>CM069524.1:89306888-91806888 GCA_035773235.1 Eospalax fontanierii
GTGTCATGTATCAAGATTAGGTGCTCTCAGGGGTAGGGAAGACGCTCAGTAGCTAAGAGCATACTATGCACAATCACGAGGATTAAAGGTTGGATCACAGGACTCACATAAAGGTCCACACCAACAAATTTTTATAAGAGCACTAATTTGGAAGCAACTTAAATGTCTGTGTCAGATTAGTTCTCCAAAATTATGTAATGTAATGCCCAGCTATAAAGAGGGAAGTTTATTTGTAAATGCAATAACATGTGCTCACGCCCTCCATATATATGTACATGTGTATATATATATATATATATATATATATACACACACAGATACACATATCTATCTGTCTATCTCTATATATATCTCAATGGTGTCTGAATAAGATTTAATTTAAAAGTAATTATGATACACAAAAGAATTAAGATAAAAGATGAGTACATACAGGCTGGGCTGATAGACATCAGGAAAACGCTTGCGTAAGGAGATAATTTTGATCTCTAGAACCTGCATAAAAATGTGGCTCATTTTAACCAGGGCTGTTTATATGCTCATGAGTTGAACAGTTTCAGCTGAGGTCTGGAGGGCTCACCTTTGGCACACTGTAATGCCTTTATTAAAAAGTCACTTACAAATCCTCCATAATTGCTGACTTGAACTGAGGAAATAAGGTAGAGATACAAAATTTTCTACAGTAGAAAAGAAGACATTCCTAAATACCTGCTGATTTATCATTCAACATTTACTTCATTTATAAATTTTGGAATTCATACTATTTAATATTTAAAATTCACCATGAATCAATAAAAAGAAATTATATATCTAAGTCATCTTGTGTTAGAGAATAGTATAATTGCATGGCTTCTTTTCTTTAGAAGTACATCAGATATAATATTTGGCTGAGCTTTCTACAAAGTGAGAAATAATGAGATTTTGTATTCAAGAATACACTTGAAGAATAACACAGATAATCATATTTCAGATTATGTTATTCTGAAAATCTTTTTTTCCCTCTTTATATGTGACAAGGAAGAGTAAATTGAAATTTTTAAATATAATAACTATTTACTATATAATCTACTTAGTATTTGCAATCTAATAATTGTATCACTTGTATAAAATCTAATACAATAGTAAATTCTGGTCAATATTTATGTTTTACACAATTCTCAATAAACACTCATTTGAATAGATGACTATAAAGTAAAAAATAAATTCAAAACAAGAGAAGAAAGAAAAGGAGTTGGCCAGTTTTACAACTATACCTAAAAATACCTAAAAATATTTTCAAAATATCAAGTCAATAATGCAAAACTAAAGGCAATTTGATATTCCACACTTATGTTTATTCTAGTTTCCCTTGTAGATTTTAGCAAGAAAATGAAAGACATATTCTCCCAAATTTAATAATCCAAAAATAAATTGTTAATATTAACATAGCTTATTTTAATGAAAAAGATAGATTATAATCTTACTAGATCCATAAATCATTTTATAAAATTCATATTTATTTTAATATTTTAAAATAGCTTTTAATAAATGACTAATAGAAAGGGACATACATGACATATAGCCTCCAAGACTTATAAAAATTCTCATTTTCATTCTAAATTTTCAAATTTTCTTATTTTAATATGCAAAAAAAATGACAAGATGCCAATTTTGATCATTTGTACACTGTATAGATATATTCCTGGGAAACATTAAAAGATAGGTCCCTGAATAACTTCAGTATGAAGAAGTTTTGGAAAAAGTGTGTAGTTCCTGAAAACAACCACTTACTATGAAAAATAAGGAGATTTCAGGTTTGTATACTGGCCTAGTCTGTTCAGATATTTAAAATTTGCTTTGGAGAAGTCAGTGTATACATTCTGGTTAAAATTTTTTATTGGGGCTGGAGAAATAAGTCAGCAGGTAAGAACACTGGCTTCTCTTGCAGGGAATCCAGATTTGGTTCCCAGAACCTACAAGGTAAATGCAAACTTACAATAGAGACATCATGATTGTGATGGGATATCATAAACACGAGATAGTCCATCAAGAACTGTAGCGCCCTTGCTATACTCGTTGCCCGAGTCCAGATCGGCAGAGGGCTGTGGATTGAATGATGAATACAGACATACACTTCTCTCCAAGACAGTCTCCATTTATTGAGCTGTAGCGGGCCCTTATATACTGGGCCAAGCAAGCTATGGAAAAACCCAAGGGTTCAAAATCACAGGTTCTCAGGAACATCTTCTATTGATGACACACAGCTGCAGGCAGGAAAAAAGAAGTTGTTGTCGGGCTAGCTTAAAGGTCAATTTGTTTACTTGAGCTTTGAGGTCAGAGCCAGGATGCAGCTGGCGTCTGCTTTTGTCAGGCATCAGTCTAATCTCCTGGCAGGAGAGAGACAAATTCCCGGGATCTCGTAGGGTGGTCAGGGCCCTACATGTCCCCCTTCTTTATATAAATGAGCTCCTGTCTTAGGTTGTCGAGAATGCTAGCATGGACCTTACCTGTCATAGTTATGCCAAACGCCCTGTAATGACCTCACAGTTTAGCACTCTGTCTTAGGTTGGTACATTCCCTCTTGAGCTTACCCGTCATTGGTAGCTCATTTAAGATGCCATTGTCTGCAATTAGTGCTGGAGAGTACAGCTCCAAAAAGCCTAAAAAGCTAGACCCTATAGGCCGCAATCAACCCCATTCTC
Organism: Eospalax fontanierii; assembly: GCA_035773235.1. NCBI lineage: Eukaryota > Metazoa > Chordata > Mammalia > Rodentia > Spalacidae > Eospalax > Eospalax fontanierii. The sequence continues at coordinate 89,309,567 of CM069524.1, forward strand.
TGTCGTGGCGTGTTGTCTTTTGGCAATTTTGCCAGCATCTTCATATACAATGATCCGTTTTTCTAAAAACAGGGGAAATCCTAAAAAAACAAACAAACAAACAAACAGAAAACATAAGAGTAAAAGTAAAATTTATCATATCAAAAATTCAGAAATTTTCTTCCTGGGAGTGTATTACCATTGGTTGTACAGAGGCCAAGCAATCCTTAATGAAGGTCACCAGGAGATTCAAAATGCAGGGCCCCAAAATCATTATAAGGAGAAACAGGAGTAAGGGTCCTGCCAGGGCTGACAACAAGGATGTAAGCCAGTGAGATTTGGAGAAAATGGCCTCATACCAGCTTTGATTAACAACACGTACATTTTCTCTCTCCTTTAGACAACGTTGCAGCTCATCTAGTGACTGCCAAATGACCCCAGAGCTCTGGGGTCCTAGCAGAGGCTTAGAGCTCAGCTCCAATAAGGAGAGTGCTCTGAGGGGCCCGCTTAGTTACAAGCTTCTAACTTATGAAACTAGGCTCTAACTTCTAACTTATACAATCTTAACTTACTATATTATGGGTTTACAGTATCACTACTTATAAGCTAATTGCCTATCACATGTACTTTATACTTATGAAACTATGGGCTTACGTTGTTACAACTTACAAACTAGTAAACTTATAAGATTATGGGTTTACAACTTATAGATTTAATTATTTAGCATGTGCTTATTATACTTATGAATGTAAACTAATTATTTATCTAATACATGAAATTATACTTGTAAACTTATGGGTCTACATCATTACAACTTACAAACTAATTATTTAATACATGCTCCTTATACTATTTTATTTTCTTTAGCTACTTACAAAAAAATTCCATATGTCTTCCATAATTTGATGTTTTAGTGAAATAATACTATACTGGAACTTACAGACTTTCTTTTTATAAACTGACAAAAATATTTTAAATAAAAGTAGTTCTATTTCATTTGTTTTCTGAATGAATCTTTTATACCAAGTCAACATAAGGAAGGAGAGATTCTATAAAAGCAAACCAAAAGCATAAACAAACAAAAATGTCATTTCAAACTTAACACTAAGTCAATTATGTTGGTTTAAGATACTGGAGATATGAATTCTGGAAGTGAATTAAACTAACTTTTAATTAACCATACACTCAACAATATAATTCTTGAGATGCTCATGGCCTCTAGGCTATTTGCAATGCCCTGTGCTCTCTCTGCTAAATTCTTTTGCTAAACATTGAATAGCTATTAAAATATAACATGTATCTGAAAATTTAAAAAATACATTATTTCAATTAATATTAAAATAGAAAACCATATGTTGCATATTAGCTTCACTTACGCATGAATCACCATACCTTAGAAATCAGTACCTTTTCTGGCTGTCTTTGTCTTAATGTCTGTGCCCTGTTTCTTAAGTAAGGTTACCAATTGATCTGTGAAAAGATCATGAGAGCCTGAAGCACCCATTTGTCCAATACACCCCAAAATACTTCTGTAGGTTGCCAGCTGGCCTTCCCAGGAAATCCGTCAGCAACGTCCTCTCTTTCCGATCTTGGTGGGACTTCAGCTGTAGTGCCCAAGCTATGTTCATTGCCTGAGTCTGGATCAGCAGAGGGCTGTGGATTGAATGAAACACACAGACACACACTTCTCTCCAAGACAGTCTCCGTTTATTGAGCTGTAGTGGGCCCTTATATACTGGGCCAAGCAAGCTATGGAAAAACCCAAGGGTTCAAAATCACAGGTTCTCAGGAACATCTTCTATTGATGACACACAGCTGCAGGCAGGAAAAAGGAAGTTGTTGTTGGGCTAGCTTAAAGGTCAAGTTGTTTACTTGAGCTTTGAGGTCAGAGCCAGGATGCAGCTGGCGTTTGTTTTTGTCCAGCATCAGTCTAATCTCCTGGCAGGAGACAGACAAATCCCTGGGATGTTGTAGGGGGGTCAGGGCTCTACAAAGAACAGCTGCAGGCACCAAAGGAACTGTCTTCAGAAAGTGTGCATGTATTCTACAGGTGAATACCTATGGAATGTGGCCACCCAGGCCCATTAGAGATACATGTTGCCATCACGAGCACCAGATGCTGGATTTGGAGCTACAGTGTTTGATGTTTTCCCTGATGGCTTCTGGTCCTGTATTGGCCTGGTCTTTGTTGAAAAAGGAGCAATCAAATCTCTTAAGGAATTGGGGGTATGGACAATTTCTGTGATGACTCTCTCCAGAGAGGCGCTTGAATGTTTCTTTTACCTTCAAGACAAGGAGAGACCTGTGACTTATTTACAAACAATATAATATTACAAGGGTCATGGTGCCACTCTGCAAAGAGTTGTTTTACATGGGAGTTCAACTGCTGGTTCACTGACTGTAGACAGTCTTAATGAAATAGAAATAGAAATGTGACAAGGAACTTCAGGTGGAGCAAGATGTTTCAGTGTGGTCTCAGGAAAGAAGGCCTCTAGTCTTTACCTAATGTGTAATAGTTTGTTGCTATGATAAAACCTTGTAGCCACAGGAACATAGGAGGAAAGCCTCTGAACTTACAGTGTCAGAGGTCTTACAGTCCAACATGGCAGGGAGACAGAGGAACAGGATGTGGCTGGAGCAGCAGCAGAAAGAAAGGCTCATATCTTCAGCAGGCACAGGAAGCAGAGTGTAACTGGAAAACCAGCAAGGCTTAAGAACTCTCAGAGCAGCCCCAGTGTTGTGCTTTCTCAGGCATGGTCACACCTCTTAAAGCCTCCCTAAACAACCCCACCCTATGGAGGATATTCTCATTCAAACCACCACACCTAGCAAAATAACAATAATAATAAATATAAATATAATAATAATACTGCTTTCATTTCTACCTCTGTAAGCAAATGAAAGATCTTTTTGAAGGTTTGGTAGATTTCTATTCTGTATACATCAGGTCTTTGAAGATTTTTTTTTTTTTAATTTTGAGATTTTTTTTTATTATTACATTTATTCATTTGTTCGTATGGGTCTGCTTAAATTATGTATGTTATTTTATTTGACTTTGATAGGAAAAACATATTTAGACATTTATCCATTTCTCTTAGATTTTCTAATTTAGTGGAATATAGATTTTTAAATATGTACTTATGGTTTTCAGAATTTTCTCAGGGTCTCTGGTAATGCTCCATTTTTCATCTCTGAGTTGTTAATTTGTGTCTGGCTGATTTGACTATAAGTTTGTCAATCTTGTTAATCCTTTCAACAAACAAACTTCGTATCATCAATTCTGTTTTTTATCACCAGTTCATTAATTTCCACCTTGGTTTTAGCAATTTCTTTTCAACTACCTTTTTCAGGTGTTTGTTCTTGCTTTTTCAAGGCCCTTGGGAGCATCATTAATTAATTTATAGATGTATTTCTAATCTTCTGGTGTAGGAACTTGATGCTATTCATTTTCCTTTTAGGACTTCCTTCATTGAACCCATAAGTTTTGATATGCTGTGTTTTCATTTTCATTCAGTTCTCGGGATTTTAAAATTTTTCTTCTAATCTTCTCCTTTGATTCAAATTTCATTTAGTTGTATGCTTTCTAGCTTCTATGAGTTTGTGTACTTTTTCCCATTTTTATCAATAAAGTTGTCAAGCTTTATTCATTTGTGGTCAGGTAGAATATAGGATGATATTTTAATACTCATAACTGAGGAGACTTGCTTGTGTCCTAATATTGCTTTCCTTTTCATGATAGCCAAGAATCAGAAACAACCTAGATGTTCTTCAACAGGTGAGCAGCTAATTAAGGTATGGTATATTGGAATATTATTCAGCACTTAAAATTGAAATTATGAAACTCTCTGGTAAATGGATGGAATTGGAAATAATCTACCTGAGTGAATTAGCACATATACAGAAACACAAATGTGAATGTTCTCCCTCAAGGCTGGATGCAAGCTTTGAAATACTAGATATGCACTTTTCAATTGAAGAACCAGAGAGATCATTAAACTAGTAAACTGCCATGGGAGGAGAAGGAGCTTCTTGGAAGAGGAGTTAGAAAGCAGTATTATAAAGAGACAAAGGAAAATAATAGAGTAGGAAGAGCCAAATGGAGTTGGGAATAGGAATGTAGGACAGAGAATGGAGTATGGGAGAGACAGCTAACAGGAAAGCCCTTTACAAACAGCAATATGGAAACTTACCACCAAAGAAGCTACTTGAAATGTGTGTGTGTGTGTGTGTGTGTGTGTGTATCTGTCTGTCTTTCTGTCTTCCTGCCTGTCTGTCTGTGTGTTTAAAAGAGATTATAAAGAGTTACTTATAACAGAAGGACAGTGTCCCTATTAGACATCATAAACTAGTAAAATAAAAGCTCAATGCCAAGAATGGACACTTCCTTTTGGAGCTGTTGAACAGAGATTCCAAGTCCCTCTAATAATTCTGGCTCTTACCCACCAGAACTTCATGGTAAAATACTATTGCTGAAGAAACTATACAGATGAACTATAGAAAGAAGAAGGAGACATGAAACTGGTGCTGACTTCAAAGCCTCATCTCTACAGTCTAGCTTTAACAGTGCTTTAACATGGTATGGAACTACCTGAAGAGAAAATTTATTGTCCGTCTTACCCAGCTATGAATCCTGCAAGCCTACAACAATAACTGGCTTGTCAAGGTATGCCCACCAATGCACAATGACATGAATGTTATGTAAGTATCCAACTACTTTCTAATTGGATTTAACATCCACTTGACAGGATGGTTTCAATACCTGATATTTTTATCAGATCTAGGTATCTGAAGCTACATATCCCATAGGAATGGAAGAAAACTCAATTCAGTTATTTTGCTAAATAGATACAGTATTAAAAGTTTCCTAAAGGCTTATTATTATCCCCATAGATTAATGTACCACTCAACTCTCAGAAGAGAAGTTTCCTTATGCAGCAGATAGTGATTAACACAGTGAACCACAACTGGCCAATGTGCAGAGAATAAGAGATTGAATAATGCAGAAGTTCTGGGGACTGGTAGTCGGGAGGGTGGAGATAGGTGAGAGGTTATACATATAAATATATCATATGAAATTCACAGAAATTCAATAAAATTATTTTTTATTATATGTACACATGTGTGTATATAGGTATGTGCACTCACCATGAAAGGCAGAGAAGGACACCAACTCCTTGGAGCTAGAGTTTCAGGCCATTGTGAACCTCCTGATGTGGTTCCTGCCAGAACCCATCTTCAGTCTTTTCCTGGAATAGTATGTGATTTTAACCACTGAAGGATCTCTCCAACTCCAAATGCATATTGTGTTTTAAGTTTTAAAATTTGTGGCTAATTTCTATGTAACAAGTGATAAAGTCTCTTTAAAGTAATTATTTATAGAGAAAAATAGCAACGCTAAATAAACAAATAAAAAAAAATCTTACCTCCCAGAGAAAAGTTATTTGTAGTTTAATATTAATCAAAAATGTTCCTTCATGGGAAGAATGACCACTTTGATTATTCTTGCAGATGTATGTCATTAAAAATAGAGCTGAAGACAAGTTCTTCCTCAGGGATCAAAGGGAAAGCCTAACTTTCCTTTTTCACTTTGATTTTTTTTGTAGAAGATTGTTAAAATTAATTAATTATTGCACCCATTCAGTACAATAACAGTGAAGACCAGAAAAATTATTTCGCCTTTAGTGCTGTTAAGGCCCAACTTCCAGTTCTCATCTGAATGTTTATCTGCTTGCTTAATCTATCTACATTTGTTTTCTAGGAAGGCACTGCCTCATGTAGAAAGGATTTGAAAGGATTTTGTAAATCTTTATGGATAAAATGTCAATGTTTGACTTGATAGTCACCATTTTCTTTGGTAGAAAAACTTTTGATGTGTACAGACATAGTCACTTCCCACTGCGTTGTATCTAAACTCACAGAAATATTTTATGTTTAGCTTTGTAATGATTTCACATACCTTTCTGTGGAAAATTTCCTAAACTCGGCTAATTACTATATCAACTCTTTCAAATATGGATCAAAAACTATTAGGAATTGTAGTGATTTTTCATAAATGATATGGCCTCCTTAACACAAAACTTCTCAGTTTCCTTCATTGTGGAATATGTTTGTAAAAATGGACTGTGTGTGCTCTAACCACAGTAGCAATTCCAGGTGCATATGAAGATAAAGGTGACTAATTGGGTTACTGCTTATTCTCAAGGAAGTAATTAGGCATCATTAGGGGATTATTTTTTAAATTCGGTTTTGCTTTCATGTGCAATTTATATAGTACTCTGTCTTTGTAGAAACAGTCTTGAAACTCTTTCATTTGTTCAAAAAGAAAAATTAACTGTCATTATTAAGGTCTACTTTTCTGAAAACACAGCCAACAGCAATTTGGCCCTAAATTTGTCAGCTTCACACAAAAGGCAATTTGAACATTATTAATCAGTCTCTCAAGGTGATTGTTATCTGCATGTAGAGGTGTGGATATAAAAAAACCCATGAATTAACCATCCTTATGTCTACTATCTATGAAAATTCCCATCATTTTCAGGTTGCTGGAGATGTGAATTGTCTCAGGTTCCATCTGGGACCGCAGGAGCTCTTCTAAGGTTTTCATTGACATAATGAGTACTTTATGAAGAACACTGGATCACACCGCTTTTTCACACATTTACAACTACAGAAGCACCCTAAGGAAAGGTCTGGTATGGGGTTATCTATAGGTGTGATTCCAAGAGCTTCAGTTCAGGCAGCTCCTTCTTTCTGCTGTGCGTGATCAACCGTGAAACACCAAAGCAGCTGGCACATCAACATGGATTCTTTCAGTGTTTCAGAGTATTTTATTCACTTGAGATTATTTCTCTTTTCAATTCAACCAACCTATGTCTTTATATATATTATATTGGATAAAATATGATTTTGTAAAATCTATATTTCTTCCTGTGTGTATCATTCTATTACATTTTAAATTTGTTTTTTCTATATACTGCTTATAAATTAATGGGTATTAAATATTATCACAGTATCATGATTGCTGTATTACCAGTAGCTACTCTGTTTTGCTTGTGACCCACACATAAGGTGTTGATAACTGCTGATCAGATTGATGATGAAGGCAGGGCTCTTAACAGGTGACTGTTTTCAGATAGCTTCTCTCCTTTTGAATAAGATTAAGATCTTACTGTACAGCTGGGCATAATGGCATGTGTCCTTAATCCCAGCACACAGGAGGCAGAGGCAGGCAGAAGGCTGTGAGATTCTGACCACTTAATCCACATAGCCAGCTGGGGCTACATATTTATGCCTTGTATCTAAAAAATAAAAAATCAAGAACAAAACAAATCCTAACATACAAAAGGTTGTACCCGTCACTAAACTGCATAATTTTTCCACCTTCTACTGTGTGAATACACATAATTCCTCCCCTCTAGAGTACACCACCCTGCATAGACTATTGAACCTACCAATGACTGCTACTTGGTCTGTTAGTCATCAGAACTGTCACAAACAGATTTTGTTCAATCTAAATTACTCAGCCTCTAATCTTATATTATAGCAACAGAATAGGACTAGCCTGAGAAATATTATTTCCAACAACTGACTATAAATAATTAAGGATATCACCCTAAATTTTAGTCTTTGTACAGATTTAAAATAAAGTAGTCATTGTATCTTCACCTCACTATGAATTTTTATTTGCATATCAATTCCCTTCAGTTTAATTCTAGCTACTGACATTATTTCTCCTCTTGCTGAGAAATAAGAACAGCAGAGGGAACTTCCTCAGTGCCTGTCGTGATAACCAGCATACATGTATTTGCAGACACATCTGCTCGCTTCCATTCCTGCTGATACTCACAAGTTTACATATAATATCTGTCCCCTCATTGGGAACAAGACTGTATCCTCAAGACTACTCAGGGTTAGCTGCATCACTTATGACCTGCTTCCTACCCATTTTTGAATTTTCTTTCTTTGAGAAATACTACCATCATCTTGAATTTTTCCATTTTTAAATATTTCCTCCCCTTCTATCAACTACACTTAATAATTTTCATACACAGATTTCAGCTCCATTCCTTTGTTCTCATTTCATATCAAATCACACTTTTCCATAGTTGGTTAGACACACGATCTCCAGTTCTTCCCCTCAAATTCATTCAATCTTCAATCCAGTCAAGCAGCAGAAATCACTCAATTGCAATAACCTAGCTTGCAGGTACCTTTGAAGCTCAAGTTTCAACACTCAGTTAATAAATACTTTGCTTACATGGTCTCCTGACATCATGCAAAACATTTACCATATCTTTTTGACTTGTTTTCAAGGATTCCATCCCCTCTCATTAGCTCTTTCTTAAGATGATACATCACTGTAATTGTTGTTATTAGCCTTTATAGGTGGTTAGGACCTCTGTTATATTTTCTTCCTTGTAGTTTGTATATTATCCTCTGATACCATCATAGGTAGTCTTCAGGAAGGAGGCACTCAGATCAGTCCAGCTCAATTGCTTCATGTACTGTGTCCAAAGAATATTCTGTCATGAGCAATAGGTTCATACTTTCAAATTCTGGAAGATAGTCAAGGGCAATGGAATAGCCTAAGCTATGTTGGAATTTCTTGAAATACCCGGACCAACAACTTGGTGATAGATTTCTATTGCTTAGCACTGATTTATTTATTTTTGTTGTTATATAGCCTTCATCTATACATATATACATTCATACACATTACAAATATATACACACATATATTGCACTTAGAATAATAATTTCTATAATTTCTAGTCCATCCATTTATCTGCCAATTTCATGATTTTGTCTTTATTGCTGAGTAGAACTCCAATGGGTGACACACCACATTTTCAGTGTCCTCTCATTAGTTGAGAGACATTTTGCTTGTTTGGGTTTCTTAGCTATTGTTGAAAAGAACAGCAAGCCAATATGGATGTGCAAATATCTCTGCATTAGGATGAATCATTTGGGGATATACTATGAAGTGGTAATAACTGATCATATGATAGGTTTGTTTTTAGTTTTGTAAGAATTCTCCATACTGATTTCTGCAGTGGTTGCAGCAGTTTGCAATCCCACCAGCACTGGATGAGGGTTATTCTTTTCCTGCATTCCCACCAACTTTTGATGTCATTTGTTCTCTTGATCTTTGCCATTTTGAGTGGCAATCACATGCCCAAGTACCATGCAAGCTAAAACCAGACAGAATCCCAGCATAGACATAGGGAAATGGGTAAGAAATATCAAACAAAACTGAAGAACTTTTGGAAACTGATGGCTACTGAGAAGGCAAGAAAGTCTCTTACAAACCAATGTGACTCTTGCTAGTTTAGGCTCCAGTGGATGGAACCACACTGAAGGACACTGGAAACCAAATTAAACTGTATGGGTCATACTATATAGGGTACATGAAATTGGGCAAGGAGCATTAAGAGGTGACATGGATTGGGGAGGGGAACTAAATATCTTTAAATAATATTACATGAAAATATCAAAATTTAAATAAAAAAAAGAAATAAAAAACAGAAAATAGATACAGGAAGAAAAAAAGTAGCTGAAATTGTATGTATGTGCACCCTTGACATGATTTCCAGAAATGCTGGGTGACCAGTACTGTGGGGGTGGTTCTCTTAGTGAGGAAAGAGCAAATAAACCATGATTGGCAGCTGGAAATGTATAAGTAGAGAGGTATAATCATGTTCCATGTACTTCAATGAAGTTTTAATTAAACTTTTATGTAAATTATACATATATATGATACTTGTTGCCTGAAATAGACTGTAAAAGTGTTATTAGTGTGTATTATGCCTTTGTTTGATGTATGATAAGAGATTGTAAAGAAGAGGTTAGTTACTTTTTCTGCACATAAAAAATAAAACACAAAGTTCTATTCCAATGATAAGGAGGCTTACTGTGTGATAATTTGTCAATGCTTGGACATTCCAAAAATGGAGAATTGAAAATGAAAATTCATTCAAATGGTAACAACACATGTAAACTAATATTAATGGCACTGATCAAAGTAAGTGTGTCATTTTGGTGCTGTTTGCTAAATATATAGATTAATATATATTTATTGAGCTAAAGACCTGATTATATACATTATATGTTTGGATCCCTTTATAGACTTATGAATGGAAAAAAAGACATCTATTCATAGATTTTCACATATTATTCTGTCAAAAAAATAAAACAAACAAACCCTAGAAACCTGACTGGAAGAGTACTGTGTCCCCTTTCACTTCAAGCAGAAAACATGATAACAAACTCTATAGTCTTCAGAAATGTGTGGTTATGGAACCTAGAACAAAGTCTAATCAAACATTATGACTGTCAGAGCGCACACTATGATAACATAGTACTTATGAAGCCTTCTACACATAGCTCTTATTCTCCCAACATTTTTGTTATGAGTCTAATACTAGTGTTTTGCTTTTATTTATGTTTGTTCTTTGTTTTTTGTTTGTTTACTTGTTTGATTCATGGTCTCACCGTGAAGCCAAGACTGACATAAACTTCTATATATAACAGGCTGGCCTCAAACATCCTACATCAATTTTCCTAGTCATATGGTTACTAGAATCCATCATCAACCTGGCTCTCTGAGACTAGTTTTGGACAGGTGAATAACTATATGGTAGTAATGATGAGTTTCATAAAGACATTTTCATTGAAGTACATGTACAGTCGCTGTCTCTTAAGAAGGAAGTGTCTTTTGTAAGTGTTCATTAGGTTATTATTATTTTTTAGTGCCTTGACAGTTATATGTGAATGTCTTACTTACTTTTCTTGTTGTTTTGACCAAATACCTGAAGCAATATAAGGGAGAATAAGTTTAGTTTGAATTATACTTTTATGGTATCATTGTGGGGAAGGCAAGGCATTAAGGTGTGAGGAGCTTACAAGACAAGAGCTGATGATTGTAGGGAAGTGGAGCTTGCCTATAAAACCTGAAGCCTTGCCTCCAGTGACTAACTTCCTCCAGCAAAGATCGAACTACTAAAGGTCACACAATTTTCCTAGAGTAGCTGGGACTCAAAAATTCAAACTATTGGGCATATTGGGGATATTCCACATTTAAACTGCAACATTCAGTGATAAATAGTATTACTTTATGAACATTCAATATTCCTTAAAAATGACTGGAACGACTAGTAAGATGATTCTAAAGTAAGATTTTGTTCCCACACTCATACTATAATCTTCATGACAAATGTATGGCTTAAGATTCTTTAAATCTGAGATGTTTAGGTCGCCTAATCTGACCTTCAATATGTAATTTTCCAATTTTAAATACCACAGAGTCTGAGAAGTAGGATAGACCTATACAGTATTGTTACATGTGGTATCAGTAAAAACAAATAACTAACAAACACACTTGCTGAAGTATTTCTTGCTTCTGTGTAACATGCCAAGCCACACAATGTTGTTAATTTCATTTCAATTTCCATTTATTACAATCTCAAACCCACTGATAAATGCTTTTTTGAGAATTATGGAGCATGTCACTGCCTTGTTACACATAACTCATGGACCTCAGATGCTGAACACTACAGTCACCAAAGACAGATTTGGAACAGTGGCTCTGAGTTCATTTTCTCAGGCAAAAGAGAGTTAAAAACACAGAATATCATGAGTACATGTTAAGTGGAAGACTTTTTCAAGAATTATTACAGAAAAATGAAAACTGGAGTAAAACTGAAATGAATGTCTTGAATGTCCAAAGGTGGGGAGGGGTTTCCAAGAGAGGTCAAAGCCATTGTATTTCCTTTGTCTAGGGATATCGCAGGGCAATGGCAGAAACTGGAAAAAAGGTGACAGAACCCTTCTGAGCATGGTTAATTTTCTGGGTCATCATGCCTCAGGCCAATGGGAGTCTTGCATGTGCTATGCATCTTCCCCTGGCCCCACCAGGGAGGTAATGGTGCATTCACTGTTCCTGAGCTGCCCATCCTGTTAGGGGTGCTTGATACTCCCCTGCACCCTGCCTCTGACTTTAGGAGTTATGCTCTTGACAGTCTGATAGCTGTAACTACTATTATTGCTACACTGAATTTTCAATGGTGTGCTTTGCTGTGAATTAGACTATATTCTAATGGTTCTCATATTTACATAATCAACTCGTAGCTTTAGCACAACAAAGCATTAACTTGTTGCCTAAGATGCAGCTGCAAGAATTCTTTGTTGCCTTCTATTTCACTTCTGGTCTGTGGGGTGGTCTTCAGAGTGGTTGCCTATGGAAGAAGCTTCCTGTTAGGAGCCATTCTTATGATAAAGTTGGTTACTGTTAGCTTATTTAGAAGCAAGAATATATGAAGAGAAGATTATTTTACATAGGTTCTCACCAAATTTCCCACTGAAACACATGAGGAAAGTTGGTAGGAATCACATTGGACTCACTTCTCTTACTCCCTAGAGAGAACTATATCTTGTTTCAACTCTATTAATTATAATTCCTAATTCTTATTTAATTTTTTTGGAATCTAGGACTTGCATGTTGCTTGAATTGTTGGAAAATAGTTATATTGATTATGTTTAAATGAAAGAAGCAAATGTGTAATAAACTGTAGATTATAAAGCATTTTAAAAGACAGACTGTCATTATTATTCTAAAACTACAATTTAATTTGATATACTAAAATATAAAAATATGGCATACTGTACCACTTGGATAAGGTATATTATGAAGAAAAGATTGGATCGGATTTGCTGAGCTGTCAAAAGCTACGCGTCCATGAAGGGTAAATTAAAACAGCTTTCTAGCTTACAATCTTGGATATCATTAGTCCCAATAACGTTGGTGATTTCTTCTGGGAGGTTTTAATCAGTTTGTTGTGACATGGTACTAGCAACTCAATCTTATAAAACAATTGTGATTGATTGCTGCTGTTCCCTGAATTGGCCAGAAGGGAGCCTTCAAAAATCACACCCACAGGCTCCTTTTGGGAGCAAATCTCCTGAATATGATGGTATTCTGAATTTGGACTTGCTTACTTTCTCATAAAGATTGAAAATATATTACAAAGTTTATTTCCTTGATTTTCTTAAAGTAAATATCAATTATGGTTGTGATCTCTATTAGGAGTTAATGTATATTAACTAGTTATAATGACAGATGGTGAGCTTTTATTTTTTCTCAAACCTTGGACTAAAAGTTAAGTATTGACATTCCTGACCTGAACACAGAAGATGTAGTTAGAAGGTCACTTTCATGTCTATTGAAGAACTATGGCAAACCTGCGTCTTTCTAAGAGAATAAACTGAACAAAAAAGTACTAGGTTAAGCTTTTTATAGGTGAGTGAAATGATTCTGCACAGAATAGATCACTTCCAAATGTATTTCACTCTCACCAGAGTTATAAATATTATAAAATAAAACAAAAAGGGCTGGGAGATAGCTCAGGGATTAAGAACACCTGCTGTTCTTCCAGAGACACTGGATTCAATTCCCATTACCCAAATTGCAGCTGGCAACTGTCCATAACTTCAGTTTCAGGGGATCCAACACTCGCTTAAGACCTCTGTGGGGCATTGCATACATGTGGTCCACTTACATACATGCATTCAAAGCACTTATGAATGTAAAACAAAAATAGAAATAAACAAAATATTTTAAAAAGTAAAACAAAAGACATCTTTCTTCTATGGTTTTGTGCTTAAATTTGTCTTTCTATGGTAAAGCACTAGTAAGTGTAATGAGGTTCCATTTGCTAAGTATTGACCTCAGTTCCTGTGCAACTGAAGTTCACTTTCGGAAGTTCTTTTTTTGCATGGATATCTTGTGCAAGACTGCCTATGCTTTCTTCCAAGAATTTCAGTGTATCAAGTTTCACATTGGGATCTTTAATCAAGTTGGAGTTGATTTGTGTGTGTGTGTGTGTGTGTGTGTGTGTGTGTGTGTGTACATGCAGGGTGATAGATATAGGTCTCTTTCATTCTTCTACATGTGGAGATCTACTTTCTCCATGTCTAGTTGTTGAAGATGCTTTCTTTCTTCTAGTGTGTATTCATTATATCTTTGTCAAATATCAGGGAGCTATTACTGTGCACACTAATGTTAGTGTCATCTGTTTTGCTCTATTGAGCTACATATCTGTTGTCATGCTAATACCATGTTGTTTTAGTATCTACAGCTTTGTCACATAGTTTGAAATCCGGTGTGTTAATCTCTCCAACATTGTCCTTTGTACTCAGGATTACTTTAGTGATCTGGTGTCTTTAATTTTCCATATGAATTTTTGTATTTTATCTTATTTCTGTGCAAAATATCATGGGGATTATGATTGGGATAGCAATAAATCTATACATTATTTTGTTAGGATAGTTATTTTCACAATATTAGTTCTCCCATCCATGAGCACAGGAGGTCTTTTATATCCATGTGTCTTTCTCCATCTCTTACTTCAAAGATTTGAAGTGCTTTTTGTAGATATCTTTAATGCCTTTTGTGATGTTTATTCATATATCTGAAGTTACTGTGAATTGGACTATTTACATGTTCTCTTTCTTTGACTGTTAAGGATACAAAGAAATGCATTATGTAACTTGCCATTTTGCTGAAAGTGTTGATGATTTCCACATATCTGATGGAAGTTTTTGCAACAGCTAATGTTTACTATCATCTGAAAATAGGTATAAATTGACCTCTGTGAAGTACTTATCTCAGGAAACATTTCAGAAGATGGGGAGGAAAGAATGTAAAGCATCTGATGCTATTTAAGGTATTTGAGATGTGATACAGAATCTATACCAGTGGAATCTCCATCCAATGGCAGTCTAATAAGATCTGCATATAATAACAAAAAGTTGATATATCAAGGTGGATGGGAAACTTTCAAGTGACCCTACCTCGAGATGAGGTGCTGCAAACAGTAAATGAACTCTGAAGGAGGAGGGCCAGTTTTCTCCAGGGACTTCCTCAGCGGCTGCTTATCTCCAGCTGGGCAACCTTAAACCCCAGTGCACACATAATGATCTCAGGGAAGATCAGAAAGGGTTCCGGGAGAGATAGAATGATGCATGCATGATGTTCACAGAAACATTTTTGTTTGATCTAGTAAGACAAATTTTGGCTCATAGCTTCAATCCAAGGAAGGCTAATTCTGTACATATGGGATTATGATGAGGAAGTTCACCATGGCGGAATGGCATAGTGGAGCAGAGCTCTTCACTTCACAGCAGGGCAACACCAGATAATACATGCCTCTGTTAACCATCCACCTCCTTTTTCCATTTGACTCCCCTTTGGTTTCTCATACTATTCTTAGCTCTCAGGGCAGGACTTCCTCCCTCATTTAATCATCCCTGGACAAGTCCTCATTGAAACACCAAATTGGACTTTCTACTCTACCAAGAATCTCAGTATTGTTAAACTGACAATTGCCGTTAACTACCATCAATCCACTTTTTGTTATCTCAACATCCAAACATATTTCCTTCAGTTACTTTGAGTCTTCAGATATGCATGTAATCAGTTCATAATGCTAATATACATGAAATATAGCAGTTCATTTCCTAAAATATCAGTAGTTCTAATATTACTCAAATGTTCCTACTAAAATCACCCTCCTGAGATGCAAGCAAATGCATTTTTGACTGTACCCCACATGGCCTTTCTGGAGCCTTCTCTGTTTACTGTCTACACTGTATTTTGAAAACCATCTTTATCATCCTAGATCTTCACCATGTGTTCATACTAACCCTCAGCTGCTTAAATTACCCTCTCAGTTGTTGCCTGCTGGTTCTTGAGCCTTGTCCATGTCCTAGGTTGTCTAGACTAGAATTATAGATGAAGGTTCCAATATTCTCTGTCTTTTGACTACTGAACTCTGTCTAGTATCATGTGAATGACACCAAAATTGTTATTAGCTTGAGCACTAGAATGTGTCCAAGTTCATGTAAAGCTTAGTATATTGGAATAAATCAGACTGCTCAAAATAAAACGTTTGAAATAACTTAATCCTCCATATGATCCAGCCTGCAATTACTTAGATTTGTCAATTATTTCAAGGTGTCTTCTTTCTAATAGTTCAAATCTCTTAAACAGATACATTTCTCTTGACCCTAAATTTATGTCTTCTTTTGGAAGGAAAGTATACATTTCTTGAAATTTTCTGCTCTGCTTTTTTGATCTTAACACTCACTATAAAATTGGCCAAGATGAATACAAATAAGTAAAACCATGCAACAGACTAAATCTTAAATTACTTTGAAATTATTCAATAATATCAATTAAACCATTGCTTCTAAACTCAGGTTCTCACAAAAACTCAGATCATGTATAAAATGCACAGAAGTTTATTGGCACAAAGTAGCTCGGGGATATTTTGGTCTAATTCACAACATCCCCCACTACAACTGAAAATTTTTAGTTCTGTGTCAATACCCTTAGGCCATTATGATTTTGGGGCCTTCACTATGGTCACCCATTAAACTGTCCTTAAAGAATTCTAGGAATCATCTAGCCCACACCTCTGATCCTTCTGATATTCCTTCACAAACCTGTCCCTAAGTCTTTTGAACAACAGTATTACAGAGTCAACACAATGACTCTACTGCTCTGGCACACATTTTCTGTGTTAACTTTTTTCATAACTGTGAGAAATACTTGAGAAATACTTGAAAGGATTTGAAAGAGAAAAGATTTGTTAGATGCCAGAGTTTCAGAGGTTTGTGTTCCTAGACTTATGATAAAGAAGTATGTTGTGGGAGGAGGGAAGACTGCCTACCTCATGGGGTCAGGATATAGAAAGGCCTTTCTATATACAAATATCAAGTAATCCTAGAAAGAGATCAAACAGCCTCAAAAAGTATAGCGGAATAAACCACAGACATTAAAGACTTGCACAATGAAATCTTTCAATGTTTGAAGAAAGAGATAGAGGAAGACAAAAGAGATGAAAAGACTTCTCTTACTCATGGATTTATAGAATTAATACTGTGAATATAACTATCTACCAAAATCGATTATAGATTCAATACAATGCAATCAAACTACCTATGACATTATTCACAGAAATAGAAAAAGAATCCTAAAATTTACATAGAATAAGAAAAGGCCATAGGTATCCTAAGCAACCTTGAGAATAACAAGTAATTCTGGGGGGACTGCTACATTACCATATCTGATCTAAAACTATATTACAGAGCTATCATCATAAAAACAGAAAGATGCATGAATGGAACAAAACTGAAGACCAAAACATGAGTACATACAATTTGAGTCACCTAGTGTTAGACGATAGTGCCAAGAAGAGATGCTGGGGGAAAGATAGCATCTTTAACAAGTGCTAGTGAAACAGGATTTGTGCACGTACAAGAATGAAATTAGAACTGTATCTATCATCCTGCACAAAAGTCAATTCCAAATAGATCAAACAGCTCAGTACGGAACCTGAAAAGGTAAAGCTGTTGGAAGAAACTTAGGCAGTGCCCTACAAGGTGGTACTTCTTCAACTGGACATCAGTCTCTCAGGAATTAAGGTCAGCAATTAAAAAATGGGACATTATTAAACTAAGAATCTTAAGTACAAGAAAAGAAACAATCATTTGAGTGAAGAGAAAACCCTCAGAGTGGGAGAAAATCTTTACCAGCTATACACATGAGAGAGGTTTAATATCTTGAAAATTCAAAGAACATAAAAAATAAAAAATCAAGAAAAGCCATTTTCCAACTGTAAAATGGCCAATAATAAGGATTTGAACAGAGAACTCTCTAAAGAAGAAATAAAAATGGATAAGTAACACTTTAAAGATTGTTCAGCATTTGTATTAGTTACTTTTCTGTTGCTCTGACCAAAGCAATTAATAGAAGGAAGAGTTTATATGGCTTATGATTCCAGAGATCTTTGAGTCCATAGTAACAGAGGAAACACAGCAGCAGAGGCGGCATGGGCAGAAAGTCAAGTCTTCTCGCAGGCCCAAGTGGCAGAGAACAACTGGAAATCTGGCAAGGCTGAAGAGCTCTCAAAGATGGCTCTCAGTGATGTGTGTTTTGCCAATGTGTCCCTATCTTTTAAAACCACCAAAAACAGTGCTATAAACTAGGGACAAAAATGTCAAAATACTTGGAGAATTTGGAGGACATTTTCATTCAAACCATCAAAACATCTTTAGTAATTAGAGGCATTCAAATCAAAATTACTTGAAGATTTTATCTTACCCAATCAGAATGCTTAAGATCAAAAGAACAAATAACAGCAAATTTCTCCATGGGTGCCGAGAAAGGGGAATCCTCATTCATGGCTGCCGAGGTTGCAAACTGGTGCAATAACTATGGAAACAATGTGGGAAACTCATAAAAACTAAAAATAAATCCACCGTATGATCCACTTTACCACCCTTTGGCATACACTGAAAGGCCCCATCATTCAGAAGAGATATTTGCACAGCCATATTTGTTGCTGCTCTTTTCACAATAGCCAAGAAATAGAAACAACCTAAATGTCCCTCAACCATTGAACAGATAGTGAAAATAAGGTAAATTTACACAACGAAGTTCTACACAGGATTAAAGAAAGATCAAATCACTAAGTTTACAGGTAAATGGATGGAAGTGGAAACTGTTACACTAAAGGAAGTAACATAGACTCAGAAAAACTAGTGATGTGTGTTCTTGCTCATTTGTGGACCTCAGTTCCAAATCTTTAGGTGAGTACAGAGTATATATCCTGATGCAAATCCAGAAACCATGAGAATAGAAAGGAGCTATGGGGTAAGTTGAAGAAGGAGCTTGAGAGACGATAGTAGGAGAACGGTGGTACCAAATGAGAAACGGGGATAATGAACTGGTCGGGGGTAATCAGGGAGAAGAGAAAGGAAAGATAAATAAATAATGTTTTGTATGAAAAACTAGAGGAAAATGTATTAGTTAAAACAACCCAATGAAAAATAGACATATAATATATAGGTCTTTCTGTCTATCTATCATCTATCTATCTATGATAGATAGAAACATACATTTATAGGTGTGTGTGTGTGTGTGTGTGTTTGCATGTATATAGCTGAAGGTTATATAAAAAAATACAAAGTGCCAAGCAAGAGAGTATTCTCTTCCAGTTATTGGTCAGAGTAGACCAAAAGATCCCAAAATAACACAGGCAATTTCAACAACCCTTGATTGCTTCTGTGAACTTGAAGGGAAGATCCTACTGTGAAAACAGGATATAATTTGTGCAAAAGACTTGGAGCAATCAAGCATGAACTAACCTGGAACCTTCCTCCTTGAGTTCCAGTTCTCATGGTATCATAGCACACTATGAAAACTTCCAGGGAGAAAACCAATCAATGATCCTACCCAGTTGTGAAGCCTAAGTATAACAATGAATGGCTCAGCAAATGATCTCTATTGGTACAGTAGTGACACTCTTTGGAGGGGCAGTCAACAGCTGTCTAATGAACATAGAGCCCACTCAAAGGAGGGAACTCGTATGTGGTGCTGAAAACAGTAAATACATATATGGCTGGAGATTTCATAGCTCATAGATTAAAAAATAAATTCTGCTATTTCTCTAGAGAAATGTAATTTTTACTTCTTTCTCTTTCTCTCCTTTTCTCTCTCTCTACATATGTTCAGACTGTTATACCTCTCACCAGTCATTTAAAAAGCTTCTTTCTTAAGCAGATGGAGATTATTACTGAGTTTTACAGCTGGTCATTCATAGAAAATAAATATCTGTGAGATTACCATCCTAAAGTGACATATCTGCAACATAACCTCTACTCTTAAAGTGCAGGGAACACAGCAGAATAGGAGACAGAAAGAATATTAATTCATCTCTGAACTCTCAGCAGTGAAGCTTCCACATACAACAGATGGTCATCAACCCAGAAAGTCACAACTAGTCTCAGTGCAAGGAACAATACACCAGAGTGTGCTTATTTTTGGGTAGGACACCTATATCAAATCTGCCACCTAAGCTAAACATTTTCAAGCTTATAAAATATGTGAACATTTTATGTTATTTTTTAATTAGTTATTATATCTGAGCATTTTTAAAATAGGGGATTTGAAGAGTAGGCAAAAGTAGGAAAATGAAATTACATATATACTAAGTAGAGAACTACTGAGAAGAATCTAGAGATTCAATCTGAGGAGAGACCAAGGTCATGATATGAAGGACTAGGAAACAGAAGAGTAGGCACAGACACAATTTGTAGTGTACAATTAAGTCATTTCTCTTTAAAGTTCAAAAGAGTTATATTTTATAGAATCATCGAACCCTGAGGGAGAGCAATCAGGCAAACAAGCTGACGATGATTTGATTATTTATGCTTGCAATATTTTTTGTCTTAAATTCACTGTAGATAAAATGAAGAATATCATACTCTTAACGTATAATAATTGATCTGTGACAGTTATTCTATTATGAAATGACTTTAGCAATTAATGCGATGAATTGTTTGAACTACAAATCATCTAAAAGTATTAAAATTTGGCAAAATCCTTTATTAAAATTCAGAAGATTTTTTGAATGCTTGGTGATATTTGTATACATTTTAACAGAAAAGTACTTTAAAAGTCTTCAAATTTATTTACTGTCAATGTTTACTTCTTTGTTTTCTAGTGTTTTGGGTAAAGCTTAAAATTATAAGAAATATTCACTACATAATTCAGTAATACAGAAAGGGACATATGTCCTCTAAATTCATGTTTATTGTGGGCTAGAGAAATCACTCAGTAGTTAAGGGCACTGGCTGCTCTTGCAGAGGACCTAGGTTCAGTTCCCAGTCAACCACATGATGGGTAAGAAACGTCTGTAACTCCAGTTTCAGGGGATCAGATGTCCACTTCTGACGTCTGTGAGCATTGCACAACACAGGTATACTTACATACATCCAGACAATACACCCATACACATAAAATTAAGACGATAAACTTTTTTTTTCTAAATGCATGTTTCTTCGTAAGCCAAGAATTCATGAATGTTCCAGAAACAAAGGGAGATTTAAGGGGATTTTTAGTAGAATTATTTGTTTAGCTCATAGGAAGAACACTTAACTAGGAAGAACATAGCCCTTCATTTGAGTCCAAGAACCAGAAAAATAGAGAGAGAAGGAGAGAGAGCAAGAAAGAGAGAGAGAGAGAGAGAGACAGACAGACAGACAGATACAGAGAAACAAAGATATGTTTATTGAGAAGCAATAAAGAAGAGAGGGCGGAAATGAGGAAACAATTCCTGGTAGATGTTTAATTCAGTCTAGGTAACTATTTATACAATCCAAAATTGTAAAAATTTATCATTAGGTTTAAATGAAGCAGTATCTATTTCTCTTTTTAGTTAAATTTTTGCTTATATTTGTTTATTTTATTTTCACTAGGATTTAAGATATGAATTTTATAGCTTAAATTCATATATAGAATAAGCTTCCATATTATTTCAAATGTCTGACAATTCATCTAAGATACAAGCTAATGTGTTTATGGCATGCCTTAGAATATTTTAATCATATTCATTAATTTAAAATCACAATACTTTTATATTTGCTCAAATATGGAAAGGTTAGGATCTTAGGTGGTTCTATGCATCATTAAATTCAACATGGAATTATATCATTAAATCTCACTATTTTGTTATATTTTCATTATTAATACACATATAAATGTGTGGGTGAGTCTCCATCTTGGAGATGGAGCACAACTCCATCCAGTTGTGCTACAGCTGTCCCAGAGAATGGAGGACAATCAAACAGGTCCTCAGGTAGCCATGAGTACAGCTGGAGGGATTCCCAAGAGACTGCATCGGTGGGCAGCTCTGTTATTGAAAACAAGACAGAGGTTTATAAAGGGAGGCCTTTCTGGCTGGTTCAGAAGTCAGAAAAGTTAAAGGTGGAATCTTTAGGTAAAGGCAGGAAGGTTGTAGGGCTGGTGTGGAAATTAGGAAGGAGGAAACAAAATCCAAAACCTGGTTCTGGTCTGGGGTGATCTTTGTAGGGGGAAAGATGAAGCAACTGCTGAGGCCTGCAGTGGCTTCCTATAACCTACGTTATCACTTAGGCAGAGCAAAGCCAGACGCCTACTGGTATCTGGGGTTGCTTGGCTTTCTCAATACCTTTTACAATAGACCCAGACCCCACAGAAATTTAGCATGCTTGGACAAATAGTATTCCTTGATCATGAACTAAAATCAAACTGTAGTCCACAGCTCATGTATGTGTAGATGAGGTCTTACCCTCAAGTTCTGATGGGTAATCAGGAAGAGAAGCAATGCCCAATATTATTTGAGGGTCTAGGGTACTGCTGAGCAACAGCTTACATAGAGAGAGTCCATTCCAGGTATTTGCTTTTACTTTGACAATCAATGGTATCTAAAAGGGACAATGACCCTTGTTCTAAGGTTTACTAATATCCTTTTATCATACGCGTGTGCGTACTTTAAGACTTTCTACAGTGGTATGTTTCCATATGAGACTCTCTAAATGACTTTACTGTTGGTTTGTCTGCCTCCACACTGTTTCCTTTGCACCCGCTTCCTAGTCCCGGTCACATTTAACCTTTTCCACCCTTTATTCCCTCCTCGCATTTACACAGCTGTATTTTCTTCTGCTCCACTCATAGTAGTTTATTTATTTTCTATCTATCATCTATCAATCAATCTATCTATCAATCATCTATCTATTTATCTATCTATCTATCCATTTGCTGATATTTCTGGATTTTCAAATTGAAGGATATCAAAGATAGCTTCTGGTTTTGAAAGAGAACTTATAGTTTGTTTTTCTGGGACTGTGTTTCTAACACAGGATGATTCCAGCTCCATCTAGTTACCTGAATCCTTCATAATTTCATTTCTTTATTTTTTTTTTGGTGTTTTGTAAACAGGGTTTCCCTGGAGTCCCATCTGGTCTGCAACTCGCTTTGTAGACCAGGCTGGCCTTGAACTCACAGAGATTTGCCTGCCTCTGTCTTCCAAGTCCTGGGATTAAAGTCATGCACCACCGTTACTGGTTATAATTTCATCTTGTAAAGAATTGAATGATGGCCCATTGTTTTATAAACCATTCTTTCATTATTGACTCATCAGCTGATGGTCATCTAGGTTGTTTCCAATTCCTGGCTCTTATGAAACAAGCAGCAAGAAACATGGATAAGCAGATATCTCAGTAGTAGTATATGGATTCTTTTGTGTATATTTCCAAGAGTTGTATGGCTCACTCATAAAATAGATCAATTTTCAAAATATGTATGTTTATTATTTTTTTCTGCATTTTATACAATAAATCTTAATCATATTTAGAATCCCTCTCATCCCACATCAGATTTAATGCATTCTGTCAGCTATATTAAATCCTATTTGGTCAGTTGTACCAAATATCCCTAGGTGCAAGTTTATGTCTAGTCTTTCCGGAGATCAATCTCCCTCTTGCAACAGTGATCAGCTGCCAATAGTTCCTTGGATAAGGTTGGGGCCTGGTGCCCATTTCTCCAGTTCTGTGTTGTGTTTTTTTCCAATGAGTCTGCACAGGTCTTGTACATGCTGCCACTACTGCTTCAAGTTCCTCTGGGCAACTTCCCAAAGGACAGGAAGACTGTTTCCTCACCCTGGCTGTAGAAAAATCCGCAACTTTCCAGGTGTAGAGAACAAGAGACTGAAGAGTACATATCCTTGGACAGGACTCCTGTATTAAACCTCCGCCACCCATAGCTCAAACACCATGGCAGAAGAGGGAATGGAAAGATTTCTTGCTCCTTGAAGAATCTCTGCATTGATTTCTATGGTGACTGAGCCAGTTTTAATTCTCACCAGCAGTGGATAAGTTTTCTTTTCTCCATGTACCCAACAGCATTTGTCATCATTTTTGACACTTAGCTGTTTTGAGTAGGGTAAGATGAAATATCAAAGTGATTTTAATAGGAATTTCCATGAACACTAAAGATACAGAATAATTTAAAAAATATATCTCAATCATTTGTGTGTCATTTTAGAAAACTCCATGTTCATTGTATATTGTAGGCATTAAACTCTGTCAGAGTAATGGTGACAATACACAAAAGTCTATCCTAATATCACTTAAGACAAAATCCCAGCATAGATGTGAAGAACCTTACCTGGAGAATTATTGGCAGCTGATGGATGCTGGGAGGTAGAGAGTCAGTCCGCTTTAAGTGTGTAACTGAAGTTCCTCTTGGAAGGGGCTAAGTTTAGTCCCTCCCTCCCCACGGCCTACAACAAACACGACACACATTTCCCAACTCACAGGCAAATTCAAGCCAATTTACTTGGGCTTACTAACAGAGCAGTGAGTAGGGGTTATGTACAGAACATGGGCACCCTCCCTCCCCTCCAAAAGTTACATTAATAAATACACAACCAGGCTTGGATCTCGTGATTTCCTGGTGGTCTGATCCAAAATGGCCTGGAAGGGAAGAAAACAAAAGGATCTGCCTGGTGGCGCCCTCAGTTTAAATGCCTTTATTCCTTCCCTTGTGTACATCCAAGGCCAATGGACTAGTCTGGAAAAGCATAGGACTTTCCTAGCTCTTCATCTTTCCTGGGCACAAGGTAGTCCTGTGTAAATTCCACCCAGCCTGGGAGAGGGTTGTTTGTCCAGAGCTCACCCAGCTTGTCCCTCAGAGAATTAATTCACTCCACAAAGGGTGAGACTCTTGAGAGGTTAATCAGGCTCCAGTGGATTGAGCTCCTACACCAGCGGTCATATGGGGACCCAAATTTGACTCTATAAGCCTTCATATTCTCTAATATATATATAATATTATATATTTATTGTATATATAATATTATATATATATATTAGAGAATTTGTGTGAGAGTATTGAATGGAGGTACAGATAGGGGAGCAGATTTAAATATAAGAAAGATATATTGTATGAAATTCCCCAAAATATATTAAAGAAAATATAAAGTATTTTTAATGTTACATATTCAGAACATTTTGATCCATAATTACACAGAATGATTTTTGTCCTATATCTGTGGAACTATCTTTGTTAAATTGAATGCACTGATAATAATACAATCATCAAATGTATGTTTTTGAATCCTTTGAAAATTGTTCATTTAATTTTAAAACCATGTAAACACATATATCTTTAGAACATATATAAACATATATTTTTTTAGAATATATATTCTGTGCTCTTGCCTATGACTTGTACAAATGTTGGGTTTGGAGCACCTGAAGGATCTTGATCATGAGGTTATAACAAAAAAGGACAGATACCTCCTGAGAATACAGTTAATATATTTTGTCAAATAATGCTTGGTTCCATGAGTACAAATGTTGAGGGCTAAGTAGAGGTCTGCTAAAATGCATACCTCATAGTTTTCCCAGTGTCAGGATATGCATTCTGTGTTGTAACACTGTGGAAAATGACTTTTTTCTGATAAAGACTATTTGTAAGAAACCCTTACAAACTGAAATTCTACATAACTGTGTAAGTCTAATCAATCATATATTTTGAGAATGTTTAGAACTATATACTCTTAAGAAAAACAATGTAATCAATCTTACAATGATTTGAAATTCTGATGTAATTAATTCCTACAGACTAAATGGAATGCATAGCTTTAATCTTATACTATGTGCCTTATTTATAATTCTCTTATGCCCCTCTCAGGACTGTGTGTGTGTGTGTGTGTGTGTGTGTGTGTGTAAGAAGTGATAGTGATGACACTGGAAAGAATCTTGACATGACAAACAGTGTCTCCCCTATAAATATATAAATATTATGGGCAACATGGACCCCTAGGTTGATGATGTCCTTCAGTGACTATGTGTGCTGCTCTGAGTCAACAGGGTCAGTAGAAACAGTTGTTTATTTTTGTAAAACTGTTATCAAACATTGCTCCTGTAGTTGTTATGGTGTTTAATAATTATGAGTAGAATACTATGTTTGAAATACAGACATAATTCAGAGAGAACAATTATGAAATAAATCAGAATGCCACAGAGGAAGATTAGTCCCATTCTTGTTCAAACTACTCCAAGAGAGCAATTTTAAATTAATATAGCAGTTACTATAGAACACTAATTTTTGAGTGCTTTTCTTTTAATTTTGAAAAGTTTAGTTAATGAATGAAAAATAGCCATTAGGCAATATTGCAAGAGAAAACATTTTCCAAACTCTTAAGTATACTTTTGTAATCTATATCACTAATGCATTTGAATAAATATTGCCAGTTATTTTTAATTTATATTGGTTTAAGAGTTTGCTTTCATTGTGCTGTTTTAACACATAAAAGTAGAAAATTATTTCTCATGATAGTGAGTGTGAGGAGGAGTGCACAGTGAATATAGTCCAGAGAAACATAAGGACATAAGGAGTAAAGTATCAAAGATTATTTACGAAGTTGCATGTTTAGCCCTTATGTAGTACCTTGTTTAATTTATTGACCCTATGACCATTTTCAGTGTGATTGATGACTTTTAAAATAGCATTATTTTTTGAGAAAGCTTTTATCTTGATATTTATAGGTTAAAACACTGCCACGGGTATTCTGCTATGAGAAATCAATTTCATAAACATTTTCCTAAACATAAATAATGAATGGTATAGTTGGGTAGTTAAAAACAATATACGGATTTATTCTTTTTATGTTATATATGGTTTAAAGAATATGTACCAAAAATGCTGCTGAAAAATAGCACAAACTAAGCTCTTTTGCAAGATTCTCACAGATACACCATAAAAAGTCAAAATGTTTCAACTGAGTTAGTGTGTGTGTGTGTGTGTGTGCGTGTGTGTGTGTATGTGTGTGTGTGTGTGTAGTGATTCCTCTATTTAGTGGAAGGAAAAACAGATTGAAGGAACTAACAGAAGATCTATGTTAAACATCTATAAGAGAATGAGTTGAAACACCGTAGCATGCAGAAAGGGGAACAGAATAATGCAAAATAATTTGGGCTAAAAATTAAATAACAAAACACTGTATAGAAGGAAATGGGGCAATTTGAGTTATGAACCCTGATCCCTGCTTTCCTCAAGTGAAGAGATATATTCCTAGGCTGAGGGTATTTTAGGAAGATGTGTACGTTTTCACCACATTTGCTAATTTTTGCAGGAGATAAACATGACCCAAATGCAGATGTCGCCATTGAAATTAGAACATAGTTTGCATTTCATGAAATCTAACTATTCATGTATTTCTCCCACTGTTCATGCACATTGCTTTGCTATATAGAAGGAAAATGATTATACTGTTGGTGGGAGCTTCAGGGATAAAACAGCATATTGACAATAAATAAATACGTCGTCTATACGTATGTTTAAAATATCTGAAGGAAGATCAGTCATTTTAGAAATGCATCCTAAAGGTTGACTTTCTATCGTCTTAGAAAGTGGCACTCATGTTGATTTCACCTGCCCATGTTACGTGCTGGGTGGCTTGTCAGGCTCCATCTCTATCTCTTTGAATACATAAAGCAGCTCAGAGTTTTTTTCTAATTTATATCTCTTCA
Organism: Eospalax fontanierii; assembly: GCA_035773235.1. NCBI lineage: Eukaryota > Metazoa > Chordata > Mammalia > Rodentia > Spalacidae > Eospalax > Eospalax fontanierii. The sequence goes on from CM069524.1 coordinate 89,336,963, forward strand.
TTTGTATTAATGTCTTGATGAATTATATTTTAGACATATGAAGATACTGCCTTTGTTGCCTACACTTTTGCTTTTGTATATCCATACAAAAGCACGCTATAAATAAGAAGAAGTAAATGGATAAACCAAAAAAATTAATCAAAATTAGAAATTTCTGAAACAGTTAATGTGGAGTATATTATATTAAAGATATGTTGAATATAAAAGAACATTCATGAATAAAAGGTGAATAGGTCCACACAATTTTTAAAAAGCATATTGCATCATGAGTTGTGTACAGAGAAGGTCCCTTTGCCAATAATAACCTTGGGCATATGGTTTGATATTTGGAGATAATAAGGTGCCAGATTATGATAATTGGCAATGAAAGAATGAGACAAATCAGAACATTAGAAGCTCTGCTCAGGATCCACTCTATAAATTTTGTAGACAAGACAAGCTCTTCAGTATACAGAAGTGTAATCCTAAAAGACTGAGCTATGCTAGATTTCCATTCAGATAAAATGTTATCTGTTGGCAGCTTATATGTAGTTTAAGGCATCATGAGAGATGGGACATGTTACTTTCACAAAAGGGCATAGAACTTTATGGTAAATCTTAGTGAAGGAATCAGCAACTGATCAAGTGAAATTTCGTATCAAATTGGAATTTCAAAGCTACTACCCAAGTATTGCAGAGAACATGTGACATTTTTCTTTCTGGGTCCAGGTTACCTCACTCAGGATAATTGCTTCTAGTTCCATTATTTTACCTGTGAATTTTATAAGTTCATTTTTTATGAGCTGAATAATATTACATTGTACATTTGTACCACACTTTTGTTATTCATTCATGAGTTGATGGACATCTATGTTTCTTCCAATTTCTGGCTATAATGAAAAGGTCACAATAAACATAAATGAAGAGCCATTTCACTAAGAGGGTATAAAGTCCTTTGAGTATGTGCCCAAGAGTGATGTGGCTGGATCATAATATAGATAGATTTTCAGCTCTGTGAGACATCTCTACATTCACTTGCATAGTGGCTGCACCAGTTCACACCGAATCCTAAAATAGTTTCCCTTTCTCCACATCCTCACCAGCATTTGTCAGTTTTGTTTCTTTGCTTGTTTTGGGGATATTAGTCATTTTGAGTGATATAAAATGAAATCTCCGAGTGATTTTTATTTGCATGTTGTACTTATAATTTGGAATTGTGAATGTGTGTGCGCGCACGTGTGTGTGTGTGTGTGTGTGTGTATGACTTTTTTATCTAATGATGAACATCTGGGTTGGTTCAATTTCCTAGATATTGTGACTAATGCAATAAGTCTATATGTGCCAGTAAAAGTACTAAAAATAAAGTAGTTCTCTGCTGTGTTTCATCATTTTGGAATCCTGTTCAGTTCTTTGTACCACAGTTTAATTGTTTCAATTTTAGAGCTTATGTCATTGAATTTGTAGATTGCTTTTGGTAGAATAGTCATTTTCAAAATGTTGCTCTACCAGTCCATGAGCAGCAGACTTCTTTCCATCTTCTGGTATCTTTTTGGCTTTTGTTTCAATGTCTTAAAATTTTATTATAAAATTACTTCACTTCTTATTCCATTTGTGTTATGGTTTTTGAGGCTATCATGAATGACATCATTTTCTGGATGTCTTTTTTAATATGTTTGTTGGATATAAAGGCTATTGATTTGGGGAGTGTTAGTTTTATATCCTGCTAATGTGCTGAACCTATTTATCAGCACTAGAACTTATATGGTGGAATTGTAAAGGTCTTCTATGTATAGAATCATATCATCTGAAAATAGTGATATTTTGACTTTTCCTTTCCATTATCTTTCCACTTTATCTTCTTTATTTTTCTTATTACTCTAGGTAAGACTTCAAGTACTGTATTGATAGTAATGGAGAAAGTGGTCATCCTTGCTGTGTGCCAGAATTTAGTGGGAATGGTTTTTTTTCTCCGTTTTTTTTTATGGTGTTGGCCTTGGTCTTTCAGTATTTTGCCTTTTTATTTCAAGATAATTTTCCTCTACATGTAGAGTCTCCCTGGCTTTTAAGGTGAATTGATGTTGAATTTTTGTCAAAGGACTTTTCTACATCTAATGAGACGATCATGCGGTTTCTGCCCTTGAGTCTGCTTACGGTGGATTACATTTATCTCATTGCGTATGTGGAAGCATCCCCTCATCTCTGGAATGAAGCCACCTTGATCATGGTGGATAATATTTTTGATGTGTTCTTGCAATAATTCCTTGAGTAGTCTATTGAGCATGTGTGTATCTACTTTCATAAGAAAGATTGGGCTATAGTTTTCCTTTTGGAGATAGTCTTTTATTTTGGAATTACAGTAATACTGGCTTCATAGAAGGGATATGGGGATGTTCTTTCCTTTTTTTTACAGAATAATTTGATGAGTATTGGGATTCATTCTCAGAATGTGTGGTAGAATCCTGCATTGTATCTATCATGTCTTGGAACCTCTTCACTTAGAGGGTTTTTAGTTAGTTCATTTGTCTCATTAATTGTTATGGTCTGTTTAATTTTGGTAGTCCATATATATATATATATATATATATATATATATATATATATACATATTTCTTAGTTTATTGGAATTTAAATTTATAAAGTTTGTCCTTATGGCTTTTCGTTTCTGAATTTGTTCCTTTAGGTTCTCTCTCTTTCTTTTGGTTAACTTGGCTAAAGGTTTGTCAATCTCATTAATCTTTCAGAGATCCAAATACTCATTTCATTAATGCTTTATATTGATTTCTTCATTTCTAAATTCATTTTTCTAAGCCTTGATTTTATTTATCAGTTCCTATCTACTGTATTTAGAAGTTCCAAGGGCTACACGGAAGAAAGTGTAGTCTTTGGGGTTTGAGTGAAACATACTGTCTATGTCTATAAGATCAATTAGATTTATGGTGTTACCTCAAGAGTTTCTGTACTTAGTCTGTTTCTGGGTGAAAAGTCTATTGGTGACAGTCAGGTACTGAAGTCACCATCACTCTATCATTTCTATGGTTTCTTTTAATTTACTGATCCTAAAGGCAATACATATACCTTTATTATTGTAATATATTCTTCGTGGACTTTCCTTTCAATAAGTATGAAGTTATCTTCCCTATCTTCCAGATTAGTTTTAGTCTGAACTCTATTTTTGTTAGATATTAGACTAAGTATTCCTCATTCCCATTGTTTGGAACATCTTTGTCCATCCTTTTACCCTATGGTACTATGAATCATTAGGGAGGTACATTTCTTTAAGGCAGCAAATCATTGGTTCCTGAATTTTAATCCAATCAGTCTGTGTCTTTTTACTGAGGACTCGAGACCTGTAATATTGAGGGTTATTATCGACCAATTTTTATTAATTCCTTTTATCTTGGTGTGGCCTTCTTCGATATTTTGTAGTTGACTGTTCTGTAATAATTTATTCTTTGTGCCATCTTGAGAGTGTTTGTTAAAATGCTTTTGTGTTGTTGACCTGAGTTTCTTCTCTTCTAGACCTATGATTTGGAGGTTTCGTCGTTCTATGGTGTTCAAGAAGTCTTGCATATCCTGTGTCTGCGTTACTTTGGATTTGATATTCTCTTTAACTGAGTGACTAGTTTCCTGATTGTCCTCAAGTTCTGACCTTCTCTGTTCCATTCCCTCTTGTTTCTCTCTTCTAAGCTTTCTGTTTGAGTTCCTGAGGGTTTTTTTTTTTTTCATTTTATTTCACTTGGATTTTTCTTCAGACACTCTGCTTATTGAATTCTAATTTCATGGTTTGAATAGTTTAAGGTACATCAATGAACCAGTTGTGTTTTCATGGTCTTCATTCAGTCTTTATTCACTCTCTGTTTGAGTTCCTTGAACATATTTATTACTCTATTTTGGAATTATTGTCTTATGTGTGTCATAGCTTGCCATTCTCAGGAAACAGTATGGGGTTGCTATTTTCTGAAGCAGCAATATTATCTTGTTTAAGTATGCTGTTTCTGTTTGTTTCAGTGAGAACCAGAAACTGGATACGTGTGACAGTGTTTTTGATAGTAAGTGATTTCATCTAAGTTGAATGTTCATTTGTAACTTTGTTTGCTGTTTCCCCAAGTTGTTTGGTAATAGCCCAGTGAAGTAGAGCTTGATATTCAATAAGTGGCAACTTTATAATGATTCACAACTGAGTTGAGACTCCAGGTTTGACTTCACAGGGTTCTAGATCAAGAGGATGGAATGGAATCTGTTAGGTGAACAGGTTAGCTGATAGCTTAGGCAGAAATTATAGGTCTAAATACACAGAACTCCAGTGGTAGGGATCTAGGGAGTTTCAGGAAAGAGGCTCAGGAGCACAAGCCTGTGGCAGAGAGGATAGGTGCAAAGGTACATGATGGAAGAATTTTTCCTTGACCAGCAGATACCTGAGGTAAGACGAAGGGCGCTAGGGGTCTCACAGACAGATCTCAACACTGATCTGAAGTCTGGGACAAGGAAGGATCTAGTAGATCCAAATTGACTTAAGGACTAAGATGACCGTGGAGATACAACTTGCCAAGACTGGAGGTTTGCAAACATCAAGGAAGAGGAAGGATATCTATTTCCAAGAATGCTAGCAAGCTCTCATTATTTTTATATTACTATATTTAATGCATTCACAATTTTAGTACAATAATTCTTGTAAAATTTAATTAGAAATTAATTTAGATAGTCAGACTGATTTGGGTGTATTAAGAGCACAGTAAAAGACATTATAATTATTAAGGAAATCATTGCAGTATTGATAAGAAAGTAAATGTGAAGTTTATGAAATAAATAGCATAGAAAAGATAAAGTTGGATAAGGCATAGGCAAATCATTACAAAATCTAATTTACTGATTGATGTTGGCTTGAATGATATGGTTTACATGTGTGTATAGTATTTTTAACGTTTTTAAAAATAGAACATACAACACTATGCTCATATACAGCACACACATGCCGCATAAAAGATACTCAAAGATGACAAGATTGTTTACGTTTGCTTTTCTTTTAATTTAGTGTGTTTGTGTCTGCACCTGCACATGCATGTACACAGGTGCCATAGTGTGTATGTGTGTGTGTGTGTGTATCTCTGTGTGTCTCCGTGTCTGTGTATGTGTAAGTCAGACGACAACTTTCAGATATCTGTTCTCTTTCATCCTGTTGAGGCACGTTAACTCACTGTTTCTGTTACTGTGCTGAGTACATCAGGCTACATGGCCTGCAAGATTCTGAAAAATTCTTCTGTTTCACTGTGGGTATGAATGGATCATAGATAACACATTCTGAAATGTATTTGGGGTCAGGGGATCAAATCCAGTTTGTTGTTCTTGTGTATCAAGTACTTTTACCTCATAATACAACTTCCTAGCCCAGCATCTTCTCTTTGACCAAATGCAAGCAATGACACATTTTCGTGAGCTGAAAAAAATACAATAAAGTAGAAACATAATTGTTTTGCAGATGATGAATTTTGTTTTGACCAGATTAATCTTGAGATGAGATGTGATATCAAAGTTTAGATAAAGCATACATGTATCTTACTTGAATTCAAAGCAAAAGCCAGGATCAAATATATAAGTTTACTTTCATCATATACTTATATACTTTAAAATGGCTGAGATCTCCTAGAAAATGAATAATGGAAGGAAAATCAAAACAAAACAAACAGCAAACAACAACAAAACAAAGGTAGCATTGGAGGGTACAGTGTCACAGAGACTGTACTAGAAACAGGAAACTGGGGCAGAGGTGAAATTCTTAAAATACCCTGTAGAGTGTTGAACTGTTTTTAATGCAAGTTCTAAGTTGTGCAAATATATAGGAAGCAATCAACATGGAGAGAATAACAGAAGTATGGGAAACACTGATGCCACAGGCAAGGCTGTTGTTTGGGCCAACCATATCAATTTTAAGACAAATACAAATGGGTGGTAAGAACGGTAAGATAGAACAACAGTATAGGCAAGATATCAAAATGAGTAAAGATGGTAGATTATTACAATATAAAAAGTATTAGCTCAGAGAATATTACATATACAAAGAACCTGCATCACATATTATTATTATTACTTAATATTTTAGTTAATATTACAGGACAATAATTTGGAAGCAAAATAATATGTGAGTATAAAAATGTACTTTTCCCTCTTATCCTATGTAAGCGTGTGTGAAGAAGAAATTACTTTGTGATAGGAATTACTATCTCCAGATCCCTCTATACGGAAGCTCAGAATATAGGTTAGTTTCCAGAATGACAAAGACTAAGTTCCAAAGGCAAATGAATCATGATTCAGTGTATCATACAGGGACAAGAACCTGAGGGAAAGCAATAACAAAGTCAGCTCCATCATGTTGACTTACTTATCAAGGTCCAGATCAGGATGGGGTTAATATTGCTGATCTCTCCCTGAAAAACAGTACTCTCCCATCCAGCCTGCTCTTCTAATAATGAGGCAGGGAATGAGTATGGGCCAGAACAGACTGTGAGACTAGATCCTCTCTTCAATAGTAAGTAGAGTTTTAAGCTTCCCCCCTCCAAAAAGAACGGCAGGAATTACTTGGCTAGGGGATAACTACTTTTCTCAGCCGTAGCAAATATTCTTATACCATATGTGTGTTGTAATGTGGACATTGCTAAATCCAGGACCAGGGCTGTCTAAACAAGATGAGGACCTCTATGAGGCACACTTCCACCTTATCATAAGCAGCTTTGAGCCAGGTAAACATGCTTTGGAGACTTCTCTTCAGTGTTTCATGCATAGTTCTAAAGACAAAGGAGATGTGGATTTAACAGAGCATAGCCTCAGAGGTTCACACAGAGCAGATGTATTACAACTAATAATGTGTCGGACTAGAAATATCAAGGTAACAATGACAAAAAAGTCAGTAGAGCAATGGTTGTTTTACTGAGTAGAATTAACACTTTTTTTAAATATATATTAGACTAAAAACAATTTTGCTTTCCAAGAGAGAGTAGGAAAAGAAAAATGATTGGCATTTACTTCTCCATCTCTTCTCATGAGGGAAATGTGACAAAACACCCTATAATGTAACACTAGCAGGTGAGCCAACATTAATATATAAAGAAACAGATGCAGTATATAAGGGAGATAAATATTTAAAACAATAGCTGAAAGATAAGAAGAGGGTTCAAAAATGCTATCATAAGGATTTGAAAACACAAGAAGCAGATTATAGAATGGAAAAAAAACATGAAATTATATCTTTAAATGTACTTATCTAATTTTTTCTAATTTTAACATTATTGTTTCTAAAATGAATTCTTATTAGGTCACTGAATATCCTGATAATTAGTACTTTTTCTGAAATAAATGCCTTTAAAACATTATTAGCTGAAATACATAATGCAAAGAACTCATTTTCAAAAGTTCTGTTTCAGCAATACCTGGAATTAGGTTATCATATAAGTATGTACACACATACATAGACTTTTTATGTAGTTACAAGTTGTACACACACATATATAGACTTTTTATATAGTTCTTATAAGTTATTTAAACATATGTAATATTATAATCATATAATTAACATAATAAAATAAATATAATTAATAGAACTAGTAATTTACTTAGTATTTATTGAGAAATGGACTTTTTCTTGAAGTTACGGGTCACTGTGATGTGACTCTAATGGCACTGTCAATGTAGCTGACCAGAATTCCATTTCTCTGCTAATGTTGTGTACCTTGAATAAACTAGTCTTGATTACCAACATGGGAAATCTACTAATACCTCAATGCAAACACTCTCTCTGTCCTAGAAACACAGACATAATTAGGACTTCCTTCTAAGCAGACATGTTTATGTCTATACTTCTACTTAACTTGTGTTTGCCTCCCTTGCACAATTATGTCAGTGTCATATTTTCATTATGCTCTTAGTATTTATAAATATAATATTGAATGAAATAAGGAGTGACATGGTTTGTGTCATATTCTAATTAATGCCTTGAGGACCAAAATCTGATGACTTTGACCATCTGTATGTGCCTGGATCCAAGCTTATGATTGAATCTCATAAGTACTACAAATACTATATGTAAGTAAAAATTAAAAATAGTAAAATTAGAGAGACATTTAAACAGTATAATCATCCTCAGTGCTGCAAATATTTCAGTTAAGTACAATTAAAACAGAAGCATGAGGTAGTGAGCACAGATGATTTCCAATTTTGGAAGAGGAGAGACAGAGTGGAGAACTTATAGTCTTTGCTTTCTGTACACAGTGAACTACCACCAAGCTTTCTTTTGGGGTGCAACTTTTCAGTCGTGAAAAAACAGTGTTGTTTTCTTGTTCTTTCAACTTTTTATTTTCCATTCTTCCTATTCTCTTCCTTTCCTTTCTTTTTCTTTATTCCTTACACTTTTAATTTTATGTTTTCAATGCTAACAAACAATCACAAGGCTCCACATAGGCTAGGAAAGTCTCCCTGAGCTACATTCTTAACAACAACAAACAAGTGGTATTGAAATAACATGCTGTCACCTCTACTTTTTTTTCCTGTAACTGCAGGTTATCAGAATCCATGTGCTGAAGGAGAAGGAGACAATACTGGTGCTGCCTGCATAAGGCCAGAACCAAGCATTTTTTCGGTGTGTGTCCATGCTCCCGGTGTCCAAGAAGTCTCCAAGGTTTATTGGCTAAGGATGTCCCGAGGCCGGCTGGCCTCAGCAGAGCACGAGTCCTCAGAGACCTGGGATGAAAGAGACAAGAGAAACACAAGGAGGGCCAACAAGACAGTCTCCTGATCAAATCGGCAAATCTTTATTCTTCTAGCGGGTATTTATAATCTTGAGGAGTCAGGCACCCATACAGGAATGTGGTGATTAACAGAGACAAAAGCCCACCATCAGCTTATGTAAATACTAAAAGGGCAGGCAGGGGCTAGATGGGGTGTGGTGGCCAAGGTTGCTAGGAGACAAATCCCTGGAAGATCCAGGAGCCAAGGCCATGCGTAGCCAAGGGTAGCTACGGGTGGGGGACCTTGTTTGCTAAACAATAAGAAGCTCTAAGAGGCACTTAAGAAACTGATTAACATAATTGGTATCAACAAATGTCAGGATGTTACATTTGCCAAAGGGCAACACAGAGGTCACTTGGTCCCCGGCATCTCCACCCTTTTACTAGAATTAAAAAGATCCAAGCTTGGTCCCTGAGAGGTGGTAATGGCTGCAGATGGAGAGAAAGACAGAGACTTAACCCCCATGGCCTGTTGTAGGCAATCATGTCTTTTGCTGGGGAGAGGTTTTGAGTTATTATTCTTTTGACATGAACCTCCTTGCAGTTAGGCATGTCTTTAAGAGACCCCGACATATCCAGTTATGGATATTCTCTTTGCAGTATTTTGTATGACACTCTCAAGTAATGGCAGCCTTTTGCTCATGAGGTGCGGGGAAGCCCCTGAGCTTTTTTATATGTACGTATATATAGGGCAATCCAAGATCTTGGTCTATAATTATATAATTAAATGGGTTTTGATGCCATGGAGTCAAGCTGCTGTCATACAAAGGTCATGACTCTGTTAAATACCAAGAGTCCAAAGCTGATAAACAATAAAAATCCAATAGAAGGGCCTTGATAAACCCCATAAGTTTGTTAGACATAACTAATTGTTGGTTTTTGTACAGTACTATTATTAACACATAGGAATCATTTTTTCCTTGAAAGAGGTCTGCAATAATACATGGTGTTAGGCCTGTATTTATACATTGTCTTAGCTTCCTGGGGGTTTAGGCATTTTGTTCCCCCACAATTGTCCCAGTCACCAATGTCCCAGTTCCCTCTGGCCAAGTAGGTCAGGCCACCAAGTGTCCAGTGCTGAAGGCAATAGTCTGGCTGGCTATTCGAGGTGATGCCAGACTTGACTCTCCATTGGACTGTAGCCTGTTGGTGGATGTTGGAGGCCTGTCTTGTCCAATTCCAAGTTGAACCTCATGATTGTTCACAGTAGGTCTTTGGCAGTTATGGCAACCTGTGAAAGGATACATAAGCCTCAGGAGTTTCTACCTCCTGGGCTAAGGGGTTAAATTTTTTCCTTTCCTTTTTCTAGTTTTCTTTGGTCTCTGGTCTTGTAATATTTTAAACTTTTTGGCCAGGATCCAAAAAAGGCTGTGGCTCATCTATAGGAAACATAGAGCCATATACTTCTAGTCACTGTTTTTGTTTAATCCAATGTCTAACAAATTTAGGTTCCATTTTGAATTTTTGAAAATTTTAAACAATGCTAGTTGGAGCTGAACATGGGGTCACAGGCTCTCTATTCCCCCTTTTTGTTTTTATAATTGTGCTCCAATGTCTTGGTAATTGTGCTCCATGATAGGTTGTCCCTGTGGATTGTGAGGTTTTTACTCCTTGGGGCAAGTCTAACATAGCAAAGCATTGGAAAAGGTAGAATTATCATTAATTAATACTTTTAATATAAAAACCAAACATATATTTGTTCTTTAGACCATTTAAACCACTAATACTATAATATGTAATAACATTAGAATTATCTTACTGGGAGTACTATGTAATGTTTTACTCCCTTTTTTAAGGCTTTAGTATTAAACCAATGTTTGATTATATTAAAGTTTACAGGTATAAGGTGATCTGTAGTTAATTTTTTTTTTTAATGTAGGAGATCACTTATGATTAGGGCAAAATTACATACAGTTGATGAACCCTTTTAAATAGACACAGCTGAAGTCATGAGGATGGCAGTTATTTGACTCAGGAATGCTGTGTAACATTATTTTAATAACATTTTATTTTATAAAATACTTTTTTACTTTATTTAATTTAGTAGAACGGCTTTACTTTGAGGCTGTTTTGTTCCTTTTTTTTTTTTGTTAAACAGTACATAATGATCTATCAATATTATTTACTTAAAAAAGGCATTGGTTTGTTTTTAGGATGTAACTCCATAAACCTTTTACTTAGTTAAACAAGAGGCAAGACTGCTGGTAACAGGGTACTTTCTTTTAAAAGAAAGTTTTTAATTTGTCTGAATTAGAAAAACCATATTACAATCTACCATGTAAACCTGAACTAAACACCCAATAAAGAACACAGAAAACAATGACACCTAAAGGAACCTGGAAAGAGTTGATTAAAAAAATTTCTTTTAGTCCGTGTAGGACATTGTAACTAAAAGGTGAAAAGCAGTGATGCTCAAGGACATGGAAAAGCAAGCTTGAAGTAACTAAACATTAGAGAGGGAAGTACTCTATTTTAGAAGAATAGACTTTGAATCACAATGTAAAAAGGCAGGAAATAAAACCAGTGAAGGCTGTATCATATCTTTTACCCAAGTTACTTTTTTTTTTTTTTTTTCTTTTTTTCTTTCCAACGGTGTAGTTGTTTCCTGGTATCGTGTAAAGTTTGGTGTAGTGATAAAGGTTCAGGCCCCCAGGGAGTATCCGAGTGTGTGACCACACCTGGTTTAGACCACACCTGGTTAGCAATTGCAGCTAGGCATTTAAAGGTCAAGTTGTCCTTTGAGCAACTGCAGTTGACAAACTGAAGCTAGTTTCTGGCCGGGAATTTAACAGGGAAAAAGGCATGTAAGGGAGGCCAGGGCCCCACAGTTTGGTACTGTAGTGCTGTAAATTTACATGAGTTGTCTAGGTTCAGTTATTATAATACATCAGCTCACTTTGTACCTAGTTAGTCTTGGAGGTTTATGGCTAGAAAAACCTTCCTAAGTTTTCCCCAAAACCATGCAAACTTTTAAACAATTATATTTAGAAATTAATAAATATACCAGATAAAAATGTTAAAATCCAAATTAATTTCCTTTAAAAGTTGATAAAGATGTTATATATCAAAATTTAAAATAGTTTCTTGTAAAAACCAGTAAATGTATATAAAAGTTCATGTAAGAAACCTTTGCTTTTTTATGATTTTATCAAGAATTTAAAATAAAAACCAAAACAAAAGCAACTTGCAATAGGATTAGGACATGTGATTAACTGCCTGTGGTTTAGTAGATTTCTAGATTAACATGATCTCCTGGAGTTCTACAGAACCAGTAAATTCCTGGGTGTGGCCATTTTGAATTATGCCATGTGGCTGGATTAAGATGGCGGCAAGGTCAAGTAGGTCAAAGTCATTTTGAAAAGTTTTGTCCAGGGTGGCAGGCAGGCCATGTGACTGTCGCCATATTGGTGAAGTCACACACTTAAGATATGGTTTCCTTTTTTCTAGTAAGGGCATTGGCCACAATTACGGACAAGCACATAGTATATAATAGAAATTACTTTTTAACTTTTAAAAGGCACCCAGTTAAATATTTTATTTTGTATGGTATATGACTTTTTTGTTTACAAAAACTTATCATGTTTAGTTCTAGTTAGATGAGCAGTTGTCTTGGGACTATGAGATGTCTTAACATTTAAAGTATAGGAGGAAAATGAATAATGATTTGTTAAAATTAATTTATCCCTCAGTTATCATCAACAGCACAATGTCCTTTGCACTGAGGCTGTATTGTTTTTTTTTTTTTTCACTTGTTATAGGTTAAGATGGCCAGCCTTATCCCATAACGAGTAGAATTGAATCTAAGGCTGGGGGGCCAATCCAGCTTTAGAGTCAATCTCTCCATGTTATTAAAAACTTACATACAAAGATTTATTACTATTAAACTCAGTGGTTCGCATGGGACAGAAGAGCTGTTGAGTTTCGTAATTACTAGCAGGGATAAAAATATACATTTTAATTTTGTTGCATTTACTTTTGCTGTGTAGCAAAATACTATAGTACAAAAATCATTAGGTGCACAACAGTTTAGAAAAAGATCAGTTGTGCTTGTATTGTTTAAATGCAAGCATAGAGTTTTTGGGCAAGAATGAGTCCCATAACCTTGAAAATGCTAAGTAAGCATGTTATCATTGAGCCCTTTCCTTAGGGCAGAAACTACAAGCTACAAAGGGGCTGAGTTGTTTCTGAAAGCAAGGGCAAGGTGTGGAGCTGGTGAAATTTACATGATTTAACCCAGAGTAATTAACAAAAGAAAAGGCCTGCTCAACCTTGAGCTGTTGTAGGACAGAGATTTAACTACACCCTGTAGTTTTTAAAGTATCTTTTAATAAAATACTTTAAAAAAGCCACATTTTTAAAGTATCTTATCTTTAGCTCAGCCTAGGGCCCTGCTGGACAATAAATGGTGGAAAAATCCTCTATCAGAGATTTAACAGCTTCCATTCAACCACACCCTGTAAACCCTCCTCTCTCTCCTCTTTTTCTTTGGGATCCAAAGACTCTTGAATAACTGCTTGATTTTACATTTAAAGTAGTGGCAATTTGACATTTTTTAACTCACTCTGGCCATAAGACAGTCACAACATTTAAGACAAAACTGACACAGACAAATGACAAAATCCGGATGTTGTCAAATCACAAGAGACAGGAACAAAAGACAGACATGAAAACTCTAAGGCTAGCCATCTTTACAACTAGGGAAATGCTAGTGGCGAGAAGCCGAAAGAATAGAATGCCTTTTGAACGTTTTTTAACTCTAGAGGCAAGGTATTTACAACTTTAACTTGCCCTGAAGCAACAAGCTCTGACAGAGCTCACTTCCTCACCTGCAGCTCTGAAGGAGCTTCTAGGCAGGTTGGAATGTTTTACCTCAGAACATAAACCAAAAAATACTTCCTGACAACCCACAACATAAGGAAATTGAAACAATAATACAATAACCTTCCAAATGATAAAAACTGAGACCCAGATGAATTCCCAGCAAAATTCTACCAGACATTTAAGTTCCATTAGCCAGTTTAACTGGAAAGGGAATAAACAGAGAGACATCTTAATTAAAGAATACAATCTATTGAATGAACCTAACAGACATCTACTGAATATTTCGTCCAAATACCAAAGAATACACATTTAATTTTGTACCTGTTGGAAATTTCCACAAAATGACCACATACTGGGGCACAAAATAAACCTCAACAAATCCAAAAACATTGAAACAACTCTGTGCATTCTTTTAGACCTCAATGCAATAAAACTTTAAATCAACACTGAAAGAAGCCTTATTAATCCACGAACTCACAAAGACTAAACAACACATTCCTGAATGATGCCTTCTCTTTTTTTTTTTTTTTTAAATTTTTACTCCTTGTACCTTTGTTAGACCCCACTCTCAGCCCGGGGACTCGAACCCCAGTGGGCCGCCTGGGTGACTAACGTCAGGGAGCCTCAAGCCCACTGACCTCACTCAGCCCAGGGGACTCGAACCCCTGTAGGCTGCCTGAGAGTCAGTTCCAAGAATCCAGACCGTCAGATGCAAAATGCAAGAAGTAGGTTTATTTCACTTGCGCAAGTGGGAGACTCAGTCTCGTTCATGAGACTGAGCCCGCCTGCCTTCTGCCAGGCCAGGTTTTTATAGTAGGAACTCACAGTATTATCATACATTATCATATAGGGCACTTGTTACATTTGGATTGGCTTTTGGCCTACAGACCAGGGTCACAGAGAAGACAATTTTACATAGTCCAACCTTTTCTCAGAAATGCCACATACATTATTCTGCAGTTCACAGGAGATAAACTTTTCCACAATTTATGAATGGGATAATGGAGAAACCTTCCCACAATTTATGGATGAGATAATGGAGAAACCTTCCCATAATTTATGGATGGGATAATGGAGACTCTTCCTGTGGAATGTTAAGCCCACAGGCTTTATCTTGCATACCAAGGGATGTTTACATAACTCTTGAATTCCCTGGGTCTCTTCCTCCTGGTTTTATAGTTTCTTAGTTGTTTTTCTAATTAAGGGGGAGGGGGGAGGCCGAACTCGTATCACCGAGTGCCTCATAAAACAAAATGTCTCACACCTAGAGGGTCTCTTTGAGGCCCATAACAAGCAAGTAATGCTTACTTGTTTTTTGTCCCATGCCAAAACTCACCATTCACCATCCGTAACAAACCGGGAAGGTGCCTTGAAGAGAAAAATGTCTGTAGCCAAAGCTCGGGAAGGCACCTTGAAGAGAAAAATCTCTGTAGCAATGCTCAGGAGGGCACCTTAAAGAGAAAAATCTCTGTAGCAATCAATGCTCATGAGGGCACCTTGAAGAGAAAAATCTCTGTAGTAATCAATGCTCGGGAGGGCACCTTGAAGAGAAAAATCTCTGTAGCAATGCTCGGGAGGGCGCCTTGAAGAGAAAAATCTCTGTAGCAATGCTCAGGAGCGCACCTTGAAGAGAAAAATCTCTGTAGCGAAAGCTCGGGAAGGCACCTTGAAGAAAGTGTTGGACGGTGTTCACAGGAGTCGAAGGGTGGTCGAGCCCGACGTTGTGGTGCCAGTTGCCGAGGCCAGCTGGCCTCAGCAGAGCACGAGTCCTCAGAAACCTGGGATGAAAGAGACAAGAGGAACACAAGGAGGGCCGACAAGACAGTCTCCTGATCAAATCGGCAAATCTTTATTCTTCTAGGGGGTATTTATAATCTTGGGGAGTCAGGCACCCATACAGGAATGTGGTGATTAACAGAGACAAAAGCCCACCATCAGGTTATGTAAATACTAAAAGGGCAGGCAGGGGCTAGATGGGGTGTGGTGGCCAAGGTTGCTAGGAGACAAATCCCTGGAAGATCCAGGAGCCAAGGCCATTCATAGCCAAGGGCAGCTACGGGTGGGGGACCTTGTTTACTAAACAATAAAAAACTCTAAGAGGCACTTAAAAAACTGATTAACATAATTGGTATCAACAAATGTCAGGATGTTACATTTGCCAAAGGGCAACACAGAGGTCACTTGGTCCCCAGCATCAGATGCTCATTTTTAGACTGAAGACTCTAGGAAAGAACCACAGCTAAATTTGAAAGGAAGAACACAAAAAAGAGGGGGGGGGAATAAAGATTAAAATCTCTGCCTAAAATGCTTATATAAAAATAAAGTTCCAAGCCTGCAAACAAAAGAAGTATAAGTATTATGCAAAAATTGATCTTGAAAAATAATTAGTTATTTTTTTCTTGAATATACTAATGGAGGGATGTAAAAGACAATATATGTGAGAATGCAAAGACATAAATACTAGAATAATATTTATTAGTAGAAGAAATTATTGAACACAAGGTAGTACATGTAAAAAGGGTCACTCAAGAAGGAGACACAAAGATCCTAAAGATAAACATCAATGTCACATAAATATAAACTAATGTAAATTTATTTTGGAAAGAGTCGAAGAAATCACTAACCATATATATATATATATATACATATATATATATATGTATATATATATATATGTTAATACTTAAAACCTAGAAATATCTGAAATAAAGAAATGCATTGAAATGGCTGTCATCAGTTTGACATAAATTATTATTAACATAGAAAACTATACTAAGAAATCATTTTGATTGGTGAGAGAGATGGTTTATTGGTTAAGAGCACCAGCTGTTCTTGCAGAGTACCTGAGCTTGATTCCCAGTACCCACATGGTAGCTAACAACTATCCAGAACTTCAGTTCCAGGGGATGTGATGCCTTCTCCTGATCTTGAGGGTATTGCATGATATAGGTACACTTACTGCATAAAAAAATAAAAAATAAATCATTTTGATCATAGCATAGATAAAAATGTTAATGAAAATATAAAAATTAAACCAAGAGACTTGTGACTTAGTTCAATAGAACCAATATAGAACTATTGGATATTAAAAAGAGGGACATTGTTGATATATCAGAATCAAATATAGATAGAAATAATGAGTGATATCTCTTCCAGACTTAAAGATACCTTCAAATTGTCAGTTTGAATGTGTTCCAAGGAACAATTAAGAAGAATAAATATTTTATTTTAGAAAGCAAAAATGTTATACATAAGTAAAATGATGAAAAAATTATCAAAGAGAAAAAAGGGATGTTCATCTACAAAGGAATCAAACTTGGACAGCAAATAGAGAATATCATAGATGAGAAAATAAGACCTAGATATGCTGATAAAAAACTTGACTTAAGAAATAAAAGACTACCAGGAAAATAACCTTTATTTTCTCCCTTCCACTTTTTTGTTCCACAAAACCTACACACTGTTTCTTCTATCATGTCCATTACTTTAAAGTTCAAGTTTCTTTTGAATTTTGTCCTCCTCTTAGCTAGAGTACTGTTCTTAATAGTTTGTTAACATTATATTATCAGGGGCTGGAGAGATGATTGAGGTTAAGAGAACCAGCTGTTCTTATATAGTCCCTAGGTTTGTTTCACAGCATCCACCTGCCTAAAAAACTTCCATAACTCCAGGTTGAGACTGATATCCTTTTCTGGCCTCAAGAAGCATTGCATGACAGTTTTACATACATGCAGGTAAAACACTAATACACACAAAGTATATTATTAGCTCCTTATAATTCTAATTTTATCATGTAATATAGTTTCTGGATATTAATAAATATAGCATATTGTTTTAAATATATTAAATGTATTAAGACTCTGTTCAAAACGGATTCCCCCAAGTATTATGCATTCCGCTTTGAGGTTGTGCATCTATTACTGATAGACGTTTCTCTGCTGTTTTTCCTCTTTAGCATGGAAGCTGTATCTCTTAGTTTTCCTCACACTCACAGAGTATAGCAATGTCCCCTTTCCCCCTTAAAGGCTAAATTTATTGGAACGTTAGGAAAATCTTGGAAAGGGAAAGGAAAAATTACTAAAAATTTGAAGAAGACAGCTTTTTGGAAGACAAGCCTTTGGAAGGTCCTGATTAATGCTAAATGAGCTAATTGATACAGTACATTGGAGTCAGCTTCCTAAGCACATAGCACAATTGACAGGAAGTGTAAACACTCTGGGTAAATTAATCTAAAGCCCATATGTTCCTATTAAATATTAGAAGTAATTAACATTCATGAGCTCCACTAATACTCTTAAAGTGCTATTTGAATATTTAGATCAAAATAGTATGTAAAATTATATATTTCTTTGTACTGCTTTCTTTATTTCTTTTTCATTAATTTTTGCTGTTACTTTTATTAATTTATTCTCATCTTTTGGGTTTGGGTTTGGCTTGTTCTTGTCCTTCCAGACTTTTTAGTTAATTTACCATTAAGTCATTTTAAATGATCATTAAGTCATTTCTCTGATTTTTAAAAAATGTAGGTCCTTAGAGCTATACAATTCCGTTATGAGTGTTTTTAATGCATCAAAAAGGTTTTGTTGTATTGTATTATCATTTTCATTTAGTCTCAGGGATAATTTTATGGTTTTTCTTGATTTCTTCTTTGACCCATTTATCATTCCAGAGTGTGCTGTTTAATCTCCATGAGTTTGTGTAGTTACTAGAGATGATTTTGCTATTGATTTTAAGATTTAATGCATTGTGTCTGATGGAATGTTTGAAATTATATAAATCTTTTTTATTTGTTGAGGTTTGTTTTGTGACCCAGTATGTGAGCTGGTTCTTTGAAAAGATAAACAAGGTAGATAGAATTTTAACCTAGTTAGTCAAAAGAAAGAAAATGTAAATCAGAATTGACAAAATCTGTATCAAAAGGAAACATCACAACAGACTCCGAAAGATTCAGGAATACTTTAAAAACCTATACTCTATTTTAAATTTGAAAATAAAAAAGAAATGGATGAGATTTAGATGAAATTCTAAATTCAGGGAAAAAACAAAATTTAAACCAAGATGAGATCTACAGTTTAAACAGACCCATAACAATAAGGAATTCAGAAAACAAATGATCCAGTTAAAAAAAATAAGATATAGTTCTGAACAGAGAATTCCACAAAAAAGAAATATCAATAGTAAAAAACATCTTAAAAAGTGTTCAATAAACTTAGTAACTAAAGAAATGCAAATCAAAACTATTTCATCTAATCCAGTCAGGATGGCTAAATGGAAAAAAAAAAAAACAAAAACAGCAAATACTGGTGTAGATGAAAGGAAAAGGGGGGAACAAGCAGTAATCCACTGTTTGTGGAATTGCAAATTATTGCAGCCATTGCAGAAATCAGTATAGTGAACACACAAAATTAAAAAGAAATGTACCTTATAATCTGTTATACTACTGCTTGGTATATACCCAAAGTATTCATCCGATTGTAGAGCTACTTGTTCTATTCTTTTCATAATAATTAAGAAATAAGATCAACCTTAAAGTCAACCTTAAACTGTGAATGGATAATGAAAATGTTGTACAATTGCACAATGTAGTTCTACTGAGCAATAAAGAAATCAAAGTCTTGAAATTTTCATATAAATGAATAGAACTAGAAACTAATATACTATGTGAAGTAACACAGAATCAAATAAACAAATGATGTGTGTTCGCTCTCATTTCTCTCATTTGTGAAACTTAGCTCTGAATTCCCAGATATGAGTATTCGTGGAGATAAAGGATTCATGGGAATAAAGGCGAGGAAGGAGCTAGAATGAGAGAGAGAGAGACGGAGAGACAGAGAGAGATATATACTGGTGTTGTTAAAATGAAAATGTGGAGAAAGGAGGTATTTTAAGTGGGGAGGTGGTAGGGAGGGTTATACAGGGGGAGTGAGACGAGAGACACAAATAGTACTTATATGATATGAAAAAACAGGGAGATATCTCATTTGAAAGTGTACTGAAAATGTACATATCATAGCTGATGGCTACATATCAAAAATACATTGCTAGGCTGGAGAAACCTTCAAATTATTGGGACAAGTAGTTCAAGAAATTCCCAAAATAACCCATGTTATTGTCATAGCCTTCAATTGTGTCACCAAACTTGAAAGTAAGGCCATATTCTGAAGATAGGACATATTTTAGACACAGAGCATGGAGCAAGAGAGGCGGAACTGACCTTGAAACCTCCTCTTTAAAGACCAGCTGTCATGGTATTAGAGAATTCTATACAAGCTGCCAAGGGAGCAAATCAATCACCAATCCTAAGCAGCTATAAAGCCTAATAAACAACAACTGACCCAGCAATGCTGGTGCTAAAGTGGCCATTTTATTTTGGTAGTAACCAAGAGCTGTGTAATTGGAATTAAGTATTGCTCAGTGGGCTAGAAGTCATGTGTGGTACTGTAAACATAGCCAAATACATATGACTGGAGAAATCATAGATCCTAAAGAAAAACTTTTGCCACATCCCTAAACCAATGTAATTTCTTAGTTTATACTAAATATGCATCCTCATATTTACTGACAAGTGCACCCTGTACTCCTCACAAAAACTTCCTTTTGCAACAGATGGTGACAATTAAAGAGTTACAGATCTGGTCAAATACACAGAATAATTTTATGTGAGACTATGACACTTAACACTAAGTGACACACCATCAATGCACGCAGGGTAAATGCATCTCTCAACTCTCTCAGAACAGTTTCCTTATGCAAAAGATTGTGATTAATACAGAATTGGTCAATAAGCAGAGAACAAGAGGTCACAGAGTTCTTATTTCTGAACAGGACACCTATTTCAAACTGTCTCCCAAGGCTCAGGGATCATTGTGGAAGAAGAGGTGGAAAGATTCTAAGAGCCAGATGGGTTGGATGATGACAGGAAAAGACTCATCTAGATGGTATTTATGACAGCGATTATTGCACATGCATAAGTTCTATGGAATTTTAAACCAAACAAAATCCCAGAATAGGCATGAGGAAGGGAATGAGAAATCCCAACCAAATCTAGTGAACTTTTTTGAGTGTCTTAAAGGTTTGGGATTTTTGATGGGTCAAGTGAATGGACCAACAGTGAAGGTAATTTTTTTCTTAAGAAAATTCAATGGTCATGTTCAGTGTTACATTACTTTAAAATGCTTGTTTTTAAATTACTGTGTTATAATAACTTACTGTTGTCCTAAAATTGTTTTTATTGAGTTATAATATAATTAGTTGTTATATAAGTCACTGAATTATATTGATCCAAATGCTGGTATTTTCCTGGTGAAAGGTTACAGAAGAAGTCATATAAATAGCAGATAATTATAGCAAAAGAACACAACTTCTCCCCTGGACAATGATATATTTTAGTTATAAAAATGTAAAAGGAAGGAAATATATGACATCCTTCAAGGATATCAAAATAGACTGGGTTTCTTAAAACAAAGAACTGGTCCCTACACTGTTAACCTCAGTGTTCCCAAAATTAAGAATAAGGTTTGCCATGTAAAATTCCACATAAAGTTGAAATATATCCACATATTTCAGGATGAAAGAAGCCAGCAAAGGGGCTAGAGTTTGAATGCAAAAACTCTCTATTTAAGGAGAATTTGGAATTCAACTAATTTTAGCCTTTCATTTTGAAATGCACAGAAATAAAGAAACTCATCTAAGTCTGGGCCTTTGCTTAGTTTAGTTTGGTTAGGTTAGTGTTTAGAGAAAAATGTCTCAACTCTTCAGCCTATTTGTTAGTATTTATTTTTAAAATTTCTTCAAACACAACAGTCTGTGATTTTCAGTCCTATTACCTGTATTGCATTTTCTTTCTGCCTTCTTCTTTCAATTAATTTAAGAGAAAATTGTTGCTATTTGCTTTCTCAACAAAATCATTTGATAAGTTCTGAAGTTTCAGCTGTATTGTGCTGGTACTGCAATTACTTTGGGTAAATTTTAGCGATCAGCCGTAGACCCCCTCTGTGTTATGGCTTTCACTGTTTTTCCCTGCTTTTATAATTCTCTCAATTCTGATCTTTCTTTCCCATTTTGCAATTGTTTGCACATTCTATAGACCTGTGATGCTTAAGTGCTCCTGAGAGCCCACATCTCTGATTACTTTTCTGATGCATTAAAAAAAAAAAAAAAAAAAAAAAAAAAAGGTTGTGTGCTTCCTGGTGAAACAGTGAATTGATTTTTGATTCTACCTGATACGGATAAAACACGGTCATTCCTTCTGGTCATTGGTGGTATTTGCACACTCTCTGCTAAACTCTTTCTGTAGTTTCTCTTCCCTAACATAAGAAATTCCTTTCTATCTAACTCAGAAAATTATTGGGAATTACTTGAGGATTACAGTATTATAAATGATTTCTTTCTAGGGCTAGAGTTGTATACGATTTATCATTTGCAAAAAAATCAGTAGCTTATTTTTTAAAGCAAGATATTAGTTTTTAAAATATTTTCTCCAGTTAATATTTAGTATGAATATTGGATTTACTTATAGCTTATGACAATGTGATGAAATACAGGTAACATTTGCTCAGAAAGCTAAGTACCTGCCTATTTTTTTCAACTTTTTATATGTCTTCCAGATCAATATATATTCCCACCTTTTCACTCTAATTAATAATAGACTCTTTCATGTTTTGAATTGCGTACTGGGCACATTTCTGCTTGGAGGAAAACGTCTTTTGGGTGCATAAACGTCTTTGGTGCATTTTTTTTAAACCATTACCTTTGTCAAGTCTCCATTCTTTTATTTCAATGTGTAAATGTGTGCATGTGTGCACGTGTATCTGTCTTTTCTGACTCAGTTCTATGTGTGCATTTGTGCATGTGTGTCTAACTACTCTGATTCAGTTAATAGTTGAAGACAGGGACAGACTTCTCACAGATTTCTCAGAAGAATTCTACTTCTGAGACTCTAAAATATTAACAGTCTTTGAATTTTACATACACATAAAATATACTGCCTCTTAACACAGTCCGCTCTTAATATTTTTAACCACTAATATTGTGTTCTATATATCTGGAATTTATGCTTCCAAGGAAAAACAAGATAAACAAGGAAATCTTTTTTACATGAATGGCTTCATTCTTTCAGGCAGACATATACATATGATGGGTTTGTTGATGGGCTAAAGAATTACAAATATTCTAAAATTAGAGATAAGTGGTAGAATCCGGAATCATCACCAGACTGAGAGAGCATCATAGTTTAAGAAATTCAGGATAACAATACAGAAAAAAATTGCAGAGGAATCTTTAAGCAGAGCATTCACCTAATGTCCAAAATTAAACAAATGTCTTTCACTCTTAACACTTAGGTTGATGAAGACTTGTCAACTAAGACTCCACTTTGAGAAATAAAATATTGCGGGAAGACCAACTGTGCAGGAGAGCTATAACAGAGAAGTTTTGGTACATAAAAGCCCCATATTAGAGGAGATCAGTTCAGGAGAATAAGTGAACTGAGTTCACTGGAAAGCTAAATATGGAAGCCATGGCAACCCAAAGATGGCTTTACAAAGAGAAGCTTATATTGTCAATTTGGAGAGAGTAAAAAAGTGAGTAGATGGTGTGCTTCAGACAGTGATAAATAGTTTAATAAACCTCGATGTTCATGGCAGCTGAAAAGGGAACTAAAACATATGTGGTAAATGAAAAAAATGCACATAATATTCTTATGAAAAAAGCATTCAATAATGTAACATCAAGTATATATTAATATAAAAATAATAAGGACATTTGGTAGACAGTAATTAATTAAAATATCTAGAAAATTAACAAACTTAGGAAGAAAAAGTGAAAGCACAATACTACTAGAAAAAAATAGATACAAAATTTTTAGTAATTCTCTGAGGATCTCAAATATCTATATAAGATTATGATCATGTTCATTTCCTCCTGTGCACTCCCATTCCTTCTCAAACTTGATTTCTGTTTTATTTTTAAAAATAACTCACTAATAAAATTAAAGTTGGCCACATGTTCACAGATGTGTGGCTGTGCACTGGAGGATAGCCAACCTACCAGTGGATAAACCATACAAAAAATTGACTCTTTTCTTTCAGCTTTCAACCATCAATAGCTTCTCAGCTAGCAGTGGGTGCCCAAGTGTCCCTCTTTGGCTCACGCTGGAGTACCAGTTGGATTACTCTCATGCAGATTGTGTGCAGATAACCACAGTTTGTGTGAATTCATGAATGTAAAAGTTCTGTAATGTCAAGAAGACATAATTTTTCCCTAGTCTTCCCTGATTCGAGGTTCTTAGAATCATGGCATCCCCCTCTTCATAGAAAAGGTGTAATTCAAGGTGAGCAGTCAGTAGACACTTATGCTCTCCATTTTGACCAGTTTTAAGTCTTTGTGTTGACTGAAGTTTGGCTGATACTGAGAGGTTTTTCTTATCCACACATTTAGAGGTACATATCCGTATTTAGAAGGCAGTTTGATACCATGACCATTTAACAAAATAATAGCAATAGGTTCTTCCTTAGGGCCTCTGAGCTCCTCACACAGGTGTTCCTGTCCAGATTTACAATACTGGGTAAGAATTTGCTCCTGTAAATTGGAACTTAACTCTAACAATAATGGTTTTTGTTTGTTTGTTTGTTTGTTTGTTTGTTTGTTTTTGCACTACCATAACATTCATGGCCTTACTGCACAAATGGGCAAAGCTTGACAGCATGATTCTTACTGTAATTTCAGGTTTGCAAAATTGAGTAAGATTGCCCATAACTTTTCTCTCTCACAGCCTGAACACCAAAAGCCTTGCTCTGCTACAAAGTCCTGCCAGTGGGGAAGAAGCTTGCAGGTCAGGAGCAACTTATGTTCCCCATGCCCATCTCATAACATTCAGTGGCCACTGTATGACATTAATGATATCTAATTACAGAACTTACAGGTTTTAGCAGTGCATCGGTGACGTGTACTTGATTTCCATTGTAGAAAAGCTTTTGACATCACTGTGCTGGAAATACATGGAAAACAAAATTTCGAACCACTAAATGGAAAATGTCAAGAATGTTGGACACAGTTCAGAAAATGGTTCTTCCCCCTATGGCTTTTCCATCAATGGTGTGGGGGGGGGGCAAAATAACCAAACTAACATATCTTCTGCCTTAGAAAAGAACAGAGCATTGAAAGCATACTTAGAATGCAAACAGGAAAAATCACTTATATATCAAATAAACTTACACAGATCAGCTACGTGAACATTTTAAAAAATAGTAGTTCATACATGTTCAGAGTGAAAAGAAGTATAAAGAAAGCCATTCAGGTGAAACATACAGACAATGGACTATTTTTACATTCATTTAGGATCATCCATTGAACAGTTGAACTATTCCATACTTGAAGGATTATGGTATTTGAAGTTCTAGTTTAGGTACTTTTTGTCACATTATAAAGCATTCATTGTTTATGGACTAGTTTTAAGTTTTGTTCTCTTGGTATTGTACTGGGTGATAGGTACAGACTCATTAGACTAACATATTGCTATGTAGTACACTTACAGAGCAAGTTTTTCTTCTGTTATGCTTAGATCCCCTTCCAATACTTAACTTCACTAGAATTCAGGGCCAGCATATCAAAGGATCCTGAGAGAAATCTGTTCTACAAAAGCAGTAGCATCATGCAGAAAGCTGGGACCCTCAGTTTCTCCATATAAGACTTTATTGACTGCTGATGACATGAGTCCATGATACCACCTTCTACTACATTTCCACATATTGATCTATGATTCTTCATCACTGTTTTATTGTGCCTTTTAAATATTTTGTTTGTTGAAAATTTACTTTCATTCAAACTAATCTCAAATTTTTGAAGTGTTTCCTATTTCTCCAAAAACGGAAGCAGCATCTATTTCTCCTCTGACACTTTGAAATTTCCTATGGAACATTAAAGTTTCCTACAACCATATCATTTCCTCATCTCTATCATTTAGTGTTTTAGAATAAGATGTTTTTCCTTTGTATTCATGTCATTTTTCTAACATGCTTAGAAATTCAGTAAATGTTACTGGATCTGAACCCATTTTATATAATTAGCCTTTTATTTTCCATTGGAGGAGAAGGATTTCTTCTTAAATATCACCGTATCTGCATTGCTCCCAGGTTATTTCTTTTATGAAAAATTTCAAGCCTTTATTTTCAATGACAACTGAAGTAAAAGAATAGTTTTCATAAATACCCTTCATTAGCAAATGATTGCAAAGTGCTATTCAGGTAAAAAGTACTATGTTACATGTTGTGAAATAGTACTCAATATAATTGAAGAGGCATACAATTACCCAGTGCAATGAAAAATAAATGGTGTTAGATTTGATGCCATCCAGTTCATTTTCTACACTTCTCACTAAATACCACATGCATATTTAATCATTTTTATAAATTTTAGATAACACATTCCTACAGTTACCATTTTTATGTATACATGGTTGCTCAATGAATTAGGTTCTTACTAATCTGGCCTCTCATTTTAAAAACATATAGAATCTTATCACAAATTTATTATTTAATAGTGAAATAACTTTTCATTTTGCACTAGAATAAAAACATGTCAGTCAAATCATTTGGTCGTCTAAGTAAGTTGAATAGATTAAAATTATATGAGCCTTTATATTTATACTTATTTATATTTTATAACAAACATGAATTCCAAGTTTTCTTCAATAAATCAAATATTAATGTAAAAAATAAACAAATAATCCATAAAGACAGAAATCATGAATATTCTGAAGAAAACATATGGAAACAATTCTTTAGGATCTGATGCAGTGGTTTAAATGAGAATATTCTCCAAGACTCTAAGTATTTGATCACTTGGTCCCCAATTGGCAAGGCTGTCCTGGGAGAGTCATGGAACATTTAGGAGATGGGAACATGTTGAAGAAAGCACTGCACTAGTGGGGGCCTTTGAGAGAATGGAACTTTGCCCACTTCCATTTTGTTTCTCTGCTTCTGGGGTACACTTTGATGATGATGCTCTGACTTCTGCTTAGCCCTCTGTCATACATTCTTCACCAGGAGGGACTCTTATCCCTCTCTACATTCTTCCTTCTGTAAGTTGCCTTGGTCATGGTGTTTTATCACAATATAGAAAAGTAACTAATATATTTATTATATGAAACATTGGAATGAATAATCAATGATGTCAACATAGCTGTAAAAGTAATTATGAGAGCTTTTCTGAAAATAAAATGTTCCTAAGTAAATGGTATCATATGCAAATAGTACAATCATTATTCTTGTTTCTGTATGTAATTTACTTTAAAATAAAAACAATAATAAAGATCATGTGAAATTTACTGAAAATACATTGAATCAGAAACATATTTAGCTATAAATTTTGTTCCTGAATTGACATACATTATCACATATGATAATACTGAAACTTGATTCACAGAATAATTTAATCAAAAGTAACAAATTTGAAGTAGTATTTCAGTTAATAGGAATATTTTGAACAATCATTGCTTGAATAATTCTAAAGTTGTAAATGTCTGTTTTGGTGTTTCTTATTAGTTACATTTTTTTCTTCTCTACTTTGTGAATTTGATATGTTTTAATGAATTTTGAACTTAACTGTTGCTCCTTTTGGTATTTCTGATTCTACTTATGAAAGCATATAAGAAGTAAAACCAACTAGTTTAAATAAAGTGTGACCAAACTATAGAGTTGTTAGGCTCAGTAAACAAAAATATCAGTAATGCATTTAGATGAAACAAATGGATGTTAGAAAAACAGCAAATAATCTATATAAAATATTACCAATGCATTCTCCCACATAATTTGCCATATTTTTAAAACTAATATTTTTCTAAAAACTAACTTTGAAACAGGATATTTTATCTCGCAACTGTTTCTTCTAATTTATTATTCCTCCTTAAATTTAGCCTACGTGTAAGGATTTATTTAGTTTTTTTTTTTTTTTTTTTGTAAATAGGGGTTTTATGTGCCTTCATGACTCAAAAAAATCATGGAAATATTGCATTTTTGACTGCATGAAGTCACAATTCTGCACTGAAGAAAATATTGAGACTGTAAAATGTTAACAGTTCTCCGTCAGCATGTTCATCATTCAACGTGTCTGTGTCACTTGCTTCTTTGAATTTCTATAGCACACTCCTGTTTTTCAGACACATTTTGCTTTAGTCTGAATTCATGCTACTCATGCTTCCGTATCATCACCCCACCAAGTCTGTATAACTGCTATTGATTTTACATCACTAAATACATCACTCTGCACTTAGTCTTTATGTTTAACTCAAGCTAGGTAAGTTTAAAGAATTTCACTGTCACTGAAAGTATTACCTGCATTTAGAAAAACTTACAGTGTCATCTTTCACATAGAACACTTTCTTCTTAATATTAAAATATGAAAAGTTAAAGATCAGTTCATTTTTTCTACTAATCCTTAAACATACCCTAAGTTATCTAAAATTTATTGGCATAAATTATTAAATCAGAGCTTTAATAGTATTTTATTATTATGCTACCTGTATATTCTTGAGATTTGTAGTAGCAATGTTATACGTCATAAAAATATTATTTTACATAGAAGTGTTTCTGTAATTTAACATATATTTGCTGACAAAGCTCTATATTAAGGAAACACTAAGACTATAAAAAGAAGCTAGTTTATGGGGCTGGAGTGATGACTCCGTGGATACAAGAATTGGCTGCTCTTTCGTTCCTAGCACACACATGATGGATAACAACTATCCATGACTTGAGTTCTGGTAAACCAACGCTCTCTTCTGACCTCCACAGGTATTGTATGACATGGGTTCAGTTACATACATGCAAACAAAACACTCGCATGCATAAAATAAAAATAACAAATAAAATATTTAAAAAATGAGTTAGTTTGGGAAATTAATGAAAGCACCTATTCTATGAACATATGTATATACATATTTTAATATTTTTGTATAAATGATTGTTAGATAATTATAATCTGAAAGCTATTGATAGGTATGATGAAATGGCTGAGAAGCTGCAAATTTGTCCTCTAACACTGGGATATTAGCTCACATTTTTTAGCATATAAACCATTAAAGATATAATTATACCCAAGCTAAAATTTAAAAAAGATGCCTATAATTAATTTTTCTATAGTTAATTTCTCACTTTGAGTAATTTCACTTTAATACTATTAAAACTGGAATTTTAATTTTACTTGACAGAAAGAAATCGAATAACACTCTGACTAGTTTCTTTATATATATATATATATATATATATATTTTTTTTTTTTTTTTTTTTTTTTCCCCCCAATGGGCATACATACTTCACAGCCTATGTTGTGGGGTGCGGATGTCAGAGGACAACTCTCAGGTGTGTGTTTTCTGCTTCTACCATGTAAGTCTCAGACTGAACTCAAGTTGTTAGGTTTGTTGGCAGGTGCATTTATCCTCTGAACCATCCTGCTGGCCCCCTCTTTGAATGTTTTCTTAGTAGTTATTTTTCTATTCTTACAGGTAATAATAAATAAGTAATTCATTTAGAGCACTGTATTCTTATTGCAAAAATCTTTCTATTGAATTTTTGTTCATTACATAAAATGTAATCTTAGTCATATTTAGACTTCCCTCCCATATCTGCATCCATCCATAAACCCACACCAAATTTCATTCCATGCATTATTTCATATATGTTAAGTCTTATCTGTGCAAATTTGTCTCGCCAGGTATACCTTATTGTGAATTCTTGCATTGGAGACTGATCAGCCTATCCAGTGTCACTCCTTTAAAAGACGAACTCTCCCTCACCCAGCAGTGATTAGTTGACAATAGATCCTCAACTAAGTTGTGACTTCTTACCCATTCCCCACTTCTATGCTGAGTTTATGTCTGTTTTGACTTTGTATTGATCTTATGTATGCTGTATCCGTTACTGAAAGTTCATTTGAACAAGTTATCCTGTGGTCATCAGCCACCTATGGCTTTTTCCATCACCTCTTCCACAGTGGTCCCTAAGCCCTGGGTAGTAGATGTTTATTTAATATTGCAGTTCTATCCAGGGAAACACAGACTTCAGACTCTCGGTCTCACTATTTTGGCCAGTTGTGACATTATGTGTTAATCATCATCTGTTGCAAGAGGTTGCAAGAGGTTGGTGAAAGGTGAGAGCTGCATTAATATTTTCTCTGCCCTCTGAGACTCAGGTGTAGAGGTTCCATTGTAGATGTGTCACATAGGGCTGGGCATCTGACTTACACTTATTCTCTCTGTTTTACCAGTTATGGAACTTTGTAATAGTCTACATGTGTTGCAAAAAATTCTAATTTGATGAGTGCTTATAGGTATACTTGTTCATAAATATAAGGCTGCATATTTAGCATTCAGTATGAGAATGTTGTCTAATAATGTGACAGATGTAGCCATATCTCAATATCTAGGACCTCTCTAGCTCTGTGAATTTAGCTATGTTTACAGTACCACTCATGAGTTACCTCCCACTGAACAGGAGAAAAAAAATGAATCAACTCTCTCCCAGAATTCTATTTCAAACTGTTTATCTGGTCTTAAGCAGTCAAGTTTCTCAATGCTGATAGCTCTGCCTCAGTGTTTAAAAACTCTATTGTCTTTGCTATGCTCCACATAGCTTCCAAATAAGGAAGCTCACCTTCTCATATCAAATGGAGAACAGATGTATTAGGATCTCTACTGTGTACACATAGTTGTCAGATAGCTCAGCCTCTGGTTTCTGTCTTATAGCACATAGTAGGTGCCATGTAGCTGCTCCATGAGACTGATCTTCAGATCTGTGGAAATGTAAAGAAGCATTATAGTCAAAGTACTAACAGACTAAAGAAAGATTCCACACAGGTCCAGCTTGATGAACAAAGAAGCTTGCTGATGTTACTTACAGAAGTGTGCAATGAAAAGGCAAGTACCAAAATAACACAGGCTATTGCCACAGTCCTTGATTATCTCCCAGAACTTGAAGATAAGACCCAGTTGCTAAAGACAGGACATAGTTCAGACACAGGTCTTGGAGCAATTGAGCTGGAAACCATCTGGAAACCTCCTACTTGTAGATTAGCTCTCATAGAATCAGAAGATACTGTACATCGAAGGAGTAAACCAGTCAATGATACTATTCAGCTGTAAAATCAAGGAACCACAACAAAGACTGGTCCAGCAAATAATCTCTACTGGTGCTGCAGAGACACTTTTATCTTGGTAGTTAATTAACAGCAGCCTATTTGTGCCTAAGGCCCATTCAATGGGAAGGGAATCATATGCGGTCTCTGTAAACATAGCCAAATACATATTACTGGAGATATCATAGACCCTAAAGGAAAATCTACTTTTGTCACATCCCTAGACAAATGTAATTTCCTATATTTTAAATACAAATCTTTATATTTAAAGAAAAGTGTACCTCTCACCACTCATCCAAGAGGTTTCTTTTTGCAACAGATGGAGACCATTACAAAGTTTCACATCTAATCAAACACAAAGAATAAGTCTCTGGAAGGTTTGCAGTCTTTTGTGACACATCTATAGTGTGTCCTCGTAGGCTAGTGCATGGTCAAATGTGGGATTAGGAAGAATATTAATACAGCTCTTATCTACAGGCTACTTCATGCAACAGATGATGACTAACACAACTGGACAAATTAAGAGACTGCAGTATGCTTATTCCTTAATACAACACCTATATCAAAACTCTGCCACCCAAGGATCAGGGACCATTGATGGACAGGTTATAGTAAGGCTGCAACAGTCAGGGGTTGTGAATGACTACAAGAAATCAGAGTCTTCAAGACAGCTGAGAAGTCACACATATGAATTTACAGTAATGGTGACAGCGTGCAAAAGACCCATGCAAGCTCAAACTGACAAAAACCCAACATAGACATGAGTAAGTGAAAGAATCCCCAAACGGAGATGAAGAACCATTGGCAACTTATAACTACTGGGAGAGGGAGAACCGGTTTTCTCTAAGTATATGACAATAGAGTGTTTAACCAGACTCTAGTGGATGGAAAAATAATGAAGTAAATTTGAAAAGATGAACTTGACGTTATAGGCTTTAATGTACTGAAAATACATGAAATCCAGAGGAGGATGGCTATAAATGTGGTTCAGATATATTATGGATGATCAAAATGCATTGTAGGAAATTTGCAAAAATTATATACAATAAAACAAATCTTTTAATTATCTTAGGAAAAATAGTAAAATTAATATTCGTTTTATCAAGGTACCTCAAATGGATCATATATATTTGTGTTAGGGTTATGATTTCTTTGCCTGTGGTTCTTTTGGGACTGTTTCATAATTCTTGAAATATCTAGACTCGATATTTTTCTAGTCATCAATTCCAGTTAGCTCTGCTTTATTTCTCTATATTTTATTTTTTGGAATTCTAACAATTTTATCTCTATTGAAATAATAAGCATGTTACTAGAAAATATTTCTAGCATATTTTTAACCCGATAAAGCTACAACTCTTGAACATGTACATTATTTTTCTAATCACATTTCATAATTATAAAGATTGGATGGTTCATATTAGTCAATAATGATCAAAATATATAGTACTTAAAATGGATAAAACAGAAAATTTTGTCCACATTTTAAAGATGGAAAAAATGAGGTGGAATGCTTACTTAACTGTAGCTCATTCATTTTTCCATATTGAATTAGAAGCAGGAGTAGAGTTGATGCTCTGTTGCCTATCAGGTGCATTACATCATCTGAGATCCTGCCTTGGTTTGACGGACTATAACCTGTAAGATAAAATAAACCCTCTCCTCCTTAATTTGCTTTTAGTCCAGATGTTTTACATAGCAATAGAAGAGCAAACAAGGTCACTGGTTTTAAGCCACAGACTGGAGCAATATTAGCTTCCAGCTCAGGGATGAGTAGTGGAAAGTGCTGAAAGGAATAAGGGTGAAGTTCACCAGAAAACTTGCTGACACCCCATTCCAGTCCTATCGACTAAAACGCACTTCTGGTTATAACGATGACCTTCTTGAGAACCTCTGGTTGTGGATAAACATCATAAAGAAAAACACTCGAAGCTTAAAATTGCCAATGTTTTTTCCTGTTCAGCAGATACCCAACTAATATCTCCAGAAGGTGAAACAAGATGATGAAAAGATAGGACTGCTACCTGACCTCAGGCAAATGGTGTTGTAGAGACTCTCTGTCCCAGGAGTCAGGCAGATGACCAAATAGACATTCTGAATCTATATGTGTGCAAGAGATGGCCCTGATCATCTAAACCTGTGTTCAGACAAGTACATGTATATAGAGGGAACCTGTGCACATTTGAGTGGCCACAGAGAGTCAGTCTGCACCTGCACTCAGGCAAGTTACTGTGTAGACAATTTATGTTGTGCCCACATAAACGATGTTTGGGAGAGAGTCTGTATCTTTGTTCAGAACAGTGTCTATACAGAAGTGCTTGTCCCTGTGGTCATGTCAATAATCTAAAAGAAAATGCCTTCGCTGGTACTAAGACAGTGGAACAAATAGACAGCCTGTCCCTGTTGTCAGGTGAGTGACTAAAACATTCGGCACATTTTAATATCTATTTTAAATTTTGTAGACCTTGCCCTTATTTCTCCATTTATAAATTATTTTTGATGGACTTTCCTAAAGGGGGCAGGTTGACTGGGACTGGGGATCTTCTTGCCTCAGCATCAGAGCAGTGGAATTTAATGAAGTTGCATGGCTGCACTCCTCTAGTTTTCTTTTTTATTGTTCCTCTAACTAAAGCTTCCTTGTTGCCTCAATCTTTCTTCATTTTTCTCCCCCTCTACTTACTTCCCTTTCTATTTTTCTTTGTTCTTTTGACATTAGCTAGTCGTTTTATTTTGCTTATTTTCCTCCTGCTTCCAAACTCAGTAGCTAATATCTTACTGTAGCCGATGCCTTCTATTCCTGCATTCCCAAAATTTTATTTGAGTTGAAGGGGCAATTTCAATTTTCATAGAAGGCATATGGAAAAGTTCTGATTAGAATTTCCTGGAAAGTATATCCGTAAGTCTATACTTAGCAATCTGCTCTCAGACAGCTATTGGGAATTGTCTCTAGTGTCCTGAGTAGCAGTCTGAGTGTTTAGCTACTGAGCTATACCCTGAGTCCAGGAGGAATGACACCAAAGTCTTACTACAATCTAGTTCTACCTGTATATACTTCAACTGAAAAATTATGGATGCTTAAAAATTCAGACAATTTCCTAATGCCAAATGTGTAGGTCAAAACACAGAAAAATAAGAAACATGAAAAATAAAGACAGCATAATTCCTTCAAATGACCAATTCAAAATAGTGGACTCCAGGATATGAATTATACAAAATCTCAGACAAAGATTTCAAAAGTAAGATTACAAAACTTGCTGGACAAATACAAAGAAACCGTGTTTTCCAGACACAACACAGTAATTACACATCTGAAACAACAGTGATTTAAATACACATTACTGAAGATATTTGAAGGGATCTTATACTGAAGAGAAAGATAAAAACCCAAGCTGGAAAGTGTAGTTCCATTGTTTTCTAACACAATGGGTTTCAAATAAGAATTAATCAGTAGAGAGTAAATCACTTCATGTAGATTAGGGAAAGATCAATCAACAAGATACTACAGCTTGTCCTGCAACCTGCTGACCTGCACAGGGAGACATGGCTCAGTGAATGTACCATGTTGGATTCCTCCAAGCCGTCATGGAGAAGGTGTTTGGATAGATCTTGATGTAGTCTGGTTCAACCACATGAAGTTTCAAGGGCAAGTACAGGCTTGAAACAGTTCTTTCTGCAGAATGTTCAACATAACCTTCTACTGCCTGGAGTATTCAAGTATAATTCGTCAGCTGCAGAAAGGCTACTCATTTTGTAGTCAAGTATTTCAGAGTTATCTCTTTTAAGTGAATAAAATATATTGTATTTTTTTTGACAAATGCATGCATGAGTATTTATTTTCACTATTTCTACTACTCCCAGTCCCCCGTCCTCTCCCGTGTACCTACTACATCACAATTCCTCGCATATATATATATATATATATATATATATATATATATATATATAGTGTGTGTGTGTGTATGCATGTGTGTGTGTGTGCATGTGTGTGCGTGTAATACACTGAGTCCACTAGTGGTGCTCATGTGTACATATGTTACATATATATGTTCAGAGCATTCCACTTGGAATTAGACAGTCGCTCAAGAAGCTAATCATTAAATTCATTTTCCCTCTCTCAGCATCCACTTATTCTCTGGTCTATTTATCCTGATGTGGGAACCTTTGAAATTTTCCTCATCTACCCTGGAATGTCAATGGGTTTTGTTACTATGCAGGTCTACTTAGGCAACCATGCTGTGGAGATTTCGTGGGTAAAACTTTCCTATCATTTCTAGAATGCACACATGGCAGCAGGTATCTTGTTCTGGCTGTTACATTCTTTCTTTCCCCTTTTCTATGCTACCTGAGTCTTATGTGCAGAGGTTGTGATATGTGCATCACAGTCACTTATTTTCTGTATTTTGACAATTGTGGAACTTTGTAATAGTCTCTTTGATGAGTCATAAGAATTGCACTTGTCTGTGAATATAAGAATACATATTTAGAGTATAGTAAGAAATTACATTTGTATAGAAAAGTTGTGCTAGTAGGTTTTTCTATAGGATCAATGACCATTCCAACCATGTGCACTTGGCTATGGTTACAGTACTATGCATGGATTCCTTCTACAGAGTGGGTCATAAATTCAATTAGACAGCTCTTGTTTACGCCCAAGATAAAACTAGCACTATTACATCAATAGAGATAAATTATTTGACCAATTGTTGTTGTGGTTTTTAATCATTACTGCTGGGTATGACCATTGTTTTGTTTTCTTCTTTACTCGAATGTATAGAACCTTCTGATACTATGAGAGCTTGTCTTTGGGGAAGAGGCTTCTAGGTCCGTTCCAACTCAATTTCTCCAAGTCCTGTGTCTGAACAATGAATTGTCTGCCACAATAAGTTTTTACTTTCAAGTTCTGGGAGGTAAGCAAAGCCTATATTATCTTCGGAGTCTCTTTTAGAACCGTTACCAACAACTTACAGAGAAGTTTCCCCTGCTAGGCACTGTGTTTTTTGTTATATTGTCTCCAACTAAGCACATGTACTTACATATATATGCATATTTTTAAATTGATTTTATGAACTAATACATTTCCCTTTGAATTTTCATACCACATCACTTTGCTGATTTAACTACAGGAGTCAGGAAGATGGAAGGAAACCTTGGGGGTAAAGGGAAAGACGGAGCTTGAGAGAGGGGAATTTTAGGAGACTGGTTTTATCAACAGGGAAGTATGGAAATGCATAACTGAGGAGGGTGAAGTGTGGGTTGTAAACGGGGAGTAAACAGATAAATAATGCTTAGTTGTTGTGAAAATTCAAAGGAAGTGTATTAGTTCAAATGTCTAATGAAAAATATACATAGCATATATACAGCATATAAAATACACATACCAAAGGCTGAATAAGAAGAAACATAGTGCCAGAAGGAGAAATCTTCCTTTGAATTGTTGGTTTGGGCAGTCCAAGCGTTCCAGAATGACAGGAGACTAGATTTCCTTAGAACTTGAACATAAGCTTCTATTTCAAAGACAGGACTTGAAGCAATCGAAAATGGAAATGGCTTGGAATCTTCTGACCTGAAGTAAATCTCTCATAATATTAGAGGATACTATACAAGCTGATAAGGGAGAAAATCAGTCACCTGCTTTTCCCAGGTGTGAAGGCTAACAACCATAACCATAACCAAACTATCCCTGTTGGTGAAGTAGTGACATTTTATCTTGGGGGCAATCAATAGATATCTCATTGGATTTGAGTCTTTATCAGTTGAGGGGAACTACTGTGTGGTACTTAAACATAACCAGATACACATGGCTGTAAAGGTTATATAGCCCAGAGAAAAACCTACTTTTATCACACTCCAAGACAAACAAAATTTCTAATTGTATGCTAAATATGTATCTTTATATTTACAGACAAATATACCTCTCACTTCTCATCAAAAAGGCTTCTTTTTGCAAAAGATGGTGACTATAATGGGGTTGAATAACTAGTCAAACACAAAAAATAAGTGCTTGTGAAATAACCAGCCCTAAATGATAAATCTACAATGCAACCTCTAAATTGGGACTCAGAGAATACAGTGGACCAGAAAGCATGGAGAGTATTAGTGCAATTCTCACTTCTCATCAGTTAAGCTTCCTCATGCAACAAAGGGTGATTAACACAGAAACATAACTCTTCAAAATGTAGTGAATAAAAGACTGCAGAGTGCCTGTCCCTGAATAGCTCACATGTATTAAACCTCAGCTACCCAGGGATCCTGGGTAGGGAAGTGGGCAGGAACACTGTAAAAGTCAGGGGTGGTAGTGGTAGATGGCCACAAGCAAACAGCATTTTCCAAGAGTCTCAGAACTTACTCAT
Source organism: Eospalax fontanierii (assembly GCA_035773235.1). Classification (NCBI taxonomy): domain Eukaryota; kingdom Metazoa; phylum Chordata; class Mammalia; order Rodentia; family Spalacidae; genus Eospalax; species Eospalax fontanierii. The sequence continues at coordinate 89,374,011 of CM069524.1, forward strand.
ATGAACTTACAAAAATTGTGAGAGCTTGCACAAGACCTATACAGACTTAAAACAGACAAAATCCAAGCATAGAACCAGGGAAATGGGTAAGAACTTCCAGCCTTTAATGAGGAACTATTGGCAACTCATTATTTCTGAGCAAGTGAAAACTGATCTGCTTCGAGGGAGTGATGCTAGATAGGTTGATCAAACTCCTGTGGATGAACTCACACCAAGGGACCTTCTGGGACAAAAACTTAGTTCAATAGGAAATACATGAAAACCAATGGGGAAGGTGCTGTGAGGGGGTCTAGATAGAGGAGGGGGTCTAGATAGATAGAGGATGAAGTCTATATAGAGAAGGGGGTCTATATAGATTGAGGAGGGGTCTAGATAGAGGAGGGGGTCTAGATAGATTGAGGAGGGGTCTAGATAGAGGAGGGGGTCTAGATATAGGAGGGGGTCTAGATAGAGGAGGGGTTCTAGATAGAGTAGGGGGTCTAGATAGAGGAGTGGGTCTAGACATGATTATGATGCACTACCTGGAATGCACAGAAATCAATTAAATGTAGAAAAAAGGATAGATACCTGGAAACATCTAAGGGCTTAGGTATACAGTGAAATAAGCCATTGGCTTGGGCATATGGAAAATGAGTGGATATTCGATGAAATAGAGAAATGGATTGAAGAGATGTAAATAAATAATGGGTAATGGATAGAGCCAAGAATGAGATGGAATCAATATGGACAAGAATAGCCAGATTTTTAATGAGGGTATACTAATGAGCTCAGGCATCACACAATGTTGTACATTTAGTTGCGGTGATTACTGATCATGTGAATTTGTGAAATGTTTATCTAAAAGAGGGGCTTAGGTGATCAATGGGTATTTGATTATGACAGAGTGAATTTTCAACATGCTTTCTATGAAGGAGGGCTCTCACAAGAAAAATTCAGGTTTATTCTAAAGTTTGCAAAATGATAAAGTAGCCAAATTAAGTTAACTTCTGGGAGTACATACTGCCTTACATCTTCCTTACTGCCTGTAACATCTAAGCACATCCTGCTGTTTTTACATAGCCTTTCACATTCTTAAATGCTTTTCCTTCATCCATTATTTCACCAGATTGCTAATCTTTTAGCCCAGCTCTAGTGAGTATCAGTATTAGAAAGAAATACTAGAAAACTGCAGTATACCACTTCGATGAATATGTGTTTAATAAATTGACATTTACTGCTGAATTTCTGCAAGCAGCAGAATGCTTTTCATCGTCATAGATTTTCATTAACATTTCTGCTGAATTTCAATATAAAACTATCATTCCAATTCATATATAATCCTCATTGTGAATGAGCCTCAAGATTTTATGCTTCAGGGTAGAATTAAACATAGGTTATTCTTATTTGAAAATATTGTTAGAAATGCTATTTGACTTATAAGCAGAGCTTTCATTTGTTGATTCCATAGCAGTCTGTGTCATAAACATGCCTTTCCTCAGCAAAGATCTTCAAAGTATATTTTGTGGTACTTTTCATAGGCTCTGGACTTGGTTTGTATTAGGGCATAATATAAATTTTCTTCTGCGACATATAGTAAAGAAAACATATTTATGATTATCTGTGCAGCTTTTGAGGCTGCATCTATTGGTAAGCTACATGATTTATTAACTGCCTAAATAATCCCTTGTCATTACTTTTTTTTTTGGTTTCTTTTTGTGTATAGATGGTCATTGGTACTCTACACTGCAGCTAACTGCCTTAGTGTGTTGTCTCTGAATCCACACATTTGCCCTCAGTTACTTGTGTGAATTGTTCTGAAAGATAATGATATCATTTCACATTCCAAACCACTAACCACAACACACGCCACAGAATACAAATGTGTGGAAGGTGGTGGTTTCATTATCTTAGGGTCAGTAGTATTTCAAGAGTTGTAAAATTACCTCTGTCAGTGATGCAAGTGTTAGGTTAGTTTTAATAAATCTTTAGGAGCAGCCACAAGTTACTTCTAGGTCATCTTTCTATTCTGAGAAATGCATCACTCAGTTGCCAGTCTACTATATGTCCCACCAAAGAATTTCTACTACTAAATATGATGCTGCACTTCTAGTATATGCAATTGTTTCTAGTAACTTGAAATATTATTTAACTAAGGTACCTTCAGAATCAATTCACATTTCTATTACTCATTTCAGAAAAGATAAAGAGACTATGGTATAAACAAAACAGAATAAAAAATGTATAAATACATGTGTCTTGACAACATGTATGAGACAGCAGAATTTCAGCACCTGTTAGAGCTGCATTACTAAAAGTGAGCACAATTAAAACCCAGGCATTTGGCAAGGTGACTTTTCAGGATGAATTAGAGTTGACAAGTAGCAAATTCAGCCAACTAATAAGAATAATTTTAAAATTCTCATACTGTACAGCCAAATTTAGATGGTTTCCTTTTAATTTCCAATAAACTCAACCATATGTTCCCTTGCAGAAATGTTAAATTAGAGAGGCTCACTTTTGCTTTTCTTTTGGTAAACTGCTACTACTATTTTAAGTTGATGACACTTTTTTTTAAATGAACCATGTGCTATTCTTAAAAGATAATGTGGTATTTAAAAGACAGAATTGCTTCTTTGTGTATTATAAAGTAAATAGCTTTTGAAAAAGTCATAAGCACCACAGGACATCCATCTCATCCCATAAATATCTGCCATGTGACCTCTCTCAATTGCATGGCACTTCAAATAAAGTTTGCCCTAATATTCTTATTCCAAAAGAAGTTGCTCAGCATGGGTCTCTGCACATTATTTTTGTAAAAAAGATGAAGTAAGTCAAGTTTGCTTAAATTTGAGAATTTTCTACTAAAAACATACATATAAAATACTTATTTTCCTTAGAATGTTAAAAATTGTGCTTAGTAATATTATAAATGCTATTTCTCTTGGAGTCCAGGATCAAGAAATATAGTAACTGAGACAAAGTAGCATTAATGAAGTTAGAAACAAAGTTAGTAATAAATATAAATAAAATATTTTAGATACAAAGCTGATCTTGTAAATTCTTCACTATCAATGAGCTTTTAATGTTGAAATTCAGCTTTAAGTCAGCCTTAGCTACCCAGTCGTGGATAGCTGGACAACAGGACAACAGGGTTTCTTGCTCTAGATCCTGCCACTGTATAACTCCAGTGACACATCAGAAAGCACCGACCTTGGCAGGAAATCTATATTCTGAGGTAGAAGAAAGGAAAATACATGCATGAGTTACAAATCTGACATCCAGACTCCATCTCTACAAGCAGTCTAAAACAACAATCAATAAAGGTCAGAGAAAGTTCAGAAGTGTAATATTAATAATTTTACATAATAATATTAGTGAATGACACTTCAAAATGGTGAAAAACATGTAAAAGAAAAATTTACACTCCCGGCACACAACTGAATTCTTCTGGACACGTTATTCATTTTATTTGACTTCTGTTATGCTAGATATTATATTTCCAAATATTTGAATTTTCTCATTGCTACTCTTTCATTTTTGGTATTTTTGGTTCTATGTATCTATTTTATGCTTCTGTATGTCTAAGTGCATGCTGTATGTACATGTGCAAATATGTGTGTGGGTACATGTGTGGACAGAGTCTGAGGTTATTACCTTCCTGATTATTCACTGTACTTTTTTGAGACTGAATTTGGAATTCATCCATTTGGCTAGCTTGTCTGGCCCAGAGATCTGCTGTCCCTGCCTACATCTGAAGCATGGGGATCACAGATTCTCAGATGTTTGGCATGGGATCCAGGATCTGAACTCCAGTCCACAGGCTTACTTAGCAAGTACTTACCCATCAAGTTATTTTCCCAGCCTCTCTTTTATTCTATCTTTTTGATGGGGTATTAAATTTGTTTATTCCCCACCTTTATTTTCTACTTTTGGATGCAAATTTTGACCTTTACATCTATTCTTTTAGTGGAAGTTTCTAATATTTTAATAAAAATAAATTTAATTTTTCTCATATAATCAAAGTTGAAGATTAAGTTTGACATTCTCTCAGATTACTTAATGATTTTGCCACATTTATCACTATGTGCTCTATGAAATACCACATCCATTTCTAAAAGTAGCATAAGAACAACAATATGTTATTACATATCATTGTGGCATTTTTGATCAGATTGTATTTCATTGAACTTCCTTTCCCTATATCCAGCTCCTCCCTTCCATGACTCCCTTGTGTCCATTCATCTGTTGATCTAGGTTAGTTTCATTTGAGTGCTATAGTGAATAACATAGCAACAAGCATGAATATACAATGAGCTCCAGTGGGAGAATACTACAACCAGGAGTAGTACGTATTTGTCATGGTGAGGATGTGCTAAAGAGGAGCCCTATTTCTTTGCTGATGGGAGTGCATGCCCATACACACAATGTGAAAATAAAGTGAGATGTATTTATTGTTACTAGTTTTTTGAGACTTCATTTTTACTTATGTGTGCATTGGTGTGCCTGAGTGGGTATGCAAATTCAGGTGCCCTCAGAAGTCCAAGAGTTTGTCAGATCCCTTGGAGTTGGAGTTTCAGGTACTTATGAACCAAATGATACTGGGTCCATGAACAAAATTTGATGAATGTTTTGGATTTATTTATTTTTACTTTGTATATGAGTGTTTTCCCTGCATGTATGTAAGTGCACTCCTGTCACTCAGTGACTGTGGAGGCCAGAAGAGGGCACCGGGTTTACTGGAACAGGAATTTTGAACAATGGTCTTACCAGCCATATGGGTGCTGGAGACAGAACCTGGGTCTTCTTGCAAGAGTAGTCATTGCTCTTAACCACTGAACTGTCTGTCTCTTTACTCCCCACAAATATTTTCTTTTAGCAATTTCAAAATACATCAATTGTGGGTGCACACCTTTAATCCCAATGCTCAGGTTGCAGTTGCAGATGGCTGTGAGTTGAAGGTCATGCTGGTCTACATAATGAGTTCCAGGCCAACTAGGGTTACAGGGAGACCGTGTCTCAAAAAGAAAACAAACAAATAAAGAAGCAAATTGTAATTGTTAAGGCTATCTTCCATCATACATCATCCTTTGCAGATTTTAATTTTCTTGTCTGTTAGTTTTTATGGCTTTCTCTCTGTCCTGGCACATACTTCCACTGTGATTTGCCTACATATCAATATACAGATATATCCATTTGTAGATTTACCTAAACAATCTGGCTTGAAACAGTCTTCTCTCCGTGTTTTTTGAAACTTTTCATTCATTTATCTTAATAGTGACTATAATTCAATTCTCTGCAATCCCTGGATAAAAGCCAATGGAATGCTGTAAGTTCAAACTTCATCTTAAATATACACCATTTACTTCTGCTTCCTTTCACACTGTGATTGGAAACACGACTAACACATGATTCTCTCTCTCTCTCTCATTTCTTTCCTACTTTGTAGTTCCTCAGTAGCAATGCCTGAGGAAGCATTTGACTAATTACATAATGTTTAAAGTTTTTTTTTAAATTTATTGAACTTTTGTACATTTCATACAATTCTTAATCAAATTTAGACTGCCCCCGACAAGTCTCTCCCACTTCCAACAGACCTAATGTATTCTGTCATACATGATAAGTTCTATCCTGTCAATCAGACAAGGGCCCAGAGTAGAGTGAGATTGATTACTATTGGGTGAGGGAGAGTAGACCTTACTTAATAATGTTTAAAGTTTTAATCCTAGTGATTTTTTGCAATATTTTCTTTTATATATTTTTCTTTTTGTAAGCCAATAATTTTATTATAACAATTTTTTGAATAACTTTAAAAAATATGTATTTTATGAGCTTGTAAGATGTTTCAGTGAATCAAGATGCTTTTTGCATAAACTTAATAAACCTGACTTAAATCCCCAGAGACCACATTAAGGTGGAAGAATAGAACCAATTGCACAAAGTTGTCTTCTGGTCTCCACACAGATGCAATTGCATATGAACCAATCCCCACACAAATAATAAAGAAATGTATATTTTAAAACATACGTGTTTAAAATATCATTCTATATTTACTCTATTTACATCAATTGATTAGAAATAAATGCTCTAATTTTGGGTAATAATAAATCTTTTTAGTATATTTGATTGCATTAAGTAGTTTCCAGAGATTAACTCAATGTATTAGAATACTCATAACACAGGTATATGGTATTGTATTTAATATTTCAGAAAACAATGGCTAGGTGTTCCAACTGAGTTCTCAGTTGAGGTTTAAATACTCACTATAACTACCATTATTATGGCCTATTCACCTTTGCTGTTCATTTTTATTTCTTCCTCTACCACCCTCTGTCTCTACCTTAGGAAAGTTAATCATGGAGAAAAGTGGCATTTTCTTCTATTTTTAATTTTGGATAACTTCATACAAGAGTACTAAATTTATGTCATTTAAACCTCTCCCTCCCCCTTCAACTCTTTTATGCCCACTAACCCCTTTTCAACTATTTCTCATACACACACACATACACACACACACACACACACACACACACACACACACTGCACTGAGACAATTTAATAGTGATCGTAAGTACATATTTAGGACTGACCACCTGGGATTGGATATTTTATCAAGGGTCTTATATCTGGAGGAAACTGATTATCCCCTCTCAGAAGTCATTGTTTGCCTGTAGCTTTTGATCTAGATGTGGGACCCCATGAATCTTCCCTCATCCACATATCTAGCAACATCTTGCTCTTATAATTTTTCTGCCTCCTATTCTGTTTGCTTCCCTGACCCTTAGATACAGGGGTCACATTATAAATGTATTAGCCTAGGCTAGTCAGAACAAGGTCATTTAGTTTCTATATTTGACCAATTGTGTAACTTTTTAATAGTCTCTTTTTATTAAAAAGAAGCTTCTTTGATAAAGGGCATTCCACTTATCTGTAGATATGAGGATAAATATTTAGAATGTAGTTATAAATTATGTTGATTTCAGAATCTTCAGTAGTAAGTTATGCCCTAGTGTTTATGACCTCTCTAACCACTGGTATCTGGTTAGGTTACAGTGTTAGGCATGAATCCCCTCCTATTGAGCGGGAGTTAAATCCAATTAGACTCCATTATCGCCAAGATAAAAAAATGCCACTATTGCACGATTGAGGAAATTTTACTGGGTTGGCATATTAGTTACTTTTCGGTTTCTGTAATAAAAAAAATCATTTCCAAAGCAAATTATAGTGGGAAGAGTTTATTTGGGCTTCAGTTTCGAGAGGAGTAAGATCATTTCCTGTCACAGAGTCTTTTTAGTAGAGAGAGCTGGAATAGAAATGTGAATGTTCACATTTTCAATTTACTCACAGAAAGCTGAGAGAGAAAATGGAAGTGTGGTAGGATTAGGACTTCTCACACCCTTCCCCAAGTGCTATAGTTCTTCTAGCAAGGCTGCACCTCATAAATTTCTACAAATAGTACCGTTAACTGAGGACAATGTTTCTGCAATAGGGATTTACTCCAAGTTTGAGTGACAGTTAAGGACTTTGGCAATAGACTATATTGTTTTGGTAGGCATTTGGATTACTCTCACCCACAGAGATGTTTCATGTTCATGGCACTGAGATTTTTTTTTTTAGATAGCCCGTGTCTATACACACACACACACACACACACACACACACACACACACACACACACACACACGTTTTACCTAAGCTTATAAAATATTGTTTCTTTGTGGACTTTCCAGATACAGTTAGTGTTATCTATTTCTCCTTCCGCCTTCTCCCTCTCTATAAATGCCCTAATTCTTATTCAGTAATGCATCTTTCATGGTGCTTATTTTTCTCATTCTTTCCCATTGTATTATTTCATGAATGATTTTTTCTTACTATTATTCAAGTCATCTATGAGTTACTACCTGTGTTCTGTATTGTGACAGATATTGTTATGTTACTATTGATGAGAATAGTAAAGCTTAGGAAAAATTTGTGTGAGCACAACCTGATCTTTCTGTGTGGTGTAGATGTCAAGTGTTTATTCTAGCAACACATACAACTTACCTTCTTTATTTAGCTTTTTAAAAAATTTCCTTGATGTGGTATTTATATTAAACATCAGTTTGAGAAACAAAACAACTTTACCTAAATAAATATTGCTATTTTAATATGCATTTGCCATGAGTAAGTAAGATACAATGCTAAACTGCAGGATGGAAAATAATAAAGATTTTCCTACCAGTTTAAAAGTCAAATATTTGAGGTGGTATAGAAAATACAATAATAGAAAAAGCAAACCAGATACTATTAAGAATTTTTAAAACTTTATGTATCTAAGAATTCATGTGACAAAAGTCATCTTTTCAAGTTGTGGAAAATTAACACTTTAGTCATTACTCTTTAGTACTTTGCTGTTACCTGTATGCAAAGAAGTACCTACACTTCATAATATCATGCCCTGTCATCAGATATCTCTAGAGACATCACCTTCCACAAAACTGCTGTTCTGTGGCAGATTTGGACAGTGGAATTCTCAGTGCTATAAAGACATTAACCCTCAGCCATCAAAAGACATAGAAAAAATGGATGAATAAAATGTAAAGAAAAGAAGCTAATCAGAAAAGGGTAACCATGTCTGATTCCAATGATGTCACAATGTGGAAAAGGCACATCTATGGAGATAGTATGATGTTTTTTGGTTTCCAGGGGTTCAGAGAAAAAAATGCACAGAGAATATTTAGAGCTATTAAATATGATAAAATTCTATTTTGTCTTTAATTTCTGTTTTTTTTTATTTAATATAATTTCACTAAACCTGATTTTGACAATTTTCTACATGTATATGATGCAATGTTAATATCTTAACAGGTATGATGCTGCATTGATGGAAATATGTCATTATATATTTGTTGGAATCCATGGAATATACATAAAGCTTGAACCACAATAATTGTCTGAGTGACAATGTGTCAAAGTAACCTGATCACTTGTAACTAATGTGCCACTTTCATAGATGATGTTGATAATGGTAAATAGAAACTGTAATTTCTACATATATTTTCTGTGAGCTTAAATTGACCCATAGAATGGAACTGGTACTTAGTACTGTTAACTTACTCAGATACCCATGACAGAGAGATATTAAGCCTTAAGGATAATTTACTACTATTGTATGGCTAAGTTGATATTGTTCCAAGCTGCCTTATAAATATCAGCCTTCATGTTCAAAGACAGATGCTACTCTTTCTTAGACGTAGAGAATCTTAGAGAATCTTCTCTTTGAAATGAATGGTCTTAACACAGAGAATAAGGGCTTCTCTAGGTTCTGAAAATACTGGTATTTAAGTGCTGAGTACAAAGCGGGCCATTTCCACTGTCCATTTTCAGTTTCATGGAGCATATAAGAAGGGGTGACCGAAAGAATGTAAAAGTCAGAAGGTAGAAGGTCTGCAAATTGTTATTTTCAGGGATGACCACCCCTGCAACCATGGTTCTGTATCAGGTTATGTTGTCTTCACTAGGGTTCCAAGAAACTGGGCCTACCAGTAATAAATCACGGAGCAGAGAGAGTTTCAGAGGGCTCTAACCTTCCTTGAAGATGTTTGACTACTCTACTGGTGGATTCTGATGAAAGACGCAAACATTGTCTTTATTGACTATACCAGGATGAACTCTTCAGGCTTCAGTGGATGTTTCCAAAACTCTCATCAGACTAACAGCCCTGATGAAACTCAGTGGGTCACAAAACAAAATGAAATGATAAAAATGTGAGATAGGGACTTATAAAGAAGAACAGATTTTACAGGGGTTGATGGACATTGACGAGGTGGGGTTAAGTCTAACCAGATTGCATTATATAAATGTATGAAATTGTCAAAAACACATGCAACAAAATTATAATAAAAGAATCCCAGAAATTAATAAAAGATGAAGATAAATGCCTTAACAGATTGACAAAAATCTATTTGTCAAAAATCTGTGAAATATTTTGTAACAAAATGTAGAAGGGCACTTACGGCAAATAGCATGTTGATCTATGTTCAGAAATTTGGTGATTTCCTGTACCATCTGCTGCTAATAGTTCACACCTGCTACCTTCTCTGGAGACTTATGTTTTTCTGTGGAATGGTGTCAATTGGCCATGAAGTTCTTGGATTTATGCCTCACACCCAGCTCAAAGGTCAGAAATCAATTACTGAATCAGGAACAAGTCTCCTGTCTCCAAAAAGAACATGCTTTGTAGCCTAATTTATACTTCAGACCTCTGTATGGGAATAATTAGGCACCACCTAAAAACATTTCTTCCTAGGCTTGGCCTCTTTTTATCCATGATTTTCTCATATCTGAAGTTCCCAATCTCTTTCTGCAGTCACAGTAAAAGCATCTTTCCGATCTGCTTTTAGATGACTGGAGTTAGAGAACATTTTGAAACCATGAAATAAAAGGCATCTTTTCATAAGTCAATTAAAAGTATAAAAGCACACAGGAAGATATAATTAAATTAAACACAAAATAAGTTATAGGGAAAAAAACAAACTAAATTAAATAGAATGCACATTGAGTAAAAATATCTGCAATGAATTGAACATTTTAATTATTAATACATAAAGCTTAGAAAGGCAGAAGAAATGGAGTTCTACACTTTTGTAGTAATGTCGCTAAGCACAATATTTGTAAGGCAGAAATAGGAAACTACTTAGGATAGTGGAAAATATCTTAAATGAAAGCAAGACTCACCCCTTAAAAAGGTATCTATTTATCCAGGTATGGTGCTACACACTTGTAATGCTAAGAAATTTGGAGACTAAGGGGCCTGGAGAGATGGCTCAGTGATTAAGGGCGCTGGCTTCACTTGCAGAGAATTGGGGTTCCATTTCCAGCACTCTTATGGGGTCTAAGAAGCATTCTAACTCCAGTTCCAGGGAATCTGATGCCTTCTTCTGAACTCCTCAGGCATTACACAGATGTAGTTAGAACCCTCATACACATAAAATAAAAATAATAAATAAAAAAAGAAATTGGGAGACTGAAGGAAGATTAACATCAGTTTAACCAAGAAGGCTACCTTGTAACTTATCTTAAAAAGCACACACACATATATGCACACATATTTATGTATATATATATATATGAATACAACATGAGATATTTCCCAAATGTCTAGGTATGTATATGAAGATATATACTGCAGTACTCTTAAAACAGAAAATTATACCTAAAATTATATATATGTATATATATATATAATTTACATTTCAAAAAAATCAAGTGAATTAGTATTTATATATGTACATGTTGACATACTAATATATTTGGAGGCAGGAAACCTAATATATGAACATTAACATCTTTTAAAAATCTATTGGTAAAGAAAATTTGAGCAAAAAATATATGTTTGTACATTAGATACTTCTGAGGTTGGAGAGATGATTCAGTTTTTAAGAGGACTGGATGCTCTTACAAAGCATCTCATCATCCACACAGCAGTCACAACTTTCTTTTTTAATATAATATTCATATTATTTTATTTATTTTTTATTTTATTTATGAGTGTATTGACTGCATCTATGTAAGTACATATGTGTCATGCAATGCCTGTGAAGGACAGAAGAGGTCACTGAATATCCTAGAACTAGAATATGAATGATTGTTGGCCGCCATGAAGGTGCTGGGTCCAGAACTCAGGTTCTCTGCAAGAGCAGCCATTGCTCTTAACTGCTGAGTCATCTCTCTATCCCCAGACTTCCTGAATTGCAATTCCAGGGGTTCTGACCACTTCTGTCCCCCACATGCACTGCATTGCATGGTTGCCCTTATATGCATATAAAATAAATTAAAATTTTAAAAATTATATTTTCCTCATTTATTTACAAGCCCTTAAAGTCTGTACACTAAACTACACTCGTTCAACAGTGATTACTGGCAGTGTCCTATTTTAGAGAGGGGAAACATTTTTCTTTTTCATGTTTTACAATTCTTTAAATTTTTACTAAATCATTATTAACTTAGGTCTTATTCATTGGCTTAAGAAGTTTCTTAAAAATAATTAATTTTCTTGAAGGTTAAAGATATATGAACTGCCACTTTAGCAGATCACTGTAATTTTCTAAGAACTACATGCTGTTTGCTATGAAAATTAAGCAATATCTATGTATCTGCCATATTCCTATCATCTATTTGTTAATATAGATCATGTGTAGAAGTGGACTTTACATGTATGGAAATACTTCTTTTATAAAAGCAACAAGGAGAAATGTGGGAATGACTTCTGAACAAATGTTAATTTTGTGTTTTGAGATCAGTTAACACAATTTTGGCTGCCAGGTGAGTAGACCTTGGACTCCTCTTGGAATCTAAATATAGTCTTATTCCCTTGTTCCTTGTCCTTGACCTAGAACATTGCATATATATGTGTGTACTGTGAACAAACTAAGCCTGGTGTAGAGTCCTAGACACTGTCTCTCTGGAGTTTTTGTTTCTTATTGGTTCATTCTATGGCAAGTCCCACCCTCTGACCAATAGGGGGAGGAGGGAAGCGGGAGTAGGTGGAACCATCATGGCCATGAGCTGGGGAGAGAAGCGGAGATTACTCAGATCCACATGGGAAGAGAAAATGTCCCATCCCAGGCCCACGCAGACAGACAGGAACCCCAGAGGCAGTGTGCCACCGCCCCCATCCAAGAATCTCGTGAGTGAAATGAACTGAGAAGCCTGCGCTCAGCGTTCCAAACTATGGGGGCTGGCAGCCAGCGGGAGAGCATGGCGCGTATCCCCAGAGACTCTAAATGGAAGATCACTTTTCCGTTTATCCAGCTGGATTAACTAGATCCCACCCGCTAGAGCATGAGGAGGGGATTTATGCAACACATGGCAAGGAGTGATGGTCTTTGGAAGCAATGAGAATAATCCCACTTGTGTTGCAAACAATAAGAGTAAACTGGTAATATCTGTTTGAGTGTCTATGAGCTTTTCTTGGTCAGTAGGGGTCAGAAAGGGTAAAACATTCTCTGATAAGTATTTGCTTTTACTTCCCCATTTCATGTGGAATGTACATTTTTGGTAAAGAGGGAGGAAGACTTTGAGAACTGAGTTCTGGGAGAATTCTGAAGGAACAAGTTCTCAGAAGAGTTTAGGCCCCATTCCTGGTTGAAATTGATGTTGACTTAGGATATCATTGTTCGGGTATCACTATGATGTGACATCTCACTGCTAAAATAAAGTGTGAATATATATGCATATTCATGTGTATGCATGTGTAAACTCTATATTTCTAAATAAGAAATGAGAGACATATATAATATAGTATATTTGTATTGCACTTAATAAATATAAGAAAATTGTAATGTGATTCTATTAATTTATATCATCATGTAACAAACTAAAATGCTTTTGCCCACAATGTTCCACAAATATCAATGTAGTCCTGTTGCTGAAAAGTTCCTATATCACCTCGATATCATAGCCATTATAATGTTCATGAGGATATATAACTCCTTTTCTATCTCCCCACCTCCCTCTCAGTTTCTTGGCCTTTTTGATTACTGTTGTTACATATACATATATACATTTGTAAATACACATAAAGCACTGAGTATTCCAATGTGAATGGGGCATATATAGTATATTTTTATCATTGTTTTACAGTATGCTTCTTACAGAATTTTTGCTGTGAAACAACATGCCTTGTTTTGTTGGATAAAACATACATTTCACTTGATTACTAATTCTTGATAACATTATGAAGCCAGATCCTGTGACAGACCTATGCCATCTAAGTTTCTGTAGGCACACAGTGATGTCCATACCACTACAGATGCATAAGAATGTAGTTCTCAGAAAATAGCTCCACTTTTAGGCAGTGTATGACTGTACATCTCATGACTGTGGATTCTCACTCTTCTCTTAAATAAGACTTAGATAATCACTTAACACTCACATTAAGACTTTTATGCATTTCCTAAATTTTCATATTACATTCTTACATTTAAATGGATTTTTCTAAGGATAGAAAATATCAAAAGCTGAATATTATAGACATAAAAACATTCAAAGATATCTGTTTCTATAATTACTGCAACTCTTTCACGGTTTCCAAAGATAATAATGCCAAGTTGAAAACATTCCATGGGTTGCTGAAGTCAAATAAGAGAAAGAATTCCATGTAAAAGTGATGCACTGACTGTAAAAGCATCTAGATTGGAAAGCAATTTCTAAGTGGCCAAGATGAACACGACACAATTAAGACTAATTTGGTTCTCTTGTCTGTAGCTGAAAGAAAGAAGATTTCAAATTAACCTATATGGTGTCTACTGTTATTTTAAAATGTAAATGGCATAGCCCTAAAAGCTCATAGAAACGTGGTTAGCCTTTTAAAGAACAAAGCTACTGATATCCTTGCCAGTATTCTCTTCTAATTTTTATATGTGTACATTTTCATTTTGTACTAAAACAGGTTTATCAAGGTTGTATTTTGAAAACTGCATTACATTCCCATTGTCATTTCAGTAAAGACTGGTGATTTAAAACATCCAGAGACAAAATTAATTTGCTTGGGTGCATCATGTCTAGGGATTCCGCAGAATGAGCATTATCTACTCCAGACTTCTAACACGTTTTAACAGTATATCCAGGCTTTCAGAATATTCAAGTTGGGGAAAAGACTCCTTAAAAATGAAAAGAATGAGGAAAGTCTTACTATACCTAGTAAATTTTCTGTAGCATCATTCTGAATAGGTACTGCCTACCTATTCTGTTTGTTTGATCCTGGCATTTGAGAAATTGAAGTCCTCTATCTAATTCTTTTGACCCAATGCCTTCTCTTCTCAAAATCTAATCTCTCCCTCAATGAGGATATGTTTTTAGTTAAGGCAACAGTTGGGATTTTATGCTAGCTGTGCTCTACTGCATGCAGGCTATTGCTGATTATACCTTTGTGTTGTGTTTGTTTGATAAGGTTTTATCTTTATACTTTGCATACTGTATATGAAGGAAAATAGATTTCCAATAGTATGCCTTTCTACATAACAGTCTTTGTTATGTGAACTTAAGCCAGGATGCTGGCTACTGTGTCATTTTGAATGCGAAAATTAGTAATGAGGCATGCCAAAATTGCCTGTAAAACAGTCTAACCTTTTTCAGTCATAAGTGGTTTTGCACAAATATAGTTCTCATTTGTATAGATTTTCTGTAGAAGGCTATATTCAGCATATTTATTCTGGACAGTGGGAGAAAATATAGTAAACAATATGAATCAATTATGTCAGCAGGGGTGGTGGCTCACACCTCTACTACAAGTGTTTGAAAGGCCAAGTCAGATTGCAATATGTTTAAGGGCAGCTTGGGCTGCAGAGTGAGACTCTTTCCCAAACAAAAGAAAACAAATGCAAAACATGCATTAAATGCTGGAAGTGCTATTTTGTATCTAGTGTAATGTTTTGCAATTTCTTGTATCTTCTCCTTCAACCTAATCACTGTGGAAGAGTACCTTGATTATATGTTTATGACAGCAGCAAAAATCCCTGCTTTTTTATTGAACACGAAATAAAAGTTTGCAGGCCAGTCTGAGGGGTTTAAGTCATTTTGCATTCTGAATTGACACTTGAGTTTAGAGGTTGTAGGACTTCAAAGATATTACTGTAAGAGCAAGTTTATGGGTTGGGCGCTGGGCACTTCCCTGTGTGAATTATCGTTGATTGCCTAACCTTGCTCTGTGGCTGGTGGAGCTTTTCTGGAGTGCTGTAATTCTCATGCTCGACAGGAGGCTCGGTGTTATCCAAATCCCAATGGTACTCAAAGGAATTGATGAAATGACCGGGAAGGCCTAATTAAAGCTGTTCAGCTCAAATGTATTGATGTATTACATCTATTACGGTTTGGTTCAATAGGTCCACCCTGTGGATGCTGCCACAGCCTGTAAAGCAAACTAAACAGATTGAATAAATAATGCTGCAAGGAAAGGAGACAGCAACAGAATCAAAGCAACAGGGCACAGAGTGAGGCAAACAGTGTGTGATCTTTGACTCACAGCATCCCCCACAAATTCCTTTAATCTTTATTAATTTTTGCATATAGAACATATAAAGAATAGAATATTACCACCTTGAATAATCTTTTAATGTATCACAAAAGTTGGGAAATCATCCTCTCGCTTAATAAACATTGCAAGGCAGAGAGCACAAAATCACTGTGGTTTTGCTTCACTTTTCTTCCACTCTTTGTTAAGAACTATATATTTCTTCCCATTTTACTAAATTCTTCTTTACTTTTCCTGCATCAAAAAAATGTATGTGTTTGTTTACCTTTGCTGGTTTTTAGTATGTCATGTGGCCACATATTTTGTATTACCCTTGACCATAAATCTATGATTAAAGAGAGTATACAGAGATTTTGGGTCATTCAAACATTCCTCGTGTCATTCATATGTAGCTTTCAGTACATCTCTTAACTCTTTGGTATGAGAGACAATATGATTCTATTATAGTAAGAACTTGCTATTGTTAAAAAAGATGATGATTTAAAAAATATGAAGCCTAAAATTATGCAAAGATTTTTGTTGGATAATGAAATGTCAAAAATGTATGAAATAGTATCTTCTAAATATAAACATATATATATATTTATTTCCTAACTCACAGTTTTGTATATGATTTCTTGCATATGCAAATTTTCTGTATGAGTTCGTGAGATATGTACTTACAAGTTTCAAACGTAGTTCATCACTTTTTAAGTGAATTCCCAAGGACTACTCACTCTATCTATAAATGAAATCTGTTGCTTCTCTATTTTCTCTGTCTCAGCAAAATTATAACTTGATTTGAATAAATGCTGCTATTTTTTTCTAAATACATTCTAAAAACATCTCATAGCATCTACTCCTATTCTGGTTTAAATTATGAATAGGGTTACTATAATATTCTTCAGAGCATTTTCTATGATTTCCCTCTTGTGTGTTTCTGGTTCATTTACTTAATGCTTTTTCTTTCTTATCAGAAAAGTTGCAAAGTGAAAAACTGTGTTTTTCAGACTCTGTTGCACTTAAGTCTACAATATTCCTCAATTAGGTTCAGAAAGTGAACCTGGAAGATTGAAAATAGACATATACCCTATGTACTGTTCCTTGAATCATTTTATGAAAAGCTATTAAAGCTATTTAATTAGAGGGTCTCTACATGGAATCCAGTGTTGGTTTTCATTCCTCTCCCATGACAGGAAGCATCATGGTAGTGCAGGAGTCAGATTTTCTCTGGCTTTCTAATCTGTGAGTAATCCCTGTGAGTATACACGTATTAGTTTGCTTTATGGTCTAGACGAAATTTCAATGGTGAGATTCTCTGAAGTCATGGACTGAGGATCCCACCTCAGCTTCACTGGTAGTCTAAGAAATTTCCGGTTTTCGTAATTTATCTGTTAAACTGATTATAATTTGTAAGATCATTCCTGACACAGTTAGCTAGATCTGTTTCTGAAGCTTTTCCACTGATTTAGTTGCTATCAAATTCTTCATACAAATATATTTAACATTGATACAACAGCATTCTCTAACATTATTCTTATGATCTTGGGAATATTAATAGTTTTCTTTAGGTTTCAGTGTTATTGTCAGAAAATGAAGCCTTAAATCAGTCATTTCAACTTAGGTATTCATGAAAATATTTAAATTCTTACCATGTTGCTTGGATTAGAGTAAATATTCAATATCTGTTATCAATGTTATTAAACTTCATTTACTCCATAATAATATCCGAGACCAATCACAATCTCTACTTGTAATTATGGGAGTGGTGTCTACATTCTTTTTGCTGAATTTTGATTCATTTTCTTTTTAATAGAGAAAAATTTATAAAATGAAATCTATCCCATCACCTAGTTATTTTAATATTTAATTTTAATATTATTTTAGTAGCTCCTGGTTCTCCTGAAGATAGAGTTTAACTACTTAGTTAAGCAGATTTTACTTTGCACTATCTGACCCCTGCTTTTATTATATTTGTGCTTAGTTCTTGCCTTGTTTAATTTTAATTCCCATTGACAATGCTGCACATTTCCTTGTGCTTATTTTATCATTTGCTTTCTGTTACCTTTGAGTTTCCAAACAGCCTTTACCTAGCAGACCCTTCTTTCCAAATTAACATATTTTCTTACACAGATTTCTTCTGTAAACTTTTACATACATGTCTCTTACTTCAGAACTTGCCTTAGTCTAGATCCTTTGGTGCATATCCTTGGTCCATCATACCTTTTCCTATTAGATGTGATAGTGTTTCAACAATAACTTTTAGCTAAATTCTACAGTAGGAAAAACTATATGATAACACAATTCGTGCTTCCCCAATAAACTCTCATTACATAGTCCAAAAATACAGCAAATTATAGCTGTACAACAATTACGAGTTAAGTGCATGATATATTGAATGAAGTTGTATTAAATTTAATTGGGTTTAGTTCGAAATTGTTTCTCACAGGAGTATTTATAAAAGTCTCATTCATTTCCTGCCATCTACCTTGTCATTCCTAAGATGTGTTATTCACTATGTAAGACAAACAAATCCTTCTAAATACAATCACACTTGCTGAAACCTATTAGTGTCTTGCCATTGCCTCTGAGTTTAATTTGAAACTACATTTTTCATTCATCAACTATCTATTGCTCACTGTTCTGTTCAGAGTACTGTGATGACTTGCTCAGCAATTCATGAAAGCTCCTACAGGGCCAGACCCACCAATTTCATTCAAGTCTTCATATTCTCCATGCTTAGTAGTTAACAAATAGAAAACATTCACTTCATGTCCAACACAATGAGTCACTGAGTTTTTGCCAGTGAAGAATGGATCACAGTTGCTAATTAGTATGCATTTTATGCATTTTACTTAAACAAATGTAATTTGTATCTTTCAACATAGTTATTATACTTATATTTCCCTGAAATATAAAGTGGTTGGTTTGAATTCAGATTATTATTACACTATTAGTAATTATATTTTATCATGTAAGCCAATCTTAGAAGCATAAAATTCTTCAAATTAGCTCAGGAACTTCAAGGTGTTTGATAGCAAGTCTAGATTCTCTATTATGTACTTTATTCTTAACAATTTCCCTGTTGTTTTTCCCATGTTTCATCTACAAAATTCTCTAGTGGCTCCTGTGATTTTAGTCACATTTAACAAATGCATATTTTGATTTAGACAATTTATTCCATAAGTGCATTAATACATAAAATTATAATTGACTTTTAACATAAGTACAACTGAGTTTT
The DNA here is from genome assembly GCA_035773235.1 of Eospalax fontanierii. Classification (NCBI taxonomy): domain Eukaryota; kingdom Metazoa; phylum Chordata; class Mammalia; order Rodentia; family Spalacidae; genus Eospalax; species Eospalax fontanierii. The sequence continues at coordinate 89,393,219 of CM069524.1, forward strand.
AAGAAGAATGCAATTAAAATGGTAGAGATAACAATGACCAAACTATCTAGGTAGAAAGAATTAAAAGTAATTCATTTTTCTGTGGACAGAGATTGCTATGTACTAGAGAGGAAACAGAAAAGTTAACTTGAATGTCCATTCATCCATTCATGGACAAGATACAGAATGCACTGTTTAAAGACCCATAACTAAAAGCCTGGCCAGCTGCCGTGGCACTATTGGGAGACAGTTGTAACATTAAGAGGTAGATCCTAATGGAAAAGAATTTGCTTTTGAAGTTATGCCATTGGAGGCAATGTTGGAACAACAGCTTTTCTCTCTCCTTCCTTCTTGGTTCCCTTGAAATAAACAATTCCCTCCACTTTATGTTCCCCACCATGAGGTCCTTCCTCCTCATCAGCCCAAAGGCAACAGAGCCCTGCAAGCAGAGACTGACACCTCTGAAACTGTCATCCAAAAGAAATCTTTCCTCTTCGTAAAATAATTTTCACAGCAAAGGAAGCTGATATAGATGAATTTGCTAAATAGCACTGCCCACCCTTATGATTAGGATGGGGTACATTTGGTTTATCCTGTATAAAACTTTGATTCTTCCTCACTCTGAATACTTATAACTCATCTTCAAGCATTCCAGTTAGGCTTAAAGTCTAAAAAATCCTCATTTTGCTTCTAGGGTACTGTGTGCCCACTCTATACGAAAATTTCCAGAAAATATTGTTTTATTAAACATATTAGTGCCCCTTTTATAGGGAATAATTTTTAATCTTCTATGGACTTTTCTCAGCACCTTTGATCCTTACAGGCGTATCATTTATCATCAGGAAATATTTGCTAAGGATATATTTGTCTCATTGCTCAAAGAAAAATGTGCCTTATCATCATCATCTATTGAAGATCATCTATCTTCATATTTGAACTATGGAATCTTTCATTCCTATTAAAACTGACTTTCTACTCTTTTTCCCTCTGAAAATCTGCTTTCCTTTTATTAATAGAGTCACACACATCTCTATTTATTTATCATTCTATCACTTTATTTCTCAGTAAATTCTCTATTCTGTTTGGGATTTACATTTTTAAAATTTCCTGAAGGTAAATCCAGCATTTGTTTCAAAATCTATTTTTACTTATTTCAAAAAATAAAACCGTGCTATGTGAGGCCAAAGCTGTGCCTCTCTACTTCATGGGGAATATTGATCTTTTTCTCATTTTTGAACAACGACTGCCACTCCTCATTTCCAAAATGTCCTGCCTTCCACCTGCTTCCATTTTCTACAGGAATATGCTCTGTTAAAGTCCTCCTTTAATTTTATTTATTATTTTTATGTATATATGTGTATCACTTGCATATATGTTAGTGTACCCATGTCATGCAATGCCCATGGAGGTCAGAAGAGAGTGTCAGATCCCCTGGAACTTGAGTTACAGATGGCTGTTAGCTGCCATGTGGGTGCTGGGAATTGAATCTAGGACCTCTGAAAATGTAGCCAGTGTTCTTAATCACTGACCCATTTCTCTAGTACCTCTATGAACTTATATATTGATCATTACTTCATCAGTTAATAGACATTTGCATCATTTCTTAATTTGGGATATTAAGTACTGATATGAACATTTCTGCAAAGCTATTTGTGTTAATATCTGTTTTGCAATCTTCAGTCACTTATCTCGAAATTCCTGTTGCTTTATGTAGTCAGACTTTATTTAAATTATTTAGGATATCAATATTATGGCTAAGATATTTTATTTCCCCATAAGCTGTATAAAGTGGAGTTTCGTCACTCACTTACCAACTCTTACTTTCCACTGCAGATTATAGTGCTCAATGAAGTGGCATTTAACTTTAAATTTTGTTTGAATTTATTACTTGATTAGTGGTGCTATTAATTTATCTTGTGCTCTCTCAGGGTGGGAAATTGGTCTTTATGTTATGTTCTAATATCCATGATGTGTTCTCACACTAATACTAGTATATAGTACATGATTTGAAAATATTTTATCCCACTGTATATTTCATTACATTAAGAATATTCTTTAATGCTCAGAATATTTGTTTTCATTAGATTGACTAGCTTACCAATTTCTACTTTTGTTATTTATGTTTTGGAAGTTCTAAGAATTCATTGCCAAACTCAAAGTTATCAAGATTTATAATTTCATTTTCTACTATTTTTTAGATATTTTATCAAATTTTTGAGTGTTTCATACACAAAATATTGATCATCTTTATTTACCCTACCCAACTGGCACACTTCCATAAGCCCCTCTGGATTTCATGGATTGCCTTTTAAGTTAAGGCCTATTGAGTCAAGTTAGTGTCTCCCAATATTCCTCAGTGCAAGCTCATCCACTGGGATCTAGTCTACCCATCTATAGTCATGCCCTTAAAGAAAATTAGCTCTTTGTCACCCAGCAGTAATCATCTGCTCAGTTAGTTTTTTGGCTAACACAGGAACCTACTGCCCATTTCCACAGTTTTATGCTGGGGTTTTCTCTGGGTTTGCATGGGTCTTGTGCATGCTGTCACCACTGTAAGTTCATATGAGCAAGGTCCCAGGAGCCTGTAAGACTTTACTTCCATATGATTTTGCACAACCTCCTCTGGCTGTTACAATATTTCTGCTCCCTCTTCCACAATGGTCCTCAAGCCATGTTTTCAATACCCTCTGTTACATAAGGGATCTTCATTGATGAGAGTTGAGAGACTCATTAGTATTCTCTCTACCCCTTGTTACTCTATGTTCTGTGGGTCTTATATGTAGAAGTATCATTGTAGATGTGTCCCTTAGGGTTAGGCATTTCACAGATACTTAATCTCTGTGTATAACCATTTGTGGAACTCTGTAATAGTCTCCATCTGTTGCAAGAGAAGCTTCTTTGAAGAGTGGCGACTGGCATACTTGTCTGTATGTATAAGGCTCTATATTTAGCACATAGTAAGAAATTACATTTGTCTAGGGATGTGACAGCCTTGTAGATTTCTCTAAGATATATGACCTCTCCAGCCATGTGTATTTGGCTATTATTACAGTACTGCACATGAGTTCCCCCTCATCGAGTAGGCTTTAAATCCAATTACTTAGCTGTTGATTACCCCCAAGATAAAAATGCCACTACTGCCCCAATGTAGTTTGTTGTGCTGGTCATTGTTGTGATTATGATGCCTTAAAGCTGGGATTGTGCCATGCACTGATGTTCTCTCTTAGCAGCTTCCATAGTGTTCTCCAAAACTATGAGGGCTAGCTCTTAGGGAAGTGGCTTCCAGGTCAGTCCAGCTTTATTACTTCAAGTCCTGTGGCCAAAGTATGTACTGTCTACAGCAATGTGGTCTTTCCTTCAAGTTCTGGGATCCAATCAATGTCTGTAACTATAGTCTATATAATTTGGGGAGTCTCTTGAGGAACCATGGACAATAGCTCAAAAAGGGGTTTCTTCTGTCTGGCCCTGCTTCTTTTCCTATAGCTTTCAGATATACATGTGGACACATGCAGAGATATTGTATGGGGAACTTTTCAGTAGGTTTTTGAATTAATGATTTTGTATCATAGTTCTTATACCTAGGTCTTGATTAATTTGAATTCACTTCTAAATGGCATGAATAAGAACTCTTCTTGTCCTTTACCTGTGGAATTCCAGCAGTCTCCATGTCATTTCAGAAAAAATCTTTTGTTGTTTAGTTGTTGTGGCATTCTTGTCAGGCATCACATGAGCATAAATACAAGACTTATTCCTGAACTCTCAATTGCATTCCATTTTTACATATTCATATATATGTATTTCATAAACCAATATTATACAGTATTATTTATTACATCTTTAACATAACATTTATAATAAAAAATTATCAGTTTTCAAAATATTTTTCATTTAATTTTTAACTCTTGAGAATTTTTTATTGTTGCTATATGTATATCTTTTTCAGCCCTCTCTTCCCCTGTCCAACTCATTCCATGTTCTCTAATTCCATCTCAAGTTCATAATGTCTTGTTTTGTAATTGTTGCTGTTACCCACATACACATATATACGTACATACAACCTACTGAACCCATTAGAGTTGTTCCTATGTACATGTGTTTAGGGCTAAACACATGGGATTGGATAATCTGTCAGGGGCTTGTCCCTGAAGAAGACTGATTCTCCCTTTCCCAGCCAGTATTGATTGCCAGTTACCTTCCATCTAGGGGTTGTGTCTTGTGAAATTTCTTCTATCCGTGTTGCTATGTCAGTCTTTGTTGTCATTATGGGTCATATTTAGGAAACCCTATTGTTATGGTTGATATTCCATGGGTGCAGAATCCCAGTCAGGTCTAGAAGATACTATTTAGCAGAGGCATCCTGGTCCTCTGACTCTCACAATCTTTCTATCTCCCTTTACCATGATAGTCTCTAAGGCTTAGGTGTAGGGCTTGAATTTTAGATGTATCATATTGTGATGAGGACACCAGGGTCACTTGTTCTCTTTGTTTTGATCAGTTGTGAATTTCTTCAAAGCCTCTGTTTATTACAAAATGGAGCCTCTTTGTGAAGTGTAAGATCTATACTTATCTGTGTTTATAAAGATAAGTATTAAGCTGGACAGGACTCCTATATTAAGCTACACCGACCCAGAACTCATGGACCATTGTGGAATGTGAGGGATGTGAGATTGCATAAGCCATGGGAAGACATGCATCACCATAAGGAAACAGTCTTACAGAATCCCCAGGCTTTGCTAATATGACTTCACAGCAATTCTGACAGCATGCACAAGACCCATGCAAACCCAACCAGACAAAACCAGAATAGAAACAGGGAAATGAAAAGAAATTCACAACTTTAGTTGGCAGTCGATCATTGCTGGGTGAAGAAGAGTTGATCTTCTTTAAGGGAGTGAAGCAAAACAGGCTTAACAGGCCTCAGATGTTCACACTGAAGGGCAGCTGGAAACACAAACATGACTCTGTACACCTTAACACACATGACAAAATGCATGAGACCTGTTGGGCGGACTATGCATGGGAGGGTTCAGATAAGGAAGGGGCATATAAACATGATTAAGATATATTATATGAAATCCACAAAAATTCAATAAAATATATTAAAAAGAAGTAAATAGTTAGAATTGTATTGGTTTAGGAAAATGGCAGTAGCCAGTTCTCCACTAAGTTTGTGATCTCTCTAGCCACAGGCAGTGCTTAGGTTTAGGGTACCAGGTAGGAAGTTCCTCCTACTGAGTTGGCCTTAAGTACAATTAAAAAGATGATGTTTATCACCATAGTAATGCTGTGACTACTGTACCACTGTGACTATCTTGCTGGGCCAGTTAATGCTATGATTCACAGGCTTTACAAGGAAGACTATCAATTGTTTTTCTTCCTTTGCAGCTTGCATAATACCTTTAATACTATAGGAGCTCTTCATTAGGGAGGAGGTTTCCAGGTCAGTTCCATTTCCTTTCCTTTCTGTGTAACTATGTTTTCTTAAAAAATTCATGTGTTTTACATGATCTGAGTTCCATGAAATTTCATATTACTTCAAATTTGTCTTTTCTAATTTTCTTAAAGTGATTGAGTTTTGAATTGAATCAGTAGAATGATTAAAGAAGTACTAGCTTCTTAATGTGTGAAACCCACATAAAAGGATAATGCCTGCCTGATTCATGAGTTTCAGCTATTAACAGTGACCTGTTCCTTTTAAATTGAAGTTTTAGTCTACTTACACTTAAAGTAATTTAAGATGCAAGATTTTCTGATATTTCCTATGTGCTTTATATATTTTTATTACTAAATTTCTGAGGTATTTTTTTTTCTTTATGGTAATGTGGTTTTAATTTTATGATATATCTTACTTAAAACTTTCTTGCTACATATATATTTTTAGTTATTGTCTGAACATTCATCATTGGGATTATAAGAATCACCTTAAATTCACTAGAATCTCATTTGAATATATACTATTAGCCCACCGACACACAATGATCTCTTTTTTGACTATGTTGTCACATTTATTGTGCCAATTTTGATATTTTTTTAAAAATTGATTATAATTTGTTACTGTATGGTTTTCTGTACTACACTCTTTAAATATTTTGAGCATTTTGGAAGTGAAACATAATATATTTCATTTCATTTGAATAATTTTCTATCATTTATTTTTTATTTTATGTGCTTTTCTCTTCTTTTTATTACCAATAGTAAGTAATTGAAATTGTCCTGTAACTGTCTTTGGTTTTCTTCATTTTTCCTTCTCTTTGGTTCTTATACATAGAAATTTCAGCTGATTTTTAATAGTTTTATGAATTTTGCCTCCTGTTTCTTCACAATCATTGCTGAACCTCTACTTTACTTTTTTTACTTTTTTTCACTTCATATTGTACATTTTAATACAGATTTTTGTTCCTTTGAGTGCTATTGCCTTGCTAATATTTTCAAGACATCATTCCCTTCCTTTCCTTTAGTCTTGGAACATATCTAAAGCAATCTATATAATCTTTTCATCAGCTAAACAGGATGCCTCTCCTACCAGAAAAAAAACAAAAAACAAAAAACACTTCAATTCCTTTCATTCCAAAGAATGTAAAATTCTTGTTTTTGTGTTAAAGACTGGTCACTTTCAATATTATAATGAAGTAACTCTTAGAATCACATTCTTCCCCTTCTGAATTAATTTTGGCTGCTTTGCTGTTAACTATGATTATTTATTAAAAACATAACTTCAAATTCCATGTGCAAACCACATTTGTTGCTGTCTCATAAGTATCTTTTCACCTTTCACTCATCACTAGACTCAGATTTCCTTAAAATCTTGGAGAAGTAGGCAAGGCTATTCCTAAACAATTGAAACTGGGCTTGGAGTATTCCACACTCCTCCTTTAGTTCCCCAGTGCCACACCAATGAAATATATGCACATACAAATTGAACCAAGAACATTTTCTTCTCTTCAAGTCAATTTCCTTCTAACTGCACTAGTTCTTTTTACTTTTTGTGCTAGACAATTACCCTATTTCCTCTTACTTCTCTATTGTATTGTAATTGGATTGCAGAGAGATTTCTGTTCCTTTGCCTAGCAGCATCCATCAAACAAAAGGGAGAGAAAAGTTGTCAGAAGATGCTTGCTTGTTCCAGTCTAAATTTGAGGACAATGAGGAAGATTTTAAATATCAAAGAAACCATTTTTGAGGCAAGCGAAATTGTCAGGGCTTCTAAGTGACTATGCAAAGAAAATTTGCAGTCATTTTTTTTTTGGTCAGTAAGCATTAGATAAATATCAAGAACTCATGTTTTCATCTGTTCTTTTTCTGTTTTGTCATGAGATTTCTTTATTCTATATAAGATTGTATTTTGTTCATTGCTCCTACTTTTTCATGTTTCCTTTCATTATTTTTATAAATATGTACCACTCCATTCAAAATAAAAAAGAGTAGGCATTCTGGAGTAAACATTGGCCTCTCTATAATGTAGCTTATAGGTTAATGAGAGAACTGTCAAATCTATGATTATAGCATGCTTAAAATTATAGCTTACATCTCTCTCTTCTTCCTAAATTCAAATGCAATGTGACCAGCACACTGATAGGCTTGTCACCATGCCAACCCTGGCACTATGAGCAAATACAAAACCTTTCTTTCTTTACTTGCTGTGTCAGGTCTTTTGTTATAGTAATGATAAAAATAACAAACAAATGCTAAACAACTCCACTCATCCCAGCCTGATGACATTTAACTTCCTGAACAAAATTTAAAACACAAAAAGAGCACTCACTCTTCTTGCAGAAGACCGGATTTGAAACCCCTCCCCGAACCATCCCCTAGCCAAGGAGGCTAAAAAGTGCCATTACTCAACGTCTAGGGAATCCTCTGACCTCTTCTGTCTTCCACGCACACTGCAGAACATGGACATGGCACTCATACACACAAAATAACAATAACCAAAAAAGCTTTTTTTTAAGTTAAACTGTTACTTACCATGGAGTGATCATCTTCCAATAGTTCCTCACCAAAGTGGTGGCTTCTTGACAATTTCCCAAGTTCTATGTTGGTTTTTGTCTGAGTCAGCATGGATATTGTGTATGTTGTCACCATTGCTGTAAGTTCCTAACAACAAGGTCCCAGAAGCCTGTAAGATTGTTTCCTGCACCTCCTCCCCTGGCTCTTACAATCTTACCACCTCCTGTTCCACAAGGGTCCCTGCGCCCTGGGTGGGTGAAGTTTAATGTAGGATTCCTGTCCAGGGACCCATCCTTTTCAGTCTTATTCTCTACACTTTGGCCAATTCTGGTCTCATATGAACAGGCTACAGAAGATTAACTCTTACCAAGGAACATCTGGTTATGCAAACTTGACTGAATAGGCCTTAACATATATGACAATGCATGAATTCCTGTGGTGACTTACGGGACTACGGATAGGGAAAGGGATGAATATAATTGATAATTATTGCATTAAATCCACAAAATTTCAATAAAATTGTATTAAAAATAATTTTTCCAAAATACTTCATATATACTCAACAATTACTTCTTTATTTGAGCCATAAAATTAATTCTAAAACTGCCAATGGTTTCTATTTCCTTTCTGCTTAATATAAAGTAGCTGTTTCCAAATCTATGATATTTCATTTTATTGCTTATTGAAGTCAGTAACTGTAAACCTTAAGTGGAAAATAAGAAATGAAAGATGGTTTATTTTAAATCATGCAAACTATATACAGAATACGAATTATGGCAGAATTTCAGGTCAAAATGAGCAGTTGAATTGTATGTAATTAAAGACAAAGAAAAATTATTTAACTGATGAAATTTAGTGCTTACTTGATAAGCATGTGCGTTCCAAATTTTGTAATATGATAATGTGTCTTTTGTCTGTTTTTAAATATATTTTAGACCAATGTGTATTCTGTTACAGAAGTTTGCTGTTTGGAAGTTACTAGATGATAGTTACTATAAATTATTTCTGAATTTAGGAATGCTCTCACAGAAACTTACTTTAGAAATAGGCCTAGAATTCTCTGTCCAGTGCAATGTTTTATTAAAGCAGCATTGTATGTTAGTTGTGAAAATACTTAATCTCAAGTGTCCTGATGTTGCAAGGCATTTTTTCCATAAATCTCATGATTTAATTATATATTTATTGTGCTTTTAATTTTCCCATCACAAGCACAATAGGAATGCATTTTGTAGTATACAGCACAAAATGTACACCAAATAAAAGGATCAAAAGCACAAGAACATTGTTTCATAATCTAGAAAAGAATTTAATGACAATTTAATTCCTGGCTGTGTTTATTTCCTATATGCTGAATTTGTACTACTATTTTACTTGAATATTTGGGAAATATTTACGGTTTGTGTTTCTTATTTTCTAATAAATTCTGTAATAAATACTCCAAAAGTCAATTTTGTACTACATAGAAAGACAATAAAGCATTTAAATGGTTTAATAAAAAATCTTACATATCTAAAAACAAACTTTACCAACCCAGTTTTACAAATGCAAAGAAGCAGCATGTAATTGTAAAAACATATAATTTTTCTGTCTATTTGAAATGCAAAATTATTTCTCTTTATATTCCTAAACTTCAAATAGTAATAAATCCAAGCTTGCAAATTGTGAAAGTTGTTCAGATTTTTACATGAGAATAAATCCAATAACATATAAATAGAGAATAACACAGAATTTCATAGTTGTTTAAGACTTCTATCAATAGAACTTGTTGAAATACTGAAAGAATATATAAAAATAACCAGCCTCATAGTGCAAGGTGGATAATCAGTCTGAATCTAAATATAGAAATATTATTCTTGCTTTATATTATATCATTTGAGATTTTCCTCAAATAATAAAAATAATAACAATTGACTTTAAATTTAAGTTAAAAACATAATACTTAGTACTTTTATATTTTTTAAAGAAAAATTTCAAGGTCATATTAGTAATGGTATCTAAAACAAGTGAGTCCTTTAAGTGAATTTGTCATGGTCTTTCTTGATGTTTCATCCTTTATGTACCTCTGTGAATCAGACACCTGATTCTTATTTGTAGCATTTACTGTTCTGTTGTACTGGAACTACTGTCATTTTAACTAACATATGCCAACATACCTATGAGAAATTGGTGACATATAGCTCTGAATCTGCAGTCTGGGCTATAAATGGACTTTGATGCTAGTGGCATTAACCTATCACTTAAGCTACACAAAGGCTTCCAATTATCTGCACGTATAACCCTGTCCATTTTACCTGGATTCACCAACCCACACCATTCTTCTCTTCTCCACTAATGTATTATTGATTGACTAATAGCCATTCTTACAGTGTATGCAGCCAATTTCCCAGCTCCGAAGTGAAATTCTTGTTCACATTTGTCCAAACTAACCTATAAAAAGCAATGCAGACAACATTCTATTTTGTTTTGAAATGTATATGTTATAAAGGCACATTGTGGAAGTGGTGAACACTGACCAGGAAGTAGAATGCTTTTAGGAAAGAAGATACCTACATGATTTTTAGTGAAGTGATGTTCAGTAGCCAACTTTCTAGATTATAAAATGAGAGAATAGTACTAAATAATTGTGGTACTTTGCCTGTACATATAATTGAATGATTCTTAGTTAAAAGTCACTTCTGAAGAACGTATTAATGACAGTGGAAATGGAGAAGCTTACTAGTCAGTGCATTCTGGTATAGTAAATTGGGAAAGTTCTATGGTGATATCATGATCTTGTTCTCACAAATTTTCTTGAGCATAGAATTATGAATATGTCACAGGAAATGCAAATCAGGAAGGGAGACAAACTTGGATTCAGCTACCAATGATGAAAAACTTCATGAGTAAGTCAAAGCATGAGTTTGTGAATCAGTTTTGCAATCTTCAAGGTGGAAAAGAATATTTGAACATTACTTAGTAATTTGGCACAGGCATAAATAACAAGGATAACCCCTTGTTTCTGTTAATAGGAAAATATTATAGAAGTTATTGTTGATACTAATAGTTTTGAAACTCTAGTCAACTGTCATTATCACATCATAACCAATCAATCAATATTTAATATGTAAATAGATATAAATTAAGTAGTCACCTGTGTTTAGTTCCACCTAATCCTAACATTTGATGTGAATGACAGATCCATAAGTACTGAGATTCAAAATAACATAAATGTTTACATAGCTAAATTACTACCAATTCAGAGAATCCATCCTTTTTATTTTCTTGTACTTTTAAAATTACAATATTGAGAACCAAATCAGGGACTTGTACATGCCAGACGTGCATGCTCCCACTTTCCGATTCATGCTATCAGTTCAACCCATGATACAAAAGTAAGCAAGCAATAACCACTCACAGGGGAAGGATCACAGGAGATTCAGAATGAGCCTAGCTAGGCTGCTGATGTTGTCCTGGCAGCGATGCTCCGACTAATCACAGCTGTTAATTTTGGACAGTCATTGTCTCTGGACGTGAATCAGTTACTAATGTTTTTATTTCAGACCAATCACTGCTCTACTCTTGGCATCATTAACCATAGTCTTATCTTCAACGGAAGTGCTTCCCCTCTGTCCACGATGTAAGGTTTCAAGGCTGCTTGTGGTTGCAAAATGCCTAGTACACCTACTTCAAACAGCTTTGCTGGGAATGGAACTTCAGCAGACAGGACAAAGTGGTACGATTTTGTGTAGTCATCTTCTTGGTGGAGTAGGAGTTCCATAAGGCTTAGTGCTGGTACAAAGACAATCCGTATGGCCATTTGACAGTCCTTTTGCTCAGGGAAGAAATGGAGAGTCCAGCAGCTATTCAGGGGTTCAAGTCTTCCATCTCCAGCGTCTTTGGTTATTTACTGGAATAGGAATATCAGAAGTAGTGTTTATACTCTAAAATGAAGGAAATGGTCTTTATCACAAAGGATGCATTTTTATAGTTTTCAAATAATGCTTCCTACCTGTACAATGCCCGGGGAAGGCGGGTCCCTCTCATCTGTCTCAATTCTTTTGTCAGTGTCATGCAAGCAAAGTAGCTCCTAAATGTCAGACATTCTTCTGAGCTAAAATAGCCAAAACACAGACAGAAGGAATGACTGCTTCTAAGGCTTAACTCCTTTTAAATGAAGAGCAGTAAAGCCAGATGTAAGGCCAGGGATTCTGCTCTCAAATCCCTTGTTATTTTAATATAGATTTATTAGGGTTCCCTAGACACAATTCAGAATCTTTTTGTCCAACCTGCTTTGAAAAATGTCCATGACTTGTTTAGCTACGTGGTTTCAACTCTCTTGTCTTTTGAAAGAAAGAAACAAAAAGTAAACTAGCTCTAAAAGCATATTCTTTGAAAAATATCACCAATTAAAACAGCTTATATTGTATTACTGATGAAGGATTTAAATTTATAGTTTCCTCGACAGGCCTATGTATTTGAAAACTTGGTCCCTACTTTATAGTACTATTTTGGAAGTCTGTGAACCTTTTTGGACACAGTTTCTAGGTGGCAGAGCTTTGAGACTTATGGTTTATAGTCTGGCCTTGGTTCTCTTCTAGATCTTGTTCTGTTTCTGCTCCATAGCAATGTAAGAAACGTTTTGAAAGCTCCAACTACCATGGACCAAGTATTTCCAGCTTCCACAGTCCTCATGCCTGCCTTACCATGAGGGCTGTATTTAATATATTGTGAAGAAAAATAAAGCTCATATCTATGAAGTTGTTTCTAACTGGTATTTCTGTCACAGAAACAGGAAGGTAGCTAATAAACAAAGCTTCACGTTAGAAAACATAGTCCCCATTTCTTTCAGTTATTACCTATGCTGTCTTGAGAATTTTTTTAAAATTGTTCAAGGACCATTTTACTGTTTACTAAAATAAGCATAATAGTGTATTGTTTCTAGTATTAAAATGCAGTAAACTATTTTACAAAATGTTACATGTTATGCAATGACTTTTAAAATAAATTCTTACAAATATAGAACTATGGATCTCTATTTTATTGTAAACTATTTATATATATGTGATAATTAATCTTGTTGTTCATCTTGATTGTACTAAGAAGCACCTGTAAGAGTTGTAAAGCACATCTCTGGATATCTTCTAGAAACCAGTAGATCATGAAAACTCTGACCTAAAAAATGATGAATCCCTTGTACCGTCATGATATGATAGCATAGCATTATTAGAATGTGGTGACAAAGACCAGGTTGGGCTGATTGGAAATTTCATTTTCCCTGTTTCCTGGCTAATAGGTTAGGAATTGCAGTGATCACCTGTATCTTCCCTTATGTGATGAACTGAAAGCTCTGAAACCATGAGAAAAACTAATCTTTATTTTCTTTTGGTTACACAGGTTATTATGTCACAGCAGCACTGAACATACAAAGACATATGAACCCACAGCCTCAGAGTTTGTATTATATTTATCATACTCATGTTACCATTACAAATATATCTTACTTAGAAGTAAAAATAAATTCAATTTTCTTTTATTTATAAATAAGAGAGGTCAATCTAGTTTATAGTCCTAAGTCAGTTGGATGATCCTCAGTCACATTGTAAGTGTCTCTTGCCCACTTTCTCAATCAATTCCAAGACTAATCTCCTCTGGAAATATTCCCTGGATGCATCTGGGGAAGCTCAATGGTAATAAATGTTGCTAATCCTACTAAAGAAGCAAGTGCAATAATGCCTTAATGCTTACCTATGTTTCCTTAATTCAGTCAAACTGAGGCTATAACTTATTAATGAAATACAGAACAGAATTACTTATGACAAATCTTTGGTTCTTATTCATAAACATGAAGAAGTTAACAAATTGAAGCAAGAGGCAGGTAGATCTCTGTGAAATCCAGGTCAGCAGGGTTTACATAGCAAGTTCCAGGTCAGCTATGGGTATAAGCAGACCCTGTCCCAACTCCGCCCCCCATAATAAAATAAAAGAAAGAAAAGAAATCAATAATCTGTTTATCATTTCCTGTGATAAAATACTCTGAAAAAAGCAATTTAATGGGGAAAAGGCTTATTTTGGCTCAAGTTCAAGATTAAAGCCTATTATGAATGGGAACACCTGATAAGGGAGCGGTGGTTGGAATGAAAATATCTCCCATAGGCTCCAAGTGTTTGGACATTTCGTTTCTGGTTGGTGGCGCCCTTTGGGAAGGTTTCAGGAGATGTGGCCATAACGGAGAAATCAAATCACTGGGGGCAGGCTTAGAATGTTCTGAAGCCTTGCCAATATCCAGTTGCTCTTTGCTTCCTGTGCCTGTTTGAAGATGTGATCACTCTGCTTTCTGTTTTGGTCATCCCCTTCCACCGAGCCTCCCCAGTGCCATTATGGAGCCTTACTGTTACATTAATGTTGTGAGGTCACGAACCAGTTAGAACCAGGCAGGAGAGTCACTCTGCAAAGCTTTTACTGGCATCAGGCTCTGGGAGCTCCAGTCAGGTAAGAGCAGCCAGGAGCAAAATGGCTTGGCAGTGGGTTTATAAAGGGCCTTGGGCTCGAAAACCTTTTCAGATGGGAGACTTTGCAGGCGAGGGTTGCTGCAGGACAGGAGGGAAGAGGGAAAGGGTCAGAAAAGGGAAGAGTGTCCATTGTGCAAACTCTGGCCTGGGCCAGGCGCAGACTTCCTATTGTTTTCGAAACTTGGGCTTTGTCTGTGAGCTGTAGATAGATAGCATTTTACCGGGCTGTAGCACTTGCCCTGCAATGGTAAACTCAAATAAACTCTTCCTTCTATAAGCTGCCTTGGTCATGCTGTCATCACAGCAACAGAAAAGTCACTAATAGAAGGATCTTAAGATAACAGGTTATGCTGCATTGTAAAAGGAAACAGAGTATGAGGTTAAGCAGATTAATGATTTAAATGTTGCTGTGAGCCCAGGCCCCGGGAATATTGTGCTCCTACCTCAGTTGCCTCAATCAAGACAACTCCTCACAGGTGTTCATGGAAACTTGTCTCCTAGGTTATCCAGAGCCTGTCAAATGATGACATTAACCATAGCAATCACATTCAAATATAAACTAAATCTTTATGTTATGGTTATTTTCCTATCCCACTTCATAAATTCTGAAATGGTAGTGTGTATTTTAACTACCAAATAGGACTTGTTTATATAAACATGTATATACATGATGGTGTGCTAGTGATATATAAAGTTTTGGGAGTATAATATTGTCAAGTGAATATCCTGTTGTTCAAGATGAAAGGATAATCATATATATTACCTAATAATCATACCTGTGGTTTAAAAAAAGTAGATGATTGTGAGAAAGCAAATAATTATGGGTTATTTTACATAATAGTCACTTTAGAATACACTACCACATACACTATCAACAGGTATGTGCACTATGACAGCCTAGAAACTTTGATTTGCCAAAATATTAGAAGTAGTTTTGGTTACAGCAGATAGGCAAATAAGCAAAATGCAAAGGAGGATATATGGCCTACATATGATGGAAGATATTTTTGTTATAACTTCAAATTGCAAAATAATTTCAGAATTTTGACTTGACTGAACTGCTACTAGACATCACTAAACTTAAGACCAACTATAATTTTAGACTAATCAGTATGTCACTCAGAACTATTTTTGAATTTGTTTTAAACTAAAGTTCATCCATCTTAATTATGCTTTAAGAAGGGCGTTTCTGTGAAGAGTGTAATTGCTGCCTGTCGTGTTCAGCATGCCATCAAAGCACCACCAATTAGATTAATAGTATAGAAAGTTTTAGAAAAAGTGACAAAACATAATTGTATATATATTTCATGAATATAAAATTAAAAGGTAAGGGGTCAAATTTTTATGACAGATTAAAGGATTCTCAAACAGTTGGAATTATATGCGTTAAATAAACTTTGAGACAAGTTATTGACATAAACTTAGGTCCTATTTTAGGCCCCAGCTGATCAACCCCAAGAGACAGTGACCACTAAGTTTTCATATCACTCAATAGAAACATGTGCTGCATGTTTATAAGGTCTGATCTTCTAAGAAAGCAGGAGAGAGACAAAAGTTTAACTCCAAAACCAATTTAATGAATCCGAATGGCATACGCCAACAGTAAATACATCTCCTTTCTGTTTTAATCCATATAAGTAAATTAGCATGGTGTTAAGCAGCATGTCTGTTCCCTGTACATCCTCTTTTTTCTTTTTTTGTTCCATGTATCTCAGTAACATTGGATGTTTTACTGCATCTGGTGAGCATGTATCAAAGCCTTAAACAAGCTACTGCTTGTTGGTTGGTTGCTAACAAAAATCGAATACAAATTATACAACTCAATTTGATGTTATTTTTGTTCTGTGATATGACCCTACTCTGGCAAAAAATATTCATGATTAGAGTGTTTGAAAACATTTTCCTTTCAAATAAAGTGTCTTGGGATATATTCATTAGGTACATGATAACATTTAAGAAATTGCATTTTTCATGAAATTCTCATGTTTCAAAACTATGGCACTTTAAAAACCCATAAATTAAGCAGGATCATTATTAAATTGTTTAGAACATCATAAGGTGATAATACAAAAATTAATAAAATAATTTGATATGCTCTCTGAATAAAGAAGTTAAAGACAAGGTAATTTTGGAATATATTTTAGTATGACTAGTAAATCCTTAATAACTCTCTGAAGTTAGTTTGAATTTGGTTGTCATGTTAGGGATTTTCCAATATGTTGGCTGAATTCTATCTTTAAGCTACCTATGATAGTCTTCATAGAGAAAACGAACTGGAAACCTGAAAACAATCCCTTCTGTCTCAACAAAAATGGCAGTATGCATACATATGACCATTCATTCAAAAATCTCTATGAGTGTATGCCACTGTTCAGTAAATTGACTTGTGTAAAAGAAGATGTGCATATGCACGTCTACTACTTCTTTACTATGTGCCAATGTTCATGGAAAACTGCTTGGTGCTGGAGGGAAGGAAAATCTTGGAGAGAAGAAAGGAAGCGATAACAAGAGAAAGTGAGAACAGGCGTCTAGGTAGGAGGAAAGGAAGTAGAAGAGAAAGCCAGGAAGAAGGCAAGGATTGAGACCATGAGAGCAAATTGAAGTATAAAAGTGTCTGCTTGAATGGATGGATGTTTATTATTCAGTAAGCATTCAGTGATGCTTTGTTTCCAGGGGTTTGGCTGGCTTATATACTACCGTGGGGCTTGGATGTGGCAGAAGAATGCGGAAACCTCCCTTTACTTGCCTGTCACTCATTGCTCACCAGCTCCGTGGCTTGGGCATATTTTTATTGTCCATTTTTCTTTGTAAATTTTTATTGAGTTTTGTGTACTTTTTTATGGAACATATGAATCATCTTTATACCCAATTTCCTACTGGAACCACCTTTGGCTCATCCCCTACTAGAATTTATGCATTCTGTCATTTTTATTAAGACATGTCAAGTCCTTAGTGTCCCTAGATGTCCCTCTGTATGAGTTCATCCATGGAGGTCTACTCAGCCTATCTAAAGACCATCCGTATAAGAAGACCAGCTTTCTCATCAGTGGTAATCAGCTGCCAATAGTTCCCCAACTAAGGTTGGGGCCTGCTGCTCCTTTCCACAGTTCTTCGCTAGGTTTTTGTCTGTTTGAGTGTGTGTGAATCCTGTGTATGTTGACACAATTGCTGTAAGTTCATATAAGCAGGTTCCCAGGAGTCTGAAGGACTCTTTCTGTATGCCTATCCACCTTTTCCCTGGTTCTTACAATCTTTTTGCCCCCTCTGCCATAACGGTTCCTGAGCCCAGAGTGGATGGAGTTTAATGCAGGAATCCTGTCCAAAGACCCCCATTCTGTAGTGCAGTCTCTTATTCTCTATGCTTTGTCTACTTGTGATCTTTTGTGTTCCTGGCCCTCTGTTGCATGGGGGAGCTTCACTGATGAGAGCTGAGAGATGCATCAGTGTTCTCTTAACCCCTTGTGCTATGTTCCATGAGCCTTAGGTGTAGAGTTTGCAATAGAAGGTGTGCCCCTTAGTCCTGAGCAATTCACACACAATTTCTGTGTATGCCCAGTTGTGAAACTGTTTACTAAATTCTGTGTGTTGCAAAAGGAGCTTCTTTGATAAGTGATGACTGGCATACATCTCTGTAAATATACGGATTCATATTTAACACATAGTAAAAAATTATACTTGTCTAGGGATGTGACAGCCTTGCAGTTTTCTCTAAGATCTATGACCTCTCCAGTTATGTATATTTAGCTTTGTTTACAGTATAACATGTGAGTTTCCTCACGTGGTCTTTAAGTTCAATTAGGTAACTGTTGATTGCCCCCAAGACAAAAGTGCCAGTAATGCAGCAATACTGTTTGCTGTACTGGTCATTGATGTGGTTATTAGATCTCAGAGCATCAACTGATGTTCTCCCTTAGCAGCCTGTTGGTGCTTTCCAATGCTATGAGAGCTAGAGCCTCAGAAGGAGAAGTGGTTTCCAGGTCAGTTCAGCTCCATTGCTCTAAATCCTGTGTTTGAAGTATGTTCTATCTTCAGCAATCAGGTCTTACCTTCAAGTTCTGGGAGGCAATCAAGGGCTGTGGCAATAGCCTGTATAATTTTGGGAGTCTCCTGGACCACCCCGGCGAACAACTCAAAGGAAGGTTTCTCCTGTCAGCCACTGTTTCTTGTTAGGTAGCCTTCAGCTATACACGTGGATTCATGTAGAGATATTGTATGTGGCATTTGTCAATAGGTTTTTGAACTAATACTATTCCCTCTGTTTTTTTACACAAATTAAACATTGTTTCTCTCTCACTGTAAAATCCTCCACCCGTGCCCGTCACCCTTCAGTGTGCCCCATTTTCCTCATTTCTCCATTGATAATACCTGTCACACATTGCCCACCTCTCCTGAGCTCTTCCCTTCCCCCCATAGTTTCTTTATAGACTTCCTCTCCTTATCACCCTTCGTTTCCCCATTTAGCCCATTTCCCCCTTAGTAACACCTCTTCCTACTTCTCCTGTTGTTCTTCTCTCTCATGTTCCTTCTTTCCGTTTACCGCCCTGGTTCTTTTCCATTTTCCTTGTTCCTGCAGTTATATCTGATACATACTCACATTTCCGTGTTTGGTGCTAGGATCCATAAATGAGGGAGAACATAAATCGACTGGTGAGCTAATAATATGGAACTTTCTTTGTGTACATGGAGAGCACTTGTAATCTATCTACTTCATGATATGAGCCTACAGTTTGTGAGGACAAACTGTGAATGCTCAGTGAGAACAAAATGATCCTCAGCTGGGATATTATGTGGCCTATGACACACAGATCCAGGGCTGGATCTCAGGAATGTAACTGTCCATTCACAACACCATGCCTTCTGCATCCCAAACATGCTACTGTTTAGTATATAGATTAGCTGTCAAAGAATGAAAAGTCTTTTGTCATATTTGGATTAGAAGAGCCATGATTGGGCTTGGAAGGAAACAACTGACATAAGGTAGACTCATCTGTGAAAAGAAAAAAGGTCATTATTTGCTATTTCTGTGAGGTGGCTCAAAAAGAGGTGGGGAAGAGTGTCACCCTCTGCATGGATCCTTGAAGTTTTTCAGACTAACACTCCATTAGCAGTGACAAGTTGCCATCTGTTAGTGAACTCTTCCAGAAGAAAGCAAAACTACCCATGAACATTTTGCAATAATCAAACTGGTTCTCCACACCCAGTCCTTGATTTTATTAGCTGTGCCAAAAGATACCCATGGTCAGTAGCAAATGTCCCCAGTGAACTAAATAAATGTCAAGAAATGAATTCTATGTGTTTCTAAATTATAAATTGCTATGTGGAAAAGGTGCCAATTATTCATTACATTAAGAAACCTTATGGGTTACATTTTAAAACCTTTGCCTGCAGTTTTATTCAGCAATTTAGACTTTTGATTATTCTCTGCTAAACTATATATTTTGTGGTAGTGGTATGAGGCAGTGCCTGAAAAAATATGAACAGACCAGTTTATGTATTCACCTTAAATTTCATCTCTCTGAGATTTCTTGATAAAGATGGAGAAAATACATACTGAACAATAAATCATGAGTACCTCTCCACTTCACGCATGCTAAATTTGAGAAATATCAGAGATTTAAATATTTTTACCTTGGTATACCAATAATTTTGAGATACACAAACATTTTAATAAATTATATATTCATTTGTTTGCATGCAATTTTTATGAACTGCAAATAGGTATGTAGTGTACTTGTACACTAGTTTAATTTCAATAAGATAAAGAAGTTCAATATTTATAGAGGTAGACAATAGCAAGGGTGTACCACCGCTAAGGAAAACAATACTAAAAATGCTGATAGATAGTAAGAATAGTGAGATTCACACACACACACACACACACACACACACACACACACACATACTCTCTAGTGAATTTTAGTTCAGCCCTGTGCTGTGAGAAAATACTAAAAGGTTAAGAAATTTCCTATCATATGTGCTCTTACTATAGAGACTCACTCTTCTAATAAGATTGAATGGGTTTAAATTATATTGTTTTTCTGTGATCAGGACAAATATAAGCTCAGCACAGCCCCATTCTTTACCTCATAAATGATTAGCTAAACTACATACAATGGATGGTATCCAAAATCATTTTCTTGATATTCTTTCTATTCTCAGCATACTGAATTTTTGCTTATTCACAGGCTGAACTACACTGAATTTCTTTTAAAAAAAGCCTGTATTACTCAGGGTTCTCTAAAGGAGCAGAACTGATATTTATCAGATAATATGTATATGTGACATATATGTGTGTGTATGTGTGTGTGTGTGTGTGTGTGTGTGCAGTCCAACCATAGTTGTGCAACACTGGTGAGGCTGAGAATCCAGCAGGCCCTCAGTTTATGAGACTGGATGTCTCAGCAGTCTCAATCTGGTGCTGAAGGCCTGAAGGATTCCTGGAAATCTGCTAGTATTCAGCCTTTGCTGGAATCCAGAAAAGTTGGTTCTATTGTCAGTAAAGGAACGAGATAGGAGTAAGATGAACTCACCTGTGAGAGAGAAGGCAAGCTGACCCAAAGTGACAGCTCCCTTCTGTTTTTAGGTGGGCTCCATCAGAAGGCAATGCCCACTTAGGGTGGGTCTTCTAGCTTCAAATAATCTAATCCAGAGAGTTTCTCTCATTTCAGTTAATCCCAGAATCTGTCAAATTGACCACCATGGTGAGTCATTACAGAGCGCCAGACCTCCTTTTGTCTTTAACATAATCTGTTCTCAAGGTAAAGCTTTATACTACCATTTAATCGTGACTTCTATCATCTCATTTCTCTCCAGCCCCCAGTTTAGCCCTGTGTGTTCCTCCTTATGAAACAAAATCTTCCACACTTGATTCCTGCAATGCTTTCTCTTACTGTTATCTTGCTTCCACCTCCACAATTCTGCAATGCTTCCTTCACAGAGACCATTAAATCACATTTTGCCCAACTAAATCCGAATTTGTAGTTTCTTTCACAATGAAGATGAACTATGTATAGGTGAATGTCATAATAATTTTCCATAATTTGTTGTCACTGATATTTTACCCAAAGGCTAGAACAGCTACTTGCCAAGCGAGCCTCCAAGTTTCAACCAATCATTTTCTTCTTCCCTGTGTTTCCATCATTGCCAGTTTTTCTTCTTTGTGATTATTTTGTGTTCTTTGGAACAATCCACTGCTTCAACTCTGGTTCTGCAAAATTTGTAACTTTTAATAAGTGTCTACAAAGAAAAGGGAAAAAGAGGTAATTTTTCTCGTTTGCATTAGAGTAGGAAATAAACATGCATGTTTCATCATATATCTTAATACTTATTATAAATTATTTGAATAAAGAAAAGTACATATACACAAAAGCATATATTCAGTTTCAAACAATAGAATTGGATAGAACTGAAAATTGAAGTTGCAAGAAACAGTTTACCTTTAAATTAACAATCAATTACAGAGAAACCTTATAAAGAGAAAAAAAATAAAATTGTGTGACACATCTGTCTACTGGAGCTCAGTGATAAAGCTTCAGTTTATTTTCTATAATGCACTAATTAATGAATCAAGGAAAGAATGTGCATAATGAAAAATAATTTTAAATAAGCTTGTTGTCAGTGAAAACTTATTTTGTCCAGTTCTGCCTTTCAGACTTTATCATTATTTGTGCTTGCTTCTACAACTTGTCATGGTCAGATTGAATTTTAAAACTATTCTCAGGCACTTAAGACAACTCAGAATGTGAAAGTGCCTGCTTCCAAGTTTGAAGACCTGTGTAGTCCACAGAATCCACATAGTGGAAGGAGAAAACTGACTTTTGCAATTTGCTCTCTGATCTCCTCATGTAAGTCTTGGTGTGTACACATATGTACACACACACACACACGAATGCAGAAGAGAGAGGGGGGGGGAGAATGGTTCCATAAGTTTTTAGAAGTATAAAATCTATATTCTCTAATATAGTCATGCTAATTCATAATACTGACATTCTTACAGAATTTAAAGAGAAGGTGCTACATTTTAATATCAAATTCACTTGTGGAATTTATGATGCTCATACCAAGAATAAGTAATCATGGGCTATTAATGTGGTATACACACATATATATACACACACACACACACACATACACACACGTATATGAGTTTTGAACAGATAGTAATGACAGGCATTGTTTCTCTGTGCATTAAATGCAGAGAGTAGTTCAAACAAAACTACAATCTATCAACCCATTATTTCCCTGAATATAAAACATCACTAGCATTTTTGGCAGAAGGAACAAAAATAAAAACTGTAAAAGTGATTTTCATTACCTACATGAATTATAAGGCTGCCTGTCTGGAAGGAACTCTACTACACTACAAACTAATACAGCTAACCTTCCTTCCAGATGTTGGCATCTGCTGTTAGACACATTCACTGACAATCTTCACATTTAGTAGTTGGCAGTTTATCTCAGATTAGTTCTTATTACTCTTTATGTACTGACTCACAGACTTAAGTATTCTCTTTTAAATCTATGTCTTCAGCCTTAGGGCTTAAGAATATGGTCCAACATTTCCAGCTTCCTCCTTATTATTGCCTAAACCATAATACCTGTTATATTGGCTCATACTTTTGTCCCTTATTGTCAAACAAACCACATTTCATTTGTTCTTCTTCTGTAACTTGATTAGAGAACAATTATTTATACTTAGCACTTTCTTCAGTGATGATTGTTATTTAACATCTTGTAGATTTGCAACATATTTGCTGTGTTTAAATTCTCTCTGATCATTGTTCTTAGCCTGTTCTCCACTATAATGTTGGATGAAGTGTTTGAATAATTAGCAATTTTTAAAATGTAATGTCTTCAGTTTACCACTATAAAATTATAGCAATATGTGGTGAGATAAATGATTTAACAGTATTGAGAATTTACAAATATGACATAATTATGGAAAAGCTTATTCACCTTGAAAATATAATAATTTCTATCCATTTTATACCTGCTGATCTTATGGCTTAGAAAGTGTGCTGTGTACTATTTTTCAAGTACATTATCCTATATGTGTGTTCCTCTTTCCTAGTATAAGGAATATATAATTTATACTCATGTTACTCTGTTTCAAAGACTTTAATAATTATTTGTGTGTCTGTGTGGGTATGTGTTCGTGAGTAAAAGTGCTGTTGGGAGTCAGATGCATCAGATCTCTCTGGAGATGGAGATACACACATGAATCACTTTATTTGTGTGCTACAAATAGAACTCAGATCCTATGGAAGAGTAGCAAGCACTTTTAACCTCTGAGCCATCTATCTAATACCTCATTTCATATTTATGTAGTGAATCATTGTTAATTTTCTCTGGCAACAACGAGGTATTGTTCTAAAGAATAATCTTTGAAGGGACTGGAGAGAGAGCTCAGTGGTTACAAAACCATAATGCTTCTCCACAGGATATACGTCAATTATCACATCAGGTTGGTCACCATGGCCTGTAAGTCCAGCTCTGAGGGATCAAATTCCTATGGCTTCTGTGGTCAACTGCATCTAAGTGCACACATTCCCACAGAAACATATACACATGCATATAAATGAAAATAATAAAAATACTAAAATTATATTTGAAGTCAATGATTGCATATTCTTCCATTTTTAATTAACCAATGATAGTTGAAATAAGAAGGCTTATATAATATAAAATATATGTGATGTGTCCTGGGAAATGTTTACCAGAATCATAAATAACTTTCTATAGTTGTATTTGGATTCATATTGAGACACACACGTGTGTGTTTGTGTGTGTGTCCGTGTGTGTGTCTGTATGTATTTTGAGACTTTGGTTTGTTTCAGCATTGACATAGCGCATTCTGTGTTCAAAGCATCTACACAGGAATTAGGATTCTTACTTCATAGTATTCCAACTTTTTATGGTAGCCTTTTATTTTGTTTATTTCAAACTCCTGGTCCCTTTCCTTCTGCCTTTGTAGAGACTTCTGTGTACCTTAGGCCAGAAAGCACACTGAGCAGCTTCCAACAAAGCAGTCTGTGAATGTCTCACAATCAGCTCTGCTGGAAGGGCTGTGTGAAGTTTGGCTGAATCCTCCCAGAGAGTCAGCTCTAAGCCATCACTTGACTAATGAGCTCAGTTTTCACCAGCATGCAGAAGGCTCTGCGGCTGTTTCATAGTTCAGGCTGCTTTGTTAACTTTTAAGTCGTTGTGAATTCTTGTTCATTTTTCTCTGTAAATGCTCTGCAGTCTTCTGTGATGCTGAAGATTTTCCAAAATCAATGAAGGATATAAATCAACCATTCTTTATTTCAAAATATGTATGGACTTTTCTTTTGGTAAGTATGAGTGGTTCAAAGGTTTACTTTATATTTACAGTTTTATAATAATATTGTACAAGAAAATGTGCCTAAAAGATTATCTTTGCTTTTGCAAATAATAATTTCTCATAGCTTAATATGTCTCAAATTCTCATTAGTCCATTCTCAGCAAGCATTCTTCTCACTATTTCCTTTAATATTTTCTCTAATTATAGATGACTTTATTATTTTAATTAAATTGTCCTTTTTGAGACTTTGACTCCAGAACTGACAGTGATAGTCTATCCTTCATTTGTGAATGACTAATGCTGTAATTTGATTCTTTGGTAAATGAACTCTTACATTGATGCATACTTGTCAAAGCAAGGCAGAGTCATGGGCCAGTGAATGTATCATAAATAGATGGGGCGCATTCCTATGCTTCATCAGACCTTACAAGTTCGAGAGTAAGCTGGGGCACTAAAAAAGTGTAATAGAACTTTTGGTCAGTGTTTAATTTTGGAATAGTGACTAACTTTTTCTTTTTGGAAAATAATATTTGACTAAATGTCAAGAGAAAATAAAGAACAATTCCTAGGCATAGGTGAAGGCCAAAAGCATCCAAAGAAGTGCAAAAAAGAGACAATTTCTTAGGCAGGATCAGGCCTTATGTGTCCCCAAACAAAAAGAATTCAGTGTGGTTTGGGAACAGTAGAGAGAAGGAAGGGATATTAGGGACAGGGGTCATTCAGAGGCATCTATAGTGTCCGGGTGTGCAGTCATGGTGACTTAGAAGCACATGGTAGCAAGGTAGTCAAAATGCACAGAATGGAAACTGTCATTCTGAAAAGCACATATTATATTCTGTGGACTCCAGTCAGAACTGGTATAGAGGATACTGTGGTTTTGAAGTCTGTTTCTAAATCCCATTTTGCATTCAGCAAATCTTCCTCTCCTGGATGATATATAATGTATTATGTAATATTTGGAAATTTCTACAAAAGCAATTTCAAAATGCAAAATACCCTTATGAAGCTATTCATCTACAGCATCCTAATTTTATTCAGTTTATATGATATAGCAAAGGTTTCCCTCTATTTATGTACTTCATTCATACTGAAATCAAGGTAATTTCCTGGGCCAGTAATAGCATCATAAAACAGAAGGAACGTGCCCTTATGCACTGCAGGACTTAAAGTCAGAAAGTAAGTTATAAGCAAAATTATACAAATTTAGGGGCTAATGTCCTAGGCATTATTTTGCTACTCTATGTCTCAGAAAATCAGTTGCCAACAGTTTCTCAGCTAAGGTTGGGGCTTCTTATCCACTTTCGCCACATTTGTGCTGGATTTTTCCTAGCTTGACTTTTCAATGATCTTATACATCCTGTCATACTTACTGTTGTTGCATATGAACAAGTTTCCAGTTGGTTCTCCACCATTCCTTCCTCTTATTTTATTTTTGTTCCCCTCTTCCATAATGGTCCCTGAGCCCTGGGTGGTAGAATTTTGATCGAGTTGTCTTACCTAGTGACGTGCATTCTGTAGTCTCTTATTCTCTGCATTTTGTTGGGTTGTGACTTTCTGGGTGAATCACCATCTCTTACATGAGGAAGCTTGGCTGGTGAGAGTGAGATGCATTGATATTCTCTCTGCTCCGTGTTCCACTATATTCCCTGAACCCTTGGTTGTCCAGCAGATGTGTAATTTAGGGTTGGGCTTCTCGAAGACACTTATTCTCTGAATTTGACCAGCTGTGGAACTCTGCTATAGTGTCCCACTGTTGACAAAATAAGCATTTTTGATGAGTGGTGAGAGATGCCCTTGAATTTTTTTACATTTCATCACATCAATCGCATTTACAACCTCACCCCTATCCGTACCGACTGTAGAACTCCCCCACCAGATTCCATGCATTTCTTCATATGTGTTAAGGTTTATCTAGTACAGTGTGTGTCCCCAGATGTCTCTCAGTGAGAGGTTATCTACTGGAGCCTGGTCAGCCTGTCTAAAGTCATCCCTTCATCCAGATGTGATCTACTATCAATAGATACTCAGTTAAGGTTGTTCAGAGACGGAGAGTGTCTGTTCAGTTCCCAGTACCCACATGGTGACTAATAACCATCTGTAGCTTCAATTCCAGGGAATATGACTCACTCTTCTTACGTCCATGAACATTGCGCATCACGTGCATACTCACACACATGCAAGCAATACACTCATGCACCTAAAATAAAAATAATAAAAATAAAAAATAAAGACATGCTGCTTAATTTCAAACTAATAGTTAATTACTACTGTACATAATTCCTTAGACATTTTCATAAAAGCATTTTTAGGATGATCAAAAAATAAAATTTATATATATATTTATTATGCATAATATGCAAAAATATAGTTATGAAAAAGGTGTGATTGGATTGAACATGGTATAATTGATAGTTTCATGTAACAGTAGATATTAATTTTATAAGCAATAAAAATAAATTGGAAATTACATCCTCAATAATTTATTGCCTTTTATGGAGTCATTTATTTAAAAATGTTGTAAATGATTGTATTGATTTATTTTATACTTGTAGGTTTGTAGTGTGATTTGTATAAAGATTCATTTAAATAATATTGCTGTAATAGTTTTGATTACAGTAATAATACTTATACAATTGCCATATTTGCTATTTGAAAACTCCTTTATTACATTGAACACTTCTACAATTGTCATCCATTTTATAATCCATAAAGTCAGAGACATAAGTTTATTTTTATGGAAAATATTACTATATTTTAAATTTAACTTATGACAAATTATTAGTAATCATAATCAATTCCCAATGTCCCGAATGTAAACTCATCATTATTTAACTTGCAGCTACAATGATGAACAATTTTCTCTAATAAAACTAAGTTAACTGTTCATTTGAAGAAAAAGCAAGTATTGACACACTTAAATATTTACCAAGAACATCTTTATCTGAATTTCCATACATAACTTAACTATCTCCCATGTTTTCTGAAAGCTAGCACTATTTGTATGGTAACATCTTTTTGCTAAACTAATGGCTCACAAATGTAAAACACCATTAATTTAATAATTATTATATATAAGTATATATATATATATCCTAGTATCTTTTTATGTGCATTGTTTATATGTCTGAAATTGTTTCTGAATCACATGTACTTCCTAACCAGTAATTAACCAATGTGTGATTAGTTTCTATTTTACATTTCCTGCTTATGACAATCTGTGGCCCTTTTTCTGTGATTGTTGGGGTTGTTAAACATCTCAGTCTTGGAACCTTAACTTTTGACTTCAGGCATGCTCATTCTTGGTAGACTAGGCTAATTATGAATCTCAGCATCGTGCTGTACCATATTTCCTACAGATTGAGCCACAGTGAGAGGTTGTGTTTCCTTTTCCTTGTGTTCTCCATATTTTACCTTTGCACATTTCAATTAGGCATCTTCCTGTGGCAATTTTCCTTTACTTCTTTTCTAGAACTTCCATTGTCTGAATTATCTTATGACTATGGACTTCTATACCAAGGGCCCATTTCTGCTTATATTCACACTGTGAATCAGTATTCTGTTGAATGTATGAAGTGTTATATTTTTAAAAAATGTGTTGTATATGGAATAGAACCACTTGCATTCCAATAACAGGTCTACTACATATTTTACTAGCTGTAAGACAGAAGTCTTACAGCCTAATCCTTAGCCTCAATACATTCATTTGTAAACTGTAGCTACTAATAGTGTATACTGAATAGGGTAGTTGTGTCCTTTAAAATAAAATACAGTAAGCACATTACATTGTTAGTGCTTATAAAAAGTCTTTTAGATAAGGTTATCTATTATTGAATTTCATCATCCAAGCCTTTTCTTTCCATATTTAAGGAATTCTGAAAATATTTCAGAAAGTTAGCATGATAATCACTCATAATCTAAAACTTCATACATACTTAATTGTATTTTAAAACCAGTAATAATAATCCAGACCATTTGCTCTTTTGCTAACATTAAGTCATGCCTCACATTGAACCACCTTTAAGTTAAAAATATATCATATTTAAAACATTAATCAATTACATGAAATGATATTAAATAAATAGGTAAATCTTTAAGTAATTAGAAATGTAAAGTATAAATAGTAATATTTCAGATATTACAAGCTTTTGTTTCTTACTTATTTCTTGCAAATTGACATTTACACATATACCTAATAATGGTTGACTTACCTCCAATAGTGGTTCACTAAGAGTATAACTCAGATCAAGCATTCAGGAAGCAGGGCCACTTAACTTTCTCTGGTGCAGCAGAGAAAACTGTCAGTTTCAACACTTATATAATGATGGCATGAAATTTTTAATGAATTTCCCTGATACATTAATATTTTCCCCAACTAAAGAGTGACTGAAAAAAAATTAAGCTACTATTGTACTGCCACAATACTGCAAGAATATTTGCTATGAGGGTAAACATCCACTTGGAAATCTCTTCTGCCATATACT
The DNA here is from genome assembly GCA_035773235.1 of Eospalax fontanierii. Lineage (NCBI taxonomy): Eukaryota > Metazoa > Chordata > Mammalia > Rodentia > Spalacidae > Eospalax > Eospalax fontanierii. The sequence goes on from CM069524.1 coordinate 89,422,435, forward strand.
CTTTCTTAAATGTTCTTAACGAGATCACTATATCAGCACATTTTATTCTTTTCTAACTCATTACTTCAATTCCCTCTATGTACTATTCATCACACTGTAATTATGTAGTCAGTACTGCTTTATGAAAGGGAAGACCACTGGTAACTTACTATCTTTTTAAACTGGGGTATTATCATCTGTTTTAACACTATTAAAAATTGTGGTCCTTTTTCTGGTTGAAAAGCAGAATGGGTTCACCCCATTTCTGTTTTTCCTCATGAACTCTATGCTCTTAGACCTGGTTTTCTGCACTACAGAAAAAATGTAACAGAAACAGTAGTATTTGCTTCCAAAGGGGTAAAAAAAACCACTTTTAAATGGTAGCAGTATTCATTAAAATGTATAAATCAGCAATGTTACATGGTAATCACTTTGACAGAGCCTGTGCCCTCTCCTAAAGTTATAACAGGTCATCATAGCAGGAATCCTCTGCCCCTCATTCACCACATAATTGAAAACATTGCTAGACTCTCACTATTAACATGGGACCCTTGGATCTATTTCAGAGAAATAAATCAATATTGAAAAAGAAATGGCAACCCAGAGAGTGATGCTTGGCACTTTGCCCACAGAGGCTAGTGGAGCATGAGCTACTTTGATTCAGTGAGTGTCCTGTTAGCAGCAAAAGAGAAAACAGAGGTAATAAATGATAAATGAGATCATGCTAGAAAAAAACGTTTCAGAATGACAAAATGTTCAAATGACAGGCAATAATGGATATGAATAAAAGTTATTTTGTTGAGAAGATATTGAGCTTGCTCTTGAGACTCTTATGAATAAAAAGGACTTTTCTTTTGGAGTAGCTGTGAAAGTATAACAATCTTGCAAAAATGCATCAATTAACAAACCCACAAAAACGAACTCTTTTGGAACTGAAAGAGCTCGAGTGCATACTTCAGTATCAACAGTGGGCTCCCAAGAGACATTTTCTGTATGCAGAACTTGTAAAACAATTCATAAGATCCATACTTCTTCACTCACAACACTGACAAGGATAATTCTCAAAGATGGCCTAACAGAATGAGCTGTGCTAGTTCTTTCTTAAGTTTGAAACATTTTGCTGAGATAAAAAGAAAACAGAGATTGTTGCTATAGAGTTCTGAGTAAAGATCAATAGTTTCCTCTAATCTGACTTCTCCATCTACTCTGTAGAAAATTGTTCAGTGGAATGGATTCACCAGGTAAATGAAAAAACATATATTTTGGTAGAAATTCTCATTAACATACTGTAAATCACTTTGTGTTGTTTTTGAGTGAAATCACAACATGTCTGTTAATATCACACCACATAAAATGATTAACTATAAACATTTTCTTTTATGTACATTTCCTTTCTTATTAAGTAACATGTAAAATACATTTTAACAAAAAACCAATAAAGTTATTTAATATTATCTGTATAATATGCTCTTACATTTCAACAGTAATTTTCAGAGAGAGTATGATTTTTGCTCTTCTAAGACACAGAAACCAAGAAGAGATAAAATCTAAGAAATTTTATTAGAGAAAAGTTTATCTTCCTCACTGTATGAATGTGTCTTATCAGTGCTGTTGGTTGTCTGTTCACGCTGCATATCACTGATATAATGTTCTTATAATGTTCAGTTGATCCAGATTTCTAATAGCATAGTACTTCAAATGATGGGAGATTAATGCAGTCTTAGGGGAAAATGTATTTGGATTTTGTTGCCTAATCTATGACAAGGTATACTGTTTCTGACTTTCCTGTTTTCACTGAAATATTAAAGAACGTGGACACTAAATAAATAACCACCTGCGCATTTATTTGTTGTGGTAAAGTTACTAAATCTATCATTATACCCGAATCTAAGACAAATCATTGCTCAAGTTTCTGGTAATCTGTTCTTATTATTTAGGATAATTTCTTTTATTTATTTAACTTTTAATTAATTTATTTTGTGTGTCTTAGTGTTATGCCTGAATGTATATAAGTACATACGTGTCATGCAGTGCCTATGGAGGCCAGAAGAGGGCGTCAGATTTCCTGGAACTGGAGTTAAGGACAATTTTTAGCTGCCATGTGAGTGCTGGAAGCACAATCTAGGTCCTCTGAAAGTGTAGTCCCTAGCATTTTTTATTAAATGGAATTATATAAATAATGATGCCTTAACTAATTAGAACTGCTGTTTAAAAGCTTGATCCTAAATATTTCTTCCGGTAGTAGTGATGTCAGGAGATTTTCCCACTGACATTGTTTAAAAGTACTAGAGGAAATAAGTGCATAACTAGGCCTCAAGCCTCTTATGTATAATTCCAAAGCCTGTGCTTTACAGACATCATCATAATTGCTATTTCCTAGGAATGCACATTCATAATTTAAGTCTCCAAGTTCTTTATTCTTATTTTATATCCAAGCATAAGCAAACCACCAAGATGCTGACTACAAAATCTTACTTATGGTATCATTCTTTTAGCTGACTAGGTTATATTTCAGTAAATAGGAGAGTTAACTTAAATGTTAAAAATTATCTTATTTTAATAGCTATTTTAATATAAGGATACATATTTTGCACATAGCAACAGTTTCAGGGTTTTCTCTAAGATCTATGACCTCTCTAGCTATGTGTATTTGGTTATGTTTATAGTACCATGCATGAGTTTCCTCCTATTGAGTGAGCTTTTAGTAAAACTAGGTAGATGTTGATTGCCCCCCAAATAAACATGCCAGTAATGCAATGTCCTGTGCTGTGTCAGTCATTTGTGTAGTCATTTGGTCTCAAAGCTGATATTGGGCCATCAATTGGTGTTCTCTCTCTTAGTAACTTGCATAGTGCTCTCCAAAGCTATGAGAGCTAACCTTCAGAGAAAGTGGGTTCCAGGTCAGTTCCAGCTCCATTAGCCCAAATCCTGTGGCTGAAGTATGTTCTATCTTCATAATTGGGTATTATCTTCAAGTTTGGGAGATGATCAATGGCTGTCTTCTTTTTCCCTATTTCTCTTTTGACAATACCAGTCTACTATAGTCCCACATCTCTTGATCTCCTTCTTTCCCTTTATCCCACTCACACCTCATTAAAGAAGCTTCTTTTGCACCAGATGGAGACTACTACAGAGTACCAAAGTTGGTCACGCACAGACATTGTCTGTGAATTGCCCAAGCCTAAGCTGCACATCTACAATGAATCCCCCACACCTAAGCATCACTGTACTAGAACAGTGGTTAATGAGGACAGTAATGATTTTCTCAACTCTCATTAATTAAGCTCCCTCAAGCGACAGAATGCCATGAACACAAAAAGTCACTAATTGCCAAAGCATGAAGATTAATAGTCCACAGAATGTGGGTCCCTTCACAGGACTCCTATATTAAGCTTCACTCACCCAGGGCTCAGGGTCTAATGTGGAGGAAGGCACAGAAAGATTCTAAGAGCCAGTGAGGAGTTGCATGACCATATGGGAATAGAATCCTATAAACTCCTGGGACCTGCCCATGTGAACCACCTTACAATGGTGTCAGCATGATAAGACCCATGAAACCTCAAGCAGGCAAAACCCCAGCATGGAATGGTGGAAATGAGCATCAGACCCCAATCTTTGCTGAAGAAAGATTGACAGCTGATTACTGTTGGGTGAGGAAGAGCTAATCTTAAAGCGAGGGACTCTGGATAGGCTGACTAGACCATAGTGGATGAACTTGTACTGAGGAACATCTGGGGACACTAACCTGAATCAACCGGGTTTATCCTAGATGACAGAATAAATTGATTCCAGTTGAGGGGTTATGGGGGAGGGTGCTGGTCAGGAGGGGGATATACAGATGATTAAGAAAGATTTAGATTTTCTGTATGAAATACACAATGATTCAATAAAAAGTAATTAGCAAGTAAATTTAGTTTTATGAAATAGTTGTCCTTTACTGAAATAATCAGAGAACAAAATACAATTATAAATAAAATAGTTAACAAAATGAGAATAACATGAGAGCACAAAATAAGGTGCCAGGAAAGAGCAATGGCCAAACTATGAAAAAGAAATAGGAAAATCTACTATAAAATCCAGGAGGGAAAATCTATACAGAGGGAAAGGTGCATCGAAATGTGTTGAAAGGAGCACATTGCTTACAGAGGTGTGATTGCATATGCGAGATGGTTACTTAGCAGAAGATCAAGCTAGCTACCTGAACTTCTAGCTTCCTCTTATCAGAGGTTCACTAGGTAAGGGAACACTGAGGCTATTTCAATAAATAAGATTCTCCATGATTCAGCTGATATTTTTATATATTTAAAGAAATTATTGTCCTGGCGAAAAAAACACAATATCAGTATATCTGGTTCTTTTTTAAATCTTCTATAAATCAATCTTTATGAATAAATAGAACCTCATCTATAAAATTTATAATAAAGATTCCTATAAAACACACTACTGAAAAAAATTCAAGGAGGTAGAAACTAGAGTCCTTGATAAAGGGTAAAATTAGCCTTACTACATGACTATATGTCTTCTCAAAAACAATATCCATTACTCTTCACACCCACCCAAGAGTGTAAGCCGGCTTAGGATAAATGCTCTGTACTAATTAAAGTATGGAGGTAGATCACCATTTTTCTCTCAGTTTCCCTAATTATTTGTCTGTTTTCTCCTTGAGAATGCTCTCAGTTTTATATTTCCAAAATACTGCATTTCTTCTGATATTGCATTTACCTCCTAAGAATCATTGGATTTTAGAAATGTTTTATTTTTTATTTCATGAAGTTAAGAATTTTCCAGAAGTTTTGTGAATTACACATTATATCAGATTCTGAGTTTAAACTCTTAGTCATATTATTTAGTTCATTTCACCCTTGAAATTCTCATCTTTTAGAATAAGAAAATAATATTACCTAGTTTAAATATACAAGAGGTTAATGAAAACAATTTAGAGGACTCTTTAGCTTAGATCATAACAGAAAATATGTATGAAAATGATAAATAATAGATTTTTATATTCTGTGGTACAGTATTAGATATGTATAGAGATACAAATTACTCTTCATCAAGTGCAAGTCACTTAGTTGAGAAAAGATAACTATGAGTTAAAATATAAGATCACTGGCCTCATTTCATCAAATAAAATATATTTCATTCTACCTTTCATAAATATCCTTACAATGGACATTTTTAATCTTATTCAGTTATTTTTCCTGGATTATTTAACTGAAACCAATAAATATGAATTTTTACTTAGAATGGATAATAACCTTTTCTGTGGAAGTAGGAAATGATTCCCCCTTTAAAAATTACCAACAGTGCATCAGTTCTATATTTTGATTTTAGAAACCTGATTTTTTTTGCTTACCTGTAACCTGTGAATCCATTTCAAATCCATTCTTTAAAGAAATATGACCTTGTTCAGGTCTACAGCCCATCTTCTTACTGGGTCTTTGAATTTCTTGTTTCTTTGTTTTTTGACTTTGTATATTCTGAATATCAATCCTCTTTCGATGTGTAGTTGGTAAAGATTTTCTCTCACTCAGTGAGTTTCTTATTCATTTCCCTTGTTGTTTCTTTTGTTATACAGAAGCTTTTTATTTTAATAAGGTCCTACTTATTGATTGTGGACCTTAATGCCTGAGCAGCTGGTGTTTGATTTAGAAAGGCTTTTCCTATGCCGATATCATGAAAGGTACTGCCTATGTTTAGAGTTTCAGAGTTTCAGGATTTTTATTGAGGTCTTTGATCTATTTGGCATTGACTTTTATGAAGGGTTAAAGATAAGCATCCAATTTAATTCTTCTATAGGGGAAGATCAAGTTTTCCCAGCATCATTTGTTGAAGATGCTTGACATCTTTGTATTAGGTGGCTGAAATTGCATGTAGTAATGTTTAGGTCTTCTCATCGATCTAATGTCTATTTTTGTGCCAGTATCATGCTGTTTTATGACTATAGTTCTGTAATATAATCTGAGATATGATATGGAGATTCCCTACCCCTCTCAGAGTTTTTCTTTTTGCCTAAGATTGATTTGACTAATTTGGGGTCTTTTCTGATTCCATATGAATATTAGTATGATTTTTCTAGCTCTGTGAAGAACGTCTTGGATATTTTGATTGGCATTACATTGAATCTGTAGATTGCTTTTGGTAAGATGGTCATTTTCACAGTATTGATTTTACCATTCATGAGAATGGCAGGTCTTTTTATATTCAAGTATCTCCCTCTATCTCTTTCTTTAAAGATTTTAAATTTAGTTGTAAAAATCTTTAATGTCTTTAGTTAGGTTTATTCCTATATATTTTTGAGATTATTGTGAATGGGAGGGTTTTCTTGAATGCTTTTTCCTGATTGCTTGTTATTGATATATATAAAGGCTACTGATTTTTGAAAGTTGATTTTTGTAACCTGCCACTTTACTGGGAATGTTAACCACATCTAATAGTTTTCTTTTGGAATTTTTGAGATCTCTTATGTTCAATATCATATTGTCTGCAAACAGAGATAACTTGACCTCTTCTTTTCCAATGAGTTCTCCTTTAATTTCCTTCTCTTATCTTATTGTTTGTGCAAGAGTTTCAAGAACTATGATGAAAAGGATGGAGATAGTGGACAAACCTGTCTAGTTCTTGATTTTAAGGGGGATGCTTCCACTTTTTCTCCATTTATTGGCTAAGGGTTTGTTATGTTGAGGTATGTTCCTTACAGAAAAATTCCTTCTAGGACTTTTAAAATGAATTGTTGTTAGATTTTGCCAAAGCCTTTTCTGCATTTATTGAGACAATCATGTGGTTTCTGTCTTTAAGTCTATTAATATGTTTTAATACATTTATCAACTAATGCATATTGATTGACCCACCCCTGAATCTCTGGATTAAAGCTTACTTGATCATGGTGGATGATCTTTTTGATGTGCACCTTTATGCAGTTTGCAGGTATTTTGTTGAGTATCTTTACATCTATATTCATTAAGGATATGGGTCTACATTTTTCTTTTTTGTTTATATATTTGTTTGACTTTAGTATTGGAGTGATACTAGAATCATTGTAAGAGTATGGGTGTTCTCCTTCTGTTTCTATATGTTTACATAATTTAAGCAGAATTGTTTGTAGAACTTTGTAAGTCTGGTAATATCTGCTGTGAATCATGTGGGCCCAGGCTTTATTTAGTCAGAAGGATTTTATCACTTTTTCAGTTTGCTAATTTGTTATGTGTCTGAACAGAGATTTCTCAAAGAAAAAAATAAAAATGCCTATGAAACACCTTAAAAAGTGCTCAACATCCTTAGCAATTAGAGAAATGCAGATAAACAACACATTAAGATTCCATCTCACTCAAAACAGACTGGGTAAGATTAAGAGAATGAAAGACAACAAATACTAGAGAGGATTTGGTGAAATCAAAACACTCACTCACTGCTGGTGGGACTGTAAACTCACACAACCACTATGTAAATCAGTGTGGAGAACTCTCAAAAAACTAAAAATGAATCTGCCATATGATCCAGTTATACCAATCTGTGGCATTGACCTAAAACTCAGTCTATTGTAGTGATACCTTTATATCCATGTTTGTTGCAGCTCTCTTCAAAATAGCCAAGAAACAGAAACAACTAAATGTCTCTCAACTGGTGAAAGGATAATGAAAATGTGGTACATTTACACAGTGGAGTTCTACTCAGCAGTAAGATAAGATGAAATGATGAAATTTTCACGTAAGTGGATAGAAATAGGGAGTGTTATACTAAGTGAAGTAACACAAACACAGTAACTGAGCAATGTGTGTTCTCCCTCATTTGTGGATTGTAGCAATAATGTCATATATGTGAGTATGTGTCCTGACACAACACCAGAAACCAGGAAGTGGGAAAGGATACATGGATGTAAAGGAAATAAACGAAACCAAAGAAGGTGATAATAGGGAACACATGTTACCAGGGGAGAGATGGGGAAGGTGAGAGTGTTTGGCAGGGAGGATAGGAAATAGGGACATGCAGATGTTCACAGAGTAGAAGGGATGGAAGTCAAGAGAAAGGGAATCAGAGGAGGTGGGAGAACATGCAGGTGCTAGCATTGGGAAGGGAAGAGAGAGGTCAAATGAAAGAAAAAAGAGCAGAGATTAATGAATTTTTCAGGGTTAGGGAACCCAGAAGGAAATATTATTCCACTGAAACTCCCTTAAAAATGCACAGTGTATAAACGTTAGGGCATATGTATTCCCAGGGGATGTTTGGCAAGGAACACGGTGCCAGACAGATGGTGCCTCCATTTGTGTAGCTGGACGGAGTGTTCCAGTAGACTCCACATATAATACAGGCTATTGCCAAAGTTCATAGCTATCTGCCAGAACTAGAAGATAATTCTCTACTGCTGAATCCAGGATATATTTCATATATAGGACTATGAGCAATGGAGCAAGAACTAACATGGAAGCTTTCCCCCTGAAATTTAGCTTTCATAATGCTAGATGATAACATGCATACAGCTAGGGGAGAAAATCAATCAGTGGTTCAACTGAACCCGAAATTCTAATAACTGTAACCACCAGCAGAACACACTACCTCTACAGGTGCAATAACAGCACTCTTATCCTGGGGGTAATCATCTTAAAGCCCTCTCAATGGAAGTGAACTCATGGGTGGTCCTGTAAACTGCGCCAAATACATATGGTTTTAAAGGATATATACCCTAGAGAAAATCCTATCTCTGTTATATCTCTAGAGTTATGAAATTTGTTACCATATGCTAAATATAGATCCTTATATTTACAGACATGCCTGAAGTAGACTACTCAGCAAAGAAGCTTCTTTTTGCAAGAGATGGAGGCTACAGCAGAATTCCATAACTAGTTAGACATAGATAATATGTCTGCATGATACCAAGTCCTAGGTAACACATGTAAAGTTGAACCTCTTCACCCAAGGCTCATTGAACACAGTGGAATGAGGGGTAGAGGGAAAACTAAAGCATCCCTCACCTCTCACCAGTGAATCTTCCTTAAACAGCATAGTGCTCTGCACACAGAAGGCAACAGCTGCAAAACTATAAAGAAGAAGAGACTGCAGAGTGCATATCCTTATATACAACTCCTATATTGAGCCTCATTGACCATTGCTTTAGTGATCATTGCAGAAGAGGGAGCAGAAAGATTGTAAGAGCCAGCGCAGGTTGATGAACTTAGAAAACAGAGGTTTTCAGGCCACTGAAAGCCTGCACATGTGAACTTGTGGCAATAATAGCATCAAGCACAGGACCCACACCAACTCAAATCACAAAAGCACATAAGGAGAGTAATAGAAATTAGTGTTGGACCAGACCTAGACTGAGAACTATTGGAGATTGAGTACTTCTGGGATAGGGAGAGTATGCCTTACTTGTGATCTCTAGAGAGCCTGACTAGAGTCCAGCATATGGATTTGCACTAAAGGCATCTAGGCAGAAATGCTTGACTGGATAGGACTTGATAAATATGGTGGAACACTGAGGTCTGGTAGGGACTGGGAGGTATAGATTTGTGAGGGGGGTCTAAATTTGTTTTAGAACTGTTGTATGAAATGTATGAAATTAAATTTTAAAAAGCTAAAATAAAGAAATATGACCTTCAATAGCATTCTCAAATGTAGGTTGATCACTAATCAGTTCTTTGTATAAACTCAGCATCAAGTGACTCCTATTGCCTTATCTCTTATATATCTATATATACTTATCACTTTAAGAATAATTTGATAAGGTGTTCTATTTGCTTTGTCTATGCCTGAACCAATGCTTGTGTCCCTGTCTTGGCTGTCTTGGTCTATCTATTCAGCATAATATTTCTGAAGTTGGTTGCTTGATTTGGTTCTTAACATCTTTCAAATGTTTCAAATTCATTACAGACTTATTTGTGGTGGTTTGAACATGAATTGTCCCCAGTAGGCTCATATATTTGAATACTTGGTCTCCAACTTTTGTCAATATTTAGGGAGATTCTGGAGAATTTAGAGGCTTTGTCTTCCTAAGGAAGCACATGACTAGGGGTGGTCTTGGAGAGTTTATAACCTTATACTATGTCGTATTCTCTGTCTCTGTTTCCTGTGTGTTTGAAGGTTTTCTATCTCTGTTTCCTCCTCCTACTTCCCTGCCATGCCTTCCATGACAATCTGGAATCTATCTATCTGGAACCATAATACAAAATTGTGGGTTCTGGATCTATTGAAAAAGGTATTGAGCAGGCCAAGCAACCCCAGAAAACCTGAAGGGACGGTGGGAGTCAGCTCTGCCTGATGCGATAACCTAGGTCCCAGGAAGCCACTGCAGGCCTCAGCAGTTGCTTCAACTTTTCCCTCCACAAAGATCACCCCAGACCAGAACCAGGTTTTTGGGTTTCGTTTCCTCTTTCCTAATTTCCATGTCAGCCCTACAACCTTCCCGCCTTTACCTCAGGACCCAACCTTTAACTTCTCCGCCTTCTGTAATGGCCAGAAGTGTTGGACCAGACCTAGACTGAGAACTATTGGAGATTGAGTACTTCTATATAAACCCCTGCCTTGGCTTTAATAACTAAACTGCCCACCGACGCAGTATCACGGGAACTCCTCCCACAGCACTCTGAGCCACCTGAGGCCCTGTTTGATTGTCCTCTATTCTCTGGGATGGCTGGAGCACAATAGCCATTCTGGAGATGGAGATCCACCCATGCAAAATGAACATTTTCATGATTAGGTTGTTTGGTGGTGGTCTTTAATTGCAACACCAAAAAGGTAGCTAATAATTCATGGGCTGAAAATATGTTCTTGTCATGCCTCTTTTGAGTTGCTTATAATCTGTAAAGTGCAAGTTCTTCTCTTTATATTGTGGTAGAGTTTATCACAGCAACAATCAATGATAGTCACAAATCTAATTGTGAAATATAATCTTTCTTGCATGTTACTAGGAATAAAAACCAGTTTTAAATATATATTTTAAACATGTTTGAAAATATCATGTGTTTAAAAGGCATTGATTACCTTCACCACCCACTACACTCTCTGATCCTCCCCCACACCTGACAATCTCCCTTTTCATCTCAATTCATCTGCTTCCTCCTCTCATTTTTCCTCCTTTTCTCTTCTTATTTCTTTTAGGGTAGTATGCATGCAATCACAGCTGTTGTGTTTATATCTATCCGCTGGCATCTGGCAAACAGGTCATGAATCCCATTCCTGTAAGAGACTGTCTCTTTCTTCCTTGCAGCCATCAATTTCTAATCCATTCTTAGGACAGGATTTCTTACCCATTTCCCCAGGTCTATTCCGGAATTTTTGTCTGGTTTGAGCTTGCATAGGACTTCTGCATGTTGTCACAATCACTGTGTAACTGACTGGCATTTCCATGTGGTCATTCCCCACCCATGGCACTTACAATTTTAAGCACCTCTTCTGCAATGATTCCTGAGCTTTGGGAAGCAGAAATCTGAAATAGGTACTCTATTCAGGGAGGAGCATTCTGCAGTATATTGTTCTATGCACATTCACTAGTTGTGGCGTTCTTTGTTAATCACCATTTGCTGCATAAAGAGAAACTTTCTGGTAAGAATTAAAAGATTCATTCATCTTATGTGCAGAGGTGGCATTGAAAATGTGTCACTTAGGATTAAGCATTTAACACACAATTATTCTCTGCATTTGACCAGTCTGCATTAGTCTCCATCCTGTTGCAAAAACAAGATTCTTTCATGAATGTTGAGATGTTCAGTTGTCTGTAAATATGAGGACACATATTTAGAATACAGTAAGAAAGAAATTTGGTCTAGCAATGTGGCAAAAGTAGGTTTTGCTTTAGGAACTATGATGTCTCTAACCATGAATATTGGGCTATGTACACAGTAGTACATGTACATTTCCTTATATTGAGCAGGACTTAATTCCAAATAGAAAGCAACAGATTTCCCCCAAGGTTAGAGTGCTGTTGCTGAACCAAAAGCCATAGTTTCTTGGGGCAGTCAGCCATAGTTTGTTTGGGCAGCCATCCTTTTGTTAGGCTTTTGATTAGAGTAGGATCATTGATTGGTTTTCTCGCTTTGCACTTTGGAATGTATCATCTGATACCATGAGAGCTGGTCTTCAGTGAGGAGACTTCCAGGTCACTGCTAGCTCTCTTGTTCCATCTTCTGTGTCTGAAGTGTGGCCTGTATTCAGCAATATGGGCTTACATGCAAGTTCTGGGTGGCAGTCAAGGGTTTTGTCAGTAACCTGTGTTATTTTGGGAGTCTCTTAAACTACCCTGACCAACAACTCAAAGGGAGGTCACTCCTCCTACTTGGCACTGTGCTTCTTGTTACATAGCCTTCAGCTATACACAAGCTTTCACATACATATTGCACATATATTTTCAGTAAGATTTTGAACTAATAGATTTCCCACTGTTTTTTCATACTAAGATTGTTTAATTCACTTCTCATTCCGCCTGTAAATTCCTCCCTACTTCCACCGCATTTAAAGAAGCTTCCTTGCCACATTCTCCTACCATCCCAGTCCCTGCGGTTCCTTCTTCTCCTTCACCTGCCTGGTTGCTTTCCCTTTCACTGGCTCTTGCTGTTGCAACAGGATATGTCCTCATGTCTGAGGATTTGCAGCTGAGATCGACAAATTAGAGAGAATATACTTTCTTTCTTTTTAATATATATTTAATTGAATATTTATGTGGGGATGGGACTCTATCTCCAGCACGGCTGTTGTGCTCCAACTGTCCCAGAGAGCAGAGCGCAGTCGAACAGGTCTCAGGCAGCCCAGAGTGTGACAGGAAGGATTCCTGGGAGACAGCGTCAGTGGACAGCTCACTTATTGAAACAAATGCAGGGGTTTCTATAGGTAGGCCTTACTGAAGGCTGGAAAGTTAAAGGTGAGGTCTTTATGTAAAGGCAGGAAAGTTGTAGGAATGAGAAAACGAAACCCCAAAACCTGGTTTTGGTCTAGGGTGATCTTTGTGGGAGGAAAAGAAAATTAAGCAACTCCTGAGAAATGAGGATGTTGGATCTTCTGTGGCTTCCTGGGACGTAGGTTATAGCTTCAGGCAGAGTAGGTCAGGACACCTGCTGTTCCAGGGCCTTATTTGAGCTTCTCTGTTTAATGTAAACATTAATCACTATGAACATAGACATTGTACTTAGAACTGTTTTCAATAACCCAGTGTTCATTCAGTAGTATGTTGTTCTGTTTTCCAGATGTTTGTTTGACTACTATGTTTTTTTTTTGTGGCTTTTGATTGATAATTGAATTCAGTATTGTCTGAGCTACTATAAGAAATTACATAATAGTTTAAATGGTTTTGTTTTAGTCTTCCATCATTTTCTACAATGAAAACTTCAGTTTATTTTTCCATAGTTTCAGAACAATAACTACGTATGCAGTAAACATACTGTCTTGTTTGTTATAATTACTACTTAAAATGATCAGTTCTTTTACACAGTTATTCTGGACCTTGTATATTACTCTGGATTTTGTATACTGGCAATTATACAGTCGCCTTAAGGTGAGCTCACATTATTAATTTTACTACCTCAATACTATATTATATTTATTTTTATTTTATATGTATGAATGTATTGTCTGCATGTGTGTTAGTGAATTTGTGCATTAACATCCAAGGAGGACAGAATAAGGCATCAAATTCCCTAGAACTGGAGTTATAGACAGCTGCTAGCCACCATGTGGGTGCTGGAAATCAAACCTGGGTCCTCTTCAAGAGCAGTCAATGTTCTTAAACACTGAGCTATCACTCCAGTCCCTTTCTCAATAGTTTAAAATATTCATTTCAAGTTTTTAGACAGGGTCTCCCAGTGGCCTCAGCTGGCCTTGGAACTTGCTGTGTAGACCAGGTTAACCACACTCTCACAGATATTCCCCTGCCTCTGCTTCCCAGGTGCTGAGAGTAAAGTCATGCACCACTATGCCTGGCTTGTTTATAATTTCATATAGCTAAAACATTTGTTATTTTTACTTAATGTGTATAAGTGCATTCCATGTATGTAAAGTCATCCATGTTGTACAGTGCCCATGGAGGTCAGAAGAGGGTATTGGATGAGTTATTAGCCACCATGTGGTTTCTTACAACCCAAACCAGGTCCTTTGCAAGAGAAGTCAATGATGGTAACTGTAGAGTCATTTCTCCAACCCCTAATTTTTTTTATAACTTGTATTAAGTTTCCTTTGACAATTTCACGCATGTATAGAGTATAACCATTACTGTATGTGGCCTCCATCACACCCTATTATGTCATTTCCTTCCTACAAGACTTTCTCACATTCATAATTTTTCATAATTTAAAATTTTGGTTGTTGCTCAATTAGCTAGTTAATTAGTTATTTAGGTATTTAGTTTGTGAGATCAACTGAATTCAGCGTGGATCATCTGTATAACCATGGTTTTGGAACTATCTCTCAGAGTTTGGGGGTATTCCTTAGTGAATATATATATCTTAGACAATGACTTCTCCTCCCCGCAAATCCATCAGTAGCCAATAGTTCACCAAGATTGGATAGGGCCCTATAAGACCTTTATCAATCCATGATGGACAATTAAAAGACCTGATTTTGTGTTGGCATATTGGAGGCAACCACAGCTGCTGTGAGCTAATAACTACATCTTCTGTGTCATGGTCCTTATGCAGATCTTCTCACTCTCACATTCTTAAAACCCACTCTTCCCTGATAATCCCAGAGCCTGAAAGGAGCCTGTTTAAACGTCCTTTTTATAAATGAGCACTCAACTGTCACTCTTATTATCTTAAATATTCATTCATCTTTGAGTTTTCTGTCATTCATTGAAAGGAGAAAAGCTTCTCTGACTATTTCTATGTACATAACGTATTTGGAAGTCAGCTTTGTGCCATAGTAATTTATATTTGTATAAATATATTGTCTACATATCCAAATAATATATTATATATTATGTATATAGTAAGCTTGCCCATAAATTATCCTGAGTTGTGAAATCTTTTCTGTGTTCACATGACCAGGTTTGAATTCCCTCTGCCAAGTTAGCTTCAAGTCCATTCACAAAGCGTTTGGTTACCTTCACAACAACCGAGCAACTCTTGCACCAGTGTACAAGTCTTGCCAGGTAGATTGATATTGAAGATTGTAGTGCTCACACTTGCACTGCACCTGTTTTCTGTGTATCATTCCCTTAAATAACTACTGAAGGGCTGACTTGATTGTCATGGACCACAATGGTGTGTACTTGTCCTGAAATGTCTTTATTTATGCTAAAAATAAATTTGATGGACGTAGTGATTTTAGTTGGCAGTTGTTTACTTGCAGAGTCCAAGTCATGTAATGCCAAGTTTTCCTGGTTTTTAGGGTGGCTGGTAATATTTTGACGCTTTTCTATTTAAAGATGAGGCAGTCTTTTCTCTATACATATTTTAATATCATTCCTTTGTTTTCAGATTTCACATAATGGCTGTAATATGTTGTAGAGAGATTGATCTCTGGTTATATGTATTTATTTCTCTAAATGCTTTCTGTGATTTGATATATATTTTGTAGATTTGAGGAACTTCTTTGGTTGCATTAAATAGATCACCTATGCTTAATTTTAACTGAGATCCTTCTATTATATGGATTTTGATGTTTGTGTCCTGAATACATAACAGAATTCTAAGAAATTTTGGGATAGATAGATGAAAGATAGATAGATAGATAGAAAGATAGATGATAGATAGATTGATGGCAGATAATTTCTTTGACCTTGTCATTACCCCCCAACCCTCATGTTCTTTTTTCTTTTCTCAGTCTTTCCAGCTTCAGTGTTCATACCACAGTTTCCATGAGCCTCTGAAGCCAGTACTGCTCTGGCACCTGACATATCTGAGTTCACAATGTTCATAGCACCTGATCAGATCTCTACCATCTATTTATATGTTTCTCCAGTCTGCAATTGTTATGATATCCAAGCTAAAGACAGGACTGCATTCCACTGGCTTTTATTCCTGGTCTTGGATCAGTTACAGGCCTAGCAGTATGGCATTAGGCAAGATAGAGGACTGCTTCTTCCCCTGGATGATTTTCTATGTTTGTCATGACTCATTTCATTCTCTCTGCCATCCTGCTTTTCAGATGTCTTGCCACTCCCTTCGAGGGTTCTTATGTGCTTCTGCTTTTTGTGTTAGGAATGGAATTTATTCTGTATTAATATGACTCTTCTCCTTCCTCAAGTCACCCAGAAGCAATGTTTAATACTACATGTTAACTTGGTTCTCATGCTATTCTTTATACAACATAGATAGTATTATGTGCATTCCGAGGCATAGTCTTATTAAAAGCTGTAAAAGTTCTGTAACAAAAGTACTTTTTAAATGTTCTATGTGAAAGAAATTTGTAGAAAAAATTTTTCTAATATTTAACCTACAGTTGGCAGAAGGTACCTGATACAGAAGAATGCCCATTATTGGTCTATTCTCTAAGTGACTAATAAGGTATTTACTTATTTTGTCCTTTGGTAAACCTTATATTACTCAATAAATATTTTTAGATTTTAGACAGTCATTGTATATTATATACTAATATACAATGTCAGGAAAGATTCATATGAATAGTTAAATGATATTTATAAATCACTAAGATGCTCTTGCTGTTTTGTGTGGTTATTTTTTCATTTTCTAGGAAGTACTAATTCAGATTCAGAGGATTAAATCTGGTAGTCAAGAGTAGTACTGTTTTGTTGAACTCAGATCAAAAATATAGACCAAGAAAAAAACAAAAATCTATGTGCCAAGAATTCTATGTAGAATGCATAAAGAAACAGAAAAAAAGAGTTTCTTTTGTATAATTACAGACCAGTTTGTACACAGATAATCAAGTAATTGCTGGTGTAATGAATCCTATGATGGAATAATTTCAACATATGAAAGGAACAGCAGATCAACTTGAATCACATACCTCAGGAAACCTGACAAGAAAAGAACAACAAATATGTATTCCTTGTAGAGCAATTCATCTTCTGAGCCCTATTTCTTGATTACTTTTCAAAGACATTAAATAAAATGCTATATTTGTTTTAGGCCTTACCATAGTTAAACTTCAGTTTCTTAGAAATGTTACTTTATAACAAAACATATAAAACACAGAACACAGTAGATATATAAAGAATACTCTATTCCAGACTAAGAAATACCTATGAATTTAAAAGATGTCTAGTAACTCAGAGTATACCTATCTCCAAATTTTAGGAAAAGAAAAAAAAAGTGTTTATTTCAACAAATGATTTAGAAAATTTGAAATGTGCGAGCTGGAGCTGTGACTCCGTGATTAATAACTCTGTCTGCTCTTGCAGAGGACCCAGTTTTGTTTCCCAGCACCCACATGGTGGCTAATAACCATCAGTCACCAGCTCCAGGGGATTCACCACCCTTTTCTGACTTCTCAGACATTGCATGATATAGGTGCATTTACATAAATGCAGGCAATACACTCATAAACATTAAATAAAATAATAAATACAATAGTTTTTATTAAAAAAGGAAAATTTGAAATGTGTTTGAACCAACCAGACAAAGAAATAACTAGCAGAATGTTCATTAATGATCTACTTGTAAGGTAATAAAGCTAACTGACAGATCTATGAAGATGTATTAGGTCATGAAACCAAACTGAAAGAGAAACAGGAATTATCTATATGTCTGAAAACAACTAAGAAAAGCACTTTCTCCATCATATAGTATTCTGTTTTGAAGACAATAACCTCCACCACTGCAGTATGCATGAGCAGTGTTTTGAATTTGCAGAATGAGCACTACAGATCTAGTCAATAAGATTCTATCAAGAGAATTAAATTGCAATGAATCTTCAAAGTTTGAATAAAATATTCTAGATTGGCATCTGTGGATGAAGTTCCCTCATCTAACAAAGGGCCAGTAAGACAAAAGGTCACAAATGGCTAAATCATGGAGATTAGGAATATGCAGAGTGTGGGTCCCGGGACATGACTCTTAAAAAGTCTCACTATTGAAGAATCAGGGACCGTGTAGAAAAGGGGATGGAAAGATGGCAGGAGCCACTGAGGAGGTGTATGACCATATGGAAATAGAATCCTGCAAGCTCCTGGGACCTTACTCATATGAACCTACAGCAATGAGTTTGGCATGCTCAAGATTCATGAAAACTCAAGCAGACAGAAACCTAGCATAGAACTGTAGCAATGGGTAGCAGACCTCAATCTTTGCTTAAGAAATATCAGCAACTGTTTACTTTTGGGTAAGGATGAGCTAGTCTTCCTAAAATTAGGTACTCTGGTTATGCTGTCTAGCTCTCAATGGGTAAAGCTTTACTGAGGTCACTTTGGAATACTAACTTGACACAATAGAACTGACACAGCTGAACGAAAATATGGGTTCTTGTTGAGGGGCTGTGGCGGAATGCTGGTGGGGAAAGGAATACAAAGATGATAAACATTGATTGAGACATTCTGTATGAAACACACAGACCCGAAAAAGAAAAAAAAAGAATCAGTTTGAGCAGGGTATGGTGGAACACACCATTAGTCACACCACTGGGAAGGCAGAGAGGCATATCTCTGTGTCATCCAGGCCAGCCTGGTCTACATAGCGAGTTCCAAGCCAGCCAAGGCTACAGGCAGACCCTGACTCAAAAATACCAACCCCCCCAAAAAAAACCCAAAACCCAAACAACAAAATCACTTAGAGATGGGTGTAAGAGCTTGAAAAACTTTCAAACATACACATTCATACGTGACCACAATGGCACAAATCTTTAATCCCAGAACTTAGGAGGCAGGAGAAGGTAGACTTTTGTGAGTTTGAGGTCAGCCTGATCTACGTAGTGAATTCCAGATGAGCCAGGACTGCATAGTGGGATCCTGTGTCAGTATAAACAAGAACAACAAAAAATAATAATGAAATCTAATGAGTGATAAAATTACTTTAAAATATTTAAAAGTAATTACAGTCCATAATAGGTACAATGCCTATAATACAATTGAGAAAAGAATTAGTCCAATGGGAAATTCATAAGAAGAGAAAATTATCATGAAATACATAAGAGAATTTAACAGCAGTCACATAAGGAAGGAGCTCTGAGACATGAGTTGACTGGGGAACAAATGATAATAAATCATTCTTATTAGTGGATTTTACATGAACAAAGAGATGTGTGCAGAAATGTTTTAGGTCAATATAGGATAAAATGCATTGTCCCAAAATTTTGATGAAATTAAAGTGTAGATTAGTAAAATTATTTGCGAATAGGTTTTGTAAATTCTCAATTTCTTTCTAAACCTAAAACCTATGTAACTTTAGCTAAGTGAACCTATTTCTTCCATTTCCAACATATTAAATATTCTTTATATTTAGGAATGCATGTTCATGTCTGATGCACTCATGCTTATTAAAATTAGGGAATCTAAATTCTCACAAGCAGGTAAAAAGTTAAATTTGTTGCTTTATTGTGTTGACTCAATTTAATGTAAAATTTTGCAGCTGTTACACAATTCTGTAGATATTTGTAAAGTAACTTTAAAGTCATATGCATCATATGTTTCATTAAATGCATATGCCTGTATATCCATATGATAATCCACTTATTTATTTAAATGCATATATAATTTCTGATTATCTATTATATAACTTACCTGAACTTTCAAAAATGAGAAACAAAACTTACTTTTTGTCTGTGGGATTTAAAGTTTTTCAGTGGGAGAAATTATTTGAATGAATTAAAACTTATAATCATGAAAAGCAATTATGTAACTGAAGTTATGTTCAAAATACTGTCTGATAGCAAAAGGAAATGGTAATAAATACACAAAATTATTAATTGTGTGACTCTTGAATTAAAAGTAAATGAAATAGATTGATCATATCAATTTCACAATTTTCTGAATTGTCTAAATTAATAATGATGGAATTGTATTTACATAAAATGCATTTATTTAAAAGCTACATGTATTAAACTATGGTACAAAGATGTAAACTATCCATCTTATGTTCATATCTATGAATATTTAAAAGACAATGAACAAACTTCTGTTATTTCTGAAAGATGAAGTTCTGATGATAGCTAGTTGTTTATTTTTCCTTCCCTTTGTGTGCCCAAAGTTCAGTCACAACTATCAGGAATATTTATAATAAATTCTATCAGGAAAATGTTGAAATAGCTATTCTAGGGATATTAGTAGTGATTTTTTTCCATACAACATATATTTATAGCAAAGTATGTACTTGTTAAAATGGACTT
Source organism: Eospalax fontanierii (assembly GCA_035773235.1). Classification (NCBI taxonomy): domain Eukaryota; kingdom Metazoa; phylum Chordata; class Mammalia; order Rodentia; family Spalacidae; genus Eospalax; species Eospalax fontanierii. Next base: position 89,442,616 of record CM069524.1, read on the forward strand.
TGTATTCACTAATATACCTGTATCATATCATTTGTATGTTTGTGCTCAATATTACACAGAACTGATGCTGAGCATGGTGATGACACAGATAATAATAGAACTCAGGAGACTTAGACTGGGGGACGAAATTTCAATGTCAGGATTGGGTTATAGTGTGTCCAGGCCAGTCTTAGCTACACAGAAATATTTTATATCACAAATAAAAAAGAAAGGAAGAATAAAATAATAATTCAGAAATGTTGATAATGTCGATCTCACAAAACAATTATACACTATTACTTTGTTACTTTTGTCTTAATAAATGTGTAGTCAAGACAATAGAAATAAGCATAGGTATAATAACTAGCATGTTTATTGTGTGTCAAAATTTTGACAAATTTTCCTCCTATCTACCTTAATTTTTTGAAATTTAATGCTTTAAAGCCTTTGTTCTATCTATATAGCATTTTATAAGACTTTGAATTGAATATTCCTGTTTACATCTTCATTATTTATACAAATAAAACTTTTTAACAGATATTGAAACGTTTTACATATTAGTGAATTAGTGTTTTAAAAAGGAATGCTTTCATACTGTGAAACACTATATACATTTTTAGTTAAATAAAAACCTGTTTTCTTGTTTTTTACTTGTGATGAGTTTCCCCTCAACTTTACCAAATCTCATATGAAATCCATCACTAAGATTGTTAGACAAATATTGAGGAAGTTCTACTTAACCTTGCTTATTTTCTTTATAATAATTTTCAATAGAATATATATTGCAGTAGGTCAACATATATGTGTTGTATTGGTTGAAGATAATTATTATATCATGCAATACTTAGACAACTATTGTTCTCATAAAGATGCTGGACGATGTTAATTGAAAACTTTGTTAAATGGATTCAAAATTTAAGAACTGTGTATTTACTCACTTGAGAAACACCATATTATACTGAATATGAATAAAGTTAACTGCTTAAAATGAACCAATAAAGAATATATTCTTGCCTTAAAGAAGTCTAGAGGGAAAAGCTATAAAAGTTGCATATGTTTGTTTTAGAGTTAAGTAAATGAAAGCTGCATTCATTTCAAAGTGTTTCACTGGGAATTTTTAAGGATGAAATTACTCTGTTATGCGCAACGTATGTCTGCTTGTATTGAATTGAGAATAAAACTTGGATATTTCTAACTGGGTATATATTTATGGGAAAATGGTAATGTTATTGTGAAAATTTATATTTGTAATGTATCTTGCAAATTATGGACCTCCTGTATAAAGGTACATAGAATTGAGTGTCCTAAATATTACCTTTCATTCAGGTAATGGGTCAGGGATTAATGTTGGGTTTCCTGTTTTGATCACTTACCACCTTACTTTTTGAGGCAAGGTATCTCACTGAACTTGAACTTGCTGATGAGGTGAGAGTGGATGTCCAGAAAGATCTTGGAATCCTCCTTTCTTTGCCTCCCTAGTATTGGAATTATAAGTATGTGCCTGTCAACTTGACTTTTTAGGTAAGTACTGAGTAGCTGAAACTCAAATCTTCATGCTTGTGTGGCAAGTATTTAATCAACTCCCTAATCTTTCCTGACTAAGTATCTTTGCTTATTTGTTTTGCCAAAATTTTATCTAGACAAAGCAATGCACAACCTTAAGCAATATCAAATCAATGGGGACCAAATGGCATACTCCCCCATCTTGTTTATATATTTTTACCAGGTCCAAAATAAGAGTAGTCAAGTTTTATGTTTGTTGTCATTTTCTTCAGGACTTCATTGTACAAATTGGCATTTTATAAACAATTAAATGCTGTAACTAAAGATTTTTCTGTGGATTGTATTCTTTGAAATTGAAGTGATTCGTGTTCAACATATGCAACATAACTTTCCATTTAAATTCATGTTAGCTTGTGTTTTCAAATCTCTGCTTGTTGATACTTTTCATATAAATTTAACAATAAAGTTATTCTGTTCAGCTTGGAATATGTACATGGTCAATTGTTAATAGATAACTCGAATATATTTAATGTTTTTGAGATCTAGTCATGCAATATTGTATGTCATACATTTTTAAAGCAGTCATCCTTGATAGAGCTCAAATCAAAGACAAGCTATTATGCTTGGAAAAAGTAAAATGAAAGCCAAGAATTGGTTAGTTGACTAAGCATAAGTTTTTCAGCTGAGAAACCTGGGCTGCTTCAGCATAGAGAAAGCTGAGTTCATGGTGGATTGGGTTAAGCTGCCTTAAGTCTGGTTCTACTGTTTTTATATGACTTAACATAAGAAATAAATGCTTTCTGCCTTGTGCTTTCAAGTTATTGGGTTTGCAAATATCAGTGAACTTACAGGAAGTAGAATCACCAGGCATAGCAGATCCAGGTCTCTAGACAGCAATAGTAATCTGCCTGGAGACTAAACAGAAGGCAAAATATTGTCATTCCCCTGCTCAAATAGGCTCTCACTGCAGTGAGGAAGCATCTCCTGTATACAATTGTATTTAACAGGCCCTGTCCTCGTATGGTTCATTGCCAGGAATAAGAGTAAACAGTAGCTCATTACGCACAGTGCCATCTCATTATACAACCAGCCACTCTAGCATATTAAAAACAAAATACAAAAAGCCTAAAAGAAAACATGACTGAAATTAAATGCAAACAACTGTGCCTTTTATTTTGGAAATATTGATCCCCTGAAAAATAGTGGCATGTTTAATAAATACCCTTAATGATTTTACAGTACTGCAGATCATCTATGAAAGTAACATGGTTAGAGAAGAACGGTAGAATCTAGTGCCCAGTGAAATCCAATATCCTTGTAAACAACAACAGTCACAGTGTCAAAACTCTCTGGGAACAAGAAAGCTACAAAATCAAGAAGGGAAATAAACCTCATTTATTTTAGCTTTAGTTTCAATGTCAACTAAAATGCTTGCAGGGGTTCCAAGAAAATATTTCCCAAACTAATCTAATCCTGTTCATAGTAATTACTTTCTTTCTTTCAGGCAAAACACAGTTGACAGAAAACAGCAAATGGGTTTTAAGGGATTTAATAGGGATGAGGTATCATACTAAAAAATATCATTACTCCAAGACATACCTCTTAAGATTTTATTTTCAGGAAATCTTCCAAGTACTTTAGAACACATAAAATTTGGGAAACTAAGATAAAACTGGTCTATAAAAGATTAAGCTGGGGTCAGTTTAATCAGTCAAAGCTTTTAAGATTGATGTTAATATCTACAAAATTCAAAGATTTTAAAAGTGGGCAAATAAAAATGTCACACATACAAAGAAATGTATATCCCTAAAATACATTGATTGACTTATTTTTTAACAAAATATAGGTAAAGATTTGAGCATTTCAAATACAAATTAAATAAATTTTGTGATAAAGTGAATTCGTTTAGTATTGGACTTGGGAGGTGATGATCTAGAAAGAAATGGTATTATCCTTTGAAAGATATGACTATCCAAAAATGTTTAGAAGCACACATGCTCGCATAAATAAAACATGGAAATATATTGTTTTTTTATGAATCAAGTCATTTATTTTGACATGATGAAAAGAACTCTCATATATTCTTAGCCATACCCCATCTCTAGTTTGTTGATGTCCAGATTCTGTAGTCACGCACATTGCTACTGCTTCAGATGTTCAACATTTTTCCAGATCCTTATCAATTCAGGCTAGATCTGGGTATCAACATTTAGTCCTATACATTCATGGAATATTAAGTCTGAAACATATTTAATGATAATGTCATTTTTTTTTTACTATCAACAAAGAAGAGCTATGAACTTAGAAGGAAAAATAGAAAATGCGCCAGTAATGGAACTTATTTAATCTGCTTCCCATGTTATTGACACAATATGAGGTTCAAAGCAATTAAAATACTTGTTACATGTTCTTTATCAAGATAGATGTTAGCAGATTTCAAATCCACACTTATAGTAGCAATGACATTTTCAAAACCACAGCAACATTAGATAAAATTAGAGGCAAGTTGCTATTCTTTAAGCTTAGTGATTTTCATGCACCATAAAAGCAAATGTTTGTTGAATTGGCTTAAGAAATACAACCTAGCCATAATTTGTTTTAATTTTTCTTCTACTTCACTATTCTGTCAAATTCTTACATTATTAATGCAGAGGTTAAATTATTTCAAAAAATACTTTTGAGTTAAAAAATAGTGTCTAATATATTTTGTGATGGACCATTGATTTTTCTTTTACTCAAATAACATCAGAGAGAATTTTCAGTTGCCAACAATTGTAATGTCTATCTGAACCACAAGAACAACAGGGATCTTGAAGATAAGCAGGAAATTGGAGGTGATAGTTGTGTGTATGCTAAAAGAACTGTGCTTCTTTTAAGTTGTTTTTAATCTTACAGCGCTTTTTTGTGATTTTAAAAGACTGTGAAGGGCAAAGACACGTAACCATTAATTATTTCCATCTCTGTATCTAATCTTCTACTTTTCAGTATTGAAAAATTGTGACAGATTTCTCTTTTTTGAGTGACAAGACTGTGATATGTTACATATCTGATCTCCTTATAATATACAATGTTTTCTTAACAATTGAACAATCCAGTTATAAGGTAAAATTAATTTGTGTTCTCCCTTAGCAGCTTTCATAGTATTTTCCAAAATTATGAGAACTAGTCTTCAGGGAGGAGGCTTCCAGGTGAGCCCCAGATCCATTGCTGCAGTTCCTGTGTCTGAAGTATGTCTTGTCTTCAACAATTACATTCAAGTTCTGGGAGGCAATGAAGAAGCTGTGTAATTTTAGGAGACTCTTGGACTACCCTGGCCCACAACAGAAGGATGAGTCCTTTGTATATATGCCAAAGAATGGTATAACAGGATCATATGGTAGGATTATTTTTAGATTTTTAAAGGTTTCCATGCTGCCCTCCATAGTTATGGCACGAGTTTGCATTCCCACCAGCAGTGAATGAGGGTTCCCTTTCCCCACATCCTCTCCAGCATCTAGTATCATTTGTTCACTTCGGCTTACTCGGTCTGATTGAGTTACCATGAAATTTAACTTGGTTTTAATTTGCATTTCCCTAATTCCTAAGGAAGCTGAACACTATTTAAAGTATTTCTTAGCCACATTTATTTCTTCTTTTGAGAATTCTCTTTTCAGGTTCATAGCCCATCTTTTAAGTGGGTCATCTGTGCTCTTGATTGTTTTCTTGAAATCTTTATACATTCTGGATATTAAACCTTTGCCACATGTGTCGCAGGTGAGTCTTTGGAGAATCTCATGTAGTAGAGAACCACAGACATCCCCTGGTATCAGAATAAAACCAGTGTCCTAAAACATCTGCTGGGAACTGGGTTCTACCAACAACAAAAATGAGCTGGGAAATATAATCTTCCCCATACAACAGCTAAAGCCATTGCAGCCTGATGTAATTCAAACCTGGACTTATGTCTCCAGAACTATGAAATACAATAAAAACGTGGACTTAGACAAAATTTCTGTGACAGTATCTTATTAAACAATCGAAAAATCAAAATGTTACATTTCCTTCATTTACTGAGGTGTAGGTTATTACTAACAATATATTTTTTTTTGGAAATTTATTCTAAATATTTTAAAGCTTTTCACTGGGTATGAGAGTCTGATTGTTGAAGACTCTAATCTCTAAAAGAAAAGTGAAATGATCTCATTTAAGAAAACAATTTAAATAAGAAGATTGAGAATCTTTTAAAAATGAAGGATACGCATATGATATCTGAGTCCATCTGTATTCCTGAATACAGAAATATTTAGTTCTATTTGTTTAAATTGGAGTACCTATAACACAGTGCCAGGCAGGAGAAATCTCCCTTCGAGTTATTGGCCAGCATAGTCCATGAGACTCCCAGAGTAACACAGGCTATTGCCACACCCCTTGATTACCTCCTAGAACTTGAAGGTAAAATTCTGTGCTAAAGACAAGACATACTTTGAATACAGGACTAAGAGCAATGATGCCGGAACTGACCTGTTAGCTAACTCTCAGAGTTCTAAAGGATACTATGTAAGTATACAGTAATGTCTTACTGTATGAAAAATATGGGTTTCTGTGTTTACAGAAATGTATACCATATACCACTCATCATGAAGTTTGTTTTTGCAAGAGATGGAGACTATCACAGAGTTCCACAACTTGTCACACCCAGAAAATATGTGTCTGAATAATACCCAGCTCTAACCACATCTACAGTGGAAGCTTTACATCTAAAGTTCATGGAACAAAGCTGATCATGAGGTAAGGAAACTACTAATGCATACCTCAGTTATCACATATGAAGCTTATTCATGCAACAGAATATGATGAACCAGGTCACAAATGGCCAAGGTATAGAGAATAAGAGATTGTAGAGGGCATGTCCCTAGATAGAATGCCTATATTAGACCTCACCCACCAATGGCTCAAGGAACAATGCAGAAGAGGTGGCAGAGGTTTGGTACATGAACATAAGGAAGTAGAAGCTCCTATGAACTTTCAGCAATGGTTACAGCATTCACACAACACACGCTGACTCAATTAAACAAAATCCCAGCATAAAACTGAGGAAATGTGCAGTAGACCCCAAACTTAGTGGAGAATGTTTTCAGCTAGCTGCTAGCTGAGAGTAGATCTTCTTTAAGGTAGTGCCTTAAAGAAGGCACTTTTAGTGCCTTGTACCAAAAGACATCTGGGTAAAAAAATTGACCAGCTATGCCTTATCATATATGACCAAATGCATGAAATCTAGTGGGAGGAGTAGGGAGGTTGGATGGAGGAGGGGATCTAAGTAGGTTTAAGATTTATTGCTTGAAATAGAAAAAAAAATTCAATACTAGTATACATTAAAAATAAAGAGTAGGCAGTTATGGTGACACAGGTCTTTCATCCTGCACTTTGAAAGTAGAGGAGGCAGATAGCTGTGAGATCCAGACAAGACTGGAATTGTGTACATAATGAGTTCCATGCTAGTTGTGCTACATAGAGGCTCTATCTCCAAAAAAGAAAAAAAAAATGGTGTGAGGATATTCTTCATGACAATAGGCAGATTGAAAACCTGTAATTAATTAATTTTCCTCTGTTTTGTGGGCATATCATATATCCTTGAAGAACTCTGAAAAATGATCTTCTGAATAACAGTGAAGAGAATATTTAAGTGTTGGTTCATTGCATCCAACATTCTCTCAAAGTTGTTCCTCTGACTTACATTAAAATCATTGCTCAGGTTTTAAGATAAAATGTCACTTGTTAGATTTGTTACATTCTCAACAATGTTGCAAAATAAAACTATAAAATTATAGTTACTATAACTCCAATAGCATGAAGTATATTATGCCTCTACAGAAGCACCCCTACCAGACTCACAAAGACTATTTCATTCTTTCAGATTTAGACAATATATCTCATTCTAAATATGATCTCCTTGCAAATGTAGCAACTCACAGAATGCTGTTTTAGAATTTTGTGACTACTATTTTGTGTCTTTTCCACTATATTCTAATACAAAGTCTCATTTGTATTCAGACAACCTGGCACACTTAAGTGCTCATGATTTTTCTATAAAAATGATAAGAGAAATCATAAAATATTCTGGACTTGAGAAGTGCAAGCTAATATATAAAAATATCCCTTAAAAGTCAATGAAAAGTAAATTGCTCAAGATCTGTTTCCTTTTCTTTATTTAATCTGTTAATTAAAGAAAGACTGATTACAAGAAAATTAACAACTGTATAGTTGATCTCTGTCTTCTTTCTCCCCTCACCACTCTATACTCTTACCATCCTTTCTCCAAATACATTGGGACTGAAATCCTATAAACTGTGTGCATTTTAAACTGCGATTCTCTTTAACAATTCTTCAGAAAAGGTGGAAGAAAGCAGAGTTTTATAAATATTAACACTGAAATATGAGTTACCATTTTGAAATAGAGAGAAGAGTTGATATGTTATGGAAAAACAGGAAATAAACTCTCTGAGATTTTTAATTTGAAGTAATTTCTACATGGTGGGTATTTCTTAGCATTTGTATCATGGAAAGGTGATCCATTCTATGTGAAGAATATAAACTGAAAACCTGTGGGAAAGAACAGTGGGTTAGTATGGAGTAACACAGGAAATGAGATCATCATTCCCATTCCTTCTATACACACATGCACACACACACACACACACACACAGACACATACTTCATGAGCCACTTCCCAATCAATGCTGGAATTTTGAATAACTTAATCTTTTATACATGTTGTGGATGCAGTCACATCTTCAGTGATTCATTTGTGCACTGGTCTTGTCAAGTTCAACAATTACTGCTTTGCTGAAGACATCCACTGCATATCTCTCATTGTCTTTTTGAGCAGACTTCTGTGATGAAAACTGAACCAATTAAGGAGGGAGTTGGTGGAAATATCTTATTTAAAGCCGATCAACACAAGTCTATTATTTTGTGCAGGTTGATCAGTTGTGCATCTCTGTATTATTATTCATCTGCTGAAGAAAGAAGCCTCTTTTATGAAGATTGAGAATTGCATGAATATTATATCCATTTAGCAACATAATAGTATTAGATTCTCTTCTAGGGCCTAGGACCTATGTAGCCATAGGGTTCTTGACCCAATTAATGGTACCAAGTATGAATTCCGTCTTGTGGAGCAGGATTTAAATTAAATCACAAAGTGGCTGGTATTATTCCACTATTGTATCAACAGATGTATCTTGTCAGGCCAGTTACAATTGCAAGGCAAAGGGTCCACAGTTGGGTAAGACTGATGATTGCATTCCTCCCTTATTGCTGTGTGGAACATCTTCCAGAGTTATGAAATCTAGGCCAGTAAAGATAAAGCTTCCAGGTGAGTACCATCTTGATTTCTCTGTGTTCTATAACTCAAATATGTAGTGTCTTCAGCAATACCATACGTTCTGGAGGGTAACCAAGATTAATAACATTTGCCTGTGCTTTTGGAAGTGTATGGGACCCTACTGACCAACATTCCAAAAAGAAGTAACTCAACTTGGCACTGGGCTTTTTATTTAATATCTTATGTTTTCTAAGATTGGTCTTTTCCTGCTGGTACAATGTAACTCCATTTAAATATTTTATATATGTGTATTTATATATTTTAGGAAGTTTCTAGGTTCTTAAAATAGTAGGATGTTCCCATATGTATGTCGTTTACAGAATACTTTAGTGTTAGTACTCCCCAGATACTCCCTGTTCTACCTGTCTTCACAAGACGACCCCACTGAATCCTTCGTGCTGTTGTTCTTCATTCTACCTTATACCGCCCGTGTTCTATCTCCCCTCCCTTGAAAGCTTACACTATTGCCTCTTACTAATTTCTTGAATTTTATAGGTACTGCAATTTAAACAAATAGAAGTAAATATTCAAAGGTAGCATCCACATATGAGAAAGAACATGTGACTTCTGTCTTTCTGGGTCATTAGGCATAATGCTCTTCAGGTTGCATCTTTTTTCTTCACATTCCATAATGGTATTTTTATTCCTAACATTTCTTTAATAGTCTATTGTGTAAATTCGTGACATTTTCAGTAATTATCCTTTGCACGATATGGATATACAGGCTGTTTTGACTTCCTGGCTATTGTGAGTTGATCTGCACTGAATATGAATGAGCATATCTGTTTCTAGTGGTATTTGGAAAACTCTGAGTAAATGCTAAGAGTGGTGCATCACAGGGTAACTCCGCTAAAACTATTTATACGTGCGTATGTACATATTTAAACAATCTTTTACAGCAATAGGTTTCAGTATCACTTTCCCTAAGCTTCATACTGCTCATTCTTTTCCGACACTCCCTCTTCTACGCTACAATACTGCCCTCACCTCATTTAACCCTTCCTGTGCCATCATTTCCCTTTCCCTCTTCGTACTACCTGCATAATATCCCTCATCCCTAGGGATGGGATATTTCCCAGTTTATATCACTTTAGTCTTTCATATTTAGTTTGTTTTTCTCAACGTCTTTTATTACATAGTACATTTTGTGCATCTCAATATGTCTTGAAAGAACTGTAGAGTCTTTTCCTTTAATATATTAAAATCCACAGCATACCATATAGCTTCTAAAGACATGAATTCAGGTGGCTCTACATATTTTAATTACACTGTAAGCAGTAAGATTTAGTCATATGTGTTCATCACTTTATACTCAAATATTTTGAAAATGTGAAATATGTGTGTATTTAGTAAAGTTTAATGAATTCAAATAAGATTAACATTATTTGAAATTCCAATTCAAAGTTTACTAATAAGAAAGTATCCAAATATCTAATATTTTCTTGAAAAATATAGTACTTTAATGTTATTTTAATTTTACATTGACTGAATTTCGTTTTTGAGAGCAAACTTGACACTCACTAGGCAGTAATCATTTCTACCAATAAAAATTATCACAGTAATCTGAGTAAGTCATATAATGAGGAGTTCAAATTAGTACGCTTTAAATTTCAAGTGTATGTTCAGTTTTCCTTTGTTTTGAATATTGAGATTTTATTTTCAGAAGTTGCAGGAAGAAAGGAAATTTCATTGAGAAGAATTAAAAACAACTAGGATAAATCTACATTAAGTGTACTGTTCTGTCTTCCTGATGGTCACGGGGACATATCAGATTGTTTCTGATATTCCCATTTTATAGTGAGATTTTAGTTGCAGTTGTCTATTTTCAGCTTAGCAAATTAAGCCACAAAGAAAGAAAAGATACTTTATAACTTAAAATCCTCTAGCAATTTGCACTAAATAAGATAGCCACAAATAAATGCATTATTCTTAACAACTAACCAATTTGAAAATGAAAATCCATTTTCTGGCAAGATTTGTTTAATTCTTTAAAATCAATTATTTTTTTTTCAAACAGGGCAGTTCCACATGAGAAACATGAATAGATTCATAATACCATCTGTTCAGTACACATGTTCAGTATGACTTTAAATATCAGGTTTCTAGGAAGGAATTTAAATGTTCCATATGATTACCTAGGGGGAAAAAACTTTTATAACACTGTTGATGTATTCCTTTGATTTTAATATTGTTGATGCCAGTTTGAGGGATAAAAACATTACTATCATATCAAGGAAATAATAATGTTTACATTAATGTCTACTCCATAGAGGCCCCTGAATTAAATTGTTTATGCAGGCCCATGCAATTCCAGTCAAATACAAAATACATTGATTTCAATATGATGATCTGAAATGAGGCATGAAGATCAATTGTTAGTACTACAAACAGAAGATATACATAGATATATGTTGGAAAAATCAATAAATATTAAATTCTAGAAATGTTATTCCATAAGATTCAGTTTTGTCCTACTTAAAATTGAGTAACAATACATAAAAACAATTTAATTTTGAAATGTTCTGTGTGTAACATACTTCCTGCCATGCCATAATAATTAAAAAATAATATTAATTACATTTTTATTGACATTAATTTTCTCAAATCTATTTTGCATTGCCCATTGATAATTTAAATATATTTTTTGTTTTAAATAATTTCATACATGTGTAGTGTATTTGCAATATTTCCACACCTCCCAGTCCCAATTCAACTCCTTATAGATTCCTTCTACACTCTTGCAGTTTGAACATTATTATGTGTTTAGGACTGACCATTTGGAATTAAATAACCTCTCAGGGATGTAGTCCCTAGAAAAAACAACTCTCCCTATCGATCTACTGATAGATTTTCATTTTGAAGTGGAACTTTATGAAATTTCCACCATACACACTGATATGTCAAATTTTCTTATTAGGCAGATCTTGTTAGGCTAATATATTGTGGAAATTTAACATGTGTAGCTTTTGTGTCATGTCCAGAGTTCATTAAGAGGGCACTTCTCCTTTTGACTCTTACAATCTTCCCATCCTCTATTCCATTGTGTTCCCTGAGCTTTGGATGTAAAAGTTGCATTGTATGTGTATCACTTACAGCTTGGCAACTTAAACTCACTTATTCTCTACATTTTGAACCTTTGTAAAACTTTGTAATAATCTCCATACATTGAAAAAATAGATTCAATCTTGTATTATCAGAAGCCACTATGCATTTTCAAAAGAGAAATCCAGTCAATGATCCTATCCAACTGTGAAGCCTACAAACCACAAAATGCTGGCCCAGAAAATTATCTTCATTGATTTAATAAGGACACTTTTAACTTCGAGGTCATCAACAGCTGCTTAATTTGACTTATGGCTGGAATACATGCATGGCATTATAAGTATAGCCAAGTACAGATAGCTGGATAGGTCATAGACCTTAGTGAGGAAACTATTACTGTCATTTCTCTCGACCATCTTAATTTCTTACTCTATTCTAAATAAAAATAAGCATCCTTATTGTCATAGACAGTATGGATCCCACCACTCTTCAAAGTTGCTAATTTTTTGATAATTTGAATAAATGCAATTTTTATATAATAGTTAATACAATATAATATTTCTGTTCTTAAGTACATAGGTAATATTCACGTATATATTTCTAAATTTAGCTTAAAGAAAAACTCAGAAAATATCACAGTTTTTTTCTTAAGAATGTCATATTAAGAAAGTCTTTTAAAGGACTTGGCTGAGAATCCCATGAATAATTAAGAGGCATTTTTCTTTCATTTATATCCCATCATTCACTATGGTAAATAAATGCATGCAAATATAAATGTAATTGTTAATGTAACTTAATTGCATTTATAGACACTTCTCAAACTTTCCTCTATATAATCATCAGAAATACTCTGCTACAACCGATATAATTGCACAAGCTTTGGATTTCTAGTGAATCCCAAAGTATGATTAGAAGGAACATGGCAGGATTTAATTGTCTATATTTATTTACTAACAATGAAACATCATCCACTGAGTCACAGAAGAGAGGAAATTAAGGAAAATGGCATTAAACAAAGATACGGGATATTAGGGAGTATAATATTTATACTTTATATGAAATAGTTTTAGAAAACTGTGTCTGAAATCCATGAACCATGGTGGCCAGATAACATTCATAAGAACCCAATTCACTGATTTGTGTAATACTAATTAAAGGACCACTGACATTCTACAATTATAAAACATATTTTTAATCTAATGGCCTAAAAAAATAAAGATAATTAGAAATATCATGGAAATGAACATATTGTATCAAAATTGTAATCTAGGAGCTGATATTCACTTAATCCAAGTCATTGTTTGCTTTCTGTAACAGACTTGAACCTTATTTTCTTCATTTTTAGACTGAATGAATGGCAGATGACCACACTTAATGCTAGTGGTGTTTATTAATGATTGTCAGTCAACTTGATAGAATATAGAATTACCCATGTTACCAGCATCTTGGCATACCCCTGAGGGTTATCTAGAATACCTCAAGATCTGGACATGCCTATAAGGGATTTTCTTGATTAGGTTTGTAGGACCCTCACTCAAATAAAATAAAAAGCCATTAAAACCTCCTTGTCAGCTCACCCCTCCCTAACTGGAAAGTCCCAAAAGTCATAAGGGCTATGTCAGCATCTGCTGTCACAAGAGCCATGTCAACAACTTGTGGTAGGTGAGATAATGTCTGGGATAATAACAGAAGAAGCCCCTTTTCTAATAAAAATAAACTCCTGGTCAAGACATTTGTCAAGTCAACAATTTGTAATGTGTCACAATGCTTGTGGAATTACTGAGAAAAAGGTTGGACTATGTAAAAGCTGTCTTTTTGTAACCCTGGTTTGTGCCAATCTATACCCTGTATGTCAATATATGATAATCTTGAGGTTTTTTGCTATAAGAGCTTGGTCCGAGCAGGGCGGGGGGGCTTGGCATTCTGAGACCAAGTCACCCACTTGCGCAAGTGAAATAAACCTCTTGCTGTTTGCAACTGATGGTCTGGATTCTTGGGACTGACACTCAGGCAGCCTGAAGGGGTTCGAGTCCCCTAGGCTGTGAGTGGGAGTGGGGTGAGGCTCCCCGAGGTTGGGCTCTCAGGCTGCCTAAAGGGGTTTGAGTCCCCTAGGCTGAGAGTGAGAACCAACAGGTTCATTGATATCAGAAAAACCACCATAACTGTAGGTGGCACCTTTTCTCACTGAGGCCCAGATATAAAGAGGTCTGGGAGAAAGACTCTCTGTTTCTTTCCCTGCTTGTCTGCACTCTTGCTGACATGTGGTGGCAGTGGTAGTGGTGGAGGTGGTAATGTTGCTACCACTGCTTCATGCTGACTAACATCAGCATCTATCATGGTCCACCATACAACAAGGACTGAAGGCCAGTGTCTCTTCAGGAATCTGCCAGGTTGATGGTGTGGCAGGGGGAATCACGTGGCACCAAGCCTCATGAACTGAAAAGATGCTCTATTCCATGTCTCTCTATTGTGAAGACAGGTACGGTTGGAAAACTCAACCATGCTGTGTAAGCCAATTTTATGATTCTCCTTTTAATATGTATTTAATATATTTGGATTTTTTCCTCTAGAAAACCCTAAATTTACTAATACTTTCTCCACTTCCAAATTTTTATTTCTACATGCTACTTTTTATTGACAAAAAACTTATATTAACACCTTAATTTATATCATAATCTTTTAAACTTTACTAAGAAATATAGACTGTTCCTTGTTTATAGGAAGGTAAATGAATCTCTGGACAGAGACTCTGTATAGGTTGCTATCAAATATTAACTTCTTACCTTTGTATGTCATAATTTCAAAAAAGAAACCAAAGAATCATGTTTCTGGGCCTAATTATAGTGTCTATAGGACACTATAGTAAATACTGGGTTCTCTCTGAGGTTTTTTTTCTATTGGTTCATTCCGTGGCAAGTCCCACCCTCTGACCAATAAGGGGGCAGGAAGGTGGGGAGAAAGGAGAGACAACATGGCATCGAGTCCTGGGGAGGGGCACGGATTGAAGCCATGAGGGAAGAAAAATGACCCAACCCTAATAATCATGTGAGTAGAAGCGAAATTTTGGCTGGGAATGACCTAAGAGCCCTGTGCCTGCTGTTCTTACCTGTGGGCCACAGGTAACCAGTAACTTTGTAAATTGCCCTAAATAAATCAGTCTCTCTAAATGGAAGATCAGTTTCCGTTTTATCCAGGTGTATTAACCAGACCCCGCCCGCTAAGGCATGGAGAATTGATTTCGTGAGACAACACAACATGGTTACCTAAAACTGAACTGACACAGCATGAAGATACATTAATTTATGAAATCAACTATTCTAAATTAAAAAGATTTTTCTGAATAAGGAAACTTTAGAACATTCTCTTTTTAAATGCGTTTAAAATGACTTTAATTTTCTTGATTATGTTATTTGTATTTAGAACTATATTAAACATACCTACAGAAATTAGCTTGTTCTGATCACTCTGGTAAGACGATTGTTAGTTTTCTTTTCTGCATTGGTAGAATCCCTGAAAAAAGCACAGAAACAAAGCCAAAAAGATGCAAGATTTTCCTTAGGGTTAGACACAGAAATCTGTCAGCAGATTCAGAAGTTTAGATCAGTTCTTGCTAGAAAAATAATGATAACAGGAGATACACTTTACAAATAACACTTTACAAATGGTATAGGAAATGAAAATTTTACAACTTGGATATTCTTTGGGCTTTTCAGGCAGCTTGTGCTGTAATTTACTCAAAGACTTACTACAGGAAACAGTAAAAGGAAATTTTCAGGAAGAAGAGCAAACAGATTAAATTGAAAAGATATAACAAGCTAGAAGCACACTAATTGGGAAGAGATTGATGGAGAATTCTGAAGAAGAAGAAGAGAGAGGGAAGTAATACTGGCAGTGAAGAAGGCAAACAGAGTGATGTGCTAAACTCTTCAACAAATGAAATGCATTGTCTTAATAAAAACTGTAGCTGGTATTATTTTCACTATTTGATCACTTCCCAGTCCATAACCCTTTAATCTAGTCTATGGATTTTGACCTCTCTAGAAAGCCCTCTGTACTTTATCTATATTTTGCCATTGTGGACAGCTTGACTAGAGGGAAGGATATATTAAACAGGGTTAGGAAACAATAAAGCATAACTAATCCTTAAGCTGCCTTAAAGAGTTCTGAGTAGATGACTAGAGGAATATTTACCACAGTAACACTTTTAGCTAAGACATCGGCATTAATTGAAATTCAGAGAAACAAGAACACTCAAGTCACAGGTAGCCACTTTTATTCCAAATGCCAGCACATGTTCAGAAAAACAGAGTTTAAATATAAACTAACAATTTAGAGTAAGGATACAGGGATCTTTGGTAAAATGAGAACGAACTTTAGTTTGTTGAAATCTGAACCTAAGAACAAAAGAAATTTAATGTGTAATTAACATACAAGACCTTTAATTATTGAAGTCATTATCTCCCTAAAAACATTTCCATGTGTAATTTAAAATTTGAGTTTCTTAAACATCTAAATATTCTCAGTATTGTACCATTCTAACCATGTTGTGTGTAATGTTTATAGCAATTATAAAAATAAATAGTATATTCTGTCTAATTAGGGACCCCTACCCAAAATATCTAATAAAGTAATTAACCTCAGACTGGTGATTTGGTTTGGTGTTAATGAGTATATACTGCTCTTCCAGAGTTCTGAGTAGCCACATTGGACAGCTCACAACTGCCTGAAACTACAGCTCTAGGGGATCCAATGTTTTCTTCTGACCGCCATGAACCCAAACACAAACATGCACTCAAATACGGAACTTAAAAGAAGTCCTTTTTCATTATCATTAATTTATCAAAGAGGAATTAGTACTACATGTTAATGAAATGTTTCCAACTTAATACTTTATAAGGCTGTTTCTGATTTAGGAAAAAGAGTGTCTGTGAGAACAAATAACTAATGATTGAATACATCAGCAGAGTAGAGTAAATACTTTATTTAGAGAGAATCAGAACTTGAATATTCATCTTGTCATGTAGTCACCAGTTAAATTTGGATTGGCCATTCTTATTACCAAGATATTTTCTTTTTCTCTGTATATTGATAAAATATCTAATCATGTAAACACCATGGAGACTAAGTAATCAAACCACCTGAATACAGAGACCAGAGGTCTGAGTCAGCCTTAGGTACATAGTGACAACTGTTCTCAAAGAGAAAGATTCATTGGTTGGTTCCCTAACACGAGTCCTCTGCACCCTGCCATCTCACCTCTTGTTTTCGAGCTTCATAGATCCATGCATGACTGAGAACTTCCAGCTTCGCCAGCCTGGTGAGTTTCCTATCATCCGCATTCTGCTACCTGAACAAGTTATTCAGCTCGATGCATTTTCCATACTTGTGTATCCTGCCGCATGTGTGAGCTCTTTCATACCTACAAGTTCCTTAATTCCATCTTTCCCTCTCTGTCCTCCTAGTGGCCACCTATACATGTGCATTTCCCTAGAACTATGAGAGCACCAGCACCACTCTTTCCACCAGTCCAGGACAAACTGGTGTGCTAGAGCTTTCCCACTGACCCAATTCGTGAATTCTAAAGAAACCAACCTGTCCTTACAGCCATCCACACTAATTGCCAAGCTCCATGTATGTAGGCCATACATCACCCCAGATAGTCTCCATCAACACTGAGATTAGCATCTTCTGGTTACCACTGAATTGATACCACCATAGGTCTCATCATAAAATCACACACAACATGGATAAGTAGAACAATACACCTCCCGTGGAAATTAGCACTCTCATCATAATGTTTCCTAATGATAGCAACTTAGCTGATGCACAAGACAAAGAATTCAAAATAGCAATTAAAAATATGACCAAAGAATTCAAACCATGAGAATTAAGCTTCAGAGAGATGGCTTACAGGTCATGTTGAGTGCCAATGCTCCCAGTCCTGTGTATGAAGTATGTCCTGCCTTGAGCAATAGTGTCTTAGCTTCAAGTTCTGTGAGGCAATTCAGCTACCTAATTGAACTTAAATTCCACTCAGTGGGAGGGAACTCATGTGTGGTAGTGTAAACAGCCTAATATAAATGGATAGAGATCTTAGAGAAAACCCCAAGGCTGTTATCTACTTAGACAGATGTAATTACTTACTATGTACTAAATATGGATCATTATATTTGCAAACAATTCTATTCACCATTCATCAAAAAAGTTTCTTCTGTATTAGACAGGGACTATTACAGAGATCCACCACTAGTCACAAACAATAAGTGTCTATAAAATGTCCAACAGTAAGTGACACATCTACAGTGGAACCTCTACACCTAAGGCTCATGGAACATAGTGGATCAAAGAGTAGAGAGAATACTAATGCATCTCTCAACACTCATGAACAAAGCTCCCTCATGCAACAAAATGCAATGAAACAAAAGCCACAGATGACCAAACCATAAAGAATAAGTGTCTGCAGAGTGTGGGTTCCTGTACAGGACTCCTATATTAAACTTCAGTCACCCAGTGTTCAGGGATCATTGCAGAAGAGGGAACAGAAAGATTGTAAGAAAGAGCAAGGACAGGGGGTGTATGGCTATATTGAAATAGAATCTGACAGGCTCCTGGGACTTTTCTCATATGAACTTACAACAATGGTGTCAGCATGCACAAGAGCCATGTATACTCAATCAGACAAAAAACGCAGTATAGAATTGTAAAAATGGGCAGCAGAAGGACAGCTGATTACTGCTGAGTAAGAAAAAGTTCATCTTCTTTAATGGAAAGACTTCACATGGACTGACTAGACGGTGGATGAACTTGCGGTTAGCAACACCAGGACATAGTAACATACCTCTATAGGCCTTAACATAAAAAACAGAATGTATAAACTCCTGTGGGGGGCTATGGAAGCATTCAAATGGGGAAAGGTGATAAAGATGATTAAAACGTTGTATATGAAATAAACAAAAATTCGCTAAATTATGCAAAACACTGCCATCAGTAATTGGTTGAACAAATTAAAGAGTTCTTAAATGATGAAAACCAAATAATTGAGAATATTTTTAAATTTTTCAAGCCCTTAGCCATCAGGTGAATGCAAATTAAAACTATTTTGAGAACCATGTATTCTTGTGCATACTTTAATCTCAGCACTTAGAAAGCAGAGGCAGGGAGATCTTTGTGAGACCAAGGCCAGCCTCGTCTACATGACAAGCTCCAAATTACACGGTGTTACAAGGAGAACCTGTCTCAAAAGCCCCTGCCCCAATTTTTAATTTTTTAAAATTTTCTAAAGATTTTATCTTACAATAGCTAAATTACCTAAGATCAAACAACAACAACAATAAAAAACAAAACAAGAAATGCTAATGTGTATGTGAATAAAAAAGAGCTCTTATTCTGTAGTAGAAGTATATGGAAATCAGTGTAGAGATTCCTAAAAAAGATAAAAATATATCATCCATGTGATCTAGTTGTAACAATACTGGACATATGCCTAAAGGACTATATATTCTACTAAAGAAATCTTTACCATGTTCATTGCTACTCTACTCAAGATAGCCAGAAAATGGAAATAACCTGGATGCCCATTAACTGATGATTAGTTAGTGAAATTTTTCTATGTTACCAATGGAATATTAAGAAAAAGGAAATAATTAAACACAAGTAAATGAATGGAGCAGGAAACTATTATCCTAAACGAGGTAATTCAGACTCAGGGAGACAAATGTCAGGTGTTTTATCATAAGTGGATTGTAGCTTTCAGAATTTAGATAGACATGTCTCAATTGAAGAATGGTTTGAGCTCAGAAATGGGACACAAATAATGAGTTTTTTGTATGGTTTATGGGAGAAAAAATAAAATGCTGTGATATAACTTTGAAATGGGAATAATGGATACCTTTAATGGACTGGGGAACAGGGAGACAGGATGGAAGAGCAACATGAAGAGCAAAACTAGCACCCAAGTTCTATTGAAAGAGGCATAGAAAACAATATGGAAGCTTCTTTCAATGTATATATAAACGATATGCAAATTTAAATATAATTACCCTCTATCAGAAGTCCCATGGCCCTAAGAGACACTACATGCTTAGCAAATGAAAAGCCCAATGCCTGCAATGGACATTCCCTTAAGAGTTGTTGACCAGAGAGATGCTAGATATCCTCAAATAATGCTGACTATTAACGTTACACTTGGTTACCAGAATTTTATGCTGAAAGCCTGTTGCAGGAGACACTATAAACCCGAGTCAACAAACAAAAGGAGGTAGTGAGTTTGAGGCTACAGCTCTGCAGGCTAGGTTTCCTGACAGGAGGAGGGGCTGTGTGTGATACTGTCACAGGAGGAGGGGCTGTGTGTGATACTGCCAGCAAAAGTTCTTCCTCAACCTCACCCAGCTATAAACCTTGTGAGCTACAGCTGGCTTTCTAAAGTATGTCCACTGGTGCAAAAAGTGGCACCAATATTGTGGGAAAAATGAGCCACTTTCTAGTTGGATTTAAGACCTGTTTCACAATAGGGAGTTTACACATGACACTTCCCAGGCCATAGGGAAGAACCTACTATTATCATTATGATAAATAGATAATATCAAGTTAATTGAAAATGACTTATTGTTATACCCACAGATTAATGTATCTCTCAACTCAACTAAAGAAGTTTCTTCTTACTGTAGATAGTGTTTAATACAGACAGCCACAAAGAGTCAATTGGAAGAGATAAGAGACTGGGATATGCCCATCCATAAACAAGATACCTATATTGCACCCTTTTTCCCAAGGCTCAGAATCATCACAGAAGAGGGGACATAAATATTGTAAGACCAAGACATGGTAGAGAACTGCAAGAACACTATGTTTTCTAGATACCACAGTATAGATGCACATATGAAACCACAGTGCTTATGACAGCATGCTCCGATCCAGTTAGAACCTAGGCCAGACAGGAGTCCAGCATGGATGTGGGAGGTATGCAGGAAGCTTCAACTGGACCTGAGTTACTATTTGAAACTGATAGAAACTGAGAGAGATGGGTCACTTGTAGACCACCAAATAGATTGACCAGATACCAAGGATAGATCCACTGTGCTCCCAAGAGCATTTAAGAAACACAGATTAAAGTTGATCAGCCATGGGAAAAAAAAAATCAAGAAAAAGAATAAGAGATTCCATGATGTCATGGGAGCGTGCAGTAAGGTATGGGTAAAGAAGGAGAGGAGGAGGTCTCAATAGGATTAAAATATATTGTATGGAAAATTTTGTGTCAGTGAAAGTGTTTTAAAATAGCTACAATTGCTGGACAGGGAGTTGCAAGATTCAGGGTGCTCCCTGATGGATTTTGTGGTCATTTAGATATGTCCATTTCATATGATGCCATGATAAGACTATTTGCTTTGTGCCACTACACGTTGGAAATATATAATTTTATTATTTAATTTTATACTGCCTCATAGTTAAGAGACTTTTGATTTTTAAAGTTGTGCTGATTAGATTTTATTGTCAAGTTGAGATAACCTAGAGTTACCTGGGAAGAGAGAACCTGAGTTGATGACTCCTTCAGATCAGGTTGACCTATAGACATGTCAGTAACGACATTCTTCATCCTTAAGTGAGACAGGAAGGACTAGGCAACTGTGGGTGGTACCCATCCCCAGGAATGTGGTTCTTAGCTGTTCAAGAGCGTGGGGAATAAGTAATAAAACAACCCAGAAAATAGCATTCCTTCATGATTTCTGCTTCAAGTCCCTGCCTTGAGTTCTTCCCTGGATTTCTGTCAATGATATATTGTGACCTGAAAGTCTAAGCCAGATAAATACTTCCCTTCCAAAAAACTTGAAACAGTAGGATATACTCCTATTTATTGTGACAAGAATCACAGCAAGAACAACAACAAAAACTATCAAAAAATACACAAATAAATAGACAAAATTTGAGAAAGGACTATAACAGTGTAATTGTTGAACAGAATTGTACTTACACAAGAACTATTATCATCAACAGAGCAGAGTTTTATTGGCTATTATACTGCATCAGGTAATGGAAAGATTTAAGAAATCCTTAATATGATAAGCTTGTCAGGATGGCTCATTCCTTTAACTCCAGCCCTCAGAAGACAGCGGCAGAAAGAAAAAACTCAAGATGGAAGAGTGTTTTTCTTATACACAGAAGCAGCATAGCCAGGTCTTCTGTGTTGGTACTGGTCCTTGTCAGCCTGCAGCATCTGAAGGGCAGACGGGGTTACTACCATCCTCACGGAGAACAGAAGTTTAGAATATACAGACCAGTCATTGTGCCTTTGAAGTTACATGCCCAAGCAAATCACAAGAGCACATTTCGAACTTGAAACAGTAGGATATACTCCTATTTATTGTGACAAGCCTACCACAAACTTAAAATTTTTTATTGTGGGTAATACAGTGTCCCAGGGCAGTTATCTAATTTCTAAGGCCAAGAAAGGGTTAAAAGACTGCACTCTTGACTCACCTGTCACCTGAGCAACTCCATTCTCTCCTACTGAACATCCTATTTTCCTTCTAGCTTTGGGCACAGACATATTTTGCTCTTAAGAGCCCAGATCTATGGACTACCCCCTTAAATCCAGACCCACCTAGTGCATCCTGATCATCTGTACTCAGACCAGCAAAAACATTCAGTCCAGTTTGTTACAGCTTTAACAGACTGTCTCCATGCTTAACGTACTTCTGCATACCTGACATCAGCCATCCACCTTGGCTATGCCCACCCAGAACTTGTCGTGGATACCTTTGGCCAGCTTTCTTCCTTTGTAAGTCTGAGCCTGGCCACTGCCTCTCCGTTTCCCTACCACCAGAGCCACTCCACCCACCCCACCCCCCACATCATGTTCTCTTTGTAGGCTTGGGTGCAGGTCTGCTTTCGCTTTTAGCACCCTAGATCTCTGAACTACCAGCTTACCTCTGCCTGGCTGTTCAGCTCTCCAAACCTCACTGTGCCAAAACCCCTACACTGGAAACATCCACAGCCTCTCCCACTTCTTAAGGACCCTTTAGTAGGAGCTCAGGCCTTTACAGCCTCCCTCAAAATGTCTGAATTCAGCCACTGCCTAGCAGTCTTCATAAACTGTGCTGTGCCTGATAGCTAGAGGGGTCCAGACCTTAAGAGAGAGACTGAGAAGATCTTATCTCACCTATGTGGGCCTCAATGGGAACTCTTGAGCAGCTGGACTAGAGCCATCTGGTCCCTCCAATATAAAATCAAAAGAGAGAACATGAAGCCTTAACCAACCAGCTTTTCATACTGTATTAGTTACTTTTCTGTTGTGATAGGAACACTGACCAAGGGAACTTATAAAAGGAAGAGTTTATTTAACTTACAATTCCAGAGGGGCAAGAGTCCATTATGGCAGCAGAGGTGGCTAGAGTAAATGCAGAAGTTAAGTGCTCACATCTTCAAGCAGGCACAGGAAGCAGAGCCTGACTGGTGCTCCTTCAAGGCTTAAGAACTCTCTAAGCCGGCCCCCAGGGACATGCTTCCTCCAGCATGGCCACACTTTTTAAGACTTCACAAAATAGCACCAGCAAATGGGGACAAAATCTTCAAATAATTAGAACCTGTGGGAGACATTCTCATCAAACCACCACACATACTCATTAAGAAAACAAGCAAGACACATCAGGTATACAAACAGAATCAGACTTCAACACAACAAAGGGAGATTTGAGTTTCACACTACAATCACAAACAACAAAAGAAACCCACATGTCAAGATCACAATGAAAAAATAATATGAAAAACCCAAATAATACATCCCCACCAAATATCACCAGGCCTATAGAAGATATCTACAGTGAAAACCCTATAGATAAGACCCAGAACAGAGTTTAAAAGAAAATTCATAAACCTAATCAAAGACTTCAATGAATTTAAAGACCACACAAACATATCAGAGAAGTAAAAGAATGATAGGGTTAAACTTATGACAGAATTCACAGAAAGGAGAGATATATTGAAGAACACTCAGGCTGAAAAGAAGAAGGAAGTGGAAAACTAAGTAAGCCAGTTTGTAATGACAGGAGAAAACCTCACCAATAGAGTGAATGAAATGGAAAACAGAATATCAAGAGTGAACCAAAAAAATAGAAGAATTGGGGTACTCAACCAAAGATTATGAAAAAAAATTAAAAATAAAAACACAAGAATGGAATATGTAGGAAATGTGGGACACCATGAAAAGACCAAATTTATGCATCGTAAGCATAGAGGAAGGAGAAGAATCTCAGGTTAATAGCATTGACCAGATCTTCATCAGTCTAAAAGAAGCACGTAGAACACCAAATAGACAGGAAAAGAAACATCCCATGGCATATCATAGTAAAAACCCTAAGCATATAGAATAAAGAGAGAATACTGAAAGCTACAAAAGAAAAATAACAAGTCACATATAAAGAAAACACATCAGTATTACAGCTGACTTTTCAATGCAAACTATGAAAGTCAGAAGAGCCTAGAACAAATGTCCCAGTTCTAAATGACCATAGATGCTAATCCAGACTACTTTAGCCAGAAAAAAAAAAAGTCTATTATAGTTGAAGAGGAAAGAAAAAAATCTTTCACAACATGACTAGGCTGAATCAATTCATGTCTAGAAAGTCATTCCTTCAGAGAATACTTGAAGCACTACACAGAGCTGAAGAAAGAATGACTATACCCAAAGAGCAATAGAAAGAGACTAAACGAAGGTATAAGTGGGGAACCACAAATTTAGACTAAGAATGCAAACAGAAATTAAAATGACAGGAACCAAGGCATGTCTTTCAATAATAACATTTTGGTTTCGGTCCTTTTGAGACCGTCTCACTGTAGCCTCAGCTGGCCTGGGACTCACTATGTAAACCAGGCTGGCTTTCAGGTCTCAGAGGTATGCATGCTTTGCCTTCTCAGTGTGGGACTAAGGGTGTGCAGCACCACACCTGGCTCAATAATAACTTTAAGTATCAACGGCCTGAGCTCCCTAGTAAAAAGGTACAGGCTAGTCCAATAGACCAAGAAACAAAATCCAGCTTTTTGCTGTCTGCAAGAGTCCTGTCTCCCCTTCAAGGACAGGTACTGTCTTCGAATATTCCAAGGAAATGGCACTAAGAAACAAGCAACAGTTGCCTATCTAATGTCATTCAAAATTGTCTTTTAAAAATATATTTTTTTATTTTATGTGAATGAGCTTAATAAGAGCACACATTTCATGCAATGCCGACAAAGGAGAGAGGAGGGCATCAGATCCCGTGGAACTGTATCTAGGACAGTTGTGAGACATGATGTGGGTGCTGGGACTTGAAACTGGGTCTTCTGCACGAACAGCCAATGCTCTCAATTGCTGGGCCATTTCCCCATCCTCTTGAAACTTATTCTTGATGATTTTAAGCTCACTTATTTTTGTTCCTCATTTCACCAAATGGTTGAAGCTTCATTTTTAGATTGATTTTTAATATAAAGATTCAGCCAGAAAGTTTTCTAAACAAAAATGAGTCATATGAAGATTAAAAAAGCTATCCATTCATCATCTCAGTTGCTCTCTTTTATGAAGATCTTTAAACATTTTTAAATTATACGTATTCATGTGTGTGTGTGTGTGTGTGTCTACATGTGTGTAAACTGCAATTGAGGTGAGAGGAGGATTGTAATGCCTGCGCTACAACTGTATCCAAGTCTATCTGGTGAGGGGCTGAGGAATGAGACACAGAGACAAAGACACACACACATCAATGTCGACAATGGAAAAAGCAGCTTTTTTTTTTATTAAGCCAGGATGCTCATATATATATACACCCAGTGGGGAAGGTATGGAAAATTACTGAGATTTTTCATAAATCAGAAGTTCAGGTTCCCATGAAGGGGCCGTGCACAGGATGTGTCTCACACCGGGGGTACAGGGGAGTTGTGGTTAGCTGTAAGAGCTAGGGTGTTTTTCTCAGAAATTGCAGCTGAGGATGTATTTCTCAGAAATTGCAGCTGACAAGATCTGGCTAGCTCTTTGCTGAGAGCCTAGCCCTAAGAGAAAAGGGCATGCAGGGGGACATCAGAACCCTACATTTCCCCCTATTCTCTTAGATAAACAAGCACCTGTCTTAGGTCGCCAAGGACGTTAGTGTCTGCTTTACCCGTCATTGGAGAAACAGCCACATTTTCTGGCCTAGAGGCTGTCTGTTGGCAGACACCCCCTTGGACTTACCCATCTCTGGCTACTTGTTCATATAGGTCAGAAAATTCTGGCAGTTGTAATATAGGGTGGTGGACTTGGGACTGAGAGGCCATGCAAATTAACTAGAGGCTAGCGAGTCACAACCCAACATCCTTAGGAACAAACTCTGAACATATAAAGGGAGAGAATACAGTGGCAAATCCAGGGGAATCAGGCATCACGTTAATTATTCCAGTAATGTAGCAAAGGCTTACTTTTATATCCTCAATCCACATAGTAAGGTTTTATAACATTGACAGAAATCATAATAAGTAAAACTTGTTGAAATACCATAACTTTTATTCTCATGGGAATGATTGAAGTGCAATTAATCAAGTTACATTGAAACACAAGAAATATATTAAACATAGGAAACATCAAACCTGGTACCATTATGTGCGATATTTAACTGTCCAAACGTACATAGGGTTGACTTATGCAAGCTATCACTCGTCCTTGACTTTGTCCATGGCTGCTGCCTGTTTCCCTATATAAGTTTGTGGGAAACTGTCATCTGATCACCAAAGTCCTGCACTTAGTCCTTTTTTTCATTTATCAGCATTCCCTGCAGTAGAATCCTTATTTATTATTATTCTTCCCATGTAATGATGTCCCATCAGTTGAGTATATTATGTAAGTCTAATACAGCTCTCCATGTGTCATCAGGAACTGATTTCACAGTAACAGCAAAGTCACTCTTCCCTTGTTTAGTCCCTGCGGACCAGACCAGCCTTTTTGGCAACCACCTGGCATTCTCAGCGTCCTGTGGAAAAACACAAACAGGCCCTCTTCCCCATATTAATACCAGGTTTGGGCCATGCCATTTCCCATCAGTCGGATCCTTCAATCTCACTTGTGCATAGGTATCTAAGTCTTGGAATGCCACATTTTGTCTGCTGTAGAGTAGCCTTGCTTATTCAAATTTAAGGAATTTAAAATGAGAACATGAAATTGATTTTTTAAAGTTCTATTGTTTTATTAACCTTTTTAAGCTCTTGTAATAGACTTCATTTTTTTGACTTTTTTATGACAAAAATTGGTGAATTAGAAGGCTCTATATGACTGTTTTCTAGCTGTTCTTGAACTTCTCTGTGGCCTGAATTTTGTTTACAGTAAGAGGCCACTAATCCAGCCATACAGGCTAAAGAGAGAAGCAATCATAATTTGAGACACAGTAGTTACTGCATGAACTTCCACCAATCTGGTGCTTTTAATTACTGTATACTATGCAGCTAAAACTTGGGCAAAAACTAAACATTCTTAAATAAACCTTGACTAGAAATTTTAAGATTACATATTTTTTTATATACTGTAACATATCAACTCAGATCTTCAATCACTTTTATAGATTTTCTCATTTAAAAATATCTCCATTCCCATATCTTTTTAACATCATCTTTTATCCTTTCATTTTCTTAGTACCATGAGATGTGATAACATTAAAAAATTAATTTTGGAAAATTACATACAGCTGACTAGGAGAATTGGCTGTGATGAAGGATTGGACTCGGGTGGAGGTCCAATATTTTCCCCTTTTACGTCTGGGACACAAGCCTGACTCCTTTTTAGGAGCATTGGAATCACTAAGAAGTTTTTAGGTAGAGGTTGTCATTTATTTTCTCTAAGAACTGTAAATTGTATTAGTGACTGTTTGTTGGTATGAATTTCATAAATTACATTTGCTCTAGACATGTTACACCATAAGATAATCACCCGTGTTGAAATTATCTTTTATTCTCAACAGCACAATGTCCTTACTCCAAGGCTGTTTTGTTCTCCTTTTTGCTTGTCACAGGGTCAGGTTACCAGCCTCAGTCTGCAGAAATCTTAAAGAACATCCTGAAACAGGATTGAGTCCGAAGCGAGATGGCCAATCCAGCTCCAGAATCAACCTCTCAGTGTTAACAATATAATTTATACACAAAAAATATTTGTTTTGCTTTAACTCAGAGTTTACATGGGACAGAAGAGCTGCCGAGTTCAGCACCTACCAGCAGGAATGAAAACACCTATTTTAGTTGCCATCCCCTCTGCTGAGCAGCAAAACACAATAGTACAGCTAATCATTGTTAGGACAGGGACCAGCTGTCTGATTGGGAAAAGATCAGTTGTACTTACATTGCTCAAACAAGATGTGGGTGAGAATTGAGCTCACAGCCTTAAGTATGCTAGGTAAGCACGCTAACAACAAGCTATTTCCTTAGTTTAAAGCAAAGTACCCTAGGGCAAGGTGTGGAGCTGGTGGAATCTACATGATTCACCTGGTAATCAAGGAACAGAAAATCCAGAGTAATCAACAAAACCTGTCATCATGGTCCCTTGATGTTCTAGGCTCTAGCCTCCTTGACCACGAGTTGCTGTAGGAGGATGCATTTGTAAAGATAGAGATTCAGCTACACCCTGTAAATGCCACATTTCTTCTAAATATTTTTCCTTCAGCTCAGCCTTAGGTTTTGCTTAGGCAACAAATAGTGAAAAGTCCTCCTCTGTTAGATATCTATCTGCTTCCTCCTCTCTCTCCTCTTTTTCTTTGGGATCTAATGACTCTTGAATAATTGCTCAATTTCAGGTTCCACAAAAGCTAACTTCTCAAGCAAAGTGGCTTGAGGCTTGATCCCATTTTCATATTTTTTTTTAACCTTTTCTATCTCGTGTCTAAGATCTCAACTATTCCTAATTATAGCCCCAAAACTAAAGGTAGCCACCGGGACCTTACTTCATCCATGAACATCATAATCTTGAAGTATTTTTCCAACTCTGTTCCATTTATTTATTTATTTTTTTAATTTCCTACTTCAGGGAATTTCCTGCTACCTGCTACCTGCTACCAGTGCTAAGATAGATCTTATCCTACCATTAGGTCATCACATTAGGTATGGGTTTACAATATCACTATTTATAAGCTAATTGCCTATTACATATACTTTATACTTATAAAACTATGGTCTTACATTATTACAACTTACAAACTAGTAAACTTATAAGATTTAATTACTTAGCATGTGCTTCTTATAGTTATGAATATAAGCTAATTTTTATCTAATACATAAAATTATACTTATAAATGGGTCTATATCATTACAACTTACAAACTAATTATTTAATACATGCTCCTCCTTTTAAAGGACCCTCCTCTCTATAAGGGGCAGAGGGTGTTAATCTAGGTTGACTTGAAAGTCAGGGTTCTAAGGAGGTGGTCGAGGTTCCAGAGACCATTTTTTAAGTTTTCTTTTAAGTGTCTTGATTTCAGCTAACTCTTCCTCTTCATTATCCCCATTCCCAGGTTCCCTGTTCTTAGACAAAGCCTCTGTCTTTTTAAGTTGTCTTTATAAAAGACTGATTTCTTTAGTTAATCGTTCCTCCTCACTTTCCTCACCCTCCGAGGAAGCCTCAGAGGTGGAGACTTCTGAAGTATCTAGAGATTTACTAGATTCTTTTTCCTGAAACTTTGCAAAAGTAGCAGCAGCCTCAGTTAATTGTTCTTTGATCTTTGTATTGTCACTGAGGAGAGCGTCTTTGACAAGTTGCCAGAGAGAGAATGTGGCAAAGAGGACAATATTTGTACCTTCTTTTCTAAGGGTTAGTTGTAAGTCTTGTTTAACTTGTTCCCATTCAGGGACTGTTAAAGTTCCTGTAGCAAGAAACTAAGGACTCATTTTACTAAGAGTCTTTATAAAATCTCTGATAATTTTATGCTTTATGCCAGTGCCCTGTTTCTGTAAAAGTGAAACCAATTCATCTGTCAGCAGACCATGAGAGCCCATTGCTCCCATTTAAAAGCGCCCCTTACTTACTTACTTTACTTTACTTTGAAGTGCTGGCCAGCCTTCTCCAGGCATTCCTTCAGTGTCTCCCTTGTTTCCAGATATCTCAGGGGGAACCTCCACTTGTAATGCCTGCGCTACAACTGTATCCGAGTCTATCCAGCGAAGGGCTGAGGAATGAGACACAGAGACAAAGACACACACACACACCAATGTTGACAATGGAAAAGCAGCTTTTTTTATTAAGCCAGGGTGCCCATTTATATACACCCAGAGGGGAAGGTATGGAAAACTACTGAGTTTTTTCATAAGTCAGAAGTTCAGGTTCTCACGAAGGGGCTGTGCACAGGGTGTGTCTTGCACCGGGGGAGCAGGGGAGTTGCAGTTAGCCTTAAGAGCCAGGGTGTTTTTCTCAAAAATTGCAGCTGAGGATGTATTTCTCAGAAATTGCAGCTGACAAGATCTGGCTAGCTTTTTGCTGAGAACCTAGCCCTAAGAGAAAAAGGGCATCCGGGGGCGGGGGGGGGGCAGCAGAACCTTACAGAGGATATTGAATGACATGGAACTAGAATTCAATGTGGTTATGAGCCTTTTGACAAGGAAGAACAGCACACTGTTAACTACTGAGCCATCTGGGCCAATCTCCAATTATTTTGTTAAAAGAAATACTCTGTGCTTAGTTTTGTAGCTATTTCATGAAAACCTAATGGGCTCAAATTTTTATTTTATTTTAGTATAAAAACTTATTTAAGAAATTCAATTTTTAAATCAATTTTTACTGATAATTTACAAATTGACAAAAGAAAGTGGGAAGGAATGGTGGCATCTACGACAGTATTATAAAATTTGAGTGAAATACATACAGTTTTCTTTGGCAAAGTTGCACCTTACTGAACATGATTTTCCCTATGAGGAGACTGTGTAGAGGGCAATACTTTTCCCTTAGACACAAACATATTACACTTCTTTTTGCCTTCTCTAATCAATTGTGGATGGCAAGATGTAGTTGGGGCATATGACATGGCATCCCTATAGTGAGAATGTTAGTTAACCTGTAGAAGTGAGTCACATGTTTTATTGGGACCTCAGTTCATGAGAGCCTTTCAGTGACAACTGCAAAAAATGTCAGAATCAAACTTTTGCAACAATAATATGAGTTTTTACAGAAGTTAATATGAATGAAAATATAAAGACAGAAAAATGAAAGTTTAAAGAACTTCAGAATCATAAGATATGGTGGCGCTCACCTTTAATATCTGCCCTCAGGAGTTGGATCTTTGTGAGATCAAGGCAACCCTGTCTCTATGGTAAATTTCAGTACACCTTCGGCTATAGGGAGATCCTGTGTTAAAACAAAGCAAAATGAAATAAAATAAAACAAGGAATGTGGGGGTCTGGTTATTGATCAAGGCAAGTAATCCAGTATAGCATGAAGGGACAGCATGTGTCTGGCCTGCTCTGCCTGATGTGATAACCTTGCCCGAGGGAGCTACTGTAGATATGAATCTTCTTTTTCCCCACCTTAGACCAGAACCAGGCATTTTGATTTGGTTTCCTCATTCCTAAACTTCCATAGCCTTCCAGCCCTTTATCCCAAAACCCCACCTTTAACTTTCCTGCCTGCTGTAATGGTCATAAAGGCCTCTCTATATAAACCCCTGCCTTGGCTTTAATAACAGAACTACCCACCTACATAGTATCCCGGGAGCTCCTCCTCTCAATGCACTCTGAGCCACCTGAGGACTTGTTCAATCGTCCTCCATTCTCTGGCATGGCTGGAGCACAGCAGCCATGCTGGAGATGGAGACCCACCCACAAAAGAAAAAAAAATTAGAGTGAAAATCAAGAACAAGGTAAATAGAAAGGACCCTCTGAAAGAGAAGGGAAGATATTTCTGTAAACTTTATGCTTCAAAAACCTATCTTAATATGACTAATTAAAGATAGTTTTCTTGCACTTTTCTTGACTTCAAAAGCATTTCTACATGAATGGTGGCATTAGCAGTTAACATTTTTCTCCTTTGATAGCACTTTATTCTTGTGTCATATTGTTAACTAACTTTCCACTCAGACTGATGGTTTCCTTAAGGCAAGGGTGGTGGATGATCTTCATTTATTCAGTATCATTTTTGATGAACAATTGAATAAGCAGAGAGAGAATATGCAAACAAAGTTGAAATAAAAATGCAAAATTAAGAAAGTTAATCAAAACCTAATAAAATCAATTAATTATTTGTTATTAGATACTTTGTTTTATTGAGGTATTGTTTTAAAGACTATGTGCTGCAAAGGATGGTAGAAACTTATGATGAAGGTAATGCACCTGTTTCCAAGTCCCGTTTCTGATACTTACTTACTGTATTGAAATTGGGATAGGTACTGAGTCTGGGATTTGACAACTCATCTCATTTGTTTGATGTCAGATGGAGATGAAGCACATATGAAACCATAAAATATAAAAAATTTTTCTCTCAAAATTATGTTTGAGTATATACAAACTATTAACAAATTTAAAGTTTTCTTTCTATTTACTTATATATTACTCTAACTTTTATCATGGGACTAACTTTGTTGAAGGAAATGGTAGTTAGAGACTTGGGATGTATTAAAGTGAATGTTTGGGGATTAAATTTTTCATTTTATCTGAAGAGACTTATAAATGAATTTATTTACTATGTTTATCTTAACACATTTGTAATCGAGTTCGTGTTAATTTTGTGATACAGTATTTTCCACTGTTTATTACTTGTGAAATGCATTTTAATTTGGAGATTTTTTAATCAAATATTATTACTTCTAAAGAAAATACCATTTATTTTTAAAAAGATAACATTTGCATTTAACATGTGTAATTGGGTAATTTTTCTATAATAAAATCATTAAGTGTTTTTAACTTCTGATTTCAAAATATTTATGCCATATTTTACTTAATGCTGGATTGATTGACATGTTGTGCACAGTGTTCATCAAAAGCTGTATGGTAAATACGGGGTTCTTGCTGAGGTTTTTTTTTCTATTGGTTCATTCGGTGGCAAGTCCTGCCCTCTGACCAATAAGGGGGCAGGAAGGTGGGGAGAAAAGAGAGACAACATGGTGGCGATTCCTGGGGAGGGGCACAGATTGAAGCCACGCAGGAAGAATAATGCCCCAGCCCCAGGCCCACGTGGAAGGCCAAGACTCAGAAGGCAGCATTCCAAGTCCCCGCAGTCCTAAGAATCATGTGAGTGGAAGATAAATTCTGGCCAGGAATGGACTAAGAGCCCTGGGCCTGGCTGTCGTGGACTTTGAGGGCAGGCCACAGGTAACCAGTAACTTTGTAAATTGCCCTAAATAAATCAATCTCTCTAAATATAAGATCAGTTTCCGTTTCAAACAGACAGATTAACCAGACCCCACCTGCTAAGACGTGGAGAATAAATTTCATGAGACAAAAGCATACCTACAAAATTAAGTCTAACAGTAAGTGAATGTCAAACATCACAGCAATCCTTTTGAAGTTGGTCATCCAATAACCAGATCAAGACAGTTAGTTATTTAGACTGTGGATTCCTGAAAATTTAACTACCATGTAAACTAATTCTTTACTTGCTTTTGGCAAAATATGAGAGGTTGGTCGAATTTTAAACTTGAAGATAAGTGAAAATAGAGATAAAAAGCTACTCTATTTTTGATGAATAGTAACTAGCATATCTTTCTGTAAATAGAAGAATCCATATTTAGCATATAGTAAGAATTCATATTTGTGTAGTGTTATGAAAGCCTTAGGGTTTTCTCTAAAATCTGTGACCTCTCCAGCCATAAGTATTTGTCTGTATTTACAGTACCACACATGAGTTTCCTCCCACTGAGTGATCTTTAAGTTAAATTATGTAGCTGTGATTATACCAAATACAATGTGCCATTATTGTACTAGTATAGTTTTCTGTGGAAGTCATTGTTGTGATTCTTAAGTCTTAAAGCTGGGGGTGAACCATAGACTTGTGTTCTCACTTAGAAGCTTGCACTCAGTCTTCCAAAACTTTGAGAGATATGTTTCAGGGAGGTGGAGTCTAAATCAGTGTCATCTTCTTTGCTCAAGCTCTATGTCTTAAGTGTGTTGTGTTTTCAGAAATAGGGTCTTCCCTTTAAGTTCTGGGTGGCAATCAAGGACTGTGGCATTACCCTGTGTAATTCTGGGAGTCCCTTGGTCTTTTCTGGCCAAGAACTTGAGAGAGGATTCTCCTACCTGGCACCATTTCTCATTATACAGACTTTAGCTACACACATGGACTCCTGTAGAGATATTTTATTTGCAATTTTTCAGTAGGCTTTTGAACTAGTATAAAATATAATTCTTCTTGCTTTTCACATCAGCTAATCATTATTTTTAATCTCTATTCCTTTATTCCCTGATTAACCCTCTCTCCTTCCTCCACTGTTAAAGAGTCACCATTTTCCCCATTTCACCCTTGATAATGTCTGTCTCCTGTCGTCCCCTCTCTCCTGAACTACTTCTTCCCCTTTACCCTCATGGTTCCTTTTATAACCATTCTTCTTCTCCTTCCACATGACTATCCCCCGTGTTTTCCTTGGTAACACCTGTCCTCTTGTACTCTTCTCTCTTAGGTTCTTCTTTCCCTTTACTTCCATAATTTCTTTCCATTTTCCTGACTCCTGAAGTTACATTAGGGTATATCCTCACATATAAAAATTGGGGCTAAGATCCACAACTGAGGAAGATCTTACATTGTTTCTTTTTCAGAGTCTGTGTTACTCTACTATTATATGTTTCTAGTGCCACCCATTTATCTGCAAATTTCAGGATTTCAGCTTTCTTTTACTACTGAGTACAACTCTATTGTGTAAATGTAATATATTTTCATTATCCACTTATCAGCTGAAGGACATTTAGGTTGCTTCCACTTCTTAGCTATTGTGAAAAAAAGCAGCAAAAAAAAAAAACCATGGTTGTATAAGCATAAGTGCAGTGAGATGAGTTCTTTGTGTATATTCCATGGACCGTATAACAACATCATATTAGAGATTCATTTTTAGTTTTGTAAGAGTTCTCCACACTGCTTCCCATAGCGGTTTCATGAGTTTGCAATTCCACCAGCAGGGAATGAGTGTTCCCCTTTCCCCACATCCTCTCCAGCAATTGACATCATTTATTCTGTTGATCTTAACCAGTTTGACTGGGTTAAGATGGAGTATTTAAGTGGTTTAGATTTTCATTTCTTTAATTAATAAGGGTATTTAACACCTTTTAAGGTACTTCTTAGTCATGTTTATTTC
Organism: Eospalax fontanierii; assembly: GCA_035773235.1. NCBI lineage: Eukaryota > Metazoa > Chordata > Mammalia > Rodentia > Spalacidae > Eospalax > Eospalax fontanierii. The sequence continues at coordinate 89,477,743 of CM069524.1, forward strand.
TTCTTTGAGAACTCTCTGTTTAGATCCTTATGCCATCTTTTAAGTGGGTCATTTGTTTTCTTTATTCTTTGTTTTATGAGTTCCCTTTATATTCTAGATATTAATCCTTTGTCAGATATGTAATTGGTGAAGATTGTCTCTCAATCTGTGGGTTTCTTCTTCACTTTCTTGGTTGTTTCCTTTTCTGTTCAGAAGCTTTTAGTTTGTAGGGTGACACTTGTTGATTGTTCACCTTAATTCCTGAGAACCTGATGTCTGATTTAGAAAATCCTTTCCTCTAATTATATCTTGTAGAGTACCGCCTGCCTATATTTTCTTCTAAAAGGTTCAGAGTTTCAGTTTGAGGTCTTTGATATATTTAGTGTTGTTTTGTGCAAGGTGAAAAATAAGGGTCTAGTTTCTTTTTTCTACAGGAGGAGCTCCAGTTTTTCCAGAATACACTTTTGAAGACACCGTCTTTCCTCCAGTGTGTGTTCTTGGTACCCTTCTCAAATATCAGGAAGCTTAAATTGCATCGACTCCTGTTTAGGTTGTCTACTGTGTTTCATTGATCTGTGTTTCTGTTTGTTACCTGTATGATGCTGTTTTTATAACTGTAGTTTTGTAATATACTTTGATATCTGATATGGTAATCCCTCCAGCATTTCTCTGTGCTTAGTATTCCTCTGGCAATTGGGATCTTGTGTGATTCAATATGAATTTGAGGAGTTTTTTCTTTCCTAATTCCATGAAGAATGTCCTGCAGATTTTGATTGGGATTGCACTGAATCTATAGATTTCCTTTGGTAACTTGGTCATTTTCACAACATTCATTCTGTCAACAATAAACATGTTAGGTCCTTCCATCTCCTGGAGTTTTCCTCAATCTCTTTCTTCAAATATTTGAAATGATCATTATATAGGTTAGTAGTATCTTTGGCCACGATTTTTTTTTTTAGGCTATGCCGAATGGGAGATTTAAAACTGATGGAGACTATTATAGTGTTCCACAACTGGTCACACACTGAGAATAAGTATATGTGAGATGCCCAACCCTAACTGACACATCTACAAGGTAACCTCTATACATAAGGCTCAGGGAACACTGGAACAAGGGGTAGAGAGAGTGCTAATATGTCTCTCAACTCTCTTCCTGGAAACCCCAGCATGTAACAAAGGGCAATGAATTTAAAAGCCCACAAGTGGCCAAAACATAGAGAATAAGAGTCTGCAGTTATGTGGGTCCCTGAACAGGACTCCTATATTAAATACAAACGTTATTCACAAATGTAGATTCCAGATATTCGTGAAAACATGATTGGTTTTTATTTCTGAGTCTGGCTTATTTAACCTAACATTTTGATCCCAAAATGTAATCTGAATATTTACCCCTGCATCTCACCTTTAGGTACCTGTTTCTGAGAACATGTGCCTTATAAATTTCAAAGATGGGCAGAAGTAAAGCTTTATACAAAATATACTGCAAATGACATTCTATGCTGAGTTGTATATGACTATAGCAACCCCCTGCACATGAACCAAAAGGAAACTGAATATAAAAATGAATATAAACATCAGGTGCACTGAAGGAAAGTCTTAAGTGAGTGGAAGCGAGGGAGACAAGCCCATGAAAAGTGCTCAGCAAGGGAATTCCCTGGAAAAGTTAATCATCAGAAAAACAAAACAAATATGTGTTTCTGAAGAAATAAATGAAAGAAAATAAGAAATGGGAGATGGTGGGGATAATGGGGACACTTGGGCTGTGGTGGGAGGAGGAAGATTGAATCGGGGAGAGAGAGGAGAGAAGACTAGAACTTGGCAGGCTAGGGAAGTAAGAGGGAAATACCTTGGTTCCTGAAAAATCCATGTGGAGTGTCTGAAAATTAGTGTATATATGTATACTTGGATTCTGTATGGCAAGGATCACAGTGCCTGACGGGGGAGACCTTCATTCAAGTGGTTGGTCACAGTTGTCAAAGAGATTCTCAAAGAAACACAGGCTATGGGCGAAGGTCTTAGTTAGCTCCCAGAACTCGAAGGTAAGATACTACTCCTGAAGGCAGGGCATAATTCAGACACAAAACTTGGAGGAACGGAGCTGGAACTGAACTGAAACCCTTTACCTGAAATCTAGTTCTCATAGTTCTAGAGGATATTATGTAAACTCCTAAGGCAGAAAAAAATCAATTAATGGCCCAATCCAGTGCTAAAGTCTTATAATCATAATGACTGGCATAGCAAATTACTTCTATTGGTGCAGTGTTATCTCTGTGGTGATCAACAGCTATCTTTTTGGGCTTAAAGCCTTTTAATGGGATTAAACACATGGGTAGCACTATAAATACAATCAAATATACATGACTAGAGATATCATACATACTAGAGAAATCTCTTTCTCTGTCATATCTCTAGACAAATGAAATTTCTTGCAGTATGCTAAATATATATCCTTCTGTTACAGACACTACTCATCAAAGATGCGGCTTTTTGCAGCAGATGGGGGACACTGCAGCCTTCCACAACTGGTCACACATAGAGAATATACACAGAGAAATGAGAAATGCACAGGAGGGTCTGCTGTGGAGAATCTCTATACCTAAGGCTCACTTAGAGGATCAGGGGAAAACTCTTGTATCTCTCAACTCTCACCAGCAAAACTTCCTAATACAAAAAAGTGTGATGCACACAGAAGGCCAAAACTTGCCAAGTTTTAGAGAACAAGAGACTTCAGAGTGTGTGACCCTGGATAAGATGCCTGTGTTAAACATCACCCACCCACGACTCAGGGACCATGACAGAAGAGGGAATGGTCCATGATCATAAGGAAACAGGTTTTCGGGCCACTGGAAGCTTGTACATGTGAACTTGCTGAAATGGTAGCATGGAGCACAAGATCCATGCCAGATCAATCAGACAAGGTACCAGAGTGAGGGAAGTGGATGTTCTTCTGGTCCTAACCTGGGAACTGTTGGGGGATGATTACTACTGGATGAGGGAGAATAGACCTTACTCACAATTTCTAGATAGATTGACTATGCTCCAGTGGGTGAGCTTACACTGAGGGATATCTAGGTACAAATACTTGACTGGACATGACTTAACCTTTGTGACAGAATTCATGAGGTTTGGTAAGGAACTCTAGGGGCATAGAAAAAGGCGGGAGTGTCTGAATTTTATTAAGAATTGTTGTATGAAATGTACAAAATCTTAGTTTAAAGAGGAATGGCAATGAGAAATTAAAAGACTGAGTTTTATAAAGTATATAGAAAATTTAAATTTAATTTCCAAAGAATAAAAAAAAACGGAGAATAAGACAGTTAAAAAATTGAAGTGGTTTTATTAACATATGAAACAAATTTCCAGTGATATACTAGGAAAATCTTTATAAGAATACTGAGAGCTAAACTCCAGATACAAATGATCTAATGCATCCAAATAACACAGTTGGAAAAATGATGTAGTCCATAACAGAATTTTAAAATTTCACATCACCAAAGAATATTTAAATTTTTCCATGGTAAAATTAAAATCACAAATAAAATAGACATACAGTTAGAAGTTATTACATGATGGAAATTTTCTTTAATTTTCTAACTAAGAAAAGAAATATTTTCGTACTAGGAATTTAGCAATTTTTTGACCAACTGCTTTGTAACTAACAGTATTAATGATAACATTAGAGCTGGGTATGATGGCACATATTTACAGTCCCAGCAGTTGGCAGGCTGAGATAGAAGACTCACCATGATTCAAGGCCAGCTGGGTTATATAGAATCTCTGCCTCAACCACAACAGAATTGTAATGGATTCTCTTACAACTGAATGCCACGTTTTACTGGAGAGATGGCTTTTAAAGTTTCAGGAGCAGTGACTAGAGAGATGACCTAGCTGTTAGGAACACTAGTTACTCTTACAAAGCACCCAGGTTCAGTTCCTAGCACCCACATTGCAGGCAACAACTGTCTGTAGCTCCAGTTCAGGGGTGGAGGGGGGGATTTGACTGTCTATTCTGGCCTCCCCAGTTATTACACAATATATGTGGACTTAAATACATAAAATACAAACAAAGAATTAGAAAAAACTTTATAAGGTTTCAGGTGCAAACATTTTTATCTTATGTCCTTGAAACTATAAAATAGGAAAATAGTAAAATAAGAGTAAAAATGATGAACTTAGATAAATAAAATACCAAAACTTTATTCGTCTCTCATTTGAGCACCTATAGGAAGGTGTTATTAATTAGAGCAAGGGAGTGAGTCATCCAAACAAGATGAATACGTGGTGTTCTGACAATAATTTGAAAGTATATTCTACATCAACAGGTAAAATATAAAATTACTATGAATAGCTAGAAGAATGGTTAATTTTAAATAAACAAGGAAATAAAAGAGAAGTTTTCATTTGATTTTTAAGAAGGGTTGGGTGTAATGGACTGAAAGGACACAAATTAATTTCTGTATAACCAGAGAATGAGGGCAAAGGCAGTATTACTTGTATTACCAGCATTGAAAAACATATTTGCATTTAAATGCAGGCAAATGCTCGTGTAAGAATAAAATTAATTGCAAGTAAAATTATTCTTGTTTTTCCTCTTTTAATCTAAAGAGTCAGAAGTCAGTTAAAATGATTCCTAAAGAAAAACCTGAAAATCCTTGTGCCTAATTAAAGCCTATGCCCCCTCTCTACCACCTTTCATTAAAGGACAAATAATAAATAATTTGCCAGCCTGCTGTTATTTTGTGATGCAGTGTCTGATTGCTAAAGTATACAAACCTTCTGATGTTAAAATTACTGGAATAATAACTTACTTGGTACTATCCTGTGGTTCTTAGCAATGTACCATGAAAATTATGAACTCAGAAAATGATTAAGTGCCTTGAGGTAAAAATGACAAGGGCTTTAATTCTGCTAGCGTGTTCTTTCTGACACAGGCAATGTTATGCAATGTCCAGTGGGTCAATTATTTGTGTTTTCAGAATTTAGAAATTACCAACTCCTTCTTAACCTCTACCAGCTCTATTAATAAATGCAACCTCTTATGTGTCTCAGAGTTTCCATTTGAATGCTTCCTCAAAACCAGTGGAAATGGGAGTTAGCCTAGTATCTGCTGAACTTCTTTTATTTTCATGACATATTATTCATGTCAAGGTATTTACACATACCCTGAGTGAGGGAAGGATATTTTGATCCCAGAAGTGCGGTTTTAAAAATAGTATCTAAAGCAAGTGTTTGACCATAAGTTACTAGACTAGGACTTAACTGGAAGCACATACTAGGAAACCTACAAAATTAATGTTTGTGGCCAAAGAGAACACATCATCTACTTATTTTCTAAATCTATTTGCAGACTCCACAGAAAAGTTGAGAGAAGTAAAGCTGTATCAACAAAAAGCAAGGAAATCCTTAAATATGGTCAATGGAAAGCACAGGAGAGAGTGAAGAGTAAGAAAAATCTCTATAAACAAGGCCTAGGACCATGACTTCCAAAACAAAGGAAGTTATTCTCAGGGACAGGAAGTAAAGTTGCAGGCTTAGTAGATCACAGAAAGAAAAACAAAAACAAAAAAGCCCAAAAAAAAAAACAACCCTGGTTCTTTGCATTGTTTCCCTAACCCCATGAGATAATAATACTAGTATAGATTTTAATGTGTTGCTTAGTTTATTAAACATATAGAATAACAAATAGAACGGTTTTTAATGTGGCTCTCTCCATAACATAAGAAGACACGTGCAATGAAATAGATCGGTCACATCTAGAACTCTAGAAAAAGTCTTAAATATGAACAGAAACAGAATGAGTGTTGGACACATTTCAAGAATGTGTGAATGCTTGAGGGGAAACAGATTATGCATGTGAAGAGTGACCACATCTTCATGCCTCTAGACATAGGTGAAATTATCTTGCTGAACAGAATTCTCATCCTCTTGAGAGTATATACACAAACCTGATTGGAATGTAAAAAGTTACAGGTGAACAAGAGGTGAAGAGAAAGCATGTGTGTAAATTACAGGTCATGTCTTAAATTATGTTGTTTAATTTCCATTAACGTTTTCTCACTTTCTGACATTAGGAACAAGACATAGTGACATGTGTGAAGAGGAAGGTAATGAATACTGCGCAGGATTCTGTGTTACTAGGTTACTTGGGAGCTGAGAAGCCTACTTGTTTTAATGCTTTCAAGGTATGTGAGAAAATTTTATCATAAGTATGCTTATTAAAATAAACATTCTTTACTAATACGTAGGTTTCAATATCAGTATATTTACAATATAGAACGCCACTAACATTGTAAAATACCATCTGTGGACTGAATGATTGAATAGAAAGACCATCCAATTAGATATCTAAAAATAGCCCTTGTGAGAAATGATACCAGGGAATAAACACAATGGTAATAGGAATGGAGTGGCAGAAGCAGCGTTAACAGGTCTTGGATAAATGAAACTGACCAGTTTATAACTAATTCCAGTTGGAATTTGAGAGGTAAAGTAGTTTTTTTATGCTTTACATGTTTTATTAAGTATCAATAATCTGCTGGACATTTAATTAACTTCACTGTGTGAAGAAAAATATGGTTTCATTGAATAGATTTACAGTTTTATTTAGAAGGTAAGAATATTTGCTTTGTATATGAATTCAAAGGTGGTGTTTGTTTATAAGGGAAGACAGTACATAAAGTCTCTAATTTCAATGAAGAAATTTTAGAAGACTTAATAAAGGACACTCCTGTGCCATTACTAAATGAGTAAAAGATTGAGATGAAGAACATACTTAAAGGATAAGTTAGCCCTATGGTTATTGATTATTATGAATCATTCAAACGGTCTTAGTTTGAAAAATTGTATCATGTATGTCAGAGAGATAGAACATTTTTTTTAAATCTATGAACTTTGACCACATTTTGGAAGGGAAAAGAAAATACAAAAAAATATATAATTATCCTAGTTCTCACACAAAGATACATGTGTATGTGCATATTACTAGTAAAATATGTTTTCCATTGTTCTTATGTAAAATACTAATACAATTATATGAAATACATTATATACTAAATAAACAGATTTTAATGTCTATATATTCAAGTACTTATATTTTGTCAAATTTTATCTTCAAATTAAATTCCTTAATACTGAGGTTGATTTATGTTAGGATTTGGTGTGGCATTTGTTTGTGAGGTCTCATAGTCAGATTTATTTATTTATTTATTTATTTTTGAGGGTTTTATACCTGAGTATTGTATATGCATTGTCTTCATCCCCCAGTAACCCTACAACTCCTACCAGGTGGCCCAACTCTCTTAATTTCTTGTTCTCTTCTTTGATAATTATTATAACATACACATATATGTATATAAGAAGCACTGAGTACATGTAGCAGTTCTCCTATGCACCTGTGATTATTGTGGTATACCTGCAACTACATCTGTTTTCAAGGAGTTAGGCCTAGGAGAAAATTGACTCCCCTTTCCCTCAGCATCCATTGATTTTAAGGCAAAAATCCATGAAATTCCCCTGTTCACCTTGACCACACAACTGGTATTGTCATCAGCAGATTGTTATCAAGCTATTGTACTTCCTTTATCCAATTTAACTGGGGATGCAAAATAGCCCTTATTTATATTTAGGTATATAGCGATGCATACATTTCTTGAATGGTTATTACACGTCAGGTTCTGTTTTAATGAAATTGTGTGTACTCTTTCACTTAAGCTAAAGCAAAAGAGAGAGAAAGGAAAGAAGAATGGAGTGAGGAAGGCAGAAAGAGAGAAGGAGGGAGAGAAAGAAATGTATATTTCATAAGGAATGTTCATGATACTGTATTCATCAGTGTTTTAATAAATGTGAAATAGATGGTGCTGAAATACATTTTCTGAAGATGTTGCCTGAGAGGAGCATATCCACTACTCTCAGGTGTGTTTCTGTCTACTTTCCCATCATATTCTCAGTCTTTACACAGTGTGCAGAGAACACAAAATCTTCTAGTAATTTCCCTCACTAACTTTGTAATTCTACCTATATTCTATCTTTATTCACCATCTATTTCTACTCTATCTCTCTAATTTCTGTTCTATTTGCCCTTTTTGCAAGTTATATTCTGACCATAAGAATATAAAATCCATCTGTGCCTTCTCTTCTCTGACTCTACTATTTTCTCCAGTCCCACTGCTCATAATTTATTCTCCCTGCATGCCAGCATGCAGGATTTGAAGGAGAGTCAGACAATGCCAGCATATTCGTTAGAGGTTTTCAGGAAAGAAAATGAAACCAATGAACATTTATGGGTTAAAATTTATATTATTCCCGACACAATTATAAGAGTGCTATGCAAAAAGTTCTAGAAATAAAACTCGTTTTATACTTTGAGGATTTAGTGTCCAGGGCATTCATAACATTAAAATAGTCTGACTGTAGAAAGTTGTTAATAAATCCCTGAAGGTATATTCCATATTCTGGGAAACTGAGCACATACAATAGCAGGCAGGATAATTCTATCTCGTTCCAGTAATTGCACCAATTTGTGTGAAAGATAGAAATGTGCCCTTTACTCTAAGAAAAATGAAATTGAACATCCCTATCCAGTGCCGGCAGCCAATTGACTTTGTTCTGAGTTAGAACTTTACAACATTTCATGTTGCCTGAGGTTATCAACAATGTCCACTTTGCTTCTGGAGGTTTCAAGTCATTTTCTTACATCTTTTTGACCAAATTACTTTATCAGTCTGAATTTAACAAGCATTTAGTGTACCCCAAGTATATTTGAGGCACTATACCTTCTTGCATGCATCCTAATTTGAATAGAAATGCATCTTTGAGCTCAGTGAACCCATGGTCTTTACAGATATAAAGTATACCTGCCACAACATGAAATGGAAGACTTAATGGAAATGTAGTCAAGTCCAGAAAGATGAAAAACATTAAAAAAGGGTTGGGAGAGGACTAGACAATGCTGAAGTTTTCAACATAGGTAAACATTTGACAAGGAAACTCAGAGGAGATGTGATAAGTAAATCAGCAGAAATTGGATATAGATGAACAAATCTGATGCAGATACAAAGATCAGGACAGACCAGAATGTGTAGGGTATCCAGCTAAATAGGACAGATTTGTAGAAAAAATATTTTGCTTTGATTTTAAGGCATTTTTGTTGCTTCTGACCCCCTAAGTCCATCTTACATTTCAGGTGCCTTCTATTAATAATTTTATGAATTAAAAGGAAAAAACCCTACAAATTCTTTTAGGAATCTTGTGGTTTCTGTCATTCCTCTGTAAATCTTTATGCAGATTTATATTTATTTCCTGCTACAAGCTAATCATCATAGCTATTTCTTGGTATTTAATATTAGAATAGAATATTACAAATATTGCAGTATAACCAAAATTGCCAATGTTTAAGACAGTGCAAGATGCACAACTGGGATCCTTTAACAGGACACTCACCCTCAACTAGTGCTTTACTCATCATTCATAGTCTTAATTGGAAGGGAAGAGATTACCTAGTTTTACAGAACAACAAGGAAGAAGGTAGAGCAATCCCAAAGCAGGCCACTGGGACTGGCAGGCCAGCTGAAGCAGTTCTAATCATCTCCAGAGCAGATGGGCATTTTATATCCTACATACCTATTGAAGTAATCCACAGTAATGAAAATTACCCTTTTCATTGGGCAATTTGATACATTCTGATTAACTGCAGCTATGAAACTACTACCAGTATTACTAACTTCTTTACTGTATCATGTTCCCCTACATCCTGTGTCTCTGTTTTCTTCAGAATTTCTTGTGAATATAATTTTATATGTATATTGTCTCAGACTCATTCAAATTCTAGCACTTTTCTTTGTATTACTGAGTAGATCTATTACATTAATACTGTTCTTTCTTTGCATGCATTCAGTATATGCTGGATATTTGGATTCTGAGAATTTGGAGACTGTAAATAATGAACAAGGTGATGAACAAATCTTCATGTGCAAATATGCTGGGGTTTTATTTTGATAAATAACTGTTTGCAATTAATTGGTCACATTACATGTACACATTTACTTTTAAACAATCTCTGAAATACTTTTCCAGAGTGAATGTTTGATTTTGTGTTTCCTACAGCAGTGCATGATATATTAAAGCCACCAGTTCCCTGTCAACATATACTATCAATCATTTAAGTTACCTTTTAGGTACTCACTGGTGTTTAGAACTATTCGTGCATTATAGAATTTAATTTAAATTTCCAAACTGACTAAATATACAAAATATTTTCTAGATGCCTTCTGGTCATTTGTGTATATCAATTTCTCTTAATATATGTTACGAATTTTTACATTTTAATTTTATTTTTTATTGATTTTTGTGATATCATATAATATAGTTCAATGGTATTTACATCCCCTTCTCTATTCACACTTTCTCCCAAGGTCTCCTGCCCTAGTTAATGTACACTCATATATATAATACAGCCTATAGTATCTACTTTGTGTCCCCAGTTGTCCTTCAGTGTGATTCCATCCACTGGGCCCACCGGGAGTTCCACCCTTGTATGAAACTGTCCTTCCCCCTCCCGGCAGTCATCAATTACCCAGAGTTCCTTAGGTTAGTTTAGAGCTTCTTACCCATTTATCCATTTCTATGCTGGGAATTTGTCTGGTTTGAACTTGCACAGGACAGTTTCTTATTGAACTACAAATGTTCATAGATATACTCTAGATATATTTCTGTACGTAAACCATGGGCATGTCTGTACAATTCTACTTTACAGAAAATTTTTATACATATATATTCTATATATTCCGTAGACAGGTAGGTCAATGGATTACAGTAAGATTGTCAAGTCTTTTCTGTCTATAAAATTAGACTGTCTCCATTCTCTTTAATATTTTGAAGTGAGAAAACGTTTTAAATTTGGATGAAGTCCACATGATCCAATCAGCTTTGCATTTTACTTGAGGAGGAAATAAAATGCATGTATTTTTAAAATCATAGTTACTTTTGTCTGAGCAGATTTGTCTGTTCTTCAGTTGCTTTGGTACCTCTACATTCATTTGTTTTAAAATCATGAGGTCTGCTAGCAACCTGTCTCCTAGAAATAAAGTCTGATGTCTAAGCATTTCTTTACCCCCACAGGGTATTTGTCAGGCATGTCCCACGTGTTTGTTTGCTTTTCCATTTAGGAAACAGATTTGGTTTCCCTTTCTTGCTTCCAGGTGTTTTGGAAATCATTTCTTTAATGAATCTTGTTTGAAAAGAGCCAAGTTTGCTTTCTTCCTCTCAGAAACATATGGAAACATTAGCTTTACATATGTTTGGACTCATCTAACGTTTGTAATTATGAACATCAGCATCATGTAATTTAACATTACTCTGCTTCAAGCATGCTGACTGTTCTCAGTCTCTTAACCTTGACTGTTTCCTCAGACTGCCTGTGCTGGCAGAGCTGGAACAATGCTGAGAAAATACAACTAAGATCATTTGACCATTGCATTTAAATGACACATGCAATCACTGTGTTGAAGCATCATCTCAGTGATTCATATTCAAACCCTCTCTCTCATGGAGTTCTGTAATTCAACATTCTCCATTTATTCAGTTTTTATACGTGAGATTTTTCCTTTTTAGTTTCCTTTTTTATTTTTATTTATTTTTTTAAATCTCATAGTTGTAAACAATATATCTGCTCATATCCACCCCTCTTTCTCCTCTACAATTCCTTCCCCAAGACCCCTCACCTTATGTCTTTCATGTCCTCTTTCATAATTTTTATTTATTTATTTCTAACACACTGAGTCCAATTAGTGCTTCCCATAAATGTATGGGCAAGGATTACTCCCCTGGAGAATGGACAACTTTCCACTGGCCACATTTCTAAAGAAAATTACTTCTTTTCAGCAGCTATTAACTGCTGATAGCTCCTCAGCTAAGGACAGGGTCCTTCCTTATGCCATGCTGGAAATATAATTATTGATCAATTAATAAATTATTCTCTATTTTATACATGTATGTGTTTTGCCTGCATGTATGTAAGCGCACCTGTGTGCATTTCAATGCCTTGAAAGTCTAGAAGAGAGTGCTGGATCCCTGCAACTGGAGTTACAGATGATTGTTAGCTGCCATGTAGGTGCTGGGAATGGAAACTTTGTACTATGCAGAAGAAGACAAGTGCTCTTAACTGCTGTGCCAGCTCTATCCCCTTATGCTAGAATTTTTAATTGGCTTAGTAGTATGTAGGTCTTTTGTAGTTAACCACTTTTGACGTGAGTTCACTTATGTACAGCCATGTCATGTCCAGAGAAGAGCATTTCACAGCATTCCCACCCATCCTCTGGGTCTCCTTTTCTTTCTAATCCCTTCTGCATGGTGTTCTATGAGTTTTGGGGGAGGAATTTGTTGTAGATGTCTCACTTGTGTCTGAGCACACAGTCATTTATTCTCAGCACTTAGAACTGTGATGTTTCTGTTTTAAGTATATCTTCTACAATAAGATGCTTTTCTGACAAAGGTTTAAACCAGTCCATCTTTAAATATAATCATGGATATTTAGAAGAAAGTTTTTGACAGAGTGATCATTTAGGAAAAAAAAAAATCCTAGGGCTTGTGACTTTCTTATTCATGGGTTTTGACCAAGGTTACAGTACCAGGTAGAAATTCCCTCCTGTGGAGCAGGCTTGAACTCAATCAAGACAGCAGTTGGTTACTCCATAAACAATTGTACCTGTGGAAAATCTTGCCTGGCAGGTCTGTATTGTAGCAATTGTAGCACGTAGTATCCAATGCTGGAAAAGACAACTGATATCTTTTTACCCCAGCAGCCTGCTTAGCACCTTCTATGTATGAAAAGAAGCCAGCTAATATAGTTTCCTGGTCACTTGAAGACTGAATCTATGTCCTGCAACCAAAGGGTTTGGTGCCTTCAGCATCCGTTTTTACTGCTTGCTTATGGTGGGCAACAAATGAAATATCTTGCACTGTTTTCAGTGTTTCTGATCCATCACTGACCAAGGACTTATAGTGTCTGGCCCTGAGATTTTCAGTTATCAGTGATGCTAAGACCTGTGTTGTCCAGTACTGTGCTACACTTCTATTTTGATTCTTTTGTAAAAACATGTTAACTATCTAACACACACAAGTCGGGTTTCATAATCTTCTTCATACATCCAAGTTTTTATTACCGTCCATCCACATCTCTACTTAAGCACACAGTGTCCTTTCCCTGCTTTATCGTGTCTCACCTGTTCTACACCCTCATATTATATATTTTAATGTGCAAGATCACAGAATGCTAAGTAGCTTCTTCATGAACATCTCATTTTGGTTGGCCTTACTTTGGCCACTCATTTAGAAGTCACCTTTTCTTACTGCCTGAACACTTTGTCCTCTACTCTTCCCTCCACTGCATTTCATCTTTGTTATACTACCTTGCATCCTGAATACTACCCAGCCACCATAGGCTTGTTTCAAGTTGTCTTGCTTCCACACGCACTCCATGTTAAACACAAAACAAAAGCATTGAAGCTAGGAATCTCATATGAGAGACATCATACTTCATTTTTATTCTGGGGCCTGGGTGACCTAATGTAGTATAATTTTTTTCTACTTCCTTTAATTGAATTTCTACGAAAATACCGTGATTTTATTTTTCATTGTGAATAGGTTGAGTAATATTTCAGAGTGGCAATGAACATGGCTGTGCAAGTATCTCTTTTCACTCTTTCTCCAGGTCATCTAATTTGTTCTCATAGCATTTAGCTTTCCAAACATCAAGCTTGGTCCTCTAAAAGCACATATTCAATTTCCTAGTTGGTATTTCTGTTTCACAGTCTACATTTCAACATTAATTGTTCAAAAGTACATTCTGCTTTATCTCTCAAATTTGAGATTTTATTTATGTATTTCTAATTGTAGCAAATAATATCATTTTATAATTTGCTGAATTAAAATCCCAGATTTCAGTATGCATTCTCTGATCTTACCTCTTAAGCTCAAGTCTTCTGTAGATACATGTTCAAATAACATGCAACCAATTTATTTCAGTTTTTCACCTTCCTCACTTTAAAGCTGTTTTGTTTTATTTTGCAGCATACTTTGTTTTGTTGTGCTGTGTATCTAGGGATGTGATAATGTGCTGTGGATCGAGACCCAGAATCGATGCCCAGTGTACTGTACAGTGGTTCTACTACTAAGAGGCATCTCTAGTCACAGGGTCTTCCTACATAGACGAGGCTGGCCATTGACTCACTATGTATCCCAGGCTAGCCTAGAACACTTCATTCTTCTATTTTCCTTCCAAGGACTGAGTTCCTAAAAGCACACCACCACATTCAATTATTGATAAATATTTTATTTATTCCTTTTACTTTACTTCTAACTTTCAAATAAATAAACACACACACAGAAAATAAATTAAATAAACAGAATATAATATTTTTTCTCTTAAAAATTGCCAAACACTTAGTGTTCTGATTCTTTTTCTAAGGTGTTACCGGAAATATTCACTATTGTGAATATAAGGATAATAATGTGTAAAACTTATATTATTTTTTCTTATGGCAGGTTCTACATTGATCAATATTTGTAGAAGAACCTACAAACTACCTACAAAACTAACTTAGAAACACTTGTACTGAATGTCTCCTTGTACTTACTCATGAATATGCATAGGTAAAACATGTTGGCTGGAATGAGGGTTTGTGATTCACTGAAGAGATTCATGAAATTTAATGTCGCTAGATTTCCTTATAATCATCAACATAAAACAAGAATATCATATAAAAATAATCCAGAGAGAACATAGGCATTAACCTGTGATAATTTGCAAGTGGAATCTGAACATCAACAACCATATTTTATGCTTATTTATGTTTACTGTTTATTGTTTATATATTTTATTGAATTATTGTGCATTTCATAAAATCATCTTAATCATATTTAGACTCCCACCCTCATCCTCACCCCCCAGCCCACCAACTAGATTTCATGCATTCTGTCATATGTGTTAAGACCTATCAAGTCAAGTTTGTGTCCCCAAATGTCTACCAGTGCAAGCTCCTCCACTGGAGTCTAGTTAGTCTCTCTGGAGTCACTACCTTAAAGAAGATCAACTATATCAGGCCCAGCAGTAATCAGCTCTTTGTCTAAGGTTGCTCACTTGAACTTATAGCAATGTTGTTGCTTATTTTGAAGAAACAGGATTGGAAACAAATTTAGAATACAATCTCACATCATAATATAACCCACTTTCAAGGTTTATATTCTATTAAAATGTCAACAGTGTACGTAGAAAAAAATCATCTATAAATATGCTTCCTATTGTTATTTTCTTAATTGGAACTTTCTTAAACCTTTAAAAGAAATGTAGTCTAGATCCAACTCACTAAATCAAATGCAGCTTAGTAGCATGGACTTAGTGATAGTATTTTATTCTACAAAATGAAAACTGATTTAGGAGAAAAAACTAAGAAATCTTTATATTTATTTGTATAAATCACTTTATCGGGGTTGAGCGATGGCTAAGAGGGTTGACAGCACTGTCTGCTCTAGCAGATGACCAGAGTTTGGCTTCTAGTATCCAGCTGGCGGCTGACATGCATCTATAACTCCATTTCCAGTGAATCAATGCCCTCTTCTGACCTCCATGGGCATTGCATGACGTGAGTACACATATACATACAGGCAATACCCTCATACACGTAAAATAAAAATACTAAAATAGTTTTTCAAATTATTTTGTTGGTCTATACATTTATGATTAGTTGAGGGAAACCTATTTTAGCTCTTCCTATGCATGAATATTAAGCTACCTGTCATGGTAAACTAGACTTTCTGAGAGGTAATCATAAGTCAAAGAAATTGGCTACTTTTTATGAGCTATGCTCTGTCTGCATAATATAATTGAAAGAGCTAATACTGTATCTCAAAAAACAGATTTTGTTTCTTCTTCAACCAAGGCTAGTAACTACAATGTTGTATTGAATGATGCAAGATAAATACAATTTGATTTAAAAATCTGAATAATGTCTTAACTACCTCTCGTTTTCAAGTCTGCAGTTGCACTTAATTGTGCTGTTGCATCTTGCTCTGTTTATGGATTTAGGCTTTCTTTGTCAATTGTATGCAACAATTACCAATTATTTGTAACTCATTGACATCTAGTCGCAAATTACTTATTCATGTTCGTATCCTTGTAATCTGGGACATTGTCAATTCTCATTTGCCATCTATGATATTGTCTGTGTTTTGTTTATAAGCATCTCTAGAAAGCATGAATAGCTTAGCTTTTCATGTTTTCAATTGATATATTTAAAAGTATAATTTAGTCTTCAGAAAATGGTGGATCTATAAAATACAATAAATACAGTGCATTTAAGCCATAGCAGCTTGTTACTGCTGCCTTTGGGACTGTGGCGAGGTGCTAGCACAAGGAATAGGAATCTGTTTGCCTTCATAGTGGCCAGGAGCACAGAATCACATGGATGAAAATGGCTGAAAGGCACAGATTATAATTTCCCCTTCCCTGGCACATTCCCACTGACTCACATTCTTTCTACTATGCTAGTCCTATGAGGTAAGTGTTCCATAGAGCAATCAGTGGGCACCAAGCCTTTAACATATGATTTTTGTGAGATCATTTAGTGTCAAACAACAAAGATACAACAAATGAAAATTAAGGACAATGCTGCCTTATAAAGGAATCACACAATTTCGTGTTGTAATCTAGGTTAAAGTGGCAAAGCTGTGAGCACCTACAGATTGGAAGGGATGAAAAGAGTCACCATAAAGTGGAACACTGCTGTGTAAAGTTCTCTGGTAAAATTAAAAAGTGCATTTGTATCAATGTCATGATACAGTGATTGTAGTTATTTGCAACTTATCCAAAGTATCAAAGTATAGAAATTTGCATATAGATATATCTTCAAGTTTGTTCTTTATCGTTCAATTCTAAACGCAACAAGAATGTCTTCCTGTAGAAGTGAGTAGATAAATAAATTGTACTCAGACACTGAACCATTATTCAGTGCTAAATGAACTCTGCTATCAAATCCTGAAACCAGGAATGAAACATATGCATAGTATTAGAAGCCCAGTGCAAGGGCTCTGCGCTATACAGACCATCATGGAACAGGAATAGCTGCAGAGTGTTAAATCGTCAGTGCTTTTCAATGGTTAGCACATCAAGAAGTAAATTAAGGGATCATTGATGTCTTTTCAAAGTTTATTAATGTGTGGGATACTATAATGAAGGACATATTTTGTTTCAAAACTACACTGTGCGAATACGTGTGAATAGTTACATAATCTTTGGAAATAGAACAATAATGTATTGATATATATTCACATGTATGACTGCAGATTGTTGATGATAGACATGATGTGTGTTGTAGAAGCAGGAGGATTATTTCAACTTCAATTTCTCCTCGGTTTTGCTGTGGGCATGAAATAGTTCTAGAAAGTTAATTCTTTTAAAACAAAGTTCTCCAGGGCTGGAGAGAGAGCACAGAGGTTCATAACACTAGTTGTTCCCTATACCCATATAGGACCTGATGCCTTCTTCTGACTTATGTGGGCATTGCATGACACAGGTGCACTTACATACATAGAGGTAATATACTAATACATATAAATCTAAAATAACAAATCAAATATTGAAAATAAACAAACTACTCTAATCTCACTCTCCTCAATCCTCTTAACCTCTTGTCTTTTCACCTATGGGTTAAAACACACAGAATTCACAAGACACATGTACCCTATTGATACAATCTCTGGTGTCTTGACCATCAGGACAAAGGGGAAGAGAATGAGTAACCTAATACCGCCTAAGAAGTCTAACCTAGAATTCATCTAAACTCTCCTTACAAAATTCCAAAGCATTTCACAAACAATTTTTTAGATTATTGGGAGTTTTGGACTGTCATAGCATTAGTTTTTGATAGAAAAACTTCATTTGTGTTAGCTTAAGACACTGGTGAAAGAAAAATATGAAAAGTCATTAGGTGATATCTATGATATTCAGATATAGCAAATAATTCTAAGAATGACTAAGGCCAAGCATGGTACTGTACACCTTTAATACCAACATTTAGAAGGCAGAGTCAGGATCTCTGTGCGTTTGAGGTCAGACTGATTTACATAGTGAGTCCCAGGTCAGTCAGGCTTACAAAGTCATTGTCATACCCTGTTTCATAAAACCAAAAAAAAGGGAAAAAGAATGCATAGTGAAAGATAAAAATGGTATTTTCACTGACTACTAGGCTGACTAGTATCATTTATATGAAATAATGCATTCAAGAATAGTGCATAAAGTAAGTCCTAATGGCAGTTACCCAAGATGAATTTACTGTTGTGAAAGCAGCATAACATTGTGACAGGGAACATGGAAGGAACAGACAGAACTCAGTGTAAAGTAAAGCAGTGATAATTTCTGCATCAGTAATCCAGATAATTGGTTTTTAAACTTTAAAGGAATAATAATAATAATAATAATAATAATTTTATTATGTTTAATTAAAATAATATACATCAATCAAGTAACACACTAAAATGGTCAATTATGTGTTACTCAATATTGAGTACGTTAATATTACCACTATTATCAAAATTATCACTGTGTGTGGTGGCACATGCTTTTAATCCCAGTACTCTAGAGGCAGAAACAGGCAGAACTTTGAAATCAAGGCTAGCCTAGTATACACAGTGAGTCCCAGACCAGCTGTAGCAACAGGGAAAACCTGTGTCAAAAAGAGCAAAAAATAATAATAGCGCCATTAATTTTGGTTTTATGATGGTCTCGGCATTGTATTTCTAGATGTTGATGTGATTCTTCCGCAGAATCTGCTTATTAATACTGAAAATCTTAAGGGTCTGTGCTTGTTTCCTGAGTATTTGTTTTTTATAGATAACTTTTGTATAGAGCACATTTGGTCTTTTAAAGCTGTTCTTGGGCAGTGAGTACCTAGGGAAAGCTAATCTTTACAATCTGTTTTATCACATGCAAGGGAAACATGGCTATCGAAACCTTTATATTGCTGCCAGTACAGTGGCACTGAAGTGAGTGGAGCACAGACAGATGGCTTAATAGAAGGTCATCTACTGAAATCATATCTGTAGCGAAGAATTCATTGCTAAAGAGAGAGCCGCAGACAAACAGAACTTGACATTTTAGAAGCAATATCACAGTATCACGTTTAAGGGATACATACAGCTCCGAGACAAAAAATGATGTGGATCTTTAGCAGGAACAATCAAGTAGTTCACACATTATGTCAGTATGCTGCAAGCCTTTTGATTAAGATCATTTTTTTTCTGGTCATAAGAAAATGCTATTTCAAAATGTCAACCTCAAAAGAAATGTACTCTCAGAGTCACATTGTATTATGTATCACAATAGAGATTAATCATAAATGATTCATAATGTAAATAGTATGCAATTGTATATCCTTTGATGACAGTATCAACATAGAAAATGTAATCAACTGTCATTTGTCTACATTTTCTCTGGCTTGGGGGGTAAGAGTTCCAGGGATGTCTCAATTAAGTTTAGTTGAAGCAGCACTTACAAAAGAACAAAGAGAAAAAAATGACCATGTCCATGACAGAGTTTGAAAGAGGATGTCACCCTGGGGTAGGAGGCAAGACACCTAAAAAGGTATGTCCTTGTGTCAAAATCTTTCTCCATGATGAGCTAAGGTAGATATTTACCAAATGTATTAGATTGATATGAAATGTTGAGTGATACATAGTGTACATAACTTTCATTTGAACATGATAAGTTCTAGATCCTGAAGAACAGGAAAACTCACAAAGATGCACTTATATGAATTGAAAATTTATCATTTATCAGGGGGCTTAACAGCTAGAAAAGTTAATCTATAAGAAATAGCAAAAAAAGATAACTATTCACCTATGAATTAAAACTGCACCTTCAGTAAAAGTTCTTCTAGCCTCATGATTCTTTGGTGGGATTGGAATGAACATAGAAGTATTGGTGTAAATGCAGCATGGTGAGCTTGGGTTGCTGCAAATGCTTTAAGTCAACTTTCACAACACCTTACTGTACTTGGGAATTTTTATGAATATTTACTGTTATGGGGAATTTTGGCTTTAACCTAAAGTAATGAAGGAACTTGCCAATCTATGGTATGTTCTCCAAAACACTATAGAAAACATTTTAAACATTTAAACATTTAGGAAAGAATAGAGTACCTGAAGAAATACTTTATATTTGTGAGAATTTTCAATTAACTAGTGGGTGAAAGGTAATTTTTAAAATTTAATTTCATGTCATTGAGTAAATAAATATCCCAGTAGATGCTAATTTAAGCCAATCATCTACTATAGTTTATAATTCAAGGGAGACTTGGGTTACTGAAAGGAGACAGAGAGAGAGAGAGAGAGAGAGAGAGAGAGAGAGAGAGAGAGAGAAGCAGAGACAGAGACAGAGAGAGAACTTGATTTGATCTAGGTATGTTACAGCTGCCCCAAAGAATTGAAGGTCATGTCTGAACAGAGACTCCCGATTGTGGCTACATCTTTTTCCCTCTAGCTTGAAGAAGAAAAACCTTTCCTATGCAGCAGCAGCATACTTCAGTGATAACGAAGAAGGCAGGCTTGTTTACACAAAGACTGGCACAAACCCCGCCAAAAGATAACTTACCTCCTCACTGAAATTTTGTACTCTAAATGAGAAAACCTCTCTATTGACAAATTGGAAAGAAAAATTTTAACTCTGTGATTAAAAATATCAGGACATGGGTTTCCATCAAGTGGCACATTTTTCTTCTCTGAATGGAACTTTGACTTAAATTATAGTTTATAACACTTTTCTTCAAACTATGTGCCTCTCACTTAATGGCAATTTTAGACCTTAAATGATATGAAATGTGATTTTATGATTGAAAAGTCAGGAGCAGTGTGCTTTAAGATGGAGTTTTTCTCATGGAGAAGTTTTAAAATGAGTACAACTAACCAACTCCCAGTCTGGTGCTACTGAGAATTCCTTGGTGTCTTGATGCTGCTTACTAACATTGCACTTACGGCGCATTGGTTACCTGAATTGTAGAGTTGATAATTAAGAAATTTCCTCCCAACTAAATCCATACACTATAAAAAGAAATAAGACATATCTTGAATAATAATAATAGTAATATCTGGGCTGTGTGTTGTAGCACTTGGAAGAAAGAGGCAGGCGTATCTCTGTGAGGTCAATGTTAACAGTGCTTACATAGGAAGTTTCAGACCCACTGGGGCTACAGAGAGACCCTGTCTCAAAAACAAAAGACAGCAAAATTATATTTCTAATGGTTAGTGCTATGCTTTGCCTGATTTAGCCAGAAAGTACCACAGTCTAATAAGCAGAGTAGCATCTCAGAAGTAGACCTTTTTGTGTTAAATATGAGTAATGTTTTATTAAGCCTTAATGGGAAAAGGTTTGAGATGAGATGAAGTGGCTAAAGGAGGTAATCCTGTAGAAGGAAAAAATCACGTTTTCTTGGTGCTCTTAGAAATTTATTTTTTACAAGAAATGGCACAGATGGGAAGTGCCCCTGGAATTCTTGCTGATAGAGTTTGTCATTTTCATGGGACAACTAAGTTAATGGCTTGGTTTGAGTTTTTTCACGATGCAAGGTTACACTGCATTTTGTCTGATATGTGGATAGAAAGAAACAAATACAATCAAACATATTGAATTTTCACTTGGAAGCAGATGTTATGGATGTCAGTTAGTATGATTTTCATTTTGCAAGGCAGCAATCCTATCTAGATGTTTTATTCTTTAGAAAAGCTTTCTCCATGATTCATCTGCTATTATTCCTAAGTTTCCTAACCATTTTATCTTCATTAATATTTCCTATTATATATTCTAATAAAATGAATAAAGGTATGAATGGTTTTCTACTTTTTTATGTGCATTGGTAAAATTTAATCTCACCCACGCATAACTTGGGTACAGTGTTGAAGAAGTGGATGTAAGGATTGTAAGAGCCAAGGATGGCGGATGACCACAAGGAAACAGAGTTGCCAGGCTTCTGGGAAATTGCTGAAATGAACTTACAGCAATGGTCGTAGCATATACAAGACCCATCTAAACTCAAACCAGACAAAACCAAAGCATAGAACAGGAGAAATGGACAAGAAACTCCAATGTTCACTGAGGAGTTACTGGCAACTGATCATTGCTGGGTGAATGAGATTTGGTTTTCTTCAAAACAAGTAATACTAGATAGGCCGAACAGGTTCCAGTAGATGAAACCACATGGAGGTACAAAAATTTAATTCAGTAGGCCTTAAATGTATGACAGGATGCACTGGATTTCAGTGGGGGCATGGAGGGTGCAGATAAGAGAGGTATAAATATTATTCAGAAGCATTTTGTGAAATATACAAAAAAGAATCTCTGTTGTCACATTGAGGAAGCATTATGGGAAAAATATGTGAAATTATGGAAAAAAGCATGAGTTTCACCTAAAGGGTGGTGTGTATCTGGAGGCACCTGAATGTTACATGGAAACTAAGAATCATACTGCATGCTTTCATAACTAGTCATGGTTAGAAATAAGTCACAGTATGCACATGAGCTACATGTCCTTGATTACTAATGAATCTGTTAATGAGCACAGACCAGAATATACTATAGGTTATTGGAAGCTCAACAGATGATTACTTAAGAAAATTGTCGTAATGTGTCAGGGTTAAAATAACAAAATGAAATAAAACCCTCCTCAAATGAGCTTTCCTGTAGGGTGGTTGGTGACAATAGTCACTTATAAGAACAGTTGAGAGGAAAATAGGAGATGATGTGTTAGTTTTTTCTTATTTCTTAAACTGGTTTCCTTTTAATTGGAATTTTGTGTATTTGCATCATTTACAGCCTTTCAACAAAGGCTCCTCAAATCATTCCAGACACTATCTATACTCCCTCTAAATTCCCTGTCCACTTTTTAAATTATTCTTTTCTTATTGTTACATATACCTATGGGGATATTGGTTTCTAGCCCCTAGATGACAACCACACAGCTCAGAGTCTTCCATTACCATGCTGTTATCTCACTGCTTATCTCTCCTATAGTTTTACTCTCTCTTTTCCTAGAATGATTACTGTAAGAAATATCACATAGCGTATATTAAGTTTGAAAGATGCAATGCTCCATATAATATGACAGTACTCTTTACGTGTGGTGAATATATTTCATGACATTCTAATCCAAGAGAAAGACTATATCAAGATGGAGCTTTAGATTGAAAGGTAGACTCTTATCTCCTGAGCAAACTCAGTCTAATGTAGAAGCTCTTACTAGCAGCTATATCTTGTAGGGTACTGCCTAAGTTTTCTTCTGTTCCTGAATTTTAGGTTTCACATTGAGGTCTTTCATTTATTTTGAGTTGATTTTGTGCATGGTGATACATTTGGGACTAATTTCAATCTTCTACATGTGAAAAGCCAGTTTTCTCAATACTGTTTTGAAAATGCTGTCAGTCCTCTAATGTAGAGTTTTGGCATCCTTGTCAAATATCAGGAGGCTGTACTTACATACACTCATGTTTGAATTTTCTGCTTTGTTCCACTGATCTGCAGATTGGATTTTCTGCTAGTACTAGGCTGTATTTATTATTTTGAAATCTTATATGGAAATCTCTCCTGAATTATGCTTTTTGTCAGAATTGCTTTGCCTGTCTTGGGGGTTTTGAAATTCTATATGAATTTTAGAATATTTTCTCTGTTTTTTTGAAGAATGTCATGATGGTTTTGATTGAGATTTCATTGAATATATAAATTGCTTTTAGTAAGAAAGTCATATTCAGAATAGTAAGCCTATCAATACATGAGCATGGTGGGATTTTTACATCTTCTAGTGTCTTCCTCAATCTCTTCAGAAATTTAAAGTTTTCATTGTGGAGTTCTTTCACAAAACTTTCTGTGCTGCAAAGGAAAAACAATCAGTCAAGTGAAGAGGAAACCCACAGAATGTTACAGAATATTTGCCAGATATGCATATGATATGAGGATTAATATTCAGAATATACAAAGAACACAAAAATCAAAGAGTCAAGAAAACAATTAATAAATGAGCATATTTCTATAAAGAGAGCTTGCAAAAGATAAGATAATAATGGCTAAGAAATATATTAAGATGTTGTGCTGGATAGCTTTAGTCATCAAATTGACACAATTGAGGAACAGTTTCCATTTAATTGGCCTGTGGTCATGACTGTGGACAGTTTATTGATTGATTTTGTGATGTCACTGTGTGAGTGGTGCCTCCTCTGGTCATATGGTCCTGTATTTTATTTAAAAAGCAGGATGAACACATTTGAGGGACGGAAGCCTGTAAGCCACATTCCTCCATGATCTGTGCTCCAGCATTTTTCCCTGAGTTCTTCTTTGGCTTCCCTCAGTGATGAATTATGATCTGGGAGACATAAAATAAAATAAATCCTTTTCTTCCAAAGCTGATTTGGGTTAGTGTTTTTATCACAGCAACAGAAACCTAACTAGTTAAGATGTATTCTATATCCTTTAGCAATTAGGAAAAAGAAAATAGAAATTATTTCAAGATTTCATCTTACCCTAGTCAAAATGGCTAAAATCAAAGAAACACCTAACAACAGATGATGGTGAGGATGTGGGTAAAGTGGAAACAACTCATTTCTGATGGGATTGCAAACTGGATTAACCACTACAGAAATCATTGTAGAGACTAATCCAAAAGCTAAAACTAGATTTATTACATGAGTCCGAGATACCATTCCTTGACATGTACAGAAAAGGACTGAAATTCTACTATAAAAATATTTACTCTGGAATATTCTATGTCTCTCTTTTCAGAAAATGTAGGAAATGGACAGACCTATAAAGACTATGAACCACAGCCTAACAAAATATCCCTATTTTATGTATTAGGGGCACGTTTGTCTGGAGGATAATTAACAGATATCTAATTAGACTTATGTTCTGCTCAGTAGGAGGGAATTCATGCATGATATTAGAAATAGCCAAATATCCATGACTGAAGAGATCTTAGCTCTTAGATCGTACTATTTGCCACTTTCCTTAGCCAATACAGTTAAGTGTTAAATTATTTATTTTTATTTTATGTATGTGAGTGCTTTTCTACATGTATGTAAGTGCACTCATGTCATGCAGTACACACAGGGGACAAATGAGTTTGTCAGATCTCGTGGAACTAGAATTAATGATACGATGAAGATTCTTTACTAAGTGGAAAAAAACTAAATTAATCTGTGAATATAAGAATAAGTATTTAGAATATAATAAGAAGTCACATTATGAGAGATGGCTCATCAGTTAAGAGCAATGCTCTTGCAGAGAACCTGGATTCTATTCCCAGCACCCACATGGAAGCTAATAACCATCTCTAACTCCAGTTCCAGGGGATTCTATGCCTTCATCTGACCACTTCTGAGATTGAATGACAGGGGTGCACTTAAATATATATGCAGGTAAAAAGTTCACATACATAAAATAAAAGTAACAAATAATCTTCTTTTGCAATAAATATAGAAGATCACAAAGTTTCACAACTGTAAAAATACAGAAAATAAGTGCCTTGTCATAAATGAAATATATACAAGATCATACACTTAAGATTTAGTGATCATAGCAGAAGCAGTAGAAATAATGTAAGATACTCAGGCCCAGGACTCGTGCTGCTTGATCTTTCAGTAGTGTCCTCTTGACAGAACAGAGAAGCTTCACCCATTAAATCTCCTCAGTATGTTTGCCTAAACAAGACTTGCATAGTTCCAACACTAACTGGCATAACAATATAGATGGGAGAAATTTCACATGGGCTCATTTCAAAATGAAGATCTACAGGAATTCATTGAACTCCCTGTTGGTAAGCCATAAACACATATATATGTGAGCACTACTATGTGTGTGTGTGTGTGTTTGTATGTGTGTGAACTGTACGCAACAATACTAATCACAGCAATACTAATCAAGGATGAGGTCAAAACGTTGAAATGGCGCTGTGGGGACGTGGGCATAGCTGGACAGTGTGAGGTGACAAGAGCAAACGCTCTGCGTGAGACTGGGGAAAATAACTTAGAATACACCATTACGCCAGCTGTGGCGGTGCATGCTTTTAATCTCAGCTTTCTGGAGGCTGAGGCAGACAGATCCCTACGAAATCAAGGCCAGCCTAGACTACACAGTGATTTCCAAGCCAACTGGGGTTCAGGAAGACCCTGTGTCAACCCACCCCCAAATATTATTACTTTGATGATTTATAGAACAAGAAAAGCCAGGCCAGGCTTTTTTTTTTTTGTAAATGATGGTCCATATGTGATGGTCCAATTATTTTCAGTATAATTGTTAGTAAGAGTGTGTCTGTGTTGTTATGTTAAAACTCCATCTAAAAATAGATCAATATAACTATCATTTTCCACCATGAAATATTGGTGTTTGCCTGTGTTTTATATTCACTTATTGAATCAGCATTACATAAAAATAATTCATATAGTTTCCACACTTATCATATTCATTTTCCCTGCCACTAACACTTTGTATAACAGCGGTACATTGGCTAAAACAAGACGTTAACTTAGACATATCGCTGTTCACCAAGTTTCAGATTTACTTGGTGTCATTGGTTTTCTAACTAATTTATTTTCTGTTTGTATATTCAGTTTAGCATATCATGCTGTGCTTACAATTAATCCATACAAATTATTCTGTATGTTTTTACATGATTCCACAGTTATACATTTATTGATTCTCTTATATATTGTAAAAATTCAAATATTTATTAGTACAATATGATCATTTTATGAAATGAGGTCAATTCAGGTGAATTCCTGAAGCTATTCCAATCTTTCTCTAATTGTTCCTTTAGTCTATAATTGGAGAGACTAATTTCAGATATTCTCTTTCAATGTTTAATCCAAATTATTTTTAATAATTAAAGTGCTAATCCAGTAGAGTCACAAGAAATTTGAGTATTATACAAATTAAAATTATGCTTTTTTTTTATCTCCCTGGGATTGACTTCAGGCAGGGTTGCTCCAGGAAACGAAGCTACGAGCACAGAGAGCAGAAAGGGAGTTTCCAACAATAATGTCACATGGGTAGATAATGTGCTATGTTGTGACTTTATGGAGGCATCACTCAGTAGGTTTCTTTAAGAATTAACCAGAAGAATGCACTTTATTTAGAGTAAACAATCCACTAGTTGAGTGGTGAGGACAGATAAAAGGCACAGATCCTTTATAGCCAGTTCTGCTTAGAATGTCCTGGGATCTACTAGCAACTTTGTCCAGGCTAAAGGCCAGACGTGCATTCTTTCATATATGTAAAAGCTTGTGTCAAGTTTGTGTACCCAGATGTCCCTTGGTTAGAGTTCATCCACTGATGCAAACCTGGTAATCTTATCTAGCATCATTCCCTTAAATAAAACTAACTCTCCCTCTCCCAACAGTGATGTTTCGCCAATATTCCTCAGCTAAGGTTGGGTTTTTATCTGTTTGAATTTTCATGGCTCCTGTACATGCTGTCACCATTGCTATAAGTTGCTTAGAGCAATTACATGGTCATCTGGAAAACTGCTTCCTTCCTTGTTGTTATCTACCACTTGTGACCCTTAGAGTAGAATTCCTGCCCCACTTCCACAATGCTCTCTAAACCTTGCATGGGTGAGTTTTAAGTCCAGTCCAGGGACAGGCACTCAGTAGTCTCATTACCTGCATGTTGGCCAGTTGTGGCTTTTTGTGTTAATCACCATCTGTTTCATAAGGAAACTTTGCTGATGAGATTTGTGTGATGCATTTATATTCTTCCTGACCCTTGATTTCCTGAGCCATACATGTAGAGATTGCATTCTAAATTTGTCACTTAAAGCCGACTATTGTGGGTCCGTCTCCATCTCCAGCACGACTGTTGTGCTCCAGCCATGCCAGAGAATGGAGGACGATCGAAAGGGACCTCAGGTGGCTCAGAGTGTGGCGGGAGGAGTTCCCTCCCAGGAGACTACATCAGTGGGTAGTTCGGTTATTAGAGCCAATGCAGGGGTTTATATAGGGAGGCCTTCCTGACCATTACAGAAGGCGGGAAAGTTAAAGTGGGGTTTGGGAGAAAAGGTTGGGAAGGCTGTGGAAGTTCAGGAACGAGGAAATGAAACCCAAAGACCCAGTTCTGGTCTGGGATGGGGGAAAGGAAGATTCATATCTACAGTAGCTTCCTGGGGCCAGGTTATCACACAGGCAGAGCAGGTCAGACACCTGCCATCCCTTTAGGGTATCTGGAGTTGCTTGCCTTGCTCAATACCCAGATCCCCACAGACTATCTTACTACACTTATTCTCCATTTGACCAGTTGTGGAACTCTGTAATAGTCTTCATGTGTTGCAAAATGAAGCTTCTTTGATGACTGGTGAGGTATACTTATTTGTAAATATAAGCATGTATATTTAACATAGAGCAAGAAATTACATTAGTCTAGAGATTTGACAGATGTTAGGGTTTTCTCAAATTGATTATTTCTCCAATCATGAATATTTGGCTGTACTTACACATCCACATATGAATTCTCTCCCATTCAGCATGCCTTAAGACCAGTTAGAGAGATATTAGCCAAGATAAAAGTTTCTCTACTGCACCAACAGAGACAGTTTGCAACAAGTCATTGACATGGTTATTTGTCTTTTCAGATGGGTTGAACTATTAATTTATTTTCTCCCTTAGCAGCTTTCATAGTATACTCATACAATCCGAGTTATTCTTCAGAGAGGAGGATTCCAGAACAGCTCCAACTCCAAGTTCTGTGTCTGATGTATTCCCTGTCTTTGTCAAAGATCTTCAAGTTCTCTGAGTCAATCAAGGGCTAAAGGAATAACATGGGTTATTTGGAGGGGCGTGTCTCTTGGACTAACCTGACCAACAACTTGAAGGGAGATTTTTCTTGTCTTATACTGTCTTTCTTGTTATATAGACTTTAGCTAAACACTTGTGTGTGTGTGTGTGTGTGTGTGTGTGTGTGTGTGTGTGTTTATCATGTATTTTTTCTAATCCATTTCTCTCTGGTTTTCCCCAGTAGCTAAGAATTCTTGATCTCTCTTCTCTCTCCCCAGTGTAGCTTTCCCGCCTCCTCCTAACGTCACCCACTTCCCTCTTCTTAATTCCTGTCCCCTATTATCTCCCTATTGTTGAAAAACATTTTTAATAATCAAATTAATCATCTCTTGTGTTGGGTTTACATAATTTGAATTTTTTATTTTGGGCAATGGAGCTAGGTAATATAAATTTGTCTTTTCTGATGATTTATGTTTGGTAATTTTAGTGCACCTTTTTCAGCAACCTCTGACTACAACCCTTTGGAATTGATCACTTTCCTTGAAAATGAGTTTTTTTTTTCTAATTTTTAAATGATGATTTGAGAGTTTATGTGTTCTGTCATAACCCTTGCCTCTCAACTTCTTCCACATCCACCCCACATCCCTCTTCACATACTTTCATGTACTTTTTTTTTATTTCTTCA
This sequence comes from Eospalax fontanierii, assembly GCA_035773235.1. Taxonomy (NCBI): domain Eukaryota; kingdom Metazoa; phylum Chordata; class Mammalia; order Rodentia; family Spalacidae; genus Eospalax; species Eospalax fontanierii. Next base: position 89,507,198 of record CM069524.1, read on the forward strand.
ACAAGTCCACATCTGTTGCTAAAATAACTCTGAAGAGTGACACCAGTCCTGGACATGAACAGCCAATTAGTACCACAGCCTTAAAGTAAACTTTCTCTCCCTTACCCGTCAGTTTTAATATGGCAATGTGTCATTGGTTAGGGGTGGAACTTCATGTCTGGAATCTTGTCTGCTTTGATCCTGAACAAGACTTCTTCATTCTGTCACAATTCCTGTGAGTTGATTAATGCAGCTGCCCTGTTCCCTTGAAGTCATCCACAAACTCTGGCTCATACCACCTTTCTTCCCCTCTTCCCAAAGTGATCCATGTATGCTTTCTGATTCCCCTGGAAGTCTACTCCAAGGATAATCTCATCCCTTTGTTTTTCCCCCCAATGGAGAAGCACATGTCAGGTTTTCTTAAAGCAGAGGAAAGATTTGGTCAACTCTCTGGAGGACCTAAAGTCTTCCTGCTTATTTTGAGATGCAAAGGAATAAATCCTTTTACCTGTTCTTTTTCTTGTTTGAGGTCTGCACATCCAGGTATCTCTCTGTATCAATCTTCCCTTTAGCATCCACTCTATGTATTGTAAGGCTTATCAGCAACTTCCATATTTCCTTAGCTATTCTTGGCATTTCTATATAAGCGCTTTGAGACTGCATACACAGTTCAAATAATTTAGCATGTTAATCTGAAAAATGTTGTTGATATTATCGTTTGACATTTATAAATTTAGAAGTGTATTGTTGGACCTTTGGAATCTTAGAAATTTAGAGCAGTGTCATTTAGGAATATTGTCTCTCCATTTATTTTAGAGGTACTTTCATGTATGTCAGCAAAATGTTATTGTTTCTTAATAATATTATTATCCATCATTCATTAATTTAAGCCTTTTACACCTTATAGATTGCAATTTATATATAAACTTTTAAAATTTCCCTTCTCAGTCAGATATGGACCAGAGCTTTAATCCCAGCACTCAGGAGGTAGAGGTAGGTGGAGCTCTGTGAGATCAAGGCCTGAATGGTTGACATAGCCAAGTAACAGACTAGCTGAGTCTAAGGAATCCACTGTCTCAAAATAGAGATTTTTTTTTAAACCCAGACAACAAAATAAAATTTCATTTCTCAGGTAGCAAGATGGCCTACTGTGTGAACTAGTCTCCATCTCCAGCACAGCTGGAGCCATCCCAGAGAATGGAGGACAATTTAACAGGGCCTCAGGCGGCCCAGAGTATGGCCAGAAGAATTTCTAGGAGACTGCATCAGTGGCCAGTTCATTTATTGAAACCAAGGCAGGGGAAGTTTATGTAGGGAGGTCTTTCTGGCCATTACAGAAGGTGGGAAAGTTAAAGGTGGAATCTTTAGGTAAAGGCAGGAAGGTTGTAGGACTGATGTGGAAATTAGGAACAAGTAAACAAAACCCAAAAACCTGGTTTTGGTCTGGGGTGATGTTTGTGGGGAAAAAGAAGATTAAGCAACTGGTGAGGAATGAGGATGTTGGATCTGCAGTGGCCTCCTGGGACCTAGGTTATAGCTTCAGGTAGAGCAGACCAGAACACCTGCCACAATGCCCCCTCAATGCCTTTACCCAATAGGGCCCAGGTCCCACACTACTTGGAAAAGGGGTCTGCTGCCAAGTCTGATGGACTGCATTTGATCCCTATGAACCACATGGTGCAGAGCTGATACCAGAAAGTTGGACATCCACACTATATGTGCCATGATAAATGCGTGTGCGCATATGTGTGTATACATGCACACACACAGAGGCTCAGAAAAGAAAGAAAAATGTAAAAAGTTATTTCTAGTATATGATTATAATTGTTCTATCACTTCAATCATAATTTTATGGTAAACAACTTTGCTGTTAAGTTTTCAGTTCTACCAATGTCTAAGATCATTGAGAGTGTTTTGTTTTTAATTGTGAACAAAGGTAACATATACAAAAGTTCCTGGATTTATTAAATTCACAAGAAATTTGCTAGCCATGCCCTCCATATACCCAACAATGTTACATGAGAATAATGGTAATAAGCACCCCTCTGCTACTTCTTGAGAGTTCTACCTTAAATATCACCCTTAAATATTCAGATTTGTTTATTAGTATTTTGGTTCATTTCCTCAACAAATTTAAAGACATTTTAATGTATCATCTAAGACTTTTCCTTTTGACCAAATAAATTTTATTTCTACTTTATGATTTTCTGTTAACTATGCTAATTCATATTTGAATGGAAATGTCTAAAGGAGTCACCACATTTCCATTATATTTATGCTTTTCACAAGGAATTTTAACTGATTGCCTAATGGCAAGTCAGTTGCCTGATTCAAATAACTGAATGCAGGCAACATCACAACCCACATAATATCTGAAATAAAAATCTTAGTTACGATTCATATGCTACCATACAATTTCTCATTATATTTGTTCATTTAAATATCATCAGAAATTCATTACTCCATAAATTTTGAAAACTTTTGAAACACAACACAAACTTTTGTACATTTTAGAGACTTCAAACTTACCTCATTCATTCATATTAAATTTCATATTTCTGTACCCCTACTTGGAAAAGTAATCTTCATGATAACAATTTCATTAAATAAAAATCATTTACAGAAAGAGAAAACTCAAAATTAATGTAATAGGTAAGACATATATTGTAATCGCTTTTCCCAAGGAAAAAACATAGTTTAAGACTAAACATATGAGGTTATTCTTATGAAATCAGTAAAAATTCATAACACTTACATAGTGATATTTAATATTGCTGTTAGTTCATAAATTATTCTGTTCTCACCTCTATGAAGATTTTTTGTAGTAAAGAAAAAAGACTACTATTATAATCCTTGTCAGTAAAGCAGCTCTTGACTACACAAATGCTGTGTAATATTTTCCTGAATAGTTTATAGCAATTCCTCAAATAAAATACAGGATGGCTTAGCCCAATTTCTGAGAAATGAATCAGATTCCTAACTTCTAGCATTGAACTTATAGCTTTCACAGAGAATGCTTGAACTGGTTCATCAACAGTCACCTGTGCTTCTCTAGCCAGGAGATATTTACCATGATACAAAGAAAATAGCAAACAGAGTTTTCTGATAAAAGTCTGAGAGGGGCATAACCCTTCACACTGTCAGAATCTATGTCAGTTCAAAAGGAAAGAAAAGAAACCCAGAGAAGTCTTCGAGTACACAGACACACATGCACAGTCATGTACAAACAACATTTTCCAAAACTACAGATAACAACACAAAGTAATAAACAAAAATCAAAATAACTGGTGGCTACTAAATTACAGCAAATGTATTTTTTGAGTGTTAAAGTTCTCCAGGATGCTATAACTTGGAATACCTTGAACTTTTTTTAAGAATACAGTGAACAGTTTAGAATACAATTAGAATATAACATAGAATTCAAACTAGAATGCCATGAACTTTTCTTTAAGAATACAATGAACAATTTACTTGTAGAGGGAGTAGTGTCTACTAGATATGATGACTGACTTCGCTGATACAAATGTTGGAATTAATTTTATCCAAGAGTATAAAATACTGAAACTGCATACATTAAAGTAAGTGTTAAATAGTCTATGGACAATATAATATATCCCTCTGCACAAATGTCAAATTTTTGCAACTATATCAAATCATATATGAAAATAAATAACATAAAGGTTAAATTACAATTAAATAGAAGTTTAGAAAGACAATTTTAATAATGTAAGATTTACATAAAACAAAAATCTATAGTCTATTTCAGAACAAAATATTTGAATATCAAAATGTGAAAAAATTAGAAAAATAAAAAGAAACAAGGAAATACCACATAAAAGAAAAAAAGAAAGGAATACTTTACTATATCAGTGGATCATAAAAATTGATAAGAAACATAAGAAAAAGTATTAGAAGAATTTGGAAAGCGAAGATATTATTGAATCAAATTTTTAATAAGTATGTAAAAAATGTTTAACCAAGATGTCAATTTGGGAAAACCTACTGAATAATTGCCATTGATCATTTTGGAAAATAAATGTATTAACTGCTAATATTGCTGATATTTCTCAAACTGAACAAGCATGTGTATTTTGAATGAATGTGCTAATCATAGCAATGTTATAAGAGGTAATCTGGTCAAATCCAAAATAGAAATGTGTTCTTCATTTAAATTAAAATTTTCATTTCAAAATAATACACAGAAACAAAAGTTCTACCTTATAAAGACAAATATTTAAAGACATTTCTTGCATAGTTTCCTTATGTTATAAAACAATAATGAAAACAGAATCCCTAACTGAATGTTTAACATTTAAAAATATATGATATTACACACCCATGCATGAAAGATAAGTTGATTTATAAGTAAATGTCCATTCTTTAAAAGCAGTATATCTCAATTAATTTGCACACTAGATGTTATGTTTTTTTTTAAAGTGGGCATAAATGTGTATATTTTCAAGGGCATTCCAAAGATGCTTGGAAATAGAAAAAAATTATAGTTAATATTTCTACATGTGAAATGATGAGGAGCTGGAGAGATGAGGGAGGGTGATGCTGAATTGTACTATGTTCTTTCTCTGATTCTTTCATTGCAAAGAAGAGGTTAAAATTTGGTATTCTAAAAAGTTCAATCGACAATAGTTTTAACAAAATGTGCACACAACTCTAACAAATATTATAGCGTATACAGTCCTATTTCTTGTACAAAAGAAATGACTTTTCCTCTCTATTTCAAAATTAATATCAACTCAATAGCAAATATTGAGCTTTACCAAGGTTTATGAAATCTACAAAATTGCTACAGAACCTTCAGAGGCAAGTAATGCTTCCTTTAAGGGCATTCTGGCTATTTGGATGAGAGTTAACAGATTGTAGCTGTTGGAACATTGTGATCTAGTCTGTTTGATGAAGTGAGGTACTATAGTTCATGGCAATAAATGCCAAAAGCAGTGACTTTATCAGTCAACTGATATTGCCAACATATTCCCTGGCAGAGTATCATTGCTCAATACTTGACATACAGAAACAAAATATTTTCTAATGTGTATTATCCCTATATCACTTGATAAAAAGAGGTTGTTTTGTGAGCTTCGAAAGTGCTTTAATCTGAGATCCTACACACTGTTGCATCTGACAATGTACAAACCTTAGATTTTGAAAAAGTATAAAACATTTAAAACAGTTGCTTACCATTTCCTCTTCATACATCCTTGAAAAGTCAAAATTCAGTGGGAAGGTATATGATTATAATTTTATTTTGTCAAGAAAAGAAATTAAAATATTAGTTATATTTTAAATTATAAAATACTGTTTTCTGAAATTTACAAATTCATTTTGAGTTTTAAGAGCATGTATATTGTCCGTGGTTAATTCTACAACAAATTATTCAATAGCAAGAGATAATATGTACAATACCTCCTAAAATGTCTTTTTAAAAACACATAACACATAAATTATAAACATTGGAAAAAATGTGTTTGTTAAATTTGCACATAGATTTGTACAAAGATTTAATAAAATTAAATATTGGCCTTTTTGATCACTTGGATTCTTTAGTAGTTCCTAGTAGTTTGAATGAATATGTACCTCAGAGGCTCCAAGAATTTGGACATTTTGTCCTTGGTTGGTGCTGCTTTTCTGGGAGGCTTTAGGAGGTGTGGCCTTCCTGGAGGAAATGTGCTGCTGCATATCAGCTTAGAGAGTTCTTGAGCCTTGCCAGATGTCTAGTCTCTCTCTGCTTCCTGTTCTTGCCTGAAGGAGTGAGTACTTAGTGTTCTGTTCCTACTAAGTTCACCTCACCATACCTTCCTGCCAGGACCAGCTCGGATCCCTCTGGAGCCTGGAGCCGTAGCTCAAATAAACTTTACCTCTCTAAGTTCCCTTGATCACAGTGAGTTATCACAGCAAAAGAAAAGTAATTAATACAGACATCGGTACCAGGATTGTGAAGTATTGCTGTGTTAGATCTGACCCCATGGGGTTTTGGAGTAATGTCCAAGACTTTGGAGTTTTGGACAAGAGAAGCCGCTGGATGGTGTAAACTGAGCTTAAGAAGCTATTTTAATAAAAGCCTGTAAGAAAGTGGCACTGAGAGCAAAGTATTTCCAGAGGGAAAGGAGGGCTTAGGCAGAAATTGGGATATTTTGGCAAAGAGTCTGGTGGCTCCCTGCCTAAGAGCTTGCCTGAGGCTAAGTTGAAAAACAATGGCCCAATTTCTTTGGTAGAGGAAATTTCAATACAATGTAATGAAGAAATGGTGGTGTGGCTATTAATGTTGGCTATTATACAGACCTACGGTGAAAAAGAGCAAATGGAGCAGAAAGCAATGCAGATTGTAGAGTTTGGGTTAAAAAAAAAGAGCACTAGGAAGATTAATATTGGAGCCAAGTCTTATGCTGATGAGAAAATCTCCTTGTCACAGAGATTAAAGAGGCCTAGATTTGTACTTAATCTAAATATTACTTTAAGGGAAATACCACACCCAGTCAAACTTAGAATGTGTAAAAAGAAATTGCCTGGAGTTTTCTACTCCTAGAAGACAACAAACAAAATGTGCTGATAATGTGGGTGAAGCTGTCCCGAGTTTAACCCAGAATGACAGCCAATCTTGGGAGTGTCCATCACAGATTGTTAGCTTTAAAGTCATGAAAGCTATGGAGACAGGCAGCATGCAGCAGGGGTATCCCTGAATAGGCCTTGTCAGGCCAAGGGTGCTGACAGGCATTGTGCGAAACTGTGAAAATGAAGCTTCCTTCTCAGTGGAAATCCCAAGAATATGGTGGAGAAGCTAAGGCATCTACCAAGGAAAGCTGTATACAGGGAGTGGTACTATAGTAAGGCACCTCAAAAAGGGCTATAGCTATGCCATGCCCCAACTAAACCCAGTAGTTAAAGCTAGAAATAGTTAACTCAAATGGTATGAATGGAAAATTTGACCCAGCTGCACCAAGGTGTGGGTTTGAGAAGTGGTCAGCAGGTACCTGGTTGCTACGGATAACCCCAGATTTATGGCTTCTGTACTTTCTGTTTGGCTGCTCTTGTAGAATAGGAATTTTGCAGGGGGACTTTCCACCCTAAGGTTTGGGAACTTCCAACTTTTCACACTTTGATTTTTTTTTTTTTTTTTTTTTTCTTCTCTGGTATAAAAAGCTTACTTCGAGAAAGCTTGGCACTACTCTAGGGACAAATTTGCCCAGTGTGGTCACCGGCCAGCTCTAAAGACTTTCTTTTGACAATACCTTGTGGTCTTCTCTGGTGAATTACCTCACAACAGTACCAGCCCAAGAGAGAGAGATGTGTTGCACTCAGCAAAGCTGAACGTTCAAAGGCCGTTGGAAATAAAGTCCCAGAAGTTGGACATGGAGCTACTGGATTTGGTATTTTCCCTCCTGTTTTTTATCTGTTTTAGTCTAATATTTCCTCCCTCTGATCCCCATTCTTTCCTTTTGGAATAGGAATTGGGAATTTGGCTCCATTGTGTGCTGGGAGTATGTAATTTGTATTTTGATTTTACAGGGGCTTATAGTTAAGAGACTGCCTTGAGTCTCAGAAGAGACTTTGAAATGTGAATTTTTGAATAGTGTTGAGACTGATAAAGACTATGGGGTTTTTGAAGATAGGTTAAATGCATTTTACAATTTATATACCCATGAGTCTATGGGGGCAGAGAGTAGAATGTGGTATTTTAATGAAAATGTCTCCAATGGGATTCAAATATTTGATCATTTTGCCCCTAGGAGGTTGAGCTGTTTTCGAGGTCTTAGAAGATATGGCCTTGTTGGAGGAAGCACATCACTGGGGCTGGGCTTTCAGGGTTCTTAGCCTTTCCAGATTTCCAATAGCTCTCGGCTTCCCGTGCTTACTTGTAGATGCACTGCACTGGCCATCGCTTGCCAACATGCCTCTCTGCCATGCCTTGATGGACTCTGATTCATCCGGAACCAGAAACTTAAAAAAACAAACAAACAAACAAACTTTTCTTTTTATTAGTTCCCTTGGTCGTAGTGTTATATCACAGCAACGGAAAAGGAAGTAAGGCAAAATTATATGTAAATTTTAAGATTATTTTTTCATTCTGTGAAAAAATGACATTGGTTTTTTTAAAGGATTTATTTTGTGTGCGCGTGTGTGTGTGTGTGTGATGTGTGTTTGTGTATGCTTGGGTTTATGCACACCATGTGTGGTGCAGGTGCACATGGTGATCAGAAGATGGTATCAAATCACTTGAAGCTGAAGTTCAGGTTTTTATGAGACTTTTATGTGGGTGCTGGAATCTGACATCAGGTCCTAAGAAAGAGTAGCAAGTGTCCTTAATCACTGAGAAGTCTTTCCGGTCATGACAGTTTTTTATTTGGGGGTGGGGCAGGGTCTTTTTGTAACAACTTACTATGTAGACAAGGCTGGTCTCAATCTCACAGAGATGTGCCAACCTCTGCCTCCCCCACAAATTGGAATTAAAGACATGTACCCTGTGAGTCACTAATTGTTTGATGGAGAGTGTATTGAATATTGAGATTGATTTTAGTAAACATTCATTTTAATAATATTCACTCAGTATCTTGAGCAAAAAAGTCACAATGGAGACCCAAGAATGTCTCATTTCATAATATATTGTTGGAGCATAGTGACAGAAAGGGCCTGGTATTGGCATAAAAGCAGCTTGGAAGACAATGGAAATATAGCAGATGACATGAAGATGTGTCTACCTATCTCTACCATCTGAATCTGGAAATAAGGTAGTGAAAGTATTAAAAGAAAGACAACATCTTCAATATATAGCACTAAGAAAACGGGATGCAAATACAGAGGAGGTTAAAGTTATCTTTAGATGCTTATCTGTTACGCTATACACAAAGTAAGACAAGTTGGATCAAGACCTTAATGTAAGACACAAATATAAAATTAGTAAAGTAAAGTACTTCAGATATTGGTATAGGCAATGATTTATACTCAAATAGTGTAGGGAAATAAAGCCAGAATTAATCCTTGGCATTTAGTCCAGACAAAAATCTTCTGCACGTCAGAGGAAACAAAAGACTGAAGTTAGGACTTCATAATTTAACAGAAATCTTTGCCTTCTTTATATCTGACAGGAAATTAATATCTAGAATGTATAAGTTAAAAAAAAACACAATAAAACCAAACAAAAGAAAGCTCTGGCACTATGCTACTGATGGTTCAGTGGGTAAATGCTTGCTCCACAACTCTGAGGACTTACATTCAAATCTGCAGCATACATAGTAAAACTAGGTGCATCAGCACACATCTTTAATACTAGTACTGGGTGCCAGAGTCAAGTGGATCTGCCGTTTGATGGCCACCAGTCTAGTTAAAACTGCAACTCCATGAACAGTGATACCATACCTTGTAAAATATGTTGAAGAAGGAATTCAGGAATTCTTTCTGATGTTGAAATCTGTCCTGTATATATAACCATATACATGCATATGCATGTATGCCACACACAGACATATATGCACACAGAAGAAATAAATAGTACTGATCCAAAAAAATAATATCAGCAGATGTTTCTTTAAAAGAGTAGCAATGGCCAATAAATAGATGAAAAAATGTCTAGACTCTTTAACCATTAGAGAAATACAGATCAACATTACACTTTAATTACACTTGCTACCATCAGAATGGGTATTATACCAAGAAGAAAAGCAAAGAAATGAAAAGACAAAGAAAGAATAAGAAATATTGGTAAGTATATAGGGTCATAGGGAAGGAATCTTTATATACTTCTGATGTAAGTGAAAAAAACGATGGAATTTCTGAAAATAACATTAGGTTCAATGAACCAAACATAGTACATTTTCACCAATATGTCACATTGATAAAGAGCAAGGCAGTTTCTTTTTTGAAATGAGAGGAAAGGAGGCCCCTAGTGTTGAAAACCAACATTGCTCCTTTCTTAGTGAGCTCTGAAAGGCAGAAGAGCCCTTAAATTTATCTCAGAAGAAACATCTGCAAACTAACAGAAAGCTTCTCAGTGAACTTGAAGCAGACAGCAAATGTAAGGACTGGATTAAAATATATACTGAAATTAGCTTAAAAATATAAATTTACCTCAAAGTCCTCCTTCTACACATGACTACAGACTGGACCTTTATTTCACAAGTTTTGCTTTATAAAATTCATTCTCTGTAAATTTAGTTTAGCTGTGAATTTTGAAGAACTCATGAAGATAGAATCTAACTACAAGCCTTTGCTCTGGTAATAAATGACCACCAGACTTGTTTCCTCTTCATTTCCTGGTTCTTCTTTTTCCTTGAATAAGAGTTTTGAATAAGAAATATTCTACATAAATTTACATATTTGAACACTTGGTCCGCAGTTGGTGTGCTGTTTTAGGAGGTTTGCAGAGAAATACAAGGAAGCAAGGTGGCTCCTTGTTGGAAGAAGTATAACACTGAGGTGAATTTGGGGGTTCCTTGCCTTTCCCCACTTCTCGTTTGCACCCTCTGCGTCATATTTGCCATTAAGGATCTGATATCTCTTTCAAGTCACCTGGCACCATACCTCCCCCAATAATATGGAGTGTCCCTCAGAAACCAAAATAAACTTTCCTTAATAAGTCACTTTTGTTCATGGTCTTTTTCATGGCGGCAATAGAAAAGTAACTAACAGAGTAGTTGGTACTCTAAGGTGGGCTATAGCTGTAAAGTACTTGTTTTTGCTATGTTTTCTTTGAATGTTAGAAATTTGGACTAGAAAAGTGGTTGAATACTATAAGCAATGCTTAGGGGATTGTTGGAATAGAAGCATGGGAGATGATAGCACTGAGCATAATACTGATGTAGAAGTCTGGATCGAGATATGTCACAGGGACAAAGTCTCTAACAGAGACTGGCTAGAGGGCCATACATGTACTGTTTAGGCAAAGATTCTAGCTGCCTTCTTCTCATGTCATAGGAACTTCGCTGAAGCTAAATAAAAAAATACAAGATTAATTTCTTTAGTGAAGGGAATTTCAAAATAGCATATATTGAGTCTGTAGTTTGGTTATTATTGGCAACTCTTATGCCAGTAAACCATAAAAAAGAGCTAGTGGGGAAGGTAAAATACAAAATATACAGTCTGAAGAGGAGAACAACACTAAGAAAGTCAATATTGAAGCCAAGGCATTTGCTATAAAAGAGATTTTAACTGCTACAGTCATTAGCAAGGTTAAAGAGAGGCCTCCTGCTCTACAATGGAGTGATAGGAAGGGTAAACTCAGGGAAAGAGTTTAGCTTAGCTTCTAACTTGTGAAAGGAAAAAGCCTAAGGAATTTTCCAGTCCTGGAAAACAACAACCTACTTGGTGATGCAGTGTTGCTGTATCAGAAGCATGAATGGTACAAGAGTGATTGGGACATGGATTATTCCTCCGTGGCTCCAGAGAACTTCAGAGGCTAGAAAATGTGTCAATGATGAAGTCACCGAAAGAAGGCCATGAAAGGCTGAGACCCTGAGAGTTCATTGAGTGAAGTTGTTAAAAAACAAACCCTGGTTGTACTTAGAGATGTAAAGATGTTGGTGATACAACAAGTGTGAGGCACATGGGAATGAGAGTTGCACACAGGGAGTAGAAATAGCCTGAGAAAGATGTATATTCTACAGAAAAGCTGTAGCCATCTTGGTCCTTTGAAAATAAAGTCCGAAAGCAATGGACATTGTGCCTCAAGAATTATTAACTCTCCTGTCTTTAGGTCTTGTTTTATTGCAATATTTTCTCAGTATAACCTAATTGTTTCTTTTTGTTTAGAAATGTATATTCTGCACCATTGTATGTTTCAAGTATGTAATTTGGTTTTGGTTTTGCAAGGGAACCCATTGAAAGAGTTCCTTAAGTCTCAAAAGAGACTGGACTTTGGAAGCGTTGAAATTACTAAAGACTACAGGGACTTTTGAAGTTGGAATGAATGGATTTTGTGAGCCTATGGGGACAAGGAAGTGGAATATAGTGATTTGAATATGCAATTTCCCCAAAAGGTCTAGGTTTTTGAACAGTTGGACATTTGGTGCTGTTGTTTGAAGAAATTTAGGATGTGCAGTCTTGCTGGAGAAGGTATGTCATCGGCAGTGGACTCTGAGAGTTTCCAGGGTTCATAGTCTAACCACACTTTCAGTTCACTCTCTCTGCTTTGTGTTTGTACTTGAAGACACTTTTTTAGCTTCCAGCTCAACACAGCTTCTGCCTGCTTCTCCCACCATTGCGCATTCTTCTGGACCAAAATAAACTCTCCCGTAGGTCACTATTGGCCATTATATTTTGTCCTACAATAGATTATTAACTAATAATTGCAGGACTGTCCTGAGTCTGCACACTCCTACTTTATGTACTTCCCAACCAGAGTCCCTAGATCTATTCATTTTAGACAAACAGAAGCTGCTCAACTCAATTCCTAATTTTCATACAGGTCCTAGCCAATAAAGCTCATATGTTGGCATTAATGAACCCAGCTAAGGTCAAACTAGACACCTATTTTCCAGTCCATTCCCATGTAGGGAATCAAGCTTTGCTTGACATTCTACTCTCCTTCCTCATCCATTCTTTGTGATCCTGTGCAATACTAGCTATATTGACTTAGGATTTCTTATGTTTCCAGGGCCCTAGTCCTTTAGTTTAAACTCACCTGAGCAAAGAAACAGATTCCACTGCACTGACCATCTCTCCCCACTCTACATAACAAGAGTACCTTAAACAAAACAAGAACAAAAATTCTGTCAAATGATAAATACCAGAACATAGACTAATAGGGGAAGGAAGGGTTACAAAGAGGAGGAGAGAGGGACAGAGTTTTCCATAAGGTATTAAAGAGTGTGGCTTCAAGTAAACCACAGTGTTTGTATGTATGAAAATGAAAGGGGAAGCATCGTTAACTTTTGAAATTAATATAAATTAATAAAACAAAATCCAGAACAGTAAACAATGATGAGATGAATTTTTGATACACATTACTGATTTTTATTTTGCTGTCAGTGCTCTGTCACTTTTCTTTGTCTTTTACATTTCAACAATCAATTCTTACTTAGCGTAACTTCTTAAATACTTTAGTAGTCACAGCAGATTTTCAAGTAATATTGTTCTTGCCCACACAGTTTGTTGAGTACCTCTGCTCTAGAGACAAATATATATGCTTAGTGAGTACATCTTATTGAATTTATACATATAGAAATACCTGTGATGTCATTGTTAGAAACAAGGTAATAGATACATCCAACATTTCCCAAAGTTTCCTATGCCTTCCTTCTTCTGAGTGTCATAAGAACATTTCACAGGAGACCAAGTTTCTCAATAAATTTTTAGATACAGAACACAGTGTTCCTAATCATGCATTTTTGATGTTAAAACAAACCTCCAGAGTGCATTTGTCTTGTATACTTCAAATTTTGATCTCTCTTGCACAACAGCTCCCTATTTTATCTTCCCAACACCTGGTGTGATGGTTAATCTTGATTGCCATCGTGGTTGGATCTCTGATCAACTAAGAGACAAATATTTACATAAGATTTTGAAAAGTTTTCCTAGAGGGATTGAGGAGGGAAGATCTCTCCCCACTGTCAGGAGCACGTTCCACTTGTGGCCCAGAAATAAAGATATTTGAGGAGAAAAGGAAGTATTGCTTTTCCTGCCTTTTATCACTGTTAGTGAGTACATCTACTGTGTTGCTGCTGTCTTCATTCACGGGCATTGGGATCCAACTTCTTTGTCTTCTAAAAGGGACTGAAATCTGATGGCTTTCTGGGGGTACTCCAGGCCTTCAGCACAAGACTCATACTACTGATATATCCAGCTTTTAGGATTGAGTAGCTACATGGATGGTTATTAGCCTCTCCAGGGTGTAGACAGTCTACAATGTCTTCACAGTATGCATTATGTAAGCCAATGTATTGCCTCCCTATCTAGAGGGATAGAGGGTTCTATCCCTCTAGAGAACCTAGACTAATTCATGGCCACCATGACCATACTTGGTGTTTCTCTTATTTAGACTGATAAATTATTCATAATAAAGCCTAAGATTGTCTAGATCTTATTTACTTTACTTAGCATAATTTCCTCTAGATTTTTGATAAAAGGGACATGTTATTCACTAATAAGATGGAATAATATTCATTATGGTGTATGTACTCCATTTTGTTATTCATTATTCTGTGTGTGGATATTTTGAGGGTATCTACAAATCTTTACTGACAATGTTATAACCTTCAGGCGCCTGAGAAAGACCACTCAGACTCCAGATGTTGCAAATCAACCAATTGTATTTATTTAATCAGGCCTGTGACTGCACTCTCTGGACAGAGAGTTAGAGAACACAGCTCCAGGAGGTAGGATTTGCAGGCAGGAAAAACTCAGTACTTCATTAACATACTAGGTATTCTGCCCATCTACTTAGCATAACTTAAGGTAAACTTGCCTCCCTTGGGGGTCCTATTACCAAATGATTGACCTTGGATGGCATTAGACAAGAAAAAAAAATGTCATTTTAAGTCGCTCTTACCAAATTAGTATAGGCCTCTTAATGTGGTTTTTAATCACGCAAAAAGATTAGGTCCACCCATCTGGTAGTTTAAATTACCATGTATTATGTAGATAAAGCTTGGGAAAAAAACAAACATTTGTGAAAAAACCTTGATTAGACATATATTTTGTTTCTTAAACTATTTGACTGAATTTTTACTTTAGAAATTTTTAAGGCTATTTAGACATAATTTTGTCTCATCTTTCATATACCATAACGTATTGACTCAAACCATTATATTTGCATAGACTTTCTCATTTTTTCTTTTCTATTCTGGAAATAACCAGCCATCATATTCTTCCTACATAGATCCTTCCTTATAAAATATCTCCATTCCCAAATCCTTCTAACATAATTTTTTATCTTTTCATTTTCTTTCTTAATAGCATGAGATATAATAACATTAAGAAATAAAATTTCCATCTGTTGTGAGAATTCTTCTCCTGAGGACAGTAAGCAATGTTTACTCCCTTTCTAAGTTTCCAGTTCAAACCAATGTTTGATTACATTAAGATTCACCCTAGGGAAACAATGACTTTACTCACAGAGATGGGTGAAGTGTAGCTGAAAATTCTATGGTTGTCTTAAGGGGGGAAATCTTTGTCCATTGTGGATGCTGACTTTTAATTACATTGTAGGTCAAGCTGTCTCAAGATTTCCTCCTCAAATCCAGGAGACCATTTGTGATTAGGGCAGAATTACATAGAGTTGGCTGGTAAGAGTGACTGTATAAAACAATGTAAGATTTCAAAGCAGTCACTTTTAGAAATTAGCAAATATACTCAATAAAAGTTGTCAGAATCCAAAATAATTTCTCTTAAAATGGATATACAAGCTGTTGCTAGAAAGCAGACTTTCGAAGGCAGTAGATAGAGTGGGAAGCTATGTCCAATGCACACATCTTTGGGCTATTGCTCTGAAAGTGCATGTCCAAGTTGCACCATGAAAAAATATCAGGTGCCCTTGAACAAGCTGGCCACACTTCATAACAATCCTAACTAACTCTGTGGTTAAAGTTTTTGAGCAAATAGAAGATTGCAGAGGGGGCTGCAATCTTCTGGAAAAGTTGAAGAGGTCAGACCTCCTAAAAACTGTTTTCCAGATCTCGGAATGAGTTGTGGCTGAGTTTCAAGATGGTTACCTTACACAAAAAGGAGTCACTCTAGTCATCACTGGCCTTAGATTTATTTGTTTTGTTTGTTTTTTTAATGAAAGTTGTTAAGTACAGTTGACTAAGATGAGGCAAGTACTTCAAGGCCCTAAAGGAGTCAGATGGACTCCAAAACAGTTTTCTTTACTTCAGCAAGTGACCAATTGATATGGCTTGCTTGTTGACTATATAAAGGAATTTATTAATTTTTATGGCTTTCTCTAATGGATCTTATAGCTCTTTTACAATTTGCACATTTTATTATGGTGGGAAAAAAATACGGAGAAAAATGTCCCAGAAAGAAATTTTTTAAAACTTTTTTTCCTTCGTTTACTAGACAAGTGGTTTGCAATGTCAACATACAACAACAACATACAACAAATGAGGTATCAGCTGAGTGGGTCCTCCTCCCATTTTCACACCAGTAATTGTAAGTTCACCAAAAGAAGACAGTCCACAAAACAAAAGGCAACACAAAAGATTAGGACAAACACTCACAACATACAGTGATCATGTCCATTCACACACTAGAAACCAGAGACTGAAACCAATATGCCAAGAGGATGTCTCCCCTTCCTCAGGAGATGATAGGGATTATTGATTAAGTCCAGTCTGCCTGATGTCACGCCCAATGTTTAGACCCCAGAAACTTACCAATACACCACCTTTTCTTTTCTTTTCTTTTCTTTTCTTTTCTTTTCTTTTCTTTTCTTTTCTTTTTGTCCCCTAGTAATCAGCTGATCTTTCTTTTATTTTAGAATTTGAAATGAAGTAAAAAAAGAGGCAATGCCTTGGGGTTCCTGCAGGCGTTAAGCTCATGAAGAATTTGCTCCCAAAATTGTGCCAGACCCCTGGCACGTGCCCTAAATTTGGAATCCATCTTTCCAGGATCTCAGTGGGACCTTCAAATGTTATGCATTCAGGCCCCTGGAAAGAACCACTCAGACTCCAGATGTTCCAATAAGCCAAATGTATTTAACAGGGCCATTGACTGCACTCTAGGGGCCTAGAATTAGAGAGAAAAGCACAAGGAGGGTGGACTCCAAGCAGGAAAACTCACTACCTCATTAACATACCAGGTATTCTGTCCTTCTGTTTAGCATAATTTAAGGTGAACCTTCTTCCCTATGGGTGGTCCTATGAGCAAATGATTGACCAGTGAAACTGGAAAATGTGTGGGTGAGGTGGGAGAGGGGTTCTCAACAGATACCCTGGAGATTTTCTAGTCTTTCCCAGTTAATTTTCTGAGGCTATACTTGCTACTTTTAAGATTGATTTAAATATAGATAAACTCAAATTCCTATCTATGACTGACAATGCTCATTGGAAGCTGTTTATTTCCCTAATATAAAGTTAATACCCTACAATCTCTACCATTTCCCAGTATCTTATATTTTATCTTATGCCACTTTGACCCATTTTTATACTATTTCAGTTGAGCATTTGTGTTTACTTCCTTGATAATTATCTCTACCTTGTATTCTGCAAAGATAGAATTTAGCTTATATACTATTCCTTAATTCATAGTTTCTTATCTTCAGTTTCTGAAACATGCCCTAGTAATAGTATATGATTATGAAGATCTAGAATATTAATACTCAGAGCAAAAGGATGACAATAATAAAGACATTTGTGGATGTATTCATCATATTTTATGATGACATTTGAAATATAGGATCAGTAAATTAACAAGTGTTATCAATTAAGTGTATAAAAAATACCTGTTTAGGGTCAACAAGATGACTCTGTGTGTAAAGACACAAGTCTGAGGACTTTAATTCAATCCCTGGGACATTGGCACATGGTGGAAAATGAGAACTGATCCACGCAAGTTGTGTAATATCCACTTGTGTGCTATGGTTTCATCCACTGCAAAATATACAAATAAATGAATAAACAAGAAATTTCTATTAGAGAAGTCAATCCAGAATTCTACAAATACAGTACTAAAATATTTGCTATTGATTCTTTCTTCTCTTTTCAGGGGCAATCCAATAAATTTTAAGAGTCCAAATTTAAGGTAACTACTATGATTTGCTTCTGATTTTCATAATCTTAATTTCTGATTTTGAAACTTAGACAGCTATAGTATGTATAATAATAAAAACATATGTAAAGTTCACTACATTGAAAAATAGTTGTTAGTGACCATTGTTTTATAATACTGGAGAATATTACAGTAACTATAATTAAGCAAAGAACATTAGCAAACAAGTTAATGAAATAAAAAAATGCTCCTTATTGACATACTTTCTATTTATACTCTTTTAAACACAAGTCCCAGGAATAATATTTACTTCTGTCTCACTTTCTTTCTTTTATTTTCTTTTTTGGTCTTTTTGAGACAGGGTTACACTGTAACCCCCAGCTGGCCTGGAAATCCCTATGTAGTCCAGGTTGTCCTTGAACTCGAGATCTGCCTGCTTCCCAAGTACTGGGATTAAAGGGGATTAAAAGCATGGGCCATCACACCAGGCTCCTGTCTCACTTTCTTAATTCCTAGTTGAGATATATCAACCTAGACCAATTTATTTCCTCATCTCAACTAAACCAACCTTGAAATAGTTAACAGTAGAAGCACCTTCCAACTTGCCTTTTCATATGATAGCTCAGGAGAATTTGGAAGAGCTGTCCACACATTCCTTCTTTAAAACCATCTTTTGGACTGTGAAACCTCTCCATTTATTTTGATTGCTCACTGCCCCATACACAGAATAACTGTTATCTGTACAATCTCTGAGATCTAGACACTGTATTGCCTCCCCCCTTGGAAATTCACCATGTAAGTAAATACTTTCCATTTTTTAAAATATTTTTTAAAAATTATTTTTATTTTATGTATATCAGTGTCTTGCCTGCAGGAATGAAAATGTAGCTGTGTCATGCAATGCTCTGTAGATTCTAGAAGATTGTGTCAGATCCCTTGGAATAGGATTTACAGAACGTTGTTAGCCATCATGTAGGGATTCGAAATCAAACTCAGGTCCTCTAGAAGAACAGCTGAACTGTGTCTCTAGTCCCAATACCTTTAACATTTTATCTCTGTCAAACTCTCTTCTTTTAGCTTCAGAAATATATTCCTATCCTTCTTTGCATCTCTTATTTTGAGTCTCTCAAAACTCATTCTAAACTACCAAGTCAGGATCTGAAATCATATCCTGCTTCTTGTCTTTCCCAGAATCTCAACAGCTCTTTGCTTCTTGTCACATAGAGAGGTCCATGGTCCTATGGGCATCACAGTGTTGTATGTATTGTCTCATCATGCTAATTGATATTTTATTTATGTATTAAATCAGTATAGATTTTTTTCTATATCTAATAGTTCATCTAACCAGTTCTAACATATGTATATAATTTCTCAATTCCTTCCATCCACCTCTGTGCTATTAATCTTGTACCTGTTGATTTACTTTCTCTTAGATAAGCAGTTTTACAAAATTTTCCCCAATTAACCAGATGTACTGCTGATAGATGAGCAGGTTGTGTTAGGAACAGCTTTATTACACTTCCTGCATTAGGTAGTCTCAGTTATTTGTATGGTTATTTTGACAATATTTTCACAGATGACAACAAATATCTTTTGGGAAAAGATTCTGTTTCATGATCCAGGCAATCAGTTTTGGATTAGTAGAACCTATTTGCCTTACTCCATCCCTCAAGTCAATTAGTACAGTGACTCTGGCATTACTTTAGAAGTAGGTGTCACATAAGAATCACACAGTGGGAAGTCCTGCACGGGTGCTATCTCTGCCTTCCTCCCCTGTGCTTTGTTTTCACAGGGTTTTAATTCTCTGTGCTAGCTATCTGGACTTTTCTAAGCTTCATGATTGACATGCTCTCCTGCAATAATACATGTTCACTTTCTATTTTTGTTCTTGGAAGGCCGTACTTCTGCCTTCACCTGGTTAACTCCTAACCTTTCATGTCAGTTTCAATTTCAGTTGTTCATGAAAATTTTCTTTGCTTGGCCAAATCACTTTCTTTTATTTGATCTTCTGTACCTGTGTACTCACAGCATTTATTATAAGTATTTCAAACTTTTAGATAGTTTATAAATGGAAGGAACAGTTATGCCCAATATTTTGTACTTAATTCTAGCCCACAGTCATAACTGTGGCTTAAATTGCTTACTGACAATGATTGATGAATAAAGCAAGCAAGAAAGAAATGATGGAAAGAAGGAAAACAGGAAGGGATGGAGAGAGGAAGGGAGGGAGGGAAAGAGGGAGGGAGAAACATGAAGGAAAGAAAACAAATGGCTCCTACTTATACACTATCAGTTGCATGTTCAGTGGAAATGATTAAACAATTTGCATGCAAAATCGGCTAGAACTCCGTTGATAATAATGATGATATTTTTAGATGGATATTTCTGTTAGATGAATGTTGAGAACATGAATGTCTTTCAGATTATCGGCATTTACAAATTAATTTGATTTCAAAAGCATGACATACTATAAAGTACTGCTGAAATAAGAAATCTGAAATTTTCTGTTATATACAATGTACTTTGATGATGTTTGCATCGAAAACATTATTAGCAAAGATTGATTCAATTGCTTAACATTTCAAATATGTTTCACATACTCTTATTGAGTATGCCCATGATTATACTGATATTTATGGATATCTAAGAATGTTTCAGTTAAATTTTTCTTCTTCAGTAAGTAAAACACTAGTAGTTTATAAAAATAGTATCTCATCATATTTTTCTTTTAAAATATTTTATTTATTATTTTAATTTTAATTTTATGTGTGTGTTTTACTTGCATGTGTGTTAAAAGCACCAGTGCCATGCAATGCCTATGGAGGAGAGAGAGGGTGTTGGATCCCCTGGAACCAGAGTTACGGATGATTGCTAGCTGCCATGTGAATGCTGGGATTCAGACCTGTGTCTTCTGCAAGAAGAGCCATTGGTCTTAACCAATGAACCATGGCCCAGCCCCCTCACTATATTTTTTACAAAGCTAAAAGTAATTTTAACTACTAGACAATCAGTCAAATGCCAGATTCAGAAGACAAATATTATAGTCATGAAATCAAGCATTTGAGCATTAGCTACAAACTGAGCAGATGCAATTTGTAGTTCTTGGGTAACTACAGGAATGAATGTGTCTGGGGCAAAGTAAATGGGCTAACTCATTCTAAGAATTTTACAATTGAAGTGACATACTTGAGTTTTGAGGTTCCCACTACTCTGGAATGATTTTTTTGTTTGGGAAGGAGAATATGATATTGACGACAAAGGCGTTCATGAATAGCAAAAAGAAGATGAAAAATTAATTCAAGGTAAGAGAAATATATTTGATGAAAATATAAACTGTATATTTACATTCTTCAGAATGAAATTACAAATAAGGTAGAAATCAAAAGGCAGAAATGAGGGTTTAAGGCTCTGGAATTGAAAATACTTGTGGTACTACTTTTAAAATTGAATATAACGCCCTCAATTACTTCATAATTCTCAGAATTAATACGAGCAGGGTATGGTAGCAGATTTGTAACCCATTTTCTTTAGAGCAATTCCAAAAGAAAAAAAAAGATTAAACGAAGTAAAGAATATATAAAATGATGAATGCTTTAAGGTGTAGGCATCTTTATCAAAAATATAAAGAGAATATGTATAAGTACCTAGGGGCTGAGAAGCAGCCTGTGGGCTTACAGAGCTATAAATTCACAAGACTAGGAAGTGAGAAGCTATAGGGGTTATAGGAAGTTGAAGACTACAGTCAATCTGAAAGGATCCATGAATGATCAGCAATGCTGTTACAGAAGATAAAGAAATAAACAGAGGAAGGAGCTAATTCCTATGCTCTTCATTTGACAATATGAGATCTGAGTCATTATGTACAGCATTACAAGAAACTCAAATTGTCAGTTAAGCAAATTCAGATCACCAATGTGACTTTTATGTGCCAAAGGATCTCCATTAAATCAAAGTATTTGAATATGATCTACAAATTAGCATGTATGCAATATGTGCTTCTAATTTTATATAAATAAATGTTGTTTGGCAATACAATATGTACACACTAAGTTATATGAATTATCTTTAAATCATGTAGATTTATGTTTTTAAGGTGATCATATAAAAATATGAGGGATCCTATAGAAGATACGCTTGATGTCACATCCTTGAAATTCAAGGCTGAGATGTGAGAACTGTGAGATCATAACCAGCCTGGGCTACTTAGTGTACCCCTGAGGAAAGCAAATAATCAAAAAATCCTGCAGAAAATCATATATTGGAATACATTAACATACCATTTATATACATTTTAAAGTGACTGTCAGATAAAATAAGGCTAAATATGACAGATATTTAAGAATTTTCAGTTACACTTTTAAAAGGATTTATTTTTATTATTTTTAAATTGTGTATGTATGTGTGTGTGTGTGTGTGTGTGTGTGTGTGTGTGTGTCTGCATATGGGTGTGTTCACATGAATGCATTTACCCATGGAGTCCAGAGAGATGGAATTATAATCAATAGTGGGCCATATGACAAGGGTGCTGTAAACAAAACTAAGGTCCTCTGTAAAATCAGTATTCTTAACCAAAGTGCCATCTCTCCAGCCTGAGGGATAAGAATTTAATGGCCAGATTGGAAGTTTTATAACAAAAACTATGAATGGAGATAAACAAATATATTAATATAAGGTATTTGAGGGTTTCATCATCATCATGATTATTAAGAAAAAAAATATGCCACAACATAACATATTGCTTCACTCAGTAACAGGTTTCTCTTGGTGCCTGGCTTAACACCAGCAACTTCTTAGGACATTTAATAATTACCAAAGAGTTGTACATCCAAATGCAGAATGTGTTGCAGTCAATACCATAGTTCCACCCAATGTTTACCTTCTTTAGGATTGTAAGACACACACCTAATAACTTTCCATGCACCTTGGAAAGTCGGTCTCAGCAAGTCCTAAAGCAATCAATGGCTGAATTTTTTTCACTGGGAAAGATTACTAAATTATTTTCTCATTTCATATTCATTATTTGACACACAAATATCTTAAGAATAAGCCCAGGATAGTTTTTAGTTCTTAATCAGAAGAATGACATCAATGTAATGAAGCAATGTGCTTTCTCTGCAAAGTAAATTACGACATGGAGTTGGACAGTCCCTGGAGCTTTATTATTTAAAAGAATTGCTTCTTCTGTTTCTTTTTAATCTAATATAGATAGAAATAAGCTGTTTGACAGATCAATAGCTGCATATTGGGAACCATTGTTTGTGTTAATTGTGCTAGCAAGATGAAATCACATCTGGAGCAGCTGTTTCAATTTAAGAAATTATGTCATTAAATTAAAAAATGTATTGTCATTATCTAAAACTGTCTTCTGTCTGTTAGGGGGAAAAATGGTGAGAATGTAGCAGTAAATATGCCCTACACATGGTGTAGTCCTTATAGATGCCCTTGAGCACTGAGATACCAATTTCAATACGAGTTTAATTGATATTTTCCATCGGCAGAGGCAATTCTTGTGATTTTCACAACAGCCTTCCCATGACCTTAGCCCTTTAAAAATATTTATTTATTTTTATTCTAGGTGTATGCTTGTTATGCTTGCATTTATGTAAGTGCAACCTTGTGGTGCAGTACCCATGGAAGACAGAAGGGGGCATTGGCTCCCCTGGAAATGGAGCTATGGATAGTTTTTAGCCACCTTGTTAGTGCTGGAAGTTGAACCTGTGTCCTCTGCAAGAGCAGCACCCAGATAATGAGTTCATGGACCTACCTAGTCCCTATAAAATGGAGATAATCTAAGTAATCCTCTGATATTCTAGAGCGATGCCATTTAGTGAGTAATCCCATTTAGATCTCCTAAAATGACTGTGCATTGAGTGGTAATGTTCAGAAATCTATGAAAAACTGAATATTTTTTTTTATTAATTCATAGTAATGTTGGCTCCCACTATGTGCCTCCAAGGAGAATGGTGGAATAAACATGAACAGTATACATTTTAAGAGTGTAATTTAATTATTTCTCAAAGAGATCTGGCATGTTCTTCATTCAAGTTGTGAAACTAAAAGCAAGTTATAATTTGGGAATTGACAAAAGGAACATAACACTCCATTCTTGATTCAAGTAAGATTTCTATTTTCTCAAATAAGAAGTTTTCTATTAAATTGTGAAGTATGAATTTTGTAGACTAGCCATCTCTTTTCCCTTTATAGAGACTAAAATCAAGTAGCCTGTGTCAGTTTCCTAGTCTGTAAGAGAAGCTCTAAGATTTCTTTGACTTTTCTACTCATTATGTTGAAGATGACACCTTAGGTTGGGGATTTACATGCTACCTCTAATTCTGGCACGTACATTTTTCCTTGTGAAGATATGTTTGAGAGTTCAGGTTGTTCTGTGATCCTTTCACCTGTAGGAAAAGTGGGTTTGATCCTCTGACCTTAGTGTTAGAACTGTAGGAAATAAGGTCATTTCAGGAAGTGTATATGATCTTCCAGGAAGTTTTTTCATGGCTTGAGCTGTGATTTTCATCATTTTAATACAAATATCTCCAGAGTAGTTAGAAGTGACAAATCAATTTCATTATGCTTAGGAGTTTAACTAAAATCTTCTGAGGTATAAATTACATGGTTGTAGGGCATAATGCAAGGTGAGTCTAGCTAAGCCACCTGCCAGGAGGAAAAGAAGAATGGCTCCTGTGGGCATGGAGCTCTGCTCTGGCTAGTTGTGAGACCAGCTTCTGCCCAGCATCTGGAAAGAACCTGCCTACCTGGGGACAGACTTACTACTGGCTGTATCCCCCATCAGAACCCCACAATTCCATTGGCTATCCAGACCTATAAGACCTTTTGCACTTCTTTGAATAAACGATCTTGCAATGCCATTCACCTGCTTCTCACTCAGCTCCAAGTTTGTGTCTTAACTCTGAGCTTACTCCCTCCCCCACAGTGGGGACACTTTGGTCACCTCGGGATTGCCCCAAGTGCTAGGACCTCTGACATCTGGCACCCAAACAGGGACTCTGCCCCGCTGCCCAAATTGGCAAGATGCTTCCAGTATGACTGTCAGTGAGTAGGCTCTCGGTGTTTTGTGTGCCTGGTGTTTTGTGTGCTGACGCTTCTGGAGAATGGGACCGCCCACCATTTTGTTTCCCTTCCTCTGTTTGTCTCCCTACCCCAAAGGATGCACATGCCACCTCACAGTCCCTGAGATCCATGTTGGACCCTGACTTTTTGATTCATTCTGGCAAAATCACATGGGGACTTAAACCCCCTTATTTCAGAACCTAGGCAAAGCTATCACCTAAGCCTTCTGGAGACATTGTGTGGGCAATGGGTCATGGGGAAGGCCTGTACTCCAATCTTTGATTTAAAACTGCCCCAACTTGCTCCTGTGGGTGGGGCTACAGCTGCAGGACTGAGAAGCTGCAGGGACTGAGACCGCCCTCCAGGCTCAGCCAGTGCACTTGGTACAGTCAGTGAGCATTAGTTGTGAAACTTTGAAAGGGCTCAAGCAGGCTCAGACATTTCAAATGTTAACTGCTCCTGCCCCTGCAAGACTTTAACTGCAGCTAGAAGCTGGTGCATACTTTCTGTGCTGCTTTTTGGGTGCTGCCTGCAAGACTCCTGCAGAGGCTGGAGTGGAAACCTGGGGAAGTCTCCCACTGGGGCACGGGGCAGTTGGGCCCCCAATATTTTGGCTACATGTCTTAGTGGGTTCTGATATTTGTTATTTTGGCTTGTGTACTGATTATAAGGGCTTTGAGTCTCCATTTCAATAGCTGTCACTTGGCCATAATGAAAACTCTCCCCTCCCACCAGGTGGCTCCACAGCTGCAAGTCCTTGGTGCTTTTCCCCTGCAGCCCGGCTTTAAGAAAAAGGAAGAGGATAAAACACCCACCCCTCCCCCTTTACAGGCTTGGGCCTTACTTAGCACTTGGGCAACAGTTTGAACTCCTTGCCTAAGACATAACCTTATTTTGGACATTGACTTTCGCTTTCTGGGACCCTCGTTACTTCCCCCTTTGCCTAATCACCTCTAGAGTCTGACTACTAAAGTTTCATCATGCTGCTCATGGCCATGCCCCCAAGCTTCCTCCTACAGCAGCTCATGGTCCCTGGTTCGGTTCTTTAATTACCAGGTGGATCATATAAATTCCACCACCTCCACCTTCCTTGCCCTCGGTGCCTTGTTTTGTACAACAACTACTTAATAGGATTTCAGCTTTTTTCACTTTGCAGTTTTCTGGGCTGGGAAAATATCTCCCTGGTAGGATGCTTGCCTAATATATGTAAGGCTGTGAGTTTGATTTCCACCCACAACTCCCATGCATAGCATTTAAACAATGCAAGTACAATCAGACACCTGTGTCCTGTCCTAACAGCACACGGTATCAACTGTACTATTTTGTTTTGCTACTCAGCGGAGGTGATAGCAACAGAAATTGCTGCAAGTACAGGTGTTTGCATTCCTGCTAATAGTGACTTCTGAGTCACTTAGTTAGGATGTTCTTCAAGACTCTTGTACAGATTCAGGTTGGCCACCTGACTCTGTGACAAGAGAAAAGGAGAACAAAACAGCCTCAGGGTAAGATATTGTACTATTGAGAATAATTAAGGGATAAAGTAATTTCAACAGAGGTTATTATTCAACTTATGGTATAAAATGTCCACAATTCACAGTTCTTGGAGAAGATAGATAGCAACCTCTGCCTAAAATTCTGCAGTTAGTGATTATGCTAAAGATTGTAAACTTCAATTTGACAGTGTGTTCCCAGGTGCCAGTTGCTTCTCTCTTCCTAGTGTTAACACTTCCTCAAGACCTAAAGCAAGGTTTATGGTTTTGTGTGTGTGTGTGTGTGTTTTCTATAAGGTTTAACTAGGAACTTATAAAGTAAAATATATCCATGGGTAATATTAATTCATTACATAATTCATTTGTATTCCATGTTCTTTTAGTAAGGTGATGCTGCACAGTACTCATCTGAGCCATAAATAACTGCCATCTTCACATCTTCAGCAGTGCCTACTTAAAAAAGATCATATTTGAATTTGTTGGCTATTGTATTCTTTCACTAAAGGAGGGTAAGCAGGGTCATTGGACCTCCACCTGAGTATCCAGATAATCCTACCAGCCAGCTGTATGTAATTTTTCCAAAATTAAGTTTTTAATGTTATTACATCTCATGGTCCTAAGAAAGAAAATGAAAAGGTGAAACTGATGTTAGAAAGATATGTCCATTTTCAGCCTTTGTAGAACCAGAGCGGTCAGCACCCCAATTCCCTATTGGCAATTGGGGTGACCTCTTCAGAGGGTGATGTGATAAGAATAGGAGGTAGAATTTGGCTAGGCAGCTTAGGGTAAAATGACCCCAAGGTAAAGTAGCCAGTTTCCTTTTTGGCTAAAAACAAAAACAATTAATAAAAACAAAAAGGAGGATATGTTGGGCATAATACAAGGTGGGCCTAGCTAAGTCACCTGCCAGGAGGAAAAGAAGAATGGCACCTGTGGGCATGGTGCTCTGCTCTGGCTAGTCATGAGACCGGCTTCTATCCAACATCTGGAAAGAACCTTCCTACCTATTCAGAACCCCACAAGGCCATTGGCTATCTAGACCTATAAGACCTTCTGCACTTGCTTGAAAAAACGAGCTTGCAGTGCCACCTGTGTGCTTTTCACTCAGCTCCCAGAGTCTGTCGTAACTCTATGCTTACATGTCCCCTCCCCCCACAGCAGAGACCCTTTGGTCTTTTCTGGCTGGCTATGAGGTGAATGCTAGGACCCCCGACAGATGGTTACAAAGAATCAACTCTCTCTCTCTCTGTCTTTCTGTCTCTCTGTCTCTGTCTCTCTATTTCTTTCATACACTTATGTGTACATTCATATGAGAAAAGTTATACATATCTATATTTATATGTGTGTGACATATATACTTTATATAGAGATGAATAAATTAATCCCATAATCTCTGCAGCATCTCAACATGGTTTAACATTTCCCTTTGATCATTGAACAGAAGGTCCATTTTTGCCCTACTCTTAATTAAATTTAATGGAATTTATAAATTTTGGATAACTGAAAAAAATTAATTCAATAAATAATATTGAACCTTTTTCTAAGTAAATGAAATAATACATGATTTAAATATATATATATATATGTGTGTGTGTGTGTGTGTGTGTGTGTGTGTATGTGTGTGTGTGTATACATACATATATGAAAATCAAGTTGCATGTTTCCAGGTTGTTAAGTTATAAAAATCAACTTATTCATACTGGTTTCATTTTTTAAGTTATATGAACAATATAATTAAACAATAAAATCATTAAATACATATCTTATGATGTTGTTTTTAGAATCTGAAACAAATACATGGTATAAATCAAAATAAATGAAAGTTTCATGAAAATATTGGAGCTAAATTAGTTGAAAACTATTAAATTTAAATTAAAAATATTTAAAATAAGTCAAAGGACAGAAAACCTAGTCATACTCATACATGTCAGTGAATGTCAGATAGGTTATGAGATGCCAAAATTTCCTAAACTAAACAAAACTTCCTAATCCACAAATAACTTTTTAAATTTTGTATAGAAGTTACACATTTGTATATATTCATAGTGAAAAAAATGGTCTAAGAGAACATGACTGGGAATAAGCAGTTCAGAAGTATTAGTGTGAGTAATAAAAAAAGACCTTATGTTCATCACAAATTATAGTCTAAAAAGTATGTAGTTTAAGAGGTGTGTGTACTATTATTCATCACTTTTATGCTTGTTGAGGTTTACTTGCTATTTAAAATATGCCATGTAGTGTTGTATTTTGTGCTTATTAATATAATTGATACTTAAAGTACCACTGTAGATGTACTATCATAACCACATTTCACACAAGAGGCAACTGTGACAAAGAAGTCAAATAGCACAGCCTGTTTCATGCAAGTAGTAATCGTCGTACTCCACAATCCAGCCTTGGTACTTTGGCTGTAAAACCCAGAAGGCAGCTTTCATAGGGTTGTAATAATTGCAGTCAATTCTGTAGTAAGACTGAAAGACCAACAATTTTTCCCCTTTAAACCTTTGACATCTTTATCATGCCGCTATATTCCCAAAGTTAAGAGCTATGTGGTAGCTACCCTTTTACATTTATCCTGGGATAGTAGTTAACCAGAGAATCTCTCATATTCCTTCCTTAATTGCATTTTAGTAAGCATCTTGGAAATATATACACACACCCAAATAAACAAATCTCTGTTTATTTCAAGTAATCACGTAAGATTATTATGCAAGTAGCGGTAGGGTTTGGTAGGCACATTATTATTAACAAGAGACTTTAAGTGAGATTACACTACACCATGGTAGTATTTAATATTTTTTGTGTATTCCTGTTTTTGTCTACTTAACAATGTTCTTTCATAGCTTTGAATCTCAGTGGTTAAAGCACTTCAGCCCAGCAGAGAGGAGTCAGAAGCATGTGGATTTCTATGGGTTCCAGGCTACCCTAGTCTACATAGAGAGTTCCAGACTAGCCAGGGCTACATAGTGACACCATGTCTCCAAAAACAAACCAAACATAATAAAGAAAAACTAAATTGCTGTTAAATATGAGGTTCAAAATTCCTATCTCCTGCATCCACATAAATGCAAGGTGGTTTTGTCAACTTGACTGTAGTTCTAGTGCTCAGGTGGAGAATGGGGTTCCTGGACCAAGTTCTCCAGCTAACATAAACTTCTGGGGGAGCTCTGGTTTCAACTGGGAGACCCTGTCTCAATGAATAAAGTGAAGAATGTTAGTGGGAGACTCCTAATATGAACCTTAGACTCCTCCCACATGAATTTACACACAGAGATCCATGACAACCTGCACACAGAAATATGCCCACACACTACACACATGCAGACACCACGTACACACACATATGAGTAGAATCAATTTCTGTGCTCTGAAGGTCATTTTATTATATAATTTAATTGTTCTTTTGATACTTTTAGAAAAATAACATTGCTTTTAACTAGCTTGTAAAATGAAAACACCCTTGAAGTTAAACTTTACTGAGGTGTTAAATGTAATGACTAAATGGCATTTTGTGTTATTGTTCATAAAGTAATGTTGCTCAAGGTTCCCTGTTAAATTTAGTGTGTGACAGAGCCTCACTTACTTTTGAAATATGCAGGGTCCTGGCAGTCAGATGGAGACTCAGCATCCAATACACAGAAAGACTTCTCAAATGAAGTGCTTGAATCCTGAATGCCAAAACAGCCCCCATGTGGACACCTGAAGGTTCTTGATTTTTGCTGTACAAGAAAAGTATCTGTTGACTCTTGGGATTATTATGTCACACAAAAGCCAGTTAGATAATTGGATTGATGTTTTCTGGAATGGAAATATCCATATTCAGCATAAAGAGACTTTTCCTTAACAAAGATGTAGACTTTTTATTTCATTTCATTGAGAGTCTTTTTACTGCTGTGTAATGAGCGTTGGAGCTTCAGAGTATCTTTAGAAATGGTCAATGAAAATCACCTTATCAAATCACTTTTCCTATAGCTTCTGAGTGAGTCAGTAATGAGCAAAATGATCATGTCCTTAAAATAATTTCCCTTCACTCACTCCAAAATCCCTAATGAAATAACCATGATATTTTCTTTTCAGAAGTTATTTTCATATTTTTTAGTGCTCTACCTTATTTTCTACTCTTGATAAGTTTTAATCTTTATTGGATCTCTTTTCCAGTATGTATTTTACTATTTTCCTTTACAAATTTTATACTTAAGTTTTTCCCAAATGAACACTATAAATTTGTTCATTTGTGAATCTAATGTGTTAACTCCATTGTGGATCCCAAATTTACTTCTGAAATTAGTGAATGGAAAATTTTTATCCAGTTTATACTATAGCTAAAAGTGAAGGTTCAAGTCCTACTTAAGAACTGGGAATTCTACAGGGAGACCCTGGCTGTCAGTACAGAAAGTAAGACTGCAGAATACATGTTAGAATTGTAGAGATTCTCCTCACTTCCTTCAGCTTGTGAATATTTGTAAAAATGTCCAACTATCATGTATTGAAAAATATTTTACTGTGAGATATTCTCTCTAAAATATTAACAATTTGAATAGATATCCATTGCTCTTGCTCCCTTGTCTGAAATGCCAAGTGGAATTTCCAAGGCAAACGGGAAATCCTACATTTCAGCAACATGGATAGAATAAAAGAAAATATGCCATACCAGAGCCAAACTGCAAATAGTAGCAGATCAATAGAAAAACTGAAGGAAATTTCACATATTCCCTCCAAAATACCTCTGAAGAATCACAGGAAATGAGCCAAAAGAAAGACTTTGCGAGTCTCTGCCATAACCACTTTGGGGATGTGGACTCCTGATGTGGAAGAAGAGCACTAAGGGAGGCTGCGCAAAAGAAGCAGAACACTTAGAATCTTGGAATTCCAAAACTACTGATGTGGTGCAATTCTTTTTTTAAAATAAGACTTCACTGTGTAGCAAGGTTGGCTATGAACTTGTCTCCTTCTTGCCTCAACCTACTATGTGCTAAGACTACAGTCATGAAGAACCAGATCATGGAGATTGGCTTGTGCTTGGTAGCTGTATTGTGTAAGAAGGTAATGGAGATAATCCATAGTTATTTCTTAACCCATTAGAACTTCATTGTGTTAGAAAATAGCACAGAGGGTATAGACAAAAATCAGATTACTGAGACCAAGATAAAGCACCTGACAACACTTTACTCTCTCCAGGCCCCTTCACTTTACCCTGCACAGGCTGCAGAGCTTATTATGTAGGAAACATGATATATAACCAATAATATACAATATACGTCTGAAATAGTATAAAGGGACAGAACTCAAAGGTAAGGCTGTCTTTAATGGGAGCACATAATGGTAAAACTCTGATAGTAGCGTTTCTCCTAATACAAATGGTTTCTTAAATGTGACACATAATCTGATCAGGTGAGAGGGAAAGCACAGCATTCACAACAGTCCACTAGCTCTCTAGTTCCTGATAGACATGTAATCTATTCATTCACTCACTTATAAATGTAAGAATGAAAGAACCAGGATTGGTTCATAAACTTGGGTAAGCAGAGGCTTTCAGGCCACTTGAAGCTTGCACATGTGAACTTGTAGGAATGGTGGCATTGAGCGCAGGACCCACGCCAACTCAAATCACACAAGCACCCTAAGTGGAGTAATAGAAATTGGTAGTGTGCCAGACCTTGACTGAGAACTAGTGGAGACTAATTACTACTGGGTGAAGGAGAGTATGCCTTAATTATGATCACTACATAATCTGACTAGACTCCAGGGATGAACTTACAAATCCTTCATGGGATAGGACTTAGCAAGTATGGCAGAATACATAAAGTTCGTTGGGGGGCTGGGTTGGCATGGATGGGGGAGGAAGTCTAAATTTGATTAATAATTATTATATGAAATGGATAAATGCTCAGTAATATTTTTTATGAAGCATCATGTTCAAAGTAGGAAGAAAAAAGAACAATTCAATATTTCTCAGGAAATTAGAAATATTCATTTGGCTGGTAGTAATGTGTGTGCGTAGAATGCATTTAGTTACATATAAAAAACTATAGATATATATCACTGAATTTAAATTTTCTTTTTAAAAGTAGAACTCAGATTATTTCCTTGAGTTCATCTATTTGGAAGAAATCTTTTTATCTCTGCTTTGGAATAACAATTGATTGAGAATACAAGTAATATACTTAGTTTTATGCCGATAGCTACAAAAGTGAAACCAAACCTACCAAACCTCTCTTCCCCTTACTTCCTCTTGTATGAAGCTCTCAATTAGTGATAAATCCACCATATGCTTAGATGGCTTATATCAGCTTAACTTCTATTGCGTCGATTTTGTAAATTTAATTTTAAATTATAGACCATATGTTGAGTTAAACTTGGCATCTCCACAGAGCCTGCAATAAGATAAATATTCAAATTGGTGAAGTAAAATTTCAGTCTAACCTCTACTTCTCCTCATTGCATATCTAGCCATTTTACCCATGCTTCAGTGTATAAAAAAGATATCATAGTAGCTTATCCCTGCCAATCACATTGCTCTAATTAGTAGGAAAATTCTAAGGTGAATCATAACTCTGCTAAAATCACCACCCTGAATGAATTTCTTAAAGTACTTTATCAAGATTATCTGGTATGAGAAGTTCACATTATAGAAAGATATTAAAGCTACTTCCTGAAGAACAGTGCTTCACCCTCATTTGATAGATCATCTCTGTAGGTAAAGAGGGCAAAAGAAGTAATTACTTTGAATGAATGAGCAAGCTTTTATTTCAGGAATTACTTTGGTGACCTCAGTTTGCTGACATCTTGCATGAGATTGAGTGAAGAGGCTTTGTATGAGGAGATTGAAAATGAAAAAAAATAAATAAATAAATCAGAGTGAGGGCTGAAACTGAAAGAATCAGAAGTGGGCCTAAAGTGCAATGCTGCCTTTGGGGCTCACTCAGTAACATCTAATTACAAATACTCATTAACTTGTTTAAATGAAGACAATATATTTAACTCAATATGAATACTTTTGCAGTATCTGAATAAGTTCTTTCTATGGCAAAACCAACCTTCAAGAGAGCTGTCCAACTACTTAGAATTTATGGTACTAGAAACTTATGAGAGATCAGGGTACTATAGGATAGATGGACAATTCCCAACGTGACATTTACAGTGGGGAATGATAAGACTTTCTAAAAAAAGATATCCTCTTCAGCAGACTGCTCTTTAATTTCGGGAAATCTCTAGTGCCTTCTATCATAGAAATCAGCACAGTGGTCAAGCCTGCATCACTAAAGTGAGTATGAAATCCAAATCACCCATTCTGAGACGGCAGTTATCTACTCCAAAAATCTAAGAAAAAAACAAGTAAAATCATTAAGAGGATATTGGCAGGCTCTTGCAGAAAGGATAATCTATATTCTCTATTAACTGTTTGAATTCCATTTACTTTTTATATTGCCTTTATTTACATTTTTATAAAACAAAATAGAATTGATAATATCTAGTCTTTTGACTTGGGCTATAATTAGAGATCTTTTGACTTATGGTAGGTTTATCTCAAAATAAGGTAATATTAAGTTGAATATTTTAATTTGGAAACCAACTAAAAATAAATCTAACATTTAAGACGATGTAGGTTAACAATGTAGAATATCATGGTGTACCAGATAATTTCTGTGATGGTCAAGTGGCTAACCGAGGACTGGATTTTACTGTCATCCTCCCCCTTTACACCCCATTAGAGTGTACCCTGACACATCCCACTTGCCTGGGCAATAAGACTCAAAATTCAATGTCTTGTCTCTGCTGAAGGTGTGTCACTTTATAACACGATAAAGTGGTAAACATGTGAAACAAAACAAGAAGAAAACCTTTACATAAGAGTTGATGGACAAAAGATATGACCCGAGGAGCCACAGGGTGGAACCATTCAGGATGTTCTTTTTCATCCATCCTGTCATTCTCTTCTTCCCAACTCAGAGGTTTCCCTTTATGTGCAGCTTCAAGTAAGTTCTGTGGTAGAGTATTCACATAGTATGATGATGGTGTTACCAATAATACCAAATAAATAGAACGAAAAACTCCTATTACGATTTGCATCACGTGTGTGCTTCACATCTGGCACGTGTATCTTGATAATTCTTTTCTCTATTTCTCCTCAGTTATGACTGCTGACTGTCTCCACCCCGTGCCCCAAGATCCTCATCACAGTATCGCACGTGTGTGTGTGCGTGTGCCACTCGCGTGCTTGTACTCGCACCTCTAGCCTTGTGTTTGTGTGCATGTGGATGAATGTGTGTGCACATGCTTGTGGAACCCAGAGGTCAGTACTTATTTTCTTTCCCAGTCACTTCTACATAATATTTTTTGAGACAGAATTTTTCCCTAAATCTGGCCTTTATTAATTCAACTAGACTTGCAGGACAGGAAGCCCCATTATTCTCCTGTCGTGTTTTTCTATCACTGAGATTATAGGTGTTACCTACTGTAGCAGCTCCTGCCTATTTTCGTAGGTGCTGGGAAAGTGAATTCAAATTCTCATGCTTACACAGCAAGCAGTATATCAAACATATTTATAAGTTCTCCGTACAGTAAGTCCTGGAATTTAGGCCTGAACCAGGGATGGCCTCTGTCTCACAGAGATCCACCTGCCCCTGCCTTTGGAGTGCCTGGATTGAAGGTATGCACCCCCACACCCTACTCAATTATATTTCTTTTAAAAAAAATGTTTTTATTTTGTATATATGAGTGATTTGCCTGCATGTATGTAAGTGTACCACATACATTCAGTTTCTGAAGAGGCCAGAAGAAGGCATCAGAATCCTTGTATCTGCAGTTACCAATGGTTGTGACCACTCTCTAGTTACAGGGAGGTGGGCCCCACCCTCTACAAATGCAACCAGTGTTCTTAATCACTGAGCCATCTCTGAAGCCCCTCTCATCATAGTCTGAATATCAGTGGTACTGAATCAAACATGGAATAAACTCGAATTTAAAAACTGAGTAATTTGGCACTGTCTGTTACATATATATATATATAATGACTAATGAAATTGTAAATGATGAATTTTTTGTGTCTGAGCAAAATAATTCTATGGATAAATGTGCCTATGACAAAACTGTATGTCCAAATACCCCAGTTAGTACCTGGGGTATAAATAAATAGATAAACTTCTATGACACACACTATAAAATCAGTAAATGTCCTTAGTTTTCAGTTTGTAGTCCATAATTTCTCAGAAAGATTTAGAATGGTAAAAGGTTCTTGCCTAATGAAAATTCATTTTTCTTGTAGATTCTATGTTAGGGTGCAAGTCTATCCTGTCATCTTTTCAATATTAGAAATGCTTTTAGTTACTCTTCTGTTTTTACTTGAGCCTCACAGCTTGAAAATTCATGAGCATTCGGTCAAGTACACACAATGAAAAAACAAGTTTAAAATAAATGAATAAATACAGAGAATGTGAACTTTTATAAAGCCGCAGCTACATGCTGCATCTGGATCCGTTCTATTTTTGCAAAAGTTTATAACTGTTTGCTAGCATATTTAAATGCAAGGCCAAGTAAATATCCATTTTCTATATTTATTATTAAACTTCTTCTCTCTGCCTTTCAGGTTAACATATCAGTTTTATCTCAGAAGGGTGTGACCAGTGGCAGAATACTGTTAATTTGTGTGCCTTCTAACTTGCCAATTGGTTGCCTCCACCTTAGGGCTTGGTTGTACAGAGGAATTTTTGTATCAGTGTTCCAAGTCCAAGCCTTATTTTGTTCAAATATTTTCCAGCCCTTTATGCACAGTTCCAGATTTGAAAGATAACATTACAGTCATAACTACTTTCTTGGAATGTTTTCTTATAATATCTGAGGCAAAATTTTTCCCTATAGACATCATTAAAATCAATCTGTTTTTCTGATTAAAGCTGAAAGTAGCCTATGAATGGATGTTGGACATCAGTGAAGTAGGAAACAATGCCCAGCACTGTGTTTTTTTTTGCCTAGGCTTCAGCTACAAACATGCAGGTGAATATTTATTGTCTGTGTATTTTCAGCAGGACTTTGAAATACTACATTTCCCTGTGGTTTTTCATACAATGTAAGCATCTCTCTTCTCACTGTACCTTCCCTACTCCCCAGTTAAACCACCCCCTCCTTTTCCCAGTCCCCCCTTAAAACAAACATATCCTGCTACCCTCAGCTCCAGATCTCCTTTCCCCATTTTGTTCATGTGGTGCACTTCCGTTTTCCTGGATTCTGCATTTAAATTACAATGTATATTCACTTCTAAGGATTTGGAGCCTGTATCCACACATGAGAGAGAATGTATTTTGCTTTTCTGATTCTGTTACTTCACCTGGCATAGCTGTATCTGTCTCTATCCCTTTGCCTGCAAATTTCATCCAGGTGTGAAGAGGCAACCTACAGAAAAGGAAAAAAAAATCTTTACAAGCTACACATATAACGAAGGGTTATTGTCTAGATGTTTCAAGAACCAAAAAAGACAGAGTTCAACATCAAGAAAACAAACACCCCAACTCAACAATGGAACAAGGAACTAAGCAGTGAATCTGAGAAATATAATATATATGTATTTTTAAATTTTCAACATCTTTAGCATCACAGAAATGCAAATCAATATAATTTCAGGTGTCATATTTATTCCCAAGTCAGGATGGCTAAGATTATAAATAGTGAATAACAACAAATACCGGCTGGGCTATGCAAGAAAGGGGAAAAAATATTAACTGCTTGTGGGAGGTAAAACTGGTAGAGCCACTATGGAAATTATTGTGGAGGTTCCTAAGTAGATCTGTTAAAAGTAGATATCACCCCTGTTCCAGAAACATCACTTTTCTTTATATACTCAAAGAATTCTATATCCCACTACAGTTACCTTTTCATCCATGCTCCATTGAAACTCAACTCATAAATGCCAAGAACTGGAAAAAAAAAACCTATGTGTCCCCAAACTGATAAATAGATAATAAACATTAATAAACATTCTGTACATTTATATGGTGAAATATAATTCCGACATCAAGGAAAACACAATTATTAAATCCACAAGTGGATGCATCTGAAAGCAATCACCCTAAGTGAGGTAACCCAGACACAGACACTGAAAGACACATAGACACATAAAGAAAGACAAGCATTGCTTGTTTTCACTGATATATACGTACTGTCTTTGGATATTTAGGTATGTGTGTTTCATTTGGAAAACTAATAGAAGGGCCACGTGGAAAGGGGGGTTTCAAGGGAGTAGAGCTAAATGTTTATGATATAAAGGAGTAAAATATTGATGGAACAAGAAATATTAAATTGTGTAGGAGATGAGAGGGCAGGGTACAGGAGATAATATGGACAGAAATAATTTACAATAAAAATCTTTTTAAAAGGCATATGAAAATCTACTACTTTAGAGGCTTCCATGGCTAGATAACAGATATAGATATAGATATAGATATGGACTCATCTTATACTGAGGTTTTGATGGTCCTACCACACGCCACAAGCTAACAACCATAAAGTCCACTGCAAAGAGTAGGATCCTTCTTTTGGAGTTGTTGACCTGGGAGTATTCTATATGACCTCAACCAATACTGACTATTGCGATTTATCTTTATTCCCCTCCAGAACTTAATAGTAAGACCCTATTGTTGAAGACCCTATAAAGGAATTGTAGAAAAAACATGCAGGTAAAAATCTGGTACTGACCTTGAAGATTTATCTCTACTGGCTAGTGTTTATGGTGCTGGAAGTTTCTATACATGCTACCATAAGAAAAAAGTTAACCATCAATCTTACCATATGTTAACCCTGACAATTACAATACTGATTGGCCTAGCAAGACATAACTACAGGTACATTGCTAGGAGAGTAACTAAACACTTTCTGATTAGATTTAAGGCAAATGCCACAAGCTGAAACACATAACTGGCATCATTACTGGGGACAAGAATCTTTGTTTTGTAGTAAATGGTGATTTACATAGAGATTCACAACTGGTCAGTAAGCAGAGGATAAGGGATTACTGAATCCTCATCCCTAAAAGGGACATCTATATCTTACCCTCAACATATCACTCAACAATTACCACAAAAGAAAGGATGGAAAAACTGTAGGACCTGCAGATGCTGGATGACTATGAATAAAGGGCTTCTAGACCTAACAGGCCAGGGGCATATATGAACTCCTATAATTGTGAGAGCATGTGTAAGACCTATGCAAGTTCAAACCAGGTAAAATTCCATCATGGAGGGATGGAGTAATCATGAAGGTTCTCCACTAGCTGAAGAGCTGTTGGAAAGAGACAGCTACTGGGAGAGGGAGAGTCAGTTTTCATTAAAGATGTGACTCCTGGTAGATGGAGCATGCTCTGTGGGAAAGACTGACATTGAAGAGTGTTTGGAAACACAAATTGGACTCAAAGGGCTTTTTAAAAAGTAACCAGTGATTTAGAGCAATTGAAAGGTGGGGACTGGCTAGAATCTTGATGGGGAGTGGTTGAATATTATCTAATGAACTGTATGAAATTCTCTAAGAATTAATAAACTATAATTTAATAAAAAGAATACCAACATAATGAGTTTTCCCCCAGATCTTTAGATAATACATGATAAATGTTACAGATCATTTAATCGATGGTGAAAAGAATAATTCTTCACTATTTTATTTTGAAAATGTCTTGCTTGCTCTTCCTAAAATGATTTATTTGAAGTATATAAAGAAATTGAATATCTTAAAAAGAAAGATGATAGATAGATAAATAGATAGATGATAAAAGAAAAAAGGAAAGAGAAAGAAGAAAGATAGAAAGAAAAGAAGAAAGAAAGTGCTGTAGATACGGGAGCACAGGTTAGTACTGAAGAAGATGTGGCAGAAAGATGAATATGAGGTCAAGACCAGCTATGGTCACATAGTAAAGAGTTTGTATCAACAACATAATAATAAAGTAAAATAAATAGAACATTGTGAGCTTCTGGAAACGTTGATGTAAATCCTGCATAGTTTTGCCAAATGAAGAATCCCATTGTTATACATAGTTGGACATTATTGCTTTGCTAAATTAAGTCATACAATTACTTTGATTTTGGTTTTAGTGAATCACAAACCAGTACAGAAAAACTTAATTTTATTTGATTGTTCTTACTTATGATCTTGTCTATAAATTTGTTTTGAGTAATAGGATTTTCAGACTACATTCATAGGAGGACAAATTGCCATGCTGCACTAATTTTCATGGCATATATTTGAGATTAGCGTATTTTAATGTATTTACCTATTTTTAAATTGATGGATATTTGTATTTTCTCATTCCCTTGATACTACAAAAACGTGCACCTGCTCATCTTCTTGTTTCCAAAAGTAAAGGTTCCCCTGAGAGAGACTTGTAAGAGTGCTTGTTAAGTGTGCTTAACATTCTTGACAAAGGGGATGGAGTCAGACACTTTCCTGAAAGTATCAGATATTAATTTTTATTTAGATTATCATTTGTTTCTCTATTTTATGTGATGATGTAGTATAAGTTCATATGTTGAGTCAATTAATGGTTGTTTTCCTTGTGTAATATCTGTTTATACATCTTTTCTATTTTATTTATTCAAAAATTTATTTGTAAATTTCAATGGTAACATTTCACTTTCAAGTATTTTTATTATGTTTTTCTCATTTGAAATTTATTCTTTCATTCTCTTTCCTAATAAATGAGAATAAAGTAATTTTCTTATATTTTTTCTTTGAAGATTCAATTTTTGCTAATCACTCAAGCCTTACAAAAGTAAAACAGATATCACAAGAGTCTCAGTAAACATATCCATCAAAAGAACTTTGATTGCCAGTTATTATATGTGATGTGTTTCTATGGGACATATTATTGGAAGTTACCAATGGGAAATAAGTCCATACATTTTGCAATCATGTTTTCATGGTTAGTGTAAGAAAGGCATGCAGCACATGCTTTGGATCAGGTGGTCTGGTGACTGTCAGGTTCTGCATAATCTGTCAGTGGCATTATAAGCACATATGTTACAATGCCCGTAGGCGTGATTCAGCTAATAACTTTGCTCAGTCAATGACATTTAAAATGGGGACTTCAGAAGTTCAGAATGGTAAGTTGGGAAAAAAAAGAGATGGGATATCATTTCCTAGTAGCTCAATACTACTAGGAATAGTGAGGAGATACAACAAGAGAAGTTTGAAGTGTGAGAACAAATGACAGAGACATGACGCCTTTACCCAACCAAAAGGGAGTAAAGGGAGAAAAGACGGGCAAAGTGAAAGGAGTCTGTCAATTGTAATTAAATTCCTGAAAATATGGTGATGGGATCTGGAGTACAGGTAAAGAGGATCATCTAAGTCTGAGTGAGATATTTATTATAACAACAGGAGACATTAGCTAGAAACATACACTTTG
The DNA here is from genome assembly GCA_035773235.1 of Eospalax fontanierii. Taxonomy (NCBI): domain Eukaryota; kingdom Metazoa; phylum Chordata; class Mammalia; order Rodentia; family Spalacidae; genus Eospalax; species Eospalax fontanierii. The sequence goes on from CM069524.1 coordinate 89,547,776, forward strand.
TGGGACATTCTGTCCAAAATTCTTCATTTACATATGTCCATATTTCCATGAGACAGGAGAAAGATTTTCAACTGAGTCTAAGTCAGAAAGGAAAAAAATACATGTTTGACAAGATAAGAAATGGTTTGATTAGACATTATGGAAAATGGAGAAAAAATATCTGAACAAACAATTTATGAGCAGGGTAAAGGCCATATTGAGGTGGGAGAACATTACTTTTAGAGGCAATTATCTGAGGATATTGTGACTGTCTCCAGTTTGATCAAACTGGCCAGGGTTAGAAACAATGAAGACAGTCAGTCAATCTAACTTCTCTAGCTTTGAGGTTTCTGGCAGATTCCATAAAGAGAGGACAGATAGATGAAAATACCCACAAAGACTTACTTGAAGAAATTGATAAGGCTTTTAAGAATATAAAGAAGAAAAACCAGAGCATCTTATAAATAAAACCTTATATGTAGGATTATAAATATATTGTAGAGGCCAGGCATCATGACTGCACATGCCTTTAATCTGAGCACTAGGGAGGCAAGTGGATCTCTGTGGGATCCAGGCCAGCCTGGTCTACATACTGTTCTCTAGGCCAGGTGGGACTTCAAGGAGACTCTATCTCAAAACAAACACAAAAACAAGAACACCAAAGCATATATATATATATATATATATATATATATATATATATATATATATAATTTCCCTGTTCAAACACTGTGGCTTGTTTCTACAAAGGGCTAGAACAGTTATGTTTTTTTGTCAATGACTACTATTTTCACTTTTTTGCTCTGAAGTCCTTCTGATGGAGAATTTATTTAAGCACATTTAACAAAACATTAACTGACACTTTCTGTTCTTGGCTCTTTATTCCTGAATCAATGTATGTTATTTCCCTGGTTCTTTTTTCCACAGGTGTCTTGTTAGACATTTTTAATGTATATTTGTATTGAATTTTTGTGCATTTCATACAAAACATCTAAATAATCTTATACCAACCCCCCTCATACCATCCCGTAGCCACCCACACTGCATTCTGTCATACATGTTTAAGGCTATCAAGTCAAGTTTGTGTTCCCAGATGTCACTCAGTGTGAATTCATCCACTGGAGTCTACTCAGTCTCTAAAGTCTCTCCCTTATAGAAGATCAACTCTCCCTTCCCAAGCAGTATTCTTCTGTCAGTAGTTCAGGCCTCCTCCCCGTTTCCCCAGTTCTGTGCTGGGATTTTGTGTGATTGAGACGGCATGTGTCTTGTGCTGACGCCTTTGCTATAAGTTCATGTGAACAATTTCCCGGGTGCCTTGAAGACTGTTTCCTTATGATCATACACCAACTCTGGCTCTTATAATCTTTCTCCCCTCTCTTCCACAATGGTACCTGAAGGTGGATAAGGTTTAATATAGGAATCCTATCCAGGAACAGGATGTCTCCAATCTCTTATTTTCTTCAGTTTAGTCAATTGTGTCTTTCTGTGTGATAGTACTTGCTTGCATGAAGAGGCTTTGTTGGTGAGAACTGTTAGAGATTTCCAATCTAGAATATTCAGTCTCACATAACCAAGAATAAATAACCAAAGATGAGGTAAATTTCCCATTTATTCCACAAAATCTCATAAGTTTAATTAGATTGATGTAATTTTGACATTTGTTAGTGCAAATGCATTCATCACAGTTTAGTGAGGTCTTAGTGTCTGTCCTTGTTTTACTCTGTAACTCTCTTTTTTGTTAAATTTTATTAAGGAAGTTTTTAGGCATTCTTTTCAAGAAACAGGTAAATGTTGGAGGTTTCACAAAAAAATAAGTTGCCTTATTAGACAACATGAAGTTTACTCTGTGAGGACAGAGCTCTTGTATAGCTGTAAACTGGCATGAAACTAGCTGACATTGCTTAATCTGTCCTTCAAAGCCCGTATCTAGACAACTATGTTTTTGATGGTACTACTTTCTTGCTGTTAAATATCAAACACATTCAGATTATAAATCATCATTTTGACCATTGCAATTTTTACTGTATTTCAATAGGAACAATTCCCTTCTCATTTCAGATTTTTCCAAGAGTCTACTCAATCTACGTAAGCAAAGACGCCTGATGAACTGTGTAATTGCTCTGCTGTGGAAAATATCTTCATGTTCTCATTTTGTATATCATCCTTTCCTACAGACTATGAAACATTCAGTATTTTTATCCCGAGACACATTGCTCTTACCATACTGGGCACAGAAGGTTATCTTTAAAATCCCCTCTAAGTCTCCTAAATTAATGTTCTGTGCAGTGAGCACCTGCCAGCTTTGAAACAGTTATGGGATTAGACATTTTTTGAATGAGTTTTGACTCTGAAGGTTGTTTGCATGCTGTTACCAATTCTGGCTGTGTTTCAGTCCCAGCCTCTTCCATTTCATAAAGGATTTTCTGCAAACCCAATAAATGCTTTCATGTAATTTTATAATTATCATACCTTGAAACTGCTTTTAGTAGAACTTGGCACTTTCTTACTAATAAAACTGCTCTCTCTGTAATTAACTTTAATCAATTCAGTACTAAACCACAAAATTTCCTTGGAGGTGGGCTTGTCAGCATGGTAGATTCTAGATTATACTTTTGTCTTTGATAAATCCTGATAAAATAGGTAGAATTTTATTTAATTTTTGCACATTGAATTAGATGCCATAATGAGACAACAGCCTGTCTATATCCATATGTAGTCACAGATTAGGACTGAGTTTACTAAATTGTGAGTTAAATTAATCATCCAGAAAACATTTAAATATTATATAATCCATATATACAAAACAAAAATTTACATGTTCTTTTTATATGTATAATTTCCATTTTTCAATGTATTGTTTAAAAGCTTATAGTTTTTTTAAAAAAAGAGATAAACACTGATAATCATGATAGTAAATGTCATGATAATTTTGTATCATCCGTTCTATACAGTGCCTGATGTGGCTCCTTGCTTTTGTTGTTTTTTAAAGTAAATAAAGCGTCCTTTTCTACTAATTACATTTGTTATTCGGCTACCTCACAAATCTACGTGAATCATACTTTCTCTTTGCCTTATGAGAAGTTTTAAATCAAATTGTCCTTATGTCTTCATTTCATAGTTTCCAATAAAGAAAGTCTCGCTTCATTTTAAAAATGCAGATGTCATTTACTTAGACAAGTATTCCCAGAATTAATCTCCATAATATTTCTCCATAAACATTGAAAAAAACATTTAAATTAAGGAATACTTTGTATTATAGCTAAAGAGAGATCTAGTTGAAAAGGTGCTAAAACTAAACTTACATGTTTAAAAGGGGAGGATGTTTATATAGTCCTAGACTCCTTTATTGGAAACAGATGGCAACATCACAGAGGTGTTAATTGCTTCTTTCAAATTTCTATTCATCTTGCTGGGATGAACTCCTATAAATTTCCCTTGGCCAGGTTCCCATTACCTTCAACTTATAGCAACAAGATTTTTTAAGTGTGATTTTTTTGAATATGGAAAGACTATCCTCCTTCTCAAAAGAGCTACCTGAAATTGAAGCTACAAAGTAGAGAGGGAAAAATAATTAAAATGAAATAATAAATAATATCAGTCCTTCTAGCTAGGAATCTCTTAATGGTTGGAACAATATAAATATAGGCCGTGATGCCATAATATATGATTAGCTTGTTTGGAAATCAAACAAAAAGGATGGAGAGGGTGATATTCATTTCAGGTTGTGCGTCAGCTTAAGGTTACTGAGAATATGAGTGCTTGGTTGAATTTGTCAAATAGTCAGGCCACTGAAGACCAGACCAACATCACTTAGGTGAGAGACAAAACCCAGAAAGAAAATTGAAATCTGATGCCCATTAATCAAAACCTAGGATTTTTAAAAAAGACTAATATCTAAATTATGTATACTTTGTTATGTGCTCAGCAGTACATATGCTTATAGATCCCAGAAAAGAGTACTGATTCTCTGGAGCTGGAATAGTAGGAGGATGTGACATGGGGTGCTCAGAGGTGAACTCAGAGCCTCTGAAAGAGGAGTAACGGTGCTGACCAGTGAATCACCTTCCCAGTCACTGGACTAAGGCCTATTCTTAACTCTTCCATTGCTCTTTAACTCTGTAAGATGAGGGCTGTCTTGGTTGTCTTTCATTTTCTCTCATTGAGCAAAGAATTGCATGATTTGTGGTCACAATGTTGTTGCATGACTATCAATTTAAGAAATTAAAATACATAAAGTACAATATTTTGAAATATATCACTGCCTTGAATGGTCGTTTCCAAGCATGAGATGTGAAGTGAGATATATCCAAATCACAGAATGAGCGTAAATCTTATCATGATTGTACCTCTAGAACCTGGAAAAGTTTACTAAGATAAGGTGAAAATTTTGATATATTTGTCAAAATATTTTTAATCTTCTCTCTTTATATTTAAGAAATCTTCACTCTTGGATCCACAGGCTCTAGTTTACAGGATGATTGGTGGGACTATGCACAAATGGTGAAAAAAGTAGATAGTAAATAACAGGAATGACAATGTGGAGTAAATATTTAAAGGTCAGAATCTAACATTTATTTTTGGATCGCAGTGAAGTAGAAAGACACTGGAAATGTGTGAAGGGAGATGCAATTTGAATAGCCAGTTTAGGATAGGTGTAAAATGTGGTAATCAAAGGGAGAAACTAAAATTTAACAAATTATATGACAGATATGAACCTCAAACAAGAAAAAAAGAATCATCCTGTAAAGAACTATAAAATGTCAAAGAATGGGCATGCAAAAGCTTCAGATGAGTTTTTATCCTAGGAGTGTTTGATTTTGATTTCTAGCTTTTCTCTCCGTGTGCTTTGTGACCACTGACAGGTAGAGTAAATATTAATGCTATGAACTTGCATTCTCTCTCTCTCTCTCTCTCTCTCTCTCTCTCTCTCTCTCTCTCTCTCTCTCTGTCGCGCGTGCAGAGTCAAAGGCTTATACTGTAGCCCCAGCTGACCTCAGATTTCTGGCAGTCCATTTGCTTCAGCTTTCCTAATGCTGTGTCACTACGCTGACCTCACTCTAAACATATTTTCTAATATGTATTATTTTGAGGACAAAATTAACTATTATTTGCATTTTTGACTACTTTTAATATAAAATAATGTATACAAAAGATGGATTATTTTATATTGTTTTACTTTAGACTTGAATAGCAATGATATTAATATAATTAAACCATGTTTAGAACTGTGAAAAATGATGAATTTTTGTGTGTTATTTTGTACTTTAAATCTGTTTGGGAAGACTCAAATCAAAGGAAACAAACACTCTTTAAATATATGTTCATGTATATGTATGTGTAGTGAAGCCAGTATCGTGAGCTCATGCCATATTTTGTTTAAAAATTACATGAACCCCCTTTTACATAGAAGAGGACACTGGGAAGAAAGAGAATCTCAACTCTGAACATGACTACAAGCTAAGATTTGAATCCATAGTGATCTTGTAAGGTCTGAGTTCAAGAGATGCAGCAGACAAAGGAACCAGAGACTCTGCTGGGAGCTAATAGGACCGGTTTATTAAGAGAAGACCAACTTGGACTACCTTCTCTGCACTCAGGAGTGAAGAAATACTAGCCTCCCTGGGGAGATAGTCTCCTCAAAAAGATGGGGGAGACTAGCCCCCTCATCTTGGGGCTCTGGCTCAGATGGCCAGCGTAGGAGCCAAGTTTGGGCACTCGGCTCAGGTCTGAAGGTCCACAGGATGCCAGGCCCAGATGAAAGTGGCGTAGAAGGAGGGAAAGGGCAAAGGGTAGACAGACCAACTCCTGGTGGAGGCCAGCAGAGGTTCGAGCTAGGGCACATGGTTCTGAGAGCTTTGGAGGATGCCAAGCCCGAGGACAATTTGTCCCCAAGGGTCATGAAAGAGCACATAAGGAGAGGCAGAGCCTGAGCCAGAAGTAGACAGGGGTCCCTAGTGGGCGAGTGAGTGAGCCAGTGGCCACTCAGAAATGGGAGAAGGAGCTGGAGAAAGCTGACAGAGCAATAGAGGAGAAAGGGAACCAGTACCTCCATGTCTCATGATGTTAAGTGCTGAGTTGTGGGTGAGGAGCCCACAGCCAGTTAATCTGGATCTTATCGTGACAGGTCCTGCAGGAAGGCTGGTCCCACCTGGGCTGCTGGTCTCTATATCCGAGTCAGGGCACCATATGTAAGGTTCTGGGTTCGAGAGATGCAGCAAAGGGACTAAAGATTCTGCTGGAAGCTAACAGGACTGGTTTATTAAGAGAAGACCAGATGGGACTAGCTTCTCTGCACTTGGGAGTGGAGAAATGCTAACCCCCCTGGTGGGGCTAGCTTCCCCAAAGAGATGGGGGAGACTAGGCCCCTCATCTTGGGGCTTGGGCTCTGGGGAACCCGGTTGGCCTGCCTGGCTCCAGATCAGGATGGAGATGCTCCCTCAGGGAGAGTGTGGGAGGCTAATTCTCTGGGAGAACAAGATCAGACAAAGCATCTAGCCCCTAGACCCCTCCTAGCTGGTCAGTAGGCCCTTTTGTGGGGAGGAGGCTGGGGTTCCCATGACATCTGATTGATGTTTAAGGTAAACTTTTGACCAGGAAACAATCCTTTTTTACAGCTGTTTGTGAATTTTGGGTTGGGAATCTTATCTCCTTTCTCAGATCTCAATGGGCCCTGGGAATTTGGCTGCAGTTTCCAAGGTGTCTGTTCTGGAACTGTTGGGGGGGGGCGTTGGGGTCCCCAGTCACATCTTACAGATCTGAATCCTTCATGTTCACAGAAAGTCCTGTAACTTCCCTGCATGGTTATAGCAAGTGGTGTTGGCAGTCACTCATTTCCTCTCTGCTCCCATCATATTTTTATTGTTTTTCTTCCATACTTTATTCTACAAAGCAGCTTTCAATTAATCGCCACGTCTCCAGATTTCTCCCCATTCACTTCTTTCCATGCTTATTTTTTTAGTCACTATGAGCCACTTTAACATGCCTGCTGCTGTTCTGAGATAGAAGTTAAATGACAACATCATCCTGTATTCTTAGATCGGTCACACTATTTTAGATTGAAATATTTTAATAACATAATTATGTAGAAATGAGAGCTATGAACAGAGTAAGAGGGAGCTGAATGTGCTAAGAAAGTTAGAGTGGGATAGAAACAAGGAAGTTTGGAAATAAAATGAAGAGAGGAAAAATAGAGGAGATCAGAGAGATAAATAGAGAGTAAGAAACAGAGAGAGGGCAAAGAAAGGATGGGAGAGAGAAAAGAGTGATGGAGAACAATGACAAGATGTTGTAAATCCTAGACTTTGGTTTATAAGAGCAACATGAGAGCTGTGGCTTTCACTCTAAGTGAGATGAGAAGCCACTATAAATTATTCATTAGAGAGGTGACATAGTATGGCCAGATTTTACAAAATATTAGTCTATTCTTATCCCAAACTTAGCAGTTTAGCATTGCTAGGTACAGCATCCATTGTACTGCCTCCTCCCTCTCTTATGTTCCCATGGTTTCAGTTCCTAGTAGAAGCGGCAGTTCTGGTTGTAATTAATTGTCATCACTATAACCTCTGTCTTTCAAAATCTGTAAACTTGTTGCCCTCCTGGTCTATAAAATATTCCTCATTTCATAAAAGAACACTTCTTTTCCAATGGACAATCCACATATATCTCAACAACCCCCAGAATTCTGGAATAGTGTTAGAAATAGTGCTCTACAGTATTTAGCATATAAGTTAATTTTATTAATATCACATAACACTCTCTTTTGAATGATTTGATCTTTACTCAATTCTCTTAATTAATTTAAAAAAATTAAGCATTTCTCAAATCTTACTTTTCTAGGAAGTTGTCCTAGTGCCATTTCTAAAGCTATATCAGAGCATCCAAGGCCTGTCAAGTAATCATGAAGAAGGTTTATTTTACCTCACAGTTCTGGAATCTGGGAAGTACATGAGCAATATTCTGGAACCTCTTTAAAAGCTGGTGTGCAGAGAAACTACTTATACTAATGGTGAATATCAGAAATCCACATTGTTGATCATCTACAGAGGGACATAATTCTTATAATATCAAAAGATTCTTGCAAGAAAAGCAATATTTCATGAAGACTCTTATAACTCAAGAACTTACAATTATCATCTACCTTGTAAACTTTCACATTGAAGATTTAAGCATCAAGGTTAGCTCACATGGGGATAAATCAAATTCCAACCAAAATTTTTCTTGATTGAAAAAAAACATGCAAACTCAATCATACAAAAAACAGCAAAGAAATGGAGAATTGGGCAAAAGGCCCCAAACATAGCTGAAGAACTGTTGGCAAATGATTACTGCTGGGTGAGGAGAGTTGACTTTCTTTAAGGGAGTGATGCAAGACAGACTGAACAGGATCCAATCGATGAACTCACACAGAAGGACATCTGCATACACAAAACTGACTTGATAAGCTTAACATGTACAATAGAATGAATTAGATATTGTAGGTATATATGGGGGTGCAGAGAGAGAAGGGGTCTAAATGTGATTAAGATGCATAGAATGAAATCCTCAAATACCAATAAAATTTTTTCACTGGGAAAAAAAATAACTATTCTCATGATGTTCTTATGGCAATTGAAATTCACTTCATCCACTCTTATACTTGCATTCCTATTTCTTGTTTCTACCACAAAGATTCATGGGGTCAGCTATGCCCTCCATCTGTCTTTATGCTAATACAGTATCTTAAATAGATTATGACATGAATGGCCATGTGAAAGTTTTTTCTTAATATGACCACATCTATTATGATAACATTTATCGTTAATTTCCGTGATTCAGATGTAATCACATATATATTTTGTCAATTTAACATGACTTTCCGCCATGTATCAGATATGTATTTCTGTAATTTTTCAAGTCCTCAAAAATTATTAATTGCATGCTACATTAACCCTTAAAATTGTAGAAATTTTCCACTGATCTAAAAGATTTAAATCATCCCTGAGCTTGATTCTGAAGCAAAATTTTGTCACTTTCAAAATGTCTCTGAGACCTGTGCAGTGACTAGAGAAAGAGCTAGTGAAGCTAGGCAGAGGCCCAGTCTCTAGTGATGCTCTAAAAAGCTGAGATTCCACAATTAGGGTCACAGACCTTCATCTTTGCTATCACAGTTTTTATTGCCCTGGAATTTTTTGATACGCTCCAAAGGGAACTGTCAACTTATCTTCTTTTTCCATGAGTGTTGAAAAGAGCTTAGCGAGGAGAGTGAGGAGTCGAATCTCCATGCTACTATCTCAGAATATCACTTGCTACATGAAGGTATAATATTTTCATTATTAAATTATTGAATTTATTGAATGCATTATTGGATAGATACATATTAACACTAATATTTGTGATAGATAAATATATTTATTTTAATATTACTCACTTATATAAATTAATAATCTCTTATAATTACATTAGGTAAAATATTAAATCAAAGCAATATATTTACAGCAATGTATAATAACTAAAATATCCTGTTACTATAGAGAAGTGTCTTCCTGCTTGCAAAGAGATGCTAGGTAAATCCATGCTTTATGACATACATGGCAAGATTATATTCCTGCTTATATATTACCTATTTGCATTTATCTATTTTCAATTTTACTATTGGATCATTCATTGCTGTATATCTCAATTTGATTCTGTGAGGACTGCCTGGTGTCTGATACCTGATACTTGTTTGAAATTCAGCCAAGTGGACACTAAACAATTCACTGTCAGACTTCTTGTTTTTCAGAAAAGAAATAAACAAGAAGAGTCTAACAGCTATGAATGTAGAAGACATCATGGTGCTAGTGTTTCACTACAAAGCACAGATATATGAGCACAGACGAAGAATTTTGCACAAAACTTTAGAAAGTAAGAGAGATTGACCAATTTTTTTTTCAGGTTTGAAAATTTAATTAATATATACTAATGTTCAACTTTCAGAATTGTATAGTGTCATTTTACCTCTTACTTTCATTTGAGTTCATAATTGGAGTGCGAAAAGGCTAAGAATTGATCAAATTTTCACAAAGAAAACTCATTTCTTTATGGGAAAACTGTCTCAATGACTTCTTACATTAGGAAGGAAGGAGAGAAGAAATTCAATTACATGGAAGTAAAATTAGCCCTAAGTGATTCTGTTAGCCATATAGGGCAAAGGGTGTTTGCAATGGGATGAGAAAATATTGACATATGTTTTATTTATTTTTCATTTTGATTCTATTTTCAGAAATATGATGGAAAGATTATACATCTTTGTGACAAATATCTTTGAATTTATTTATGTTATTTACAATTTTTCCATCACGAACCTGTTCCTCCCAACTATGTAAACTCTGTTAAGTTTTGTTTATTGCGGTCTCAGAATATCTGATCCATTAAGGTATTGTTTTGAGAGTGCTGAAAAAAAACTGGAAATAATTCTTCCTTGTAATAAAACTTATTGGCTCCTGTTTTTGAGGAAGACACAAAAAGTGGAAGGGACTCCTGTGCTCATGGGTTGGTAGAATTTATATATCAAAAGTGAACATCTTACCAAGAGCAATTTAAAGAGTGAATGCAATCAAAATTCCTGTGACATTCTTCGCAGAAATAGAAAAATTCTACCTAAATTCCATATGGAAACACAAAAGACCCTGGAACGCTAAAGAAATCCTGAGCACAAAAAGCAGTTCTGGGGAGATTATTACCAGACCTCAAATATATTACAGAGCTATAGTTATAACAACAGCATGGTATTGGGACTAAAACAGATTTGTAAATCAATGGACAAAATAGACCCAAACATGGGGGCACAAAATCACAGCGACTTGCTATTTGATAAAGCTGGCAAGACCATACTTTGGGGGAAAGACATTTTCAACAAAGGATGCTGGCCAAATGCAGCTCTAAACAGGAACCTTATCATTCACACTGCACAACAGTCAACTCAAGCGAATCTAAGGCCTCAGTGTGAAGAATAAATTGCTTAAAGTATTAGACGAAAGCATTGACAGCACCGTAAAAGGTATAGGCATAGAGGGCTTTCTAAATCAGACATCAGTTGCTCAGGAATTAAGGTCAATAGCTGACAAATGGCACTTCATTAATCTATAAAACTTCTTTACAGGAAAGGAAACAACCAGGTGAGTGAAGAGAAATTCCACAGATTGGAAGAAAATATTCGCTACTCTCATCTGAAACACCGTTAATATTCAGAATATACATAGGACTCAAAAACCAAAGAAGCAAGAAAACAAACAAATCAAATAAATATGGGCTATGGATCTGAACAGAGAGCTTGCAAGTGAAGAAATAATAATGACTAAAAAACACCATAAAAAGTGTTCAACCTCCTCAGTAAATAAGGAAATGCAAATCAAAACTGCTTTAAAATTTCATCTAACACAGTCAGAATGGCTAAGGTCTAGAAAACAAATGACACCAAATGCTGGTGTAGATCCAGGGAAAGGGGAATTTCATACTGGTGGAATTGCTGTGGAAATCACTGTGAACTCTTAAGCCAAAAATATATCTACCATCTGATCCTGTTATACTCCTTCTTTTCAAATACCCAAAGGATTCATCCTACTGCACAGATACTTGTGCATTCATATTTGTTACTGTTGTTTTCACAAAAATTAAAAAATGGAAGCAACCTAAATGTCCCTCAACCAATGGATGGATAATGAAAATGTAGTACTTCACATAATGGAGGTCTACTCTGCGTACATGGATGAAACTAGGAACTGTTATATTAAGTGATGTAACAGACTCAGAAAAACAAGGGACCCATTTGCTCTCTCAATTGTGGATTTTAGCTTTGAATCCTTAGATTTGAGTATACATCCTGATCTTGCTGCAGGAACCAGGAAACTGAAAAGGAACAATGGACGTGAAAGTGCTAGAGAGAAAGATAGCAGGAGACAGGCGTCATCATGGGGGAAATGGGGAAAACAGAGGCGACTTATCTGGGGAGGGAATAAGGAAGGTTAGGAAGAGGGACGTACAATGTACGTTTGCTATCCAGATTAAATTTGCTTGTGTGCCTCTGTATTTTTCACATGAAGAGATTCACAAAATGAAACCCAATCTGAACTATTAGATTAAAAATAACTGCAGTTTTTACATTTTAAAATTTAAGTGTTTAGCTAAAAACTACTTTGATCTTTTCAAAAGATCTCTGGATAATATTCAGATAATCAGAACGGAAGTTGGTGCCGAAGAAACTGCAAATGCAGCACAGAAGGAAGAGAGAGTCAGAAACACGGGTGTGCAGAGGGATGAGGTCTGTGATGAGCACAAATGTCTTATCATTTTTAAAGCATCAAAAGAACTGCAAAGAGAATTTGGAGTGGGGAGAGTTACTGTACAGCTGGAACGTAAGTTCAGGTCAGAAAAAATTAATTTGAACAAAGTGACTGAGGCAAGCTTTCACGAGATTTCATAGGAAATCTCTACTACGTAAACAATGCTGAAATAGGCTACAAAGCATACCAGGAAGAAGATAGTAAGTAAATTCGTGTCAATTCACCTTTATAGAATCAGAAAGAAAAAGGTGATATAAACTTCCTCTATAACAGCCATAGTAGTCATCTATTTAGTGTATGGTTTATCTAAGCCATCAATACCTCAGACTTCAATAGTTTGCTTCATAAACTATTTGATTCCACTCTATCCTCCCCACTGCACTCATGCTTCATCCAGCTCCTGTGTTTTTATCTGTGCTTCTGGAGAAAACTATTCCACTTCTAAGGGAATAACAGCTAGAGGCCAAATGGTAACATCAACACAGCGCACCAGAGGAAACCAGCTGCAGTGACAACACCAACACAGGGGCGCTGGAGGCCACGGCAGGAGGACCGCTTCTTTTCGATAACTGAAAACAACGGGGAAAGATTGGTGAAATGAAAGAGAAGCAAGAATGTTAGGAATCTATGGGGAATATGGCTTTACTTTGCATGTGACTTTCAAGTTCTGAGGTGTTTTCAAGTGACTTCTGCATATTAAATGTCATTTTAAGATAATTTAGCTCTGGGCTAGAGAAATGGCTTAGTATATAAGAGCACCTGCTGTTCCGGCAGAAGAAACTGATTCAATTCCCAGCACCCACATAGTGCCTAACAGTGGTCAACCATCAGTATCTCCAGTGCCCTCTTCTGACCTCCAGACCTCCACTGACGTTGCATGACACAGATGCATTCACATGCATGCAAGCATAACACTTACAAATTAAATAAAAATAAAAGTTTTTTAAAAATATATTTAAGCTTAAGATTAATATGCAGTGATTGAATATATTAAAAAATCCCCTGAAATTTTATCATCAATATTTTACCTCTGGGGTATCCTAATATTTCTCCATGGATAATCACATGGAAAAATATGAAAGAGAAAAAAAATGAGAAAATTTGAGAAGTTCTTCAATTGATTATACTTTCAAATAGTATAGATGTTTCAGGATGGAATTTTAATTTTAAATTTTTTCTGATAGTCTCATAAGCCTCACTTCATTCATCTAACATGCTGCTAATCAAACATTTAATATTTTATTCATTATTCAACTTGTGAAATAATAGTTTTTAAACACTCAAAATTTCTTCCTAAATGACTCCCCCACCCTCTCCCTCTTCATCTTTCTCTATCCTCCTCTTCTTCTCCCTCTCTGTCCCCCTCAACTTCTCCCACCTACTTTCTCTTCCTCTCCATTCCTCTTCCGCAGTCCCTTCCTTTTCCTCTTTCTTACATACACACACAAATACCAAACAGAAAGACACACACACACACACACACACACTAAGAGAGAGAGAGAGAGAGAGAGAGAGAGAGAGAAAGAAAGAGAGAGAGGCAGATGATAGGATGCACCCTGCTTTGTGGATGACTGTCTTAGACTTATATTTTATTTACAATGATCTAATAAACTTGACAGGGCTCCACTCCCTGTATGATAACAAAATAACGCATAGTTTAAATGTACAGAATAAAGCCATTTACTTTCATTCCATATACTACTCTTTCTTTTATTGATACAGGCAAAATGACTGTTTTTTAGATTATTCTTCACTATAGTATTTAAGTGTCTGAGTAATCAGTGGCCATGCTTTGTGTCCTTTTTTTTTTTTTCTTTCATGACAGCAAAGCATTATATAGAGAAATAATTGTTTCTAAATTCTTACTATTTCTCTAAGTTTTATAACTAAATAACCTTTTTAAATAAAATATTGCACCAGTCCTGCATTTTAAGGATGAAAGTGCTATTTTCTAAAAGGTCAGTTCAATCTGGGAAGTGTATTTTGGTTTAGACAATGCATTATAACTGTAGAAACCTGTGGCAATTTTCAGCCCCACTAACAATGGGAAGTAAATTTCAGTCATTCACAGTAAGATGGCAATGTGGTGACATTTGAAGTCTGGGCAGGGGCTCATACATTCATTGTAGGTGACTGACTGCTGTGTGGCAGAGGCCTTTTTCCAACTGCCAGATGAATTTTAGATATGAGTGAAAAAGATACTCAGAATATTGCACAAAATAAGTGAGGCCCCATTATCTGAGTGTGTGTAATCTACTTCTATAGCAGCTAAGGATTAAAATCCATCAAATTAATAAATCCCTTGGAAACCAATAATCTCACAATTGCTGAACAATTGTATCTTAGATAGCTATAATTTTTGAATTTGCAGTGAGTCACAATCTTGGTTTAATTTTACAGATACATGTCTTTGTCCATCAAAAATGATGACATTTGCACTGCACAGTCAAGCAACAAATTAGGAAACATCTCTCAGAAGTGCAAACTTGCTTCATAATCCAGATTCTGTATCTTTATTTGCTTCAAAATATATGGTATTGTCAGCATAGAGGGCAGAAGATCATGGTACTTTCTTTGTCTCTTTTCTAGTGTTTATATTTAACATGAGAATAAACTGCAGCACCAAGGAGACACTGGAGTAAAGGATGTCTGGGTCACGGTGGCATAAAAATGGTAAACTCACAAATGTAACTGTACCATAAGAGAGATTGTCTCATCAAATCACAAGAAACACTTATCTCAGTATCTCATAGAGGCAACACACACCAGCTCTGATAAAAGTCTAGGAAATAACAAATGAGACACCACAGCCTTAAGCCATTTTTCTTCATATCATCTGAATTGCCCTTCAGACCCTGTGCCTCACCTGGTTCTCTGTAACTGTTGGGAATGGGCTCCTTTACCATTTTCAATCCCCATGTGTCTCACTGTATATCACATCTTGCAGAAGACTGGGGTTCACATGGAAAACTTCAAGTAAAGAATGTGACAATTTTAAATTTTGGAAAAATTGTTGTTGAAAAAATACATGTGGTTTCTCACACATTTTACTCTAGGGTTTTAGTCTGGAATTCCAGGTTTAGGGTTCAATGTATCCTTTAGATTTTGTATTTTATTATATTTGATTTGATTTTAATGTGATGTATCTTAAATAGTTGAGGTTTTAATACATGTATACAGTTTCTTTTGATCATATTTATGCCCACTTCTCCCTTTAGTTCTACACATATCCAACTCCATCTCCCTGCCCTCTCCCAAGTTCTTGTCTTTTTATTTTCTTTACAGCACACAGAATTCAGTTTGTGCTACCTTATCCTCATGGGTGTGAAGACATACATTGGGGCATGGTCAACCTACAAGAAGTCATATCTTTAAAAATATCTGACTCTCTCTCTTCTGGAAGCCATCAACCATTAATATTTCCTCAGGTAGGAGAGAGGACTTGTTTTCATATGTGGATCCTTAAAGCAAAGCTTTAGCTCTGTATGCTTAATTTGGAATTCCTGAAGAATCCATAAAATAAGAAAATGGCCACTGGTGGAAGGGGCAAAGAGAGCTTAAGGAAGTGGAATATTAAAATAGAGATGCTATGACTGAGAAAAGGATCATGATCAGGAGAAAAGTTTTAAGTGGAGAGAAGGATGTAATGTATGGCAGAAGAGGATGTGGGGAGAAAATTAACAATAAGAGTATTTAAATGAGCCATATGGAAGCCTGTTTTATAAGCTCCACATATATTACATATCATATATGTTCATATAAAAGTGTAATTGGAATATAGAGGATAATGTTCTCCAAAAGCCACATGCTACAAATAAAAAGCCCAGAGCCAAGTGTAGGATATTTTATATTGAATTGTTGGCCAGATATTTCCCAGAGACCTCCAAAACAACACAGACATTTGTCGTTGGCTGCATACCAAAACTTGATGGTGAAAAGCAATTACTGAAGACACCACACCCTTTTGTCAACAACAGAAGGAAATCAAGTTTGTACTGACCTGGGAGTTTTCCTCATTGATCACCAGCTATCATAGTACCCTATGTGCTATGTAGACTCCAGGAGAGGAAAAGCCATCCTCAGCCCTATAAAACAGTGAACCTTGTAAGCTACAAGAACAACTTGTGTCCCAAGATATACCAATGGGTGGAAAAGATTTAGAATTTTCTGCACAGTAGGAAACTCATGCCTGGTACTATACATCTAGCCAGGGATTCCAAGTTGTTGAGTTTATATGTTATGGAATGGAATTACAACTTTTAATTTGCTAAATGTACATAAGACCAAATTTCCCCCTAAATGTTAATCTCTGCAACCCGTAGATTAGTGTATCTTTCAGACCACCTCAGGAATTTGTTGTTGTTGTACACTGGATGGCAGTAAACACAGAGACTCACATCTTGTTACATTATATAGAATAAGTGTTGTGAAGTGCTCAGTTACAAATAAGACTTTGATAGCTTTTGTTTATTAATCAACATAGCACACTAAGGCTACAAAGATGGCTTAGCAGTTAAAAGCACTGGTTGCTCTACCAGAGGACCTAGGTTTAGATCCCAGTACCCATGTGATGGCTAGCGATCATCACTTCAGGGGGATATGATGCCCACCTCTGGCCTCCACAAGCGAACACACATGGTATACTTACATACATGATGGCCCAACATTTATAAATATAAAATTAAAAAAACAAATAAAAATGAAAGCACATTATTTAAATAAAACATTCCAATATTTTATAAGAATTAAATATTTTGAAATTGTTGAGTTACATAACAGTTTTTTTGGAAGTGATGGAAAGCTCTCATCTTTATATTTTCATGATTAGCTTATTTAATTAAACTGTATCATTTGGGGGTGATTTGGAAGAAAATAAGGAGATTTAAAATTTTAATTAAATATTTTAGTAACTGTCATCACTAACATTTCCCAGTGTAGAGTTGAGGCTTCTGATTTTTCATTCAATATATTCCTTTGAAATACTTTCAGAAATATTTTCATTTTGAGTGATTGTAAAACACTTACCAAGGTGTACCAAGAACTGAAAAAATATTATTTCTCCTCAACAGAATTCTGTCTTCTGTTCTGTGACAGTCTCAATAACTGATATGACTATTTTTCATCAGATCATTTTTTTTCTGGCCTCTGTTTAGCCTCTTCCAATTCCTCACCATGTTCTGCATGATCAACTTCAACATATGTTTAAGAATGCATTTGTATCAGCAGCCTGTTTAAGATGACAACCCTTTTCTTGCAAATACATGCAGTAATCTGCTAGTCAATCTGCTGCCCCTGCACAGTAAATCCAGTTGTGTCCGTGTACACTTTAAAACTTCCAAATATAATCATCCTTTTAATTAAAATAAAGCCCACAACCTTTATAATTTCTGGTAAGTAATATTTGAGTTTTCCCTGACAGATCTAAAATAACCTTTTCAACTTTCTCTTCTGTATCCTATTCATTGTTCTGGTCATACTGGCATTTCTATGTTGAACACAACATGTGGAATTCCCTTACGCTATTAGTGATTCTTGTTCTTCCTTGAGCAATTGGCAAAGAAATGATCCCTTTTCTCATTGCATTTGAACTTTTTAGGACATTAACCATGCTTATTAGTATACTCATTATCAAATTACATATTTAAATAATAAGCACCTTGAGGTCAGCAACTATGTTTCACTCAACATTACTTATGTGATGGGAAGAAGATGTTCAATCATAGCTTTTCACTAAATGTTTAACATCTTATATTCAGCTTTGAGCCTTTCTTTGCTGTTCTCTCCCGACATTGGTCACTTTATACCCATCTCAGATTCTATGAAATGGATTTTAGAACCCACATATTGGTAAGGACATGTGGAACTTGTCTTACTAAGACTAGTTTACTTCATTTATTTTGATGATCACCAGGTTTGCCGATATTCTTGAAACTATACACTGTCATTAGTTCCATTGTTATTATGTATCACATTCCATTTTTATATTCATCCCTTGACAATAACTACAATAACTGAGAGTACAGATATCACATTAGCACAGTGATTGCATTTCCTTCAGATATATACCCAGGTGAGGGTTTGCTGCTTTGTAATGATATGCCAGTTTTTGTTGTTGTTATTCTTATTTTGATGAACCTCCATGTAGTGTTCTATGATGCATATACTAGTTCACATTCCCATTCATGCCAGTAGTGTGCTGGCTGTTAGTATACTTTATTAACCTTTTAGTTCTTTGTCTTTTTTCAAGTCATTTTTGCTTCCAATAGCCTTATTATTGTTCAGTCAGTACTATCCTAAATTCTCATCATCTGTCTTCACTATTCTTTGTGCCTCCATATATTTTCTAAGGACCTGTCTCCATGGCCTTTAATTCTCTCTTCTGTTTGATCGTTTCAGTGATTAAGGTTCCTATGATACTTTTAATTTAATTTCTAGTATATTTTTGATCTTATAGCAAATCAAATCTGAATTAAGTTTCTCTTTTGGATTACTGACTCATGTCTCTGAGTTTTCTTTACACTACCTTGCTTTCCTGTAAAACAACTCCTTTACTACTTCTAACAATGCTTCTCTTCTCTATTTTCTTTTTAGGACATGTCCTATTGATGATGAAGTGATGTCCAGGTTCCTGAGTTCCCTGATACCTGCTGGTATGTACATATGTCTGAGCATCAAGGACTTAGATCCCTACTCCACTCTTCATAACGTGACTTGTGGATTTCTGTCTTCCCAGAAATTCAACCAGACCTCTTATTTTCTGTGAACCATTGTCTCATGAAATTTATTCTCCACACCTTAGCGGGCGGGGTCTGATTAATCCAGCTGGATAAAACAGAAACTGATCTTCCATTTAGAGAGATTTATTTATTTTAGGTGAGCCAAAAGTCATTTTTACTAGCGACCCACCCGCCTAAGCCGCCATAGGAGTGGCATGCAAGTCTCTGCTTCAGGGCACAGAGCCCGTTGTCACGTTGTGACGCGGCTCGGTGTCTGATCCCAGCCAGCCTCTTGCTTCCACTCACATGATCCTTGGGATCGCTGGAACTTAGAATGCTGTGTCCTGGGTTCTGGCCTTCTGCACGGGCCTGGGGCCGGGGCATTTTTCTTCCGGCGTGGATACAATCTCTGTCCATCCCAGGGACTTGCCACCATGTTGTTTCTTTCCTTCTCCCCGACTTCCTTCCCCCTTATTCGTCCCAGGGCCGTACTTGCCACGGAATGAACCAATAGCAAGCAAAAACCTTAGAGAGAATTCCCTATTCACTATACAACCATGTTGGTGGTGTTTGTACATGCCTGTAAAAGCAAGATGGAAGGGGAGAAGCAGCGAAGGGAAGAGGGAAAGGAAGAGAGGAAGAGAAAGCCATTTATGAAGAAATATTGAGTGTTTTAAAAGTATTATTGCTCAGCTTGTAAAATGATTTCTGAGGGAAGTGGGGCTGGATGTTTTATCTGACACTGTAATGTCTGTGGCTATAAGAATTGTACAGACACCAAGTCATTCCACAGTAATTCTTCTTGGAATTAGTCCAAATTCTTTAATTCCTGACCACAACACAGGGACTGTGAATAAGCTATTTGGGCATGCATTAGCTTTAGATAAAATTTATGAAGAAATGAGCTTCAGTTTTCGTGATCTTCTTCAGTTCATGGTGAACAATATACGATTTGAAGATTTGGGATACATCAGAAAAAGTAGGCTTCAAAAACCTTCTGTAAAAGACCCTATCTTTTTTTGAAAAAGACATCCCATTGTTAGATGTTGGACAACATAAAAGGAATTGACTATACTCTAGCCCCATGGAGTTTGACTCATTAGTCACTAGTTAGTCACTACTCCCAACACATTACAAGTATAGATAGAAATCATAAAATTGAGTATACTACAAACAATAAAACAATTGGAATCTTTTTTATTTTTTTGAGTAGCCCAGTATACTTATAGAAGCCAGGATTAATATCAATCCTTCTTTATAAAGTGCAAATCGCAAATCCTAATATCATATAAAATTGTGGAAGTTTCTCTGGTGAATATTACAAAAATTTTGTGTTTCAGATTTTATCATTAGACATTTGCTGGATTTGCCTTATAATGAATGGATTGTTCTTTGCCTCTTTTGGCACAGAATATGCTTATCTGTTTTATTCCTCTACAACCTAAAACTATAGTGTGCAATTTATTTAAATATATCACTTGTCACAATGTATTAACTGGCACAATTTTATTTTAAGTGGGTTTACCTTCATGTAGCTATTATGAACACAAATAAATACAACTTTGACATTAATTTCTACACCTTTGTGTTTTATATGTAAGAAGGTTAGACACAGAACACAGTTCTAAGTGGGCATTATGAGGAACTGGCCATCCACCAAATATTTTTAAAAGACAAATGTAGTTGACTTTTGGACTCATAAATATATTTCTTGAAATAATATAAATGAATCTCAAATTGCCATACTTATATCTAATTTACCTTTTGATTGGGATTGCAAATATTCAACATGAGTTTTATATAAGACCAAGTCAAATTGTATGCTCATATTTAGTTTTGTCTGCATAAGAACTTCCAGAAGGAAACTTTTATAACAATGCGTTATTAAGAAGAATTATGTTTTTCCATGTCAATGTACCCTGCTGTTTCAGCCATTTTTGTTCTTGATTTGACACTCAGACATTTTGCATGTTGCTTTACCACTCTCACATCTCCCACTGACACCTCCAGAAATCACTTGACCTCATATACCTTTTTAATACAGTGTACTCGGGGATATAATTTTAAGCCCAGGTTCTGTACTAAGACTCAAAAATCATTCCAAATCTGGATGGAATCACTTATGCTAGGTTCCACATTAAGAAAAAAAGAATGTAGAAATTAAAACGAAGACAACAAAACACCAGGTGATTCACCACAACTCATGGAAGAAACTAACTCAGTATTACCTGGCATGATAAGAAAGTTCTCTCTGTTTCAGTCTCTGCAATGCAATGAGATGCCTTGGCACTGTGCAAGCAAACATTAACACAAATAAACAAAGTTTTACCAAACCCATAGATATTTTGATTGTCTGCAATGAGTATTTTCTAATTTCTAATAATCTCAATTGTGTTTATAATACTTAGTTTGTTCAAATTTTGTTCTTTGACAACCTCAATACATGTCTTTCTTTACACATATTTCTTCTGTGAATTACAACCAGTATCTGACAGAGCAGACTTGTTTTGCAAGATTCTCCTGAGGTCGAGGCAGGAGTAATTCCAATGCCTGTATGGGTGGCAGAGTGGATTCAAGGCCAACATTATCAACTTAATGAGACCCTGTCTCAAAATAAAAGGTTAAAACTAGGACTACAGTTCACTGCTATAGCATTTAACTAACAGGTTGAAGTCCTGAGTTCAATCCTATGCACTGCAGAAAAAGAAAAGAATTTTAATCAGACAACAATCTTATACTCTATACAGTGTCTTAGTTCACTAAGTAGTTTTAGAGGAAATATAATAATATTTCTTTTGATAATATGTGTATAAGTAAAATATTAATGTAGAGGGAACAAATCCCCTAGGAATATAAAATGGTATTTATTAGTGTAAGGTTTTTATTCAGATTACTTTTAAGAGTATTATGACTGTATTTTAAGCAGAAATTACTTTTCCTTATTGTTTAATTTTTGCAAATTTGATACATGAAAATTGTAGTACCATTTGTTTACTTACAATTTTTATTATTTCATTTTTCTTTGCCACTGAATAGATCTCCATTCTTTAAAGGCACACTTTTAAGGCATCTCTTAATCATTTTTATTTTGTTCAATATTCATAAGTTAATAAATGTAATAAATCTCATAAACAGTCTTTTCCATCCCTGTTAGGTGAGGGAGAGTTGGACTTCTTTAATGGAATGATAGTAAATAGCCTATCCAGACTCCAGTGATTGAATCTACAGTGTGGGACATCTGAGGGCATAGATCTGACTCGATAGGCCTTAAAGTATATGTCAGAATGCATATAATCTGGTCGGTATTGGTCTGGGGCAAATAGGAGAGGGGGGGGTCTAAATCCCATTAAGATATATTGTATGAAATGCACAAAAATTCAACAAAAGCATATATTGACTTAAATAGGAAAATCAAATATTGTCTCAATAGATGCAGAAAAGGCCTCTGACAAAATCTAATATGATAAAGATACTAGAGGGAATTTGTAAATCTAGTAACAAACATAACAAATGATGACAAATATCTCTGCAATGAATATTATACATCTTTGAAGAAAGAGATTTAGGAGGGCATTAGAAGTCAGAAAGATCTCCCATGCTCATGGATTGGTAGACTCATTATTTTGAATATAACTGAAAGCAATGTACAAATGCAGTGCAATCCCAATCAAAATTCCCATGAAGTTTTTCAAAGAAACAGAAAAATTCATTCTTAAATTCATGGGAAACTATAAAAGACCTGGGAGATCCAAAGTCACCCTTTAGAAAAAGTGCCTATTCAAACCACATAATTTCCAGATACTAGTTTTCCTGAATAGTCACAATTAAAGGCACCAGTTGGGACATAACTTCTACATATTAAATTCAAGCATATTAACAACCATGAAAAAATATACCAATAAATCTTTAAGGTGAACTAAGAATTATCATTTTCATACTAATTGAATTACAGTTTCAGAATACTACAAAGCCTGAAAAGAAAAGCTATTCATGCTAGGGAAGGGGACTAAAATAGACAATAGGAATTCACTCTGAGTAGACTTAGGTGTTGGTCTTAGTAGACAATGACTTGGGAAAAGAACCTTGACAGCAAATCACAAACTATGAAACTCAAATATATACATATTCTAGAGTTGAAATATACAAGTACTTAAATGAATAATTCACAGTATGGGATCAGCAGTGTTGAGGTGAGCTCAAGAACAATTTTTCTAAACAGGGAAATGATTTTGTTTCAGGGAAAACAGTAATCTTATTCTACAATTTTTCGTTGGTTTGCATTGTAATCCTCTTATTGTGGCTCTTCAGGGACTCTGAGCAGCACACTTGAGTGAGTGCAATGAGAATCTTTGGTTGTTAAAGATTTATAATATTTAAGGCGTGTATGTAGGGCCTTCTGTGACAGCTTGCATTATAGAATTCTCATTTGTTATCATCTGGAAAAGGAAATCGTCTAAACTATCTACTACCAGGTCAATGCAATATTTCCTAGGTACCATGTATTCTCTCTCCCTACTATTTGTATATATTAGCAATCAGAGGCACATGGTAAAATAATTTTTTGGTTAACTTAGAAAAAACATCAGTGATTATGTAAAATACATTTTTCCAGTAAAACCTTCACAGAAGTGATAGATACCTAATTCATGTATTGGTCTTCAGCATTCTTGTAGTTATGAACCCTACCAAAGGCTCTAATGTAATAGATTTTCCATATTGATTGAAAATTCAAGCATGTCACAAATTATGTAGAAAGGTTAATATTGAGAGAATGTGAAGAAAATATCTCTACAGACTAGATTTTGCTTTTGGCAAGAAATGGCTTAGTTAAGGAGGCAAATATTGAATGTATGAAATATTCTTGCTTTGTGATATTGAAACTTTTCTCTTTTTTATTGTCACATGCTGAAAAGAATATTTTTAGCATAATAGTATCAATTGTCCAACACATTGATTTTCCAACACATACAACTTACAGAGATAGGCAGACATGATAATTTTCATCTGTTTATGTTACTGTCACTTATTTGAGCTTATTGAAGCTTGTTCTTATCCACCAATAGCCAATTTGATGTTAAACATTAAAAATGGGAATCAGTGTTATCCATGATTCCAGTATCAATGATATCCATAAGGGTCACAATATTTTTAGTTCTTAAGAATAACACTAATCATTGAAAGTCTTCAAATGGCGTTTATTATAAGATAGTGACTTGCTATGTTTTGCAGTAACACGTTTATTCACTGGCCATTCCTAGAATTTACTGATTAAAACAACTAATGGAAGATGCTTCCATTTAGTACTTAAATTTGGCTATTTATAAATTTGGGTGTGGGAAATAACAGCAGAATATTGGACTTAGGGTAATAGTGGGTCTATTGCCTAGCTTACAAAAGCAGGCCACAATATAATTAGAGGGTCATGATATTGAGTCCTTGTTCCAGAGTCAATTCACAATTAACTTAATAGACTAGCCATCTCTTTTGCCCAGTAAACTTACCCTACACTGAACTTACAGTAAGCTTCAGGATCTACTCTAAGTCTATGAATAACATTAGACTTAAATAGTGATTTATGAGGGGCAGTATGTATGTCGCAATGCAGGACTGACCTTAGCCAGGCCACTTATCATGAGGAATAAACGAGAAGCTTCTGTGGGCATGGTGCTCTGCTCTGGCCAGACCAGCTTCTTCCCAGCATCTGGAAAGAACCTACATTGAAGATGATCTACCTGGGCACAGATTACTATTGGCTGCAGTATGGGAAATACCCCATAAGGTGATTGGCTGACCAAACTCATGTAACCCCTTGCACTTCCTTGAATAAACAAGTTTGGCTGCGGCTCGCCTTTTGCATGCTTTTCACCCAGCTCCTGGGCTCTGTGTGTTGACTCTGTACCTACTCACCACCTCACAGAGGAGACCCTTTGTCCCCCTCAGGCTGGCCCCTGAGCACACGGACCCCAATATTTGGAGCAGGGACTCCACCACCAGCATTGACCAGATGGTGGTTGTTGGTGAGTAGGCTCCTCTGTGTTCTGTGTGGTGACAGTCACTTGAGCATGACCCTGTTGTCCCCTCATTTTCCCCCTTTCCTGTGTTCCTCTTTCCCTACGCCACAGAAACCATACCTCGCTGCATGGTCCCAAAGCCCATGCTGGCTCTTCCCTTCTTGGTTCCTCTGGTGAAATCACATGAGGGCCTGAATCCTCCCCGTTTCAAAACTGAGGTGAGGCTATCAGCCAGGCCTTTCTGGAGACACAAATGTGGGCAATTGGCTCTTGGGAAGGCTGATTTTCCCATCTTTGATTTTAAAACCTCCTTCCTGCTGGCAAGCACACTCAAACCTCTTAAGTTTTAATTGCTCTGCTCTCTTACTTCTGTGCGCAAACCGGTGCCAAGCCAAGTTCCCATGGATGACAAGTTCTGAGTTTTCCATGACAAATACTCCCCATGGGAAACACAGGCTCCGGACTCTAACATTTACTAGCCCACAGAGCTACGCAGCTGTTGAACTTTTAAAAGCTGAGGCACACCTCCTTCAATGCTTCTTGGGTGCTGCCCACGGGGCTCCCGCAGAGGCCAGTGTAAAAACCCATGGAGGTTGCCCTACTAAAGCACAAGACAGTTGGGACAACAACATTCTGTCTTCATATCTCAGCCCCAATATTAGGCCTCTTTTTGTAGTGATGAGCAATATTCCCTCCCAGGAGAAGCACCACAATTGCAGGCTCTTAAAGCCCTTCTCCTGCAGCCTGGCTTGAAAGAAAGAAAAAAAAAAAAGGCTAAAACAACACCCACCCCTCTCCAAGTGTGGGCTGGAGAACCAGCACAGCCATTACAGGCTTAGGCTTTTCTTAGCCCTTGGATGGAGCTTCAGCCATGCTGCCCACCCAGCCCTGGGCACGCCCTGTCAGACGCTCCTCTCACCCTGCCCTGGGCAATTCTGTGGACATAGTGTTTGAATATTTGCTGCTGCCACTGGGATTGGCCCCTGCGGTGAGTTGTGCCCTGGGCTTCAAGGCTCACCACGATGGCCCCTGGCGGATGGGGTAGGTGGTGCCATGGCTTCTGGCCCAGAGAGTAGTGGAGGCTCTGAGATTCTTATAAGGCCCTGAGATCTTGAAGGTGGGTCCAGAGGCCAACAGGGAAAGCCAGTTCGCTGCCCACAGAGGGGCTGCTGCCGCTGGCTGGGCAAGCAGCAGTGCTGACCTTGCTCCCACAGCCACTCCGTGCAGCCGGGCCTCGCCCTGAAGGTTTTAGAGTCTCCAGCATCACTGAAGCTCGACCAAGCCTCTCCTATATGACCCAAGGCCCTCGTCACAGTCCTTTCTTAATTACTCCCTGTCTCTTAATTACCAGGTTGATCATACAAATTTCACCCAAGTCGACCTAATAACTTCTATGTGCTTTGGACAACAATTATTTAATAGGATGTCAGCTTTCTTTCGCTCCTCAATTTGGTGGGCTGAAGGTATAGCTCAGTGGTAGAGTGCTTGCCTAGCATATGTAAAGCTCTGAGTTTGATTCTCACCCACTTCCCCCATCTTTATCATCTCAAAGAAAAATAATAAGTACAGATTACCTCAGGACCTTCGCCAGGTCAACAAACATGATGAAGGCGGGTTCCTTTCAAACTGGCCTCGCCCATCCCAGAGCCATTCCTATGAAATATCATATAGTCATATTAGACATTAAGGACTGCTTTTTCTCTATCCCCTCCTGTGGTAAAGGACAGGCCCTTCTGTGCCTTTACTGTCTGGGAACCTAATCATAATGTCCCAGCTAAGAGATTGCAATGGAAGGTCTTCCCTCAGGGCA
Source organism: Eospalax fontanierii (assembly GCA_035773235.1). Classification (NCBI taxonomy): domain Eukaryota; kingdom Metazoa; phylum Chordata; class Mammalia; order Rodentia; family Spalacidae; genus Eospalax; species Eospalax fontanierii. Next base: position 89,574,591 of record CM069524.1, read on the forward strand.
TGACTAATAGCCCATCCATCTGTCAATTGTTTGTGTCAACCACCATGGAAAGAATCAGATAAAAATGCCTTGTAATACATTACATGAATGACCATTTAACCACTGACCCTTCACAAGTAGTTCTCATGAATCTCTTCAAAATACTTCTTGAGGACCTTAAAAAACTAGGTTTAACTATACCCAAGGAAAAAATTCAAACCGTACTCCCTTTTGGGTTTTTAGGGTTTAAAAATTTCCACTGATAATCAACCTCCTCACTCCAAACCTTCTAGTAAAGGATAAGTATTCTCTCAATGACCTCCAAAAACCCTGTGGCCAAATTAATTGGCTTAAGCACTTTTTTCCCCATTCATCCAATTAAGTTCCTTTCCCTCTTTGACCTTCTTAAAACCTCAGATAATCCTTCCCAGAAAATTCCTTTGACCAAAAAAGCAAAAGAACTTTTACAGGAGATATCTCACCAACTCTTTTCAATTACCCTAGCAAGATATGACCCAACCCAATGACTCCCAGTCCTGAATTTAGTCTTCTGGATGGAGGATGGGAACCCGCTAGGAGTCATTTGGCAAAAACAAGTGCCCCTTTACTGGGTTCATCCCTCTTGGTCACAGACCCATAAACTCACCACCAAACTGGAGGCAATGCTCCCCCTAGCTATCAAGACACATAATGACATAAACAAAATTTACAACATAGATCCCTCCAAAATAATTCTGCCCATATTCATGACAGAACTCCAGTCCCTTTTCAGGGATGACCACCTCCTTCATATCCTGGTGACAGGATTTCCTAATGATACAGATAACCACTTCCCTGCTCAAAAATTACTTCAATCATTTGCTGCCCTACCCCTGAAGGCCAGTCTCATTCTACATCCTACAGCCAGCTTATTCCCCTGGTTGCCTCGGTTTTTACAGATGACAATAAGCATTCTCACGGACTAATTATTAAGAAAGTCAACCAGCCAGACAAGGCCCTTAAGTTTGCCAACCCTCATTCAGTTCAATTAGGTGAACTTTATGCTACCCTCAAAGTCCTACAACTCTGTCAACAAGAACCTGACAATATTTTCTCCGACACTAGTTTGCTATCCAAATGTCAAGGATGCTTCCCTCAGTCAACTCCATGCCCTATCATAGACCACTAGATACTGCCATTAGTGCCTTAAAAATTCTAATGGAAAATAGACAGCATCCCTGGTTCATTGAACACTTACGCTAACACACTGGTCTGCTTGGCTTCATTGTTGATGGGAATGCACAGATAGATAAATGTATTACTGTAACTTCCTTGCCACTCCAAGAACAAGCTAGACACTTACACCAAAGAATTCATCTCTTCCCCTCGAACCTGCAGATCCTCTGCCCTGAGCTTTCTCATAGTCAATGTAAGCACCTAATCTGTGCATGTAAAAGCTGTGCCCCTTTGGCCCCCTTGGGCCCACTGAAGCAGCAGGGAATTAACTCTAGAGACCTTACACTAATTGCCATCTGCCAAATGGATGTCACCCACATACTCTCTTTTGGCAACCTTAAGTATGTCCACGTTATAGTGGTTCTTACTCCAAATTTGGTTTTGCAATGACCCTTTCAGTTGAGAAGGCATCCCATGCCATTAAGGCAACAAAACCACTATGCTGGTCATGGGTGTACCCTGGGTGATTAAGACAGATAATGGCCTGGCATATACATGTGCCCAATTCAAGTCTTTCCTGGAGGATTAAACACTCCACAGGCATTCCCTATAACCTTCAGGGCCAAGCCATAGTGGAGAGGACTAATAGAATCCTCAAGGAACTCATTATGAAGCAGAAAACTTCAATGACACCAAGGGATCCCCATTTGGCCTTGGTGGAAGCTCTTTCACCCTTAATTTTCTTACCTTTGATGAAGCAGGACTCTCTCCAGCCTATAAACATTGGAGATCTCAACTAGCCACTACCCCCTTGACCCTCTCACAAATGAATGGAAGGGACCTCACCCACTCTTAACACATGGTCCAAGATACGCTTGTATCTTTCCAGAAACCTGATCCTCCTCCATCTGGATACCCGCCAAAAATGTCAAGCCTGCCACGGATGTGCCTGCTTGCACAACAGATGCTATCACCACTGCGGAATCACGGGTACAGGGAATTAATGGGAGCTGGCGCTTGGGCCTTAGCCAGGCCACCTGCCATGAAGAATAAGGGAATGGCTTCTCAATGGCTCCCTCTGCTTTTCTTTTGGCAGACCTCCCTCCCCCCATTCATAGCTTTGAAAAAGACTAATTTTCCAACTTTAATGCCCTAACAATGCAGGCAAAACCGACCCCTTAAACACAAGGGACTTCAGCACCCTCTGCTGAGATGATATAAGATCTTGGCCAATTTTATGGTCCTCAATTTGGTAATCTGGGGGAATTTTTGCAGTGGTCTTCTTGATAGCACTGATTATCTTTCGTTGCCATTGGAAAGCACTGCATCAAAGCAGAGCTTCTTAGACATTGACACTACTAATTCTGTTTAACTGGCCACTTGATAACACCACCTCCCTGGTGATACTTAAGTATTCTCTGTGATTCCTGAGTCTTCTATAGCATTCTTCAACAAGGACCCTCACGCACACCACAGGTACCTTCCTGCATGTACTTACTATGCCATCCTAATTATCCTTGTAAATGACAAGCAGCACCCATTGGGTTCTTTCAGCAGAATGGCGGGTAGTCAATGATAAGTAAGAACCCAATGGAAAGGGCAACTTAAGATCGCTGACTGAGGCCCTTAGGTCATTTCACTAGGATAGTGGGTAGCCAATGATGAGTAAGACCCCAACGACAGGTGAGACCTAAGTGAGGCACCATCGCCTGAGGTGATCCCTAGGGACCTGGGGTCAACAATGGCTTGGCGTAGAATCTTGCCTCCCAGGATCGCTCAATTAATAGAAACACAAAGGAGGATATGTATGGCACAAAGCAGGACCAGCCTTAGTCAGGCTACCAGTCATGAGGAATAAGGGAGTGGCTGCTGTGGATACAGCAACTCCACTCTGGCCAGATCATTTTCTGCCCAGCATCTGGAAAGAACCAGCACTGAGATGATCTGCTTGGGCACAGATTACTATTGGCTGCAGTTGGGGAAACACCGCATAAGGCGATTGGCTAATCAAACTCATATAACCCCTTACATTTCCATGAATAAACGAGTTTGGCTGCAGCTCACCTTCCACATGCTTTTCAGCCAGTTCCCAGGGTCTGTGTGTTGACTCCATGCCTACTCTCACCCTCAAGGCAGAGACCCTTCAACCCCCTTGGGCTGGTCCTGAGCACAGGGACCCCAACAGCAGTATACCAGGAAGTCCACTTGTCTTAATTCTTACAGTTTACCAGATGTTGTGCCACATGATTCTGTGTGCATGCATGCATATATGCATATATATATATATATATATATATACACATATACATATATGTATATATACTGACTTTGAGCATGAGATCCATGTCAACTTAATCAGGTGAGAGCCAAGACTCATATTAGGGAAGTTGGTGTTAGGTGGCCCTAATCTGAAAACTTTCGGAAACTGATTCATGCTGGGCGCTGGAGAGCAGGCATTACTTAACATCTCTAGAGATCCTAATCTTGCACCAGTAGACTGATAGATATCTGGGTAAAACGCTTGACCGAATGGACTTAGCATGTATAGCAAAGTGTAAGAGGCCCTGTGGGGATGTGTGTGTGTGTGTGTATGTGTGTGTGTGTGTGTGTGTATGAGGGAACGGATTTAAATTTGATTAAGAATGGTAGTATGAAATGCTCAAAAGGTGAATAAAAATATTTTTAAATTACAAATGCCAATCTTTATATTTCCTCTATTGGTACCCTCAGTAATGGAGACAGGGAGAGTCCTGGAGCATTACTGGTTCTTAGATAAGAAATAAATGGGAATATTCTAATTTTTTGGATAATTTTTATGTTGCCTATAAGTTGGCATGAGGACATATATTTGATGTTTTTGAAAAGTATCTAAACAAATATTTTGACAACTTTAGAAACAGTACAAAAGCCCAGAATTCTGAAAAATATTTCCATATCCCTAAACTTAGAAAATTTCTTCAACTATAAAGATTCTCCTTCCTTAATTGAATACTGCCCTGTTCCACTACCAAATATATTTATAAAACTGAGAACATATTAAATGGCGGTTTAGCATCCCCTTTGCTACAGCTATTTGATCTCAGACTTTGGGCTCTATAAAGATATTTTCCAAGAATTATTAGATTCATGTGGTAGATATCTAAGGACTGCAGAAACCATTTTGTGCAGATTTACCTCTGAGAGAAGAGCATGTGCTCACAAGGCAAAACTGATTTTTTTTCCTTGTCTAGAAGATTCAAATTATTTGATAATTTCATGATTCTTGGACTTAGTGAATCAGATTGGTTTTTTCCTATTTCGCAGGAATCCACTTTGTATTCCACTCAAGCCATGGCTTATACATTACAGTCTATTTAAGAATAGATATTCAATTTACTTTGAAGAAGATTTTGCTTTGTAAATACAATCTCCACATTTCTCATTTGATACTGCAGGAGATGAGTATTTGATTCAAACCTGACAACTTTATAGCAATTCTTACCTTAGCAATTCTTACCTTAGCAATTGGCTTTCCTAAAAGTCATATTCTTTTCCATGCCCTATAATAGGATGAGACGAACTGGGCACACTCTGAGCCCTAGCTATCAGCATTCCCATAGCATGTATTCACCAGCAAACTAACGTAATGCTTCCCCAGCCACCTGATACTTACTATAATTAACTTCAGGCAAAACCAGAGTGATTATGATGCCATTGCACATTAGAGTTCATTGCAACCTCACTGACCACTTGAAATTAAATATTTCTTGTCACCAGATTGATGAGCAGTCCAAGCTTATGCTCCTGCCAGTCCTACCATATTTACTCATTGGGATGCCTCAAGATTATTATTAGATGAGCCAGTGAAGGAGAGACACAGAGGAGTCATGATGGAAAGATGATCAATTTGCTCCAGTATAAAGCCTGGCAGGGCTTTTACAGGTGTGAAGCAAAAAGATTCAAGGCAGAAATTATATGAAATGAAATAACAGATGTACCTGATTCAGGGACCACTCAAAAAATAATTTTTCAGGCACTGTTTAAGATTGCAACTTGAGAGATATTATTTTGCCAAATGGGTAAACAGACAATGGAATTTTAAATGTTTTATATATTGATAAGTATTGGCATATTGCTATTTTTCTATTTTTTTCCTACCAAAATGACCTCATTTCAACATCACTATAAAAATTGATTTTAACTATAATTCTGTGTTGAATTAGAGATGCATTCAATGTTGTAAAAGAAAATGCCAAATAATTTTTATAAATAAATCAGAATCAAAAATTATTTTTAAGTGAAATTTTTATTGTGATTGGATATTCCATAATTAAATATAGCTAAAGCATAGAGGAAGATAAATCTAAGTTTGTGAAATCAAAAGTAACTATATAAGGTCATACATTATTCATCTTAAACTTGACTTTATAGATCTGGAAGAGGAGACTGTTTGGAATGACCGAAGAGAAGCCATGCAAATACACAATGAATAATATGTAACCAGAATCATCAGTACAATTCCATAAAGATATCTCTTCCAGTTGAATAGACAAACTCTTTAGTTCTTAGAATGTAGAAATGGATGAATATCTAAATAAAGATCCTAAGTAAGGTAACCTGGACACAAAAGACAAATGTCACATGTTTTCTCTCATATGTGGTTACTAGCTTTGAATAATTAGATATGTGTTTCAGTTGGAAACCCCATAGAAGTCAGAAAGTGAGTAAGGGTCTTTAGATGGCACTTCATGATGGGGAAAAGAGAATGCAGTGATATCAAGGGAGAAAGTGGAAAACTGAAGTAGGAAAGGTTAAAAGGTCTAGAGAATGGGAGAGCAGGGACCAAGAAGGAATATGATGAGGTGTGACTAACACTGAAGATATCTTGAAAAAAATCATATGAAGTGGCTGGTTAGAAGCTTCTTAAAATATGTATTTATACATATTTGAATGGACTTACCCTGTAAGAGCTCTTAAAACCCCTACTGTATACCACAGGCTAGGAAATAAAATCTCAGTGACAGGAATGGACTCCTTTCTCTGAATTGTTCACCAGCGACATCTCACAGACCCTCAAAAAATACTGCCTATTGCTATTGATCTAGATTACTCTCCACAACTTGATGGAAAAAAACTATTGCTGAAGAGATTACATGTGCAAATTGCAGGAAAAAAAAACATGAAATCATGTTAATCTAGGCCTCAAAGCTTCGACTCTGTTTGATAGGTTGCTTAGAGCTAGAAGTTGTCTGCTACCAGGAGAGAAAATTAATCATCAGTCTTACCCAGCTGTGAATCCTACATTCTATTATTTTGGATCTCATAACTGACACTGTTATCAGGGTCAATAAACTGTGATTTTGCAGGTCATAGGCCTTAGGGGGATATCTACCACTACTCCTGCTAAATTGACATAGTATTAAAACAATTGTTAATGACTTCTCATTATAATCACAGATTAATGCATCTCTCAGCTCTTATCTGAGAATTCTCCTGCAGCAGATGACAATTAACACAGAGCTTCTCAACTGGTCACTGTGTAGAGAACATAAGAACGTGGAGCACTTAGCCCTAAATGGGACACCTATTACACCCCTTACCTCCCAAGACTTGATGGTCATTGCAGTGGAGGGACAGAATGATTCTAAGAGTCAGAATTGGTGCAGAGATACAAGGAAGCCATGCTTTCAGGTAAGAACATGTAGTTGCACATCTGAACTCACAGTGCATGTGGCACAACACACAAGACCTGTGCAATCCCCAAACAGACCAAAACTCAGCATGGATAGGGGAATTGACTAATAAGCCCTAGTCTTAGCTTAGGAACCATTGGCCATGAAAAGCTATAAGAAGAAGGAGAGTCAGTTTTTTTTTTTTTTTTTTTAGTGTAGAACACTAGGTAGTTTGACAATACTCCAGGGCATGAACCCACACCCAACAGTATTTTGGGGAAAATTTAGACTAAAGTACTTTAAAAAAAGAATAGAGAACATGAATTTGGTTGGGATAGGTAAGTAGGTATGGATCTGAGATAAGATGAAAGGGGGATCTGAATATGATCAAAGTACAATGTATAAAATTCACAATGAATCAATAAAAATACTATTAAAAACATTCTGGAAAAGTTTGGCAACTCTGTGTAGAATAGTTAACAGGAGAATATTGATATATATGGACAGAATGCTCCAGCTGAAAAATCAGAGCCATTAATTACTGGAAACACCTCCATATACAGTGCATACAGGCTCCTAGACAATCACTTTTACATATTGAGAACATCATTTAGGATTAAAGAGAAAAGCACTCTTCTTATTCTCTTAGAAATGATATGCTATGCTTTAGCGGTTTTGAAGACTTAAAGATATATTTGTCATCACACAAGAACCATATGTCTTCCCACCATATCCATACAGTAGAGTAGAGAACGAAGGAATCTCCAAAGCAGATGTTATGCAATCAAGAAAGAACTAGCTCCGTGGTTAAGAGCACTGACTTCTACTTACAGAACACCTAGATCTGAATTCTAGCACCCACATGGTGGCTAACAATTGACTGTTAACTCTTGGTCCGGGAATCCAATGCCCTTTTCTATCCTCTGTGGGCACTGTATATCACAGGTGCACTTACATACAGGCAGGCATAACACTCATACACTTAACATAAAAATAAATAAATTAATAAAAAATAAAGTACCTGAAATTAATTCAACTTACTCAAAAGGGGCCAAGTCTAAGCCCAAAATACCTCTCCTCAACTTGAATAAGGTGGAATAGAAGCTAGAGTTGGGACTGAAAGTCTACTACAATAAATTTGAAGTTGCAGTTATTTCACACGTGAGTTCATCTAAATGTCAAATTCATTTTTGTTCCATTAAGTATGATGTCAACTAAGGAAATACATTTACATGATATGATATATGAGAAACTATAATAAAAATAATGAGGCTGAACTTATTTTACCAAATTCCTAATAAAAATATATTAGTTTTAATAACAGAAAAAAAGCTGTGGAGAAATAAGCTTGTGAACATGATTTTATTATTTTTTTTGAAATATTAAAATGCCTGGGGAATTTAAAATAGTTAAAGGTTTTATGCTACTTATTTTGGTTCTTCATAAAACTTCTAACATTTTAGGGCACAAGTAAGTTTAACTTTATGCAACTCTAGAGCATAAAATCATGTAAAATTTACTTAGCAAGACCACAGAACTCCCCAAAGGCAGTTGGTTTTTATAACGAAATAACCCTTAATGAATTATATTCCAATTTAACAAAATTTTAACAAGGAATTCCTTTTCTCTGTATTGCCATTAATTCTCTCAAATGAATTGCCTCAGGCATGTCTGCCATAAGCTTGCTCGACATAATATTTCTTTCCATGTCAATCATAGAGTACATGCCAATCTACCAGCCAGAAAGAAGACAAACTTCATTTGTCTTTAAAGCATATTCCCAGATTTCAGAGAATATTTAGGTTAAAATCAAGATGTGTCTAAAGAAACGTTGACTCAGCATTTAAAAGAGAACAATGCCAGTCTCAGATTCATTATATTACAATTCATCTGGTCTGCCATTCTCAGGAGTGGACATAAATCCTAAATTGTACTTTTCATTTATTCTCCTTTAGCTCATACAGCACTTTCTAGTTTAATTTTAGGTTAAAATACCTCTTTAAATGTATTTGTATAACTTCCATTTAAAAAAAAAGTCTAAAGTAGATCATATACTGTTGTTAAATTCCTTCTGCGCACAGAAGTGATAATGGAAGAGGCATTCAAGAATTATTCATAATTGCTTGCTTTTTACATACTCAAGAATGAACAGTGTGAAAATTTACTTTTGAATTCTATTCTCAACCAGAGTGTTGGGCATAATGCAAGGTGGGCCTAGCCAGGTCACCTGATATGAAGAATAGAAGAATGGCTTTTGTGAGCATGGCACTCTGCTCTGGCTAGTCCTGAGACCAGCTTCTACCCAGCATGTGGAAAGAACCTGCCCACCTGGGAACAGACTTACTATTGGCTGTATTCAGGACCCCGCCCCATAAGCCATTGGCTATCTAGACCTATAAGACCTTTTGCACTTCTTTGAATAAACGACCTTCCAGTGCCATCCTCCTGCTTCTCACTCAGCTCCTAGAGTTCTTTGTGTCTTAACTCTGTGCCTACTCACCCTCCCCGACCCAACCACAGTGGAGCCTCTTTGTCCCCCTCGGGCTGGCCCCAGACACTGGGACACCCGACACCAGAGCTTTTTGCTTCTCTATTGAACTTTCCAGAGCTTCTTATGGATTCTCTGCTGTGTTTCCTCCCTTAGCTGTTACAGAGAGTTGTTGTTGTTGTTTGTTTTATTTTTGCAATTTTTTAAAAGTAAAGTTTCTCTTGGGACTGGAGAGATGGCTCCCATTAAGAGCACTGGTTATTCTTGCAGAGGAGCCAGGCTCTATTCTCAGTACCTACATGGTAACTCAGAACTGACCATAACTCCAGTTACATGAGATCTGATTCTGTTTTTTGATCTCCAGGGGCATTGCATGTCATGGGTTCACTTACATGCATGCAGACAATATATTCCTACATATAAAATAAAATATTTTTAGAAGTTTCTCTTTTTAAATGTTATTTAGTATGTATTTATTTATTTTATTAATTTTGGTCTTCTTAAGACAGGGTCTCCCTGTAGCCCCACCTGACCTGGAATTCACTTCCTAGACTGGGCTGTCCTCAATCTCACAGAGATCAACCTGCCTCTGCATTTCAAGTGCTGGGATTAAAAGCATATGTCACCATATCTGTCTCAAAGTTTCTCCATTAATTTTCTTTGCTTTTTGTGTATGACTGTCTTGCCTACAAGGACATATGTGCACTGATGTGTTCATGGCCTATGGAGGCCAGAGCAGCCAGTGCTCTTAAGCATTGAGGTATTTGTCTAGTCCATTCAAAATTTTAATGTTCCTAAGCTTGTTCTCCAAAGTTTCAATTTCTTTATATGTCAGAAGCAATATTCTTGATAAACTAAATTAATATGTGTGTTTAGTTTAATGCTTTGTTTGATATTTCTTAACAAATTAATTATTTCTCAATTTTTATTGAATATTTTGATGGTATTTGAATTCTCTCCCAATCTACATCTCCCCTTGCAAGACCCCACACTATTGTGTGTGTATATATATACATATATGTATATAGTCTAATTATATATATATATATATATATATATATATATATATATATGCCCCTCTAATTACTCAATGATTCCTTAGGTAAGGTTGGTTCTTACTCACCTACACAACACTTCTATGGTTGGATGTTTTATGGCCTGAGCTTACGTGGAACTTGTGCATGGTGTCACCATTGTTCTGAATTCCTATAAATAACTGAATTGCTATCTGAAAAACCATACTTCCTTGTGGTCATCAACCAACTCTGTCTCTTACAATCTTGTTTCCTCCTATTCTTCAATGATCCCTGAGTGTAGAGGTACAGAAGTTTGTTATAGGTGCTCTATTTAGAAATGGGTGCTCTGAATCCTCTTGTTCTCTGCACATTAGAAATTTGTGGGTCTCTATGTTAATCTCCACCTGCTTCATAAGGAAACTTCTCTGGTAATGCTGAGAGATGAATTCATCCTATGTGTGGAGGTTGCACTGAAGATGTGTCACTTGATTTAAGCATCTTACAAATGCTTGTTCTCTGTGTGTTGTGAGATCTTAAATCTGTAAATAGAGTCTCCATCTATTTAAAACAAAGATTGTTTGTTTAGGAGTGAAAAGTGCATTACCTTTAAAGATGAGGGTGCATATTTAGAATAAAGTAGAAATTACATTGGTCTAGGAATGTGACAAAATACAGAGATACTTGCACAGTCTTATTTCTTGCTGCTCTTATCACAGTAGCTAAGAAATGGAAACACCCTAAATATTTCTCAATTGATGAACGGATAATGAAAATGTGGCACATTCACAAACTGGAGTTCTACTTATCAGCAAAGAAAAATGAATATTTCAGTTCAGTGGATGGAACTAGAAAATATTATGCTAAGAAAAGCAAGCAACACATGTACTCTCTTATTTGTTAATCTTAGCTACAAATTCCTAGATGTGAGTATATATCCTGATGTAACCACAAGAGTCAGGAAAATGGAATGAAATCATGGGGATAAAGAAGAAACTTTAAGAGGGGGATAGTAGAAACAGCTATTATTAAAAGGTAAATGGAGAAAGGGGATACTTTAATAGGAGAGAAAATGGGGAGGGTAATATGGGTGGTGAGAGAAGAGAGAAATACTGATTAGAGTATGAACAACCAGGGGAAATGGTTCATTCCAGGGTCATACTGCAAAATCCAGTAAAATAAGGTTATGAGTACATGTGTATAACTGAAGGGTATGTAACAAAAAACACAATGCCATGCAGGAGAAACCTCTCTTTGAGTAGCTGGTTTGTGTAGTCTAAGAGACTCTCCATATAACATAGTCTATTGCAACAGCCTTTGGTTTCCTCTCAGGACTTAAAAGTAAGGCCCTATTGCTGAAGTCAAGCTGCAGATCAAACAGAGGACTTGGAGCAATCCAGCTGTAACTGACCTGGAAGCCCAAGAAAGATGAGCTCCCAGGGTATTAGAGGATGCTATACAAACTGCCAAGACAGAAAACCAATGAAGGTCCTACCTGGCTGTAATAAATGAACAACAATGCCTGGAGCAGAAAACCAACCCTATTCCTGCAGTAGTAACACTTTTATCTTGAGTGTAAACAACAACTGTCTAAGTGGAATTAAGGCTTTCCCAGTGGGAAGGAACTCATGTGTGGTACTATAAACATAGTCAAATACTTATGGTTGGAAAGTCATAGATCCTAGAACAAAACGTAGTTTTGCCTTATGTAGTTTTTAAACATAAAACAATAAAAAATATAAGTAAGTACACCTTACCAAGTTTGAATATTCAAATATATTTTCCTTAGTTATGTGAAAAATATGACCTATTAGTAGACTGATCTATATCTGCCAGTCATTTCTGAAAAGTTTTTGGTGGTAAAAAATTAAAAATATAGACAGACACATAGACAAATACACATGGCTGGATAAGGTACAGATTCTATAAGAAAATTTTTTTGTCACATTCATACAAGAATGTTATTTCTTGCTGTTGCTAAATATGAATCCCTGTATTCACAGAAAAGTATACATATTATCATTCATCAAAGAAGAGATTTGCAACAGATTGATATTACTACAGACTTCCACAACTGATAAAACACAGAGAATAAAGTATCTGTAAGATGCCAGCCCTGAGTGACACATCTACAATGCAACCTCTATACCCTAAGGCTCATAGAACATAGTAAAAACAGTAGATAGAGAGAATACTAATATATCTCTCATCTCTTGCTATTCAAGCTTCCTCATGAAACAGAGGGAGATTGGCACAAATGGTCATGACTGAACTAAGTGTAGAGAATAAGAGATAGTAAAGGGTGTGTCCTTGGATAGGACTCCTTTATCAAACCCCACCCAACCAAGGCTCAGGAACCACTGGAGAGAAGAGCGTGACAAGATTGTAAAAGCCAGAGATGGTGGATGACCTCAAAGAAACAGTGTTTTCCAGGCTTCTGGAAACATGTTCCTGTGAATTTACAGGAAAGTTGACAACATGGATAAGGCTCATTTCAACTCAATCAGAAAAACCCAGTATATAACTGGAGACATTGGCAGTAGGCCCAAAACTTAGTTGAGCAATTTTTGGTAGCAGGTCACTTCTGTGTTAGGGAGAGTTGGTCTTCTTTAAGGCAGTGGCCAGGCTCTAGTGAATGAATTCACACTGAGGGACATCTGGGTGCACAAACTTGACTTGACAGGCCTCACCATATATGACAAAATGCATGAAATGAGAAAGAAAGAGAGAGACAGAGAGAGAGAGAGAGAGAGAGAGAGAGAGAGAGAGAGAGAGAGAGAATATGCCTAGCTAGAGCAAAAGATGAGAGGAAATTATATTATTTTAACAACCTAATGACCTAAAATATCTCCACATGAGCCCAAGTGCATAGCTGAAGGCTACATAACAAGAAAGAGGTCCAGAAAGGAAGGATAAACTTTCCTTTAAGTTGCTGACCAGGGTGGTACAAGGGACTTACAAAACTATAGGGGTTATCATCACAGCCCTTGATTGCCTCCAAGAACTTGAAGGTAAGATACTGCTAAAGATGGGACCTTATCTGAAGGCACTTCCCTGAAGGCTAGCACTGATTAATTTGGAGAAGACTATGCAAGCAGCCAAAGGAGAATATCAATGGATGGTCCAACATTAATTTCATGACCAAATAATTACATCAATGACTGGGACAACACTTGACACTGGTGCAATAGTAGCATTTTTATCTTGAGGCCAATCAATGGCTGCCTAGTTGGTCTTAGAACCCACTCACTGGGAGGAAATTTGTGTATGCTCCTGTAATCATAGCCAATACACATAACTAAAGATATCATAGATCTCAGTGAACTCCCCAAGTCACATCCCTAGTCTAATGTAACTTCTTACTAAATGCAAAATATATATTCTTATATTGACAGTCAAGTACCCAAGTCTCACTCATCAAATAAGCTTTTTATGCACCAGAGGGAGAACAATACAGATTATCAAATCTGGTCACACAGAGACATTGTCTGTGAGTTTCCCATTGCTAAGAAGCACATCCAACATGCAGCCTCTACACCCAAAGGCTCACACAACCTAGACAAGGGGTAAAGAAGACACTAATTAATCTCTCAACTCTCATTAATGAAGCTCCATCATGCAACAGATTTCAAGTAACACAAAGGTCACAAATAGCTAAATCATGGAGATTAGAAATCTGCAGTGTGGATCTCTGGACACAATTATTATATTAATTTTCACTCACCTATGCCTGAGGCACCATTGTGGAAGAGGGGGTGGAAATATTGTAAGAGTTAGTGAGGAAGTGAATGACCATAAGTAAATAGAATCCTACAAGTTCCTGGGAACCTTCTCATATGAACCGAAAAACAATGGTTTCTGCATGTTCAAGACTCATGCAAACTCAGTCACACAAAATCCTTGCATGGAACTGGAGAAAAGGGTAGCAGACCCCAATTTTTGCTTAAGAAATATTGCTCTGTGAGGATAAGCTACTCTTCCTAAAGCAAGACCTCAGTGGAAAAACCTGCATGGAGGTTTTTTGGGGACACTAACTTGACACAATAGACTTTAAGATAGATGAAAAGTACATGAATTCCAGTTGAGGGGCAACTGGGGAATGCCAGTGGTGAAAGGGTTATTAAGATGATTAAGATTGATTGAGGTGTTCTGTAGGAAGCACACCATGATTCAATTAAAATATATTTTATTATTTTTATGTGTGCAAATGCATTGCTTGCATACATGTAAGTGTACCCATGTCATGCAATGCCTGCAGTGTTCAGAAAAGGGTAATGAATTCCCCCAGGTCCTCTGCAAGAGTAACTAATGCTATTAACTGCTGAGCCATCTCTCCAGCCCCAACATATATGTGTCTTATGTCACTCTCTCTTAGTTATGTAATGTTTTACATTATGATATTTATCACTGTTTTCATTTCCTAAAACATTTATATCTACTTAATGGGATTTTTAATTCCTCTCATTTAATTAAAAAAATTCCAGGAGCACAGATGCTATATGACTTTAAGAAGGAGTGGGGGGGAATACATTTTCATGGAACAGAGAAGTAGCATCAAAATGATAGAGCTCAAGTAGGAGAGATGAAAAACTCAAATGTACAAAGAACAACGTGTGCCCTCCTTCTGGGATAGTGAAAATGTGAAACACATTGCACTTTTTCAGCATGCACAAGACCTGTGAAAGCCCACCTCAGACAGTGTCCCAGCATGGATGAGGGGTTGGGCAGAAATTCCCAGCCCTGGCTGAGGATCTTTTGGCAATTGATAAATGCTGTGAGAGGGAGAGCCAGTTTTCCTTTCTGGTGTGACACCTGGTGATTTGAGCCTCTAAGGAATGGACTAATGCCCACGGTCTCTAGGGAGACACAGGCTAGACTCAGTAGGCCTTTTCGATTTTTTAACACAGATGACAATAAAAGACATGAAATCAGGAGGCAATACTAAGGTGGGGCCAAAGCGGGGAAGGAGTGGGAACATAAATCAAGATGCGCTTCTTACAATCTTTAATCAATAATAATATTTTTAAATCACGATCTAATAAAAGCCCAAGTTTAAAAAATGTAATGAACCTGACAGGTAAGACAAGTTGACATTCAATTTTTTAAAAATTTAATTGAATTTTTCTGAATTTCATAAGATATATTTTGATTATTATTAGTCCTCCTCCTCTACCTGCATCCATGTTACATCTATTCCCTTCAATTTTTACACAGAAATTTCATTTTTGGAAGTCTCTATAGTCAGGAAAAATGTATTCAACTATGGTTATAGTTAGTTATATTATCAGGAAAAATGTATTTAACTATGGTTATATTATCTGTTTAATGCATTGATTTGTAGTTCACTGGGGAATATTAAAATCTCCAAAGTCCAAAAAATATCTCAGCTGAAGGAACCTAGATGGCCTAAAAATTAAGTTCCCATAGAAAACGGGATTTATAAGTTGCTGGAGTAGTGATAGTGAGAAGAAAGGCTTAAAATGTACACCTTGTGGACCATACATACTTTTGTTGAACCACAGTTCTGAACATCTATCAGATTTGAGCGTTTGTGGCAAAATTAATCTCTCTAAATCTTGATGTCTACTTGAGAAAAATTGCACCGATAATGTAAAGTAAGTATATAGGACATGAATTAAACAATTAAAAAAAGATACCACACCTGGTAGACACAAAAAATGTTAGCTTCTAATGTCGTGCTTAATATTATTACTGTCACTTATATAATGGCTAAGGAAAACATTCTGTTTCTCTCCCTTTATTTCAACTTCGAAGATTACAGTCACTTAAAAATTTTCAACTTCCATGTGATAAAATCTAGAAATGTTATAACATTCTACATGCTGTTCTCAAGGAACTGTGCATCCTGAAGACCTCTTATTGTTTCTGAAATGGTCACCATGAGATGTCAGGGTGTTACTATCATCAACATCAGTTCTCAAGTTTATGATGTTTATTCTCCACAGCAAATGCCTTGCAAGCATGCAGAAGGCTTATGTACACATTCAAAACAACCTTATTATATTAGTGGTAACTTTTGGGTAACTTACATTTTAAAGACACAAATTACAATTCATGCAGTTTTTATTTCATTTTATTTGTATTTGTTTCTTCATTAGTAATATCATGCCATACAATTTGTTTATGGGTCCTTTTCCAAGATTTAATTTTGACTTGTAATGTGATACTGTCATCCATGGTGTTACTCATTTCACTGAACTTGATATAATCAACACTTTGTCAGTTTATTCTTTTTATGGACTCTGTTACACCAAACAAGAAAGTTATAAATCTGAAAAGAATCCCTGCATCAAAACCAATACTTGATCTTAACGTATACAAAATTCTTCAATACTGTTTCTAAAAAAGATGGTTTCTTTAAGACTCAGGATAATATTCAAGCAGAAATTAACAGATTATTTGTAGATGCTTGCTAGGTCAGACAAATCCCTGTCAGTGGCTAACAAAGCAATTTCATTCGATAACTCATTTTTCAGGAATCATCAAGAATAACATTATGAAAAGTAGAGATAGACTTCTGTCTCATGAAATTTATTTTCCATGCCTTAGCAGGCGGGGCCTGGTTAACGCAGCTGGATAAAACAGAAACCGACCTTCCATTTAGAGAGGCTGATTTATTTAGGGCAATTCACAAAGTTATTGTTTACATGCTGCCAGCCACCCTTTCTGTGGCAAGGTCCAGAGCAGCTCCATGGCGGATTTCGCTTCCACTCACAAGATTCTTATGACCCTGGGGACTTGGAATACTGCCCCTTGAGTCTTGGCCTTCCGCGTGGGCCCAGGGCCAGGGCACATTTCCTCCCCCTTGGCTTTGAGTATTCTCCATGCCCCTCACCAGGGCTCCCTGCCATGTTTGCTCTCCTCTCTCCCCACCTTCCTGCCCCCTTATTGGTCAGAGGGCGGGACTTGCTGCTGATTGAATTAATAGAAAATAAAACCTCAGAGAGAAACATGTATCTACAATACAACTCCAAAGGTATGACCAGTGTTAATGTCTTTGTTTCTGACTGTAAATAGTTCTTCAAAGATAATGAATTGATACATATCCCCTATGTGCTGATTTGCTGATCAATTACATTCATTGGATTCTTGGTCCTTATTCTTAGGTTTTCATTCATTTATTCTTTGTCTTCAATATTGTTAAAGATTTTTATTATTTTTATGTGTGTGGACATCTATGTAAATTATGCTGTGTATGATGCAGGTGCCTGCAGAGGCCAGAAAAGAGTGTAGGATTCCCTGCAGCTGACATTAGAGCAGTTAGTTGTAAGAAATCCCATCTTGTTGCTTAGAACCAAGTATGAGTCCTCTGGACAAAGAGAAAGATGCTCTTAACTGCTAAGCCATCACTCCTGCCCTGGCATCCTCCATGTTAACCTTTCTTTGCCTGTCTCCTGAACCCTCCCTCTGTTACTATTCAATTTTCTTAAATCTTCCCTTCTTGAAAAGAAGGCATGATTTGTGATGACCTCCATGGCAAAGGTATCACCTTCCTTTGTTATCCCCATTGCCCATCGTGCTACTAAAATCTCAATTCAAGTCACGCCTGTATCATTGAAATCCAGTAAATCCTCAACACACCCTCTCTCCTACTGTCAAATTTAACTCCCAAGTATAGCTAGCTGAATTGGTCCCCTCCTTTACTTGAAATGGGTTCTAACTTATGGTCTTTTTAAATTGTAGATTAAGAAATGATGAATTGGGAATGTTTGAAAAGTTACATTTCTTAAAATACTGTGTTTTGGGCTTTAGAAATGATATCAAGTATCTTGTTAATTGAAATATGTAACTCTTTGTATATAGATGATTTGCAAATTATACATACTGAAATGCTACAAATTCAATGTCCTTCAAATTGTTCACTACAAAAACTAATTCATATTATATTAAATAATGTTTTATAAAGGACTCTGTTATCAAACAAGTTTACAGAATGCTAAATTACACAATTACCATCATAAGCAGATTTTTTTTTTTTTTTGGCTTCAGGATCAAGCTGAGCCTTTAGTATGCAAACATTCAATTGAGTAGTCAGCCTTTTTTTTCTAAACTAATTTGAAAGTACAACCCTTACTGCATGAAACTCTTTGTAATTACCCAATTAGCAATGACCCTGAAAACCAAGCTTTGTGAACAGTGATCTACAACAAAGAAGTGTACATAAATTCATGTCCTAATTTCATCTTGGTGTTTGGTTTTTGATCTTTAGAAATTATTTACAAATGATTAAAGTTTCAGATTAGTTATCTCTGAAGAAAGCATAATAAAGGCTCATTTAATAGTAAATTTGGGAAATGACATATTCTGATATAAGATATGGGAATTTATAATACAAAATATTACATATTATATTTCTCTCTAGTCTACAGAATGTAAATTATTTAAAAATAAATTTGACATGTCACAAAATTGAGAAGGATAATTTCCTAGGTTCTCTTTACCTTTTCCTAACATACAAACATGCACAGACACACACACACACACACACTGTCGCGGCTGTCTCTCGTCCAGCAAGGAAAACGCGACCCTGGACTCTTCCAAATGCAGTTTATTCAGGAACCTTGAACAACCTTCTGGCCTTTTTACTTTCTAACTTCTTCTTCTAACTTACTTCTGACTTACTTCTCCTGCCTTACTTCTCCTGCCTTACTTCTCCTGACTACTTCTCCTGACTACTTCTCCTGACTACTTCTCCTCCCAGGGAAAGCCCGCCACAGAGTTAAATCCCCTCCTGCCAGCCAACCCCAAACTACCACGTGGTGAAAGCAGATAGGCGCACACAGGCGGAAGCAGGGCCAGACCTCAGCCACAGCCAATTATGGAGCTGTTTGCTCCAGAGAGCGGCCACCTCGGGATGGTGGAAGGCGGGAGCAGGCGCCATCTTTAAGACGCAGCAATCCCCGGCTCTCTACAACACACGTATACTTTCTTTTTAAAAACAGGTAAGTTCTTGTAATCTACATGTCAGAATAACTTTTTAAGATATAGTCATTCTATTTCAATGAATTTCTATTTCATTTTAATTGTAATCCTCAAACTCATCTATGCAAATGGGTGCATGTAAACTCATATAGGTGCACATAAATATGTGTATAAAATATTAATAACTATAAATATAATTCATTCTTAGAAATGAAGAACACTGGAAATTGTGATTATATTCACAACTACTTTTATTCTTATTTTTAAAGATTTATCTATGAGAGAATCTTTAAAGCATACAGGATATACTGCATTCTGTGCCTTTTTAATTAGGCTGAAATAAAATATATAATGACCAAAAAGAAATAGAGTGTTGTTAACTTTATTTTCTCAGCCATTGTACTTCAAACCAAGAAGCAAGCATGCCTAACCTGTTAGGTGCTTTTCTTGTTACTGTGCCAGAACTGCCGTCAGAAGAACCTAAGGGAGGCCAGTTTAATTGTGGCTCCTGCTTTCATAGTGAACCATACATCATGATAAGGAAGGCCTGGTGATTACAGAGTTTTAGTTCAGGGAGTCCTGCGCCTGAATCAGCTGGCCACATTGCAGAGGAAGACAAGAAGCAATGCACTAGACTGGAACCTGAGGAAGACATAATCATCAAGGTCCATGTTAGTAACCTTCTTCTCACAGCTAACCTCTGCACCCAGAGTTTCCATAATCTATCAAAACAACATTGTTATATATTATATATTTATATAATAAATCACAAGACAACAGCTTCTGGGGAATTTTCTACATTCAAAACATAAGAACTTCAAAATTATGTAGAAATCGACTGTTGCTCTAATTTGATTAACATTTCTTAAACATGTAGTGAAAAGATTGCTCTTGATAAGAAATTCTGTAATCTAGAAAGGTGTTTTAAAACTTGTACAGATGATAGAAAGGAGCACAGGAGCTCTGGGTAGAACTGAGCATGGTAAGAGTTCGTTCACTATTCCTACCTCCTTCATAATCCATAATCATTCAATAAAGTCACATGTGGAAAATGAGACCTACCACATTTGATTACTTTATGTAACATTTGTCAGAGTTCATTTATTTCTCACTCTTGAAAAATACTTATGTTTTTATTTATCAGTATCTCTATAAAATCTTAAACAAAAGAGGTGTTTAAATAGTGTAAATAAAATTGTCATCATTTTTAATTACAGGTATTACATTACAGGTATTGGTTAACCATTGTTATGGTGCTAGGATGCAAACCTGGTTACTCTGAAAAAGCAGGAAGCACTCATAACAACTGACCCACCTCTCCTGTCCTAAGTATTCTTCATTTCTTTGCATAGATACAGAATTATGCCTGCTATATATTCCCTTTAGGTTGAAAGACAGTAACAATAATAAATCTTTCAGCTGTGAATGTCTACAAAAATTTATTTCCTCATCCTATGGTGCAAAATAGAAGTTAGTGTGAAAGGATGTTCTTAAAATATTGAATCTGTAAAAGTTTTTAAGATACAGTCTTACTATGTTGTTCTGTCTGACTTCAAAGTAATTATATAGCCCTGTTTTTCACTTTGAATTTATAATCCTCTACCTTCAACCTGGTAAGTACTGGTTTTATGGTAATATACTACCATACCTTGGCCTTTGATATATTTTCTAATTTTTATGGAATTTTTGCAAATTTCAGATAATATATTTTGATCATATTTATATCCCCAATTCTATTTTTATCCACCTTTATAGCCTACCACCACTCGTGGATTTTATGCACTTTGTCATATAGTTTTAAAAATATACATTTGTATAACCAAATATTGTTCAGTCCATGTCGTTCCACTGGAGCCTGATTAACTTATCTAAAATTTTCCCCTCCTGTCCTCTCCCCTCCCCCTCTCTATTGAACCAGTTTTTAGCTGTCAGCTGTTCCTCTGCTAAGGTTGGGGGCTTCTTTCCACTTCCACACTTCCTCACTTCTATGCTAGGGTTGTGTCTGGCTTGAGCTTGAGTGGGTCTTGTGTATGCTGTTACCATTGAGTGAATTCATATGAGTAGCTTCCCAGGTATCTGGAATTTTCAACTCCCTCTTGCACAATGATTCCCAAGTCTTAGGAGCTGAAGGTTTAATATGGGGTCATATTCATGGATTAAGCACGTAGCAATCCCTTTTCCTTCACACTTTGGCCTATTGTGGCTTTCTGGGCTAATCACTCTCTATGACATGAGGAAGCTTTGCTAGTGAGAGTGCACAGACACATTAATAGTCTTGTCTCCTCTATTCCACCATGTTCTCTGAGCCTTAGGTATAGAGGTTGCATTATAGATGTGTTGCTTAGGAATGGATATAGAACAGACACTTATTCTCTATGTTTAACCAGTAGTGGTACTTTGTAGTAGTCTTCATATGCTGCCCAAAGAAACTTCTTTGATGAGTGGTGAGAGTCACACTAATCTCACATTTAAAAATAGAGAAACAAATTACATTGGTCTAGTGATTTGGCAATGGAGGCTTTTCTCTTGGATCTATGAACACTCCAAGCAATTGTATTTGACAATGTTTATATTATCACACATGAGTTCCCTCCCATTGAGTGGGCCAAAAGTCCAATTGGATAACTGCTTATTACACTCAAGACTAAAATGCCAAAACTGAACTAATATAGATTTACAAAATTTGTTATTTTGTGATTCATGGACTTTAGAGCTTCATGGAATCATTAATTGTTTTTCATCCACTGTAGAAAATTTTCTAGTACTATGAGAGCTACTCTTCAGGCAGGAGACTTCCGAGTCATTTCTACCTCCATTGCTCCAAGTACTTTTTCGAAATTATATTCTGTTTGCAGAAATATTCTTGGATTCAAGTTCTGGAGAGATAAACAACATTAAGGCAGTGTGAAAAAAGAGTAATTATTATTTCAAAAGCTTACTGAAAAATGTATATACAATAGATGAATATAAGTGCATGTGTATAGCCGAAGACGATATAACAAACATGTTGTAACTGTGCTATATAGGGAATAGCTGCTTTTGAAATGTTGGTCAGAGTAGTCCAAGGGACTCTCAAGATAGCACAGACTATTGCTACAGCCTTTGATTCCCTTTGATATTTTCATTAAGTTAACAATGTAGTTCACTATCTTTTCTTGATCACCTTTGAAAGAGAATAAATTTTCATCCTCGTCTCTGTTATTTTTAAGTACTTTATCCTAACCTTGGTTTACATCTAATATGCTCTACAATTTTCTATTTGAACTAGTTATATTATCATATAATTTTGTGTATTTTTATGTTATGATACCTGTAGTTTGAATTAATTAATCTTTCTAAATTTGTGCTATATTTTCCTTAAATTTGGAAACTTCTAGGCATTATTTCCTTAAATACATCTTCTGTTTTCCTCTGATTCTTTCTCCTAAGATTCTCACATTGTCCCAGATCTCATACATAGCTCACTCTTTCATTCATCTATTTTTGTTTGAATGGTTTATTTTTGGATAGAATCTGTCAGCATTCCTTGAAGTTCAGTAATGTTTTATTTAGATATGCCACTTAGTCTGTTTCATCACAGACATACTTCTAGAAGCCAGAATTGAGTTATGGACATTTTATATCATCTATGTGTCTAGTTAACATGTTTACATTTTTCATTCTAGCTTCTAGAATTTGAGAAATAATTCAAATAAAGGAGCTGATGCAATTGCCTTTAGTCTTAGCTTGAAAGATTTATTTTTATTATTTTTTAAACTTAGGTATTGTATGTTTCTATATGTGGGTATGCAGGTGTCTTGGAGCTGAAGTTACAGGCAGTTATGAGCTAACTGAAATCGGTGCAGGGAACTGAATTGGATCCTTTGCAGGGACAGGATGCATCATAATCACTTAGCCATCTCTTCCCAACTGTCTCTAATTTTATCAATCCTAAATTTGTGAAAATAGCTTATTTTCTAGTGTGTATTTGTCTGTGTTTTGTGCCTTTTGGCTTTTCACTGACAGCAATAATTTCTGTTTCAGTTTGTTAATCATTAAATATCTAGATATCTTTGTATCCTGTCTTTCTGGACCTCTATTTCTGTTTGTCTCTGCCTTTCGCTTTCTCTCCCTTTCTATGTGTATATGTGTGAATTAGTGACCTTTGCTCTGTGGTATGATTCTGCACTATATACGAATATAAGTGCAAGTGCATAGCTGAAGACTATATAACAAAAATGTCATAACAGTGATATATTTTAACAAATTTATATATTTAAAATTTTATCTTTTATTCATTTTTTGAATTTTCATACAGTATATTTTGATGATAGCTCCTTAGATTTGGTTGGAGTCTCTTTTCCACTTTCCCATGTCTATTCTGGGAGTTTTGTTTGCTTTGAGCTTGCATAGAACTTGAGCATGCTGCTACCATTGCTGTGAGTTCATTTGCTTAATTGACCAACTGTCTGGAGAACTGTTTCCTTGTGGTCATTCACCATCTCTTGCTCTTATAATCTGTCCACCTCCTTTTCTGCAATAATCCCTGAGATCTGGGAGGCAGAAATTTAAATAGATGTCCCTTTCTGAGATAAGCACTCTGTGGCCTCTTGTTCTCTTCATATAAGTCAATTGTGGGGTTTTGTGCTAATTATCATTTGCTGCATAAGGAAACTTCTTTTGTGTGAGTTGAGAAATGGATTTATGTTATATACATAAATTGCGTTGAAGATGTGCCACTTAGGGGTATGTCACAAACACCTTTTCTCTTCATTTTCCCAGTTCTGAAATTCTGTAACAGTCTCCATCTGTTTCAAGGAATATTCTTTGTTGATGGATGAAAGGCACATTTGTCTGTAAATATGGGGACACATATTTGTAACAAAATAAAAAATTATGTTGGTTTTGGGATGAGGCAAAAGTGGCCTTTTCTCTAGGATATGAGATCTCTCTAGTCATGTGTATTTGGCTCTGTTTACAGTGCCACAAATGAGTTCTTACCGTTGAACAGGCTTTAATTCTACAAGATAACTATTATTACCCCTAGATAAAAATACTGCTACTTCACCAAAAGAGATAGTTGGCTGGGTCAGTCATTTTTAAATATTTGACTTAACAGGTGGATAGGGACATTGATTGGTTTTCTCCTTGACAGCATTCATAGTTTGAGAGAGTGATAATGTTGTTTTTGTTGTTGTTTTTTTGGGATTTAAAAAAAAAATTTGGAAATCATAGAGAAATGCCAGCTTCTACCTCCTGACTGCTGGGATTAAAGGGTTGCAGTACTCTGCCCGCCATTTTATCCCTTCGGATAATATTTTTGAACTTAGAAGACAGGATTTAATCTTTAAATATTTTCCCCCTCTACTCTAATAAAATAACCATTAAAAGACATTTCTCTAATACGTGTGAGTTTTTCTGCTCTCAGTAAATAGAATCAAGGTTGCTGATCTTAGTCCATTGTGAGTGCCAGCGGTTGTGCCTATAAGTCTTTCCAGGTATTCTGTCTTTCATGTTCAGATCATTTCTTTCCCTTTCACAGATCCCTGCTCTGTTGAATAATCAAAGAAGCTCCTAGGTTCTAAGAATTTCTTCATGGATACAATTCTCTGCCCAGAGAAGTTGCATCTTTGCTCTCATAGTGCTCTCAGCTCTACCATGCATACTCACTGGACACCATGCACTCCCTGGCTCCTCTTTCAAGAAGCTCAGCCTTGCAATATTATGTAGGGCAATTATGGGACTCACCAAAGAGTTTTCATTCTCAAGCATCTGTGTGGTTTCATGACTTTATGACTAACGCATAACAAACTTCTTTTTCTTTATAAATTTTATGTTCTTTTCAGTTTCTCCGGTTAAAAGATAATTTCTGTTTCTTTAAATTCAATTCAACTCAAAAGTGGTCTCCTTTATAACTTAAGATCTGCTCCAAAGACGCTCCTAGTTTGCAACTAAAGTAGACTGAGGTCCTGTTTATAGCCACAATCCTTATATTTCTGTGCTTAAATCTCTGTGCTCTTCTCTATCCATCAATTCTAAGTTAATTTCCAAACTGCACTTCAATTCTCTGATTAGTTTTTCTAGATGCTCTGAAGCATACTTCTGTTTTGTTGTTCTTGCACACACAGCACTTTAAGTGCCACTTTATTATAGTCCCCATAGTAGTTTTATAATTATTTAGCTTTTTTTATTTAATTCAACTAAATGATGTCCTAGTACTTTGCATACCCAGCATACACTAAAAGCTTTGGTTTATTAAAGATCATAATATATTTTTTTACATAAATGATGCCTCCAAAAACCTGTTTCTCACTTTTGATGGGGAACACAGGTTGCTAGAATAAAGGGTGAACGCTGGTGAAGGAAAATAGCATCTTAAATAAAAGTTAAGTTTCAAGTTGTGGTAAAATAGTCACCTGATAAATACTAGGAAAATATAGTTGTCTCTTGATTAAAGGAGCAATACTTTCTCACTTCTGTTTTCTTTTTAAATCTTTGACCTATTTGCATATGTTTCCCAATTTCAGTGACAGAGAAATTTGCATAATTGTATAAAATATTGGCATAAATTAATTATTTATTAAATCTATCTTAGACTTAATCATAAATGAAATACCATGCTGTGTTACACTAGATCACATGAAATATTTGATTAACAAATATAGATAACTTGAGAAAACATATTAACTGACTGGTTAATACAAAGGTAGCTTTTGAGTTCAAAACATTTCTACCATTGTGACTAAACAAAGAAGACATGATAGAGGTCTCACAGAATGAAAATGAATAAATATGTAGCTTGGCTCATTTCTATACTCTTTCTATTCTGCTCTGTAACACTAAGTTATGTTAGATTGTTGATTAATTATTTTCATTTACCTATTATATAATTATAGAATATTAGCTCTCTGAAGATTTTTATTAGGTATCAAACAAATTCTTTATCGGTATATTTAAATATATTATATTAGGGAGTTTTTTCCCTCTCTATCAACAACTGGATTTTTAGGCTTGTTTTGGTCTTCAGGAATTTATTTTAAAAAACACACTAAATAAATCTAATAGAACCGTGATGGATATTCATGTTGGACACTGTCTTTGGTTAGTCTGTTGGTAAGTAGTAGTATATATGACAGAAAGCAGTATCATAAAGACATAGTCTCCAAGAAAAGTCAAAACCTTGACTTGGTTTCCTTATTAAACAAATGTTAAGCTACGTTTCTGCATATATTGATGCCCATGCTTTCATCATGATTTATTTTCTTTTATTTGGTTCTGATATGTTGGTAGAAGTGAAGTATTTCAGTCTAAAAAATTTCCAGATGCAAAGAAAGTAGTGTAAGTATATTGAGAAAGCGTATTATTTAGACAGGAAATATTCTATCAATTTTAATCTCTATTATGGAAACAAATTCAAAAATAGAAAAAGGAGAATTTTAGAAACATAAAACTTAGACAGTATAACAGTTAATTTTGATTTGTGACGATTCACTACATTTTAACTAATAATTCTTTATAAAATTATAGATCTAGTTTCGCCTATTTTCTCTCTCCCTTTTATCTCTCTCTTTCCCCCTCTCTCAATACTTTGCCTTTCCCAAACCTAAAGTCTCCCTTTTGTACTTTTTTAATGTTTACTGTGCAGTTTAGTATTCAGAAAGATTAGAAAATAGGGTAAAATCTGCTGCTTTTAACTGTTTCAAATCCTAAAATAATAATCTATTCTATTATAATTTGAATTTACATCAAGCTTTATATATTTAAAATAAAGCTGATTTCTGATAAGATAGAAATTCAGGTAAAGATACACCCAGCCATGTACAAGACTAAGCACAGAGTCCAGTAGCCTAATCACATAGAATTCTAGCCCATTTAATAATTTTGGTTATCATGACTTTCTGGAACATTGGTGTTTCAAAAAAGTTACAAGAAACTCAACTCTGTCCAAAGGCCATTCCCTCCATTTCCAACAGAATCGTTCAGAAGTTGGCTGGGTGTATCTTTACCTGAATTTCTGTAATTTTTGTCAGTTTCTTTAGTTTTTTATTAAGTAAATGAGAGTCAAGCATGAAAACTTTGATACCATCATACAGTTGGTGAGTATTGTTGTGATATTGCCTGTGATGCTTGCAATCACTCTTACAATGTACATTTCTGGGTTGTCTTTAGCTACTTCAATTAATATTGTCATATGTTCATGTACATGTGGAGACTGTAAAAGACTGTGGCTCATTCCCAGTCATAAATATGTTAGATAGGAATGAGTCTTACATTAATATGTGATGTTTAAATAATGAAAGGGATATGAGCTGAGCAAAATTATTCTAGAACTGTGGTGGTAGGGAAATCAAAGGTAAATTATCATAATTTTTATCAAATACTTAGGGTGTCTACTAACCAAGATGGAAAATGAAATAGTTGTAGAAATATTTTTATCTGATCATTCACTGAATTTGTGATATGCCGATATGCTTAGGTTAAAAGAAATAATTTGAGATGTAAAAGTTGGAGTGGGGTCATTAAAGCATTTGGGGTTTGGTTTTGATTTTGACAAAGAAGCCAGAACTAGACATATTGATTGTTGTGGTTTGAATGGGGGGGGGCATAGGCTCAAATATTTGTACACCTGGTTCAAACTGGCAACTCTAGTTTGGGAGATCGTGGAATATTTAGATGTGACCTTGCTTGAGAAAGTAGAGTACCTCACTGGGGGCTGCCTTTGAGGTTTTATAACATTGCCTCACAGTTTTTTCACTCTTTCTGTTTCTTGTTTGCAATTCAAGATGAGCTCTTTTAACATTCTGCTCCATGATGCCTTGCCTGGTACTTTCTGCCATATTTTCTCACCATAGTAGACTCCTATCCCTGTAAACTCTATGCCAAATTTAACTCTCTTTTATAAATTGTTTTCATTGCAGTATCTTATCATAGCAACAGAAAGTGACTACCACAGAGGGAACCCCATCAGGCCTTCTAGACGCTCATACATGAATTCCAATGCCTTGAGTGTAATACATTTCTAAATTAGTTTTACAACTACATTTACAACATTGATTTTTATAAAAGTGTGGCTCAGAAACATTATTTGAACCTGCAGCAAATATAAAGCACTTTAAAGGACTAGTCAGTGCTTTTACCTGGGCTGAGTGACGAGGGCCACGTTTGCATGCATTGGTATCAGCCTTGATCTACATGGCAGTGCATGATCAATGGAAAGAACTTCGTGTTGAAGACCTTGTAGGCTGTTTGTCTTTATTTCACAGTATAATGTCAAAATTAATTAATGCCTCCCAGCATTGTTTTCTTCAAGCTCCATTACATTCTGTCATACTGGATTATAACTAAGGCCAATATCCAGTATAAAATTTCAGTGATGACACTGTGAGTTTAGTTTCAATGTTTGATTTCTGTGTTTGTGTCTGCATTGGAAAGCATAAGTAGGTGATTCAGTTAAAATACTTGAAACTTGTAACCACACAGCTGGAATACAATGCCAAATCAAGGAATGTGTTTTAATACGCTTGCTTGGTTTAATTTTTCTACATGATGGAATGCAAGATTCAATTTAAAATACTCGGATGGGAAGATACAAGTGAAATGATTACAGATACCGCCACCTTGAAAGATAAAGAAGTTGAAAAATAAACTATCATGAAGCTTAACAGGCCAGAAAGTCATATGTCTAGTTCTAGTACCTTTGTCAAAATCAAAACCAAACCCAAAATGTCTTAGATTCCCCCATTCTAACTTTTTCATCGTTTTCTGAAATGAAAATCATAATTTACTTGTCAGAGTGTCTGCTGTAATTAAGTACAATATTCAGCATAATGTCTAGATATTTTAAATGGAAATCATCAGGTTTTTTTACATGCTTTGCAGCTATGCTAAAATCACAATGCAAATAACAGTCCTTTCTTATGATGTAAGAATAGTCTTCAACATTAATTTTGTTTGTTTTATAAATGCCATCTAGTTGAATAAATTATTGCTATTAGCTAGTATAGTACTAACAATAGGAGATAAATGCTATATAAACTGAAAGTCATTTGTGTTTATTGTATACCTTAATAACTAAAATGCCAGCATCCTTGATTTCTTCCCTCACGCACACAATAAATTTCTATTTAATTGATTCAGCAATTTCAGATTTTTCTTTTATAATAATCTATGTGAAAGTACCAGGAAGGTCTTACTATCTACACCCATCCTACTTTATGTGTTAGTTCCCTGCCTCCAATATGACCATGGAAAATATTTTGGTAGAGTAGAAACTTGAAATTTCACAAACATTTTAAAATGCAGTTCTGAATCAGCAATAGTTTGAAAAGAGTAAATGATTGCCATTAACAGAGGATTGGTGACAACATTTAGATCCTGAAATCTTAGTTATATTTATGGTCAACAACAAGATTACCCAAGTTTGGATAACATACTAATGTTCTAATGATATGTGTTTGTTTTCACTAATTTAAGTTTTTGATCCAAAAGAATTATATAATATCTCCATTCTGATTCCTCTATCTGAACATTGTCTTTCTTATCAGAAATTATAGATAATTTTGTTTCCTCTATATAACCATATAAAGATGAACAGAACTTCCATTTTATCTTCCTTTTTCTAGTTTGAATCTTTCTAAATATTTTTTTGGGGGATTTGGTCAACAGTTATCTAGATTAAGTCAAAGCAAGATGGTAATAAGTCAATGAAATAGATTCTTTTCCCTTTTCAAGCATTTTATAAATATGTATGTGTGTATGTATATATTCTGCTAGAATATATTATAATGACTTTACAAATATAAGAGATGCTAAAGAAGATTTAGACTTCAGAGATCTTGTTCTACTACTAATCATGTATATTTTAGTTAAAAAAGTTAAATGCATAATGATTAACTTGTACTAGTCATGGGTGGACTCATAAAAATAATATTTAGAATTTGATTCACAACACTAAAGAATATAATGATTGCAGATAAAGAGAAAAAAGAGCAAAGGCCAGGGATCATTATTTAATTCAGTGCTTCATATTGTGAATATCTACATAAGATACAAAATATCAGTTGTAGTGACCACTAAAATGAATTCTTGAGATAACAAATACAAGCACAGTAATTTAAACTTCAGGATTCCTTAGCTCCTCAGGATGAGTTGAGCTCAGAAGAATTTCTTCACTATTCTTACCTGTCCATGTTTGAAAAACATCCACTCTAGCCAAATTCCTCTGTTCATTAACCCTACATCTCCAGGACTCCCCTTTTTCAAAAAGCCAGTACTTTTCCTCGAAACTTGAACTAGCTCCTTTATAAATATTTTTATATGGATCTGAAGGAACATGCTCTCCTTGTGCCCTGAATTTTTCAACTTGCAATTTGATTTTTCTAATACATTAAAATATCTTTGAAGTCATGGTTGATATTGTATCACTGTAGGGCAATGCTTAGCACATAGTTAGTCGTATTTATGTAAAAAATAAATGATGCATCTCCTCTCTCATGATTCAAATTGGAATTACTTGACTCTATGAATACTGAGATATTGCCATTTTAACATTTTAATGAGATACTAGTCACAACTTTGAATTAATGTCCACATTATTTAGCTTTCATTACTGAAAAATGCTTCCAGAGCTAAAATTCAGTGTCCTTGTCACAAGGTTTCTCATAATGAAAAGTAGAAAATCCTTAAAAAAGAAAAAAAAACACTAAAAGAATGATAGAGACAATTAGTGTGCTAAGGGAATGGAACTCACAGCTCTAGAATTTCTATTCATGTACCAAACCACTGAGCTTCATCAACAGCACTTAGAAGAAAGTTAAAATTACTTTATGGTACATATTCTAAATGATACTTTGCTTCTTTAATAATGTTATAGAAATGTATTCCAAGCATAGGGCCTTATATCTTTGCTCCTTTTGATGTTACTGAGTACATCTTAATTCGTTGACTTTCAACTGTTAGAGAGCAACATGTTGCTGATTGCTATCACGTTGTTTCTGTGGTTCTAGAACACATTAATACATATTTACATGCAAGTGTGATTAACAGTTATCTATCATCTCTATCATATCTATCTATCTATCTATCTATCTATGTGCTTGTCTGTCTACCTATTTAAGCATCTACCTACCAAGCTATAATCTATAGATCTATCATATATCTCTATCTATTTATTATCTATTATCATCAATCTATCCATCATCTATCTGTCTTTCATCTAGCTATGAATCAGTCATTTATCACTATTTGATACATAGTAGAAACCCTAAAATTTACATAAGAAACTATACCTTTCTAAGGATCTGCTATAAATAACAGTCAATAATATGTTTTATAACAGCAATTGCTTAAAATAGCATTACACTGATTTAATAATATTTTATTGCATTTGTTCACAAGTCAGTTTGCTACATATTTACTGATCTTTAAAAAAGTCAGGTAGTTAGCAGTCTGCAAAAGCAAAACCACTGAAATTCTACTTTAAAGATGTGACAGTGAACAATGCTGTCCCACTTGGCAGACATTAGATATGTCTGACTAAGGGGTCTATGACCTGATTTTTAAACTTAATTTAATTAACACAAACTTAAAGTTTAAAATTAATTCTTCATTTAGTTCAAGTGCTCAAAAACTTTTAAATGTTTGTGAAACATATTTACCATATCAATCCAGTTTCTGAAGTGTAGGTATTATCTAAGCACATATCAGTGCAAACTACATGCTGCAAGGGTATAACACCATAAAACATTTAACTAATTAACAGCTCATTTATAACAGTTTATTCATTATATAATAATCTTTTAGATAAAAAGGGATAGTTAATATATATTACTAAAATTATCTCTGTTTCTTTTACTTTGCTTAATATGGCTTCTAAGATATCTAATTGTTATCTTTTGCTGACAGTACAGTCTATTGTGCAATGCAGGGCAAGGGCAGGATCATACATTAAGTAGGTTCTCCTAACTTAGCAAAGTATGATGGTATTTATAAGACAATTGTCTTTATGTATTTTTTATTCATAACAATAGTATATATAAATTATTCATTAAAATGGAAGTAAATTAAGCTGATTCACGTAAAGTCATACATATAAATTAATGTTCAATAATAAAAGGAAAACCAGGTTATTTAAGAGGTAAGCAATAAAATGAGATGACACTGTTCATCACAGATGTATGTTCAGAAAAGAAAATGATATACTACTGTCTCTAATTGGATTTTCTGTCTGCCTCATAGGATGGAGTGCACAATTGACACTGATATAAGGCCTAAGAACCTGAGGCTAGATAGATCACAGTACATAGGAGACAGGCTAATACTACTTTTCTACCAAATAGTTATCATATTATACTGACTCCTAAAGACTTATTGTAATAGCCATAGCTTAATGCATTGTGCAACTCTCAATATTAAATTAGGGAGGTCAGCACTGAGGGTAGGTGAGGAAAGGCAAAAATGTACAAAAATTGCAACATAAAAATTTTGATAGAAAGCTGTAATTGCTTTTATAGTATATTATATAATATGCATGATATTTAATATATCAATAATTTATAATAAAACAATATTATGTGACTTTTATAATAGATTAAGTTTAAGAGAAATTTTATTGATTCAAGAATTTCATATAATGAATTTTGACTGTATTCAGACCTTTTTTTATCTCTACTCTTACCTCACAAACCCCACCATGTCTTGTGTCTTCTATTTCAACACGAAAAACCCCACTCATCTTACACAACACACTTGAGCTGCATTCTAGAGAAATCATATCTCATTAGAGTGTCAGTGATCTTTAATTCTTATACTCAGGGATTCCAAAATAAAATCCCACCCCCTCGCTCTTGTAAGTGGTTTTGGATTAGAATAATTCCAGTTTTCTCAAAATGGACTTTTCATTCTTAATTACTGTTTATCTTATACACTGTTTAGATATATCATGTAAAGATTTCTCTTTTTATCAATGATTGTAAATGCTTGGTTTTCTTTTGCATCAAAGTTACTTGTTCATAGCTCCTGAGCTTTGGATACGCTTTGGCTGTTTCTGGTCCTCACTCAGTGCGACCCCACTGTGTACCAGGGAGTTCTCCAACAGACTGATTCCCTCAGGATTTTATTGTGAGTAAAAGCTGAAGCTACGTCTCACAGCAGGCATTAATACATTTACTTCACAGGCCTCCAGTCCAAGATTCTCTGAGTGACAGTTGGGCAGTTTCTCAGCTTCACAGGACACCTTTAGACCGGTGTCTTCTAGTTTATTTCTTAAATCTGCAATTTTCTTAGATTTTAATGTTGTTGAGGGCTGCACTGAGGTCTTAAACGCCACTGGATGATGTTTATGTTTGACCTACCACAGAGCAGATGGGTGAGTAGTTCAACTGAGCTCAGCTCCACCTCTGCCCATAGGCAGCCAAACCGGTTTTCCTCTGTCCCATCATGCCCATGGCCACCATGTTCCACAGTTGGACATGGGCAATAAGGGCAGCACTTCCATGAGGGTGTGTACAGCTTTGTTTTCCTGACTCCCCAGTTATTAACCCTCTTACTTGCTTTTACATTTCTGTGACAATGTTTAAACACTGTGACCAGGTGAACTTATAGAAGGAAGAGTTTATTGGAGGTTACAGTTCTAGAGTAATTAGTCTGTCCTGGTAGACAAGCACGGTGGCTGGCAGGCCAGAGCGCAGGAGCTGAAAGCTAAACACAATCTACCTTCACGCTGGCACAGGAAGAAGAGCAACGCTCAAAGTGTATTTTTGTCTCGTCTTCTTCATCGTCATCGTTATCTCCCGCCAGCACATCCATTTTACTAACTGCTTATTTTCTTTCTTACTTGTCACATCCTGGGTTCAGAACTTCAGAAGCAATATAGAGGCGCTCACGGTCTGGTAAAAATTCTTCTTAAGGGTACTCCTATGGTCCATCTGGCACGTTCAGTCTCTTGGGAACTGACACATCCCTGGCCCTGAGGCTGGCTGCCTGGGGCATTCTACCACCATTATTTTTTTTCTGTCTTCAATAGAATTTTTTAAGTGGTATGTTATTTTACAGTGTTGGCCAAAATACCTGTTTGTAAGAATGCTATTGTTAAAATTCACTGTCTTGTTTTATATCCAAGGAAAAGAGAATAAAATTATTTATTTTAGATGTAACATATATCCTGAAATATGTATATGCTTAATCTTACAATAAACATTTATGTAAAATATAATTTAAGATGTATTAATATGAAATGTTTAATACTACCAAGATATTAATATATGCAAGGGTTTGTACTAACAGAAAAACAGAACAGATTACTCTTCTGGAAAACAGAAAAAAATTAATGACAATATAATTTGCCAAGTTGTGTTGGGGTGTTTACTGGGAAACATAACTAAAGGAATTGAAGAATTCATTAAGATAGCAACATTCTAAATATGTCTAAATATTCAACACACACACATTGTGCATCTTCAATATAATTTTTATAAATAAAAGACATATTTAACATATGAGATATTCATGCATAAACTGTTTTTATTGATTCTCTGTAGGTTAAGTTTTAAGGTTCCTGTTTTGCTTCTCTTTCAAATATGCCTATTTTAAGATCTCAGACTTTTCATTTAAAAAACACAAAATTTCATTTCACAATAGATCATATGTAGAGGCTGATATGAAAGTCAACTAACATATTGAAAATATAAAAACCTGCTGATCTTTTGATTATATTTGTAAAGATGTTACATAAATAAATATCTATATTGATAAGTAATTTTTATTTTAAAAATAATTATTAAATACTTGTTGATAAATTTTAATTTTAATTTCTAATGATAAGTTCAAATACATAGCACACACAAATGAAAGGTCTCTAAGATTCTTAACCATTTTATAAGCATAGAGAAGTCTTGACTTAAATGTGTTTCAGGCCTGCACCTTCAAATAAGCCTTATTTTTTCTTTCCAGAGTGAGAAAGTCACAGATGTTCAGTGCTCAGTGCTTATGTTAAATTCATTGTGTGACAGGTGGCATACAGATATTCTCTATGTAAGCACTGCATTTTTCTGTCTTTTCATTTTCTTGTTTCTTTGAGACAGGGTCTCAGTATGAAGTTCTGACTGGCCTGGAACTCACTATGTAGATGAGATTAGCCTTGAACTTACAGATATCCACCTGCCTGAGTTTTGTATATGCTGGAATTAGGGACCTTTGACTAAACTTCTTTTAAAATAAGTTTATATAAATAGTACAAAAATCAAACAAAATTGTGATATTTACATGCATTCGAAGGAAGTAACTTAATGATCCTCACCCTTCAGTTTTCTCTCTTAATTTCCATTCTCCCCTCCTGACAGTCTTCCTCTTGTCAAATAGTCAAATTTCTGCTTTCTTGTCTTTATGTATCCTCCCAATGGATCAAAATATATCTTGCTCCTGGGGGCTCTATGTTGCACTTTACCTCTGAGGTATTTTTGGTTCTTGATTCATTCTGTAATTATTTACCTAATGATGTGTTGACTATTTAATTCATTTACTATTGTGAAATCTGGAACTGTTGGTCTTTTATGTCCAGTAATATCATTTCACCTCAATATGCACTACACATGTAAATACATATCATCTTGATGAATCTTCCTTTTTATAATGTGAGGTTATTTTATTTCCTGTGATTAATTTTGCTTTGAAGAATTATTATTTGCCATACATGAGTATATTTACATGGTACCTGCTTGCTTTTAGGTTGCTAGGTCATTATTTTCCATCCTTTCATTTTCAGAGTTACATATCTTTTTCTAATAAGTAAATATAAGTCATTTAATTAGGGAAATAGAATCACATACATACATATCATCATTGAAAAGTATGTAATAACATTGGGTTAGAGAAAGAAAAAGGAGAGAGAGATAAAACACCAGAGGGAATCACATTAGTCTAACAACCTAATGACAGATTACACATATAGTGTCTATACATGAGCCTATGTGTATAGTTGAAGGCAACATAACAAGAAACTGCCAGATAGGAGAAACCTTCCTTTGAGTCATTTGGACAGAGTGGTTCAAGAGACTCCAAAAATTACACAAGCTATTGATACAGTCCTTTAGTTTCTCCCAGAGCTTGAAGATAAGACCCTATTGCTCAAAACAGGACATACTTTAGAGACAGGATTTGGAGTAATGGAGCTGGAACTGACCTGGAAGCTACTTTCCATGAAGACTAGCACTCATAGCTCAGGAGAACACTATGCAAGCAGCCAAGGGATAGCATCAGTTGATGGTCCAACACCAGCTTCATGACCAAAAGCCCACATCAATGACAGGCACAGCACTGATGCAGTCGTTACACTTTCATCTTCATGTCAATCAATGGCTACGTAATTGGTCTCAGAACCCCATTAGATGGGAGGAAACTCATGTGTGGTACTGTGATTTTAGCCAAATGCACATAGCTGAATAGATCTTAGATCCTACATAAATTCCCAAGACTGTCACATCTCTCAGCTAATGTAACTTCTTACTAAGAGCAAAATATGTATCCTTATATTTAAAGTCAAGTATCCCAGACATCACTCAGCAAAGAAGCCTCTGTTGCATCAGGTGGACATTAATACAGGGTACCACAACTCTTCACATACAGATATTATCTATGAGTTGCCCATGCCTAAACAACACACCTACAGTGCAACCTTTGTACCTGAGGCTCATGCAACATGGAACAAGGGGTAAAGAGGACATGAATGACTCTCTCAACTCCAATTCATGAAACTCCCTCATTATGGTTCTGGAATCATCTGGAATCATCTGAGATTGAACTCACCTGGATTTATTTCTCTCTCACATCAACAGTCCTACTAGGCTTATCATTCCTTTTCTCCAGCATACCACTGAATATTTGTTCTTTGTTTCTCTTATATTTTACTTCAATTTTGTGAATTTCATACGGTGGTTAACTATCTGTTTTTGCATTCCAATACTTTAATACCACATACCATCTCTCTCTTCAGCCAGGACCTTCCTATTTGCATTGATCTTGTAGATATATGGGAAAGTGTTGGGTACCTCTAGTCCATCATCTATTCTTTCATGTTCTATAACATTTACTCTTAGTATAAACTGCTCAGGTCGCAGAAAACAAACTTTCAGCAAGTACCTCTGGAACAGGTAGTCTTTACTATTAATACTGGTTGAGATTTCCTCAATGTCAAGTTAATGAATGAACTACTTCACACCATTCAAGACTAGCAGAATGTTCTGAAGTATCTCATAATTTTTTTTTCTAGCTCCCAAACCAGTACTTTCTACACATCAATTGCACATTTAATTTTTCCTTCTTGTTGCTCAATTTTCCAGAACCTGAGCTAGCATTTAAAGTGAGAAACTAAAAAGCAAAAAGTATATTTGAAGATTTTCATCTATTTTTATGTCCTGGAAATGAAGCCTCATTTGTGCATATGGTTCCATTATTTATTTTACCCATTTAGAGTTTGAAACACATCTCCATGTAATATAGCTAGAAAATCTTTCATTTCTCAATTTTATTAACTTCTATATTCAATTTCTTTTTGTACATTATCTCATTACCTATACTTTTGATATTACTTATTTGTCAAATTACTTTGTTTGACATTAGTAAAATTATTATTTTCATTTTCTTTTGTGTTTAATCCTCAGAAATAAGCAGTTTGTGATCATATTCAACAGTTGGCTCTCTCCAGTAGGACTTTTGGTTTTTGAGCTATATAAGCAGACCCACTCTTGCCTGTATTAGTATCTGCCACTTGTTACAGTGTTGAATTATCTCCTAACCAATTCTGACCCTTGCTCTTTTCTCGAGTTTCATCTCAAATAGCTTTATCTCCTTCTAATCAATCTTTCGAGAATAATTCATATATGGTGTTGAAACCTGTGAATGTTTGTGTCTAAATTTGACTTAACTATTCCAACTCTAATATGATTCCATGGCTACTCTTTGGACTTTATATGATTAACAAGATTACATTGATTTGTAAGCCTTTCGCAGAATAGCTTCATCATCTCTAGGGTTAAAGAGTTATTCTCAGACTCACGTGCCAGCTGCCTACAGTTCCTGGAATCTCATCATCTCGCCTATCAACATACAGCTTTGAGCCCATAACTGACTTCTTGCGTAGAATAATTTTAGTGTAGTTCCTGACTTAATTAAATTCATCTTTTGACATTATACAGTAGCCAAGTTCTGGCTGATTTGGGGTAACTCCCTGAATCCTTTAAATTGTCTTGGGCATTTTAATATTTCATAGTCCTTAAGCGTATATTTTTAGGAAATAGCTCAGTTCATATTTATATGTCTTTCTACAATTTAATTAACATCAATTCCTACTGTCATAATATTTCCTAACATATTCCATTGACATTATTTGGTCAATATCTAACTACAGTCCCATTTCCATGAGAGGTGATACCTTGTTTCTACTCATCATTTCATTATCTTTCCAATCACATAAGGAGGATTCTCAATATTTTACCACATCATATTTGGTTAAAATGAATGAACTTTACCCCACAAATCTAGGAAAAATAGAAACTATTCCAAAAAATGACATACTTGGAATACGTACATCTATAAATATAGACATGTGGTCAATTTCTCATAATTAGAGTTTTTGCATTAAAAGAAAAACCTAGACAGTGATACGATGTTTGATAATTTTGTAGTTTCCCTTTCTTTGGATTCTAACTAAATACAATTTAATTGTGTTGAAACTAAGCTCAATGTAAAGGTATTCCATCACCAAACAGAAATAAATTTTTTGAGTACTTAATAGTTTTATGTGATTCCAATGTTATTGAGTGTCCCTAAAGGAAAAAGAAACTTTTGACCGCACATGTGGACTGCTGCTCTTCTGTGTATGTGTTAGCAAATTTGCATGCTTATGTTTTATTTATATAATAAGCATATATCTTTTTGTTTTAATATTATTATTTTTAGAAAGAATATAACTGAGATTTATCTTAGGGCTATTAGAGATAAAGAACACAGAGAGAGAATGAATGAATGAACTAAATCATTTTCCTAGGTTTCAAAAAGTTGGAGAATATGATAAAAGTGCATATTTTATGGAAAATACTTGTACAGATAATTTAAAAATATTTCATATTAAAAGTATTAATTTTAATCAGAGATAGTTGCTCAGGGCTCACTTTGATTTTTCTGAATTTCAACAATTATAAATTATATTTCCACTTTATCATTATCATAGGCACAAAGTTCTTAAGACAAATCTTTATGGACATTATCACTTTCAAATTGAATCTGCTCTTGGGTAAAACTGCTTATGCAGTCTAGAGTCCTCACATGCAATTCTTCATTCTTGCTCAATGCCACAGAACTATTTCATGATATCTTGTTGAAATGGCTAACCACACGTGTAAGAAGTATCTGAAAATACTTTGCATTTCCATATCTGCATGTTTGTGTATATAAAAATATATCCCCTAAGAAATATGTTGCCTGCATAGGAAAGTTTTAACTTGATCAGCTAGACTCTATAAACAGATGGAATCACAGTTGCTCCTGTTCCAGGACATCCTGTCATTCTGAATGTACAACTGCGAGGCAGCAGTTCTTTCCCATAAGCATACTCATGTCAGTCACTCACCTTCTGGTACATTACTGTGTCATTAGCTCATAACTGCTTGACCTTGTGTCAGGAAAATGTCGGCGGGTAGTTCATAATCCTTTGCTGTCGGAATTAGCATTCATGATACTACTAAAACTGTACCGCCAATTTAGTCCGTTATTAAATGGGGCATATGTTGCTACACTTATAACCAATTCAGACTCGCTATTTTTAGTCTGACCTTTTCTGTATTCATCAAATCAGTTTTGAAACAGACATTGAGGTACCCTTTACAAATTGAAAATAAAAAATTCTTTCTACGGCTGATATTTTCTATGGAGTTCTTAAGATCCTTGATAGTTCCATGATAAATGTTAGATTTCAATGTTGGTTTAAATAAAGTGAAATAAATATGAATCTTGCACAAAATCAATATTTTTAAGCCTGCTATACCATCATTTTCCTACTCTTACAGGGTGTGGAAGATTATAGCTTCCCTACATTGAGAAAAATATTAAAAATTAAGAAAAATTCTATAGAAGATTGTTACATTTTTTTCTCTCTACCTTTCTCTCATTAACTTACTGTGGAAAATTATGAAATCTGAAACAAAGTAAAATGGAATACAGTATAATATATTTTTCTCAAGGCTTAGATACACTTTAATGTTTTAATTAAGAAATTCAAAAAATGATTGTTATAAATTAGGACTGGCGAACAAAAGCAATTTTGTTTCACCAAGAGTGTAATGTAAGAACCACAGTAATTAGAGCTAATGAAAGTAAGAGCAAAAGAGACTAAAGAGAGACAGGGGCAAGAACAGCAAATAGATGGAATAAGTGGGAAATTATGCTTGCAATCTTAAAAACAATAAACAGTTACAAAGGTAAGGAAACATAGAAGTTTGCCCCAAAGAACAAATAGAAGATGAAGACATTATAATTTCATAAGGCTATACATGAAGTTAGGAAATACAAAGAATCCTTTAAGTGTCTTCTCTTGACCTTAATGAATTAATTTCTGTTGCTACAGTATTTTTTAAAGAATTTTCCATTGTTTCCTTTTTTGAAAATGTTATGAATTTACATTTGTTGAATAAGAGATGGTAATAATGAAGCTGTGTTGTGTACCATAAAAATGTATTATGGGTCATTTTTTTCTGTCACTATTATTTTTGGCAACTTTCATTTTTGGATATGACTGTTATATCAGTTAACAAATACACACTACAGTGATGTTTGCATGCTAGGCAATACAGACAGGAGATGTTAGATCTAACGATGCATTCCTCAAGGCATAAGCAGAAAGAAGAAATTCTAATCGTTTTATTGAACTTTTGTGCATTTCATAATCCTAATCAAACATAGAACCAGAAACCCCTCCTCTGTCTGCACCCCATCTCAGATGCCAACCCTCAGTGTGAATTCACCCACTGCAATAGCAGCCTATTTTGCTCTCCCTCTTTTAAAGAAGACAAAGTTTCACCCAGAAATGATCAGTGGCCAAGTTGCCGATTGTTTCTCAACTAATGTTGGGGCCCCCTGCTCATTTCCCTAGTCTAAGCTAAGGTTTTGTTATAAGTTCATAGGAACAAATTCCCAGCTGCCTGTAAAACTATGTCCTTCTGGTCATCTCCCACATCTGTTCTGAGAATCTGTATAGCCCCCTTCCACACTGGTCCTTGAGCCCTTGGTGTGTGAGGTTTAACACAGGAGTCCTATCCAGGGACACATAGACTCTGCAGTCTTTTATTATCTACATGCTGGTGGATAGTGGTTTCTATATCAATCACTCTGTTGAATGCAGAAGGTTTGCTGGTGACTGTTAAGATATCTATTAATATTCTCTCTGCTTCCTATTTTGTTACGTTCTGCGATCCTTAGATATAGAGATTCTATTGTAGATGTGTCACTTGGAGCTGGAGAAGGAATATTTTGAAGGCTATTTTCCTCTTATTGTGTGACTATACCAGTTCTGGCTTTCTGTAGTAAGTTCACAAATGAAATGTTACTAAAATGTCAATAACATCCATGTACCTTCAAATATCACGAAGTCATTTTTCTTTGGAAACAGTGAATAAATGTACCACATTTTCATTATCCATTCATCAGCTGATAGACATCTAGGCTGTTTCCATTTTTAAGCTATTGTGAGTGGAGCTGTATTAACATGGCTGAGAAAGCATCTCTGGAAATATGTGAAATGGTTAGGTAGTTCATATTGTAGATTAACTCATACGTTTGTGAAGAGTCTCAACATTGATTGCGTAGAGGCTTCACTGGTTTGCGATCACAACAGTGAATGAGCATTCCCCTTTTCCTATAGCCTTGTAAGCATTTGTTTTTAGTTGTTTTAAATT
Organism: Eospalax fontanierii; assembly: GCA_035773235.1. Lineage (NCBI taxonomy): Eukaryota > Metazoa > Chordata > Mammalia > Rodentia > Spalacidae > Eospalax > Eospalax fontanierii. Next base: position 89,616,739 of record CM069524.1, read on the forward strand.
TTAATATTAATTAAATTTTTGTGATTTTGTTACAATACAATTGATGATATTTAGATCCTGCTCCCTGCATACTCAACAGAACATGTTATTTGTTTCTTTAATGAGAACTATTCTGAATAAGAAGTAAGATGAAATTTCAACATTGTTTATATTTATATTTCATTGCTATGAACTTTTTATATGATTATTGATTAGTTTTACTTCGTCTTTTAAAAATTGTTAATTTATTAGCATGTTAATTGATTGAAGTGCTTATTGATTTAGTATTTATCTTTTGAGTTCTATCTATATTTTATATATTAATCTTCCGTCATATGTATGGTTATTAATGATTTTCTCTCATTTTGTATGCTTTTCATACATACTTTCACAAGACATTTCACATACCTGTTTCTTATACTTTTCATACGTACAGGTCTGACATAAAATATAAGAATTAGCTTGAACTGATATTTTTTTTTCTGGGGTGAGGTATATGGATCTAGCTACACTCATCTTAAATAAGATGTCTAAGCACTATTTACTGGAAAATATATATTTTCTCCAATGTGTGTTTTTGGCATCTTTGTACAAATAAAAGGTGGAGGTAGCTGTGTGGATTTACTAATGTGTTTCTTCTAGCACATTGACATATATCTACAATGTGTTTATTGTGCCAATATCATGGTCTTTTATTATAGTAACTCTATATTATATACAGAAATCAGGTATTGTGATATTCATTTGTCAAGGATTATTTTGGATAGTCAGGGTCTTTGGCTTCCTTATGATTTTATTAATTTTTAGGATTATTTCCATATTCTTTTAATAATGTTTGGGATTTTGCTGGACATTGCATTGAATGTGTTGATAAAGCCGTTTGCATGATATTAATTCTATTAATCCATAAGCATGGGACATCTTTACACCTATTTTTTAAAAATTCCTTCTTCAGATTTTAAAATAAATATTTATTGTTGAGAACTTTTACTTCCTCCTGGACTGAAAAATGTAGAGAAGGTAAGCTGAGCACTAGCATGCCTCTGCTGCTCTTCTCTGGCTGCTGATATAATGGGACCTGATGCTCCAGTGCCTGATGTCATGACCAATATTGAGGTAAAAATGCCTTTCTTCCTTCAATTGCTTTTGTCAGTGTAATCATAGTTTATGTTAATCATAGGAAAATAACTTAAGACATTGTTAATTGGAATTTTAAATTGAAAAATTATAAATCGATGTGTTTAAGAATGAAATCCTGTGTAATATTCAGAAGTCTTCATTTTGTACATATGTATATATATATATATATATATATATATGACTGCTTAATATGTTTCTAATATGATGTTCTTAAAATATCTAGTGGCATCTAGGAAAACTTAAAGATATTGCAACACATTAAATATATGTATTAAATGTTGTATAATATAACTTATTTTGATAACATAGTCTAATCAAAACTTGAAGAAATAATTCATATTTGACCATACTTTCTAGATATTGACTAATGTTAGCATTTAGTAAATTAAAAAGAAAGCAAACCTGTCAAGGTAGCATACATGCACTGAAGGAATCAGATCTGACAAATGGAAACAAGTTACTTTATAAAATACTGTACTCTAGGGCTAGGGAAATACCTCAGTAGTTAAAAGAGTTGGTTTTTCTTTCAGAGTATCTGGGCTCCATTCCTAGCACCCCCATGGTCACTAGCAATAGACCATAATTCCTGTATCAGGGGATCCAACACAATTTTCTGACCTCTGTGGGCACTGCATGACATAGGTGCACTTATATACATGTAGGCAGTACACTTATACACATAAAATAAAAATAAATAAAAATATTTTTAAAACACACAAAAATCTACTGTATTCTAATGTAATACCCAATCAATGAAAAATTAGTTCAAGAATATACCTATGTTATGTGTCCTCAACAAAAAATGGTTCTCTCATATATCTATATTCAGAATTATCTATAATTTCTATAAAAGCATGAAATTACTTTTAATGCAGTGAACATTACAATGTTAAAATGGTTATGATATTCTCTATTAGTTTTTTGTTTTTTTGTCTTTAGGCATGGTCTCCTAGTAGGCCCGACTAGCACAGAACTCACTGTATAAGCAAAGATGGCCTCAAAGCCACAAAGATCCATCTTCCTCTTTATCTCAAGTGTTGGGATTCAAGGTATGCACCATGGCACCTGGCCAATGCTGTCTATTCTTGAAAGTTAACTTAGAATAGTGCTATATTTTAGCTTTGATGAGGTTGAAACTGGATAATCCTTGTACATCTGATACAAAATAAGTTCTTACCTCTTTTGTATATTTTTGTTTCTGATCCTTTACAATGTTATTATATTATTTGACAGCTTATATACTCAACTCAAGATACTGTTATTTATTTAAAATGCAATGTAAAATGCTAGTTTTCAGTCAGACTGCACTGTGTTCCAAACATAAATGTGACATTAAAATGGGTCTTTGTGTAATTCAATCATTCATGCAAAACTGCCGCTCTAAAGATGGAATTTTTTATTTAGAGCAGAACTTTATATATGTTTGTGTTTCTCCTTATTCATTGTTTATTTCCAGGATTTCTAAATAGCTCATATTCTATATTATGCAGAATAGGTTCATTTACATGAATGTTAAAATTATAAATGCTGTAAATCTACAAATGTATTAATCAAATCATTTGTGTTCAAATTAAGCAATTATTTAACAAAAAGTTGATAAAATCATATGTTGCAGACTCACTATCAAGATATTCTACACTTTTAGTAGATTGATGCTAAAAGTCAAGAACACACTGTGAATAATATACTTTTTCAATATATATTCAGTGAATTTCTGTGCATTTCATACAATACATCTTAATCACATTTACACCATTTTCCCCTTCACCCCCTCCATTTCTCTCCCCTCAGATTTCACTCATTCTGTCCTATGTGTTATGGCCTCGCAAGTCAAATTTGTGTGCCCAGTTGTCCCTCAAGGTGAGTTTATCAACTGTAGCTGATCAACCTATCTGACATCACTCCCTTAAGAAGATCAACTCTCCCTCACCCAGCAGTGTCAATAGTTTCTTGACTAAGATTAGAACTTTCTGCTCATTTTCTTAGTTCTATGCCGGGCTTTAATCCTATGGAGTTTGTAAGAATTTTGTGCATACTATCATCATTGCTGTAACTTCCTGAGCAAGTTCCCAGAGGCCTAGAAGACATTGTTTCCATATCATCCTGCACCACTCCCTGTGAATATTTTTTATCATGCCCACGAATCAATTTACCATGTCAATAAATTTAATAACCACAGATTCACTTTTTATTATCACATATCAATATGAGTATTGACTTTAAGTATTAGCAATAATTATGCTAAGTATCAATGGAATATAAAATCAGTTGTAATACCAGCATTTGTTAACCTGAAACAACTTTCGAAATGATGATTTGAGATTTGAAAGTAAGTGAATTCGGAAAACATTTTCTCTTCCATCCTCCCAGGAATTCAGTTTCTGTTCTCTTCCTTATGCCTCCTATCATTTCTCTCCCAGCTTCATGGGTTCTTTTAGTATATATATGTATATATATAGTCCTTTATTATTACATGAGAATTAAATACCTGCATGTAACATGCTTTGGTTGAATCCAGCTCCCATTCCCTTACCTCCAGTTCCGCCTGTATCCTCCTACTGCATCTCCTGACAACTTTATGTGTATTTTTTAATCCACTGAATTCAGTTGGTGAGTCCTGCATGTTTATAGGTGCAAAACCATTATTATATCACAGGTAGCCTCTCAGCAGTAGATCCCTGAAGAAAACTGACTGTCCCTCCCACAGCAGCCATCTCCCTGGAACTCATACTCCTGCACTGATATTCAGACGATAAATTCCCTTTTCATTCCCTGTTCCAAAGTGTTTTCCTTTGCTTTTTCAGTCAAAACTCCTTTAACACATCATTTTTTCTCATTTAACTGTGGCCATATCCACAACACTCTGTATTAAGAAATTATTCTTCCACCCTGGTGTGATGGCTTCTCCATGCTAGCCTGTCTATGCAGCTCTACGGACCTCAGGGAACTAAGTTTTGTCACTATAGGGTAGTTCATGTAAACTGTCCACAACTGACTTGTTCACATCATTTCTACAAAGACGAGATGTGTGGAAACTGACCAAGGCTATGGTGGACACACAAGTCACTCCTTTAGGTGTACTGACATCTTATATGCAGAACTTAATTCATCTCCAAAGAATGAGGGAAGCATTTTCTGTGGACTAAGAAGAAAGTGAGGATGTTTCAGGTGTAATCTAAAATTGAGAGCTTTGCAATTCATCTGAGGGGGCACAAAACTTATAACTTATATGTAATAAGAGGACATTCAAAAGTTTGTTGCTTAAATCTTGGAAAGAGTGGAAGAATGCTCCTGTGATTTGGGTCAGAACCATTCATACTTACTGTACTTCTCGAAGAAATACTTGTCTTCCGATTGCAATATGAATTTCAAAAAAGTCGCAAGTGTTGGGTGATTTGGAAATTCTCTGAGGATCTTTCACTTTTATCTTACGGGAAGGAGGCTGAGGGCCATTTACTGCAGGCTGCCTTTTCAATTAGATCTCTAAGGCAAACAACATTGGACGTTCATCTGGATTTATGGCAAGATTTGTTTATCTTATGGTGTACTATGAAGCATAATTTTTTGTTGTTGTTGTTTTATTTTTCCAGGGCAAAAGTTGGGCAGGTTAATTTCTAAGAAATTTATTTGGCTTCTGATAAGATAGTGTCCCTTACAAGAGACTCAAGAAGAATACATATAGTTTTCACTTACATCCTTCCACAATGCTACAGGAACTTGTCAGGACTAAAGAAACCAAATGAACCCACAGTACATGTTGCTGCTGTGCTTTCAGTCATGGCATCCCTTGTTTTTGACAAGAGGACCTTCTGTCTTCTGTCAGCCGTTTTGGAGCAGAGGCAGGCTAACTCACTGAGAAGAATCTCAGTCTTCACAGCTCATGATACTCTTTGTCTTGTTAGTGTCAATGATCAAAAGAAGCAAGCATTTACAGATCATTCCTGGTTCATACTCCATTAAAGCTATGTGTCCTTTTCTGACCCATTTCACATGCCTTTTTATCTCTTAAGACACTTCTGTCTTACAACACAAGCAAATCTTCAGTAGCCTGGATCCCTTCTCTGAAGATGACCTTTACCTTCCTGTTTTGATTCCTATATTTTTTCTGAGGACACTGAATCACTGAAATAGAAACCGGATTTTTTTTTCCTTTCAGTGAGTGGAACTAAGAGAAAAATAATGATACTCTTTGTTCATTCCTGCTCATGCCTCCCTTCACGTGGATGTTCTACTTCCCATATAATCACTACAATTCAACATTCAAAAATATTATTAAAATACAAATTCTAAATGTCATGGTGTTGAAAATAATAGTTTTACCACATTTTTAAATGACAGTATAATTTTAACAATTTAATTGATGAATAACAAGTGAAAACTTCACCAATTTTAAGTGTTCAATTCTATAATATAGTTTTATTTATACAGTGGCTATGCTATTTTAATGTACCACAGTCCAGATTAAGAATATCATCTTCACTAAAGCACATCATATTAATTGATATCTCTCTACATTCCCAGACAAATCCAATTGGCTATGAACTGGGTTTTTTTTTGTTGTTGTTTGTTTGTTTATTTATTTTGTTTTGTTTTGGCATTTTCTGTAAGGAAAGAGAAAATATATATGATATTTTCTGCCTATCTTTTAAATTAGTCAAATGCTTCTCAGAGTTATGCTTGCTATGGCATGAATCAGTTTGTATTTTAAACTTGTTAGCAATGTTCCACTTTGTAAAAGCAAACACTGTCCATTCATAATTTAATGGACATTTGGGGTATTTTACCATTTAAATTTTAATTACTTTTATATTTCAATTGATTTTCAAGTTTTTCTATTACCATATGTTTACATTTCTCTTGATTATAAACTTAGAGTTCTTATTTTGTATCTAACATTTTAAAGCTAAACTGCTTTAGAAAGGAGATGGATCAATTCACATTACTACATGAAATGCAGGAAGAACCATATCAATGCAATGTGATTGTGAGATGCAATATCTCTGAACCTTTATTTTCCACTCCATTTGCGGTTTCATATTGTACTTTCAGTATTTAGAGATGTTTGTTCCTTGCACCTTATACTTCCAATACTTTTGGTGTAATATTTTGTGCTTATGAAAAATGATGCTTTTCCAGTAATGCTATCTCCCAGTCACTGCACCCACTTTTCACAGTTTTTAGTTACAGGCCCTGCTAATGCTTTCACGTCCAGATGCACCCTTCCATTGACATAGTTCATCTTGCAACTTACCTCATCTTCCTCAGGACCTCTTTCCCTCTGGGTAACATAGGTCATCATAGACCCCTTCTTTTTGCTGTAAAGGCCCTCAGGTAAACCTGCTTCCTAGTATACTCAGCAGTGTTACATCTAGTGCTCACCTCATCCTGCTGTTAGAGAAGTCACTTTAAGCTTTTCTAGCTTCATTTTAATATGACGATTAATATCAAATGAGCCCTGGACTCTGTCAAGAATTTCAGCCTCTCCTCAGTCATCTGTGCACCTTCTGTTTCCCACCTTTAGCTTCAAGATTAGAACTGAGTTCTCCTCACACATGTTACTTTTCAACTGAGGATTACAGTATGGTGAGAAAAGTCACTGCACATGGACTCTCCGCAGCCTTCACATTACCCACAATCTTGGTATTCTGTTCTGTTATCATGGATCAAGACAACCCCTCCACTTTGTACCAGGCATTATTACTTTTCATGGAGTGATAATTTCAACAATTTTCCTCTCCTCGTTTTCACATCTTTCCTCTATTTCCTTGATTAATTGATATAATGCTATGAAGTCCCTCTTAAAATAAGGTTCCTTTGATATATTTTGGCCTGATTTTTATATGCATTTTTCTTGAACAAGGTATACATGCTCACTAGCTGCAAATATTTTCTTTATTCTTCTTTTCAACCTGCTTCTTTGAAACATTGTTCCTCTACACAGTCCTACAAAGGTTCACATTAATGTCTGCAGTGACCTGCAACTGAGTCCAGACAGCATGTCCTAGTCAGTGCTCAAGTGGATAACTTTTAGCTATGCCTGTGAAGAAGAGTTTTGGAAAAAAATCTTTAGTTCTTAGAATCTTTTAATTTCCTTGATGGTAATATTACCAGCATGAGTGATTTCAAGGTCCCAGCTAGAGGCTTGGCTCTTTCTTGGTGGTAGTACAGAGTCAAACATTCAGTGAGATGATTTAATTTTTGTTGCCTTGTCATTGTATTTCATAGAGCTAACCATTTAATACCTCTCACTCAAACGCTGCATTTCTGGGACAGCTCTGTTTTTAAGGGTTTCTTCTATTCACTCGAATTATCCCATGAATGCTCTTTTGTAGAACCTATGCTCACACTTGACTTCTGTATACTGGAAATCCTGAAGAGATGCTTACCCTCATAGGCCTTGTTTTCTTCAGAGACATCAGTTTAAATTTGCTTTATATATAGAAATAGATGCTCAGATTTATCCAAAATGTGTGTACTCATGTATTAATTTCTCTATTCAATAATTTAACCTGGATATTTGTAAATGACACGTCACATAGTAAACTCCTGCTAGGGTTTTCCAAGTCCATTTTAACCCAAATTATCAATATTCATATAATTACTCACCCAATTGCTCAATACTAATACCTGGCTCTTCTCCCTGGATCCTATATACATGACGCACTTACTTATTCACTCAATCACTCACACCAGAAGATATGTTATGTTTCCTATTTAAATATAATAATAAGTGGACTGGAGAAGTGGTTCAGTTTTTGAAAACCTACTGTTCTTGCATAAGACACAAATTAGCTCCATTCCAAGCATACATAAGAGGTGAGTTAAAACCAACTTTAACTACAGTTCCAGAGATACCTGACAACACCAATCTCTTCAAGCTCCTATACACACACACACACACACACACACACACACACACACACACACACACACAAACACACACACATGCGTACAATAATCAATAAAATTATATCATTAAAATATACTCATCATCTGACCATTGACACTGTAGCCTTCTTGCTTCAAGTACAGTCATTTAAACATAAATATTTTCATCTGTCTTTTGGTCTAAATATATCTAGCCATTTCTCTAAGCTTTTCTTCTTAAAGCAGAAACAAAACAAATGTGCTTTTATACAGTATATTCCGTAAATTCATTATTCCTTTCAAGGAAAGACTTTATACTGCTTGCAAAAAGACGTGGATTGTGTCTCTCCATCTTAAGTTCTTTGCCTGCTTCCTTCACTCATCCTGCATCAGCCATATCCACAAGTTCCTGCCGCAGGCATGTGGCAGTTGGAAGAAATGACATGTTTTCTTATACATTAGCAAGCCTCACTTGCTTCCTGCACTCACTTATTCAAATGTCAAATTCTCATTGATAGTCCGTTAACACAATTTAAAATCCTCACATTTCCCTATTATTTACATAAATCAGTCTGATCTCTCCAGGATATATTTGTTTCAATTGCAATATATTTTGCTAATATGCCTCATTTGATCATAATATATGAAATTATTAAAAACCTTTGTTGAAGATGTGAAAAATAGCACCTGTTTATCATTAACCATATTTGTACATGGTGATAAAAGATATAATTATGTTTTCTTCCGACACTTTCAATGATCAAATGAATAGTGCATATTACTCAAGTCTCATTTTCTACATTCATGAAAATGTAATGAAATGTGATGTTGGACTTTTATAACTCTTTACATTACTTTATGTTCTGATCATGTACACTTTTTACATATGTGTGTGACTATTTAAGTTCTTGCATACACTGCAAATACACTAAACAAATGTTTTTGTTCAGTCCCAATTGAGATTGTCAAGAGCATTGATGCATTTTATCAAACTGAATATTTCTTCAAAAAAGAATTACTCCTGAACCAAGCATGAGTAAGATCTGTATTGAACCCTGTGAACCAAAACTTTAGTATTGCAACATTCAAACATTTTTGTGACTAATAGACCCCAATATTTAAAAAAATGTGATATTTATATTAACTTTTTTTTTTCATCAGATGCTCCTTCTAGACATTCTTCAAAGCAGAGATCAGAAACCTCTGTATCTGACCTGTTCCACCATGACAGGACTTTATTCTGAGAAAAATGTATACTAGAGACTCACTTGATTTTCCTTTGTTTGTAAATTGGTAGGTATCTGCAGACTCAATCTTCTTTTCTCTGGCTTCTGTGTACATAAGTGTGGCGAGGAGCATGCTGAGAGGGGCCGAGGATCAAGTTCACAAATGCTCACAGCTGTGTGGAAAGAATAATACCATGGAGCATTGTTTTAAAGCCAGTCTTCCTGGAATACAAGGTTAAGCAAAGTTTAAAAGAAAATATTGAATACTGTTATTTTCAGGGCTCAAAAGTTATCGTTTTAATTATAATCATTTTTACAATGGTAGAAAATATGGTTTAATACAAACAAAGGTTTTATTTTGTTCATTTTTTTAACTACACATCCTACAGGAGTCCATGTTACTTCCCTGAGAACAAAATAGGTCCTTAGAGAAGTGAATTGATTTTTTTTGTCCACTAAGACACAACTCTGTAAGTTTGTGGCATTCAACTTGAGGCCAGATCTGGCCATTTCTGTCAAATGAGGAAAATGGTTTTATATGGCAGGGAATGCAGATGTGATAAGGAAATATGAGAAAAGAAAATATAAACAGCATGCAGGATTGAGGTATTGCAATATTTGCAAGATATTTATTTCTCACCCTCTAAATTTCTTAGTTTTCCCTAATATAAATAGCTAGGGGAAGTATATCATACTACAAAATAAGTTTCTGGAGAAACTGACATTAACTTAACCATATTTTCCAAAACCCAAGGAAAGATAAAAGCAAAAAACATATGACCTGTACAAGAGTGCTCAAGTGAGTTTATTTTTAATTTCAGTAGCTGTGAATAAGGGACAAAAAATTCTATCTATAATGGTTCTCTAAAAGTATTCAATACTAAATGGAATAGATAAGATAAAGGGTAACTCCAAGACAATACAGTCTGTTAGACACATGATCTTAAGATAGAAGATGGAAGGCAGAGAAAAAACAAAACCAAACATTATTTATTGGGATTTGTAAATTGTACTATTTAAAGCCTGACTGTCAATGTTTTGTCTGATACAATTCTGAAAGCAAAACTACATTTTACCTCCTAACATGATATAATTCATTTATGGCACATTTGGTTGATTAAATCATTGATTTATTTTCTGACATTTATATGTACTTTCATTCCTAGTTAGTTCAAAACAAATTTCTAAGGATAAATAAGCTAATCTAGGAATTTCTTGGCTATGAATTAGGAGGAATAAGTGTATAAAGAACAACAGGTCTGTCTCTTCATGGAAAAAGTAATAAATGACGTGATTTCAGGCAGCCTTACAAATTAGGAAGAAGGGAAATTCTTTGTTTATGTATAAAGCGGAATGGAGGGATCTGGATAGGCTCTGGATCTTTCTTCATTCATCACTGGTGTGATGTGAAGTTAACTTGAAGTTCAGAGTGCATAGAGTGAAGACTCATGCTGATGCGTGGCATTAGGTTTACCTTCTGAGATGTGATTAGATATCAGGATAGATCCCCATGGATGGGGCTTGTGCCCTTTCAGAAGAGATTTAGGTGGATCACTTCATCCCTTCTGCTAAGTGAGGATGTAACTTAAATGAAAAAGAACTGCCTCCTCTCCATCAGCCAGCATCTTCATCTTGAACTTTTAACTCTTCAAAAGGGTGTGAGATATATTTCTATCGTTCATAAACATGTTTGTCAAGAAAATTGATTAAGATACACAGAATAGATTAAGAAGATTAAGACAGCTATAGTGAGGTAAGTCTTGTTCTTTGCCACATCCCTAGTTCCTCCTACTTAGAGTTATCCAAGAGAGAATTTGACACAATTTAGAAGATAAGGATGAAGTTCTGGCCATCCTTGTCTAATTGCTGCTCAAGTTTTATACTGAGAAACACAGAGCAGAGAATGAAAATCTAAAATATTATGGAACCTATGCTCCATAGAAAGAGCAGACTTGGAGCCCCTTTGAATTCACCTTTGCACACCCATGTTAGGTAAAATTGTGAGTCTTTTTCACATTTCCTTGAAAGGTCTGGTTTGTTATGTAGTAAGTCATGATTCATAGAGGTCAGTTAGTGATTCTGTCTGATCCTGTGTGTTCTAGTTTGCTTCTTACTGCTGTGACAAAATACTCTGACCAATACTAACCTGGGGAGGAAAGGGTTTATTTCACTTATATCTCCAAGATCACACAGTTCATCAGGGAGCCCAAAGTAGAAACTCAGGGCAGGAATCTGGAGTCAGGAGCTGAAGCACAGTCCATGGACAATAGCTGTTTACTGGCTTACTCCCCTGGCCCATGTTCACTCTACTTTCTTGTCCAGAACAAACTGCCCAGTGGTGGCACTATGCACAGTGGGATGGACCCTTCTGTATCACTCAACAATGGAGAGAATACCCCCATAGGTATGGCTACAGGCCAGTCGATGGGGAAATTCCCCAAATGAGGCTCCCTCAACCAAGGTGTTGAAAAATAAAAATTAAGCAGCATACTATGCAACCTGTTTTCAGTTTCATTTGTCTGTTCTCCTTTCATTGAGAAGTTTAAAATTTTCTTGCTAATTTCATGAACCTGCAACAATGGCATGTTGCTAAATATTTTCTTATCAAATCAGTTTTAGGAAGGAAAATCATTTTTAACTTTATATTATTTTATATGTTTTGCTTGCATGTATGTAAATCTTCACATGCTGTGCAAGGCCCTCAGAGGCCAGAAGAAGGCTTCAGATATCCTAGAACTGGAGTATAGAAAGTTATTAGCCACGACCTGCGTGCTAGGAATTGATCCTGGGCCCTCTGGGCCTCTTGTCAACACTTACAGCTAAATTCTTTATTTTCTTTAATGACTGAAGGATATATGTTTCAGACTGATGCAACATGACTAAATAGACAGCATTAAGCTTAACTTTTAGGAGGAAATAAAAATCCAACTATGAAGAAAATTAAAAGGAGGCAGCACTTCCAGTTCAGAATTTAGGGATAACTCTCTACACTTTAAGACACTATAGCTGTCTTAATCTTCTTAATCTATTCTGTGCATCTTAATCAATTTTCTTGACAAACATGTTTATGAACGATAGAAATATATTTCACACCCTTTTGAAGAGTTCAATTCCCAGCCACCATATGGCAGTTAAAAACCATCCTTGGTTACAGTTCTAAGGGTAATCTGACACCTTCTTCTGACCTTCATGGATATTGTACAACACAGGTGCACTTACATACATGCAGACACTACACTTATACAAATACAATAAAAATATTTTAAAAATTAATGAATGAATATAAATGTTTGTGAAAAACAGTCTTTTCCAACTATAGGAAGTGAGAAGATAAGATTTATTCAATAAATATTGATACAGAGAAAAAAATAGGGGCTGGATAGATGGCTCAGTTGTTAGTAGCACTGGATGCTTTTCCACAGGGACCAGGATTGATTCCCAGCACCCACATTGTGGCTAACAATTTTCTATAGTTTCTCATTTGGACAAAGTGTAGTTTCTTTTGTGGGGGTGGTTGTGACCCGTGACTGAGTCACTTACTGCTCTGTGTCTTTCACAATACTGTTTTGCCATTAGTGGTGAGTGTTCTGGATAGTTCATTATTTTTTTCTTGGTAATTGCAATTTCTTTTGTAGCTTTTATTTTCCATTTAAATTAAAATATCCTTTATTAAACTTTGCCCAAATTAGAAAGTTTGATTAATATATTATTCAAGGCTCTCCACAGAGTCAGAAAACAATGAGATTGGACATAAGTATGAATAAATTATATAATTATATGTATATATAAGAGTCATAACACATTACACATGTTAGTTCAGAGAAGGTTAACTTTCTCTAAGACTGAGAGAATTAAGCCTTTAATTAAGAGGCTCAGTCTAAATCTAAACCCTCAAACAGGAAGGGTGGCTACAAACCTCTCAGTGTGAGAAGAAAGGCCAGGGAACCTGGAATTCTGCTTTTCAGGGTCAGAAGAAGGTTGTTTCGCCTCTAGAAAATAAAGAATGAATTAGTCTTAATCTTCTTCACTGTCCTGTATGGCCCCTAGCCTACAGTGGGGCATCCATTTATTTTGCATAGGTGTAGTCCATTGATTTTGGATGCTAGTTATTTCCTAAAATAAACTTATGTCACAGACAAACTCAGAAATTAGCCATATAACTATCCCTATTGTTTTCCAGTTTATACTTATGGATAACTATCAAAAGTCATCGCTAAAATGTTATTCATACAGTCAGAGATAGTAATTAAACTTTATAACTGAAGCCTGGAGCAGTTACAATTTAAATGCTTAAAACACAATGTGTACTTTTCTGAACTAAGGTTGGAATGAAATCCCAAATTAGAATATAATTTAGTCTTATCCAAAAAGTAGTCTTCTAAACATACATCCAGTTACATTTTTTCAGTCAAAATATACATATATCAAATAAATGTAAAATTATCCAGGCACAGTGAATAGCCCAGTATATCTAATAGAACATTCAGTAGTAAAAGAAATGAGCTAAAAAACTAGGAAAAACATGGAGGATCTGATCTGGACTAATAGTAATCTAAATCTAAACACATTCTTTGTCTCCTAGTCCTCACTAAACAAAGAGACTTGATCATCTGTATTCAAATAAGTGATAGCTATAAAATATACAAAATAATATATTGAAATTATGATAGCACCTTTCATGTGACACATTCATAAATGTCATACAATCTGAACTAAGTTTTTATGTCATGTCTATAAATTATGTTTAGATCCCTCACAATAAATGAAAACATTTTTCATATTGTTGCTTGAATTAGTACAAATTCCTAACAAAGTATGTTTTAAGTCCTGGATAGCTCCAACATAAGAAATTTATAAGAAAATGTATGTAGTGTGAATTGCCCTCGTCCACCAAAGTCCCCCCCAGATGAACTGAGCATCCAACCACATCACAAATAAACTTGTCTGCTCTTGCTCCTCAAAAAGGGAGAGGCAGAGAGTTAGCGCTCCCTCTCTGCTGGGTAGCTTTGATGTCAACTTGACACACCTTGGTTGAGGGAGCTTCAGTTGGGTAATTTCCTCCAGTTGACTGGTCTGTAGGATATTTTCTTGATTGCTGAGTGCTGTGGGAGGGCCATTTCTAGGCAGATTGTTCTCTATTGTGTAAGAAAGAAAGCTGAGCATGGGCCAGGGGAGCAAGGCAGTAAGCGGCAGTTCTCTAGGGCCTGTGCTCCAGCTCCTGCCTCTAGGTTTCTGCTTTGAGTTCCTGCCTTGGACTTCCTGATAAACTGTGCAATCCATGAGATGTAAGCAAAATAAACTCTTTTCTCCCCAACTTAGTAGTGGTCAGAGTGTTTTGTCACAGCAATTGAAGGTGAACTTTGACACCCTACCAACCACCCAACCCAGGATCTGAGTTGTACACAGGGAGGTTCTATGGTATGAGCAGAGGAAGGAACTAGCCCCTTGGGCAATTTGGGAAGCTGGAAAAGGCTCATCCAGTCCCTTCAGAAAAGTAGAATTTGCTGTATGGCCTCTGGAGAGGAACACCCTCCACACTAATTGCTCTGTAATTAAGCCCAAATGAACTCTGATTTCCTAAATTGTAATTTGGTAAAAACGTACTTGACTTTGTCATCCTGGACTTAGAGAGGAAGGCGGGCCTGGACACCTCTCATGTCTCACAGAAGGAAATTTTTAGGACAATGCAACATTTCTAAATTTGTTAGATATTTTAGAATGACATTTGAAAACTAATTTATAATAGGTACAAAAATGGTACAGATGGAAGAAGAATGGTATCTTGAGATTCAATCACATGTTCTGGTAAAAGGAAAAAATCAATAATATAGACAAGGTAGATTTTTGACTCTAATTATAGTGTAATTTATACTAACCTTGTATAGCCCAGCTTTGAAAATGCTTTGTCAAAAATTAAATATCAGTTATCCATCTATGCTAGTGATTTTTTTTCAATTTGACACAAACTAGAGTCACCTGGGAAGATGGAACCTCAACTGAGGAATTTACTCTATCAGACAGGACTTTGAGTCTGTCTTGATTAGTAATTGATATAGGAGATTTCAATCACTGTGGCCAGTGTCCTTTCATGACATGTGGGTGATGGCATTCCTAGACATGTGGATCTGGACTGTTTAAGAAGGTAGTTGTCCTAGTTAGCTTACTTTTGCTATTATAAAACACTCTGATTCAAACCAATGGTAGTTGTTTTGGCAGGGGTGCTATTTCTTCACAGATTCTGATCACAGTTCATCCTTGAAGAAAGAAAGGGTGCAAAGCAGTAATCTGGAGATAGGAATCAAGCACAGAACAACAGAATAAAGCCTGTCTTCTGGCTTTGCTCAGCTTGTTTTCTTACAGCACCCTCACATACCTGCCCAGTAGTGGCATCATTCACAGTGTCTGGGTCCTCCCAATCACACTCAGGAAAATGCCTCACAGATATGCCTACAGGCCAGTATCTTACATAGTAGACTGAGAAAGCCAGGGGAAGCAACCCAGTAAGCAATGCTCATCCATGGTCTCTGCTTCCATTTGTTTCTTAGTTCATGAGTTTATAAAACCCAGATGGAATGTATGTATTTCCTGGTTTGTTTAATTTATAACATAAATAACCTCTTGAATGTTTGTTTTTCAATAGAAAGATAAATCAAGTACAAGCTAGACTTGAAATTACTTTTCTTAAAAAGAACATAATATAAATCAGTATTGAGAGTTTGTTGAATGACACTTAAGACTTTAAAGTTTTGGTTCTACATTCTGCTTTTGCAAGACTACTTCTCCTTTTATTAATGACTATATCTAACAAAGTTCTGTACTCATTTGGTGAGAGATCTATACATATCTGAGAGGGCCAAGCTGAGGTTTGTAGAAATCATACTTTTAATGCAAGATATGATGCCTTTTGTGACAGGTACTTTGAAGTCTTGAAGTCTTCCTTCCTTCTTTCTTTAAAGAGAAAAAAAAATAAGTTGAAACACCACTTTTTTCCCTTTGCTTTTTCTGTTCAGAGCTGAGTTTGAAAGTTTACCTGATCATAAAATGGAGGAGAAAAAAATTATATTTTTTTCTAATGACATTGGTTTCTCTTTGAAGTATGGCTTCTGGATAAGCCACATCAATATCAAAGAACCCATAACACATTCAGAAAAGCTCAGATTATAATACAGAGATAAGTCAGATTTTTGTTTCAGACCTCCAAAATTTATAAAACCTAAAGTCAATGTATAACCTCATTAATGATGGCTGAATCATTTCTCTTAATATTGACATATATAAGTGAATATTTTACTGATGAAAATCCTTGAAAGAAAAAAAATACAAATGATGATATGAATAAGTTTTGATTATTTCTAAGTTTTTCTGTTCCTACTAAAGTTGTTTGATGTGAATGAAACTCCTCTAATTCCTTGAGACTTGGGGTGTAGATAAGGGGTACCAATGATTATACGTTCTGATGTCAAGTTCTGCTATCTCATATTATTTACTTTGCCTAACTAAGCAGTCATATAATTTCAGATTACTAAACATATTATTGCAGGTCTCAAAAAATATTTTATATAATTAACCTCATTACACTGTGATGAAGAAAATTTAATGATTTGAATTAGTAACTAATATCTGTTCAGAAAAATTGCAAAATTTGTTAAACCTCGATAAGAAATTGAGTTTTATTTTTTCTTAGTCATGCTTTCCATGTAGGACCTGTAGTGACTCTTTTAGGACAGAATTTTGCTTTATGGCTCAGACTCAAGTGGAAGCTAAAAAAATTCCAGCTTGAGAATGGCCTTGAACTTATGGTTCCACTTCTAAAGTGCTTAGAATAAAAGTGTGTGCAACCATATATACAGTGGCTTTCATAAGATACCAGCCACTGAAATAGTAGCTATTAAATTCAGCAAGATCAGAGCCATAAGAATGGACAAAATGTTCTGATTTTATTATATTACTGATGACTATGCATGGAAAATTGTCCATTCTGATCTCTCTAGAAGCTTCTTTTAAAACAGCCCCTGTCTTGGAATGTGTGACTTTTATGTGACTCAGAGTTCCCCAAGTGCAGAAAGAATTTCTACAGGTCATTTGTTGGTATTAATCAGTAAAATTTGCCTAACAGTATACTGACAGAAGAAACATCTCCAGTTACCACAAGCACATGCTTGTCAAAACTCACGAAGGAGAAAATCCTAGAACAGAGTTAGACCTATTGAAAAACTTACACAAAATCTAAAACTGCAAAATGTGTAAAACTGCTCAAATTCCAAGGAAAAACCTGACACTGCTTTCATCATAACTCTCTTCTTCCTTGGGACTTTGTAAGTAGATGGTAAAGGCTAAAACAGAGTTTAAGTTAGCTTCACAGGCACAGAGTGTGGACTCAAACTCCTGGTCAGAAACCTTCACCAAACAGCAAGAGCTTTATTGGTCTTAAGAACTTAACTATCCTTTCAAAACTTTGTAACCAAATGTAAACAAAAAAGATAACAATGAAGATAATAATATTGTTAATACATTTTACAGGATTTGTACTAGGAAAATACCAAGCAAGAACAGTAAAGAAGAAAATCAGCAAGAAGGATCTATTTGTGTTACGTTTTTAAGGCTAGTTAGCCACAAAGACAAATTTCTCAGCTGATTTTATTGTTGGTAGATTGTTTGTTTTTTTGTGTGTTTTAATCTAAAACTGTCTCAGACTTTCATTTTGAAATTTCTTGTAACATTATTTAGAAGATTAGACAACTCAATTTTTGGAATATACTTGAAGCAATTAAAACCCTGAGCAGAGACAACAGAAGTAAATACGAAACAAAGTGTAAACGTACTTTTGTTTAAATGCTTCAATTTTCATTAAAAATATATGCATGCAGGATTGCTATAAAACTGTGTCCATGGATTTGTAATGCAAATGCAAGCATGGAATCTGTTAATCTAGGATATAGTTCTAGGAGAAAATATCTGGAGAAAAAAAATGTGAATACTAGTAAATTTAATTTAGTAATCATCCAATTAGCTTGATGAAGGACATATTTTTTTCCAAGGCCAACCATAAATGCATAATAACACAAAACACCTAAAAGTACATGAAAAGAAACACACCTAGCAATTTTTAAAAGGTCCAAAAGTAAGTTATTGGAAAAAAAATTAACTAAGAAACAGGACAGTAAGGAAGAAAAGAGACAGAAAAAAAAACAGAAATAAACAAAATAGTAAGATGGAACATTTTAGAAATTATGAATTAAGTATACATAATATGAAAACTTTAAAATTTTTAATCAAAACTAGATTTTTCTATAAATATAATAAATTCTCCAAATCGATAAAAATAATATACTTTTGAATCAAGTGTATCTCTAAGCTGAAAGTGAAAAAAAAAGAGAAGATTGAAACCTTACAAGTGGTGATGAAAAGATACTGGAATCACTAATCTATTCGGAATAGCAAAGAAAGAAAATGTAGAAATAAAATTTGAATTCATAATGTAGATTTAATGTTTATAAACATTAATCCATCAATCAGAACAGACATAAAATTCATGACGGAAAACCTGAAAAATCTAAAAATAGAAAAAGACAAACAATAATAGTGGAAAAATCCAATGTACCTGTGTTGAAAGCAGATAGAACAATGGTAGAGAAGACTGGAAAGGAAACAGAACACATGACTGACACCATTAGCTGTCTTTACATGATAAATAGATGTAAAATTTCAGCCAACAGAACATACATTTAACTTGAGAAATTATGAACACTTCTTTAAGATGGAATACCTATCAGATTAAAAACTAAGATTTCAAAATGTATAAAAATTAAGATTAGGGAAACCATTATATGCAAAAATGTTACAAAATTTGAGATATAAAATATGATGCCAGGTATAGTAGTGCATGCCTTTAATCCAAATCTTCTGTATGCAGAGTCACATAGGTCTCTTTGATCTCAAGAACAGTCTGGGAGCAAATTCCATACCATCTGGGGTTAAAGGCAGACCCTTTCTCAACACCTCCCCCAAGATTTCCAAATAAATGCAAAAGTTTATGGAAATTATCCAATACATTCTGGAATACCAAATAGTACAAAGAAAAAGTTAATAATGCAACTTCTATACCCAAGAATCAAAATGTAGAAGTTTCTTTATTGATAGTAACTTAGGCTTATAGACATCAAAGACACATTTTATCTGTGTTTGACCAGTTGTAGAATTTTAAATAGACTCCATTTGTTGCACTAAGAAACTGGGAGGTGGGATGGAAATAATGCAAAGACAATACTCATGCGTGAATACACACACACACACACACACACACACAAATAGATAGAATTATAAGAAGCTCTTTATTTGGAATGACTGAGAAAATTACATATACTGGTGGTTGAAAAATAAAAAGATGTTCAAATTATTAAACCATGAATAAAAGAGGGAACATCGATATAAACTTTACAGAGTACTACAAAAAAAATTTGACCAACTTTACATAAGTGAGCTAGATAACTCTGATGAAGAAGACAACTTTCTGTATAGACAGGTTGCAAAACTTGAGCCCATTAAAAAGAAAGTATTAATGTACTTATGACATATAAAACCCTGAATTAATAATTAAGACTTTAAAAACTCACTTTAGAAAAAGACAAGCCTACATTGGTTTACTGGTGAATTTTAGCAAAAGCTTAACAACTTATTATTTCTTAAGAAAGTTGTACAGAATATATTAAAGAAGAAAAAGTATTTTTTATTTTAGCCTCTGATGTCATTTTTTCATTGTTTTAAACACTAGTTTAAACACCTGCAATGGAAGAACGATATCAATAAATGGCCTCAATGGCTTTAAAATATTTAGCTTAAATTGAGGAATAAGAAGCAAGCATATTTGAATTCCTTTGCTTTTAGATTCTTCACAGATGGAAATTATTATAGGTACCCGGCACGTTAAAACACAGACTAGCCAGCAGTACATAGGTGAGAATTGCAGTGGCAGTATCCGCCAAGAGGTACATAGGTACACTGGAGAGATGGCTTAGTGGTTAAGAGCACAGGCTGCTCTTGCAGAAGACCAGGGTTCAATTCCCAACACCCACATGGTGGCTAACACCCCTCCATTAATTCCATTTCGAAGGGAACCTGAAGCCCTTTTCTGAGCTTCATGGGCGTTGCATAACACAGGTGCACTTGCATATATGTGCAGGCAGTACACTCATACTCACAAAATAAAAATAATAAATAAAATATCTTTTTAAAAAAGAAGTACATAGCTCCATAGTATGCATGATGTTCACAACATTGGTTAGTCTATGCAGATCTCCCTGTTGAGCTCCTTTGTCACTTAATCAGTTTTCTTAAAACAAGGTGGGCTACAGGGGAATGACTGAGTGGACTGCTCCATGCAGTGGCCTGGATACCAATGGGTATCTATTGTATATCAGTGGCCTGGATACCAATGGGTATGGTATTGTCTAGACTGGGAATCTGTGATTCTTGCAACCCTGTCTCCACTTTTAGTTTTCAGTACTCTTCCCTCACTGTCTTCAGAGGCTCATAATTGTTCACTGTTACATTGTTTCAAAGGTAATTCAATGAAAAATACTTAAAATATCTTCTAAGTTTAATTCAGTTATTCCTAGTCTACTCAAGAAACAAGTTTCTTTGTCTTTATTAATTTGAGTATTTTTGTGTTCATCTCAAATGTACTACATACACCTGGAAATATAGGACTGAGGATTCAAATTCTTTCAATGTGTTATCTTAAAGTTCGTGTTCTTGATTATATTTTATGGCTATAGGAACAGTCTTTGAAAATACATTTCTTATATATACTACATATATAACCTGAAGGTACGTTACATAAGAATTCATCTGGTTAATTATGGATTTATATTTAATGCTGAGGCCTTGATAAAAACAACTATGTTTAAAAAATATTGAGTTTTTTACATTTCATACAATAATCCTTAATCAAATTTATGCCCCCACACCCACGCATGACTCCGGACCACTCCATGGGACACCATGGAACACCATACATGTTAAGTCCTATCCAGTCAAGCATTTTTACTCACATGTCCTTTGGTGTAAATTCATTCACTGGAGTCTAGTGAGTCTAGTCAGCCTATCTAGAGATTGTAGATAAGGTCCATTCTCCCTGACTTAAAAATAGTCAGTCTCCAGTAGTTCCCACACTAGGGCTTGGCCCACCACACATTTCCTTTTAAGGCATCTAGCATGCTATATGTGAACCAGGTCAGGCCAACACAAAACTTCTTCTTTATAGAAGATAATATTTTTATTCATATGTATATTCATGTGTCTGACAGTAAGTTGTGCATGTAATTACAGTGCCCCCGAAGTCAATGAAGAGACAGATTCTTTGGAGCTGGTGTTAGAGAAAGTTGTGAACAACCCAACAGTGGTACTTGGAACCAAACTCAGGTCTTCTCCTTGCATGAGCATTAGACACTCTTAACCAATGAGTCATCTCTCAAGTTCCAATTAGAATCTTTTAAAACTTTTATATAACATATTGTAGACAATTCAAAATTTAAAAAATGAAGGAGAAATTACACTTATTTTAACAAATATGTGCAAAATTTATTTTCTTAAAGTGTTTTGTTTTCTTTAAGTGTTTTACTGATTTTTGTTTCTGTTTTGAGTGAGTACTTAGAAACTTTTCTGTGAGGATGTATGAAATAATACAATCTATAACCTCATTTGCTGTTTCAAGTTTTCTCATAAATATTCTCAATACAAGTCTCCTTCTTCAGTGACATGTCTGCACAGATGTGACATTCCTTAATCTCTTTCTCCCACAGTTAAGTTTGTAGATTAAAAAAATAAATGGGATGCAGTTTAGAGACTATGCTATTTTGATTGTGTGACACCCCTGTACACTCTGTGAAAGCAGAAAAGTACATTTTTAAGCATCCTTTGAACTACCTGTCAAACTTAATTTGTGTCAATTATATTATTGTTGATATACACTTTCAAGGTGGAGAATCACACAGTAAAATTTTTATATTTTATTATGATTCATTTACTTTAAGGAACAGTATTTTCTAACTTATCATTTTTAAGTATTAAAATCTGACATGTTCTTATATACAAATACCACATGAATACAAATGCGGCTTTATAATGTACAGTTACTTCCCTGTACCTTGATTTGCAGCTTCTTTGTTCCGAGGATTTTGATGCTCCATGTGTATTTTTTTTTCAATATATAACCACAAACTAAGAAAAGGTGCAGGATTTTTAGGAGGATGCAATTTCAGCAGCAGGAAGAAAACTTGATACTAACTACTCACACTTGAGGTTAGGAAAAGAAAAAGGAGACATTATTTTTGGTCTGAAGTATCACCCATTCCCAACATGTCAAAGGAGACTATTACTGTCAGCATTAGTCAATTTTTGGGGAGCCATCTGCACACACCGTGGGATACAGTACAGCAAAAATGAGCACTGTGGGTACCTGAGAAAATGCCAAGAGAGAGCTTAGTCAAGAAAAGTCATTTATTGGCTAGTAGAGAAAGAATTCCATGTCCTTAGAGGAGGTAGAGATTGAAAACTAAGAAAAGTCCTTTAGAAGTGCCATGTATCCTAGAGTCCTTAATCCTGTCCTTTAGCTCGTTCTCCCTGTCTCTGTCTCTTTCCCCCACTCGTTTTGTTTCCCTCTTCCCAATCCTCTTTCTGTCTTTCAAAATGGCAGTAACAGTGTCTAGTTCTATTTTGGGGGCCTCCATTTAGATAGTTAAATATTTGATGGGAAGTTCTGAGTGTCCTGCTGCAAATGAATACAATTCATCTCCCACTAAATTGACTGAACAATGGAAGCAAAGAAAATGTTGAGGAAAAATACTATTTCTTTTAGGTTTGTTACATGATGTTGTTAAGTTCAGTACGTGTCCCTTTAATCCTTCAATATAATTATTTATTTTAAGAAATGTTCATAGAAACATCTAAATCAATGAATTCAAAATTTAATGAATCGAAAAGCTTCTATATATCAGTTATTCTGAGTCTCAACTTAGTCTTAATATATTTAGTTATATAATGTTCCTGAAAAAGTAATGCATGTTCACATGCTTAAATGGTTTTAACCATAGGAATTATCACAGATACTATCAAAGCTCAAAAGAGCCTCTTAGTTTCATGGTTTTAAATTAAATTCATTCATCAGCTAGTCAATGTAAACCATATGTACAATGGAGTCTGCCAGGAGTACAACCTTGTGACTGCTCTAGAGCAAACAGGAAAGCCCTCTTTGGATGGGAACTACTACTGTTCCATACTCAGAGACTGAGATCAGGGCAGCTGTGAACAATATCATTTTCTCTCCCAAGGTGTATCGTAGGTCGTAGCAAACACCACTTCAGCAACATCATTTCCTGGAGACAATGCGATCTGTGAGCTGCTTTATAAGTAGTTACTTGAGAAGTCATCCTGACAAGCCTGACTGTTTTAGAAATTCATACTCAGCAATTCTATGATACCACCACAGATGACTAAGGAAAATATTTTCTAGTCACAGAAACATGGAACCTGCCATAGCTGTCTTGTCTGTAAATCCCATTGGCTTTTGCTTCAGACACAGCATAGTATAACCTGAGATCAACTTTCATCCCTCCCTAAAAGCTTCAGATGACCCTCACTTTCAATGATGCCCAAAGATCCCACCCACAGGTGCTTCAGAAACCCACACAGCTGCCCTGTTCTTAATGTGTTCATGAAGGGCTATCTACCCTGCCCATGACAGGTTATCAGGAAAGCTGTGCACATGTGGACTGACTAGACATTGCTTGTCTCACATTCCTTGAAATATCCAGGGGACACTCCTCTATTATGTACATGCTCACCAAACTGCTCTCAACCAGGACCTAATAAATCCAAATACTAAGTTTATTGCCTACTTAGGTATCTATTAAGAGTAGATAAGGCTGAGCTTGTAACACAAAGAAAAGACAACTCCCAGTGATGCAAAGCAAAAGAACGTTCCAGCAGTGGGGATGTGTCTGAAGAATTCTACTCAGTGGCTGTGGCCGGGGATGGCGGAGAGCTGAGATTACAGTGCTGAATGCCCAGAAAGAGCTATAGCTGAAGAAGAGATACAGGCTGCTGGAAGCACTGGAAAAAGCAGATGAGAGTTTCTAGATTCAGCTGCTAAGAAGCTCTAAGTACCAAGAGCCCATTGTGAGACTCTAAGCCAGAAGCTGGGCCACTGAGCTATAACAGAGTTATAGCTATAACACAGGACTAGGAGTCCTGCTGCCACGAACTCAGCCTTCCAAAGAGCACTGAACTTTGCTTATTTGTGACTTCTGCTCAATTTCAGTAAAATAAACTTAAACCAGCTGTTAAAATACCAAAATTATTATGAATAATTCTTTAGTGCTGTAGTTAAAGATGAAAATGAAGGGCTACTGAGATAATTCAGAATGTAAAGATGCCTAAATCAAGGCTAATGACTTGAAGACACCTGCAAATACCTACATAGTAGAAGAAGAAAGCTCATTCCTGTAAGTGGCCTTCTGAGTTGCACATATATGTATACTCCCTCCACACCTAAACATAAACAAAATAATTAAAGGCAAAGTAATAAATAATTTTAAACTAATCAAGATAGAGTTGTACTAGATTAAGTTAAAATTAAACCGAATATAAGAATTGTAACAGACCGAAAAGACCAATAAAGGCTATGTGACCATTGAAGCAGTGATTAAATGATATAGATATTAAATATAATATGTAAACGATTTTGGGGGTGAACATAAAACTGGAAGAGACAAGAAACATTGCAGGAAGAAGTGAAGTCTTCCCTAGAGGCGTCACAGTGAACATGTCCCTGGCAATATACTGAATTCAGATTCCTAGTCTCTGTAATTATGAGAATAAGTGTATGTATTTCTAAACCACCAATCTTGTGACAGGTTGTTGTGGTAGATCTAGAAAACAAATAGCATGACCTTGCACTTTTAGGCATATTACACAAATCAAACTTTGTAGATGAGTTATATCAATCAGTGCTTCCACAGTTCCAATGGATGCTTGTTCTGCCTGACCAAGCGTTTATAAGAATATATTCTTACAACGAGTCCTTCCATTTCCTGAGCTTCGTAATTACTGGGTCGATTAAATTACTTTAACTCCAATCTCTGGTTCAACTAACAGATGAAAAAAGCAAGACCTGAGTCTAGTACTTGACAGTATATTGCTCTACAGCAACAACCTATTCATTTTACTCCATGTGTATCTATATGCATATATGTATATGTATTCTATTTTCTATAATTGGCTCTTCACATTTGCTTTTTAAGATATATTTATTTTCAAAAATATTTTTTTTATTGATTTCTGAATTTCAAACAATCTATTTTTATCACATTCAGAACTCCTCTCTCAAATCCACACCTTTCCCAGTAACCCACTCTGACTTCATGTCCTTCATTATTATCTCTCCTTTACTTACATTATTTGTTTCATTTTTAAAGGTCCTTCAAATCCTCAATGCCTCCAAAGAGCTCTTAGATGTGGGTACATGAGATTTAATAGTACCTTTCATTATTTATATGTATGTATGTCTTTGTGTGGTATGTAACTGCAGATGTGGGCAAAGAACAGAAAAATTATTACTCCTAGAGCTGGAGTTAACAGGCAGTTGTGACCAATATGTGGGGGTTGGCAAATGAACTCAGGTCCTCTACAGGAGCACTATGTTCCCCTAACTGCTGAGCAATTTCTCTATCCCCACATTTAACTGATTAATATTGAATTCAACACATGGCTCTAAGAACAAAATATAGGAGAGTTCAAAATCAACACATTATCTCATTAATTTTCTTCATTCTTGTAAACATCAATAAAATTCCTTTCTAAAAAGAAAATACCCATCCTCAGAAAACCTTTAATACCTTTTTCAGTCAAACTTCTGCACATACATCAGGCATATAAGCCAACTTCTTTAGGACTCAATTTGTGTTAAAACTTAAAATGTTACTTGAATTATGACTGTACAGAGTTTAAACTCTAAGGCTGGTGTAGCTGAATGGTAGAGGTACTTGCCTAAAATACACAAGGCCTTGGGTTCAATCCCCAGTACTGCACAAACATGGAAAGTTTGAACTTCTAGTAAACCCGAATGAATCCTTGAAAGTCATGAAATGTGGATATCTCCTTTATCTTTAGGCGGCGTAGACTCAAGATTTATGCCAGTCAACCATGGCTGCAGAAACGTTGCTGTTTATGCACAGTAATTCTATTCTGTATAGAAGTTTTATATTTTGTCGTGACATCTCTAAATACCTAGCAAGAAATAAAATGCACATAAATAAATAGTCAAAATAAATAAAAATGAGTAATTTGGATATGGTCTATATTAAAATGTAAAATTAATCATGAAATTATAAATTCATAATCTCAATATTAATCTAAACTGGTCATAATCTGTTAAATTTTTACAAGTATTCATGGAGTTTAGTATCTTACATATCAAGAGATATGTAAGCTCAAGTAAAATCCAGGGAATTATAACATTGTATAAATATAAGAATACTCATGACATGAAACTAAGTTGAATGCATATTTAGTAATTCAAATTCTGAATGCTGACAAAGATATCATTTTCTTCTGTTTCTTAAATTAAAGGTGTTCTTTACAGTAGAGCTGGAATTACACCCTTAGGAAAAATGAGTGACAACCAGTCATGAAAAGGTCAAAAATCTTTAGAGAAAAATGTGGTAGATGTGTTGATTGTGCTTTAAAGTCTATTTCTTAAGATGTCTTAAGGAATTGACAATTTATAAGTCAGATTGACAAGCAGAATATACAGGCTTATGTTTCAAAATAAGAATGTTCAAACTTAAAATCTATGGCCCTATAGAGAAAATATGTTTTATGACTCTGTACTGTGATGGCTTGGGGAGGATTTATATTGAAATCTAAGATATGGGCAACCTGGAATTTAATTTGTAAGTGATTAGCTAATGAGAACTCCAGAGAGTTTCTGTTACTAGGAAAAATATTTCAAGGATGACATAAAATTTGGATGCACAAGAAACTCTTGTTTATAAGGCTTGAGACCCTTGTTCTTATCTTTCCTTACGAAGCAATTGTTTATACAAACAATACAAAAGCCTTCCACTGTGTTCCCAAAAGATTCAGAGAGAAAGAGAAAAGAAATAGCTTCTTTCTCCCATGCAAACACCAAATTTTATTTTATTAGGATTATACTCTTATAATAAAAAAACTGTAGTTGTCTTACTTTTTTGTGGTAAGAGCTTAGTCAAAGGGGAAAACACAGTTATGATTGGTAGTTAGTAAATAATAATAATCTTCTGCTCCGAGCATCTTGTGTGTACATTTATGATAACGTCAATAAGTAAAGATATTAAAAACTTAAAACCAATATCTTACAAAAGGCTCAAGTGACAAATATGTCCATGAAAAGCAATTATTCTTGAATTTGTAAGAGTTTTGAGGAAATTATGATGTTACAAAAGTGTTGGCTGAGCCTACAGAACAGGAAGAGTGGCACGTGTCTGAAAGGATGCTGGGCTCCTTCATTTCACTAATAAGTTTGCCTAGAAAGGTGTGCAGTGGATTCTTCAGCACTGCCACAGTCATGGCCGCCAACAACACAGTGTGAGAAGACCCCTCTAGGTAAAATCAATATGAGGTAATTAAGACAACCCCAAATTAAGCTATTATTTGTCTCATTTTTGGTATTCCTAAAACTCATGCCCTGAGAAATAATTTTTATGGGTTTCTGTTATCTACTGTTCATATGCAATTTTTAGTAGAGCTTTCCATTTTGTTCTCTGCTGTTGTGAAGGACACATTAATGAGTATATATTCCATTGGTTGGGGCACCTCAAAGGAACACGCGAAGCTATGAAATATAGCTCTTTGATCTACTGATTAAAAATTGTAGAACTTGATTTAGTATTGTAATTTGTTGGTCCCTTTTCTCTCATAGGACAGTCTTTTGTGACTATCAGTCCATATTTACATGAGTATTTACATAGCCGTAGGAGCAAAAAATGGAGGAATTGCTGGTCAGATGCTTCTGTATTCACTTTCTGATCACAATCTCTGAGTTTTTAAGTTTATTGATTTGTGAGTGTGTGTGTGTGTGTGTGTGTGTCTTTGTGTCTGTGTGTCTGTGTGCCAGGTGTTGTGGTGAGGTATTTGGAGGTCAGAAGCAAACTTTCAGGATTTAGTTCTCTTCTTTCTACCGTATGGGTCCTATAGATGGAATTCAGTTTGTCACGCTTTGTGGAACTTACCTTTAGATACTGAGTCAACAAGATGACTTTTTATTAGAGAAGTATTTGCTGTGAGTAGAGCAAAACTAAGGATTATGTTCAGTATCTGTTTTAGAAGAACACAATATTTATGTAATTAAATACTAATAAATAATATATATTGATAGGGTTGTGTGGAGTTTTGTAAAAACAACAGTAAAAAGAAAAATTGGGTATGGTGTTACACACTTTTAATCCTTTCACTCAGGAGAGAGAAGCAGGATCATCACTGTGAGATCAAATTCAGCCTGGTATTTTCTACATAGCAAGTTCCAGGTTAGCTGAGGTTACACGGAAACCCTGCCTAAAAAAATAAATGAACAAACAAAACATATAAATAAGCCTTTATTTTTATGTTCTATAATAATGAAATAAGGATAAATAAGAATATGATGAAAACTACTACTTAAAATACTGCTTTAAATATGCATTATGATAGTTCAGTGCAAGAATGTTTGTGGGGAAACAAAGTAAGATGAAGAGTGTTCAGAATGGATTATTCTCTCTCCATCTCTTTCTCTCTCTCTCTCACACACACACACACACACACACAAATTCATACAGCCTAAGTAAAGGAAAATCCCCTTTAAATTTACAATATATAGTAGTACATAAACGAAAATATATTTCTTTTTTTAAATTTCTCAATGTATATTTTATTGAATTTTAGCATTTCACACCTCTTAATCATATTTAGACCCTCCCCTATTGTGCTCCCATAGCCTATCCCCCCACTGGATTTCAGGCATTCTCTCATATATGTTTAAGGCCCACCAAGTCAAGTTTCTGTATCTAGATGTCGGCGATGTGAATTCATCCATTGGAGCCTAGTCATCCTTTCTGGAGTCACTCCTTTAAAAAGATTAATTTTCGCTAGTCCAGGAATAATCAGCTGCCTTGACTAACTATTGGGGTTAGGGCCTTATGCCCATTTCACTAATTCTATGCTGTTTTGTGTCTGATTGAGTTTGCCCAAGATCGATCTTGGGCATGCTGTCACCATTGCTGTAAATTCATATGGCCAAGTTCCCAGAGGTCTGGAAAACTCCGTTTCCTTATGATCATGTACCAACCCTGGGTTTTAAAATTTTCCCACCCTTTTCTGCATTGGTCCCTGAGCCATAGGTGGGTGAGGTTTAATATAAGAGTCCTAGCCAGGCACACATACTCTACGGTCCCTTAGTCTTTAAACTTTGGCCAGTTGTGGCCTTCTGTCTGCATTGTACTCTGCTGCATAAAACTTTGTACTCTGAAGCTTTGCTTACAAGAGTTGAGAAATGCATTAGTTGAATCGACCCCCTGTTCTGCCATGATCCATATGCCTTAGGTGTAGAAGTTACACTCCAGATATTTCACTTAGGGATGGGCATTTCACAAATATTTATTCTGTGTTACCAGTTATGGAATTCTGTATTAGCCTCTATCTGTTGCAAAAATAAGTTTCTTTAATTAGTAGTAAATGGCTTAGTTGTCTGTGAATATAGGGATGCATATTTAACTTTAAGAAACTACATTTATTGATGCCAGGCATAGTGGCTCATGCCTTTTATCTCAGAACTCAGGAGGTGGAGCCAGACTATTCTACAGAGCTAGATCCAGGACAGATAGGGCTGTAGAGAGACCCTATCTCAAAAAGACAAAACAAAACAAAGCAATACAAAAAAAATCTTTGCATATGTCTAGGGATGTGACCAAGGTAGGGTTTTC
Organism: Eospalax fontanierii; assembly: GCA_035773235.1. Classification (NCBI taxonomy): domain Eukaryota; kingdom Metazoa; phylum Chordata; class Mammalia; order Rodentia; family Spalacidae; genus Eospalax; species Eospalax fontanierii. Next base: position 89,646,941 of record CM069524.1, read on the forward strand.
TCTAGATTCTGTACTTCTTCATTCATATGTGTTTAGCTATATTTACAGTCACAAATGAGTTCTCACCCACTGAGAGAGCTTGAAGTCAAATTAGATAACTGTTGATTACACTCAAGATAAAAGTGCCACTCTAATTCTTGTGCCAGTCATCGTAGTGTTTATTAAGCTTTAAAGCTGGTATTGGGCAACTGATTGATTTTTCTCCCTTACGGCTTGCATAATATCGTCTAGAAATATGAGTGTTAATCTGCACAGAGGAGCTTTCCAGGTCAGTTCCAGCTCTATTACCCCAAGTCTTCTGTCTAAAATATGCCCTGTCTTCAACAACAACCTTTTATTTTCAAGTTTTGGGAGGTTATCAAGGGCGGTGCTATTTTATGAGTCTCTTGAACTGCCTTAACCAGCAACCAGAAGGGAAATTTCTTCTGTCTGTAGCTTTTTCTTGTTATATATCCTTCAGATGTACATGTGTATACAAAAAATATATTATGAAAAGGAAAGTGTAATGGCAATATAAATGTTTTCAGTAATACACTGAAATGTTATGTGCAAAATTAAAATGGACTGAAGGAAATGCATAGGTTTGGGATGGGGGACAGCAGTGAAATACAAAAAATAATCAATTCCTATTAGAAGAAAAAGAAAAGGAATGTGTGTATTCACGAGATATTTAAAAAAGTACAATCCTCAGAATTTGTTGACAAATTTGATATTTGTTTAGGAGACTAAGAACAAAAAGAATAATATATACTTTTGTAGCTTATATTCTAATTAAAGAACGAATGTACTTGATATTTTGAGGTAAAGAATCAATATTTGGTTACTATATCTTACTTGAATTTAGACAAGAAGGTATAAATGGTACTTACAAATGCTTCAGCTAAAAAGCACTGACTGTTCACTTTAGCCACAAGGTAAAGGAAAGCAGGTTGTAAGCCTGGCTTCAGAAGATCCCTTCAGGACAGGCCATCTTTGTCAGATGAGTATTTACTCATTAGGATGCCAGAGAACTGTGAATCTGAAAATCTTATTACATACTTGGATAGAGGTATTATTTAACAAGTATGTTAATAACTATTAAAGAAGGAGTCATGGATGGCACAGGACCTGAATGGGATAACAATAAATATAGAGAACAAATGATTTTTAGAGAAAATGTTCAATTTAACAGCAATATATTGAGTTTCTCAATCAACCTAAGTAATCTAATTGATTCCTTTTTAAAATTAGGAGAAATGTTTAAGTTGATTTGCTGATCTGCAAGAAGGGAGGACAGAGGGAGGGAGAGAAAAAGAGAGGGGGTAAAGTGAGAGATATAGTTCTCTCTGTGTGCACACATGTAGTTAAAGTGGGACTAGAATTGAACCTAGGACCTTGCACATGACAGACAAATGTTCTACCATTGAGGTGTATCTCCATTCCATTAAATATTTGAAAATTTGATTCTAATCTTATTTTATAACCTACTTAGTATGACTCAGTAGCATCAAATTCTACTTCTTTTGATCTTCAAGTTATTTAGTAATTTACTAAAGATGTTTGTTTTCTTACAAACTGGCCAATGATCACTGTTTCTCTTTGGTCTCATTTCTCATGTCTACTCTTTTTTTTTTATTCTGTATTATACCAAGATTAAATTCTTGGTATACTGGTATGAACCAGTAGTCAACAGCCTTCTTTCAGAGAACCTGAATTTATTTCCTAGCACTCACATTGGGTGGCTTACTGCTGTATTTATCCTCTACTTAGAGACTTGATACCTTCTGCTGGTACTGGCAGGTGCTTGTGTTCACATCTGTAGACAAACACACAGACACACTAAGGTGCACATAATTAGACATAAAATAAATCTTTAAGAAAAGGTTGAGGAGTTTGGACTTTGTTGGGAAGGAAGGATTTAAATTATGTTAAGTAAATGTGAAGGCAATGTATGGTGAACAAGGTATATTTTCATGCACATAAAAGTCTCATAATCTATAAACATTATCTTAGAATAGCTCTCATTATAGTCTAAATTACCAGGGAAAACTTCCTTTCTGCCATTATTTTCCCTCGTATAAGGATAGCTTTTTAGACATATACCTAGGTTCACAGATTCTCAAAGTGATAAGCTTGAAATGTCCAACATGCTTCAGGTTGGAATAATTTATTATGTTACATTTTTCTTTTGAGATGATGCATCTTGAGCTGCAAAAGAGTAAAACTAAACAAAGCAAGACAATAGATAACAAAAAAACAAAGACACGAATATCAAGAAATTTGTATTAGTGACCATTTGAGAGTTTGTTTAAACATTTAACCTCGTAAAACAATTTGACAGGACAGATACACTTCTAGATATTTATCAAGGTGAAAGGACATCTTCCTGTTGAAAAACAATTCAACAACCTATGGCACAGGATCCAATCTTTGATAAACCCAAAGCTATACAACCCACACAGGTCCTTCCAGGTAAATAAGTAAACTGTGTCAATGTCGTATTCTGTAATATTACCTAGGGAAATTCAAAGAGTTTTGATTCTCAATAACAAGTTAAACCAACAAAACAGTCAGAAAAGAGTGCCAATATAAGAGTGTAATTACTAGAAATTTTACAGAGGGTATCTATTTTATTTACATTTCTTTTCTGTTTATGAGTCATCTGCCTGTTTTAACATAAGTGTACCACGTGTGTGCAATGTTTCCAAGGTCAGAAGAGAGAGTCAGACCCCTAAGATGAGATTTACAGATGTTTGTTAGCCAGGTGTGTGTGGGTGCTGGGAACAGATCTCTAGAGGCTCTATAGTAGCAGTCACTGCTTTTCATTGTCAAGCCATCTCTCCAGCCTTAAAGGTATCTATTTTAGATGTCAGCATAGTTGATCAATCTGGAGGCATTAACGATTAAAGTGAAAGGAAGATGAAAATACTTACATAGTTGATAGAAATGTTTGCATCTTAATTGATATATGCTTCTATAAATTAATGTAATTTCCTATCTCACCTCATTATCCAGTTCTTTTAAAAATCTATGAAATTTATTATATACTCATGAAGTAACTGGGATTATTTAAACGTGATATAGTAGTTATTTCCCATGTTGTGGTTACAAAATATTTCACAAGGAGGAACTTAAGGGAGGAAGAAATTCTATTAGCTTATAATTTAAGGGAGTATAGTCCACATGATAGAAAATTCCTGGCAGCACTAGCATGAGACACAGATGGTCAAATTGTTGTGAAGTCAGGAGGCAGAACTCAATAGACGTAGCCAGGTTATAAGACCTGAAGGACTGACTCGCAAGGACCAACTTCTGAAATGGATTCTCTATGCCTTACCAGCTCCACAACCTTTCAAACCAGGACCACTAGCTAGGTATAAGAGTGTAAATACATGAGCATATGGAGGACAATTCATATTTTTTTAATTTATTTTGATTCTGTGTGTATGAGTATTTTTCATGCATGCATGTAAGTTTATCCATGCATGCAATGGAGACAATCACAAAGCTCCATAACTTGTTACACACAAAGATTAAGTGTCTGTGAGATGATAAGCTGTAAGTGACATATATGCAATGGAGCCACCACACCTAATGTTTGCAGAACATAATGGAACAAGGGGTAGAGAGAAAAATAATGCATCTCTCCACTCTTACCAGCAAAACTTCCTAATGCAACAGAGGGTGATGAACACAGAAGGCAACAACTGACCAAAGTATAGCAACTAAGAGACTGCAGATTGTGTGTCCCTGGGTGAACTCATATTAAACCTCTGCCACCCAGGACTCAGGGACCATTACAGAAGAAGAGGAAGAAAGACTGAAAGAGGCAGGGGTTGTAGATCACTACAAGGAAAGAGTCTTCCAGACTTCTAGGAACTTGCTCTTGTGAACTCTCAGCAATGGTGACAGCATGCACAAGGCCCATGCAAACTCAATCAGGCAAAAACACAGCATAGGACTCAGGAAATGTGCAGTAAACCCCAAATATAGCCAGAGAACTATAGCAGTTGATCTCTGCTGGGGGAGGAATCTTCTTTAAGGGGGGTCATGCTAGATACATTGACTAGGCTCCTGATGAACTCACACCCAGGGAAATTCGGGTGCACAAACGTGAATCTATAGGCCTCTCTATATATGACAAAATGCATGAAATTCAGGCGGTGGGCTATGGAGGCAGAGCAGATGAGGGAGGGTTTTCTTAATATGATTTAGACATATTTAATGAACTGCACAAAAATCCTTTGGGAATAAAAAAAGAGAAAAACAGGGTTGGGTAAATTTGACATAAAATTAGAATAAAGAACTCATTGCCAAGAAAACTAATTTGAGACAGATAATAAAACAAGAAAAAGAGAAATGTGCTTTTCACATGATTACTCTCATTTTAACTCTCCACATATGAAGAAGCAAAAAGTTTGAAGAATACTGACATTTCAGAGACCATACTCAAGTTTGCCTTCATGAATGAGCTAAATGTCTCAGGTTTTAGTATTATATGTTTATTAGCGTATTATATACACGTATGTATATATGTATACATATATATATGTTTCAAACTGTAAATTTAAAACATAGCTCAAATTTGAAATAATTGTAGCAGCAATGGCGCTAGTCTAAACAGAGAGCCTGGTTTAAGATGCACAGTGTTCAACGAGTGGTTCACTTATTGACTGACTGCCAAGGGCACAGATGAAAATACAAACTCAAATGCAACTGCGGCTCAGAAACCCATTAGACTACTGTAATATATCAGTAGTAATGCAAGCTTTATCAGTTGCCAAATATCTATGGAAGCCTTGAATTCTATTGAAAAGAAATAGAGGAAGAGACCCAAAGCAACACGGGCCAGGGATATGGAGGCACAGCAGAGGTAGACACGGGTTAAAAAGTAGGAGATCTTGGATTTTTTTGATGGTGATTTCTTGAATTAGTAAAATGTGAATAATCATTTTTTCCCAACAGGAATGTGCAGTGTTTGTTCTTGTCTTTGTTAATGAAAAAAATTCTCAAGCAAAATGAAGTATAATGCCATGAATATACTTAATCTATAAAATTATGGTTTATGTAAACACATTTCTTCAAAGGAGAAATAAATATTAGGTGCATTTTTGAGTACACATACATATTTGCTTTCCTTTTCAAACTTGGGATTTCAGCAAAAAATAGCTTTGGTTTTGCATGCAAATAATAAATATGGTTTCAAATTTATATTTATTAACATGTACGGTCACAAGTACAGGTTCTCTTTGTGATAGTGTCTTTGAAAGTGTGAATGCACATGCAGGTGTTGCTAACAGCAATGAAAATCAATATTTTCTTATTTTCAGTACACTCTTATCTCAGTGGGATTCGTGTTTTGCTTACCACCTCTCGTAGCTGGTTCTAAGTGAGAAACAGAGTCACTGTTTCACTTCTAGATATTGTCACTGAGGAACCAACAGTAAATTAATGGATGATTCTTTTCCATAGTTTATAAGGTCCAGTGTCACCTCCTTGTATTCTGCTTACCTTTTTATATCTGCCTTATTCTAATAACAAGTAAATATAGTATGAGTAACAAGCTATTTAAACGTTCACAATGAAAACTCAGTGTTAGGAAACCAAAAGCTAACACATCTTCCCTATTTTAAATGTTAATGAGATTCATTGTCATTGGTAATAATCGTTTATTTAAAATGTCATTACTTTAGGGTCAGAGGTGTCATACAAAACATAGAAATATTTACTGGTGATATCTAAATAACATTGTTGCACATTTTCTTTTACATCCCCCAGCATTTCTGCTTTTAGAAAACCTAAGTGAGTTAGAGAGTCCACATTGGGATTCAGTCAGCTCACTGAAGCCCCCTATTACGCTGGCATTATGGAACAATAGCACTCAGTGTTGAGTTCCATTTTAAATGGTACATCTATTATTGCACTAATGATTATAAACCATATGGTGTAACCAATGGGGCTGTCTTTAAATACACTAATTACATCAAGTGCAGGCAATAAAACAGGTGCTAAAACAATGTTCTCACACATTTTTTTTTTCATTTACAGCTCCATAGAAGACCTTTAGTACAGAGATTAGGATTCTAATCTGTTCTTCAGGCTCCCATTTGACATTTAATATCCTGCTCAGATATCCCAGCAAGTCCAATTGAAACAACAAATATGGTGTTTTTTAGTGAATCAGTAGATATTTTAAAAGTTGGTGTAGGAATAAAAGAATAGCAATATAAAGCAAATTATGTCAATGCTAATTGAGATTTTAATAGCCAGTTTTCCCTACTATATATTGTGCACATCTGCATTTCTAGACAATTTTATGGTAGTTATCCTGAAAGCAAAACCCAAGTTCAAATTCTGTGGTTCACTTAAATTTTACTCTGTATAAGTGTTTAAAAATTCTACTCAGTATCTCTCTGACTCAGTTTCCTTACTAATTTAATAAACATGAAAAAATTCATAGAACTAGGAAGATATTATTAACTTATACAAAAACACTGCATGGCATACTGTAAATACCAAAAAAATGTGACAGCTAGTGTTATAATGAAACAATTATCTTTAAAACACAAAGCATCAATATATGTGTGATTGGGAACATGTACTCCCAAATGAAATGAGACAAAAAAAGATAAAAATGTTCTAGACTAGAAAAGTAGCAAATATTCCATCAGAAAAATTATTTAATTATTCAAATCCTTATATGACTCCTCCAAATATAAAACTTAACTAAGTCTATTAGAAGTGTTTCTTCAGCTATGCATTTAAAACAAAACTTGGATAGTCCAGATTTCAAAGACAGAGTATATTTTGTAGAATTAGCAAACAAATAGCCTACTTGCAAATTACCATTATGTTACTGACCTAAAATAAAAATGGTTCTCCAAATTACTAGTCTTTAATGAGATAACAACTTTAATGAGACAATAAGCAGTAACTAGCATGTTTGGCAATTGGAAATCACAGTTAGTCAAAATCTCTAATAAAGGATGTTTCTTCTTCACTTAGGCTGAAATAACATGATGGGGAGGCTAACTGGGGTTTCTGGAAACCAGATGAAATTTCTGCAGTCACCTTGTTTAAAGGCCCACGGGTTGTCAGGCATCCCTGAGGGGTGTTGTTTCTGTTTGGGAGTTTGTCTCAGGCCATCACCTCTCCCTGCCCAGCCTGAGCATCCATCCTTTCAGATCTTTGAGAAATCGATCTCTTTTCAAGGAGATTAAGCAGTACTCACCATATCAAAGGATATTCACTTTGTATTAAGTCACTAAAACAAGGTGAGGAATATTATAAGGATACTAAATCTTGTTACCACACTGGGGAAAGTTCCAGTTGGTCAGATGTCAAGTAGCTGGAAGAAGCAACTGTGAAATCAGTTTTTGTGTGGCAGCAGAAGGGGGCCTTCCAAAATCCCTTAGCTCATTTCCAATCTGCAGTTAATATCAACACAGCCAACACTTCTCTTCCTTTTTATGCTTTCTCCTTTCATTTCTGTTCTCCCTTCTGTGCATTGAAAGTTCCATTTAGAAATATTTTCCTATTAAGAATACAAATGGAAAACAGATAACCCATAATTCAGTGCCTTCAACTATGGAGAGGTGCTTCTTAAGGACTTTTTAATTATCTTACTTCTTTTAACTTGTTTTGCTGAGCTTGTCATCTAAAAAGAGTTAAGGGATAAAATGCTGTGTACTAGACAATAGAATATCATGACCGACATATTCATATCTGCAAAATGTGAAAATTGCTATAAAATGATTATTTTAATTATAGGAGAATTTCTAGAGACTAGAGAAATGGTTAAGTAATTAAGAGTGTGTACTGCTCTTCCATAGTACACGGGTTCCAATCCTAGCACCCAGATTCGGCAGCTCACAACTGCATATAAGTCCAACTTCATAGAATACGACAACTTCTGGCCTACATAGACACATTTACGTATGTGAAACATGCACAAAACATATACACATAAATAATAACAATAAATTTTAATAAAAAAGCACTTCTGGATCATCTTATGTCGTAAAAAGGCAACAAGAAGAGCATTTTCTAAAGCACATGAATGTCGGATTGTAGTCACTAGAAACGTGGCATATGATCTATAAAATTGGTAAAATTAGTTTGAACATTTAAAGGAATGTAGAAGACAAGTACTGAATTATAACTCTAAAGAACTTCAAGCTCAAGATTAACGCTATTCTTCAAATTCTACACTTCTAGATATTTTAATTTTATAAATGTCCTGATTTTCTTCATTGTCTAAAAGCAATGTTGATTTCTTCTTTACATTTTGCACTTAAGAATTCACTTTATGCTCACAGACTTTGTTAATCTCTACAAAATACTGAAGAAATATGTGATTTAATTAATCAGCAATTTTAATATTATGCTGCATATTTTACTTAAGTTTGTACATAAGCAATGTTATTTCCAAAGCATGTGTTCATTAAGTAAAGATGTACTTTAAAATATCATCAATAAATAAGCATGTATTATAATTTGCATATTAAATAATTTGATAGGGTATATGTGGAAAGTACTCAGAATTATGACAGCCTCTCACAATTTTGTACTTCAGGTTTCTATTCAAGGAACGTGGCTACAAGATCCATGTTCTTCTGGGTTTGTGATCCATGTAACAACTACATAAAAGGTTCACCAAGTTTTGAAGCTTCTTGTCTTAGTCCATTTGTGCTATAATAGCAAAACATCAGAGGATGGATACTTCACAAAGACATAGGTTTTATTTCAGTCGTAATGCAGGTGCCTGATGAGATGGTACTTATAGAAAAAGAGATTTCATATACCAAGATAACAAATAACAGACAAGGGATTTGCTAGACTAACTCTTTTATCATAACCTATTCTCACAGAAAATAATCCAGTACTGTGAGAACTGCATTAATCCCTCCCAAGGGTGATGACTCCATAACTTGATATCATTAATGAAATGTTCTACTTAAGGATCTATGATCTTTCAATAATACAATATAAGGATGAAGATTCCTGCATCTGGAACTTTGAGAAGCAAATTAACCCAAACAGAATTGTTCCTCTCTCCTGAAATCTTGTTGATCTCACAGTGTGGAATACGTCAGTTCTATTCCAACAGTCCTGAGGTTTTTAAATTGTTCTAGTATCAGTTTAGTAGAAAGACAGCTCTGAGACTGAAGGTATATTCTTTTCAGCTATGAGTGTATGATATCAAAATCAAATGTTTTATTTATATTATATTCAAGACTTGGAAAATGTATATTATGATCTGAGAAAGGAGAAATAAGCCCCTCAAATAGTAATAGGCTTATATCAAAAGTAAAACTCAGTAGGTAAGATAAACATTGATTATTAATGCTCTAAGGCTGTCAACATGGGCACACTAGGATGAGTGTGGGCTTCATGGCTTGAGCATTAGATGCTCTCTTGACCTGCAGCAAAATACTTGGCCTTGAAGTGGTTAAAGTTTGCATTGCTTGCCACTGATCACCCCTTTTTCCTGGCGTCTAGCTTCCTTGGCTTCCTCAAGCACTCCCCTATTTTGCTACTCTCCCAGTTTGTATTTATAAATCTTCGTAAAGGCTGCATTCTGTATCCCTGTGCAATTGACACTGCATTTGTAATCACCGAGATCTGTCATTTCTCTCCACGGCAACAACACAAGCAACAGCCACCTGGACCTGCATGAACTATGGCTGGAGTGGCCAAAGAGAGCTTCGCTGAAAAGAAGGGGGCAGAGAATCAAGGCAGATCTTCATTAATTGTGTAAAAGCATTCTGACTTCCTGGGCATGAGACTGTAATAAGAGGAGAACCACAGGTCTGTGGCTCCAGGTGATCACAATGCCACTCATTCACATTCTAAAACTCATAAGTGCTAGACACAGAGAAAACAATCCAATGTACAAATCAACAACCGAACAAAAATATTTAAATTTTATAAGTACAGGCACTACTTTTAAATTAGACTCAGTCAGATGTATAAATCCCATCAGTGATATATTTTCAAAATTTAATACTTTCCAAGTGATATATTTTTTTCAAATAAACAAAAGAAAATAGATTGCTTAGATTACTATTGCTAGTGAGCATGGGCTCTGGTTCTTCCAGTTAAGGTCACGGGGAGGATGAGCACAGTGCTCTTTTATAATGTAATCAGTATTTTAAGAGAATTCCTACGACAAAAACCTCTGATGTATAAAAGGGATTTGAGGAAAATGGTTATGAGTTAGAAAGTTTTGCACTTTTAGTTTCTAATCATTTTGCACCCGATGATGCTATTATTTTTATAACAGAAGATAATTTTCCCCAGTAATCTCAACAATAAATGTGATTTTATAGTCTAGGCATCACTGAGAGAATCCAGAGTTTAATAAAATCCATTCAAATGTGTCTTTTCCTATTATCACTGCTGATATTATTATTGGCAGAGAAGTTCATGTCCATTCTTAAGATTTTAACTGCTTCTATCTTTCATGGTTCTAATATATAAAACATGTTGTTCAGGCAGTTATTTTGACAGTGTTAATGCCTGAGAGTTACTAAATCTAAGCCTGTCTGTGCTATAATAAAATTTATAAAGTGCATAGTTATTGCTTAATCAATTTTATGTCTACTTCATTGTGAAAATGTGTTGTATAGGAGAAACTCATACTGAAATCTTTTATGTGATTCATATATTTTGATATAATGGTTTCATTTCCAAGTATTTAGTTTGAAGGCATAATCATATATAGATAGACAAAAGCATAATGCAGCATTTAATTAATATTTAAAATATGTTTTCAAAGAACATTTTTGTATACATGAAATGGGGAAAATACATATAAAACTTTAAAGAGCACTGGGAAAAGTTATAGTTTTTACCATACAACATGATGAATGATAAATTTTATTATACATAAAAATAATTTTTACATAAAACAGTTTGCAATGTATTAAAAAGGAAATTGTTTCAAATATAAAAATGGCATGATTTTATAGTAAACTTTAAAAAATATCAGCATATATGTATATGGGCAATAAAATGCATGTAATATTATATAAAAACTCAGTAACCACATTAATTATGAATTGCTAAAGTATTCTTTTCTGATATATTTCTGACATTTTGCACTTATTTTATGGTCATATGTTACCAATTATTCAAATAATATATGTCTAGAGATATTCCACAGGACATTTTGTCAAAAATTTAATTTTGTTAAAAATTAAATTCAGAATTAGGCCAATTATAATTTTAGTCTGAATTTAAGACTTCTAACTCAAGACTTCTAACTCATGATCAGGTATTTACATAAAGTGTTGTAATAAAATATGATTCAAATTTTCTTTCTGTATCAATATTTGTGCTGATAATTTGTTTTTATTTAATTTTCTTATTACTGACATTTTGTTCTGTTTTGTACCATCATTGAAAATTGTCCTTTGGTAAACTTGTAGTCTTCTGTTTTCCTTCTTTATTGGCATCCTTCAATAATTCACACTTATTCGTCGGGTCTTTAAGTATCTGCTACCAAAGATACTTTCAAATAACCCTTTGCTTTTTCCGTATTCCTTTCTACAGTTTATTCAATTTATATAGCCTTTATATATTAAATTATTATGAATTATTTGTTAGAATTTATTTTGTTTCTATACATCTATTTATAGACAGTTCATTGGTTTACTTTTTAATTTATTTATTCATTCGTCAATCGACAACAAAACATAGCTTCTACAAAGTTCTAGATACACTGAAGAAATTACTTCTTTCTCTGAATGAAGCTGAGGATATTCTTACTTTTATGGTTTATGAATTCTAGGAAAGCTACAGAAAGGAAGACCAGCATATCTATATAACTTAGGTTAGGTCTAAGTGTCTTGAAAAATCAGCATGGCTCAGTACAGTAGGCACAACACAAAGATATTAAGTCTTTTACAAAAAGATAAATCATTTCTAACAAATTTATTTGTGGGGACATGAATGCAGCACAGAAATCCACATAGTTTTATGGTCTCAATCCAGGTCATTTTGGAGTTGGGCCATGAGATTCTTGCAAGGAAAATTCTTCTTTCCAGGTTCCCAATGTAATCCCAAATGCACATGAGTTTGGGTTTAAGATATAATATTCCAGAGAGTAAACAGACACAGGAAACAAAGTCGAAAACAAATCAGGGTAGAATAATGTGGATCCCCATGAGCTCTCTTCTTATCTTTTTTAAGGCTTGGGGAACCAGGTTGTCCCAATACACCTGAGAGATGAATCAATAGGGAATCAGGAGTTGTTAGCCAGAGTAACAATTTGCCTAGCCTACAATGATTGAGACTAATGTTTTCCTAGGATAAAGGATGGGTGTGCATTGCTTAATTTCCGTGTTACTTGGGTAAATTAGCACCAAGGCTCAAAGGGATACTTAGAATTGGGATACCAAACTGTCTCCTAATTCTAGAGATATCTTAGTCATCTAGGATTAGGCTTCTTTCCCAGCACACGTCAATTCCCCAAAATTGCTTTAATTAGCAAGACTCAAGAGAAGCTTAACTGTTCCCACTGCTGCCCATAGATAGGACTTCATCACCTGTAGGATAGAGTAGATTACAGTATAATTTAACAGGTAGCCTAACCTCAACTGGGAATTTACCCTGAGCACTGTTGTGCTTGTTTCCTTAGCTAGACTGACAACACAATATGGGTTGGAAGATTATGGATTTTAGTGAACATTTGAGGAACTGGTGGCAGTTCAGCACACACGAGGGCCAAGGTCCTTTCTGATTCTTATGATCACTAGAATCTGGCTAACAACTCTGATGTGAAGTTCAATATTAGCTCCATGTTTTAATTTGGTGGTAGATCCAGTGTAGATAGGTAAAAATAAACCAAGGAAAGTTCTTGAAAGTCATGAGATCAGACAAATAAGTGATGGCAAATAATTAAAAAACCCTCCCCTCCCCTCATGTAAGGTCCTGTCTTCCTTCATCGGCAGAGTCCTGATCTGCGGAGGGCTGCGGATTGAATGATGCACACATATAAGACAGAGAGAGAGGCACACACACTTGGTAGGAGGAAAGGAGAATGGCTGACTTTATTCAGAGGCAGCAAGCCTTATATACCCTGAGGGCGGGGCTTTACAGGAGGTTAAAAGTTAAGGTTCTCAGGAGACATCTAGCCACATGACACACACCTGATGTAAACTGAGGAAGTCTGTAAAGGTCAAGTTGTTTACTTCGGAACTGCAATTGACAACATCCTGTTAGCTTAAAGGTCAAGATGTTTACTTGAGCTTTGTAACTAACAAGATCCTGCTAGCTCTTGGCTGAGAGCCTAGCACTAGGAGAGACCGGCTGCAGGGGGGCCAGACCCTACATTTCCCCCTTTTCTCTTACATAAATGAGCCTCTGTCTTAGGTTGCCAAGGAGGTCAGTGCCTGTCTTACCTGTCATTGGCAAACTAGCCATAATCTTTGGCCATAGAGGTTGATTTTCTGTCTTAGGTTGACAGACGCTTCCTTGGACTTACTCATCTTTGGCTACTCATTCATGAAAGTCAGGAAATTCTGGACTAGAGGCTAGTGAGTTACAACTTAGCATCCTTAGAATTAGGCATTACGGTAACTACTCCAGTAACGTAACAAAGGTTTACTTTTATATCCTTAATTTACATACTAGAAAGATCATCAGAGGATATTCTGAAAAATAAACAAGAAAGGAAACTAGATGATGGCTTGATATCTGCTCATATAGAGTACACCCATTAATCTTTTGTTTGACTTTCAAATATTGAATACATAACACCAAGTATTTTTCTGAGCTCAAACCTGGTCTAAATATAAATTGAAGGATGGAGAAAAGTGGCCTCTAGACGGGTACGTCAATCATAGTATTTTCATTTAAAAAACTGTTGAATTTTTGTGTATTTCATACAGAGCATCTCAATCAGTCTTAATCATCCTTATAAACTCTTCCCTACTGAAACCCATTCATAGACCTCCCACTGGAATTCATACATTCTGTTATTTGTGTTTGGATATGCTGTGTCAAGTTAGTGTCTCCAGAAGTTCCTCAGTGAAAGTTCATATACTGGCATCTAAGCAGTCTATCTAAAGCCCCTCACTTAAGGTAAGATCAGCTATTGCTCATTCAGCAGTAATCAGTTATCAATATTTCTTCACCTAAGACTGGGGTCTGCTGCCCACTTCCACAATTCTATCTTGGGTTTTGTCTGTTTGAGTTTGCATGGGTCTTGTGCATACCATTGCTGTAGGTTCAGATGTGCAGGGTCCCAGAAGCTCTTTAAGACTCTTATTTCCTTATGACCGTGCCCCTCCTCCATAGATCTTGCAATCTTTCAGGCCCCTTTTCTGCAATGGTCACTGAGCTGTGGGTGGGTAAAGTTTAATACAGGTGTCTACACAATCTTAATCTCTATGCTTTGGTAATTTGACCTTTTGTGTTCCTGACCCTCTTTTGCAAGAGGGAACTTCATTAATGAGAATTGAGAGATTCAATGGTGTCATTTCTACCCTTTATTCTATGTTCTGTGAGTCTTAGGTGTATAGGTTGCACTACAGATGTGCCAGTTAGGTGGGCAATTCAAGACAATATCTCTGTGTGACCAGTCCTGGTATTCTGTAATGGTTTCTGTTTGTTGCAAAAGAAGCTTCTTTGATGAGTAATGACTGGGATATTTGTCTGTAAATATAGGATACATATTTTGCACATAATAAGAAATTGCATTTGTCTAGGGATGGGACAGTTTTGGGATTTCCTCTAAAATCTACGGCTAATCTAGCCGTGTGTACTGAGCTTTGTTTACAGTATCACATATGAGTTTCCTCCCATGAGTGGGGATGAAACTGATAAGGAAGATGAAAGGAATAATTTCTTCCTTAATGAGATATTTTACTTCTCTGCCCCAGAAGCCTTCTCTCTCCCACCTACTAGAAACTACCTGAGATTTAGACCTTGCTTGCCTTTTCGTTCTTTCAATCTTAATAAATTTGTCCACAAACAGGAACCCTATTCTCCAGTCAGAATGGATTTTCCATTTTGTTTGGTTGCCTAATTTAACTACTTGGCAAATAATAATAATAATAATAATAATAATAATAATTGTCTTTTATTTTTAAAATGACTTGGTTCATCTGGCTTTTCCTACCAGCATTATCATGGAAAATTCAAATCATTACATAATAATGAAGAATCAGAAATCAAATAGACAGTGATATAACTCTGAAATGTGTTTTCTGGTATTTAGTTATCAAAATGAAAACAGTTCTTTTAGTCAAATAGGACCGTGATTTTCAAATTGCTTCTTTAAATTATTACCAGTGTTCAAGAGGTGAATTTTGTTTGTGTTATGGAGCTGTGTACACCTTGTATACATATTTCAAAGCCTTGAGATTTTCTCAAGTAATTTGAATTGCTGTAATTTAATGCATTAAAAAATAATGAGTGATATTTTAAAACTTCGTTACTGATAATAACCTATGAAAACTTCAAAGCACATAGTCTGCACTGTTTCACCTTATTAGTTTTACAATCAAGTTCCATATAAAGGGCCTATTGAGTGCTAATTTACTTATTTATTTTTAAAGCAGATTTTGACCAAATTGGCATCTCTTTTTTCTTACATCACACAGAAGTGGAAAGATTTTCTATTCAAATAGTATAATTTTTATAATACTTATCCTTCAAAAGAAAATGCTGATGAATCCCCAGCTCTGTATATTTTAGATAATGTATTTCTGAACTTAAAAGTAGATAGGCCTTCAATGTAACCAATAACATTCTATATAAAACAGTAAAAAAAAGTGAGGACAAATAAAAAGACACTTTGTTGAAGATTCTATATTCCAATTCTAAATAAAAATATTCTCCATTTGAAAAATAAGAACTTCCACTGATATTTCCACCATAACATAATTCGATATTTTTATTAATATTTTTTACAGCAGACCCAAATCAAGAATTACTATGAAATGAAGTGAATTTCTGGCTTACTTATGGAGTATTTTTATGCAGACTGGTCATAAATTCTCATTCTACACACTTGTTCAGACAATTGCCATGCTGAGCAATATCCTTTTCCATTTTACATATGATAGAATTCATTATTACTCTTATATTTCTTTTATTTTCTGACATAGGCAGCTTAGGGAAATTTTGTCATGTCATTAGTCAAGCATACAGCATTCACCTCAACACTTAGGTAAACTAAGTTTTATCTTAGCTATATAGTGAGGGATTGTTAATGGATTTTAGGAGTTAGAGGTAAGTCGGGATTTGGGGGAATCTGACTACTTAGCATATATTGACACTGCAGTCCTCTTCCAGTATGAACTGATTGTTGTGATTATTCTCTCTCCTTGAAGCTGCTACAGCCAAACTGAGTGCATTCCAGATGATGACTCATGAGCTGAAATGAAGTAGGGACTTTGAAGTCTGAAGTCAAACATAATTCCTGAATTTCTTTTTACTGATAAACATTGAAACTGAGGGTTACTTTGAAACTACACATTTTAATGTGGCTCTATATGCCAAAATGAATCTCAGAATAATTACATTGATCTTAGACCTTCCTAAACCTCCTTACACCATCAATAGATGTTAACCTAAGGAAATATAAACTGTTGTGCAAAATCAATGAAGCTATAGGATATATATTTTTCAGCACATATAACTACCATAACTAAAAGTGAAATTTGTAACTCCAACTTGGACATTATTTTTAAAAAAAACATTGTTTTCATGTTATCTGATGAAAAGTATGTGTTAAAACTGAGATATCTTTCCTGTCTGAAAAATTATTAGCAACCTATGGCTCCTGGGAGGGGGAGATTCAGCCTATTTATGGATGAGACCCATGGTATGCTAACCAGGCTCCAATGACTGGACCTACACTGAAGTGTATTTTGTGACACAAATTTGACTGTACAGGCCTTTATGCATATATAAAGGTGTATGATACATGCACCTTTACCATATCATATCATACACCTTTATATATGCATGTACTGCATGACAGTACTTTAATATACTATACTATATTTATACTATAATATAAAATTGTTTTAGGATTAGTAAGGAGGATACAGACAAAGGATATCTAAATATAATAAAAATATATTGTATGAAAGTTTAAAAACAGGTATCTTTGAGCCTAGTCAGTGTATCAAGGGTTACACCATTAGAGATCAACTATTCCTCCCCACAGTTGTCAAGAATTATTCAACTAAGGTTGGAACCTGCTGCTCATTTCCCTGGTTTTGTGCTGACTTTTTGATTGATTTAGTCACCACTGCTGCAAGCTCATATGAGCAAGTTCACAGAGACCTGGACTCTTCACTTTCCTTATGTTCACTGACCAACCCTGGCTCTTACAATCTTTTCCATTTTCCTGACTCCTGAAGTTATATCAGTATATATTCAAATATAAGGAATTGAGGCTAAGGTCCACAAATAAGGGAGAACATGCCCCACTTATTTTTCTGAGTCTGAGTTACTTCATGTGTAATGGTTTCTAGGTCATCCATTCATATGCAAATTTCATAATTTTGTCTTTCTTTACCACTGAGCAGAACTCCATTGTGTAAGTATAACAAGTCTTTATTATTCATTCCTCAGCTGAGGGACATTTAATTTGTTTGCATTTCTTAGCTACTGTAAAAACAGCAGCAACAAGAAATGGAAGCACATGTAGGTCTACAATAGGATGAGTCCTTTGCTATATACCAAGGAATGTTATAACCAGATCATAGGGTATATTTTGTTTTGTTTTGTTTTTAGGGGTATTCCACAGTGCTTTCCACAGTGTTTGCAAGAGTTTTCAATCCCACCAACAGTGAATGAATGTTTTACATTCTCCACATCGTCATCAGCATTTGATTTCTTTTGTTTACTTGATCATAGCCAGTCTACCTGAGTGAAAATGAAACCTTAAAATTGTTTGATTTGCATTTCCCCAATTACTAAGGATGCTGAGCATATTTTTTGGTATTTCTTAGCCATTTTTATTTCTTCAAGATCTCTCTGTTCAGATCCATAGCCTATTTTCTATTGGCTCATTTATTTTCTTGTTTCTTTATTTTTTGAGTTCTTTGTATATTCTGGATATTAAAACCCTGCTAGACATGTAACTGGTGAAGATTTTCCCATCTCTGTGGGTTTCCTCTTCACTTCCTTGGTTGAATCTTTTGCTGTACAGAAGCTGTTTACTTTAATGAGGTCCTCCTTTCAATTATTGACCTTAATTCCTGAGCAAGTGATATTTGATACCTTTTATACAAGTATATCCTTAGGGCACTGCCTATATTTTCTTCTAACACTGAGTTTCAGGTTTCACACTGAGGTCTCTGATCCATTTGGAGAAGTCTTTGTGCAGGGTAATAGTGGAGAGTCAAACACCTTCATTCACCTGAAGTTAGAGATCCAGTTTTGCCAGTACCATTTGTTTAAGATGCTATCTTTCCACTAGTGTGGGTTCTTGGCACCTTTGGCAAATATCAGGTGGATTAAACTGCATGAACTCACATTAAATTCCTCAATTATGTTCCATTGATCTAGGTGTAGGATTTTCTTTTTTTTTTTTTTTTTCAGTACCATGATGTTTTTATGACTATAGTTCCACAAAATATTTTGAGATTTGGTATGGTAATCCCCCCATCATCCACTTTGTGGTCAGAATTACATTGGATAACCAGTGTCACTTTTTATTCCATATGAATTTTAGGGCATTTTTCTAATTCTATGAAGAATGCCATTAGTATTGTGATTCACATTGCATTGACTCTGTAGACTGATTTGGCAAGATGGCCATTTTCAAAATATTAATTCTTCCAATCCATGAGCAAGGGAGATCATTCTGTCCCCTGGTGTAACCCTCAGTCTCTTGCTCCCAAGCTTTAAAATTCTCACTGTGGAGATCTTTAATGTTTTTGTTCACTTTATTCCTAGAAAATTTTGAGGTTATTATGATTGGGTAAGTTTCCATGATCTCTTTCTCTGATTACTTGCTGTGGATATATAGAAAGGCTACTGAATTTTGTAGATTGATTTTGAAACCTGCTGTTTTGATGAAGATCTTGAGCATTTCTTGGGGTTTCTGGTAGAATATTTGGGGTATTTTATGTATAATATCATGTAATCTGCAAGTAGGAATAATTTGATCCTTTTTCCAATTGGTAATTCTTTAGTTTCCTTTCTCTAGCAAGAGTTCAGAAATCTGT
Source organism: Eospalax fontanierii (assembly GCA_035773235.1). Taxonomy (NCBI): domain Eukaryota; kingdom Metazoa; phylum Chordata; class Mammalia; order Rodentia; family Spalacidae; genus Eospalax; species Eospalax fontanierii. The sequence goes on from CM069524.1 coordinate 89,666,116, forward strand.
AGTTCAAATTAATGGAGAACATTAACAGTGTTGTCTGGTTACTGATTTTAATGGGAACGCTTCTACTTTTTATCCATTAGGAAAGATGTTAGCCATGAATTTGTTTCATGTAGCTTTAATTATGTTGAGGTATGTTCCCTCCAGTTTAATTTCCTCTAGGACCTTTAACATAAATGTGTGTTGGAATTTGCTAGAGGCATTTTCTGTGTCTATTGATATGACCATATGATTTTTGTCTTTAATTAATTTATATGTTTTATTCCATTTACTAACATATATATTGAACTATTCCTTTATCTCCAGAATAAAGAAAAAATAATCATGTGGATGAACTTTTTGATGTGAGTCTGTATATGGTTTTCAAGTAAGCTATTGTGACATCTTTGTTTTGTACATTTAGAGTTTTTACTATGATATGGCATGGAGAGTTTCATTCTTGTTCCTATATAATTGGTGTTCTGTGTGCTTTTTGTACCTATATGCTTATGTCTTTCCTTAGAAATTTAGGGAAATTTCTTCGATAATCCTGTTTAACATCTGGTCAATGTCATTTGCCTGGAATTTGTCTCCATTTTGCCTATGATACTTAAAATTGATCTTTTTATGGTGTCCCCCATATTTTGTTCCTTAATTTGTTTTTGTTTTCTTAATTTTTATATTCTCTGCTTGATTATTCCAATTCATCAGTCTTATTCATTTTTGTTATTCTGTATTCCATTACATTCATTTTGTTTGTGAATTTTGTAGAAGTTTATCCTTATCTTCTTTTAGTTCTTTGAGTTGCTTTGTTCTTGAAATTTGTTGAAGTTTATGATTGTTCTTTCAAATTGTGTGTGCTGGGTTACCTCTAGGAAGTTTTCACTGTAGAATTCATCTACAGAACTGGTGGGTTTTGGTGGGGATATTTTACTTTGTTTTGTCATATTATTTTTTGTTGTGGTTTGTAGTTGTGGGTATCTTTTGTTGCTTTTGATTCTGGTATGAAAGTCATACCTGCCTTTGTTGGTTTGAAAATTGATTATGTTTACATTATGCTCTGATTCAGTTTGAAAAGTTAGTTGGTCTAAGTTTCAGGTTGTCTGTTTTGATTTTTTTTTTTAATTGGGGGAACCAGATGGATCCAGGTAGGTTTTTCACAAACTGTCCAGGAGGGTGAAGGTCACTTGGCTAGTTAGCTAAATTTCAGTAGTCTCAGAGGTCCAAGGTTCAAGGAGAGGTTATGGAACATGGATGTACTGGTCTCTACTATCCATGAGAAGCCTGAGCACTGGTGCAATGAACAAAACTGCAGATAGCCCCCCAAACAGTGGGATAGTTATGGCAGGATATGAGACTCTTACCACCAGAGGCCAATTCAGGAACTCTCACATAGTCTCAGAGGAGCTAGTCTGCACACAGAAATAATGGAACCAGGATATGCAGAACACTTTTGGCCATCAGGAAAACTTGATTTTTATTGGTGGTACATGATGCTTCCGAGCTGATTAGTGAAGTGCTCTCCAGTAGGGCAAAGTTAATTCAAGATTATGAAGGTCTTTTTGCTAGCTTATAAATGACTAATGGGCAAGTGTGGAGGTCTCATATAAGAAGATCAGGAGGAAGTTCTAGAGCAAAGGCTAGTGGGTGAGCCAAAGGCCAGGGTCTGGATTAGGAGTTTAATCCAGAGATCTGAGGAGGGAAGAGCAAATGCTGGCCTTGGCCCAAGGTAAAACGGTAGTCACATCTCAGGCAGACAGATCAGGAGGGGGGCCAATGTCAAGGTAGGGGTGGGGACAGTCTGGGGAAGGTCTAGCAAACTAGGCAGAGTAGTTTTGGGTTCTGAAGCTGGAGAACGTAGCTGGTCTGTGAGCAGGGGTCAGGAAGAATTAGGCAGGGTTGTGTTAGGAGTCTAGTCCAGAGATCTGATGGGTGAAGGCAGGAGCAAGTCTAGGCCTAAGACTAGAAGGGGAATAACATGCATAGAGAGAATGGAGTTTCTTAGAGTGCAGGGAATCCACTTGAAGAAGGCAGGGTCTGACTTAACAAGCTACTAGGTAGGTCTGTGGCAGGCAAATCAGGAGATCAAGGGCAAAGCAGGGACTGTGACCGCCTGTGGAAGATCTAACAGACTAGGCAGAGTATGTGTGGGTCCTGAAGCTGGAGAATACAAATAGCCTGGGTGCAAGGGATCAGGGCTCTTTGGGAAGCGTCTGGACAAAGAGGTGAGCCTAGAAATCTGAGGTGCGAAGGGCAGGATTTTGTCTAGGCCTAAGACTAGAAGGAGAATAACATGCATAGAGAGAGTGGAGTTTCTCAGGGTGCAGGGAATCCACTTGATGAAGGCAGGGTCTGACTTAACAAGCTACTAGGCAGGTCTGTGGCAGGCAGATCAGGAGGTCAAGGGCAAGGCAGGAGCTGTGACCGCCTGTGGAGGATCTAACAGACTCGGCAGAGTATGTGTGGGTCCTGAAGCTGAAGAATACAAATAGCCTGGGTGCAAGGTAACTAGAAAGCAGGTAACTTGTGGAGAGAGAATGTGGCTGCTCAGGGTGGAGGAGAATCGAGGCCTGGGTTATTTTTTAGCTGGAAATGGAATAGAACAGAAAATCAAAGTCAAGTGGTTGTAGACCAAAGATTGTGGGACAGATGAGGCATATTGCCTCCCATTGTGCAGAAGTTGGGCATTTAAGGCAAGATAAGTTATTTATAGTGCCTCAGAGTTTCCCCTGAGTTTTACATTTCTTACAGCTTAATTAATAAGAATCACTGACTTTTATTCTGCCTTCCTTAGGTTATTAACACAGTTATATTGTTTATTTAAGAAAACTTGCAGGGATTTGGATATTAAAAAGTAATGTGTTGAGAATTTGTTATAAGATCTTATTGAATATTCAACATTTTTCTATTGGCAACATCTAAGATAACCTCTAAATTCCCTTTATTCCAGATTTTAAAAAATGTTCTGGAACAGAGCCCCCATTCTAGATAAGAACTCCAACATATGTCTCGATATTTTGCAGACCAGGCTGGCTTTCATCTCAGGGTCCTCCTATCTTAACTGCTTGCATGCTGGTATTACTCTTGCATTATAGCAGAAGCTATTAAGAAATTCTCTTAAATAATCCTGAAAATGTTAAATAAATATTAATTTGTAAATTACACAATTAAAGCATATGATTGGAATATCCTTTTGTTGTGTAGAAATTTCCTCTGAGTCAAATGCACTCAGTCTTAGAGGTTCTTTAAAATGTAGGCTGTTAAATCAGAAGCAAACAGGGCAATAGAAAATGCTAATTTTATTCTTTTATAGGCAGAGGTTCATTTTTGCTGCGCCATTTGTTGAAGATGCTGTGTTTCCCCCAGTGTGTGTTCTTGGTACTTTGTCAGATATCAGGTGACTGAACTTGCATATGCTTGTATTTGGATATTCCCTTTTGTTCCCTTGATCTGCGTGTCTGTTTCTGTGTCAGCACTGTGCTGTTTTAATGACTATAACCCTGTTGAGGTCTGGTATGATGATCCCTGAAAGAATGCTCTGTGTAACTCTTATGATTGGATTGCTTATTATCTGGGGATATTTTATTTCATCTTAGAAAAAATCCTATATTTTTTTTCTAATTATGTGAATAAAGTCGTGGGGATTTTAATTGGCTTTGCAGTGAATCTATAAGTTGCTTTTGATAGAATGGTTATTTTCACAATATTATTTCTACTAATCTATGAACATGAATCGTCTTTCCTTGTCTAGGTGTCTTCTTCAATCTGTTTTCAAAGATTTAAAATTTTCATTGTAGAGTTCTCAGTGTCTTTGGTTAGGTTTATTCTTAGATAAGTTTTTTGAAGTTATTGTGAATTGGAGATTTTCTATGCATTCTTTCTCTGATTTCTTGTTATTGGAATATAGAAAGGCTACTGAAGGCTATATAATAAGAAATACAGTGGCAGATAGGGGAAACCTCTCTTCAAGGGTAGTTCTAGATGCTACCAAAATAACACAGGTTATTTCCACAGTCCTTGATTGTCTCCCTGAATTTGAAGTTAAGAACCTATTGCTGAACATGGGATTTACTCTGAACACAGGAAGTGGAGTGAAGGAGCTGGCTCTGATCTGGAAGCATCCTCCCTGACGAGTAGCTCTCATAGTTTCAGAACATAACTTGCAAGCTCCTAATGGGGAAAAATTATCAATGATCTAACCCAAGCTGTAAAGCCTAATAACCACAATGATTGGCATAACAAACATTCCATATTGGTGCTGTAGAAGCACTTTTATATGGGGGTAATCAGCAGCTAATTGGACTTAAAGTCTACTCCATGGGATGGAATTCATGTATGGTAATGTAAAATGAGCTAAATACACATGACTGGAGAGGTCATAGATCCTAGAGAAAACCCTATATTTCTCATATACCTAGAGAAACATAATTTCCTACTCTATGCTGAATATGTATTCTTATAATTATAAACAAATATGACTCACACCACTCTTGCAAGAAACTTCTTTTTGTAATAGATATAAACTATTACAGAGTTCAACAGCCGGTCATACAAAGAGACTAAGTCCCTGTGAAATGCTCAGCCCTAAGTGACACATCCACAACAGAACCTTTGCACCTAAGACTTATTGGACATAGTGGAAAAGCATGTACATGTAATATAAATGCATCTCCAAACTGTTTCCAGAGAAGCTTCCTCATTCAACAGATGATAATTTACACAGACAGACACACCTGAACAATACAGAGAATTAGAGAATGCAGTGTGTGTCCCTGATTAGGATTCCTAAATTAAACCTCTGCTACCATGTGCTTAGATACTTTCAGTGAAGAGGGGGCAGAAAGTCTCTTAGAGCCTGGAGTGGTAGGTGGCCACAAGGAAAGAATTTCCAGGTGGCAGCGAACTTGTTCATGTGAACTTATAACGATGGACACAGCATGGACATGCACAAGAGCCATGTAAACTCAAACCAGACAAAAACCCAGCATAGAACTGGGGAAACAGAATGAAACTCCAACCTTAGCTGAGGAACTATTGGCACTTTTGGGTGAGGGCGAGTTGGTCATCTTTAAGGAAGTGGCACCTAGAGAAGCTTACTGGATTACAGTGGATGAACTTACACTCAGGGACATCTAGGGACAGACACTTGACTCAGTAGGCCTTAACAAACATGACAGAATACATGAAATCTTGTGCTGGGTCTATGGGAAGGGAGGAGATAAGGCATGGGATCTAAAGATGACCAAAATATATTAAATATCTCTCTATATATTATATATTGATATTAAGCAAATAAATATCAGAATGTCTAAATGAAGGTAAAAAACGGGATGATATAAAGGGAGATAAACAACAAGATATTCCAAGAGGAGGTAAAAAATTTAAGAGCCTCAGGAAGTTCCTGAAACTGACCAGATTCATGGCATGCCACCTACATAAGCCTATATAAGCCCCTATATAGAGTGAGATAGACTCAGACATGCTGAGCTCACTGGAAGACTCTCAGATAAGGGAGCTGCTTTGGAGAGGGAGAGAGGCGTGCAGGTGACTGAAGGAGGGTCAAGCTAGCTGAGCTGTGCGGAGAAGACACTCTCCATCCTGGTGAGCTGCCTGCAGGTTGGGCAGTGCACTCCAGGTTTCCCTTTTTTATGTCCTGTCACCCATGCTGGGGTGAGCTTTGTTGATGCAGTGGTCTTTGAGTCATTCCTGCTCCTGTAAACGATGCACCAATGTTCTGTAACAAACCCCTACAAAATTCATTTGTCATCAAGCTGGCTTTTGTTGGTACCTTTGATTTTGTCTCTCACTTGTTCCCTAACTGGGATGAATAGAAATAGTGTCACACAATATAATCTTCATGATACAGGAATTCCAAGTAGGTTATGTTTTCATTGACTGTATACAGATAAAGCTAGCATTTTTTCCTCAGGTAAGAAAAGACAGTGATTCTCTAAAAAGTCAGGGAAATTGGTTGCTGCTCATCCATTATCTCATTATGGAGTTAACTGGTTTTCATAATCTCATTACAGAATTTTGTCATTATTAATCCATAACATAAAAATAGTAAGATAATTATCTCTCCCGCTTCCTTCACTCCTCCCTCCCTGATTTTTCTTTTTTTCTTTCTTTTTATGCTAATTTATGCTTGCTTTGTGTTACTTTGTTCTGTGCCTGTAGTCAGGAGGCACCACGCCTTGATGCCTTGATCTTTACTCCATTCATTTTATTTCTCCTCAATTTATTTATTTCTCTTCAATTTCTCCTAGGATTTGGAAGCTACAAGATCTACTGACTTCTTTATTTTTAGTTTTTTTTTTATCAGAAAATAAAATCCCACATTCAGCTGTTCTACATTAGATTTAAGTAGTTCTTCCGTATTGCCCTAGAAATATTCCAACTCAAATTTTAACAACCTACAGAGCACATCAGTGCTGTGAGGTGAAATGTATGTTTTAAAATTTATTTGTACACATAATTAAAATCTATGTACAAGCCCGTTTAATGATCTGTGTTGACTTATTAGTGTCATTCCAAGAAGCCTTCCAATGAAATCAAATAAAACTCTGTTGAATTTAAATGAGTCAAGGCAACTTCTACAAGTCCTACTTTGTGATTTTAATGAACAAAATTTTCATGAGTTTTGAATATCACACCAAATCAGATTTAAATTCATTTTCTTGTCTCTGATTCCCTTGACTGAGTTTCGTTTCTGAATTATTCTTTCAAAATACAAGAATAATTTAAATTTAGCCACTTAATAGCACTTCTAATAATTTATATGTATTATACAATAGAGCATATAATATATCTATTGGAAAAATGTATTCCTTTTCAATATTAGATATTCATTTTGTAATAAAAGAGTACAAACTTAAAACATTTGTCAACATTTAAAATATATGTGCTTATATTACTAGGCCACTTTGATCATTTAGGAAGAAGAAAGTTTACAAGAAAAACTGGCCAATTTACAGAGCATGGAAGCTCCTGGCTGTTAGGAATTGACTCTTCAAATCATCTTTGTCAGCAAAAACAATGAAAACAATGTCAGCTAAAAATATATCTTGAGGAGTATTTATAGTAAACACGTCTCCTTTGATGCCAATTTGAGTTTCCAAGGACATTAGTTACTTCTGAATGGAGTTTTCAAAGAGTACTCTACTAAACCTGTTTGAGAAACTGCTGCTTGGTATTACTACAAAGCCTTTGTTCATACATATATATATGGAGCTGAGAACCATTTGTTATGCCATAGATGAAGTTTTCAGTCCTTCAGTGAGATAGTCAAGATTTTCCAAGTCTGGATAAACCAGACAGGAATAGAAATGTGAATTTTGCACAAGAATTTAAAATCAAGTTTCCCTTGCCTAGCACTGAACTTGGGCTCATTCACATTTGGAGGGAACAGTTCACTCTGATAAAGAAAGTGTTTCAGAAGGAGAATGAGGTGTATCCACAGGACAAAACAGAGGGAGATGGATTCTGGTACTCAGCTAACTTTACCCTATCAAATACAATCAAGGACTCAAACACATTGGATAGTGCCACCCACATTCAGCATGACTTTGCCCTCCACAGTTAAACCTTTCTGAAAACTCAAAAACAAAGCAATATGAGTGTTTTCCTGATGATATGATATTCAATCAAGTTGACAATGACTATTATTCATCACACCATCAATTATTTCTTTAGGATAATTATTTCATGTTTCATTTCTTTTCATCCACTGAAGTACATTGTATAGGAATTCTCTTTCCAAATTCAGGCTGTTATTTAATAGACAGAACAAGCATAGATAATAACAGATATCAAAGTTGAATCTGCATGTGCTTATTTGCCAGGAAGCTAAATATAAGTTCAGAAGTCTGTTATAATACTTCAGCAATAAAAATATTTGGTTCAATTTTAAGAAAAATAATGCATGAGTTTGTTGCTGTGGAGACTGGAACAGTTATGTTGCAAGAGGTGTAGACAGTGGATGCTTGGCTTATGAAGCTTTAAAGGATTAAAGCTTATCAAACCATTTGTATACTATTTTGAATTGAGAACCTGTGTTTTCTGATTGACTGGGGCTGAAAAATCAGCCAAAGAAGAAGAGACCAGCAACAATAAAGTACTGAAGTGCCCTAAGTGACTAAACACAAATCCTCTCCAAGACTATTTTCCCTAACTCTCAATCTTTTCTAATAGAGTTTTAAATCCTTTTAAACTCATATATTTTAAAAGTTGTCTGGGATTATCAAGGTTTTCCACAGTATATTTTCCCAAATGATAACATAAGGCTAATCTGCATTTTAGTAAAACCACACATGAATATGATGCAATTATTTGCCCTCATTTGTCAGTTTTTGTTTCATTTATTAGCATAACTAGAACTCCTACTTTACTTAAGCTGAGTGTTTACATTTAAAATGATTCATTTTTTTTGTTCTACTCACAAAATAATTTTCTTGAATATACGGATAAAAGCAATCTAGGTTTTTAACTGACAAAGACCTATCTTAAACCTCCAAAGGAATTCCATCTTGAGAGCATCAGTTCTATAAATTCAGAGGAGTCACATAAAGTAAAAACAAAATGTGTGTTTCATGTGAAAGGATTCTTTAAGTCTCTCCATAGGATAGTTATCTGGAATTAAAAATAATAACAAATAATACTCACATTTTGCCACCTAAGAATAAAAATAGAATGTTACAAAATAATCCATGTAGGCGTCCAATTCCCATTTGTGATTACAAAATAAAAATGAGACCTGATGTGTTTACAAGAGACTATATAATCCACTTTCCAATAATTCCTACCTCCTATGTCTATACCTGTCACTGATAATATCTGTTTACAAGAAAAAGGCCACATTATTGGGATAAATTGCAATAAGACAATGGTTTTATTGCATATCTCCTATAATATGATTATCCATTCACTTCTTCAAACTAAAATTTCATTTAATATCCAAGTAATAGGAAAAATACATTACTTTTTTCACAAATAAGATTTATGAACTATAAACATTAAATAACATTCTTTTCTAAATTTTAAGCTAACGATTCCACATAAGGTTATGTCTATGAAATCAAACTTGCTTACCTACCAACCAACTAACCAAAAAAAGAACAAAAAAATCCTAAAAGTAAAATAATTATAAGTGAATTTAGTACTTCACACTTCAAAGAAATAAATCACAGTGTGTAAAAAGCTGTAACAACAAAATACACCACATGGTCTTGCCAGAGAACGGCATTTTGTTATTGTTTTATAAATGTGTATTTCCCTTATCTGCTATCTTTTATTCTATTATTAATTCCTTTGTCTTCATTATTTCAATTTTACATATAGTACTTTTATTATCTATTACATGTAAATGTCATGTCAGGAAAGGCTTAAAAATGGAAATAAAAGACCCGAATCAGGATGGTTAATATAATAGATATTATCCATGGATCTTTTTAAAAGGTTTTGTTGCTATTTCTCTCTTGTAAGGATTACTCTTCTAGATTATTCAACCTCATTTTATTGTATTCTTCCTAATACAGTGAAAAATAAAACAGCCTTTGGCCTCCACATATACACAATATGATTTGTGGACCAAAGGCTGGACTGTGAATCAAAGTTCCCTGAAAAAAAGTCCTAAATAAAAAATTCTAAGAATGATGATTGGCTAATTAGAGCTCTATGATTATGGAAAGTTGGAATGTCACAAATCCAGAGGCAAAATTACCTTGTGATGTGATTAGTTTCCTTAATAGCTACTCGTTGCTGAACTGTCTTCTCTACTGGTAAAACATTTTCAAATATATTAATTTAGAGGACCTCTAGTTTTTATCAGAACAAAAGCTAATAATGACATCAGATAGCGGTTGAAATCCATAACAGAATTTTTTCACATAGCTATAAACTGTATGCAACATATTTACAGCAATAATTTGTGAAGTGTCTTAACATATGTTTTAATATTTTTAAACCTGCAAACATCGTGACCCTGTTTCCACACTGGAACATGTAACTTATAGTAAGGTGAATCTATATACTTGAGCAATACACATAGAAATATGACAACATATTGGACATGCCAAATTCAGATTATCTTAAAAACATTACTAATGCTAAGATGGCCAAACAGAAAATATCATAACATATTTTCCCCATGTTTCTTCTGAACTTGATACAGTTTTCAGTCAAGATTGCCTCCTTACCTCACTCATAGTTTCGTCTTAACAGCATCATTTTTAGTTACTCTTAATGATTGTAAGCAAATATCAAATTTGAAAGTACCATAATTTTATAAATAGTAATGAAAATGTGTGCTTATAGAATAAGGAAGTTTTGTGCTTTGGAATGTTTTTTCTGTTTGTCAATATACCTGTCATTTATTCTAACACAAGCAAACACCTAATGTCTAACTGTGTAATAGATATTTGACATGCACTCTCAGGAAGAGGCTTTCAAGGTAGTTTTTGTAAAATTCTTTAGAACATATATAAAATCATTCAGGTAGTACATACCGTGGCACAGCATATGACTTTTTTGTGACTTAAGAATGGTCATGTTGTGGTCTATCAACATTAAAATGATGTGTTTTCTGAGTTTTAAACTGGTACTTCTTATATTCATCTTCTTTCTTTGTACTGTGAACCATGTATAAAAACCTTATCAACAAAATTGTTGTTTTGATAAATAAATGCAGATTTAACTGAGGCCCCCTCAGTAGCATGTATGAAATACATATACTCAGATAAAAGAAGAAAGTTTGTTCTATACTGTAATGACCCGAAGCCTTGTCTATTAATTACCATTCAGTTTAGAGGCATTTGCCAAAATCTTCATGCCAAAGTAACTCGTTTTGCTCATTCATGTAATAAGCCTCATGGCTGGTTTTGAAGATTCCACCTGTGGAAAGCCACATCATAAATCACACAGAGTGGGGCCAAGACCATCCATATGAATGCCCAGCGCTTTCTTGCCAGGGAAAAGTAGGCTTGCATCTGCTCAGGCTCCTGACTTGGCCAGAATCTGAGGACCCCTTGGTCATTCACTATGCTGAGGACCATATGGCATCTTCAACCTTATGTGAAACCTTTAATCATGCTTCTATGCCTTTTCTAATCCTTGTAAGTCTGTACTAAGATCCTAAAAGAAGTTCATAATTTTCCATGAATTCAATTACTTGTCAGTAACAATTGCTGGCATAAGCTACAAACAAATGAGCAGGGCTATATAATATGTGATCAGGGTTTTACGGCATTACTTAAACAATCGCTACTTAAACAAATGACTCTTATTCACAGGCTAACTTAGTAAATGTGGTTTAGTACACATCCTTGAAAATCACCAAGTTCAAAGTTGTCTAAAAATATACTCAGAACCAAACCCTTAACCAGATGGAAAGCTCAGCTTCAACTATCACATCTCAAGCTTAATACACTTGACTATCATCTAAGGCATACAAATCAATCCAGAAAACAATTTTGAGTATTCAATGGGTCCTAATAAACTAAACCTAGCAGGGCAAAAAGATTCCCTTTATTATTGACAAAATTATCCTGAAGAATACAGCTAATGATTAAAAGGAAAGACTCCCTAATGCTGTCTGGCATTAAATTTCATCCTGTGAGTAGTCACCAAACACTTACGAGATGAGTGAAGGCCCAAACTATATACTGCCAATTTCCTTTCCACAGTTGTCCTTTAGGTATTTTTCCCTTCAACATCCAAACACGATCCTAGAGAAAGAAATACAAGAGAAAGATAATAGAAATGTTTTTCTAATATGTTCTACAATCACATCTCAAGCTTAATACATTTGTCTACAGTCTAAGGTAGTTTACTAAACCAGTCATCAAATATCAGGACTGTGATGCAAAGCAATGAAAAATGGTATATTTCTCATAAACCTAAACAAAAACAAAATGAGAGAGGCCTGCAGGTTCAACATCTGTCAAGGGCACTTTTCATTCAACAAAATCTGATAAATTTCTAAATTCCTAAGATTTTCTACTTCTATTCTTCTGTTAGTCCATTTGAAAGAAAATACTTACTGATGTATTTAACCTAGTCAAAACGATCATGACCTTATTCACGATGAGTTTTCCTGCTAAGAATACTCACCAGGAATATTGTAAACAAATTTTTCTTTGGTTTCAGATTCCTCTGAATCTATAATATTTGAGCTTATCAATCAACAGAAAAACATATTAACAAAATACCATTTCATTATTTAGAATTTTTGACATAATTAATTTTGCACTAAATTTTGTACATTATTAATTTAAATTTTGCCTAGCTTTGTCTTAATAATTAGTTATAATAAATTAGTTGTGTGACCAAGTACTTTTGAAGAGCTATATGATTCACATTTTACGTGAAACATTTTTTTTCTTTCATAGATTACTTTTAAAAAATTCTGGTAATTCTTAAGTATTAGAATATACAGTATTAAGCTTACTGAAGCATTCGTATATAAGTTAAATCTGTTTATTATTGATTTATAAAGTAGCATATTTTTCTAATTATGTTTTCCCTAATGCTGCTGTAAAAATGGGACTCCAGTGAATTAAATCCTAATCTGAGTTCTGACGACAGTTTGATACATAAATTTGGGCGAGTTGCTTAATTTTCACAAGCTCCTTGATTTCCCAAATCAAATGGTTTTTAAGGCTATTCCAATTCCTATCCCATATGGACACATGACAAACAGCAGCTGCTTCGATGGTGAGCACTGAAATTTAAAGTAATGAATACTATTTGAGAGATATCCTTCTAGACAAAGTATCAGATATTTAGTTTCATTGTTTTCAAAATATTGTTAATGACTTCACATGTTCTAAACATCAATGGGTAGATCATTAAATTTATTTTTTCCTGACTTTTACAGTTCCTTATCTCCTATAATTCCTTCTCTTTCTCCCTTTCTCTCTCTCTCTCTCTCTATCTCATCTATCAAGTTCCTATTACTCCAATTTGTTACAATTTCTATTTTTTATAAATTTAAATAACATTACCTTATGATGGCTAAATGGAGATAAAAGTAGAAGCTATTCACAAAACACAAACACATTACTGACAACTGCTAGAAATAAAACTTTCAGAAGTTTGGACTGGCCATGGGCCTCAGTGGTACAGTATTTGCCCAGCTTGTGTGAGACACTAGGTTCAAACCCAAGTACCAAGAAAAAAAGCCACGATAACTGTTGAAATACATTAAATATCAAAGAAAGTAAGATCAAAGGAATACGTAATTTTCCTTAGTGCAAAGGCATGAAGAAAATGTTCTCTCCATATTCAAAAGAAACCCATGCCAATTACTCGTTGTAGGTATCAAGCCATGTTTTTTATCAAATGTAACATAAAAGAATGGAGATTTTATTTTCATTTCTCATATGTATATAAAAATAATGGAGTTTTCATATAAAACCAAAGAATATGGCGACTCTTTCTTACAGTAGCACACCCTAGGTCTTAGATGTGTATTTTTTCTTTGAACCTCCCTTCCTCTCTTTTCCATTATGCTTAAGCTTATATTTTTAATAAGCACCCCAATGCTGCTTTAAAAAAAACTAAAGGAATACTATAATACTGTAATTTCCAAAAATGATGACTACATTGTGCTTGGTTCCATAACGAGGAATTAAAATATATGTTTTATTGTTGAAATGGTATTCATATATCATTAGAATTAACACTTTTTCAAAATATGAAAATATGGTAGAAGTTGGTAATATATATTTCTGACTTAGTACTCAACATTCTGTAAATATATTCTACCTTTAATTCATTTTGTACAAACTTTTAACAAATATTTATTTATTTATTTATTTATTTATTTATTTGTGTGTGTATGAGTGTTTTATAGTGCATTCAGGCGTGCAACGATCACAGAGGCCAGAAGAGGATCCCCTGGAAGAGACAGATGTAGCTGAAATATAGGTGCTGTAAAACAAACCCATATCTTCTGAAAGAGTAACGGATGATCTTATCTGTGGAGTTGTCTCTCCTGCCCCATTACCGTGTCATCTGTAGTTTTTTGAATCTTACCAATCCTGCCTCAGATAATATGAAATCACAAAGTACTTTTAATTTATATTTCCCTGAATTAAAGAAAAAAATTCAGTCGATTGTATTTCATCATTTAAGAACTCTGTGTTTAGTTTCTTGGTCCAATTTTTAATTGATTGGTTATTCTTTTAATGTTATTTATTTAATACATTTTAAAAATATTATATGTATAGGAGTATTGCTTACATTTGTGTAAGTGCAACCGTGTTGTGTTATGCACCTGGAGGTCAGAATAAAGTGTCAAATCCCCTGGAACTGGAGTTACAGATTGCCATGTGGGTGCAGGTCCTCTGCAAGAATGAGTTCTCTTAGCCACTGTGCCATCTATCCGGTCCAGTACTTTATTGATTGCTTTTTTGTATGTGTATAATCATTGTGCCAGATGTATGAAATGTACCATGTGTGTGCAATGCACTGAGGCAAGAAGAGTGTGGAGATAGCTTCTATGTGGGTGATGGTAATCAAAACGGGGTCCTCTGGGAGTACATCAAGTGTTCTAACTGCTAAGTCATCTTCACGCCACTCAATAGAAAACTTTGAAAGTTGTCCCTAGAAAATCTTTTAAGCTAGAAGTCTACTAACTAAACACACACACAAACACACACACACATACATTGTAATACATTGATATGAATAAATTTTACAGTTACATGTCTGAGAGAAAAATAACAATTCACTAGTTTTCTAAACATCAGTACCTAAACATAATGTATTGCTTTTATTTTAATTAAAAAATTTCATTAAAGCAGCCTTTATTTTAATTAAAATCAAATTATAGTGATTTTTCCATATTGCTAATAAACATATTCCCCAAATGCATAGGATGTGCATAAATATATGTATGTGCATGGAGAAGAAATCATCCTAAGTGATATGATAGTCACAATACATAAGGCCTGCTTTTGAAGTTATCTTTAATATTATAAAGCAAGGCAGAAACCCTGTCATTTTAGCTACCAAGTTCAAGCATGGTAATGAGTACGTATTCTGGCATAAATGTATTTAGAAATGTACTGTGTCAAAGAGATTGATCTTCATAATAGGTAATGAATCCGAAATGAGGAATTGAAGATACAGTGTCATAGATCCAATTATATTGCTTGGAATTATAATCGCCCTTGGCAAAGCAGCTTGTTTATTGGTGTTCATTATAGCTGATACAGTATTGTAAACTGCTTTCATCTAGATATAAAGGTTATCAAGGATTATAAGACAATACGGGCATGAGGACTTTTCAAAAGAGTTCAGTATGCTTTTATTACTGATTATAATAAAGCAATGCATGTGGTATAAGTATTAGCATTACAATCACATTACCACCACCTTAGTTGTAGTTTTAATGTCAAAAGAAATTATATTTAGTCAAGCTTGGGTAACACTGCAACTAAAAACAGCACTGGAAAATCAAAACTGAATGCATAACAAACATTTGAGAGCATGTAGGAGAGATTTAGTATTCAGTTCAAATGCAATTACTTCACAGTACTCACAGGAGAAAATGCAAAACAACACATTTAAAAGGCTATTGTTATTGCAACCTCAGTTTATTAGAAATACTCAGTAAATCTTGCACAAGAAGTAGGAGATTTCTATGTCAAACAATTAGTTTCCTATAATATTGGAATTCAAAATATATCAAATTTTCTGTCATAAACAAATGAGCAGCACACATAAATGCCATTGTCTGAGTTCTACCAAAGTCATATCTAAAAAGCATTTGGGAATATTTAATAATCTAAATAAAATTGTTGTCTATTAAGCTTTTAAAATGCATTATATTGTTAAATTTAAACCAGAGAATTTAAATTTCAACGAAATGTGTGAATCCCTCTGTTTAACAGGTCATTTTTCAGTTTCGCAAACATCATAAAAATTCACAAGTAAACAATGAAAAGGAAAATTATTAAAGGCATAGTTTGGTTTCTATAGTCAATCAAATAGAACTTCCTAAAGCTAAAGCAACTGTTGCCCATATGGTGATGTGTAATTTTGTCATTTTATTGTCACATTCTGAAAGGTAAAGACAAAAAATTTTAACGTTCCTGATAAAAAATTTCCTAATATTTTAATAAAATTTATATCAAAACAATGAAAATGTATCTAAAATAAATTTTATAAGTAAATAAATAAAAAATAAATAATTAGAAAATGCTATTTGGAGGCCATGTTTTAAATTCCAGCTTTAAGTAGGAAGCTTATAAATATATAACAGACCAAAGTTCTCACTTTTGTGATTTATTAATAAACCTAGTACAGGGTATAGTCTTTAATATAAACATTTAAGGAACTCAAATAAGTTATAGATTATGCGTGTTAAAAAGAGTCAAATTGTGATATCTCCACAGATCTAATGTTGAAATTGCCAACCTTCTATTGAATTTGGCAGATGATAATTAAGGTAATTATATTCTCAATAAACTTTATTGTTGATAGAGTGCAGTTTTAATTGGGGCTTGATGAAGGCAGTTTGACTGTTATTTATTCAGAAAGTGAAAATAATGGTGTATTTTCAAAACCAAAATCTGTCAGATTGTATATCGTGACCATTATTTATAAATAATTAAATATACTAAAGATGACATTAAAGAAAGATATTATGGGGTGGAGTGGATAGTCATGAATACAGTGCTTGCCTAGAATGGTCAAGACCCAGTTTTCAAGCTCCAGTTCCAGAAAAGAAAATACTCTGAAAGAAAAAATTTTAGTATGTTGATAAACTAGGGATAGGCATACTAGGAAAAAATATTTTATTGTGTGTATGAATATATTGCCTGCATGTTTGTCAGTGCACTCATGCAGGATAATGCACATAGATGTCAGAAAAGGGTGTAAGATTTCCCTGGAATGGAGTTAGAGAGGAGCTGGCCACCATGTGGTGTGGGGTAGAGAAACCAGTTCCTCTGCAAGAGCAGCCACTGGTCTTAACCACTGAGTCATCTCCCCAGCTCTGAGGGAAATCTAATTGATGTTATTCCTTAGTTTAAAAAGGCATTGACAATAGTGATTTAAAACGTTTTGCTGCATTCAGGCAAATACATACAGAAAAAAAAAACATATCAACAGAAAGCAATGTTTTTTTTTTAATTTAAAGAAATGACAATTTTAAGCATATTAGAAAATCTACTAGTAAACAAACCCATCTATGATATTCAATATTCTCTTTTATAATAAATAGTAGATGATAACATGATGTTGTTGAGAACCACCAGTCATAAGCATGGATTTCTTTCACAATAAGTTTCAAATCTGCATAATGATAACAAAGTGGAAGAGAAATAAAAAGGTTTGTAAACTTTTTTTACAACAAACAGCTGAAATGGCAGATTTTGCAGTGGAAAAATAGGTTAAACTAGGATATAAAGGACAATTCATAAAATAAATAGTTAGATTGAATACAGGTGGTGGAGACACAAACAAAGATAGGTAGAACTACTCAGGACTATCCACTGAGCCTTAGTCAGGAGTATGCCATGTGGGTAACTGCATGGAGAAACATGCTGAAAATAATGTGAACTGTTTGCTTGAAAGCAGCCCTATTAATGTCGACTAATGAAGCAGGGTTTTGCTCCATAATAATACCACTTGAGGGAGGAAAGGAAGCAATTGCAGTGAAAACAAAACAATGCATCGAAAAAATAAGAACCACAAGATTTTCTATGTGCATTGAAAATGGGGAACCTAGAAGGATGAAGAGAGAAGTAACATGACACCTACATCTCCTACTTGAAGGATGAGGTAGATGCTGGAATCTGTGACTAAGAAATGAAAATTAAGATCTTGAATAAATCAGAGGTTATGATGGTGGAGAGGAAAGGAGAGAATGGTTAGAGCTTCAAATAGAGATTTGAAACAGTGGAGTCTGCAGAATGACATATGGGACTCAAAATATCAAGTTAGGTTCAGTAGGAGAATGATTCTTAGTTTGGTAGCTGACAATGCCTGTGCAAGAGATACTAGTGGATGGGTTACAAGGATAGCATGTAATAATGGCTCATTATCAATGAGCACTGGAATGCTGAAGTGCTAGAAAAGGGTTTGCAGAAGTTCTGAAATGTTTTCCCAGTATCTTTTTAAAACAACTAGCCAAGCTATTGAATTGAGAGTACACCAATCTATCTATACCAAACATTTGACACTATTTGCTACAATAAACTATGAATCAGCCACAATATTTTTATCAGAGAATTATAGAATACAAATAAGTGATGTCCTAAAATACAAGGGGGGGGGATGATTGACCAAAATTGAATGCCACACACTTTGCAGGATGTCATCTGAAGTAGAAACATGAAACACAGATTTATAGGCCTTAAAAGGATGTGTTAATATGGCCATTACATATCAGCTCTTCTTTTGCCTAACTTGGCTATATATACAGAAGGATTTGGGAGCATTGATAATAAAAAGAGAGAGTAGAAAGATACTTATTACGCTTAATATGGAGAGAAAGAGTAGGCGAAAAACTATCTTCCTAAATGAAGAGAAGCACATCAATGGAAACCAGTCTCTGAAGAGAATGCACATACAAGATTATCTGTCATATGCAGGACAGTACCAGGGGTTGTACTTAGCTTCAAATAGAGGTGAAAGAAACCCAAGCATTGAAGAATCTACTTCTTTTCAAGAAGGAGTGGGTCTTACTGTTGACTTAGAGTTGTTTCAAGAAAGAGACTGCCTAATGTTCCCTTATTAGTCAAACAGATAACATTGAAGTCATTATATTTTTAAGGTGGAAGATACATATGAATAGCACCAGAATTCATCCTTTTTATATCACTTCCTCACATCAGATTATCTTGAATTAGTTATGTGCAAATGGGTGATAAATTTTGACTACCTTATTTTAAAATCTATTTGTTTCATGTGATTTTGTGCATTAGTTTACATTCCATTATTTTATTCAAATGTTCCCTAAACTTAAATGATATATGTTTTATGAAAAGAAACATCACCCTAATGTTTTTCTAATCTTAAATTAGAAAAAGAAAGAGGAACAAGAAAAATTTGCAAAAGAAACATTCAACACAGGATTTTCCATGGCCTTTCAAGTCCTGGAACTAAACACTTCCTGTACCTTTTCCAATTTAGTATTCATCATATGTGATACTCATATAATTTTCATGTCTCAGTTGTGTCCTTGTTGGTTATCTCATAACATGATAACAGGTTATCTCAAATGCCATATGAAAACCTCTGTCTGCCGTTTGAGTACTCTCTCACATTCAATAATTGTGCCATGGATCTCATACTGATATTGTGATGCTGATATTTCCATCATACACAAAAATTCAAACTGTACAGTAGCTTTGGAACAGAGTATTTAGTTACAGGCAAGTTACCTCTTTAGAAGTGGAAATGATGAAACAACAAGACACACTAGACAGGCAACTCAGGGCAGGGATGTCAAAAGCTGAAGTTCCAGAAATGTCCTTGGTTTTCTATCAGGAATGCCATAAAGAAGTTCTTGTTTCATAACTCCTCCTTAAATGAACACTCTTCCTGGGGTATATATGTATGGGTGGAAAACAGAACTCCAGTCAGACGTTAGGAATCCCTTTTCATGAACAACTTGGGAAACTAGATCTCTGGATTTTCTTTCTTAATGGGTTCTCTCTATTCACCAATTTGAATCCATCACCTAAATGATTTTATTTTGTCAGAGGGAGGAATGACAGAGCAAAAATGAAGACCCCTTAATGGAAATCCAGTAAGTCATGATAAAGAAATAGGTAGATAATATATCCCTTTAATAAGTAATACACTTTTCTTCTCAGAGTTTCTCATCCCTAATGAAGGCCCTATTAAATACCATGATGTCTGACAAGGTCTGTCTGCCCTTCTAACTGTCCCAGAAAAAATGAACTTTTTCTTTTTTGGACTGAGGGGGTGTTTCTCTTTCCAATTCTGTCAAAAGACAAAGTACATTTTTTTGATACTTGGGGCACTTTTACCCTTTCTCTACAGCATGGCCCCCAGCTGTGTGGCTACCTGCTACCACATGGCAGACCTTCAAACCAGCTTAACTCAAACTGCTTGAGGCTTTATACATTTCACCTCCCTCATCCACTTCTAGGCAGCTACTGAGATTTACAATTTTTCTGTCCTGATATTTTTCTTCTACGTTATTTTAAAATTATGCTTTTTGAATAAACATTGCCTTTGCTTAAAAAAAGAATAAGAAAAGTTGTTTGTTCTCAAGTACCCCATAGCTTTCCCATCTGCTATGGGAAAATATTTAGTAAATTATTTTAATCTGAGATATGTCACTCTGCTACATTATATGGATCAGTATTCATTGTATTCCTCATTTGAGTTCTATATAGAATCACTCAAGTAAGCTATAATATCAAGACACTGTTCTGTAATGATCTTATATTCCAATTATTGACCCAGGCTGTTGTGGAGATAATCTCTTCAATGTGAATAAACATTGCACTCACTAATTGCCCTGGCTACTTCTCTCATGTCTCTTCCCACTGTGCCTGGCCCAAGGTGCCATTGAAGAACAATGACTGGGCTTCCCTCAGCTTTCTAGAGGAGGCTTGACCTGTCAATATTTGGAAGTTGTCAGAGTAGCAGGTGGTGATAGTTGTACTCAGGGCTTTACACAGCCTCCTCCTTCTTCTGGTTGTTTAAATATTTAATTACCACCATGTCAAACAAAAGCAAAAATACCAAGACAATTATCAAAATTATTTCAGTTGACATTTACATGTTTTAATAAACCTCTCTTGTTTTCTTATTGAATTAATAAAAATATTTTGATGCCCATTTTTATTCTTTCAGGAGTTTCTATCAGTATTTCAGTAGGCATCTTTAAATAATAGGATCACTAGTGTTATTATTGTTTCAGTTCACTTACTATGGAAGAAATATATAACATTTTATTCCAAAAAAAGCTGGTGTGCCACTGTCATATGCATCTTATATAAGCCTGTAGTAGACTTTTATGATGCACTTTTATAATGTTAGAGTTAAAGCATTTGTCTTTTTTATTTTCATTTTTAATTTATTTTTTGTTGAGACAAGGTCTCCCTTAGTCTCCAGCTGATCTGAAACTTGATATGCAGTTAAGGCTTCCCTTGATCAAACAGACATCTGCTTGGCCCTGCCTCCCTACTAGTGAGATCAAAGACATGTGTCACCATGCCTGGATAGAATTATATTACTCATATTGATAACTAAAATAACACAGATTCACAATTTATATTAGATACACTAGGCTGAAAATATGCTGATTCAAAATAATCAGATATATTAATCTGGAAAGATGAATGTAGATATTAGAGATCAAATTTTGGAGATATTTCAATGAATCCAGTAATGTCCTAGAAGTTTTAACTGCCTGTCTGACTAAAATATTCTAGGGAAATAATCAATTGACATACTATTTAAAAATTTCTGATACTTTATAATTTGTAGCTTAAACAATTAAGAAAATTATCATAAAATTCCAAAAACAATAACTATCAAACTACTTAGCAAAATGCAAATGCTTAATAAAACAAAATGAAATCAACCACCTCTAGATGGTCATCATCATACATCCAAGATGATTATCATTTGGACTGGAACTTATTAAGAGCTTGTGGTAAACTAAATGGTTTTAGTTTAATGGAAATATACTAATTTATAATTATTTGATAATTGGGATAATGCATTCAAATGATAACCAAAGTGTAGCCAAGGTAGCACCCAAAGAGAATATAAAATAGGAATGGATACTCATGTCTTGGTAACCATTTAATGCAGTGAACAAAGGAAGTAATCACTGATGGATCAATTTTCCTAATGATATTTGATAAGAAATAGGTAATTAAGAATGAACTAGGATTTGAAATAAGGAAGAACCATTTTTAGCTAAGTAAAAGGTAAGTTAAAAATTATTAGCTGATGAGGTAAATCACATACGCAGGCACACACCTGAAACTCCAATGCTGTGGAGGCTGAACCAATAAGATGCCTGGAAGTTTAAGTGAACCTGGACTATGTCTCAGAAAACCAACCTGATCTCCTTAATGAAAGGTTACACATTCCAATTCCTATATCTTGAGTTTTCTTACAATTGGAGAAATTA
Organism: Eospalax fontanierii; assembly: GCA_035773235.1. NCBI lineage: Eukaryota > Metazoa > Chordata > Mammalia > Rodentia > Spalacidae > Eospalax > Eospalax fontanierii. The sequence continues at coordinate 89,688,221 of CM069524.1, forward strand.
CTTAATAGTGCCTAACAAGTAATTAGCAAGTTGTTGTCCATCCTATGTAAAAAGAGTACCAGTTTGCAGGATTGTTATCCTCCAAATCTATGGGACTCATTATTGTTGGTAAACCTTTACTGGTCACCATCAAACAATTTTCACCCTATGGAGGATATTTTTTGTAGTGTGAAAATGTGTCAAAGTAAACTATAGATAAATAATAGGAAGCAAGAGTAACAGTAGAACAAGAATCACAGAGGAAAAAAATAAAGTCAGAGAAATAGAATGTAAGAAAGTACCTTGAAAATCTCGAGATTACAGGGACAAATTTAAGATAGCAGAAAAACCAAAGGAAGGAAAAGGTAAAATCATGTCTCAATAAAATTTTTGTAAATCTTACATTTTAGTGTGCCAATTTATGAATTTAAAACTTTTTAGTATAATTCCTTATTTAATTTTTGATCATGGCTTATACAATTAATTGTATATACACCCACACAGATTTTAAAATATGTTGAATGTGCTAAAACGAATTCCCCAAAAACCTAATTATTTAGACATTGTATCAAATAAATCAGTATCATTATACTTGTCAAATTAATCCAGAGGCCTGAATTGGACTTCTGTCCATGACCTTTTCACACCATCAAAGTTCTCTTGATTAGTAATGTGTTTATAAACAAAAACATGGTGTTGATTGAACCTCTGCTCATGGAAATATCACGATCAAACAATGGGCATATAAAAATAAACTACTGCAAAATTATGTCCAGAGAATGTATCATAGAATCTAGTGAAAAATTGTTTGAAAGACACACATATAAGCATATTCTGCCAATAAGAAAGAAAACTGAGATTAAATGCTTGACTGACTTAAGTGATTTGAGCATCACTATTATTAGATGATAGTTTGAATATTTTTAACAACAGCATAATTTTCTAAATAATAACTAGAACATATAAATTATTGTAAAGTTTAAACAGATAAAGCAGATATGCTTTCAGTAACAATGGAATACTGCTATAATATAATTAAGATTTTGATGACAGATAGAACTCAGACATTCCTCTGTAATTATTAATACATTTTCTATTCTAATGCCTAGATGCTTAATTCATATGGGGAATTAGAGTGAATAGCAAAATGGGCATTTTAGCAGCAGCCAAAATACAGGATTTGTGATTTACAATGCAATAGCTTCTCTGAGTCTATAATCCATTTACACTAAGCAGTCAAAGAATACCCTAAATACTCAGTATTTAAGAAACTTTGTTTATAGTTTTACAAATGTTTAAGAAGCTAATCATTGTTCCATTTCAGTCACAAAGAGAAACATTGATTATTAATAATACCAGTTCAGCATTGTGACTGGAGAGTAACGTTAGGCCAGAATGGATTAAAGGATTTAAACAGGATGTTTTTACACAGGAGAGACACTGTTATTAGCTGTCCCCATAGTCTGAATTGGCTAACAATGATGTATGTTTAATGATCTAGAATCTTCTAGGAAATAATGTGATGTAGTATACAGAAGATTCAAGAAATTGTTTACTATTGTATAAGTACATTTATCGAATTTAATCAAGAAAATTGAGATCATGGGAAACATAATATAAACCAATTATTGGAGATTTCCAATTATTAAATTCTGCCAGATCTGCAAGTATAGATTTCTTGACCCTCAATAGATTTCTTGTGAAGTTTTTTTCATTTTGTAGGAATAAAAGCATTGAATACTTCATCTCTATGTGTGTTAATATGTGATTGAACAGTGGACAAATAAGTACAATATGGGAAATTTACAAAGGAAGCTGGTGATGCCCACCATAAATGCATTGATAATTAAGGAAACTTTACCATTAACATTTTAGTGCTTATAGCAATCTTAGGACTTGGTTTCAGAATATTTATTTTCCCACTATTAATGTTACAGATTTCCCAGTAAAACCACCATTAAGTATTACTTCAAAATTTTAAAAAGCATTCTTCTAAACAATATGGGTTAAACATATTTACTCATATTTTAAAACTATTGCAATATTACTGAAAGAATCATCTTAATTCCCAAACCAAGAATATCTTAATGTGAGGTAGCCTAAGAATCAGTTTTGTCCAATATTCACATTTTAAGGTGTGATGCTTTCACATCAAGGGTCTTTTCAAGAGGCTGAAAAGATTAAAAGTCTATATGTATTGCAATCATTGATGGAGCAAATGTATTACAGCTTCTCCCATCTCCCGGCATGTGTATATTGACTGACTATATCTTGGCAACCGGAACTTACTGGCTATGAATTATTGAACGAAGGGATAAGTGTCCATCATGTAGAACTCAACTTCAGTAGTAGAACGCAAATCTCTGGAACAATGCAATCACTACATTTGTAATTCTTTGAAATTACAATTATCAATCATGAGCACATATCTATCTGGTAAATTATAACAAACATTGTTATTAACATGATGATTAAAGTAATCTTAGAGTGATATTGTTCTTAATTTCTCTCTATTCACGTGTTCCCAGCAAGCAGAATACATAGGGAATGGTAGTTCTAGAAAGGAGCTGTCATGTTGAATGAGGAGGCTTTATGTTGCAATATGTGGAATGCTGTTAGCACCATGCCAGCTTCCCTGTGTTTACCATGAGCACCTTTGTGTAGTCGACCATGTTGCCTTTGTCAGTCCATATTATTTTCTTCATCTTTAATTCATGAACCCTTTAGTATTTAGCAAAATAACGGTCCATGTTCATTTTATGGGCCAAGGCATAGGGAAAACACTATATTTTAGATGAAAAGGTGATCAAGTAGTAATTTGTATTTAATTTGAACTACAAAAGTAAGTTTGTAAAATTGTTTCAAATCATTTTCTTGCAGCATTTATGTATATTTTATAATTAACAGGGCTTTGTTGGATTTATTTATGCAGCACTTTTCTCTATAAATAATCAAGTTCATAAAAGGTCTCTACCTTTCTGATCTTAATCAAAGGTGTCCTGCTAAATTTAACAATACTATGAAATTTTATTTGTTTTCTTTCTCACATGAATAAAATTATTTGTTGTCTTATATTGCATAAAAGAAAACTCTAGCACATCAAACTGAGTATTGACTGCAGTTCTTAATCTGTTGAGAAAATAATAGTTTTAGGTTCAAGAGATCCAAATCTACAAAATCTTTGCTTACACAAAAAGTACTGTATGTATTGAGAATATTATTATTGATTATAACATCAAAAATCTACAGGCATGCATTCTGGAAAAATGTTTGTGGATTACAACACCATGCTGGCCTGACCTCACTGCTCTCAGGGTTTTCCTCCACAGTCTCCCATTTCCTGTAGCAGCACTGAGATTCTAGAAACTCCTACCTAGTTTCTGGCTTTTATTTGATTACTGAGGATGCAAACTCAGTTTCTCACTCTTGCACAGGAACCACCCCTACCCAAGTTATTTTGGTAGCTATCTCCAAGCCTATGATATCATTTTTAAACCCTATTATCATTATGCAGATGTACCACTGCTAAACTTATAATATGTATATAAAATCTGAAACACTTGGATATATTTTAAATATTGCCTCATTATTAATCATCTCTGCTCCTGTGTAAGGAGTAATAATTTCGAGAATAACTTATAAAGAAAACTATAATAAAATGTAAGGACATTTGTGTTTGCTACATTTAACTATTTTAAGCAAACTTTATTAACTTCATTTTATTAATTAACTTATTAATTATATAAGAACGTTTTAATTACCCATATTCCTGGACTATGTTTAAAGAGCAAACACTATAAAAAAAGCAAAAGTAACATAAATAATTTAATTTATTTTAAAGAATATTTCCTTGACTGATGTTTGAAAATGAATTCCTCACTGAGAGTACAAATGGGTTCCAATTCTTTCTTAAATAATAAAAAAGTGTATAGTAAGAGACAAATCACAGAACTACCAAAAAGATTCATTTCTGCTGTGTTGTTGAGTTCAGATTGTAAATAATAAATCCAGACAGTAACAAATAGGAAGCCAGCAAGTAACCTGATATCAGTTTGCTATCATAAGAGTTCTCTGTCTGAAATGGTACAAAATGTGGGCCCGGTTGAGTAACAAGATGATCTCTGGGATAAATCAGCAATTTCAAGAGAAACTAAACAGTGATTTTTATGATCTCTGCCTGCATATTACTGTTATATGATAGGTTAAAACACAGTATTTCAGGACTAAATGTAATTCATAAGTCATAACATTAAAACTTGACTACATGCTTAATAAAATTTAAATTTATAGTTCATACAATCCTAAATCAAAATTTTCATTCAATATTTAATTAAGCACCTTCTTACAGTAGTTTGAAAAATCAGTTGTATATGTTGTCCACATTAAAAAAGTTTTGATTTGTTTTATTTTGTTTTTGATAGAAGAGACAATATGCTATATGCTTCTGAGAAGTTAAAGTACAGACAGCTAGAAAAGCAGGGAGGTGGAACCAGAAGGAAGACTGATTGATGAAAGAATGAGTGGGAGGTCAAGAAGGAGACATATGGATAGGGAGCAGAGGAACAATGGCACTACACAGGCAAAATAGGCTCTTTTTGGTCAAGAAGCTTACTGGGGCTGAGGTACAGCGATGGACTAGCTCAAGATAAATGTCCTAACAAAGTCAATGAAGACAGCATTGGGGAAAATAGAGGGAGGCGAGACTTCTCCACTCTCCTGGCAATAAAGGATTGGGTTACGGTTTAGAAGACTGCTACATTTGTGGAAGATAAGAGTACCTTTCAGTTTCCTTTATTTGTTCAATAAAGTTTACAAAAAAAAAAAATCATGAGCTGAGAACAAAGTAAAGACCAGGTGATAAAACACTTGGAAATTCAGAAAGTGTGAAATAGTTCCCCAAGGACAGAAAGAGTGAGTTTATAGCTCACCGTAGTAGTGGAATAGACTGTCTGCCTGGCTGCGGGTTCATCTGCGTTTGTAGATGATAAAGCCAAATGCATTCATTCTGCACACAGATCAACTCTCACATCTATGCTTAATCCCTACCCTCACTTCATCCACAGAGATCGGAAGAGAACAGGATGACAGTCTGGTTTTATTTTTCTATTCAGATAGATAACATTCCTGTAGTCTCATCGAATTGCCATAACAAATATCCCACTAAAAAGATTTAAACAAGAGAAATGTGTTTTTTTTTTCTCCATTATGGAACTTAGAAGTCTGTAAGATCTTCTAAACCCTTAAGCTCTAAAGAAGACTATCTCTGTATCTTTCAACTTTGAGATTATAAATATTCTTCTACTTGCTGGATAAAACTCTCCCTTTGTTTCTCTCTCCCTCCCTCCCTCCCTCCTTCCCTCCCTCCCTCCCTTCTTCCCTCTCTCCCTTCACCCCATCAGACAGAGACCTCCAAAGACTCTGTTTCTAAAAGAGGTATATAGAAATGATCCAGTTGGACTTAGATGTAGGGGCCACGTTGTCCACTCAATACAGTATGATGAATTGGTTAGGTCTAGAGAAACTCTTTTCTGAGTTTCCGAGACTTGACTAGAATGATTGTGCTGGGTGAAAACATTTACTCTAATGCTCTAGTTTTCTAGTTTTATTCATTTCCCTCATGTATTCATTCTATTCTTCCAAACTTTAGTCCAAGGAACTTCTGTTGATCTTGATAAGTCCCCTCCTACCTACAGCTTCCATTCTCTTCTAGAAACCTCCACAGCCTGTTATGTGTAACATCATTTTCTACCTTTCATTGCATCATAAAACTCACCTTATCTCCCATAATGAACACACGTGTTGAAGTCTCTCATTTTTGTACTGTTAAATTTCTTCTTCCTTTGTACTAGAATTGTGTGGATTAATGTATTCTGATTTTCTATAATTTTTTTTCAGTGCAGATTCTCAGAGAATTATGAGTCCAACATGTGTTCCGTTCTTTCACTGAAGGCTAATTTATTTTTTCTATGTTTAATGATGGCCTTTGTTTTCCTCTTTTGTTTTAAATTTCTCATTTAATTCTACTGTTATGTTTATGTTTCCTCATATTAAATACGGTGCATATTCTAATTTTCTTTCTGTTCTATAATCCTTAATTTAAAGTAACATCTTAATGAAGTTTATTTCTCATAAACAAAGATAAGGAAATTAAATTTATTTGTACTTCCTCAAATTCCTCAATGAAATCTCCTTTCATCCAGTTTTCATTGACCTTTAGTACCATTCATGGTCTCTCAAAACTATTATAATAGGTATTCATTTTGATTTCTTATAGTTAGGCACATTATTGGTACAATGGTTACTAAAATCACTTCTCTATAGCTTATAAAGTATTTCCTTTATAGATCACTGTATTTAAAAACCATGAAATACAAACAGTGGAGAGGAATGAAAGGTGTTCAAAACTAATTTGGAAATTCTGGCCTTAAATGAAGACAGAGTTGATATTCCAAAATCATGTAATTTGACTAATAATGATTGAAATATCCAGGAAAATATCCAGATTTATTGTGAAAAGTTGAGGGGTATAATATTAGTTCTGTTTTTAAACTGAACATAATATCATTACACTGATGTCTGTAGGTTGAGAATTTGAAAATGCAAGGAGTTATATAAGATGGAAAATGGACCCTAAAAAGTGTTGGAAATCTAAATATATTCATCCAAAAGGCATAACAATGGTCAATAGGTAAAGTTGCTCAAAGAGTCTAGTAACCTAAGAAATAAAAATCAAACTGCTATGCCATATTAGCTCAAAACTAGCAGTCTTTCTATCACTAGAAATTCAAGCTATTACATGTAGTAACTGTGATGAAGGAAAATAGTCACTTTTACATCACAGGTGGGCATACAGATTGGTGAATCAATGATGGAAATGGAATTGGAGTTCCTAAAATAATTAAAACCAGGACTGTTATATCACATACTTATTTTTCTTAGAAAAATTTTAAATTTGCAGCATCATTATGTCATCTACTTACCCTTGTGTATTGAAGAATATTTCACAAAAGTAAGAATATGTGAGAAATCTAAATGTCTGATGATGGGAATTTTCTGCTTGTCACAAAATTAGTGAAGTCATTTTACTAGATGATTTAAATTAAATACCTAAAGAATAATACTTCATGATCTCAAATTCATATAGAATTTGAAACCAAACTTAACAAGCAAACACATCTTTTAAACTCTAAAAATAAGGGAGAATAGCAGTGGTCATCAGAGGCAGGAGAAGGTGAGGTTGGGTGGACAACGGGCAACAGCAGTAGGTCTGTAGAAGAAACAGATCCTGACATCTGATGTTCAACCAAAAGCCTAAAATTATTACCAGGCATTGATTTGAGGGTTTTCTTACATGAGATTACAGCTTGCCTTACCACACACACACGTGCAACTATGAGATGATGAACATTAACTTACTTCACTGTAGTAATTATTTTACCATACAATTTTACCATTCCTTAACACATTTATTCATCAATATGTACACTTTTAAAAGAAGAAATATGGAAAGCTGAAATTAAATTGATAAGAAAAATAAAGTAACATGGGCACACTTTAGGTGGTAAATGAAATCCATATCATGCTCTTAAACATGATTCTCTAATGCCCTCTAAAAGCAGCTCCTACATTGCATGGAGTTTAGATACAACAAATGCTTTTCATGGATATTTTTTGAGTCTCATAAAGATCCTATCAAATTGCTGTACTAATTTTTGCTTTGCAGTGAAGAAATTATGACACTGTTAAAGAATTTCTAAATTTACAGCTTTAATGAAGATATAAGTTACTGTTATACGTCAAGAAAGTGGGAGTCTGTTTTTGGAAATTTTTATTGAATTTTTATGTATTTCACATACAACATTTTAAACATCTTTATGCCCAGCTCCCCACCAGTACCCTACCATAGCATCCCTTATTGGATTTTAAAAAAAAGAGAGAGAAAGAAAGAAAAAGAAAATAGAGATAGGTGAGATGGATCAGCAGGTAAAGTCACTTGACCCCAAGAAATACAATCTGAGTTTGATCTCTGAGACCCACACATTGAAAGGAGAGAATGAACTGCCACAGGTTTTCTTCTAACCAACTCTTATGCACCATGGCATAAATACACCCCACCTGTACATGAACTAAATAAATAAATCCAAAAGAAATTTGAAATAAGCAGCAGCTTCAATGTGTTCAAAAATATTTTATTTAAAAATACATAGTGATTTTCCTTAAAATTCAAATGAAATTAGAATAGGTATTAAGAAAAAAATAGCTTTGAAAATATTTCCAGAAATTATTTTCTATAGGTGATTTTATTTCTGATATTTGGCAATATACTTTATAGGGAATTTCCTAATATATACACCTGGACAAAGGTACTTTTGTTATTATATCTACCTCTACTACTTGGACACATGTAAATTTTAATCACAGAATTTTGATTAATTCGTTAATTTAGATGAGCTTTAAAATAAATTACTACCTACAGAAGGTGAGTCAGAGCAATTTTATGCTTCATATGGTGTTCGTAATTTGGCATGCTCCAATCATGAAAAGACCAAATGCATGGAGTCTTCAACAGATGTCTTACTTGCATAGGTTCATAATACACTGACAGGTTTTTCATGCTGAACTCCGAAATTCCCTGATTCCTGGTTGGCTAGAAGAAACAAGCCTCATAAATACCTCAGAGGAAAAACAAATCAGTGCAGCTGCAACCCAGGACAGGATTATTCTTAATATTCACAATTAATTTCTAGAGCGCAGCTTGTACAAAACATTACCAGATGCTCTGTTAACAAATATGTGTTCATTTTGGCTACTACTGATTTCAGAAACCTGCTCTACTCTCAGGAAAAGCCAAAGGTGAATCAACTGGTAGGCATTGCCACTTTTTTTTCTTCCTAATTTGTTTTATGATAATGCTTTTTAGCAAATGAATTGTAATTGAGACTGAATTAAGGACGATATGGCAACAGAGATGCACAAAAGCCTCGTCCAGCTGAGGCCATCTTATCAATATGTGGATGAACAGCAATGGCAGAGTTCTCAATAACTTGCTTTCCTGTTATGAATCTGCACTGGTTCTAAAATTTCATATTTCAGATTCAGAAGTAAGTGAGTTGAATTTTTAATGAAATGACAGAGTTGTATGCATTCTTAGTGTAAGTGAATTTTAGGAAGTAGCATATAAGATTTTATACATGACGATATTGCCCTGGTTTCTTTAGAATTTTAAAAACATTTTTTCTTGTGTGTTTCTAGGATATTTGTGTAAATATGTACGTATATGTGTGTATGTTATGTGTATGCTTACATTTATGTGTGTGCATTTGTTTGAATGCAAGTATGCACCTAGTGTGCTCAAGTGCATGTGTGTGTGTTTGTGTGTTGTGAGAGAGAGGCAGAGAGAGAGAAAAGACAGAGAGAGAAAGAAAGAAAGAAAAGAGGAAGAGAAAAAGAGAAGAAATCTTATGGCCTCAGTTCCCACCTTCCACCTTGTTTGTGACACTCTCTTTTTGTTGTTTGATGCTGCTTAAACCAGCCGAACTGGTCCTCCAGTTTCTGGAGATGATCATGTCTCCCATTCCATGTCTCCATAAGGTTGATGAGATTGCAGACATTCACTACCTCACCTAGTTTCAACTGCATTCTGCGATTCAAATGCAGTACCTCACACACTTGTGTTGCAAGTGCTTCCCCACTGAAGCATTTTCAAGCTTAGAATAGATTGTTTTGCTGTATCCAGCACAACAGTCATCCAGAAAATCCTCAAAGAGGGACTGGACATAATGGAGGAAAGACATACACTTAATTAGAATCTCAAGAATGGAGTATCAGGAGGCTCTGCTGAGGGAACAGAGGCCAGAGTTCTTGTCCTATTTTTTATTTATTGGCTTAACTTATATAACTAGAGCAAAATCCACCACTCAGTTCAGAGAGACTTGTGAAAGTTTCCTCAATACTTCTCCTATGCTATTTTGAAACAGAGGACTTGTTGCTAAGAAGGAAACTAGCTAAGCATAACAGAACTTATGACATGTTCAGTTAGAGCGTTCTTCTTTTATCAAGTCGGCTCCATGACACTGAGTTCCTTTTTCTGCCTCAACAAACATGTCTGGGCAGCTTTGTGCCATGTAGACATCCTTAACTGCAGGCACTGTTGCACATAGTCAAACATGCTATCATCTGTGCTCAAGTGATGTAGCTGTCCTTGACATCTCTCTGTTTCTTTTTATATAAGTGTTGCATGAGGATAGCCATGGTCAGTTTTGGAGGCAGAATATTCACTTTATTTTTAATTATGTACTTTGATTCTGTACACTGCAAAGAAAGAGCCCAGATACAATCACAATGAGGAAAACAACAATGGTAGTGTTTTATGAATATGGTGGGACAGAAAACTTTAAATTCAGTCACTATTTTTCCAATTATTTTTTCATAAGACATAGTTACACGTATATAACTTACTTGCCCATATATTTCTGCAGAGAAAGAATACTCACATTTGTACTTCTTATTTTAAGTTTTGATGCTTTATTTATTATGCTTATTTTATTTTTATGACTGTATTTCCTGCATATTTTTAAGTGCATCTGTGTCTCTCAATGCCCATGGAGGTCAGAAGGGGCACTGAATTTCCTGGAACTGGAGGTACAGACCTAGTGACTGTGTAGCAGCTGGTAATCCATTCTGGTCCTCTGCAAGAGCAGTCAGTGCTCTTAACTGATGAACCATCGCTCCATCCCCAAATTCACATCTTTAAGAATATGTAATTCTCTCAAAAGCCAAATCTATAACATGTTGACATGCCAAAATTCAAAATAATTTTGCACAATGTTTATACAAAAAATATGTCTGAATTTCCTGATACAGGACAATGACTCATATAGCCATTGATACAATTATATCATGAGAAATTTTTTAAAAGACTATAATTAAATATTATTTATTTTTGTCATGTTCTCTGAAATATAAAATGTAAAAATTTGAGTATAGGGGCTTGTTTTCATTTCACAGTAATATTTACAGGTATCCAAACTGTAGTTGGCTGATACATAATAATTTATGGCTTTTTGTTCTAATGATGTAATTACAAATTACAGATTCAATATAATATAACTGAAGAGTGGCATTGTGTAGGATTTGAATGTTATCTCCCAATATAAGCACATACGGAGCAAATACATAAGCCTGAACCCAAATGGTTCTGTTATAAACAGGCATTATTTTAGTTCCAATGACTAGGAATGAAGAATCACCTGTGATTAAGAAGGGACCAGAACCTGAAGTGAAACCTTTGTTTTACTGGGGCTGAGAAAGCAGCCATAAGTAACAAGAGATTAGTATTACTGTGGTGAAATCTCCTGGGAAGTATTTCCTTAGTGCACAGAAGCTGTGATCCAGAGAGGCCTGAGCCTCTATCTCAACGTGGAAGAAAGACTTGGCAATGTGTAAGAGTCTCCAGCGTGGTTCTGATGCTGAAAATGTGAAGGGGTCACAGAGATTGTGGGGTCTGGTTCTGTCTTAAAAGGTACTGAGTAAGCCAAGCAACTCTGCATACCCTGAAGGGACAGTAGGAGTCTGGCCTGCTCTGTCTGATGCCATAAACCCAGGTCCCAGGAAGCCACTGCAGGCCTCAGCATTTGCTTCATCTTTTCCCCCCACAAAGATCACCGCAGACCAGAACCAAGTTTTGGGGTTTCGTTTCCTTATTCCTAATTTCCACCTCAGCCCTACAAGCTTCCCGCCTTTACTTAAAGACCTCACCTTGAACTTTCCCGCCTTCTGTAATGGCCAGAAAGGCCTGCCTATATAAACCTCTGCCTTGGTTTTAATAACTGAACTGTCCACTGGCGCAGTATCCTGGGAACTCTCCTGCCGCACTCTGAGCCACCCACTGTCCATTCTCTGGGATGACTGGAGCACAACAGCCATGCTCGATATGGAGACCCACCCACAGAGATCATCTGAGGCTTGGAACAATTAGATGCCAAGCAAGGCCATTGGTGAAAGTACAGTTTCAGTTGCAGGGATCGTAAAAGATAATCCGAGGTTTTGCACCAGGAGAGGTCAGAAGAACCCATTGTTGAAGTTGCAGCCTCAGTTTCAATGGAGACCCCAGCATTTTTTAGATGTCAGGACCATGGACAACCGCCAAGACTAGCAGAAGACATGTAATGGAGCAGGAAAGGTTCTGTGACATGAGCTGTGTGTGTGCTGTGGTTGGCAGAACCAGAACAGTGGATCCAAAGCTATTTGGAGCCCAAGAGATTGGGAGTAAATCTTAGATAGCCAGTCTATCTACAGTTTCTCCTTTAAAAATCAGCTCTCCTGCATGTATTGCTGTAGGTTTTTAACATCAAGGTTCTAGGAACCTATAATATTCTGTTCCTTTTCATTAATTTTTTTAATTTATTAGTATTTTATACATATGAATGTATTGCATGCATGTGTATAAGTGCATCTGTATCATGCCCACAGTGGCCAGAAGAGGGCATTACATCCCCCAGAACTGGAGTTACAAATAGTTGTTAGCCACCATGTGGGTGCTTGGAATTGAACCTGTGTACTCTGCAAGAGTAGTCAGCAATCTTAACCACTAAGCCTCCTCTCCAGCCCAAGACTCAATTTCTATATAGTCAGGTCCCACCTCTCCTGCCTCTTATAATCTTTCTAAGCTCTCTTCCAACTGGTCCCTGAGCCCTGGAGGGATGAAGCTTAATATAGGAGTCCTGTCTGGGGACACACACTCTACAGACTTATTCTTTATGCTTTGTCTATTTGTGGCATTTTTTTGTTCATTATTCTCTGTTGTATAAGGGAGCTTCACTGATGAGAGTTGAGAGATGCATTAATATTCTCTCACCCCCTTCTTCCACTATTTGCTTAGGGCTAATAATCACAACAATGAAGGGCAGACAAAATTATATTGATGTAGTAATGGCACTTTTCTCTTAGGGGGTAATCAACAGCTACCAAACTGAACTTAAAGCCCAGTCAATGGGAGGAAACAAATATCGAATAAGTAAATGTAGCCAAATATATGTGGCTGGAGAGTTACATCACTTGACAAATGTAATTTCTATTTTCATGATGAATATAAAGCCTTATATTTATAGATAATTATTCCTGTCACCACTCATCAAAGAAGCTTCTTTGCAACAGAGGCTAATACAGAGTTCCACAACTGATCACACATAAAGAGAAATTACTAAGTGACATATCTACAAAAGGACATCTACATTTTAAATTTTAAACAATTAAATTTATCTCCTTAGTAGAGGAGACGTTATCTATATAGTGAAATGTATAATAGAAAGTTTTAACAAGGTATATTGTCTTGTTTACCCATTATTGACAGAGAATGAGGCAATTGATTATATTTTGATGAAAACTTTTCATTTAAAAATGTGATATAAGTGTCTAATAATTGAATGCCATAGAAATTCCAAATCTTTAAACTGGTAAACTTTTGAATTAATAACAATAAAATCATAGTGAACTCGAGGTATCATTATTGAACACCCTAAAAGTTACTTATAGTAGTTTGGTATTTTTAAGTATTTTGAACATTTACTAAAACATAAATGCTCTTAAATAAACCTTGATCAAACATATGTTTAATATTTTAAGCCACTCTTTTTTACCAGTTACTGTTCTAGTAAGCTTTTCTATTGCTATGACAAAACAAACTGATCAATATCAAGCTGGGGAAGAAAGAGTTTATTTGTCTTATATTACCCAGATCATAGTTCATCACTGAGAGAGCCCAAGGTAGGAACTCTTTGCAGGAACCTGAAACCAGGAGCTGAAGCACAGGCTGTGTGTAGGGCTCTGGACCCCCTGAATACCCTTTTCTCTTAGGGCTAGGCTCTCAGCCAAGAGCCAGCCAGATCTCGTCAGCTGCGACTTCTGAGAAAAACACCCTGGCCCTTAAGGCTATCCACAACTTACTTGTACCAACAGTGTGAGACACATCCTGTGCACAACCCCTTCCTGAGGACCTGAACTTCTGATTTATGAAAAAAACTCAGGAATTTTCCATACCTTCCTCGCTGGGTGTATATGTATGTGCACGCTGTCTTAATTAAAAAAAGCTGGTTTTTCCATGTGTGACATTGCTGTGTGTGTGTCTTTGTCTCTGTGTCTCATTCCTCAGCCCCTCTCTGCATAGACTCGGGCGCAGTTGTAGTGCAGGTGTTACAGCTGTGAAGAAATGCTACTTACTGGCTTGCTTTCCTGGCCCATGCTCAGCCTGCTTTCTCATACAATACAAGACAACCTGCCCAGGGGTGGCGCTGCCCACAGTGGGCTGAGCCCTCCCAAGTCACTCAACAATCAAGAAAATACTCCACATCCATGGCCACAAGCCACTTAAATGGAGGAAATTCCTGAATTAAGGTTCCCTCAACCCGGGTGTGCCAAATTGATGACAAAAGTTAACCAGCACAGTTAGCAAGATTATATCAATAATTGTGTTAAGTTAATTAGAGGTTCAGTTGAACATCTACTAGAAATTTAAGTCTCATCATGTACCTATCTAAAATAATCTTACTCAAACTTTTATAACTTTTTATGTGTAACATAAGTCCTGCTTTTACTTTTTACCACTCTGGATATAAATTATTTTTACTAAAATATTTTCATACTTATATATTTTTGTCTCTCTCTGTCCCCATCTGGTGTCCCCACAGCCACTCCCCCAAATACATTCTATAATATTCAATAAGGACTCTCTAATCAAGTTAGTGTACACAGACACCCCTCAGTGAAAGTGTATCCACTAGAGTCTAGCCAACCTGTCTAGAGTCTTTCTGTTAAAGATCAGCTCTCCCTTATCCAGCAGACCTGTTGCCTGTTTTCCCAGTGTATGCTGGGCTTTGTTCATGCTGACACATTAAAGTAGGTTTACAAGAGCAAGTTCTCAGGAGCACATGGCACTCTGCTTCTTTTCTTTTAAAAATATTTTATTATTATTATTGATTATTTTAAAACAATTAGATATAAATAGCATTAAGAAATAAATTTGCCATCTGATATGAGGACTTTTTTCAAGGCATATTAAGCAAATCTATCCTCTAAAAATTTCAGTGACAAACTAATATTTGATTTCATTCAAGTGAACAAGAAATCAATCATGACAATTAAGGTAAAACTTTAAATTTTTAAGTAGCTGAGAATAAATCAAAATAAGAATTTGGCTAGTGTAATCTGGAGCAGTAATATTTGAACAAACAAAAATCTTCTTAAAGTCCAATTTGAATTAGCAAAGATTAAAGCAACACATTTTGTCAAAAATTTTTTTACGAGTTTGTGGGATCCTTTCTTATTTTGAATTTCAATTTTTAGTTTTAAAAATATTTTATTTATTGTTATTATTTAACATGTATGAATGTATTGTTTGCATGTGTCTAAGTGCACCCAAGTCTTGCATTACTAGAGAGTCAGAAGAAGGCATCACATTCCCCTGGAACTGGAGTTACTAATGGTTGTTAGCATTCATGTGGGTACTGCTAATCAAATTTCTGTAAGGTCAGCCAATGCTCTTGACTATTGAGACAACTTTCCAGCCCCTAATTTTGGAGTTTTAATTAATCTTGTATTACTTTTGTTATGCCCAGAGAATGGCTCCCCAAGAACCACTACAGAATCCGGAGTGTGTGTAAGAACAGAGAGCCTTTATTCTAGCTTAAGCTAGAACTCTCAGACCTCACCAATGCAGTGGATCCGTGCTGAGAGCCCCGAAAGGAGGGGGTAAGAGGTTTTTATAGGTTAGGAACAAAGGGAGGTGGAGATTTACCATGTCACTATGGGTTATATACCAAAATTGGTTAAAAAGAGCTCTATACGGTTTCTTTTTGGTGGGTTCCATCTCTGGGGCAAGAGGATGGAATGCATTACTCAAGCCTATTGAAATGTGCTGACCATTGCCCAAGTCTGGCTCTGACCCTTGTTTTTCTAAGCTTATCGCAATGTGCCAGTCACTCCCTGATTGTACTGGCTTAGGTTTGTTTTCTTGTTCTTTTAGACTGGAAACCAGAGGCTTATTAGAAGGACAAAATGGAGCCATCCTGGCTTCATGTGATGTCCTAAGCCAAGTATTTTACAGAAGCGAAAAAAGCAGTTAATCTATGGACATTAGGAACAGGGCAGGAATTTCTAAGGGCCTCACACTTTCAGTAGTGATTAATAAACTTTTCATGATTTAGTTCTAATTGGGAACTGGCCTGTCTCTTTTACCTTCCATAGGACCTGACAGTTCCATAGGTAGCTCCAGCTTTCCTCTATGCAGATGGATCTAAATTCCAGTGGTAAGAACAGCATTCCATAAACTGCCTTTAATATAAACATCTTTATATCATGAAGAAACAACAACTCCCACTGGAAACACTTTATCCTTTAGCTGTTCCCAAGAGCACAATGTCCCTATTATAGGGCTATTTGTTTTCAGCTCTGGATCACTGAGCCTGGTGGCCAGTCAGACTCAAGAGTTTTTTGAGCATATTTTGAGATGAATATAGTTAGATTTCAGCTGGGGGACTAAATCCTATCTTCAGAGACAGCTTCTCAGGGAGTTCATACAGCACATGACAATGTATTGATGTACATAACAAGCACTTATTTATTGTAGAACTAAAAATATAGGTTGTATTGTTGATTTTTTCTCCTTTCTGTAGCCTAAATAGATTATTTCCAAAAAATGAGTTTTATAATTTATTATGTTTTGAATTGGGAACAGGAAATCTCAAATGTCAGAACATAAAAGTCAGAATATCTGACATTGAAAGGTTACTTTCTGATAACCTAAAATTTTAAAAGATCATAAGGACATAACAGCACTTATAATCAAGGACCATTATGCCAACCAAAGTATCTGCCTTTACCATTGCCTAACTTGAATTTCTCCTTTGCTATATTTTGGGTGATAATATACTTGAACATTTGTATGCATTATTAGCTTTTGTCTATAAAAACTCAGACAATCTGAAAATGATGATTTTTCTGTATTGATATTTTCCAATAGAGGTCATGTAAATTTTTTTTCAATTCAATATTATGCTAGGTTTGAATGCAGAAAATCATTAATCTCCCCCTCTCTCAATCTTCTCTCTCTCTGCCTGTGTCTCTCTCTGTCTCTCTGTCTGTCTCTCTCTGTGTGTGTCTCATGCTCTCTCAGTAAATTGCTCTAGATTAGGGTTTTTTATTCCTCTCTCAGTTCAGACAGTCTTGTGAAAGCTTCCTCAAGACCTCCTGGTATGCTATAAAAAGAGAAACTTGTCTTCTAAGAAGGGGTTAAGCTACTTAAGCATGACAGAACTTGTGACCTGTTGTTTGGTTAGAGTTTTCTTTTCTTACTGAGTCTGGAATCCAGGAAACTTACTTCCTTTACCTGCCTCAAAATTCATGTCTATGTAGCTTCCTGCCGCATAGACATCCTTGACTACAGGCAGTGAGCACAGTCGAGCATGCTTTCAGCAGCACCCAAATAAAACAGTAGTCCCCAGAATTATAGATTTCACTACAATTGTAGAAGCTGAGCAATGAAATAGAAGATTTGATTAGACACCTAAGGTTGAAGATATCCACACTGAAGACTTTAATACTATTTGATTATATTTAAATGCAATCAAATGGAAACAATTTAAATAACTTGATTAAGGCATCCCATAATTTATAAATAATCTATACTGATGCATGACATGAATATATACTACTTTTGCTTATGAATTACAATTTAGGAAATACTTATAAGGATTCACCATCCTTCCTGCTCAGTCTGTTTTCTTAGTTCTAGCTTTTTATCCCTCTGCCTTTCTCTATTCCATGGCTGTCTCTTATTTCTTCTCATTCCAAGTGGATTTCTAGAATGTTCTCCTTGTCATGGCTTACTTTAATACAACCTTACTACTGTTGCCCTATAAGATGCCTTCCAGTTACAACAGTCTACAGCTGTTCTGTAGCAGCCACTAATCAAATATATTTTTCTACACTTGAATATATGTAATAAGACTATAGAAATTATGGAATCTTATTTCATTTAAATATAAAAGTAAATATATACACATGACTGCCTGGTAGTTACTATATTGATTGGTGCCATTTTGTCTCTCTTTTAAATTAATTAAAATTTACTAATGACAAAGAATTTTTCTGTATAAAAAGAAAGTTTTATATACATAATTTAGATTGTTGTATATTGCAGTAACACATACATAAAATATTTGCAAAATGAATAGAAAAATTCTAATAACATGTCATCTAACCATTCATGACTATATTATTCTTCAGTTCCACCACTGTTATCACATTTATTAATTCTCTGTGTGTGTGTCTGTGTGAGTGTGTGTGTCTGTGTGTCTGTGTGAGTGTGTGTATACTCTAATGCATATGATAGGTCCTGTGTATGGAGAAAAGAGGACAACTGGCAAAAGTTAATTCTCTGCTTCCTCTTTGTTTGGTCCAGGGATCAAACTCAGGTCATCAGGCTTGGCAGCAAACACCTTTGACCACTGACTTCTTGTCCTAGCCTGATCTGTGTGGACATTTTCCTCCCCAACTGACATTAATAAAATTCATTAAGATGACTCCCTTTGTTTGACTTTTATACTTGAATACTCTAAAATGTATTGTTAATTATAATGTAATTCCTATTATTAATTTCAGATCCTTTCCAAATGTTTTACATATGTTCAGTCCTTTGATTATTACTAATCCTATGAAGCATATTTTATTATTGTCATTCTACTGATTTGTAGCATCAGTTACAAGTTGTTTAAAAACAAATCCTATTTACCCAAAGCACCCAAAGGTGGGGAAGATCAACTCACAGTCCATCAATGAGAGAGTCAGGGAAGGGACACAAATCAGGAACCCGGAGGCACAAATTAAAGCATCAAACACAGAGGAATATTACTTACTGCCTTGCTCTCCGTGGCCTGTAAAGCTACCATTCCTATATTGCCCTTGCCTATCTGCCCTGAAGTGACATTACTCATAGTGTGGTGAGTTTTCCCACATCAATTAATAATCAAGAATTTGTCCCACAAACAGACCCACAAGCCATTCTGTTGGAGAGAATTCCTCAACTGAGATTCCATCTCCCTCATCATTCTGATTTGTGTCAATTTGACAAAAACTAAGCAACACACCCATTGTGTCTCTTATTTGAAAATTCCTTATTGTTATAATATATAATACCTTTAATTTAACAAATATTTTTTGAAATACCATCCATTCCTTTTTGATTAAGGATACTGGGAAAAAAAAAAAAAACGGCAAGTTTTATGGCACTTTCCTTTCTTGAATTGCATGTGAAATTTCACCACAATCTGACAATTCTGCTTAAGTGATTTGGTATGAAAAGAGTTTGATGGAGGAGGATAAAAAGAAGAAAAGTTTGACTGTGCAGTAACCCTGCCTCTGGGCAGGTATGACTACAGTGGAAACCAGAGTTCAGCATTCCCCTGCTAACCCTGCGAGTCCGTTCTTTCTCTGCTAGTCCAGCTTACCCTGAGTACCAGTACAGTGAACTCTTTTGTCTGCCACTACCTATTCCTTCATGTATCCAGACTGATTCATTGGTAAAAGAGTGAATCTAATATGTAGTAGGACAATTCAGTTTATAAATGTTCCCCATCAATTCAAATTCATTAGGAAAAGTCAATTACATTATAGAACTCCAAATATTTCAAAAGTACTCATGTCTGAAAGTGCATATTTCTAAAATATCAAAATATGCCCTTTGATACCATGTGAATTTTTATTGGCCTTCCTGGTTCTATCAGTGTCAAAGTGTTGCCTAGGTCACAAATTTGCATGTTGTTATTAGCTTCACAAGTGAAGTTTGTGTAGTACATTATCTAGTCTTGAACGCTGACTTTTTTTTTTTTATTCTTTGCAATGTTTTCAAACTAATTATTTCTTCTCAAGGTGTGTCTAAAATATGTTTTTATGGTCAGAATTATAGAAAATCTTTTTCATTTTCAACTTGGAAATACTGATTGCTGTTAATATGACGTTTGCTATTACTATTTGGAGTTTCCTTATTGTGAAAGTTTACCCAATTTACTTCGTTTAATCATGAAATGCTATTTGAACCAAACACTGAAAATGTTTTTAACAGTTTCCTTGTCAAAATTTATTCCCATGCTATGTGAATGTATAACTAGAGATACAAAAGTATATAAATTCTAATCAGATAGAGTCAATTTGAAAAAAGATACATAATTCTTAGAAAATGTAAATGAAATACTTTTAGAACAGAAATAGGAAAACTTTTCATAAATAAGGCATTGAAGAAAGTTTGATACATCCTCAGCCTATTGAATTAACATATGTCTTAAAACATTACAGACACAGATTTTTAACAGGGAAATATATTTAAATATACATAATAATCAAAGCTTTTATGTAAAATGGAAAGAATTTCCAGAAATTAATAAAATTATTAGGAACTGAAGAAAACTAAATTAGGTATACAAGCAGTTTTTCTGTGTCTAGAAAGCAAATATGTCCAGATACTATATAATAGTAAATCCAACTTCCAAAAACAAAATTCAGTTATCTCATAATATACTTTTCTATGTAATTTTCCATACCAGTGATTTTTTCTTAATATTTTGATTTTCTTTTATTCTAGATGCAGTATAAGTTCAGTCATGTTATTTTGCACATCAGACAGAGCACTTACTTTCATACATCCATGCCCATTGCTAGTTCAACACTGATTTAACACATTTGTCTTATACAACTTTTGCATCCCAACTCACTTGAACTAGATGGGAAGAAATTATGAGGAAACATTTCTTACTCTTGTCCTAAGAAAGACAACGATGCAGCAGATATTGTTTAACCTGAATTCTCTCACCCAATCATTCAGTTAGGCAGTTGAGATATTTACCCCTTCTGTAGAACCTACCTGGAGCTTGACAGTCAGCTCTCATAGATAGCATAGGTGTCCAGGAAATACTACTAATCCCCCTAAGAATTTTTCATGAAGGGCTAAAATACAGCATTGCATAAGTAAAGAAAGAACATAAGGATTTTTTCTGTGTTTTGTAATGAGCATATTGAAGAT
Organism: Eospalax fontanierii; assembly: GCA_035773235.1. Taxonomy (NCBI): domain Eukaryota; kingdom Metazoa; phylum Chordata; class Mammalia; order Rodentia; family Spalacidae; genus Eospalax; species Eospalax fontanierii. The sequence continues at coordinate 89,709,267 of CM069524.1, forward strand.
GTAAATTTTAAAGCAAATAAAATCAATTTCTGAAAAAGAAATAGTTAAGCAATTTGATCATATAATGAAAGCAGGTGAGTAGAAATGATAGAATTCTAATTGTATATCTTGATACTTTCAAATAAATTAAGTGCACTTCATCTCTGAATAGATATTTGGCCTTCAATATTAATAAATGAAATTTCAATTTACTTAGAAAACATGATAGCGAAACATGATAGTGACCATCATTAAACTGTGTAAGCAGCTTTAGGGCATATAATGCTGATGTGGTTATTGTTCATTATAAAAGTCAGATCGCTTGCCCATATTGAAACTGAATACTGTGGGGGGAAAGGAGATGAATCCTTTTAGTTTTAAAAGAACAGTATAAAGTCAGGTGGTTCAGAGAGCATACTTGTTAAAAGATGTATCTTTTAATTGCAGAAATGTCTGTTTCTAGTCTGTTTTTGTTCTTATATAAAAAGAAATTAGATCTTATTAACATCTCTTAGAATAATAAAATGACTGTAACTAAATGTATAAGTGAATGAATTTTTAAAAGTTTTCTAAGTCTAATTTTGCCCACATTTTTCAGTGGCAGATGAATAGCATGATTTAGCATTATGAACAGCGACATGGTACTTTCACAGTGTAGATATACAACTGAAAAGCAATATGCTGAAGAGAGTTAAAATAGTGTTTTAGGTAGAATATTAAAAAATAGCAATGCCTCCAATAAGACACCAAATATTTAGATTAAAAATACTGATTCTAAGTAGCTTGGAAATATACATTTTTTTAAGTTTGATTGAAAATATAGCATTCATTAATTTAAAAATATTTTTGTAATGGCACTGGACAAATGTTTCAGTTGTTAAGAGCACTGGCTGCTCTTGCAGAAGACCCAGGTTCAATTCCCAACACCTATGTGGCAGCTAATAACTGTCCATCATTCCAGTTCCAAGGAAATCTGACATCCTCTTCTGACTTCTCAAGCACTGCACAACATGAATGCATTTACACATATGAAGGCAATACAGTCATGCACATAATATGAAAAATGAATCAAGTACTTAAAATTATTTTTATTGATTTCGTTGTGAATTTAGTACAATAGCTTTTGATCAAATTTAGACCATGTCTCCCATTTATGCTCTTCCATACAACCCCCACAAGATCTCATGCATTCTGTCATATATGATAAGTCTTATCTTGTCAAGAGTAGGTACCCGGATGTCCCTTGATGCAAGTTCATCCACTGGAGTCTAGTCAACCTATCTAGAGATTTTAAAGATCTATTCTCCCTCACCTGATAGTAATCAGTTGCCAACAGTTCCAAGGTTAGGACTAGGGCCAGGGACTTATACTCAGTTGACTTATTCCATACTGTGTCTTTGTCTGGGACAAGTGGCAGTATGCGCAAGACCTATGCTGGCTCAATCAGATGAACTTCATTTACTTGTAATCAATTGAACACTTATCTATTGAGCACATATTCTGACCTTCTTGTAGACGTAATGCTGTTGTGTGTGGAGAGGGTGCTTGTGATATCAAGAAAACACTGTTACTTTGAAAATCTCAAGTTTAGGACAAAAAAGAGAAAACATTATTAAAAGGTATTACTCCAAGATAAAAAGAGAATTGTGTGTTACGTTACTGTTTAGGAATGAAAGGCCTGTGAACATTAGCGAACTTTCCCTAAGAAAGGACACCCAGGACTTATTACAATTCCAAATGGACATGTGCAAATGTTTCAGGCTATCCTCTTCACTCCAGTGTCACCAGTTCGTAGAACTTCATTCCACAGAACCACTCCTAGCTCTACTCATTCATAAATACTTTCTCCCTTACTATGTTTTATCCCTAAGTTCAATTTGTCTAATCATCTTGGTGCTATGATTTTACTGAGACTAAGACATGAAAGTTTCCAAAATTTGATTCTATAAGATGTTCTATAACTTCCTCTTCCTTTTAAAAACTTTCTGTGTTCCATGGGCATGATTACCTATGCATATTAGCAGCTCAGTATTTCACTATGTGCACAAATGTCTGCACATTCCCTTTGTGCCTGAAACAGTTTCCAAATGATTTGGCTGCACAGTCTACATAGCTCTGTATATATCTGGTGTTTTTTTCTGTAAACTCTGACAATTTTATATTGGTCATGTGCCCAGTTTTTAGTTTTTCAATACTAACTCTTATATTCTTCCTAACCTTAAGTTGTGTGTCACATGCTATTTAAACTATACCCCCCATAATTTGATTTTATAGCACAATAATTTAATATTTGCATATACACACATTAATGTATATGTACATATTTTTAAATTAAGAAACTGCTATTTAGATTTATAGATCTCTTAGTTTGCTTTTGGTGATCAGTATATTCATTCCCAAAGAATTAAACTTAAAATTATTAAATGTATATTAATATAATTTAATATAAATAACTATATTTTTGTGACATTATTGAAAACTCACAATACATATTTTTTGCTGAGTGGCAATTTTATTATTAAATTTAGCAGGAAGTGTTTATTTCTAAAAATTCCAAAATGCTAGTTAAGGAGACCTTGAAAATTTTTCATTAAGAGAAACAGCACACATAAAGATTTTTCTTTCAAGAGATTCACAGCCTAATTTAAGTAGGTCGACCCTCCATTACTTTTCACCTCTAAATCAAGAACTCTACTTTTTTTTTTCTTCAATTTGAAAACATCTATATCTTTAAGGTAATGAACTATGTAGTTACAACTAGTCTGCAATGCAAAAGAGACAGCCTTTCCAAATCACTGGGCCTGTTTGGGTAACATAAGTCAATTTAATTTCTGTAAAGTAGATCTTCTTATCAGGGTTTTCAGCTGAAAGTCTTTTAATTTCCCTGTAGGTTTTTAACTCCGTGATGATTTTGGTAATTAAGAGTTATGCATCTAATGACATGAAGTTTGCTAGGCAAAGAGCCTCTGCCTGCACTGTTTATAGCAAGTTCTCCCTGAACGGCTGGTGGCAGCATGTCTCAGAATGGAGAACAAAGGAAGGTAAGTCTTCCTTTAAAGTAAATGTGCCATGTTCTCAGACCTGTAATTCAACTGACTCAATAGCAAAGGTTTGCACTTGACAGACTCAATAAACAATTTTATATTGTGGGAGGATTTAGGATATGCCAGCAAACTATATAAAATTTCACACTACTGTTATATTGAGACACTTTGGGTTGCTAGTGGTGCAAGAAGTGTCTTTCATATGTAAAAGATTGAAGTGCTTCCTTTTTTTTTTTAAACCAGAAAACTAACAGACAAAGTAACTCCAAAGTAACCATATCATAAATCTAGAGGAAGTCTCTCAATACTTCTTCCTGTTTCATAAAAAGCATGATCTTTGGCATTAATATATTGGAGGTGAGGGCATATAATTGCACCAGATAGGAGGAGTAGGAGGAGTAGCTTTAAAGAGTGACCTCACTGAGATGGCATACTAAGATTTCTCAGCCTTTGTCATCTCAATGAGGCAATGATTTAGTAACTACCCAGGGTGAAATTGGGTCTCTAGAATAACAATTTAAAAGCTGCAGCAACCCAGTGAGGCACACACACAGACACACACAGACACACAGACACAGACACACACAGACACACACACAGAGACACACACACACACACACACATACACACACATCAAAAGAATGAGCACATAAAAAATGCAAGAGGAACTTTTGTCCAAACTTTAGTCTGGCAGAGCTTGGAACCAAGAGGGAAGAAGGACCTTTTGGACACACATTTCCTCCCTTGCCTCCCCTTAACACATCCACACCCTCAACAAAACAGTTTTCAGCAAGCCAAACTACCACTAGATGAAACATGTGGGGATTATTGATCAAATAACACCTGCATTAAGCATATCTACAGCCCTCACACAGTATCATTTTTGCTGATTTCACGATATCTGAAATCATGATAACATGCTAAACCAAGTGCTAAAACTCCTTAGCTCAAGGGATGGAATGAAAATATTAATGCCATAGGAACTAATCTGTAGCAAGCTCTTGATGACTCCGTAACAGCAAAATATTCAGTTGAGAAGCCTTTACATGTACTGTTCTAGGGATTTTATCATGTCAGTGATACTACCATTGTCCTTATGAGCTGAGTAGAGATTTTTCTTCTCAGATCTGTCATATTGCCACTTTTCTTCCAGTCAATGTCACAACCAAAATAAATCCTGTGGAAATGCACTCTGAGATTTCCGGTGAATCTCTAACAGGGATCAGTGAAACTCGTTACAGCACAAATGCTGTGACAACAAAAATGACCCAGCAATGGGAGCAGCTGGCTTTTCTGCTCAGGTGATTATCCTGAACCATCAAGGCCAAATTAGTGCTGGCTTTGCTCAGTGCTGGACTGTCAAAGAGCTTAAATAGCTTGGAAGTATCATGAACACCAAGAAAGATTGATCACTGTTCTGGTCAGGTGGTCCTAAATTATTGAAATTCCTTGATGCTGTTACAATTGATTGATTAATACAGTCCTGGGCAAGCTCATGTTTCGTGAGAACTATCTGACTGTCCTCCTCTAGGTCATTTCACTACTTGTAATATCAGATACTAGGTTGCTATGAGTATCAGGAATCTGTGGAAACTGTAGGAGGGCTGGAGAGATGGCTCAGTAGTTAAGAGCGCTGGCTCCTCTTGTAGAAGACTGAGTTTCATACCCCATCCCAATACCCAGATGGTGGCTAACAACCATTCCTAACTCCAGTTCGATGGAAATTTGACATCTCTTCTGATCTACAGGGGTATTGCATGATCCAAGTGCACTTACAAGCAGTCAATATACTCATACACAAAAAAAAGAAAATAATAAATAGGATGCATTTTAAAAAGAAGAGTTTTTTTCTTAAAAAAAAAAAAAAAGAAGGCTGTAAGAAGTGGCAAGATCTCCAAATCTACCCAGTAATTCAGAAGGCTGTGTCAATTTTTTTTTCTACTTTGCTGGATTGTCAGCAATATCTAATCAAGGAAAAGAATAAATATAAAGATAAGTTCCCACTTGAAGATTAGAGATCTGAAGAAAATATGCTTTGTTTTCTTAACGTGTTTAATTTTCCACTCATTTAAACAAGACAACACTGTATAGTTCATAATGACCTCCAGTGCCAGGCACTCTCTCAGCTGAATCAGGAAGATAATGAGGGAGAGTTGATCTTTAAAGACGGTAACTAACTAGGCAACAAGACCCCAGTGGATGAATTTGCATTGGGTGGTGTCTGAGTATATTAACTTGAACTGATAGGTCTTAACATATATGACAGAATGCTTGAAAACTGTGGGAGAGAGTCTAGAGGGGTGTGAAGATGGTAAATATGTATAAAGATGAGTAACATATTTTGGATAAAGCACAAAAATTCAATAAGATATACATAAAAGATTGTTTAGAATAAAAAAATAAACTTTTAAAACCTATCTTTACTACCAAGTATTGAGAAGTACTCACTTTACTTCATAAAGGGAGAACAATAGATGCTAAATTAAAATAAAAGATATCTACTGTACAGATATCTGAGTATCTGGTGTCTATAAATGAGTAGTCAAAATGCATGCTATTTATGATAAAATATACTACATATTACATGTTATTTGTTGTGTAATATAGCACATAATAAATTATAAAATATTTATTACAGAGTTTAAAGTATTACAAGAAAATAGCCAGAATAATAATACAAACCTAATAGAAAGTAATTATGTAGGCATATTTTCAGTACTATTATTGTGATATTTTAATTATTCCACAGTTGTAATGAGATAGGCAATTCATTTGTATAAAATAATCTTTTTACTTTAATGTCTTCAAGGAATTTTCATTGCGAAAGAAAGATTTAAAAGTAAAAATGATCAATAAATTCAGGTAGTGGATCCAACCTTTAATCTCAGCACTCAAGAGGCTAGGACAAGATTGTTACAGTTTTGAAGCCAGCTGGTTTACGCACTGTATTCCAAGACACATTATATTCCAAAGACACTATCATTTCAAAACAACAAAATAAATAATTTACAAACAAAACGAGGACAACAAGTTACAAAAGAAATAATATAGAGTTTGAATTTAGGTTATACTATTGAGATATGCATGCATTTATAAGTTCTGTGTATATTTCAGGAGCCATTTATAGATAGAAAACACAAATGTTTTATGTTTTAGTAAAATTGCCAGATTTTAAAAAGTCATCTAAATCTCAGAAACATAAAAAAGAAGCTTCCCACTATGATACCATACCAAATCTCTACCACTTGAAAGTGATATTGCAACTAAGAAAACAAAAGCTTACAGATTTAAAAAGGTAGAATATATAAATTGGTACTTCTAATTAAATTGAATAAGTCAAACTATATATAATTTGTCAAGGGATTGCTACAATAATAACTTCTAATGAATTATACTTCCATGCACTGATATGTTCCATTGGTACTTGATATTTGATTTTGAGCAGGATACTGCGATTTGAACTGATCAACAGAATAGTAAAAACTCATGATTCTAACCATCCTAATGATTTATCAAGAATCACGCTGACCTTGCCACCATACCCACTCTTACAGGCATAGCGTGATTGCCTGTGTCACACCTAGGGCTACCTTGGAATCATCCTTTGCACTCCAATAAGAAAGCAACAGTGACAATCTGAAGGCTTCACCAACTAACACTTCATACAAGAAATGAAATCAACTAAGCTAGAAAAACAACACATGTCAATTCAATAAAGACAGGATAGAATTTCATACCACTAAAAACAGATAAGCAAACAATGAGCAATAATGTTTACATTTAAAAACTAAGAAGAGGGCCTGGGATGTTGTTCAGAGCTTAAGATCAATGACTGCTTTTTCAGAGTACCCAGGATCAGTTCCCGGAACCCAATGAAGACTAAAAATTATTTATAACTCCAGTACCAGTGGTTTTGATGCAATCTTCTTACCTCACTGGGTATTGGACAACATAGTTACACTTACATACATGCAGACAATATACTAATACAAAAATAATAAAAATAATAAAATGTTTTTTAAATGTTAAAAAAGAAACACAATCAAATTATTTGACAAATACAAATTTGGATAACAAGGGCAAATCAAGCACAAAGGCAGCAGACAGTGAATAGTAAGGAACAGAGCAGACAAGATCGGGTGCATTCAGGTTGTAACACTGAAATGGATCTAGGAATAGACCTACACAAAGACATTAAAGAGCTCTATGATCAATATATCAAAAATTTGAAGAAAGACATTGATGAGAGCGCAGGGAGATGGAATAGATTTCTGTGATCATGGATTAGTAGAATTACTATTGGGAAACTGACCAGCCTCCAAAAGAAATTTATATATTCAATGTAGTTTGATTCAAAATACTGTGATATTCTTCAGAGAAATAGAAAAAAAATCCTAAAATTCATAAGGAATCACAAAATACACCAGACAAGGAGCAATGCTTGGGAGATTACCAACAAGATTTCAAATTATCTTACAGGGATATCATCATAAAAACAGCCTAAAAACATCTTTTACATAAATGGAGCAAAATGGAAGACCCAAACATGAGAGCAAGCAAATTCAACCACATATTTGACAAAGATATCAAAAATATACACTTGGGCAAAGACAGCATATTCAAGAAATGATGCTGATAAAACCAGATTTCCACATTTATGAGTGAAATTTAACCTATATCTCCCTCCTTGCGCATCAACTCTAAATGGATCCGATGTCAATGTGAAACCTGAAATGATAATACTGTTACAAGAAAAAATAGACAGTACTGTGTGAGATATAGGTGGAGGAAAGTTCTTTCAAAAGCAGAACTCAGTCACTCAGAAGAAAAGGTAAATAATTAATGAATGGCACCTCACTAAGCTAAAAACCTTACTGCAATGGAAAGAACCAAATAAGTGAAGAAATAAAACCCCTTTTTCTGTTTTATTCAAGAAACTCATCTTACCTTTAAGGATAGACACTGCCTTAGGGTTAAAGGATGGAAAAATATATTCTAAGAAAATGACTCTAAGAAGTAAGTAGGTGTTGCATTTCTAATATCTGATAAAATAAATTTCAAATAAAACTAATCAGAGGAGACAAAGAGGGCCACTTCATTCTAATCAAAGGAACACTGTATCAAGAAGATATGACAATCATCAACATGTATGCACCAAACTCTGGAGCACCTAATGTCATTAAAACAGTACTCCAGGACTATAAAATACAGATTAACCCCAACTCAGTATTAGTACATGGCTTCAATACCCCACTCTCATCAATAGACAGGCCAACTTGACAGAGAATAAACAGAGAGGCATCTGGATTAAATGATGTCTTACATGAAAAGCTCCTAACAGACATCTACAGAATGTTCCACCTAAGCACCAAGGAATAAACATGCTACTCGGCAGCTCATGCAAGTATTTCTAAAACTGACAGCATACTAGGACACAAAACAAATCTCAACAAATACAAGAAAACTGATAGAATTACATTCATTATATAGACCACAGTGCAAACAAGTTTTTAATCAAATGCAAAAGAAGCTCCATTAAATACAGAATCTCATGGAAAGTAAATAACACACTCCTGAATGACAAATGTGTCAAAGATGAAATTCAGAAAGGAAGAAAAGTATTCCTAAATGAAAATGGGAATGCAACATGGAAAGATTTCTGGGATACTTTAAAAGTATTCCTAAATGGAAGGTTTAGAACTCTTAGTGCCTACTAAAAAGTCAGAAAGAGTACATGTAAATGAATTAACAGTACAACTTAAGACTTAGGAAGCAAGAATAAACCAACCATAAACCTAAGAGAAGAGAAGAAATAACAAAAATCAGAGCAAAAATTAATGAAATATAAAAAATTAAACAATGCAAAAAAATCAGTCCATTAAAAAAGAGGGTTCTTTGAAAGGTTAAACAAGAGAGACAGACCACTAGCCAAAAGTAAGAAAGAAAATCTATATCAACAAATTATAGATGAGAGGGAAAAACATCACAGCAAACACCAAAAGAGAAAAATTCCATTGACACCCCCAAAGTAAACCAAAAAGAGATTAACAGCTAAAATATACCTGTAGCATACAAAGAAACTGAAACATTAATATAATACCTTCCCACTAAAAAAGAAATGCCTGGGTTGAGAGGGATTCACAGCAGAATACTTCCAGACATGTAATAAAGCTTTAAGCCAACACTGTTTAAATTATTCAAAAAGATAGAATGGGAATTTCCAAACTCCTTTTACGAATACAGTATCACCAACACCAAACAAATAAATAACAGAAAAAGGATGATAGAGAAATATATCCTTAATGAACATAGAAAAACACACTAAAAAAAAATACTCGAAAACCTCATACAGGCAGACTTCAAAAATGCCATTCATCACAATCAAGTTGGATTTTTCCAGACATGCAGGGGATAGTTCAATATAGGGAAGTCAATAAATGTAACAAAACATAAATACACTTAAAAACAAAAACCACATGGTCACCTCAATAAATGCATAAAAGACCTTTGACAAAATCTTACACACACACATATATATATATATATATATATATATATATATATATTCATTTTAAAAGTTCTAGAAGGAATTGGTCTAGAGGAAACATAATTAAAACATTATACAACAAACCCAGAGCCAACATTATTCTAAATGGAGAAAAACTGGAAACATTCTCATTAAAATCAGGATCCAAACAGGACTATCCACTATCTCCACTTCTCTTCAGTTCAGTGCTGGGAACTCTTCCAAGAGCAATAAGACAAGAGAAGGATATTAAAGAAATATTAACTGGAAAAGAAGAGGTTAAGTTATTTCTATTTTCAGATAATATGATATTATACATAGGAGACACAAAAAAATCCACCAGAAAACTCTTAGAAATGATTAACACTTTCAGTAAAGTGTCAGGATACAAAATTAACAAAAATCAGTAACTTTTCTACACACCAATAACAAGCAGTAAGGAAAAACATTCAAGAAAACTGTCCCATTCACAAAAACTGAAAAATAATTCAGTAATAATTATAACTAAAGATATTAAACATCTCTACAATGAATATTTCAAATACTTAAAGAAAGAGATAGAGGAAGACACTAGGAGATGGAAAGACTTGTCATGCTCATGGATTGGTAGGATTAATATTTTGAAAATGACCATCTTACCAAAAGCAATGCATGGATTCAAGAAATGTCAATAAAAATATCTATGGAATTCTTCACAGAACTACAAAAAACTCATCCTAAAATACATATGAAATCACAAAAGACCCAAAATATTCAAAGCAATCTTGGGCTAGAAGAACAATTGCAGAATATCACCATACCTGATCTTAGATTGTAATACAGAAATATAGTCTTAAAAACTGAATGATACTGGCAAAAATAGACATGTAGAGCAATAGAACGTAAACATGAATACATACAGTTTCAACAATCTAATATTTGGCAAAGGTGTCAAGAACTTATAATGGCAGAATGGAAGCATCTTCAACAAATGGTGTTGGCAAAACTTTATCTCTACCTATAGAAGACTGAAACTGTCCCCTCCCCTTTCACCCGGCACAAAATTCAACTCCAGATGGATCAAAGACATCAATATAAAACCTGAAACTCTGAAACTGCTACAAGAAACCTTAGATAGTACCCTCTAAAATATAACCATAGGAAAGGACTTTTAATATTGGACAGCAGCTGCTCAGACATTAAAGTCAACTATCAACACCCAGGACCTCATTAAACTACAAATCCTCTGTACAGCAAAAGAAACAATCATAGAAGGTAAGAGGAAGCACACTGAGTAGGCATAAAGCTATACATTCAACAGAAGATTAATAACTAGAATATACAAAGAACTCAAAAAGCAAAGAAATAAGAAAATAAAGGGCCCAATAATAATGGGCTATACAACTGAACAGAGAGTTCTCAAATGGCTAAGAAACACCTTAAAAAGTGTTCAACATCCCTAGCAATTAGAGAAATGCAGATAAAAACAACTTTCAGATTCTGTATTACCCCAGTCAGACTGGCTAAAATCAAGAATACAAAAGATCCCAAATGCTAACCAGGATGTGGAGAAAGGGGAGGGCTCAATCACTCCTGGCGGGAATGCAAACTTGTGCAACCACTTTGAAAACAGTATTTAGAATTCTCACAAAACTAAGATCCGGTTATACCATTCCTTGGCATACCAAAGGACTAATCTTACTCTAGAGATATCTGTACATCCACGCTTATTGCTGCTTTCTTCACAATAGCTAAGAAGTGGAGACAAGCTGTATGACCCTTACTGACAAATGGATGATGAAAATGTACATTTGCACAATCAAGTTGTACTCAGCAATTAGAAAATATGAAAAATGCAGGTAAAGCGGATGGAACTAGAGAGTGTTATACTAAGTGAAATAAGACCAACAACGCAAAACAAGCAATATCATGGCCCCCCTCATTTACGGATTGTAGCACCAATTCCTTCTCTGTGACTATATATCCTAAATAACACCAGGATCCAGGAAAAGGGAAAAGGTACACAGCGGTAAATGAAAACAAAGATCCCAAAACAGGGGGTCAAGTAGGAAATAGATGCTACCAAGGGGAAGGTGTGGATAGTGGGAGTGTTCCACAGGAGTGGAGTGGGGAGGGGATGCAGGAGGGCACAGCGTGGTGGGAAGAGAAATCAGAAGAGGCTACATCATGGGAAGTGGCTGTTATTGGGGTGAGGGCGGGGCTACTGTGAGTGCTGGTGCTGGGACAGGATGACGGAGGTTGGATAGGAGGAAAAAAGAACAGAGATGAATGAATCTTGGAGGGCTAGAGAAACCAGAGTGAAATGTGATGTCACTAAAGCCCACTGGGAAATGCACAGTGTGTAAACATTAGTTCATGTGTATACTCAGAGGCTGTTTGGAAAGGAACACAGTGCCAGACAGAAGCGACCTTCTTTTGTGTGGTTGGTGAAAGTGGTCCAAGGGACTGCTAAAATAATACAGGCTATTGCCAAAACTTTTGTTTATCTCCCAGAACTAGATGATGGTACTGTGCTGCTGAAGATAGGACATAATTTGGATACAGGACTCAGGACAAATGAGCAGGAACTCATCTGGAAACCTTTGCAGAAGAGGGGACAGCTGGATAGTAGGAGCCTGGGCTGGCTCATGAAATCAGGGAGGTAGGGGTTATAGGGCCACTGGAGGCTTGTACATGTGAACTTGTGGCTATGGTAGCACTGAGGACTCAATTAGACGAAGGCTCAGAGTAGAGCGATAGAAATTGGTGGCAGGCCAGACCAGGACTGGGAAGTATTAGAGACTGTTTGCTGCTGGGAAAGGAGAGTATGCCTTTCTTCTTATCTCTAAATGGATTCACCAGACTTCAGGGGATGAATTTGCACTAAAAGATATCTGTATACAAATGCTGGGCTGCATGGGACTTCATATATGTAATGGATTGCATATCCAGTTGGGGGGAGATGAATGGGGATTTGAATGAGAGCTGCTGGATGAAATGTATGAAATTGAATGAAAAGTAAATAATGCAGGTATAAAGCATAAAGCTATAGGCCAATGTCCTTGATGGGCATAGACTAAATAACTCTCAAATTCTTGCAGTCCTTACACAAGCACACATAGACAATTTGATTGATCAGGATCGGGTTTTATTTATTCCAGAGATTCAGTGATGTTTAATTTACATGTGAGATAATAAATGTAATAAATCATATCAATGTCTGTAAGGGCAAAAATTAAGTGATACTCTCAAGAGAAGAAGAAAGTGCCTTTGACAAAATTCAAAATGTTTTCATGAAAAATGATTTTAAAGAAAATAGGAGTGGCAGGAATATATCTTGACATAGTAAAAGCTCTGTCTGACAAAACCACAAATAACATCATTATAAATGGCAAAAATCTCAAAGCATTACTATTGAAACACTGAGGGATTCAGGATTGTTCTCTGTTGTCACTCTTTTATGATATAGTTCTTTCAACTCTGGCTAGAGCAATAATACTAGAGAAATTACAGGAGTACTAATAGGAAAATAAGTCAAACTACCTCAGTTTACTATGATTTTAAGACTATTCTCAGCATGAATGTTTCCAAAGATCTCTTTCTCTGATGATTTTATTGCTATATAAAAAATAAAAACTAATGACTTCTGAAAGTTTATTTTGTACTCTGCCACTATTTCTGATATTTTGTTGGTGGAAATTTTTGGATTGCTTATGCATATGATATAACATCAATCTAAAAGACTTTCTGTAAAGCAAGGAAGCTCTAAATTCAGTGAAGAAGAAGCCCACACAGACTGGTAGAGTATCTTTTCAGCTAACTGTCTGATGGAAGAGTAATTTCCAGATATATACAAAAACTCAAAGAATCAATAAAATTAATAACCCATTAAAAATTGGGCAGCAGATTTGAAAAGAGCATTCTCAAAAAAAGAATTTAAAATGGCTAAGAAATATCTCAAAAAATTTTAATATCCTTGGCAATTATAGAAATATGAATTGTAAATACTTTGGTATTTCTTTCAACACCAGTCAGAATGGGCAAAATCAAGTAAACAACTTTCAATAAATCCTGTGGAGGATGTGGGGAAGGGGAACCCTCATTTGTTACTAAATGGTGAAGCCACTGTGGAAATCAATGCAGAAAACTTTCAAAACAACAACAACAACAAAAATTTGGACCCATCCATGCCTCCACAGTTCCCTCGCCAGGCTTCACGTAATCTACCCTACGTGTTGAGTCCTAACCACCGAAACGTTTTACCACCCATGTGATCTTCTGTGCACGTTCATCTGCTAGAGTATATTCAGCCTACATAGACATCTTAAGGTCTACTAACTCACCTCGATGTAATCAGATTCTAACAGTTCTCACGCTAGGGCCGGCCTTCACCCATTTCCTGGGTTCCACTCTGGGTTCTTGTCTGATTGAGTTCGCACGAGTTTTGTACTCAGTGCCACCATTGCCACAAATTCACATGCCCAAGCTTCCAGTGGCCTTAGAGACTCTGCTTCTTATGTTCATGGACCAATAGTCCCCTCTTCCAAAATGGTCTTTGAGCTGTGGGTGGGTGAGGTTTAATACAGGAGTCCTATGGAAGGACACTCTCTGCAGTTTCTTATTCTCTAAGACTTAGCCATTTGTGGCCTTCTGCGTGCATCACACACTATTGTATGCAGAAGCTTTCCTAATGAGACTTGAGGAATGAAATTTATTCTTTCCTCTCCCCTGTTTTACCATGTTCTATGATCCTTAAGTGTAGCAGTTCTATTTTTTATAATAAAATTATGAAATACTCTGATAAAGGGGGAACATATTGGTAATTCAAAATGCTCCCTGGAGTGAGTATATGCTTTGGAAATTTTCCTTAGACTTCAAATCCATACACTCCTCACTAGAGAAAAAAGTGTTTTATATTACATAAATATTTAATTGGATTATAACTATTATTTTAGATATATTATGATAAATGTCCTATTAAAATTTTGTTTTATAGACATTATCTCCTTCCTATTTTGTTTTGATATTTTCTTTGTTATGTTATTCTCGGTGTTAATGAAACCTTGTGTATGTGTGTGTTTGTGTGTGTATTTGTGTGTGTGTGTGTGTGTATCACACACAAAATCCTCTTCTTTTATGCTCTTGAATATGACAAGTTTGACAGTGCAAACTTCACCAGGATGTCAAGCTTTGTTTTTAAAGTTCTTGTAACAATTCTTCCAATATTCTCTTAGATATTCCTAAAAAACACTAATAATGAATTAATAGTTGTTTAAAATGAAAGTTAATTGTTTCCTTTGTATTAAATAATTCATTTTGTCTTACACTCTCAATAATCATTTAAGAACAAAGTATTTTATTTCCTGCAAAATCACCAAATATCTTTACCAAAATTATGGTTATCCCTATTTACCTTTTAGACTGACACACCTAATCCTTCTGAATCAAATTAAATGCTTCTGAAAAAATAAATTTTGTAACAAATTCAAAAACAGCAGTCTCAGCTTATGTCTTCCTTATAAAAGTAAAAGGTATTGGAATTCTATCATAATTTTAGTATTTTAAATGTTCATTATGAAAATTTGTTTGCCATATGCATATTTTCAGTCACTCTTCACATAGAGTTGAGACCATAAGAATACTACATAATGTCAAATGTTTTATTACTGAAAAAATAATTTGATTTGAGTTAGTTTATTTTGTAGTTCTAGAATATGGTTTGATACTGTAATGGTATATCAGGAACAGGAGCAGGCTATGTGACATTCCCATAATTAGCCTCTCAGTAATGATATAATTTCTTAACAATTACTTTCTTCTTCATATATTGATATCCTATTACATAACATATTTAATTATTTAATCATATATTGTTTCTTGGTTTAAAATCAGATAGGCTTCTGAAGAGACTGTTCAGTGATTAAAAGTACATACCTCTCTTGCAGAGGACCTGAGCTTCTTTCCCAGCACCTACATCTGACAGCTCACAACTATCTTATCACTCTATTTCTAGGGCATTTGTCATCCTCTTTTGGACTCCATAGACATCTGAACTCATGTGCATTTTCTTGCAAATAGACACAGACATATAAACATAATTAAATATCAACAAAAACAATAGTAAATCTTTAAATGTTTTTCATTTAAATGGAAATTTAAATTTAAATTGCATAAAATATAATTGAGTTTACTGAAAATGTCATATATTAATTTAACTGTATTTAGTTTGTTGCATGATAAATTGCATTTTCTAGTAGGCCTCTGAAAGACTAACTGTAGGTATAGCCTTTTACTTAAACCTCTCATTTTCTGATGGTGCTAATATTCAGACTCAGTTGACCTTCAAATCCTCAATGTTTCCAGTTAAAAATATTCTAGATATAACATGTAGCATTTGCATAGTGATGTGTGATATAGCTGACATACCATGGACATTTTGATTTCTATTAATCATATTCATTTAAACAAAATAAGAGAAGCCCTGCCTCAGTGCCTCAACCACAATATCTTCATTTAATTAAACAACTCTCTAGTCGTAACGAGCCAGAATCTCACAACATCTGCTTGAGAGACAGGAAAACAAGTAATTTAAGAAGAACATTTTATAAGTGATTATTCATTTGTATCTAGCCCAATGGTTCAGCCTATTTACATATCTAGAATGTTATGTTGTTACTTAACCAGGAGCACTTGCAAATTTCCCCTTTCTTTTTATTTGGTTATGTTTAATACCTCAGGATTTCATTAAGATTGGAGTTTACATTTATAATCCTTATAAATTAAAATTGCATTCAATTAAAAGATACTGATATTGACAAGTACTTTGTTCAAATGATATATGGATATTTTACTAGCCTTGTTCCACTAGAGTTTAAATATATTTCATACTTGCTAAATCCAAGTATCAATTCTTTTCATTTTACTGTCTTTGAAGTTTCTGCTGATGAAAACTGCAACAAGTTTAGTATAGTAAATATAAGTAACTATTCACTGAATTTTCAATCTGTGCAGTGATTATAAAGTTATTCAATAATATTTTTAAAATAGGTCATGCATGTGCACATACATATGTATGAAAGTAATTTCAGCAGAAATGTATAGCAATGTTATAGTTAAAAGTTTTAAACACCTACATGAGTAGCATTAAAACAAATTTTAGATTTTCAGCATACTTAGTTTATTCAGGTATTGTGTGATGCCACACAATGTCAAGATATATATTTACAGATCTGATTATTTCGTTACAAAGTATTTAATTCACATGTTCAAATGTGGTAACCCTGAGGGTGATATATCTAAGGCATGGCCAATTTGTGTTTAAAGTCAAAAGCTCTGAACACTGTGCTCAAAAACCTGAGCATATATGTAAACACATATTTAGGTTAGTAGATATATTTTACATGAAACTGATGGATTTAAATTTTTAAATGTAACCATCTTCTATAATTCTTGTTTATGATGTTTTACACTGCAATTTAAGATTGTATTTTGGTTATTTTTTCAAAGTTAATTTTAATAATTTTTCATCAAATCTAATGTAAGTATCAGGGTTGTGTTTCTTAGATGGATCTCTTATTACTAATTGTTGTACTCATAACTATATTTGCATTAACTTTAGCTTCAAATTTACATTTTGTTAAAGCTAAAATATAACCTATTGACTTAGAGATATTCCTGTAGAACTGTAAACACTTTACAGTAATGTCCATATGTGGTACAGTTTAAGAGGGACATAAAACTTTCTCACAGAATGGACATAGACTGCTCATTTTACACTATTTCTAAATCTACAGGAAATATATATATATATAGATATTACTTATATATAATATAATATTTTATATATATTTATATTATATAAGTATGCATATATTACCTTTCTAAACCTGGGATTATATTTTGCAATTTCAAGAAACATTGTTTCATTCCTAAAAGGAATACTATATTTTATTCAGTTTTGTATAACAGTAAACACTTTACAGTTCTAGCCACATGCATTATGGTTTAAACAACTATTTTTTATAAGAATGAAATCTTAGAACACTAGGGTTCCCAGGTAATTATTTACCACCTACTGAAGCATTACATAACTATGTTTCATCTCTCTAAGTACTGCTTGATATACATACGTGATAACTACACATATGGTCATATAGTATGTTCATTCTAGTGATCAATGTTAAATTTTTGGTCATGATAGTCTATGTAGAACTCAAATAGCAGTGGGTGATATAGCTGACATCCCATAGGATATTCTAAATAGAGTATTGCAATAAAACAGAACACAGAACAAAGAAAAGGAAACTTTTCCAGTGAAGTAAGGGATGGTCTCTGAAAAACCTTCTTTGAGATCAGATCTGAAAAAGGATCACAATCTCATTTGAGAAAACCTTGGACAAAGGCTTTTCTAGTTGAGTTGCAAATTTCTAACAATGTAGCTTTAAACTAAAGAGACGACAGATATTTAGAGCACAGAGAAAGGAGTTAGTAACAAATGCTCTTAGAAGGAAAGGGCCCTTGGTACTAGATCCTTATCTGCTCATGAGTATATAAGAGTTAGATTTCATTCTGATTACAGTAGTCAATAATTTATGAGGTGTTTTTTTTGTGGTCCTTTCATTGTAAGTTCTCTGCTTCTATTGTTCATTATCTTCAAGAAGAAATTTTCATTCTCTATGTTCTATCCTCCTTGAGCATAATCTCTCTTTCATTTACTGTCTGATTTTACATTTTCTTTTCATCACTGGTTTTGCTTATGGTATGCATTGATTATGGTTGTTTTGTATTTCTTCATATGGCAGGCTATCAACATTTTGGGATCCATGAGTGGAACACCATATAATATGACATTTTTCTATGGATTATTACTTTAAAAGAGTAACTTTTCCTCTTTATTACACCATGTCTGCTTTGGTGACTAACAGGTCATAATATTGTTAAGACTTTCCTTTTTAAACTAGAAGTGCTAAATTTCATACTCGTAAGTTTAGATGATTTATCAATTTATTGAATATACTTCCTTGTTCTTGGGGTAGATAAGCTATACATATCTTAAGCCACCTAAGGGTATTCCATGGGCCAATGATATCCTTGCCATTTTATTTAACTAATTTTTCTCTAGATGTTTTCATTAACAATCTCTACTGATGCAACTTTAAATATATTAACGTTTACATTCCAGGTTAATTTGTAATTAACTCATTATCTAGTCTGCTATTAATCTAAGTCATTGTAGTTTCTATCTCAATAATATGTCTTTCAGTCTGAAACTTGATCTAGGTTTTTGGATCATACGAAATAGCTTTCAAATATATATAATTTATTAATACAATGAATGTTTAAAGTTATGTAGCATGATAATCCTATTTCAGTTCTTTGTTCAGTTGAATTATCTCCTCAGTAGGTAATTTATTTTTCTGTTTCTCTGAATAGATCATAAAATATATGGTAATTAATTTTTGATGTTTTTGATACTGGTTCTCCTTGTAGTCCCAGCCTGCTTGGAACTGGCTGTGTATAACAGGCTGGCCTTGATCTCACAGAAATCTGCCATCCTTTGCTTCTGAAGTGCTGGGATGTTATAGGTGTGTACCACCACACGCGGCTATAGATGACATTTTTAATAGAAAGTGAATGTGAATTTGGACTTATGGGTTGTAGGTAATTTTATAGTCTCACAAATATTCTCAAATTTGGGAGTATGGTAAAAGTAAGTTACTGGGTAAAATGCCTATCCATCCAAGAATTGTTTTGATTGCTGTTTTCATTGGAATGGTGTAGTGCCATGTCTTAAAGAAATGCTCCCTACCACTAATGCAAATATTTTGTTAATTCTCAATGTCCCATGAATAATAGTATTTTACATTCTGGTGGGAACAAGCAAGATTGCCTTACCAAACTGTTATCTTCAGTTCTGTTTCTTCCTTCCTTGATTTCAATGCCTTCTCCACATTCATTAGTATTCAGTAGAAAGCTTGAGAGACAAGCTTTGCAGATCTCTAGGGATATTTTTCCTCACTAGTCCTTCATTTGTGATACTCAGTCCTGCAAACCATCAGCCTCTTGCTCTCCCCAGACTCTAGTTTGTTTCCTCAACTCAACAGTATAATGGGCTGCGCCTGCACTTTCTCTCTGCCCTGTGGCCTGGGAATTCTTTCAAGTAAGTAGTTGGACAATCAGTGTTCAGCTTCTTTGTTTCCCGTCTCTCAAGGGCTAATCCATTTCAAAGTCCTATATCTCACAAACTATTGTTCTCTCTATTTTTCCACTTTTGTTTTGCAATTTCAGCAAGGTGAGTCAAGCTGACCCCTGTATCTCCATACTGATGTAAAACAAAAGCTGTATGTTTCTCTTATTTTTGGTTTCTTTCCCTTATGAAGGTCAAAGATAAGTTTTCAAGGTGACTAAATTATAAAAGTTATTGAAGATTCCATATACACTGAATAAATAGAGTAAAATGCTAATTTATGTTCAGCACTCGAAGCATGCTATACATGAGTAATTTTTTACATTTATGTCTTTACTTTTTTTGACAATTCATAAATGAACATTCTGTTTATATCACTGCAACTTTGCTCTCTTCTGTCCCCAAATCATTCCTACTCCCATGTGCTCCCTGACTTTCTCTCATCATTGTTACCTCTTCCTTCAGAATATTGTTACATATGCTTAAATACATATGCATGTATGTGTGTGTAACTTAGTGGTGCTCTCATGTGCTTATGGCTGACCATTTGGGATTGGATAACCTATCAGTTACTCCTCCCTGGGGACAAAACTAACCCACCCTCCCTCAGCAGCTGTTGATTACCTTAGCTCTTAATCTATAGTTGGGATTCTGTGGAATTTTCTCTATCCGTATTGGAATTTCAATTAGTGTTTTTCATTAGGCAGCTCTTGGATAGACAACCATACCGAGAAGGTTTCATGGATCTAGATTCTGTTATGCCCAGAATATAACATCTATCAGAGGCATTCTGTTCCTCTGTCTCCTACACTCTTTCTGCCCCTGTCTTCTGTAATGTTCCCTCAGTCTGGTCTTCCTAAAAAATGTATCCACTGTGGCAAGGTATCCCAGAATCTCTTATTTGCTGTTTATTGGTCAGTTGTGGAACCTTGTAATTATCTCTGTTTTAAAATAAGCATTTTAATTTCTAGTGAGAGCTTTGTTTATCTTTGAGCATATAGATAAAAATATCCTGAGAATTAATGGATTTTGATTAGATCTGTAGAGCATAATGCAGGATGGGCCTTAGCCAGGTCACTGGGTGTGAGGAATAGAGGAATGGCTCCCATGGGCATGGTGCTCTGTGCTGGCTAGTCTTGAGACCAGCTTCTGCCCAGCATTTGGAAAGAATCTGCACCGAGATGATCCACCTGGAGACAGACTACTATTTGCTGCAGTCAGGACCCACCCCATAAGGCCATTAACTAACCAGACCTATAAGACCCCTTGTACTTCCTTGAATAAATGAGCTTGCAACAGCTTGCCACCACCTGCCTGCTTCTCACTCAGCTCCTGAAGTCTGTGTGTTTTGACACTTTGCTTACTCACCCCCTCACAGAGGAAACCCTTCAATCCCTTGGGCTGGCCCCTAGCACAGGGACCTCCAACACACACCCACCCCTGTCCTCTCTCACTCAGTTCTGTCACTATTCCAATATAATTTTTCCATCTCAAATTCATATGCTTTCCCTTTTTCAACACAAATTTTTATTGAATTGTTATGCATTCCATACAATAGATCTTACTCATAGTTAAATGCTCTTGCATATCTGCACCCATCCTTACCCCAACCACTGGATTTCTTGCATTCTGTCATATATGTTAAGGCATATGGAGTTAACTTTGTATCCCCAGATGTTCTTCAGTAATGAGTTTATCCAATGGAGCCTGATCAGCCTATCTAGTGTCTTCATGAAGACTAAATCTCATACTGTCAGAGGATACCATGCAAGCTGCTAAGAGAGAAAATCCATAAGTTGTTTAACCCCAGCTGTAAATATTAATCACCATAACAATGACTGGTACAACAAACTGCCTCTGCTGATGTGGTGGTATCACTTTTATCTTGGGTGTAATCAAAAGCTAGATCTAATTGGGACTTAAAGCCTATTCAGTGGGAGGGAATTCATGTGTGGTACTGTAAAAATGGCCAAATACACATAGAAGTAATAGACCTCAGAGAAAAACCAGTGTCTGTGTCTGACATATCCCTAGACAAACACAATTTCCTAATGTATCTATTCTTATATCCATAAACAGATATACCTGTCACACTCATCAGAGCTTCTTATTGTAGCAGATGGAGTTTAATCAGTTCCACGAGTGATTAAACACAGAGAATTAATGACTATGAAATGCCCAGCTCTAAGTGACATATCTACAATGAAAACTCAACCCCGATAGCTTATAGAACAGAAGTTAGGGAGGATACTAATGCATTGCTCACCACCTCTCACCAGCATGTTTCCTCATGCAATCGATGGTAGTTAACATAGAAAGCTTTATTTTTCTTGAAAAACACTGGGTTCCTCTTGACATTTGCCCAGCTGCACCTTGTGTATGACTTTTGCATGCAGTCATAACCACTGTGAGTTCACATGTGTTACTGAATCCTCATGTCTGGCAAGTGCTAGTTCATTGCAGATGTCCAATACCTCTGAATATAGCAAACTTTCTATTCCTTCTTTCATGAAGATTCCTGAGTCCTCGGGGGTGGGGAATCAAATATAGTATAGAGGTCCCACTTGAAGCTAAACTATCCACAGTCTTTATTCTCTGCATGTAGGCAACATTGGTCTATGCATTCATTGCCATCTACTTCAAGAAGAAGCGTTTCTGATTTGGATTGAGGATGCACTAGTGCATTGTTATAGAGGTGTTGCATAGAAAATCCGTTTCTCTCTGTCTGCTATGAGGGATGGACTTCCAAATGTGATTGACATCCAACTAACCAATGACTTAAGGGGAAGGTTTAGCGGAAATGCAGAGAAGGCTGGGAAGGAGGGGGTGGGTGCGGTGCCAGGTCTCTATCTTGGGTGCATGTTCCAGAATTATGGGGGGACTTGGGATCAAAATTCAGGCTCCACCATATGAAATCTTGGCTCTCTCTCCCCGGGGATGAATCCCTTGTTAGCAACCTGGAATAAGCTAATTTTTCTAAAAGAACATTCTCTGTTCGCTTAGTTGGCTCAATCCTGGGCATGGGGTGAGGCTGAGTGCCACGCCTCACCATGAGAGAATTCAAGATACAAGATGTAAGAACTAGCGAGCAGTTTTATAGTATAATTATCCAGCAGAATAATAGTATTATGTTCTCCCTTAGGGCTTATGACCTAGATGGTCATCAAAGTTTTGGCTCAAAGTGCCAGACATAAGTTCTGTATTGTGTAGCAGGCTTTAAATCCAATTAAAAGTGGTTAGTTACGATCCTAAACTTCATTCCACTCTTGTACTAATGGGCACATCCTTCTAGACCAGACATTACTATAGAGCACAGAGCTCAAAAAAGGATACAATTGTTAATTATTTTCCCCTTATGCATAAATAGAAATTTCTGTCTCTACAAAAGCTATCTGATTGGGATGATCCTTTGAGGTTGGTAGCAGCTTAATTCCCCCACATCCTATGACTGTAGTGCCTATTTCTTGAAAAATAGGGCCACAGCATCTAATTATCATGAGCAATGACATTGCAACAGCTGATATTTTTGGGAAACCTATGATAACTCAGTGGCAAACATTTAGATAACAACTAACCTATACTTGGTTGTGGGATTAATGTTTTTAATTTTAAATATTAAAATTATATTGTGGTATAAATGCAAATAAAACTTGGTATTTGGGGATTTCTTATGTGTGTGTGTGTGTGTGTGTGTGTGTGTGTGATTATTATGTGATTTTTTTGCCAGATGTGTTTTTGTAGAAATCAAATACATTATGATGACCAAACATCAAGAGCATATGCTCTTGGTGAAAAAGAAATTGATATAAATGAGTTGAATAACAAATTAAAAATCAGTGTAAGTGGGTGATTATGAGGAAGAAAAAGCCAATAGAAGACATAAAAAAATAATAACAAAACATTAGTGGATTTAAAGCTTATTGTTTCTCTTTTTCTGCTTGACAATACATTAAGATTTAGAAGGATATCTGTATAAGCTCGAGGTTAGAAGATTGGGCTTGTGTACAGTATTTCTTCTTTCTGTGGCAGAGTTTTAACTCCTTTTCTCTAGGTGCATAATGACTATCCAGAGACCACATTTCACAAATTCCGTTGAAACTATGACTAATTATGTTGGGAGATTTCAAACAAATGAGTTTTAAATAAAATCAATTGTGACCATTTACATAAATGATTTTTAATGTTGCAGAAGGAGCTAGGAGTTCACTTCTCTTTTCCTATATTCAGGTTATCAGATTGAAATACAATCATCACATTATAGCATCCAAATTCCAAATGTAGAATACTGATAAAACAGAAAGAAACAGAGTCTTCCAAGTCTTTGTTACTCTTTAATGAACACTAATGGAGAAAAAGAAATGTGTTTCCATCCTGTATGAACTGTTGCATTTTTCTGACTCCTTATCTACTAAAACCATTCTTACTGAGGTACTGTGTAATCAACATCCACATAAATTATGTGGTTCTCATATAGTTTAAAAACAATGTGGCTTTTAACACAGTCAGTTCTCTTAAGCATACATATCTTTAAATTTCCATCACTGACATTTAAATACTTATTCCATTGATGATTTTTGCGGGTCTCTAGGAAAGAGAATCCTGAGAGATCTAGACAAGCCAATCAGTGTTGAAAAGGCAACCTCTATTCTGCAATGAATTTTTCACTAGTTGGATTTCATTAGGTTCAATATGACTAATTACTCTACTAAAAAGGACAAATCTTCTTCACAATTCTCCATGCTTATAATTTACAATTTACCTGGAGCCTCTATAAGTTCAATGTAGAAGATTCCATAGTCTTCATTTCAGGTGTTCAGTGTCTTTTAACATTATGAGTGGTAATTCCAAGAATCACAAATTAGTCTATTTAAAAGAAACTTTAAAACAAAATTATTTCTCTCTAATCTACATTAGAAAATCAAATTTGTTAAACATTTAAATTTGTATATAATCATAGTTCCTGAAAAAAGAGTCAATATAGTTCTAGGCAACATTGCTTGCTTATTGATCAGTATTTATTATTTTTAGTAATATTTCTAACTATCACATAGAAGAAAGCATTTCATTCAAGTTTCAGGGAGAATAAATAACAATAAACACAATAAATAAAATAAAATAGACAAAAGGACAATATCAGAATTTCATACTTGTCCTGTCAAGTTTAGAAGTGTATACTCAAAATGTGAGCTATTTTGTTGTTTTATTTTCTTCTTTTTACTTTTTCTTGATTTATTATTTTTATTTTATGTAAATAAGTATATTGGCTTCATGTATGTAAGTGCACCCATGCCATACTGTGCCTGTGGAAGTCAAAAGAGGGCATTGGATCCCCTGGAATTGGAGTTACATATATTTTTTAGCCACTTTGCGTCCTCTACAAGGTCAGTCAGTACTCTTAACTTCTGAGACATCACTCCAGCCCTAGTTGTCATCTTCTTTTTGAGACAAAATTTCCAAGCAGCTCTGACTCGACTAAAATTCACTATGTAGTCTAGCCACAAGGTTTTAGTGAATTTCCTGCCTCAGCCTCCCTACTATTCAAATTACAGATCCAAGCCACCACGCTCAGAACCAAAAATGTGAATTTTAACACTATTCAAGTAGAGAATTAAATGTATCTTGATAAAATAAAAGGTCCTCCCTTTGCAATTGGCTAGGAGAATACCTCTTAAATACTTAATACAACACGTTTGCTTATTTCAAATGCTTACTATAATAGATTTCTTGTCCTTCTGTGACCTTGTAGTCAACTTTAAACCAAATATTGCTATGCAGCACTCATACAAAACTGCCTACCCTTCTGTCATTGTCCTCTACTATGCAAGCTCTGAATAAGTGTTACATTTATTATGCAAATTCCAAGGAATTCTTTGGAACAGGTGCCTATTCCTTTCAAAAATTAGTTTACATATTAAATGTAGCATATAAAATGATGTCCCAGAAGCTTTAGCAGCTTTGGTTTTAATGGGAGGCTGTATAATAAAGTGAATTGGATATGCAGGATAATTCAGGCACAATGGAACAATTAATGGGAAAGACTCTAGCATACCCTTTGTTTCAGACTATACAAGCAGAAGAAAGCAGATGTTCCCCGAACTTTTTTTTTTTTTCGGTTTATTCATTTAATTTGCCAAATAGTTGAACAAGAAAAAAATCGTTGTTAGAAGTGTTTTTGTGTTATCGGGGATATTTTTCTACAAATTTATGTATGTATGTATGTATGTATGTATATATGTATGTATTTGGTAACAAAAGTGCCTCAAAATATCATGTTTCATTTTTGATAACTATGTAGTAGTGGTTGAATACTTAGTGTAGGCATTAACCAAAATAAAACAGAGGAGCATTATTGTTTAAATAGAAGATATTTAAAATGAGAGTGCTATATATCTGCAAATTACATGCAATTTTAAATATTTCACAAATTAAATGATTTTCTGTGATGTAATCTTATTTCTTGATTTTGAATAAGTAGGTAGATTATCCTTGCTCCAGTGGACAGTCTCATGTTATGAATATATATGAAGCACAATGTAGTCTCCTTAGATTATGAAAAAGAAACAAATACAACATGGATTTGGGAGAAATTGTGGAAGTGGAAGGAGCTGGAGGGGAATACTGAGAGAACATGGTGCGAATAACTGTGTATATAAGGTATTCTCAAATAATTAGTAAAATATTATGTTGAAATACCTGTATCTATTTTTAAATTCCACTTTGTAAGGGCTCTATCTGACTTTCTAGGTCTGCTCCAAAATATGTAAAGCTCAGAAGTAATTCCTTATTTTATTTAAAAGAAAAGAGTATGATTAAAACAAATAAAATTACTTTCTTTGGTCCATTATCAGTGAATTGATAGTTCAGGGCTTCTGTTGCCAAATATATAGAGAAAGTCAGATTCAAAAAGTTGTTGTTGAGACAGAACACTTGAAAGAAACACTGGATGAATTACTAGAGGTGAAATACTAATTAGCAAGTAAAGGAAATTGACTTGAGAGAAAAGAACTAGCAATCACTAAATTTGCAGAAGTTAATCTCTAGGAACAACATAAGGATAAATAAAAACTGGGCATCTTACTCTACATGGCTTTTATATGGGAAGGGAGTGTGTACTAATCTGGTGAAACACACTCAAAGTGTTCCTATGGGTCATTCCCTTACTTTGCTTAGTGAATATTGCCCTTTGACTACTGGCTATCAAGACTTCAGAATAAAGTGAGGTGGAAATTAGTGTGTCCTATTTAACTGAGTTATATAATTGCACATGAGGTTTATATTAAATCTCAGGATTAAGCAAAACTGTTTTTTCCAAATATTTTGTAACCTTGCTATTTAGTCTCCAGGTTGATAACAATTTTTTTATTAGTGACAGAGATAAAAAAAAATCAGACTTTATTTAAGTTGGAATTCTGAGTGAAACAAAAATAGTAAAATGGGAAAAAATAAGTAGATCACCAATGTGAAATACTTTTGATTCCTATAGTTATAATGATTTTTAACATAGCAAGACACCACAGTAAACAAATACTCTTATATTTAATTTCCATCATCAAATACATTCTATCTGGATGGTATGAAAAAGATAACAAAGCATGCCAAGAGAGAACACTTACCGTGTGAAGTGAAAGACAAGCATTTAAAGTAGATATCAGTATAAGATGGATTTGGAATTAAGAGGCAAAAAAGTTTTATTTTTCAGGTTACTTTGATTTATTATAACAGAATAGCTGTGTGTTTTAAAGATTGGTCTAGATTTGCATTATTTTATTTATTTATTTAATAATTTAATAATTTAATAATAGAATATCTTCACCCAACTTCACCAAAATCAACTCCTAACCTCCAACTCCTCAACATTATGTTCTTTGTTGGGGAGGGTGCTCTTTTTGACATAGGATTTTAATGTGGCCCCGGCTGCGCTGAAACCCAGTATGCAGATCAATCTCACAGAGATCTTCCTGCCTCTGTGTCCCATGTGCCAGGATTAAAGGTTTGCACTATCATGTTTGAAAGGTCCTGTTTTTAAATAAATAACAATGAAATAGTTGTGTCCTATTTGTGCTGCCCATGAGCTCCTGGGTGTGGAGTCATCAGTTGCAGTGTGATTGACCTACCAGGGCTCACATCTTTAATAAGATTGATTCTCTCTTTCTCAGTATATATTAATTTCAATAGTTTCTGTTTAGGAGTATGATGTTGTGACCAACTCCCTTCTCTGTGTTTTGTTTTATCTGGCTTAAGCTTGTACATGTTTTGTGAATTCTGTCACATCTCCTGTGGGTTCATATGTGCAACTTTGCCATTATCTCTAAATAACACTCTCTGAAAGTACTCATCAATATCCTCTGGTTCCTCAATATTTCTGCTCCTTCTTCAAGGATCTCTGTGTTTTAGGATGCAGAGTATGATGTAGATGTCTTATTTAGGGATACCAATCTGCATTCTTATCTTGCTGATGTTGACCAGTTATAGGTTTCTGTGCTAATCATCATATATATATAAGGTAATTTTCCCCAACTGGGGTTGAGAGATTCATCTATGTGTCTGATAAGTAAGACTTTCTGTAATCATATTCTTATTTAGCAGAATAATTGTCATAGGTTTTCCCCTAGGGACAACAAACAATCTAGCAACACATTTTTGTCCTCAGGAATGTTGTCAGTTATTGTGTGTTGTACAGCAGAGTTTTAATGCAGTTAGAAAATATTTGGTTACTCCCGTAACATTTGTGCCACTGTTACACTAGTAGGCATGTCTTGCCAGGGCATTCATTTTTGTTGTGTTCAATTCTGGGTAAGACTGATGACTGCTTTTCTCCTATCGTAGTGTACATAACACAGTTCAATACTTTGAAAGGTAGCTAGTAGGGTTGAAGCTTCTTGATTAGTTTGAGCTTGATTAATCCACAGTCTACAATTTGAGAATACAGTGTTTTTGCACATAGGGTCTTACTATCAATTGTGGTTACAACCAAGAGGTGTCATCAATAGCCTGGAATTCTTGATTGTCTAAAGGAGCTCATTAACCAACATCTCCAAAAAATGTAATTGATTCTTAGCATTATATTCATTATTTGATAGCTTACAGTGTCTAGTATGTCATTGTCTCCATTTATAACTCCATTTAAAATTTTAATGTATGTATGTGTACATATATTAGACTTATTTTTTATTTTATGTATAAGAATGTTTTTCCTGCATTTATGTAAATTCACCTATGTGTACAATGTCTACAGAGGTCAGAAAATTGCATTTGGTCCCATGAACCTGGAGTTACAGATGGTTGTTAGTCACCATCTGGACCTCTTCAAGAGTGAGTGCTCATAACTGTTGAGTCATCTATCCTGCATATGTGTATATTTTAGGAAAAATATACCTTATTAATTTTCTATAATGTATACATATAAATAGATTTCACTGTGTTATTTTAATACATAACTTTTTAAAGCTAATTCTCTTCTCTTCCTTTTCTCTATTATTGCCCATCCTTTCTTCCACCTTTCTCCTTAAAACTGTACCTTTTATGCAATTCCATGTCATATGTGTTCTGCTTCGTCCTCTTCTTCCAAACTTTCTCCCCTCTTGTGATTTGAATTATAGTTTATGGCATGTACCCACATTGATACATACACACACACACACACACACAAATTAAAATTTAGTTTCCACATATGAGAGAGATGTGGTCTTTGCCTTTATGAGTCTGTGTTAACTCTGTAATTGGAAATTTCCAGATCCATATATTTTTCCTAGAAAACATAATTTAAGTTTTCTTTATTGCTCAATAAAATTACATTGTATATATGTATAATCTTTTTATTATTTGTTCTACTGTTGATGGCCATCAAGCATGATTTTGTTTTCTTGCTAAAGCAAATGGAACATTCAAGTATCTGCATGGATTCACTTATATATAAACTCAGGAGTGGGATATCTCATCATAGAACAGTTATATATTTAATTTATTTAGAAAATGACATACTGGTTTCCACATGGACTATTCCAGCAGCAAATACAATTTTATTTTCCCTAATACCCTTACTACTATTCATTGTCATTTGTTAAATTTTCTGATGATAACCATTCTGAATGAGGTAAGATGGATTCTCAAAGAGGTTTTTATGTATATTTCTCTTGTGATTAAAAATGTTAAACAATTGAAAAGTATCTATTGGTCACATGCATTTCTTTTGATAACTATCTGTTCAATTCATTAATTTACAAATTACCAGCATTGCAAGGCATTTTTTGTGTTTAAATTTTGGAATTCTTTATATATCCTAAATACTAATCTCCTATCTGAAATATAAATGAAAATATTGTTCCTTCTCCACATTGTATCTTCACTGTAGACATTATTTCCTTTGGTGTATAGAAGCTTCTTAATTGTGCAAAATCGTATTTGTCACAACTTCAACTTATTTCTTCTACTATGAGAATCTTATATTTTCAAAAAAAGCAAGCTTTGTAATCCCTAACCTTGACATGCTTGTTATCCTTTTTCATAGTTTCATAGTTTACATTTATTTTTTATCAGTTTTTGATATTTAAGCAATGTGAATGATATAGCTCTATTTTCATTCGTAATAAGTTTCACTATTTTTGAATAGGCTATATTTTCCAGTGTATATTTTGACATAGTGTCAAATTAAATGGCCATGGCTTTGTGGATTTAGTTCTGAGATCTCTGTTCTGTTGCAAGGATCTGCATCTATATTTTTGTGCCAGCATGTTGTCTATATTACTATGACTCTGAAGTATAGTTTGAGGTGAGTTATTGCGAATTTCTCACAGTGATCTCTCTGGTTAGGATAGATTGTGACAATCTCTGACTTTAGCTGCTTACAAAAGTAATGTAGAGTTTTCTAAAAATATACTTATTGAGCATTTGTTCTCAATCAAATTAGGGGCTCTTTCCCCATCCATGCCCCACACCCTCCCTCCCACTAGGCCTCATGTATTCTGTGATACCTGCTAAGTCCCATCTGGTCAAGCATTTGTGCCTAGATGTCCTTCCATACAAGCTCATCAATGGGACTATATTCACCCTGCCTAAAGATTTCAATAATGGTCTACTCTCCCTCACCCAGTTGTAATGAATTTCCAATTGTTCTCACAGGCTAGGCATGGCATTCCATCCATTTCTCTCACACCACTCTGGGCCCTGTCTGATTGAGTTGGCATGAGTCTCCTGTATGACACCACCATTGCCACAAGTACACATGAGCAAACTTCCAGTGACCTGAAATCCTGTTTCTTTATTTCTTTGCAATGGTACCTTAGTTATAAGTAGGTGAGGTTTAATGTAGGAGTGCTATTCAAGGATACACACTCTGCAGTCTCTTATTCTCTAAAATTTAGCCAGTTGTGGCCTTATGAGAGAATCACACTCTGATGTATAAGGAACCTTTGTTGGTGAGTGTTGGGGGATGCTCTAGTTTTCTCTCCACTGGGATATTTTTCTTTTCTGTGAAAAATGTAGTTGGAATTTGGTTGAAGATTATACTGACTCTGAAGGTTACTTTTGATAGTATAACCATTTTACAATGCTAATTCTTCAATATGAGAGAATGGAAGCTCTTTCTATTGCTTATTACAAATCTTTACTCTATGAAAAGTATTAGTCTGATGCCAATTTTTCTGCAGGATATCTTGTCTCTTTTATCTACAGAATCATGCCATTTACTGATAAACTTCATTTGATCTTTGAATCAACTAGGGAGATTAAACAATAATGATGAATATTCCATGAGCTTTAATGGAATAAATGAATACCGTATGTGAGAGAAATGGGCATGTAAAGTACCAAGCTAAGTAAACAACAAAAACAAATTCAAGAAAGAAGCAGAAATGAAGGCCGCCTTTGATAGGCTTCTCTGTACACTGAAAATCACCAAGGACCAGTGCCCTTGAATATCTGCTAATATAAACTCTCAGACTACTACAAGGAGAAAATACACAAAAGAATACTTAATAGTCTATTCAATTCCTATAAAATGCAGTACCTTGTCCAAACCTATGTCATAAAGGTAGTAAGAATATATGAAAGTAGAAAAGGAATTTTAGGAGTAAAGAAAATTTACAGATAGAAATGATGTCTCAATGTTTTGAAAATTAATAATAAAAGCCCGAGTGTAGACTCAGAAGGTTCTGCTAATTCCAAATTTCATATGAAAAAATAAACAACAAACCAATCACTTTCAAACTGTAGATATCCAAAATCATAAAGAAGTCTTTATGACTTCCATGGGTAATGCACATTACCTAGATAAGAACAGAGTTTTATATAAACATCCATGTAGGCAATACGATTTTGTTAATATTTAGTATACTGAAACAAAAATTTCATTAACATAAAGAATTATGTTCAATTAAATTTCTTGCATAAATGAACAGTGCAAACAGTACTTCAGATATGTGAAATCTATGACAACTTGTCTTTTCCAGGAAGAAATTTTAAAATATTTTCTTCAGGCACAGTAAATAACTTTGTTCAAATATGTAAATTGAAAGAGAGAGAGACTGAGAAAGGCAAAGGAAGAGAGGAAAGTGAAAAGGAGGAGGGAGAAGGATATAAACAAAGCTAGAAAAGTCCATTAAGGCAAAATAATATTTTTATTAATCAATTACTGATACTTTTAATGATAAAATTTCATTGTAACAAATAATGTAGAATTTGGGTAATGTAAAGGAGTGACAACATTTGTTTAAAGGTTGACTTAAGGAACAAAAGTATAATTCTATTTGGAGGAAGAAACAAATTTAAAATTATATATTACAAACTTTAAAGTAACCACGAAGATATCTACCACTATCATTGATTGCTAAGAGATTAAAATTATAGCCATAAAATATTCAATTAAAGTCAGAGAATATAGCCAGAATATCTGAGTATTAAATGAAAACTAAGAACAATTAATGGTAGACAGTTACAATTATCAAGTGCATTAACACAAATAGTTTAATAATTTCTTTTATGGCACATATATGACAGTTAAATATGATGAGACTGATGGAAAATTTTAGTCAATTATATGTTGCCCACAAGAAAACCATGTTAAAAATATGAGACAGCTGAAAGGAAAAATCTAATACAGATATTCCATGGTAAATCCTACCTCAAAATATCTGTTCTAGTTACATTAAATTCAGACAAACTAGACGCCAAAGTTGTTAAATAATATTGTATCAAAATAGGAACGAAGTAAATTCTCATATTAGACATAAACATGTAATGGTTCAGTTCTAAAAAGTACATCAATCCTTAATCTCCTTCCCAGATATCTCAGCTTCATGAAATGTGAAACAAGAGTTTGAAAGATCTCCCTTGTTCAGATCATGTTTTCATTATCGTTCCTTATTACACAGGAATTAAAATATATGAAAAAAGAGGAATGTTATGGATATAAAGGTAGATTTGAGAAGAATAATTGAAACTCAGCACTTGAGAAGCATCGTCAGGACACTTAGAAGGCACTCTTTGTGTTCAGTGCTGAATGACCAGGCAAACCTGCCGTGCACACAGTCATTTGAGGGAAAACAGAAGAGAAGCATTGAGCTTACTGAGAATATGAGAATAATATTCTTCAGAAAGATTAACAGTCTTTTGTTCTTACTTTGATATTTGATGTATCAATAGCATTGAGAAGGCAAAGCTGCTAGCCAATGATGAATTTATATTCAAAGAAATATAATTATTTTAGTTTGTCCATATATTTTGCACTATTGCATAGCACTGTAAAGCTGTAGATATTTATAGGAAAACATATTTTGGTACATGCACACATTATGTATTATTTAAAAAAGAATACCAAGATGATTTAGGTAGCTTATTTTTAGCTGTCTCTGTGACATGTTGTTCTACTGGTTATGGTGTTACTAATTTTGTTATAATTATAAAGGCCTGGCTTTAAGCTTATTTGCATGCATACAGAAAATATTATAGTGGAGTACTCTCTAAAATTAATGTCAACTAATGCCATTTGGTGTGTGTCCATCCACTGAAGAGTGGTTAACTAATAAAATTCACACCCTTAGAAGAGACTGACTCCTCTTTTTGCAGCCATCAGTTAACAGTAGTTCCTTATGTAAGGGTTGGGTTTCTTACAAATATTTATATACTGAAAGTATCCATTTTTTTAAAACATTCACACTTACTTACTTCAAATTGTTTAAATCTCTCTTATTGAAAATATGACATTAGTAACACGAAATTTTATGATTTAAAAGATACAATACCTAATAATTTGTGCTGATGAATAGACAAAATATACTGGCTGTATTTAATGCCTTATATTTCTTATGACATAATTATTGTTTTTATTTTGTTCTTTCTTAACCTTTCTATAAAGAATCTCAGTATTATTTGCAAAAATCAAAGTGAAGAATATATAAATATAGTCTTCTGGAAACCTATATTTAAGTGTACTGAAGTGTTTCTTTTTGAGACATATATGTGTGGTTTATGTTATTTAGAATACAAATTTATTACTTTTATAGTTTTTTCACATTTGACTCTAGATCAAGACTGACATGCTTGATGTTTTTCTCATTTCAGTGAAGACTCTAATGCATTAACAGTTTTAATGGTCTTTCCATTCATTCTTCCTCTTTTTTCATCTCAAGCACATTATGTCTGTTTCTGATATTAAATTATTAAAGAATAATAATAGAGATAATTTATTTAGATCTTAGTAAACAGGTTGATAAAGTGTTCAATTTAGCAATTTTGTCACATTGATGTTTTCCACATCATAGAAGCAGAAGTCTTTTTTATATTAATTATTAAAACATATAGCAAGTGAAGATTATTTTCATAATTATAAGTTCTATTTTTGAAATATGAGAGATTTAAATGATTCTTGATATTTGAAAATTCATGGACCCCAAGGAAAAATACTTAATGAGTTTTAAAAAATTGAATTCTAATAAATACTACTTGAAAGAGAATGCAGAAACCAATATCAACAGATTTTATTTTGAAGGAAAATAAGAACTTTCATAGATAAATATTTAGAACTTTAAAGAGATGCACATTTTACCTGAAAGTTTATCTCATTTTATAAATGTTCATTCTGATTTGAGTGTTGTAATATCGTCTTTCCTTATCGATGGAAAGGCACAAAAATGTTTAGAAAGGCAGGATAAGATTTCTGAATGACTCCGGATCTGTCAATGCTCCATCTCTTTTAGGATTATCATTCTCAGATGGAACTGACAGAGAGAGACTCAGAGGACTTTGGTTACTATTTTGTGTCCCACTTCTTGGTTTCAGGAAGAAGAGAGGTTTCAACAGATGCTCTGGTTTCAGAGTTTAATCCTACCGTTACACCTGATGTCCACTCTTTGATAAATATTTGATCCTAATAGCAGGCCAGAATCCAATCAACAAAATATTCTCATAAGGTAAGACCAAGTTCAGTGTGAAAACAACCCCATCACTACAAAGATGAATGACTGAACAGAGAGCCTCTTGTGGTGGTAGAATTCACCATCAGGTTTTTAGAAGACATGACTCTTACTTCATATGGTTGGCCATTTTTGTAGAGGGTGAATTATAACCCTTCAAGAACAAAAGGATCTAAAACTAAAAGAAAAACAGACATCCAGTGATACTATACAGATTACACATATTAAGAAGTTCACAAAGGAACTCACAAAATGTATGAAACCTCTTTCAGGAACAGAAATTTTGTTAAAGTCAGGAGAGACTGATGGTAGAGTTCTGTCTTGCTGATGCGTTTTAAAGAAAATATTTTGTGATTTTAAGTGTAAACATTTTTATAAAGCTTGAAAACATCCCACTAATTTCCACTGAAAATTTGCCTCTTCAATAGGAAACATGATTTGTCACTTATTTCATTTTATATAACTAACTTAATTTTTAAAAGATGCTTAAGTTAAGTGAAAAATTCCATGTATATTTCAGCATTTCCTTCCCTGGAGGCAGCTTTTTGTTTCACTCATTACTATCCTATCAAATTGTTATGGGGCATCTCTAACAATTAGTGAGTGGATATCAGCACATAATTATTACAAAAAAAATCTACCAAACTTCATTCTTTTTCAATATCTATAAGTTTCATAACTGCATAATGTCACATATCTATTGAATAGTGTTATAAACTCTAAAAGTCTCTCTTTATGTTTCTTCTCAACACCCCTTTCTCCTGGTGCTAGTTGACAATTTTACTTTTTTGATATCATTACCTTTCCCAGAACCTTATACAGTTGGAATCTTAGACTGATTTACTTGATGTTTTGAATTGTGTTTAAAACTTCTGTATTCTTTCTTGGCTTTATGGCTAATAGCCCATTGTTCTCACATTATATTATGTGATTATCTGTCGATGAGTATCTGTGTTACTTCCAATTTGCAATATTTTAAATCAAGTTTCTATGAACATGAAAGTATTTATATTGAGATCAAGTTATAAAGTCAATCGAATAACATTTTACAGATTATAATACATATATTCAGGCTATGTAAACTTTGTAAAAACTACCAATCTCTCTTCCAGAAATCATGCGTTGATATAAAATATCTACCTGCAAATAAAAATAACAAGACCTATTAGAATACTAAAGAACGAAGCAAAAATAAAAGAATCTCAAGAAATAAATTAAACTTTAGAACCTAAATCATAAGTACCTAGGATTTTGGAATTATTAGAAAGGGTTTAAAATAACTATAATATATTTTTATAGAATCTAGTGGAAAACATATCTATATACTACATAAGAACAAAGAAGCATCAAAGCAGAGAGATAGAAAGTATTGCAATAATAGAATCACAGACATGCTGACACAAATCTGCAGACCCTTTGTGGCAATGTGTACCTTCTGACTATGACAGAAAACAAATTACACTCAATCTAAATATCTGCTTCTCATGTCTTGTAATACTGGAGACGTTCATTTAACCCATCCTCAGGCTATATTTCAGTAGTTGTTCTTACTACTTTGAAGAAACAATTATGTTCTAAGTCAATTAAAATCTGAAAATCATATTTAATATTTTATCTCCACAATTTCTTTTGAGCTATTCTTTTTTTGTATGTATCAAAATGTTGAATTTACATTATTATTTTTTTGGGGAAAAATTAACTTTTCTTGCAATGTAGTTTCATGGGGAAAAGAGTCCTTAATTTTGTTTGTCTGAGGAAACCTTTGTTTCTCCAGCATTTCATAGAATAATGATTTCGGACCGAGAATTCTAGCTCTTCTTTATTCCTTTCATCATTTTGACTAGTTCACTACATTCTCTTCTTGCTTGCATTGTATGAAATCCACTGTAATTGGTATCCTTGTTTCTAACTTATCACATATAAGATTTTTCGTGCCACTTCTGAAAGATTTTCCTTAATTTGGCTCTTTGCAGTTTGAACATAATATGAATAAGTGTGAGTTTCCTGGGATTCATTCTGCTTTGAATTCTCTCATAGTCTTTGAATGTGATTTGTTTTCTGTCATAATCAGAAGGTACCCAGTGCCACAGAGGGTCTGCTCATATACATTTTCTTCCCCTCTGGTATTTCCATTATGTGTATGGTTTTGTTTTGTAAAATTTTTTGTAGTTCATGACAGTATGTTCCAACTGCTAGTGTCTATTATATTTTCCTTTTAGTTTTGAAAGCAATTGTTTTCTATTCAAGTTCACTAATGAATTCATTTACCATGTAAAATCCATTAATAAGCATATAATAAGAATAAGCACCTCTACGCACTACAAATAAGTTTACTTGTCATTGTGTTAGAACATTTTCAATATAAGTTTTTCTTTTTTGTTGTTGTTGTTATCTTTGTTTGTTTGCCTTTGCTTGTTTGATGCAAGGATTTTTATTATGAAGCCCACTTGACGTAACAAATACCCATTTACCTACAAATTTCATGATTTTGTCTTTCTTTATCTTTAAGTAAAATTCAATTGTGTAAATGTACCACATTTTCTATAACCTCTTATCAGTTGAGGGAGACTTAGATTGCTTCCATTTCTTAGCTATTATGAAAAGAACAGGAACAAATAAATTTCTGAGCACTAAACCACTCCAACAGAGGATGGTAAAAGGAATATTTTGGACTGAAGATAAGAACTGACACTCCATCCCAGAAGAGTTATAAAATAAGGTCTAAGGAATAACCTCAAAAACAAGTAAATGAAAAAAAAAAGGAAATTAGCACACATTGTTCAGAATTACCTCTTAAATTAATGAGCTCAATTCCTTGAAAAGAGACACAGATAAGCAATTGGATTAGAAAACAGGATCTGCTAGATGGGTTGGCATACGCCTTTAGTCAACCATTCAGTAGGCAGAGACAGGCAGATCTTCCCAGCCTGGTCAACATATGTTTGGTTTTTATTTATTTATGTATTTTTGAGACAGGGTCTCCCTATAATACCAGCCATCCTGGGACTCAGTATATAAAGCCGGATGGTCTTGAACTCATAGAGATACCCGAGCCTCTGCCTCGCAAGTGCTGGAATTAAAGGCATGCACCACCATGTCTGGCACATTTTAATATTTTAAGCAATCATGTTTCATCAAAGCTCACATCCTGCTTTCGTCTCAAAGCTCATAGACTGCTTAAATCTCAGAATATGATCTGAAGATTCTGCCCCATAGGACTTCCTTCCTTTCATCTTGTCAGCATATTCTAGTCGTTAATCTTGCTGTCTCTCTCTGCTCCTGCTCCTGCTCCTACTCCTGCTCCTCCTAGTCCTCCTCCTTGCTGTCTTCCTCGTCCCTCTCATCCTTCTTCTGAATTTTAAAACTTTTATGAATTTCATACAATACATCTTGATTATATTAGACCCAACTCTTTTATCTGCAAATGCCTATAAGCCCCTACCAGATCTCATGCATTGTGAAATATGTTATTGCCTGTCAAGAGCAACAAGTGAGTCCCCAAATATCCCCTCAGTGTTAGTGCATCCACTGGAGTCTGGTTAACCTATCTAGCATCACT
The DNA here is from genome assembly GCA_035773235.1 of Eospalax fontanierii. Lineage (NCBI taxonomy): Eukaryota > Metazoa > Chordata > Mammalia > Rodentia > Spalacidae > Eospalax > Eospalax fontanierii. Next base: position 89,747,947 of record CM069524.1, read on the forward strand.
CCCTTAAAAAACACCAACTCTCCATATCCCATAGGTTTTTGTTGCCAATAGTTGCTCAGGTAAAACTGGAGTTCTTAGTCCATTCCCCAATTTTTTCGATGAGGTTTTATTTATTTGTTTGTTTACTTATTTATTCATTTATTTGTTTTCTGATTTGAACTTGCATGGATTTTATGCATGAACCTGGGGTAGGAAGAATGATGTAGATCTGGAAAGAGTTAAGGGGGGAGTTGGAGATGAAGATGATCAAATCACACTGTAAGAAATTATTAATTAATAAAAGAAAATATTAATGTATGTAAACATAACAATAAAAATTCAGAAGAGGACAAGAAATTGTGAGGAGGGAAGGAACATGGGAGGAGTTGAAAGGATATCTGGAGAGCTGGAAAAGATGAAAATGGAATACCCTGTATGAACATTTCAAAACAAAAGAAATTTGAAAGTGAACATTGGTTGTATGTGACTATTTATAAATTTAGCATTAACTGTTTTATTCAGTAATGCCTTTCTAAGCTCAAGTAATTTGTAAGTTTTCTGTAAGTTTCTTTGAGTATTATGTTGTCTAGGAAAATTCTGAATTTAAAAATTTCATGTACTTCTTCAATGAAGATTAGTGTTTTAGTCAATAGTATATCTTTAGGAGAAAAAAAATCACTGACTGTAATTTGAATTCAATCTTGAAAAATGTACACAAATAATCTGATAAAATATTTAATGACCTAAGGTTTATGCTGTGCAGGAAAATAAACCTAGAAAATTAATTGTTAAGTAACAAAATAAAATATCAATTTATCATTCATATTGGAGTATAAAAAAGAGGTAACAGCTATTTTAAGACCATTAGATCATTCAAAGGACTCAGAGTCAAATTCATTTTTATGGGCAGGGAGACAAGGCTCAGAGAGGAAGATTGGAACTTAACCTTGTAAAGTCAACCACACCTTGCCACACACAGCGTGTATTCAAGCAAGGAGAACATTGTATAGATGAGCAATGTGAGGTAGAATGATTAGAGGGTATTATTGAAATTATCACTTTGTATGGAGCAGAAAGGAAGCAAGACCATACAAAGAGAGAATTAGGATGGTAGCATCTCAAGACACTGTTAAAGTCAAGATAATTTCTGGATCTGGGAGAATCCTTAATTTTTATCCTGAGACAGGGCAGTAAAGCTGGATATTTATGCTTCTTGATAGCTAACTGTATGTGAATTACCTCTGAAAAAGCTTACTATCTTGAGCATAGCACAACAAATCAGAGTTACGAGAGTTACAGATGAGGATTCTACTACCTTCCTCCTAGCAACTTGAGGAATAAATACTTCGTCCTAAACTAGGTTATAACGTCAGATTCCAGAGTATCCATCGTAGACTTCAGCGACCAGACACGGTAGGAAACGGAATCCTGAGAGCTTAGCAATACTGTATACAAAGGCATATATGTTGAAGAGAACAGAAAACTTTCTAGGTTAGACTGAAACTTAAGAGCAAACCGAATACGATTACATAAGTTATTTTTGTCTACACAACAGCGTTTAAACACTTTTTTTGTTTGTTTGTCTTGTTTTGTTTGTTTGTTTGTTTCTTTTGAGACACTTCAGTCTGGCCTGGAATTTCTATGTGGAGCTTGCTTGCCTTACAGAGATCCGCCTTCCCCCAGCTCTGTAGAGCTCTGTAGTTAAGGTGTGTGCCACCATAGCTGACTTTTGAACATTAACTTAAAAATCTTTGCATTTCATTTTAAAAACACTTTTATCATGATATTTGCATATTGTTAATGGAGAGGTTGGCAAAAAGGCAGTGGTATGAGAAACAGAATGGAACAGAAAGGACTAAGTTATGACATCCATGTAAGATGCAATGAACATATTTTGTGTATTGTTAGTGAGAGTGAAATGGAAGTAACTGCTTCCAAACAAAATACACAAATAATAACTGAAATTTTCCTAAAATATTGAATACTAAGCTTTTTACAAGAAACATTTCAATTGAATTTTGAAAAAAAAAACACCCAGAGATAAATATTACTAATATTGCACACATTAAAATCTGATATTTAGGCAAATACCTAAAGTAAGGTTGTATGTCAAGTAGTTGAGCATATATTCCAGTAAAGGTAATTTGATTACTGAATTAGTACACTTAACCTCACTATGTATGCGAGTATCTGTGAGTATGTATGTGTGTATAAACTTGTGCTTGTGAATTTTCATAGCGTAGATGAAACAGTGTTATTTTAATTTGAAATTTCTTCCATGGCTTCTGTGTTTAGTTTTTGGCCTGTGGTTGCTGGTGATATTTTAGAAGGCTATAGAAACTGTAGAAAGTGAATTCTACATGGGGGAAGCATGTCACTTGGGGAACATCTTGTGGGTAGTTTTTTATGCTCCTGTCCTATCTCTCTAAGGTTTTTCCTCACCTTGATGTCCTGAAAAAGTGCATGGGGTGAAAGAATCAATACTAAACCCCCTAAAACCATTGCAGTCCAAATAAATGAGTTCTCCTTTAAATTGTTTATGTCAGAAATTTTGTGGCACTGATGATAAAATAAACTAAAAAACAGAACAACTGGTTCCTGGGATTTGAGATAAGTGATGTGACTATTTGGGTTCCTAAAGCTTTGGAACAAGACTTGGAACAAATTGGAAGGATTTGGATAAGCCAGCTAGAGAAAGCTGGAAATACAGTAAGCAGAGCTTAAGCGGTAATTCTGATAAGAGCTGAACAGATCCAAGTGTCAACAGGAACGCACACGTAGAAGGTAAGCTAAGTGGGTTTCAGACAGAAATAAGGACTTGGTTAGGAAATCTACTTCAAGCTCTACATGCTGTGTTCTTCCAAGTGATTTTTCTCAATGTCATGACATGGAGTATGACTGACTTTAAGATCCATGAAGTAACAAATTTGTAGTAGCAATTTCAAGACTGTGTGGCTTCCGACTGTGGCATGGCTACTGCCGCATGCTCTTAGTGAGGTTAGCAGTAAGAATCAGGGGAAAAAAAACAAAACAAACAAACAAACAAACAAAAAAAACAAGTGGAAATAAAGTGGCCTTATGGGCAGCAGGAAGCAAGGCATAGGAGAGGCTACTCAGGCCCTTTGAATGCCACATCATGCCTCCACATGGCTAGTAACAGACATGGTGCTGAAAGTGAAGAAATTACTTTTCAGGTTTTGGTCTTGCATTTTTCTGATCTTCCTTTGCTATTCTCCCATTCTTCACTTTCGGAAAGAGTAATGTTTACTCTGAACGACTGTCTTAGAAGTATATGATTTTTTAAAAATATGATTCATGCGTGACTTTTGCATTTTCATTATTTCAGCCCAACAAGTCTCCCTCTGAATCTTCCCATGCCCTCCAATTCAACATGATTCACATGATTTCTAGTCCTATTCTCTGACTGTTAATGTTCATCTGCATATATGTGTGTGCATATATATGTATATGTATAAATTTACTAAGTCTATTTACTGGTGTTTATGTTTAGGGGTGCCCACTTGGGATTGCCTCTAAGAAAGTTCCTTCAATAGGAAACTAATTCTCTGTCCTACGGTGTTCATGATTGCCTGTTGCTCTTTGACTTTGTAGAAGCTTACAACAAACCATTTGCCTTGGATCTCTATTCAGACCCTGGATTTAGACTTTGTGCATGTGTCATGTGTGGGGATAGGTATGAAAGGTGTGTGCACGTGTACTTGTTCATGTGTATGTAGATGTATCTAAATATGTACGTACATGTGGGGGGTGATCAAATGTCAGTATCCAGTATCTTTCTGCATTGTGCTCCACTTTATTTGTCTTGTTTTGAATTTTTTGCTTTCTTTAGATTCAAGGTCCTTCTATACCCCAGCTTGCCAGGAGCTCATTATTTAGAGTAGGTTGACTTCAATCTCACACAAATCCAGTTTTCTCTGCCTCCTAAATGCTGGGATTCAAGGCACATACCACCACACCTAGCTTTACATATTATTTTTTGAAGCAGGATCTCTCACTAGGTTCAGAGGTCATGTAATTGACTACAAGCCTGGCAGGTGAGCTCTAGGTATCTGATTGTGCCCACTGAATCAGAGCTGAGGGTTCACACTAAATCTGCAAGGTCCAACATTTATTTGAGTGGTGGTGATACAATCTCCAGTCCTCATTCTTACACATCAAGCACTTTATCTGTCAAGCCATCAACTTAGCCTCTGTAGTCAGACTTTTGAACCATAGTGGCACTAATATAATTTGGAGGACTTGATAATGCATGCAAGAATTTTGAACTTGTAAGACTTTGAAAACTTGGAGTTGTCTTAGCGTTTAAAGTAATACAGTGCTAAATTTTAGTAGAATTTTATAATAGCTCTACTCTATATTTACTGGAAAGCAACAATTTAATTTGTAAAAGTATGACTTTAAGGCCAAACTGAATTACTGTGTGTTACTTAAAGGTGAAAACTAAGAGTATAAGAGACTTATTTTACTGTAGACTATAGAATGAACTATTATAGGGATTCTAAACATATAAGAAATACAATTTTGTTGAAACTTGAAGATAGGAAAATAGGACTTATAAGACACAGTCCCTTACTGGTCTGCTTTTATCAAAACAATGAGCTGGAGGTAGACAATTAGCTCAAGCTAAAGAAATCTAGTCACGCTAAACCTGGTACTATCGGCTCCCTACAAATTATAATAGTACAAATCTCTCAAATAGATATATAGTCTACAGAGCACCACAATCAGTATATAATGCTAATGAAAGAGAAGCAGCAGCAGAGGAATTGAGTTCAATTAATAAGAATTTTGGTTGGGATGAATCAATTTGGAAAGCACGTTGCGATATTTTGAGTTATTTTTCATATATTCTTTATATTTCTTTGGGGTTTTTTTGTAAGTGAAAAAGAATGGGGTGGGTTGGTACCCATGTTGTGATGTTCAAGGGAAGGTCAGAGAACAACTTGTGGGTATGTGATAGCTCCTTCCATGGTGTGGGTTCCAGTGATCCTACATAGTTCATCACACTTAACTACAAATTTCTTTATCCAATGAGCCATCCTGTCAACACTAGATTTTTTGGTTCCTTACTGTAACAATGATGAGCATTTGAAAAATATATATATATATATATATATATATATATATAATGGTAAACGGACTCCTAATTAGTGGATTGTCAGAATAGTTCACCCGAGAAATGGGAGTGTCCAGAACTTGTAGTGAATAAAAAAATTGTCAACGGTAATGTGACAAATGGACTATCGTCAACATACAATTGTAAAGACCAAGTAGTACAATTATGAATCCTTACAACAGAAAAAGATGATGAATATTATCCACAAGAACACATGAGTGTGAGGTAGAATGTTTTAGTACAGACTTAGGAAATTATCGGACTACATGCTAACAGACGCATGAATCCAGTAACTAGTATTTTCTCATTTATTTTCATACCAATCCAGCTATTTCCTAGTAATAATTTTCTCCCCATGTCTATAGGGATAATAATTTCATAGTTGTACAAATACAAAATTCTGACCTACCTCCTGTAAAGTCTGCCACTGTAAATTAATTAAATCTCTCTCTCTGGATTATATACTTAGTGTGACATGAACTTTCTTCAATGAGAATTATCTTTTAAAATGGCAATCAACAGGGTGAAATGATAAGCCATATTTGAAGCCCTTAGAAAGTATAAAAAATTCAGTAAGAGAATAGACAAATTTGGAATTCATCAGAGCACAACTACTATTCTATCCACATTTTATTTCCATCCAAATTTCCACATCCATCTGCCTTTGGCACAATCCAAAAAACATCAAATGCATATTTCTGGTCACCAAGAATCCATAACATTCTTCTGTAGAAACTAATGCGAAGTACATTAAATTGTTATAAGATATAATATAAATTTGGAAAAGAGAAAAAAAATCTGAATTTCCTCAAGCTGTCTACATTCTCCATATATTATTTCAATGCTTTATTTTACAAGAGGCACTATTCTCTTATTTCACACCTACAATATCTTCTCTTTCTCAACCTTTTCAAGTCTGTCATACTCCAAGAACAATTCTAGAATGAGCCATTTTGTTGGCAAGTTCAGTTCTTAATCCTGAAAGCACTGAAGGTTTTCCAGAGATGAGTGTTAGTCCAAGCATAAAACAGCTTTTCTCTTCAAAGATGCCCATTATTTGTTATTTTGAAAACCAACTAAAGCTTTGGTGCTCCAGTGGAGCAGAAAACATTTGTCAGTCATCTGTGGAAATCGCTTATCTGTTCTTTCCTGTGTGTACTTTGAAATCATGTTTGCAACCATAATCCAGTAGAACTGCTCTTGAAGAGACCCTGCTGATCTCACCTCCATTTCCTACTGAAAATTTTGTGTTACAAAGGAATAAGTGTTTTCATTTTAATATACATTTTCTTTGAGAAAAGTTCTTAAGACTGAAAATTGCAATATTAGTTATGTTAAATTGGACTTTAGAGTACACATACAAACACACACACACACACACACACACACACATATTCCCCTTTCATTTAAAATTCCTTTTAGGTCTATGTTCAGAGGAGCCTTTGAGGTATTCTAATAAGTACCATCCATCCACACATGTGCTAAAATACTTTGCTTATGTTTGAAAGTCTTTTGGGCTTGAGCAGGAGAATGTTATAAACATGTAACAGTTGAGAACACTAAATGTTAATATATGTTGATAGAATAGAAATAAAAGCACATATGAGACTACTGGCATATTATATAAGAAAAAGTTAGTCCACAATTTAACAAACTACAGTAACACCTGAGACCAAGTATCAGATGTTTTACTGTACTACTATATTTTACAAACCAAATGTGCTGGAAATGTAGTTAAAACCTGCAACAAAATAGTAGAGTTCTGTTGTTTGTTTTCTTTCTGATTATTGTTCTATTTATGTGACATAAGTTAAACCTAAATTTATATCATGGTATTATATAGTAAAGCTATCAAGATAGATATATAAATCTTACCTTTTCCTAAATCTGGAGACTACAAACAATAAGTGATAGAAGGTAAGGAGAATGAAAACAACCTTAATTTAACAAGTAAATCATCTTTAGGCTTTACCTAGGTCAATGCTTCTTACACATTAGGCAACAAATCAATCACTGGGGACCACATCAAGATGCAGATTCTCATTTACTGCATCTGAAATTTGGCCTGAAAAGCTGAAGGTGCATGACTGTTAATGTCCATCACAGTACAAAAAGCAAGTAATATCTAAATATGTGTAGAGACATAAATTAAATTAAATAGATATGGTCCTACTTAAAACTATAATATTAGAAGTGGTTTTTAAAGAGAAAAATGTTTTAGCTTCTGTTATCCATTTTTTTGTTCATTATAATTAGTATAATATAGAGAAACTACATAGAATCCTTATAGAATTCTATGATATCTCTCTATATTTGAAGTTCTAAATCATAACTTTTAATTGATGAATATTTTTTTTCTGACTTGTCTAAATTCTGGTGATTTTAGATGAGTAACGTCCCAAGATTTTGCCTATATTTGCCTGTCTATATTTGCCTATCCTGACAAGGAGGATTTCTTAATATTACAAACAAATTATCAATTTAAAAACTGTATTCTAAATATATATTTTAGCAATGCCAAATATATTATAGTCCTTAAAATTAAAAACATTTGTGTTTTTCAGTTTGAGAATGCAATTTAATTTCATAAACAAGCACTGAATATTTCCTTTGTACCAATTATCATTTTAAGGTTGGTTGGTAAGCTTGTTTTTATGGTATTTCTAAATCTTTCACAAGATGATAGAGATAGATAATCCATATAACATATTAGGAACTGTCATATATATTTAGAGATATGACAAGGGTTTTAAGCGAACAACAAAATCATAGCTATGTCAATATCAATATGTAATGTAAAACTGTCACATTATTTTCTGTAGATAATGATTAAAGAATAATTTTTCAAAGCTTTGAAGATTTTCTCTTGAATTTAGACATTCAGAATGCATAGAAGAACTTACTGTATTGATGACCAACTATACAATTTTGAGCAAAACAAGTAATTCATTAGGGGATGAGAATGGGTGAAAAGAAAATACATAAGCCAACAGCGGTTAACCATGCCAGCTTGGGATTGCATAGTAGAAAGAGAGAGGCGTGCAGCTATCAGTGAGTACTGAGATGATGATTGTGGCATTTGCTGAATAGAGAGCAAATGCAGAGAGCCATGTTTTCATCATTTTTTTCAGCAACATGAATGAACTGTCTGTTAGAAGTCATTGCATAATTATCATTTTTTCTTATTTGTCTATTTTATTGAATTTTTGTGTATTCCATACACATCTTTTAAAATTAAGTTTTATATATTTAATACAGCAGTTGTTAATCTTATTTAGACACTCCACCCCATCCATTCTCCCTCTGAACCTCATGTATTCTGTCATACATATTAAGTTCTATCCAGTCAAACATTTGTGTCAATATGTCCTTTAGTGCAAATTCATCTACTGGAATCTGGTCAGGTTATCTAGAGATCACAAATAAGTCATACTCTCCTTTTCCCAATAGTAATCAATCTCCAATAGCTCTCATTCTACATCTCACCTGCCACCTATTTCTATTGCTCCAGTCTGGGCCCTTGTCTAATTTGAGTTGATCTGGGTCCTGTGCTTCATGCTACCATTGCCACAGATACATGTATGCAAGTTTCCAGTGGCCTGAAACACCCTTTTTCCCTAAGTTCATGAACCAGCCCTGACTGGTACAATCTTTCTGCTCCCTCTTCCATAGTGATCATAGAACCATGGGTGGATGAGGCTCAATGTAGTCATCCTATCCAAGGATATACACTCTGCGAGTTCTTATTCCTTAAAATTTGACCAGTTGTGGCTTTCTGAGTGCATATCGCTATGCTGTTCAATGAAACTTCACTGGTGAGTGTTGAGGGAGGCTTTAGTTTTATCTCTGCTCTTAATTCGGCTGTGTTCTAGGAGCCTTTGATGTAGAGGTTCAACTGTAGATATGTCATCTAAGACTTGGTATCTCTCAGTCGTATATTCTTTGTGTCTGAGCAAATGTGGAATTCTGCTTCAACCTCTATCTGTTGTAAAATGAAGCTTGTGTGTACCACACAGTCTCTGGGTACATATACACTAACATTTACACACTGTGCACTTCTCAGGAGGTTTTGGTGGCATCACATTTTCCTCTGGGTTCCCTAATCTTCTAAGATTCATTCATCTCTACTCTTTTACCTCCCATCTCACCTGTCTTTCCTTCCCAGCAGCCTCATTGGCTCCACTCTCACACCAGTAATATCTGCTTCCCGCCGTCTTTCCTCTACTGACTTCCCTCTACCCTGATAGCATGTCCTCCTGCATGTTACTCCCTCCTCGCCTCCCTGTGGAACACCTCCACATGTCCCACCTCCTTCTTGGCAACATCAATTCCTACTATCCCCGTTTTGGGTTTCTTTTTTTTCATTTGCCTCTGTGTATCCTTTCCCTTTTTCTGGCTCCCAGTATTACATCAGCATACATACGCACATATAGCGTATTGATGCTACAATCTGCAAATAAGGGAGAATATAGGTCACTTGCTTTTCTGCGTTTGTTTTACTTCACTTAGTATAACACTCTATAGTTCCATTTACTTGCAATTTTCATAATTTCATCTTTTCTTAGTGCTGTGCAGAACCCATTGTGTAAATATCTGAAAAAAAGACAAAAAAAATCAGAAAATAAAAGGCAGAGATGGCAATTAATGACTGCATAATTATTAATAATAAATACTATATATCCAATATGGTTAATAAACAACCGATGGATAAAAGAAATATAATTTTATTTTTATGTATTCACTGCTAAAGGCAGCCATTTTAACTGTAGAAATTGCCCATTATCTTTAGTTCTTGGTAAATTATTTGTATAAGTTTAATTATTGGTATTTTTTCATTAAACTTTCCCTGAAAAGAGGAACATGATAGTGTAATATACAGTATGTCTTTAAAAAACAGCACTTATGTAAAGTTACTGCACTATATTATGGAAAATGTGGTGGTCAATACTGTCAATGTAATATGGGCATATCTGCTTGGTTTTAAATAGATTAGGTTAATTGGGGTGAGAAGAACCACCTTATCTGTGAGTTTCATAATTTCATGGTCTGTTGTCCAAGACTGAATTAAAAAGAAATATCTAGCTGTGTTTTAACATTCGGTGTTCTCTGCTTCTGGAATGGAGACACAATCACACAAGCAGTCTCAAGATGCTCCTTTGCAATAATGTATTGCCATTCCCACAATGGTCTGTGCTCTCTAACTCTGAGCCAAAATAAATTCCACCTTTCTTTCATTGTTTTTGTCAGGGTGTTTTATCCAAGCAACCTGAAAAATAACTATCATAGTAATCTAAATAACAGCATGCATCTTTAAAAAAAAGCATAACTTATCTACAAGTTAGGGGATGCGTTAATACTGAAAGTGTCTGTAGTACATTTATTTGGTATTATTTTATTTTATTAGTCTAGTTTTATATAACATTTAATTTTATATATTAAGTTTGAATACTTACAGAGATGTACATAAGCATACAGCTATTGAAGAATGCTATTTGTACTACATCCAGGCTTGAAAATTTATCTTAGAAAGATAATCCTAAAGCAGACATTTTGTCCATACAGTATTTCAGAATTCAATTTTAAGAACAAAAATCATAAGAAGTGTGAAATATTTTAAGATAAATAGATTAATTTAAAACAATATTCTAGCTATTATTTCAAATTTTGTATGAGTGTATTTACTACATGGATGTAAGTAATCTCATGTTGTGCAATGCCCACCTAGGTCAGAAGAGGTCATCGGATTCCCCTGAAACTAGATTTGCTGCCATGTGGGCATTGGAATTGAACACAGTTTCTCTGTAGAGCAGCCAGTGCTCTTAACTGCAGAGCCATCTCTCCAGTCTTAAATACGTTAATTTTGATATTGTATAATTTAAAATTTCTTTGAATTTTTCATAAATAAAATACTGAATACCACAAGTGAAAAAAATATGTTGCCATTTATTGCAACAATTTAGTGACAAAAATAATTGTAGCACTCAATATATTGGGGCATAAGTATTCAAGTGTCTTCTAAGCTGGCATAATACTGCCGCATGCTATAAAACAAACAGGAAGGAACAGGTTACATCTCCATAATATAATTCTCCCTAAAAATGTATTATTGACACCTGAGTTTTTAATACAAATTTAACTCACCGTACACATTTTGCCATTCCAAATTTTAACAGTTGGAGAAATATTAAGTAGGAGGATAAAGAAAAGTTTAGAGAGAATGGAGAAAGAAGAGAGGGAAAAATGGACATAGAACGGAAGAAACTGGCTTCTTCATCAAACCTTAAATTCATTTGCTGTCATGTGCATAGCTCATCAGTGAATCATTTCACACAGACGGGCTTTTCTGTAGTAAAGCCTTCCTCTCCCGGGTCAACCTCTAATTCTCATTCACTTTTGCACCCATATCCTTTCCTTGCTGTCTCTGGAACAGGGCAAACAGAAGGCATCGTGCTGCCACACTCCAAGATGCTCCAGCAATTCTATCTACAGAGTGTTATCTTTTTCCTCAATATTTCTGATATTGACGTCCCAAGTTCCTTTAAGTTTGTACTGGACACCAAAGTTTAGAGAGGATTTCTGTAATCATTCTGCCATTTGGTCACTTCATAGCATCAATAATTTTATGCTATTCAATTTTCTGTTCCTTTTATATCTAAGATGATATCATAAAAGTGAGTGATTTTTGTTTTTGTTGTTGTTTGCTCTTGATTTTTTTTTTTTTTTTTGGTCTCCAGTTAGAATTACTGTAATTTTCATTTTGTGTCCTGGAAATTTCTAGAATATCAAGATCACCATAAGAACTTAATAATTTATTGAGAATGAATGAATGCATGTATTAGGGTGTCAACAAATATATTGGCATTTTTTAGATATATCAAAAAATAATAAGAATTTCTGTAGAGTATTATTTGTGGTGGTGCATGCCTTTAATCCCAGGACTCAGGAGGCAGAATAGGAGGATCTCTTTGAGTTCAAGTATAGCCTAGTCTACATAGTGAGTTCCAGACCAGCTGTGGCTACAAGGAGATCCTGTCCTGTTTCAAAAGAAGGAGGAGAAGAAGGAGGAGGAGGAGGAGGAGGAGGAGGAGGAGGAGGAGGGACGACTACCTTAATACATCAGAAAAATAGCCCAGATTCCTGAGCCTATTCCTGTATTTAACCATGATCTATAATCTCTTTTATACTATGAAAAATACATTATTCTTTTTGCAACGATGTGCCTCATAAAGTATTATGTATCTGTTAAAATAGGAATAAGATTCAGTTTGTTTGATTGATAAAATTTCTTTGACAGATTTCTGTCTCTAAGAAAGCATATCAATCTCATTACTTGCAATAATAAGTAAAATTTTATTGTATGAATTATATCACCATCTTTACAGAGGCTTCTAATGATCAGAAATATCAATTTTTTTCTTGTGATAAAATAATTTATTCCAAAATGAATATACCAGTAAACTGATAATTGAAGTACATATATATATATATATTAGTGGCATAAATATTTAGTAATTAATTTTTAGAGTTTTATTTTATTTTGAGAAATTTTGGCATAGATCTGATAAGAGCTTGGATTAATTTCCAGAAAGTCACTTATGAGACATGCCTTACTACTCTCTGAATTAAACCTTGGCAATTCAGTAGACATAATGGTGATCTCATTTGTAACTTTATGTTTATTTTTAAATGATATAGTAAAATATTATAAGCTAATTATATTCCAAATGTTCAATGTATTACTACCATTCAAACATTTAAATTAAACTATTAGTTACTTATATGTAAGTATATTTTATTCATTAAATGAATTTATCATTTATATTTTCTATGGAATTCTAGTCTATGTTTTAATAATTCTTGTACATTTAAAATTTCATTTCTCATTGCATTACAATGTGATAATTGAATACTGTAATTTCTTGAATTTTGCTGATTGAGAAATTTTTATATATGAACAAAATATATTTCTTGGATTTATTTAGATATTTTCTATGCAATCCTGTTTTAGAGGAATATTTCAGTAAGACATTTTATATTTTACTTATATTTTAACTGATACATAAGAATTGTTAAAATTATATATACATATATATATATATATATATATATAGAGAGAGAGAGAGAGAGAGAGAGGGAGAGAGAAGATAATGCTGCTTAGGTGACATGAAAAATCAGAGGGAAATATATGGGTTCAAAAACATACTGAAAAAACCACAAATGATAGATGTGTCTGAGTGCATGTGTGTAACTGCAGAACATATAACAAGAAACACAGTGCTAGTCAGGAAAAACCTCCCTACAAGTTTTTTTGTCAGAGTAGTCTAAGAGACCCACAAAACAACATAAGCTATTGCCACAATCCTTGATTTCCTTCCAGAACATGAAGGTAAGACCATACTGCCAAAGACAAGTCACACTTCAGATATAGTACTTGGAACTGTTCTGGAAGCCTTCTCCCTAAATACTGGATCTCATACTTTCCGAGGACACTGGAGGCAGTTAAAGAAAAAATCAGTCATCAAACCAAGCTGCAAAATCTAGTAACTACAATCACCAGCATGGCAAATTTATCTCTATTGTTACTGTAGAGGCAATTTTATGTTAGTAATAATCTACAGTTATCATTGGACTTAAAATCCACTCAATGGGAACACATGTGGTTCTGGAAACATAGTCAAATACAAATGGCTGGAGATGTCAAAGATCCTTCAGGAAAACATAGTTCTGTCATATCTCCTGAAAAATGTAATTTTTTACTGTATACTAAATATGTATTCTTGTATTTTCTGATATGCCATTTATCTTCATTAGTTTAGGTTTTTTATCTAATTTATACCACTATACACTATTTTCTTGCTACTGATTTTTCCTTTTTTCATTTCTTTACATTTTTTTTATTTTTACATAAAAATATTTCTCTGTTAGGTATTTCTAGTTGATAATCTAAAATCATTTCCCCCCAAACTTTCCCTCTTTATTAGCTTTTTTTTTCTCATGGAGCTCTGAGGTATTGAGAGGAGAGATTATCTTATGTTAAGAAACTTCCTTTTTATTTGATTCCATGACGTGTTCAGTTTCATATGAAAATGCAGGATATGAGCTAAAAGTGGCCCAGAATTACATTTGGACTAAGACTGAATGTGCCCAAAGATCTGCTATCCTCTTCCACCCATCCTCAAACTTTCCACCTCTTCTGCACTTCTTCCCGTACCACTTGTCTCTGGACATTTCAGTCTTGATAACTCCCAGCTCCCCACAATGAATACTCATTATTATGCCCCAGCATTCACCTGCCATATTAAGTTTACTTCATATAACTTTCAGAAAAATATATTCAGGTAGCTTCTTTCCCACTTCATTCAAGCCTCTGCTCAAAGGTCAATTAATCAGGAACGGCATTCCTTTCACTCTTTTTAAAAATAAATTATTTATTTATTTTTTGTATGAATGTTGTACCTACTTGTGTTTAAATGCACACGTCATGCAATGCCATGGAGGCCGGCTATCACCTAGATGTGCAGTTCCTGGTTGTTCTTAACTGTCGTTGAGTGCTGTGAACTGAACCTTTCTTTTGCAAGATCAGTCAGTCCTCCAATCTGCTGAGTCAATTCTCCAGTCCAGGAATCTGTCATTTCTAATGACCTTCAAGAACAACTGTCCCTCACTGTCTCACTTTCAGGCAGTTACCTTGCTCTCATCCCCTTAACTTTGATTAGCAAAAGTTATGAATCTAATTTATTGACTGCTCCACCAAAATATAAGATGAATTTAAAATTTTAGACAGTTCTCCCCATCAGTGTTATGTGACTGTATCAGTGAGTTTGTTAGATTTCTTCAAAACTATGAGTCATATAACCCAGGAACTTACAATTAACTAATATTTAAGAGTGACTGACCAGCCTACTACATTTGAAACTGTACAACCTCTTTTGGTAGAGAACTTAGAGAAAACAAACATGATTTAAGCATCTTTGAATGCCTGAATATCTAATAGCATAATGTTCTGGAATCATCAACACAGTCCTATGAAGTAAGACAGGGTTGTGTTTGTCCACAATCAAAGGCAATGGACAAGAGTAGAGCCTACAAACGAGCCTTGTGAAACATCAAGCTAGAGAAAGTACACCAGTGGTCTTGAGGCAGTATTTTTAAATCCATGTTCCCTTATTTATCTACTTCAAAAAACACACAGATGTTGAATTGTATTTAGTCATTAATTGTTGATATTTTTCTTTAGTTCTAATAAAAAAATACCTAAATTTAATTATTAGTTGAGGGGAAAAGATGATAACCAATAAGTTTACCAAAATAAATATTTATACTTTTATGTTGAACACTGTGCTTTTATATATACTTAACTTTTGTATTTCTCTTTAAATATCAAATAAATAACTGTTCTCCAAAGTTTTGATTCTGAATAGATTTTCTCTCTGTCCCTATTATGAACAAATATTTCAAAGTATATTTGGAAATGAAATCTTACTTAGGCATCAATTCTTTTTATAATGCATGGGGGTTATATATTCACATTAGAAGATTTTAAAATTTCCATGTTCCTCACCTATATCTAACTGCAGTATTTTTTATGTTGCAAATTGCAATTGTTGAGAAACATGTCTTCACCCTTGTGAAAAGTTCATAATGTTCATTTTTCAAAATGCAGTGCATTTGTGTTACTCATTCAAGTAATTACAGAGACAGGCCACTATTACTGCTATATAAAAACTAACAACATATTTAGCGTAACAAGCCATTAGGACTATCAAATACAGAAAATTCCCCTATGTCTTAATTAGAATGTGGCAGCTATGTAGAATATACAAATAAATGTGTGTGTCATTAAATCATATGAAATCTATCTTCTTGTTGCCAAACATATAATTTAAAAATGTATTCTCATAAACATGTATCAGCATGTTTAGTTTGCCAAAACTTCTATGATTATGTCATTTACCCCTTTGATATAAAGTCAATGAGAAAGCTAGGCATCTTTATTTTTTCTCAGTTGTTCATAGAGATTTTTAAACATTCTGTGTGTTAGAATGAGGTTCAATCAAATGATGAATCATTACAGTTCCACTGAATATGTGTTAAATTGAGATTGTAAGAGATCACTTCTTGATAGTTCTCACAGTTTGATTGCTTAAAGGGGAAAATCAGTCCTCACATACAGCAGGAGAATTTTCACCATTTGACTTTCCAATTCTTAATATCATTCTTTATTTTACTGGTTTTAAATCTTCATTCTCAATAATTTTCCAACAAAAAATGTATTCCACATTGGACAAAGACTGTGACTTTGCATGGACTCTATAATTGTGAATATGTAAATGTATATATGTGTGTATTTTTAGGTACTGTAGAATATCTGTTTTATACACAGGATTATACTTTTTTTAGTAAGTGCATGTATAAATGGAAGCATAAGCCCACAAAAATAAGATCAGCATACAAAGTCAATGTAATATATAGTTTTAAATTTATTTATCAAAAGATCATTCATGCATTTCTAGGATTTACATCCTGAATACTATGCTTAGAGAATGAATGCTGTACTATAATAAAAGACAAAATAAAATTCACAAAGTTATAGGTCATAATGCATATATTCAAAAATTAGAATTTTGGATCATTTTCTGTTTGGGATTGAAGAAAATAAGCATTTAGAAGCATTTATAAGAACATGTTCACAGGATCATTAATGTTTAGAGTCTACAGATTCATGTTGAAGCATTAAACCCTAAATATTTCTAATAAAATGTACATTAAATTTGTGAAATGTGGGTAATTTTTAAATTTCAGGAATCTTGATTTTCTAAGAATACCAAATAATTTGCCTAAGGGAATTTCTCATTTCTATACCCCATTATTTCCCTATTTAGGTGATTTGTTATTATTAGTCAGACTCTTGTCAACTTTAGCATCTGATACAATGATAAAAAGGGGATTATATAAAATATTATCTGTTGTAATTTCCTGTTGTCAGAAAAAAATTAAGTTGTTTTTACTATTATTGTCCTACCTTATAAAGAAATATAAAACCCTGTAGATGGATCTTGGCCACTATACTACTTATTTTCTCTGGTGCAGTTCAGTATCACAAACAATTATTTACTGGAGTTTATGTATTAATCTCATGCATCTGTGTGTTTAAATACTTAATGCACACAATCTTTACATTTCCAATAATTTTGTTTAATATACCAAATTCTAGCACGATGGTATGAAGATAGGCAAGTAAGGACTCATCATGCAATGCTGCAGAAAAAGATCACGAGACAGAATGTGGTAGGGTCCCTAAGATTCAGCCTTGGGAATCAGCCACTTTGAAGTGAGTTTAAGACAAACTCAGGAAGAGAGTTGCTACCGGTTCAGCAAAAAGAAGACATAAAATCCTCTGCAAAAATAACAGCAGGAGTAAGGATGTCCTCTAACAAGAAAGAAAACGTTTACTCTCTGCATTTTTGCTCAAATAAGATCACAATATAAACAAGGACAGCAATTCCATGCATCATTGGCCTCAGTGTGAAGCCTATTATAAAATGAATATTGTTGGTTGAACTTTAAATGTGTTGAGAAATGCATCAACACTCATTATTGGCACTCCTTCCTCTATATTTGAAAAAATCAGAAAACTTCCAAATGGCAAAGCTTGGCTTATTACTAATTTTTGGCTGAGTAAAAGTCTTAATTCTGTAATTATTGTCTTATTGGGTTTTAAAGAAATATCTTCACACATGAATATATTTATATTGATCTATATTTATAATTTAAATTTTCTACATTCTCCTTGTTAATATTTCAATTAAAAATGACTTCCTTTCTCTTATCATAAAATGTACATATGCTTTTGAAGTTGATCATGCATGCTGACTCTTGCTTCTACCGCTACCATTTCAATATGTATATTACACAGATTTCACGGAGTATAAATAATGTAGGGTAAACTGCACATATTTGAAGTGTACAACTGAAGGAGTCCTGGTGTGCATACACAGCCTGTAGATTATCACATCCAAGACAGTGGGTATATCCAACCTCAGAAATTTGCCTGTGACGCATTGCTCCCCGCACCATACTCCAGTTTACACATATTATTTCTTTCAGAATATGTCATTTTGCATTTCTAGAACTTTCTTTCTTTCTTTGAATTAAATACTATGGCCTATAAATACTTTTCTGGAATTGATACTCAGCATAATTCTGGCATGCATCATGTTGCTGCAGGTGTCGTATTTCATTCTGTTCAATGTTAGCATGCTATTTGAAATACTACCATTCGTTTTGCCATTTATCTACGGGTAGTAATATCTTTCTGGATAAATGCCTTACAGTAAAATTCCTAGGTTGGTGTTAGAAATATTGCAAATATAGAGGAAACAAACTATTTTTCAAAATGGTGCACCCTTTTACAACTATATGAATAATGCATGTGATTCTTTGTCTTCACATACTTCCCATGCCTCGGTTTTTACATCTATTAAATTGTCCTTTGCAGCATACTTGCAGTGATTCCTCATAGTGATTTTAAATTTAATTTCTCTAAACACTAATAATGTTATCACGTTTTTAAAGTCAACTTACATTTCAAAATTTGTCTGCCCAAATCTCTTTTTTTTTTTTTTCTTCTCAGATTTGAACCATGCTCCTTTTCTCATAGTTAGATGAGAATTTTTGTAACCGAGGCAGAAAAATTAATACGTTGAGAATTGAGTTTTCAGGTTTTTGTGTGTGTGTGTGTGTGTGTGTGTGTGTGTGTGTGATGTTGAATTTGGTAGTATAAAATGAACTAATGTTTTAGAATGAGGTACTTTACACCTAAGTTGTAGCCAGTTCCAGACTTTTTTATTATATTAACATGGTATTTAGGGAAAAAAGAAAACAAAAACAAAAACAAAACTGATTTTAGTGAGATCAAGTCATTAATTCAATCATCAGCTTTTGTTTAATAGGATTATATTTGTAGTTTCTCAATATTTTTATTGATGAACATTCCATCTGTGCATTTAATGTTTTTTGCTCAAGTCCGTTCCCATTTACTCACCTACAATTCCTCCCCAAACCTCCCACAATTATTCCCTCCCAATTTTATCTTTTATTTCTTCTTTAAAATTCCCTTTCCTTTTGTTTTGTTTTGTTTTTGAGAACTTGTCTCCCTGTAGCCCCATTTGCTGGAATTAGATATGTAGACCAGGCTGGCATTGTTCTCACAGTGATCCTCCGGCCTATGCTTCCTTAGTGATGAGACTAAAGGTATGCACTATTGCAATGATCTTTCTCCCCCATCCCCCAGGACCCGCTAGTGTTCCTAGTATTTTCGTGCGTGTGGGGCCCTCCACAAAATCATGGGTTGTCTCTCAGTGACTACATCCATGAAAGCTGACTTTCCCGTTTCAACAGTCATTCGTATCCAATGACTTCACAAGCAGGAGTGGAACGTTGTGATCATTTCCATCCTCCATGCTGAGATTTTTGCCTGGGTTGACCTTTCATGGATCTGTGCATATTGTCATAACTTCTTTGAATTCATATGTGCAACTGTCCCATTGCGTCTGGAGAGCACTGTTTTGCTATGATCATCCGTTGTCTTTGGCTCTAAACCTGTTCGCCCCCTTTTCCTCAAGGATCTCTCAACCTTGATGTAGGAGTTGGGGTCTGTGATAGAGATGTACTATTTAAAGCTGAGCACTTTGCAGCCTCTTATTCTCTGCACATAGACCAGTTTTGGGTCTCAGTGTTGATTTCCATCTACTCAAAAAGAAGATTCTATGATAAGGGTTCAGAGATGCACTCATATATGTGTATAGTAAACATCACTGAAATAGTCTCCATTATTTAATGGTAATGGATTCAATATTTCACACTTAGCATGTGGTTTTATAATCCATTTCAATCAGTTTAGGATGTATTAGTTAGAAAAAGCAAACTCATTATTTTGCTGAGTGTTACTTGCTTTTTTAACAGTTTCTTATAAAGTTTATCTCTTCTGCCTTAAATTAAACTTGTAGCTTTGTTGAAAATCAAGTGCCCATATCTTCTATTTCATTGAGAAATGTCAATATTTACTCCTAAACATATTGCCTTGTTAAATATCAGTTTATAAAAAATCTTGAAATTTGGTAATGTAAGTCTTACAGTTTTTATTAAAAGTGTTTCACATATTTAACCCTCTAAAAAGTCATATAATTTTAGAATTGACTTCTAAATTTCTAAAAGATAAAGTGGGCATTTATGTGTTGTATTTCTGCTCTAGATTTTAATGTCTCCCTATCTCTATGAGACTGTACCATAATCAGGCAAAGTACAAAGTTTCATGCATGATATGATCAATACCATTCTACATGTGAATTATTCTGTTTAAACTGAAATTTACTTCATCATGTTTTCCTTGAATCCAACACTCTTTGACAGTTGCATAGGAAGCTGTTTGAAATTGTACTAAATTCTTGTATTACTTATACCTAAAAAAAGGTGGTTTACACAATTGAAAACCACCAAGGTTTAGAGATTTAAATAGAGTTAAATTTGTTTTAGTGCTTATTGACTTAAAATAATTAGATGCTTTTTCCTGTTCCAATTTCATCATTTGTTGTAGATTCAGGAATTTAACGTATGTGAACTTATCAGTCTAAAAAGCAAATTATCTTTATTAGAAAGAATGAAGTTGTCTTAGAAGTGACATGAGGGAAAACTTCCTACTAAAGGGATTGTCGGCTATAGAAATAAACACATGTGTAAAATACAAAGGATGAAATCCTGGAACCCAATACAAAAATATAACATCTATCAACACTTTATCAATATATCAAAGAAAAAGTATCTTTATGCCATAACTGACACACAAATAATTTGAACATGAGCAATATTCATTTCTCCTTTTGTAATTTATAGACACACAGGGCATTGACCGTGAATATTTCTTGTTTTTTTGTTAGAGTATGAAATTTGCAATTATAGAATGAGTGTATTAATTTTATTCTTTTGATTTTCACATTTCACAAATGTCCCACAAAAGCTTTTACTGTTTTAAAAAATACTCTCAGAAGTCACAGAATTATTGCCATTTTGATGTTGTTGTTGATTAATGATGTTGCTTTACATGGTATCTGCTTGCAAACATTCAGATGCAACCATGTTCCTGATCCTACACCACACCAAAATAAGCTTCACCTGTATTGCTAATAGCAAATATGAACAGTTCAAACAGTTCAAACAGGTGCTCTGTGTCACTACGTTCTCACAATAAAGGGAGGCAAGACTAAGAAGTGTAGAGTTTTAATTTGAAAGTCTTTGTTCCTATCTACCTTTTTCTAAGTACTATTTTTCTACATTTTCATATTTGTTTCCCAATATCTCTATTTTATTATTTGAAAAGATTTAGCAGTTAATATTTTTACATCTAATTTTCATTACTATGTCTACTAGTTTATATCTCTGTTCTCTTTTTTCTGCAAAGAATGTTTTCTATTTTATTCTTTTGAATAAAACTTTTTAAACAATAAGTATCATTTGCTTTCATTACCTTACATCGCAGTGGGGAGGCGGGGGGCAACAAAGGCTCCCCTTCGATGTGTACTGTTTATATTTCATTGTTAGGTAAATTAATAACTCACATTCTCTTTCCCTTTCCCTTCTTCCATTTTGAGAGACATGAACAGAAACTTCTGACTGAGAACTTTTGTAGAATTACAGTGAATTTTAGGAAAATTGAGAAGATATGATTTATTCATATTTATGACACTAACTATTTAACATTGAGACAATGACAGTATTCTCTGGTTCACAGGTTTTGTGTGTGAATTTAAATGGATTGATAGTATAATTTCTATCTTTGAAATGGCAGGAGTATAAATTTGGGGCCAAAAAGTGACATAATTTTAAGTTTTAGGTCAAGAACTATGCTTTATGTTTTAACAATATGAAATATTTAAAGTTACATGCCAAAATTCTTTCCATTAAAAGATGAATGATTTCCAAGACATTTTATTCTTTCATTCTTAATTCATATATATATATATATATATATATATATAATGCATCCTTAATGTTCACTCTATAACTAAATATTACAGGTGAATGTTTTAAATTAATGAAGCAAAGTTAAATATGAACTTAATAAAACAGAAGCCATTTTAGGTATTTCCTGTGAACTGAATTCAATTGAGGGGACTGAAAATCCTAGTAATATATAATCTAGGTCAAGGTGCTTTTTTGCCTTGAAATTCAGAGGAAGGAGACATAGGCCCTTGCAGTTCTCACTGCAATATCTTTGTTAGAGGCTCAGGGCTTAATCTAGGTAACGTTGAACAGTAACTTCTTGTGGTCTCTCCCTATATTAAACATCAGCCTATTATTTCCTGCTCAATCCTGCTGTCTATATATTATGATGACTCAAGGGGGTGAATTCAGTAATATTCCAAACTCTAGAAGAAAAATGCTATATAAAATATAGTTTTAAACTTTATCTAAAGTGTAAAAGGCAGAGTGAAAAGCATAATATGTCTACTACACAGTTATATCTAACAAGATTGTCAAATGAATAAACATCTTGTATGAAGATTTTCATCTGTCATATACTGCTAGTTTGTTTAGAAAATCTTAAGTGCACAGAAATTTCTAATTTAGGCAAAAAAAAACACTTAAATTTCAAGGAGACAAAGTGTTTTGCAAAAGATTGCTTCAATAGACAGATTTATACAGATCAATGTGCACTTGAGATGATTGACAGGAAATGTTCTTAATCTCAGCTGTAATGTTTTCTAGTCATTCTTAAAACTCTAGAGACTGGATGCAACTCAGATTTAGTAGTTTGAAATTGTTTCAAAAAATAAATGTCACCACAGGAGTTTTTGCCAGATCTTACCTTTTCTCGACCAACATGATGAGAATTGAAAGGGAAAGATTTGTAGCTTTTACATAGAGACTGGCTACTTATATCAGCACACTTCAAAAACATATACAAAACAGTTTTAAACATAATCTGAATAATCAGTAGGCATTCTGTTTGGAGTTTGGGAACTGGGAGCATAGCCAATCAGGATAGAATTTTAATAACTGCTTTGCTGCTGCTTTGACTGTTTACTTTAAGCAAGGAACTGGATTGACAGTCTCAGAGATCAAAGTCTTCTTTTTATCAACAGAGCAGATAGAGCATACAGTCTAAAACTTTCCAATCTGCCCAAACCCCTACTCTAGAGAGTTTACCTAGGAAGGATGAGAGGATTTTTCAAGCTCTTTGCCTTTTTCATTCTCTTGAGAGACTTTCTCATTCTGTAGCATTCACGAAGGCAAAAAAAGACTTTTGAATTAGCAAAGCATTGTAGATTTCACATGCTTTAGGCATTTTTTACTGCTATTAAAATCATATTTGAAAATCTTTATATTTTAGAGTCTACTGTGTATCTTAAATATAAAATATTTTATGATTGTTATTTCCATTTTGCTAATGAATAAAGAATTGAAATAATTTTTTGAAATCACAAGACAAATTATTAGTAATACTTACATATTCATAGATTCTGAATATATAATGCAACAGAAAACAAGAAAATTGGCAATGTATTTGTTGGATGTTGCCATGCATATAAGCCAAATTTAATCTGGTCATCAGAACTACTACAATATGAGTTAAAAGAAGTCAAATCAAAAGAGAATCTAACATTCAAAAGCTTAAAGAAATCATGCTATAAATTTTGCTTACATACTATTTCTATTTAAGACCTATACACACACAGACATGTATGAATTGTCTTATTTCCCTGAGTGCAGTATGTTTTGATGATGTGCTGCAATTAATTTCTAGTGTTCTTTTGTTGTTAAGTAAAGCAATTGTGCCAATGCCATTTTTAAAATGAGATGAAATAAAATAACTATTGCTATCTGTACCATAGAAATAAAGTACCCTAGAAGGAAATAAATGCAGGTCACCTAAAAAGAATAAAATAGTTCATGTACTATTTGGAGATCTGAAGTCACATAGCATTGATGTTATTTTGAGGTTTATCTGTATATATTATAGTGCTTTTTCAGAAAGTAATGTGTACCAACTGAGTCAAACAGATTGATTGATTGATTGATAAATGATTGATTAATTGTGTGTGTGTGTGTGTGTACATGTTCATGTGGAGAAGTTCAGATAGGTATGAGTGTGTGTGCAATTGCAAAATCATGTGTTTGTGCAGGGCATGGACATGTGTGGAGGACAGAAGTTGACACTGGATAGTTTTTTCCCAATAACCTCTAAACCTTGATTCCTGAGACAAGATCTCTCACTGAACCTGGAGCTCATGGACTCATCTAGATTGTCTGCTCAGCAAACCCGGGGATCTGGCTGACTTCCTTTTCCCAGTGCTAGTATTACAGGTTCTTGTTCTTTAAATAGGTGTTGAGAGTCCTAAATCAGGTCTTCATGCAAACAGTTTACCAAATGAATCAATTCCTTAACTGAGCACTGTTTTTTTTAAGTCCTAAGATTTCATCAAAATCTACATAATAAAATTAGGCAAGTTGCTTAAAAGGAACTTGCTTCTTTTTCTAAGAATACATTAGAATCAGTGCTTCATCAGTGGAAACTTTAAATTAATACTTTCAGCACAGAAGAGATGGATTTGTCTCTATTAGAGTGGAAAAATGCCACCTGAAAAATACCTTGTGAATGACAAGTATATCCTGTTCTGAGTTGCCTGTACTTGACAGAGTATCAGTTATTTTGAAAGTACAGTACTAAGGAAGTGTTTTTCAATGGTAAAAGAGGTTGAACTCAGTGAGCACAGGAGATGAAAGCATTTTAATTTCCAAAGAAAGAAAAGTGGATTTCAAATGTTATGTATTCTCTAAGGAATGACACTAGAAGACATTATGCACTGAAAACAATAGAACCATGTCTGTGTGCATCTGCGTCCTATTTGTGAAAGTCTGACTTGCCCTGTCTCCCTGGGAAGGTCATCTCCCTGAAGGCAGGGATGGACCCAGTTGTTTCCATCTTCCTTTAACTATAATTCTCATAATCTTCACACCCTTTGTAAAGATAATTCCCAATACTACTTCAATTCCTTTGAAATTATGTTTTCTAATGAGGTATCTGTCATAATTATTGTCAGTAAGATCAATTATCAACTATATTAACTAATTCAGGGGAATGACTGTGAAACTCTAAACCTTTGTGTAAACTATTGAAATGGGGAGCAGGAGTGCGTCCCCTAGTGGTTCTTAGTGTCATTCATAAAAGAATTTAAGAATGGACCCAATTGGAAGCTTTCAGACAATTTTGTTGGAATCTAAAGAAAATTCCTCAAGGCAAGCAAACTGGGGACCTCAGCAGCTGCCTGGAGGAAGAGTATGGAGGGAGAAGAAAAGAAGCCAAAAAGTCTTGCAGGTTTAGAGCCTGCATGGGGTCAGACTGGTAGCCACATGGCTGCAAGAAGCTTTAGAGAAAAAGTAAACAAATACAAGATGCTAGGGCAGCCCAAAGACTTGGAGAAAGCATGTTCAGAAAAGGAATGTGAAGAAAAGGACAGAATTCAGAAAAGCAGGGAGAGTTATGGAGAGCTACATGCCTGTGGCCAGGTCCAGAAGAACTGCACTGGGAGGCAGGATTCCAGGCAGGAAAAGTTCACTGCCTCATTAACACACTCAGTATTCCGCCCACCTATTTAGTATAACTTAAGTTGAACCCACCTTCCTAAGAATGGTCCTATGATCAGGTGATTGACCAGTGAAACTGGAAATGTGGGTCTTTCAACAGGTAAACCAGAGAATTTATAGTCTAGCCCAGCTAAATAGCTATTTGCTTTCTAACACTATACTGGGGTCCTAATTAGGCAAGTTGCAAACATAGTGCTGATTGCCACAATAACAAGTGCTTTTCCAAAATTCTGGTAAATGACAGAGATTTCAAACAGCCATTCTCAGAAAATAATCATGCCTGTGTCATATGTCAACTAAGTTTTGTTGAGATAATTTTATTTCTTTTTATTTTGAGAGTAGATTGACTTAAGAAGGGGCACGTGGAGTTGGAGGACAATACACAGAATGAAAGAGGATGGGAAATAAATTTCTTTGAATTTCCCACTGTGATGGATTCCGTGTGTTGGGCAGTATTTATCCTGTTGGTTACAGTGGCTTACAATGCTAAGATGAATTTACTGAATTACAGATTTACAGATGAATATACTGCATTAAAAAATGATGTGGCCGACACTAAGTGAATTTTTGTCTAAGTCCATTGCATACTATTGAATAAGACATGCTTCATTACGCTGGGGGTGGGGTAAATATAGAAACAAAAAGCAAAAAAGAAAATCCTTTAAACCTGAAAAGCACCCTCCAAACTTGCACAGCTACCCTAAGTGTCCTCTTTCACCCCAATGCAGTCTGACCAAACACTCACATTGAGTATATATCAGATAGAACCCGAAGTTTTGCTAGAGATTCCTGATTTTTTTAGAGGAGAGGGAGAAGATTAAATGAGTTCAAAAATACATCTTAGTAAAGTGATTTAGGATAATAGGCAGCATACTCTTTCTTGAAAAATTAATTAGTAAATAAATAAAAGCTACTCTGAATCTCATGTACCTTTCCTTTTCCTCATGGTGCTACTGCAGACATCTAGGAAAATTATCTCCCAGGAACAAGTCTCAACACTCTGCTAATTATCCTGCCCAGAATTATCTAGAAATGAGGAGAAAAGTCATGCAATTATTGTATTTAGTATGGTTTTAGCTTACCAAAATATATTAATAAATAACTAAATAAATAAATCAAAAACCTCAGAAAAAGAGCACACCACCTTTAACATATTTAAAGATTAAAGGATAATCAACAGGGGACAAATTAACCAGTTTGGATGACCAAGTATGGATGATGCCTTAGTCCAATAGCTTTAATTCAGTAATGTTAGGATATATGTGGTCATGCTTATTTTCCCATACTTACTGATAATACTCACATATTAGTATTTCTTAAGAATCTAGTACAAAACAGTAGTCTCCCGCAACTCTCAAGTACCTGGCTTGTGGCTTTATGGTGTAAAGCAACTGAGAATTGAACTCTGTTTTCCTTCAGTTCCATAAGGTAAACATTATTCCACAGCTAAAAGATTAAACACTCAAGATTATAGAAATTATTTCTCCTATAAACCTGAGAAATGGTTGTAAATCAGACTATTACTTCACTTTGAATGATGAAGGGGGCCTTCTCTGCAGATGGCGTTTATGCTGGCCTGTAGTGGCATATTCAGAAATCATCCACTCACAACTTGATGCCCATTTCGGGTTTTCTAACTGACTTTCGACTTTCTATAGTTGTCTGAACACTTGCTTACATTAGACACGCCAAAAGTAGAAGACAAATCGTTAAAGAAAAGCAGTTTAAATTTAGGCAGTATTTCCAAGAGTTGATGATCTGGCAACATGGAGGACTGAATGGTTTGTCCTATGAAGCGCAGCATTGCACAACATGGAACAGGGCAAGGTGAGGAGGGTTCACTAGTGAAGAGCTGTATAAGGCTGGTTTGAAAACTGAAAGAAGGAAAGCCTCACATGATCTTAATGCCATTACGTTTGAAACTGCCATAGGTTTTTGTTTGTTTGTTTGTTTCTGCACTTGGCTTGAAGATGTGTGGCCAGTTCGACCTGTTACAGTGGCCAGTGGTAGGGGGAGTTCAGTGATTTCCTTGTCAATTCCTGTGGAATGTTGGGAAGTTGCAACTGAAGTCAAGGAAAAATATGGAATACTTCACAAATTTGCCTGTCATTCTTGCTCAGGGGCTGTGCTAATTTCTGTATCATTCCAATTTGACTATGTGTGCTGCCGAAACGAGCAGAGATCATTTTATTTCCTAAATGATTAACCACCAACTAATCTTCTGCTAGTCTCTAGTGTGTGGTGGACATCTGCAGGGTGTAGTGAAGAATGTACACACAGGTATACATAAAAATATGCACATATTTTGCACACAATAAACAAATATACACAAATATACCCCATGTATGAAACTGAGTTATGTCTGACTTATTGATAGGCACCATGCTTGAGGCTCAGTAACACTGTACAATTTACCAGATTCAGATTTAAGTTGAACCACTAATGTCTTAATGTCTGTCATGGACAAAGCTTCAGAACTAATGTGCTCTCTGCCCTCTTCCCCCTTTAAAATGATGTGGCTAACCATCATGATCACCAGAACTGTGTGTCAATGTAAGATTCAATCATTTTATGAATCAGTCATTCTAATTTTCTGTCATGTAGTTATTTGACCTTACAAGTGCACTCACTTTTGACAAGAAAATCTTCAGAGCTGAGATGGACAATAAGAAAATGTGGTTAAGATGACAGCAAAATGACACAGGGAAGATTTTTCTAGTCTTCTTAGACGTCTAAGAAAGTCTGCTTTGACTATGTGTCTGAACTACGTGAGGGGAAAAAAATAGAGATCAGTTAATTACAATAGTTCTTGAAGAATATTTCTGTCTGCCTTTGTCAGATATACAGTCAATTTTCATTGTAAAACTTTCTTTGAATTACATGTTTTATATTTCTATTTAAATGATTTTATTGTTCTCCAAAAGAGGTTATTTAACTACTTTTGTTTGAAGTATTATGTTTCTAGGAGTTTTGATGTATAGTGCAGGGATTTCATCTAACAAATCTAATGTTTTCCACACTGTCAGGTGCAATGAATCATTTCTTTAAAAACATTATCACTATTGTTCACTAGGATTTAGCAATTGTTCAGATATTTTAAAATCTGATTTTCTTTTCTGTACAAGAATAGATATATAATGTAGGCGTTTTTCTCCCCTTTCTCTTCTCTCTCTCTATTATTTATTTCTATTCATTTTTCATCTGCTTCTCACTCTGTATCACAGATTGACCTTGAATTCACTATGTAACTCAGGTTTGGAATGAACTAGGAAATTGTCCTACCTCAGTTTCCCAAATGTGAGGATTACAGAAGTAAATGATGGTGCTTCTGTAGGCTAAGACCATCAGCTTGATCATAGGTAGAAAGTTTACACCAGTGTTCACCGGGCATTTAAATCCTCTGTTCAAATATGCATGTTGATGTCTGGACTGGACAAAAAATATGGACTTGTGTTTATGTACATAATTCTGTGCAACTCTTTTAGACCTGTATTATTTTCAGTGGAATCAGGTAACATTTGGTGAAATTTCATTTCATTAATTCAACAAGTAATTAGTCATTGTATTGTGTGTTGGAGCCTTTAGTTTTGTTGAAAATTACATACTCAATGTACTATGCGAATACATATTTTATATCAAGGTATTATTAATGTAGGAATATTTAATTTATCAAAAATTAGAAGTTTAATCTTTAAGGAAAAAAGAAGACATGGAATTAATAACATATGTTGAGATTTTTGTCTGTCTTGAGCTTGTACATATCTACTGAATGCTTTCGCAATTGCTGTGAATTCATATGTGCCACTTATCTGTGGTCTAGAAAGCTGTGTTTCCTTGTAGTTGTACACTATCTTTGGCTCTTGCAATCTTCCAGCCCCTCTTCCACAATAATCCCACAAACTTGGAAGGATAGGGTACAAAACATTTACAATTTAGAGTTGAGAACTCTGTAGTGTCTTATTTTGTGTGTGTTGATCAGTAGTGGGTCTCTGGTAATTGCCATTTGTAGGAAGAAACTCCTTTGGTAAGAGGTAAGATGTGCTTTAATCTATTAGTATAACAAAAAGTCATTAGAATTCATTTAATTCTGCATGGTTAACAGGATAGTAGTGGTAGGTTCTACCTTGCAGTCTTTGATATTTCTAGACACAGGTTCTTGGTCCTGGAAGGAATGGGCTCTATCTTTGGAAAGAAGCTTAAATTCAATCAGAAATTGATTTTGTTATTCCCACAACATTTCTAAAGTTATTACAACAATGTGTTTAACTTTCCAGGCCAGTTGCAATTATAGCTTGAAAGGGTCACGTGTAGGTAAAATTGATACTTTTCTTATCCAGCAGTATGCAAAGCATCTGCCAGCATATGATGAATATTTGAGATCAATACAAGCTTGACTTCTTCTGGTCTGCTCTATAACTCACATATATAATAAATTCAAGTTCTTGAGGGTAACCAACAACAATGGCAATAGTCAGTATTATGTGAAGATCTATGGGAAATGCCTTCTCAACAACACCCAAGGAAGTATTACATTCTGTCTTTTTTACTTAGTGTTGTACATTTCTCACAACAGTTCTTAATCAAATTCAGACCCTCCTCCTCCATTCACTCCCCGTAAAACACCCACCGGACTTCATGTATTCCATCATACATGTTAAGTCCTATCTAGTCAAGCATTAGTTCCCAAATGTCTTAGAGTGAAAATTCATCCACTGAAGTCTGGTCAGGCTATCTAGAGATTTTAACTAAAGCATACTTTCCATCTCCAAGTAGTAATAAATCTCCAATACTTTTCAGTCTAGGTCTGGCCAGTCATTAATTTCTCTTGCTCCACTCTAGGCCCCTGTCTAATTCGAGTTGCTGTGGTCCTGTGCTCAATGAAATGATTACCACAGTTTAATGTGCAAGCTTCAAGTGTCCTGAAAGACTCTGATTCCCTAAGTTCATGAGCCAGCCCTTCCTCTTACAATCATTCCACCTCTTCTGCAAGGATCCCCAAGCGATAAGTGGGTGAACTTCAATATAGGAGACCTATGCAGAGATACATATTCTGCAGTCTTGTATTCCATAAAATGTCGCAAATTATGGCCTTCTTCTGTGCATAGCACTATTTTGTTGAGGAAGCCTTCTTTGATGAGGGTTGAGGGATGTTTTAGTTTTCTCTCTACTCCTGGGTGTGTTGTGTTCCATGAACC
Source organism: Eospalax fontanierii (assembly GCA_035773235.1). Classification (NCBI taxonomy): domain Eukaryota; kingdom Metazoa; phylum Chordata; class Mammalia; order Rodentia; family Spalacidae; genus Eospalax; species Eospalax fontanierii. The sequence goes on from CM069524.1 coordinate 89,778,901, forward strand.
TTTGGTGTAGATGCTCAGCTGTGTATGTGTTACCTAGGACTTTGCATCTCTGTGTTGTGTATTCTGTTTCTGACCAATTGTGGAATTCTTTTGTAGCCTCCATCTGTTGCATAAAAAGGCTTATTTGATGAGTGGTATACTATAAGTTTGTCTCTAAATATAGGGATCCATACTTAGCATGTAGTAAAAATTCTCATTTCTCTGCAGATATGACAAAGACAGGATTCTCTCTAGGATCTGTGTATCTTATGTATTTGGTTGAGTCTACTGTGCCACTCATCAGTTCACTCCCATTAAGGAGGTTTTAAGTACAATTAGATTGCTGTTATTACAGTTATTAGAATTTACATCTGGGTTGGACAATTAATTGATTTTTCTCCCTTAGCAGTTTCCATGTCATCATCTAGTATGGGAACTAAACTTTAGATAGCAGGTTTGTAGGTCGGTTCCTTCTCCATTGTTCTAAGTCCTGTATCCAAAGTATGTCCTGTCTTCAGCAGCATGGTATTTATCTTCTAGTTCTGGGACATAACCAAGAACTTTGCCTGTATTATTTTGGGAGTCTCTTGGAGCACTATCACCAACCACAAAAAGGGAGATCTCTTCTGTCTCGTGCTGTGCTTTTTTGCCAAACATGCCCCGAGTATGTAGATGTACCTATCTTTATGCACACTTGCATACGCCTACCTCCTTTCATCGCTAAAGAAGATGCCCACTTTTCCCACCTCCCTCCTGGTAACATCTGTTTTCTAGTATCTCCATTTTTTTTCTTTCTTTTCTTTCCTTTACTGCCATGTATTCTTACTCTTTTCCTGGTTCCTTGTGTTACATCAGGATCTTTACTGACATACAAGGGATTGGTGATATATTCCACAAATGAGGGACAACATATTGTTGCTTGCTTTTCTGCATTTGTATAACACTCTCTAGTCCCATTCATTTGTCTTCAATTTTCATTTTAATCTTTTCTTAGTGCTGCACAGAACTCTACTTTGTAAATGTACATTTGCATTCTCCATTCCTTTGTTGAGGGATATTTAGGTTATTTCCATTTCTTAGCTATTGTGAAGAGAACAGCAGCAAACATGATTGTATAGGTATCTCTAAAATAGGATGAGTCTTTTGGGTGAAGCCAAGGAGTGGTATAACAGAGCATATGTTAGATTTGTTTTTAGTTTTTTGAGGGCTCTCCACACTGCTTTCCCTAGTGGTTGCATGAGTTTGCATTTGCACCAGCAGTGAATGAGCATCCCCTGGGTCCACATCCTCTCCAGCATTTGATGTCTTTTGTTCTCTTGATCTTAGCCATTCTGACTGGGGTAGGATGGAATCTTAAAGTGGTTTAAGCTGCATTTATCTAATTGCTCTATATATTGAGCACTTTTCAAGGTGATTCTTAGCAATTTTTATTTCTTCTCTTGAGAGCTCTTTGTTCAGGTCTATAGACCATCCTTTTGTTTGGTTGTGTATTTTCTTGTTTCTTTGTTTTTTGAGTAAATACAGATCACTTGGTCTTTTTTCCCACAATTAGTGCTCCTTTAATTTCCTTCTTTTGTCTTACTGTTCTTGCAAAAGTTTCAAGCATTATATTGAAGAAGGCAGGAGATAATGGACAGCCCTGTAAGGTTCCCTATTTTATTTGAAATGTATCCAATTTTCCTCCATTTCGAAGGATGTTGGCTATGGGTTTGTTGTATAGCTTTAAGTATTTTGAGGCATGTTCCCTCCAGACCAGTTCCCTCTGGGACTTTTAACATGAATACATGTTGGATTTTTTCAAAGGCCTCTTCTACATCTAGTGAGATGACCATTTATTCTTCACTTTAAGACCGTGTATATGATTTATGACATTCATTAACAAATATATATTGAACAATCCCTGCATCTCTGGAATAAAGCCTACTTGATTATATCAGATGATCTTTTTGATGTGCATCTGTATGCAGTTTGTGAGTATTTTGTTAAGTATCATTGCACCTAAGTTCATATGGGCCTATGATTTCCTTTTTGTATTTTATCTTTATCTGGTTTGGGTTTTAGAGTGATACTGGCTTCATACAAAGAAATTCTGAGATCTCTTATCTGTTTCTATCATTTTGAATAATTTTCACAATATTGATTATAGACTTTTTTGAATGTCTGGTAGAATTCTGCTGTGAAACCATCTGGGTTTAGGCTTTATATAGTCAGAAGGTTTTATATTACTGTTTCAGTTTTCTTGATATGGGTCTAAGCTCTTGATCTCTTCTTGGATAAATTTGATGGTGTCTATGATTTCATAAATTCATCCATTTCTTCTAGGCATTATAATTTAATGGAACGTAGACTATCAAAATATTCTCTTACAATGTTCTGCTTTTGTTTTTTGTTTGATTGCTTGCTTGTTCTTTTTTGGTATCGGTTGTGATGTATCGTTCCTCATCTCTGATTTTGTTGATTTAGATTTGCTCTTCTTTTCTTTTGGTTAACTGAGCTAGGGGTCTATCTTAGCCTTTCAAAGAACCAACTCTTCAACTGAATGACATTTCTTTGTTTTGCTGTCATTGTTTTTAGTTCATTAATTTCTGCTCTGATTTTTGTTACTTCTCATGTACTAAGTTTAGGTTTGGTTTATTCTTTCCTTTCTAGGCTCTTGAGTTGTACTTTTATCTCATTTATATGTGTTCTTTCTGAGTTTTTAATGTATGCATTAAGAGCAATAAGTCCTCTTAGGACTGCTTTTAAGGTATTCAAGATGGTTTTTGTGTTGTATTATCATTCTCATTAAATCCAGGAATACATTTATTTCTTTCTAAATTGCTTCTTTGATCCATCCATCATTCAGGAGTGTGTTGTTTAATCTCCATGATTTCATGTAGTTATTGGAACTTCTTTTTCATTTGATTATACATTTTATTGCACTGTGGTGCAATAAAATTTTTTAATTTGTTGAAAATTGTTTTCTGTCCCAGAAGGTGGTCGATTTCCAAAAAAGTTGCCTGGACTGCTTAGTAGAAAGTGTTCTCTTTGGCACTTGTGTGGAATATTCTGTAGATATCTGTTAGGTTCATACCATGTAAGATGCGACCCTCTTTATTTCTTCTTATTAGTTTTAACTTGAAATATCATTTGTCATAAATTAGAATTGCAAGCTATCCTTACTTCTTAGAGGCATTTGCTTGGATTATATTTTCCATAAACACTGTAATGCAGTCTCTATCCTTGAAGATGATATGATTTTATTAATGACAACAGAAAGGTGGGTTTTCTTCTTGATCCTTTCAGGTAGCCCATGTCTTTTGACATGGCGTTTAGACCATTGATATTTACTGGAATCTGGGCTAGGAAATTTGGCTACTCTGTATTAGAAAGCTATTCCAGAGATCTGAGCAGGTGGAAATGGAGCCCAGCTGGGGCCAATACTGGCAGAGGGCAGGGTGGACGTGATTCACAGGAATGGAATAGAATGCAGTGGATAGGATCTGATTTACCTGACTCCTATTTGGGCAGGTCTGCTCAGAAGATCAGGAGCCTTGAAAGCCGGGGGTAGGGAACCAGCTGAGGAGGTTCTTAGGGATCTATGTTGGGCTGTTTAGATAGTATGGGTTAGGAAGATAGTTCACAGATATAGGGGGTTGGAAAGGACTCCAGCTGGGGCAGGGATGGCAGGGATAGTGCACTGAGCTTTTTATTTTCTTGATTGTGATGTCTGATAAGGGATTTTTGCCACTAGTGCATCAAAAGAGATAGTTTGCTGTGCCAGCTGTTGTGGTTACTAGGTTTTAGAGAAGAGTTGGATCACTGATTGCTTTTTTTTTCCCTTCATAGCTTATACAAAGTCCCATAGAACTATAAGAGCTGGTTTTCAAAGAGAAGGCTTTCCACTTAATTTGAGCTTCATTATTCCAAGTACTATATCCAAAGTATGTCCTGTCTTCAGTAAGATGGTCTTACCTTCAACCTCTGGGAGGTAATCAATAGCTATTGCAATAGCCCCTGTTATTTTTGGAGTCCCTTGTACTACCTCAACCAGCAATTTAAAGAGAATTTTCTCTTATCTAGTACTGTATTCATTCTTATACAGGCTTAAAAAAAACATGTGGTTATGCTTAGAAAATGTATGTAAATTTCATGGGGGGTGTTGAATGAATGCATTCCCCAAAGCGTTAACTCATGGCAAAGTTCTCTAATATATTTGATTAGGTTTATTTGTAGATATTTTACTTACTTTTTTGGGCTATAGTGAATCTGAGATTTTCCATGTAGTCTTTCTCTGATTGCTTGTTATTGGTATACAGAAAATCTATTGACATTTTAAAGTTGATTTTGTAACCTGTCATATTGCTGAATGTATTGAACAATTTTATTATTTTTGGAGGATAGTTTATGTATGCTATCCTATCATCTGCCAATAGTGGTAATTTGACTGCTTCTTTTCAAATTAATATTCCATTAATAACCTTCTCTTGTCTTATTGCTCTAGCAAGAGTTTTAAGCACTATATTGATAAGGAGTACAAATAGTGCTGGCTTTATCCTGTTCCTGATTTTAATGGAATACTTCCAGTTTTCCTCCATGTAGAATCATGTTAGATAAGAATTTGTTATATATAGCTTTAATGTTCCCTCCAGAGCACTTCCTTCTGGGACTTTTTATATGAATGCATGTTAAGTTTGTCAAAGTACTTCCCTGTATCCATTTTGATGATCATGTGTATCTGTTTTTACCTCCCTTTATTTGATTTATTACATTTATTGACTTATATTGAACCGTCCATGGAATAAAGCTGCATTGAACATTGTGAAGAATCATTTGGATGTGTTACTGGGTGGGGTTTCTGAGTGTTTTATTCATAAACTTTGTGTCTATATTCAATAAAGCTATGGGCCTATGATTTACTTTTTTGCTGTGTCTCTACCTGGTTTTTATATGAGGGTAATTCTGGCTTCATAGGGAGTTCTGTGTCTGCTTCTATTGTTTTGTATAGTTTAAGAATCATTGGTTATACATCTTCTTTGAAACTCTGATAAAATTCTGGTATGAATAAAGCTGGGCCTGAAATCTTTTTAACTGAGAGGTTTTATATGCTTTTTCTTTTTCCTTATTTGTTATGGGTCTGTTTAATCTCTTGATCTCTTCTGGCTTTAACTTTGGTGTTTTCCATGAATTTAGAAATTCATCATAGCTTAAGTTGCTGCATTAATAAATCAAAAAGAGCAGATGCAAATTACTTAACAGAGCAACAAAAGACTTTTGAAAGGCAAGGTAAAACCAAAAGCAAACTTAACTATGTTGTTAGATTTTCAAATGTAATAGATAGGTTTTTGAATGTATATTCTTGTAATTTTTATGGGTTTTTTTGGTGCCTGTTTTGATATTCAACATTTATCTCTAATTTTGTTAATTTATATTTTCTTTCTTTCTTTTGGTTAATTGAGCTTAAGACTCTATCTTGTTTAACTTTTAAAAAAATCCAGCTCTTAAATTCATTGATCCTTTGCATTTTTTATTCTATTTCATTAATTGCCATTCTGATATTTGTTACTTCTTTTCATCTACTAATTTTGTGTTTGTTTTTTTTTCTTCTTTTTCCAGAGTATTGAGTGGATCTGTTTTATCATTTAGATGTGCTCTTTCTGATTTATTAATGTAGGCAGTTAAGATGTAATTTAACTCTTAGCAATGCTTTAAAAGTGTCCTGGAGGTTTTGTTTTGTGCTAGTAAAATTATCATTTAGTTCAAGGAATACTTTTATTTCTTTCTTAATTTCTTCTTTGATTCAAACATCATTCTGGTGTGTTGTTTATTCTCCATGAGTTCAGATAGTTACCACAGCTATTTTTGTTGTTGATAAGCAATATTACAGCGTGATCTGATATAATGCATGGAATTATTTAAATTTTCTTGTATTTGTTGAGTTTGTGTGTGTGTGTGTGTATGTGTGTGTTTGTGTGTGTGTGTGTGTGCATGTGTCCCAATATATATCAATTTTAGAGTTACATGTGCTGCTGAGTAAAAAATGTATTCTTTGGTGCTTAGGTGGACTATTCTTTAGATGTCTGTTAGGTTCTTTCAGGGAAAAAGTCATTTATTTCAGACATTTTCTGATTATTCAATTGGCTTGATTATTGGATATAGTGGGATATGGAAGTCATCTACTCTTCTTGAATCGGGGTTAAGCTGAGTTTTGTAGTCCTATAGTACTGTTTTTTTATGAAATAGGGTATACCAGAGATTGGTTCATATATAGTCGTGACTGTAATAATTTCTAGGTCAATCATTCAATTGAATAGAATGGAGTGACTCTCTTTAGCCCTTCTGATAAGTTCTAATTTGAAGTCTATTTTGTCAGATAGAAGACTTGCAATACCTTCTTGCTTCTTATAGCCATTTGCTTGGAATATTTTTTTTTCCATCCTTCCATCTAAGGTAGTAGCCAATACTTGAAGATGAAATGAGCTCCTTGAAGATCAAAAACAATAAATTTCATTTCATAATCCATTCAACTATTTTGTGTCTTTTGATTAGGGAGGCTATTGATATTTGGAGTTACTGTTGAAGGATGTATATTGGTTACTGTCATTTTAATTTAATGTTTTTGTTTCTATTTTGGTTTCCATAACTATACCTTCCTCTTTTTGTTTTTGTAACCTTCTGGGTATAATCATTCCTATCTTCAATTTTTTGTATTACTTTGATTATCCTCCATAAGGCTGGTTTTGGTAGAATCAAATTCTTTCAATCTATTCATGTTGTGGAAATTTTTCCATTCCTTTTGATTATGATAGATAGTTTCTCTGGGTAAAGTATTCTGGGTTGGGATCCATGGGTCACTTAGAACTGGGAATACATTTGTCCAAGACCTTCTAGCTTTCATTATTTGCACTGAAAAGACATTTGTAATTCTGGTAGGGTTTTCTTTCTATGTATCGTGTTGTGTATTTCTAGTCCCTTCAGTACCCTCTCTTTGTTCTGTACATTTCATGTTTTTAATATAATATTCCAAGAGGAGTTTCTTTTCTGGTCCTTTTTAATTGTTGTTCTATGTATACCTGTACAGTTATGACTTTCTTTAATGTAGGGACATTTTCTTCTATAATCCTTTTGAATATCTGGACAAAGCCATTGTCCTGAAATTCTTCTTTCTAATATATCTATGATGCATAGATTTGGTGTCCCACATTTCAACAGATTTTGTATATTCAATACAATCACAACCAAAATTCCCATGATACTGCTCACAGACATAGAAAATAATTCTTAAAATTACATGAAATCACAAAAGGACACACAGTTTTCCTGGGCAGAATTATCAGTGCTTAGAGGAATTACCATACAAGATTTCAAAACATATTATAGAACTTTATTCTTAAAAAACAGCATTTCATTATTTAAAAAACATGTAGATCAATTTCATAAAATAGAAGAGACTCAAACTTAAGTACATACATTTTCACACACCTGATATTTGACAAAGTATTCAAGAATTCACACCGGAGAAAAGACAGCAACTTTAAGATATAGTTCTATTGAAACAGGGTCTCAATGTTTAAGAGAATAAAATTAGCCTCTTATTGTTCGTCCTGCACAAAAATCAATTCCAAAGGGATCAATGACCTCATGAAACTTGAAACTCTGACACTGTTAGAAGAAAATATATTTAGTACTGTACAAGATACAGGTGCAGGAAATGAGCTTCTAATCAGATTTTAGTCGTGCAGGAATTAAGATCAATAACTGAGTTCGACCTCATTGTTCTGGATATGTTTGGTTGGCAATATGACAAAACCAGGTTGAGGTAGTCACAACTGGGGAATTTCCACCACTCGACTCACCTGTTGTCATGTCTATGGGGCACTTTTTATTGTTGAGTGATGTAGAAGGGCCCCGCACACTGTGAGCAGTGCCACTGACGGCAGGTCATCCTGTAATATATAAGAAAGCAGGCTGAGTCTGGGCAAGGTGAGCAACATTGCTCCTTGGTCTGTGCTCCAGCTCCTGCCTCTAGGTTCCTGCCCTGAGTTTCTACCTTGGGCTAATTCAGTGAAGACCTGTGACTTTGGAGATGTAAGCCAGGTAAACCCTTTCCTCCCTAAGTTGGTGTTGGCCAGAGTGTTTTGTCTCAGCAATTAAAAGCTCACTAGAACACTCATTAAACTGATTTTTTTCTGTACAGCAAAGGAAACAATCAAACAAATGAAGAGCAATTTCACAGAATGGGAGAAAATCTTTATCAGCTGTACATCAGACCAAGAATAAATATCTGGAACAGACCAAAAACTAAGACAACAAAGAATCAGGGAAACACATGACCCAATTAAAAATGGACTATGAATGTGAACAGAGAGCTCTCAAAATAAGAAATGAAAATAGCTAAGAAACACCTTAACATGTGTTCAATATTCTTATTAATTAGAAAATCTGCTTCATGATTTCATCTTACTCCATTTAGAATGGCTAAGATTGAGAGAATAGTATTAACAAGAAAGTGGGGGAAGGAGAATCCTCATTTAACCCAGTCAGATTGTAAGTTGGTGTAATCACTATGGAAGTTATTGTGACAAACTTTTAAACATCTAAAAATAAATCTATCATATGCTTCTGTTTGCCCTCCTTGGCATATACGAAAACATCTCAATAACCTTCTACATAGATTCCTACTCAGACGTGTTTCTTGCCAGTCATTTCACAATAGCTAGGAAATGTATACAACCTATATGTCCCTCAATCAATGAATGGATAATGAAAATGTGATGTATCTACAGTTTGAAGCTATTTGTGCAACAGATGGAGAATATTGTAAAGTTTCCCCACTTGTCCAACACAGAGAATAAGTGTCTGTGACAAAACAACATATCATCTTCAGTTAAGGCTCATGTATCTCATTCTACAAGTGTTTATTAGTGCAAAAAGTCAAAGCTGACCAAAAGTAGAGAATAAGAGGACTGCTGAGCACTTATCTTTGGACAGGAAACTGTAACACACCTCTATCATTCAGTGTTCACTGGCCATTGTGGAAGGAGGGTTAGCAAGACTGTAGGAACTAGAGGTGTAGATGACCACAAGGAAACTGTCCTCCAGACAACTGGAAAGCTATTCATATGAGCTCACAGCAGTTGTAATAAGATGTACAAGATCTATGCAAGCTCAAGCCAGAATATACCCTAACATAGAGGAGAGAAAATGGGTGAGAGACCCCAACCTTACCTGTGAAACTCTTAAAAACCAAGAATGATTGGGAAAGGGAGAGTTGTGTTTTTTTAAAGAAAGTGACACTAGATAGGTTAAGAAAACTCCCGTGGTTGGATGTAAATTAAAGGACAATTGGGGACAAAAGCTTTACTTGATAGGCCTTAAATATAACAGAGTCTAACAGGGGTTCAGATAGGGGTAAGGGCCTAAATAGAATCATAATTTAGTGTATGAATTTCATTAAATTTCAATAAAAAACATGAAACATATTTTATGCCTCTGACTTGGATATCTCCTATACCTAAGATTTTTAGATTTGGTTTTTTACAGGATACCAGAGGTCTTGCAGATTACTTTCTCGGCTTAGTTTAGATTTGACATTTTCTTTGATTGTACTGTCCATTTCCATAGCCTTGTCATCAGGATCTTTCACTGTTCCATTTCTTTCATGACTTCTAGCTTCTTTCCCCAGGGATATTGTTCGAGGTCCTGAGATTTTCATCTCAAGCTTTATTTTTCACTTTTCTTTAGAGATTCTATTTCTTAATTGAATTATACTTCCACTGTATGAATACTTGGTGTCTGTGGGGGACATTATCATTCAAACCACTACACCAAAGGAACTTATAAAAGAAGAATTTATTTAGTTTAGGCTTCCAAAGGGGAAGAGTACATCATGGCAAGGAGGCATGATGGCATAGGTGCCTAGAATAGACACATAAGCTAAGTGTTCCCATCTTTAAGCAGAAAGCAGAAAGGTACTAGAGATTTATCAAGTCTTAAGAACTCTCAAAACATACCCCAGAGATGTGCTTCCTCTAGCATGGCCACACCTTCTAAGATCTCTCAAAACAGGATCACAAATTTGGGAAAAAAAAGTCTGAATACTTGCAATCTATGATTCACTTAATTCAAACCACCACAGTTATGCATGATGATGGCTATGATATCTCAAATATATCATTTAATTAATTATTATTTTAATAATTGATATATATATACATATATATATCTGTCTCATGTGTGTGTGTATATGTATGTATGTGTTTGTTTATGCATGTGGAAGCTAGAGGAGGAAGTAAAGTTTCTTGCTTCATAATTTGTACCTTATTTCATTGAGATAGGCTGCTTCACTGAATCTAGAGCAAAAGAAGCAGGCAACATGCACCAGACATTGTCTAGTCTCTGCACTTACCGTTCTTGGTTTATGTACAGGCTTGTATTTTGTTTTCTCCATGAATGTCAGAGAGTTAAATTCAGGTCCCCATGTTTGCACCATAAGTGATCTTAGCCACTGAGCCATCTTCCCGTTTGATCAAAGTTTGACTTAATTGAATTGTCTTGATGCCAATCAACAGCTACCTAATTGGTCTTAAAGACCACTCAGTGGGTGGAAGCTCATGTGTAATCACAGTCAAATACACATGGCTGGAGATTTTAGATCTTAGAGAGATCCCCAGTGTTGTAATATCCCTCGGCTTATGAAACTTCTTACTAAATGCAAAATGTGTATACTTATATTTACAGTCAAGGATCTCAGCCAGCACTCATCAAGGAAACTTTTTTTGCACCACAAGGATACTAACACAGATTTAGATACACATCTACAATGCAGTCTTTACATTCAAGTCTCACACAATATAGAACAAGGAATAAAGAAGTCACTAATGATTCTCTCAACTCTCATTAATGATTCTTCACATGCAGCAAAGGACTAGCAACACAGAAGTCAAAAATGGCTAAACCATGGAGATTAGGGATATGAAGAGTGTGGGTCCCTGGAATGGAACCTTAAATTCGTTCTCACCCTCCCAGGGTTAGGTACCATTGTGGAAGAAGGGGCAGAAAGATTTTAAAAGTTGGTGAAGAGGTGTCTGACCATATGGAAAGAGAAACCAACAAGATCTTGAGACTCTGCTCATATGAACCTACAGCAATGGCCTTGTCATGGCCATGACTCATGCTATCTCAAGTAGTCAAAACTTCAGTATCAAACTAGAAAAATGGATAGCAGACTCCAAATTTTGCTGAAGAAATATTGATATCTGATTACTGTTGGGCCAGGATGAAGTGTCTTCCTAAAGTGAAGGACTCTGGGTAGATTGACTGGACTTCAGTGGATGAACCTCTACTGAGGTCACTTGGAGACACTAACTTGAAACAGCAGACCTTAGCACAGATGAAAGAATGTATAGATTCCAGTTGTGGGACTACGGGCATAGGTGCCAGCAGGAAAAGGGATATAAAGATGATTAAGATTGATTGAGATTGTCTGCATGAAACACGGAATGTTTCCATAAAATATATTTTAAAAATATTTTTCTATATCTCCAGATATCTTAATGTGGATGCCATATTATTATTTAACACTGAAATTATTTGATGCAGAAACTTTTCTTGCCTAACCAAAATTTGTCTATTTGCTATATAGTTTGTCAAATACTGAAAGGTGTTTGTTCCAAATTAAAGAAGCTGAATCCTTTAAAATAACTCTCAGATAGTTTTTTCTGAAATTTCATAACTGTCAAATATGAGTGGATCAGAATTCTGTGTATTGTGGGCATTACCATCATAGTTACAGTACAAAAGTTTCTGGTAATTTCTAAGAATAAGCATTTTTAGAGTTTCTAGATAATATGTATGCCACAATCACACATTATGAACCACTGATTGACTATAATCAGACATGTAATATTCTTTATAGTTTTATTTTCAGTATAAAAGTTCTTTGATAGAATAAAAATTTGCTGAAGTCGAAATTTCTTATTTTATGGATTTTAAGACCTTTGTTGTCTGTTTATATTTACATTCCAGAGGAATTTCATGTCAATTAATAATCCTCAAATATCTTTGATCTTTCTAGACTTGTCCAATACTTTCCAACATTTATTCTTCCATCATATGTTACTGCCATATTGGACATTATTTTTCAAATCAAATTTTAAGCAAAGAAATACAAATCACAATTCAGAATACCTACATTTCAAGTGTTGCTTCTAACAGTTGTATCTGGTTATTCTGCTAGCTATCAGCCAGCTTTTTCAGAAAAACTGAATATGTTTAACAAATATACTACTAATGTATTTATCTCTGTCTTGTAGTAGGGAACTCAGCAAAGTTTAGAGAATAATAAATGTCTGCTGAATTGCAAAAAGAACATACTTGTTATTTCCATGCTGTCATTTGTACATCAAAGACACATTTACATGTGTTTTGAACATTTAAATCCATAGAGACCAATGTTTATATTAGAAGTCAGCACTGAGTATTATAAAATGTTGCCCCAATTCTGTATAATTTTATTACATCATTTGGCTAAAACATTGTGTGTTCACTTGAAATCTCTGAAAGAAGTTGTTGCATAAATTTTCTCATGGCAGGTCCCAGTACTCAGCCTCACCCCTCCCTCCAGGTCTGAAACAGCTGACTGAATGGAGAATGACATTTAGAGAGATTGATTTATTTCAGGTGAGCCATAAAGTCATTTTTACAAGCGACCAACCGGCCTGAAGCTTCCATAAAGGTGGTGCGCATGTTTCTCTGCTCAGGGAGCAAAGTCCTTTGTCACGGGGCTGGGTGTCCGATTCCAGCCCACCTCTGGCTTCCACTCACATGATCCTTAGGATCACAGGGACTTGGGATGTGGCCTTCTGGGTTTTGACCTTCTGCATGGGCCCAGGACGGGGCCATTTTTCTTCCTCTGTGGATTTTAGCGATGCAGGCGCTGCTCTCTGGCTCGCTGTCATGTTGCTCCCTTCCCTTCTCCCTGCCTTCCTTCCCCTTTATTGGTCCGAGGGTGGGACTTGCTGCAGAAAGAACCAATAGGAACAGAAAACCTCAGAGAGAATTCCGTATTCACTATACAGAAGTGATGATTGTAAGATGTCACTGAAGAGAAACACTTGCCACCCCCCAGCAGTTCCAGGACTTGCAATTGCCATCTGCAGAAGGGGAACTGATAGACATCTTGGAGACTCCAGCTAAACTTCCAGAAATCACAAACATCTGTGAGAAGGGACAGATAGTCACTTTTTACTGCCATTCCTTAACACTGATAGATAAGCTTCCTGACACCAGTTATCAACTGGTTTTTAACTACCTCCTCCTGACATCAATTGCTGATCCATTATATATCATCAAACTATCTGGCTCTCCCCACCCCTTTAAAAACTCTATGAAATAGTAAGCAACTGCTAGTCACTCCCCTGCTGAGTTTGGAGGCGAGCCTCCTGCCCTTAATAAACTGGTCCTGCCACACCCATGCCAGAGTCTCTCATTCATTTCTGCAGTCTCACACCAAACCAAACCTTACAATGATATCTGTTATAGAAGCAGTATTCAAGACACTTGAGACAATTAAGGAAATTTTATTCATTATTATTACAACAGATACAGTGATTACTTTGGTGAGTCTATCTTTTCTTTATTAAATAATAAAGATTGGGCCTAATTGAAGAAATATAATATTTATAAAAAAGGACTACTATCAATCAATGAGAGGAAATACAGAGAGAAACAGGAGTATGTGGAGTGATGCGTTCCAGATTCACTCTTCAGGATTTTTACTGAATAGAGAAAAGATGATAAAACTGTGAGGCTCACAGATGAGGGATTTGATTATTTAGCGGAAGCTGAGGAATTTTCTCTAAACTAGTGCAGCAGGATTCTTGCAAATATAGAGACCACAAGTTCTGTTAATAACCTGACTAGATTTAGGTCAGGGACAAATGTGTTTGTCCACTCTGTTGATTAAGATCTCTGTTATAACAAAGGATATTTTCCCTTACAAATAGGGGCAAAATTGATATCACAGTATTTTGTGCTCTTTCTATAAGGAAAAACTCTACTCAGCATGGGACTTATAGTTGCTGGTGGACAATTAGCAGACAGTCTCTCCATCATCAACGTCCATGTAGGATGGACATGGTTATTAAATACCCACTATTTAAATATTCTTTTATATTTCTATTAATGAATGTTTATACCTAAATGCACTGCTTCCTATTAGTTATTCCTCAAAACTACTATGCTAAACCTTGGACACAAGTTCTTCTGCACCTTGCTGTGCATTCTTCTGAAGAAAACCATACAAAAGAGGGTCAGCAAATGGGAAATGAACTTCTCTCAGTCTTCTCTGAAAGAAGGATCCCAAGCTAAATGTAGACACCCTATTTTTTCTTTTATCCCCCACCCCCCGTCTTTTGGAAGTTCTCTGATACTGAAAAGAGTTTACCTTCATCTCTGTTCTCTAGGATGGAAATGACCTTGCTTTCGATTTTTCCTATACAAGGGTTGCCTTTTATTAAAGAAAAGAATATTATGCATGCTCTTCCTCAGGAGGGAATTATTTATTTCAGTGCTTCCCTCTATATTTATTTTTCTGACTCCTGATTGTTACTTTCTCTGTTGGATCTTATGAATGTCAAGGACACTAACTGCCTGAAGGCCTTTGAACTTTTTCTGTAGTTACTCCTTGATTGCTAAGCTAACTTTCCATTGATCTGTTTCTCCTTCTTTTAAGTGCCTCTCCTAGGCTAGTCAGTGCCTCTGTTTACCCACTCAGCTACTCACTCCCATTCACTTTAAATTCCTTTTTATTAGGCATCATGCTGACTCTGCCATGCTCTCACACTGTCTCTAAGCAACTGGCCTCTCTCAGAGCTTTAGATTATTGATCAACCTGTATGATAAATTAAGCTGAAATTCATTTTCCTTTATTTTTGATGTGACTTATTTAGTGCTTGTATTTGACATTTCTAACATGCTTTACTTAATAGAAAGTATTTAAGCAATAGTTTATTGATCATTTATTAATAATTAAAACACTCACAAAGACCTATAGAATTTGACAGAGTCAATGACATATATTTATTAGAGACCTTAAATAGGAGGAAATGGTGAGTCAGGAATGCTAAGTGACAGAAAGCAGGTTTAAGTTATGAGCTAGAAATTATCTAGAGGGATGAATGGGTTTATTAATTGCTAATTTAAAGCACTTTGTGCTAGGGAAGTGTACAGCTATTTCCTCAGAACTCAAACCTTTAATCATGGAGACAGAAGGAAGCTCAGGAAACTCATCAATTAGAGCCTCAGAAAGTTCAAAGCTTCTGGAGGTTTGCCCATAGGTTACAGAAGACACAAACAGTTGCAGGGGAAGGGGAAACTCCCCTGAACTGTCTGCGAGTTTCAGCAGCATCTTTGGAGATGAGCCTTCCATCAGTCATCACCCTGGCTGGGGTGTCTTTTTGGCGATGAGGCTGCCTCTGAGTCATCTATGATCATATAAGAAACTCCTATCAACTGGTTTCTTCAGCAAGGTAAATGTGTTAGTTTGTTTTCTGTTTCTGTGATAGAAACACTGACCAAGGGAACTTTTAAAAGGAAGAGTTTACTTAGCTTACAGTTTGAAGGGTACAAGAGTCCCTATGGCAGGGAGGCATAGTGGCAGAGGTTGCTAGAGTAGACGCAGAAGCTAAGGGCTCACACATTTAAGGAGACACTGGAAGTGGAGAGTGACTGGAGATTCAGCAAAGCTTAAGAACTTTCTAAGCAACCCCCAGTACCATGCTTCCTCCAACATTTCTACACCTTTTAAGACCTCCCAAAGCAGTGCCATCAAATGGGGATAAATGTCCAAATACTTAGAAGCTCTTTGGACATTGTCATTCACACCACCACAGTAGACTTCATGGCATTGCTTTAGGGTCTTCTATGCTGACCAGTCTGGGGAGTATGGGCTTTTTATCCACATCTTCCCAGTAAAAGGCACACAGTAAATAAATAAAATCAATGTCCTTATATGTGAACAATAACATTTTAAATAATGTAAGCCATTAAAACATATACAAACATATATACACATAGATATATATACTATTGAACTGTTCCTTTAAATATAAACATGCTTAGTTTATTTCTTTTAAAAAAATTGTTCTTCAATATCCTGTGAGGTAATGGGAACCATATTTTACTTTAATGGGAATATCAAATAAAAGTATCAATAAATCACTGGTTAGGGGCATATTAGTTGCTTATTAACATTTCATTATGGTCATCTAAGTTGTTTTTTATTTATGATTTAATATCAATTTTCTCTTTTTAAAACAAAAAAAAATCACTAACAAATTTGCTGCAAAAGTATAAATAGTAACTTTAATATATCCTCACAATCATACTGTCGTGAAATATGTAAAGAAGGAAGGTTTCCCTCAACCCTGCTTTGGTTCCTAGTTTGGATTTCCAAATAAAAACTGTAAAAGGAGATTAACAGTAAAAAGCATATTAACTTATGTGATAAAATTTATTTGACACAGTGCCTTCACAGGGAAAGAAGATCTTAATGAAATAGAAAAAAAAAGTCTTTGTGGTATCATCTAGATTTATGAGGATGATGATGCTTGTTTAGAAGAGTGATTGGAAACAATGCAAATGGTGCTATAGCAACAGCAGAGTACCTTGATGGTTCAGGTTCTTCCCAGGTCCCCAGTTCTAAGAGAATAGGCATAAAACAGACACCCGTGAATTGGGGTTCTCACAAAATGCTTTGCTGGAATGATGAACAATGCTAGAATTCAAGACCTGTTCATTGAGTTACGAGAGTAAGAAGTTCGGAGAGACTCCATGCTGCTGCTATTTTCTCAGTTTCCAACAGCTTTAAGTAACAGTATATGAAGGTGCCAGTGTTTTGAGTAAAATGTCTTGAGCACCAGGATGCAAAAATCTTGATGTCAAGATGTATTGGCTTGAAAATGAATTGTAGAAATTGCCTAAACATGCAAGAGTTCAAAATCTAAAGTATTAAACTGCCGCTATGGAGGTTACAGTTGACTTTCGCCATGCTAGCGGTAGTGGCACATTTATCTAGGGAAAATCAGCAGCTATCTAGCTGCACTTAAACCCCTCTCAATTAGAGGGAACTCAGGAATGGCACTATGAACACAGCCAAATGCATATGGCTGGATAGGTCAGAGATTCTAAAGAAAACTCTAACTCTGTCATAACCCTAAACAAATATAATTTATTACTGTATGCTAAATATAGATTCTCATATTTACAGACAAGTATAATATTTACTGCTTATCAATGAAGCTCCTTTTGCAAAAGGTGGAGATTATTATAGAGTTCCACAACTGGTGACACAGAGAGAGTGTCTGAGTGATGTACAGCCCCATGTGACACATCTACAATGCAACCCATACACCTAAGGATCATGGAGAACAGCAGAATTGTGGATAGAAAGAATACTAATGCATCCCTCAGCTTTCGCCAGTGAAGCTTCCTCATGCAACAGAGTTTGATGTCCACAGGACTACACATGGCCAAAATGTAGAGAATAAGAGACTACAGTGTGTGTCCCTAGATAGAGCCCCTATATTAAACCTCACACACCCGTGGTTCAGGAACCATTGAGAAGAGAAAGGTAGAAACTTTATAAGATCCAGGGTTGGTGCATGGGCATAAGGAAAGACTCTTCCAAGCCTCGGGGAACTTGCTCATATAAACTTGCACCAATGATGACAGCATGCACAAAACCCATGCAAACTTAGTCAGATAAAAACCCAGCACAGGACTTGGGAAATGGGTAGCAGGTCCCAATCTTAGTAAAGGAACTATTGGCAGCTGATTACTGCTGGGTGAGGAAGAGCTGATCTTCTTTAAGGGAGTGACTCTAGATAGACTAAGTAAACTCTAGGGGATAAATTTGCATCCAGGGACATCTGACTAATTTAAAAATTGATTGATCATAACTTCTATGAGAGAATGCATGAAATTCAATGGCTTGTGCTATGGAAAGGTCAGATAGGAAGAGATCTAAGTATGATTAAGGTGTATTATATGAAATACACAAAAAAATAAATAGAAACATACATGGTGAGAAAACAGCCATATATTTTTGCCTAAACTTAGATTATCTAATCTAAGTTTAATTGTATATGTTCAACAATATTCCAGAAGGGACAGAACAAAAATAAGTCATAGATATGCTATCTTTTGTATCTTTTCAAAAATTTAGTGCTGTATTTTCATTATACATAGCTATGGGTTTCATAGTTATTTTTTATTGAAATGCATTAGTGCTTCTTACATATGAGCATGCCATAGCCTCTACTTTCTATCCTGTCCCACTTTCTGCTAGTCTCCACCTGTTTCACAGAATCTGCTTTTACTACCATTCACATATATGAGTTTGCATATATTAGCATGTATCCTGTATGTGTGATATTATATACTTAATATAAAACAAGAAGCCACAAAGGAGATAAAACATGCACATATTTGCCTGAGCCTATATTTTCTCCCTTATTTTGATGATCTCCAGTTGCACTATTTTCAAGAAAATGAGATAACTCTGTTCTTTCTAATGGCTGAATTAAACACCATTGTATATGTATACCATATTTTCTTTGCTCATTCACCTGTTGTGTCAACAAATTCCTAGTCTGATGATATAACATGGCTCTTATGAACAATGCTGCAATAAACATGGAAGAGCAAGTATCTCTTTCATATGTTGACTTAGAGTCTTTGAGTCCATATCCCAGGATTGGTATTGCTGATGAAACTCTAATTCTATTTATGTGTTTCTGAAGAGTCTACACAGATTTCCTTAGTGTCTGGGCCAATTTACATTACGCCCACATGTGTAAGTGCTCTCATTTTCCATTGAGTTTTATATTTTCTTTTCTTATATTTTTAATATTTTACTTTTGTTTGTTGTTGTTTTTTGAGAAAAGATTTCCCAGTAGCCCCAGCTTATTTGAAACTCACTAGACCAGGTTGACCTCTGTCTCACAGAGATCTGAAAACTCTGCTTCTAAAGACCTGGGATTAAAGGTATGTGCATCCAAGCACAGCGCTATTTGTTTCTTAATAATAGTCATTCTAACAGGGGTAAAATGGAATTTCTGTGATGGCTGATAATGTTGGAATATTTTTCATATTTTTATTGAAAATTGTACATTATCTTTTGCGAACTGTATATTTTAATAGCTCATATATTAATAAGATTGCTTGGGGGAGGAGAGTGTGGTATTTAAGTTTTAGAGTTATTTGTGTTCTGGGATTTGCTGAGAGGAGAAAATTTTAAAACTACAACCTTTCATCTCTTATCCCTGGTGTCATATTTATATCATGAGGAGAAATATAGTCCAACTTTAAAAGTACTCAAGGTCTTCCAAAATGTCAATACTTTGATAGTCGAAAGTCACTAAACTGTGACCTCCTATAAGATCCAACCACTTACACATCTCCACATATTATGACATAGTGAAAATATTCTCATTAAAACACGAAAGAACCAGAGAACAGGAAAAAATGAGATCAAAACCAAAGCAAAATGTACCCAAGAGAACGCCAAATTATGCAGCACAATGTACAATATCTCAGGCCCATAATATAATTTTCTGGCTCCAAAATCTTGAGGAATGCTTAATATTTAATGTTCTAAAACTTAAATATATTTTATTTAGAATATTTATTATATATTAAATATAATATAAATTTATAATATTTAGCCACTAATATTTTTTCAACTGATAGTACATTTTATAATAAGGAAGCAGAAAAATAAAACAAAAACATTTGCTTAATGTATGTGTATATATTCACAAATTTATACTGAAAAGGGCATTTCAGTTCCAGTCTTCATTTCCTAACCTGATTTTGTGAATATGTGCTGCCTGAGTTGGGTTGTTTTAGTTTGTCGTTGGCCTTAATCACAGGACATGATAACAACAAGACACATCCTAAAGGAACTTCTGCACTCCAGTCATACTCATCCTTTACTTGATTTTGGATAAGCATTACAATTTCCCCCTTGTAGTCTTTATCAAATATAACTCTGGTTTTTTGTTTGTTTGTTTGTTTGTTTGTTTTTTCCTCTTAGCCTCTTAATTCAAAAATGGCACTGGCAGAAGCATTTTCAACTTGGGTCTTTGTGACTATTCTGGCCCAATGAAGAAAGGGAGGCTATTCCTGGCAGAGATGTGGTATACGAACCCCAATATTCCTCTCTGGTTGTACTGAAAAACAGCACAGTGTTACATCCATTGTTTTGTTTTTGAGTTTGTTTTCTCCCTATTTCCCTATTTCTCTCTCTCTCTCTCTCTCTCTCTCTCTCTCTCTCTCTCTCTCTCTCCCCTCTCTCATGCACACAGATATATGTTTATCTATCATTGTTATTTATTATATTTTTTTATAGAAAGAACACTGTGAATTTTCTGAAACTCTGTTTGCCTAAAGCCACCTTTACAACTCTGTAGTTTTACTTAGAATGGAGCATAGCCCACTTTTCAATGAGCCAGCCATAACAGAATCTTTACCATTTCACTTTCAAAGTCTCCTTTTTTTTACTACTGATCCTAGGTTTTCTCATCAGCATCTACTTAATAGTGCAGAAGTGTGCCAAGCCCCTTTTATTACTGAAAGTAAAACCATCCATACATGGTGTTCATCTACCATCTTACTCTTCCCTCAAATCTATTTTCTATTTTAAAACCTTGAATTGACACTATGTGAAATAGATAGATCTGTCTTAGTTAGGTGTGTTGGCACAGTAGTTTAGATACCAAGGTGGGCATATCGCTGTAAGTTGAAGGAATCTTAGAATACAGATTGAGATTCTAAATGAAAAACAATGCCTGGTACAATAGTGGCAAAAATATTACAGGACTAATCAACTACTTTATAATTGGACTTAAGATTTGTTAAATAAGATGGAGCCCATAAGTGACAATCAAGCCTAGTCCCCTAAAGCAAATAGCCCAAAGGACATGGGAAGAAGCCTAATATATCTGTTCTGTTTAATATAATATTAATGTGACTTATTCTTACTTTTATTACTTGTTTTTATACCAATAGATTAATGCATCTCTCAACTCTTACCAGAAACAACAGGTGATTGACACAGAGAACCACTACTGGTAAGTTTCAGAGACTAAGAGGCTGCAGACTGTATATTCCTGAATAGATAAACTATTTCAAATTTTTCTTCCCAGGGCTCAGGCATTGATAAACAATTATAGAAGTAATATAGTAATTTAATATAATTTGTCTCTAATGAGAAGTAACAATATAGGATAGAGGATATATTAATTTTCTTCACCTAAGTTTAAGGTTTAATAACCATTTCTCCACTTGTATCCTGAGATTTTTGCTGGCTTGAAATTTCATGGGTCTTGTGAATTCTTTGACCAATTTGTGAGTTCATATGAGTAGCCTCCTTCTTCTGGAAAAGAAGGTCTTCTTGTTGTCATCAACCACCTCCATATCTTAGAATCTTTCTTCCTCCACTTCCCCAAATAGTCCCCATGTTACAGAGGTTTCACATAGGTGTCAGATTCAGGGATTAGCACTCTACAGTCTATTATTTCCTGCACTTCAGTTGTGGCTTTCTGGATTTCTCATCTGTTGTATGAGAAATCTTCACTGTTGAGAGTTGAAAATAAATTAATATTCTATTCTATCCCCTGTTACTGTGTTCCCTAAGCTTTAAGTGTAGGTGTTGCATTGTAGATGTTTTACCTAGGGCTAAGGGCTTGACAGATGTTTATTCTTTCCATTTGATCTATTGTGATTGTGTCCATTTGTTGCAAAAAGAAGCTTCTTTGATGAGTAGTGACTGGTAAACGTATATGCATGGGGTGGAACAATGGGCTCATATTGTAGACTCTTTTTTTTCTTATATTTCAGTTTTCTAAACATTCTCCATACTGATTTCCATAGTGGTTCCACCAGTATACAATCCCATCAGCAAAGAATGAAGGTACTTTTTTCCCCAGATCGTTACTTGTTGTTGTCATTTGCTTTCTGGATCATAACCATTCTGACTAGTGTAAAATAAGATCTTAAAATAGTTTTAATTTGGACTATAGAGGTGACTTAGTGGTTAAGAGCACTGGTTATTTGCAGAGGATCCAGATTCAATTTCCAGTACTCACATCTTGGCTAACAATATCTGTATTCAACTCCAGTTCCAGGGTAATTTGACACTTTCTTCTGAGCTTCATGGACATTGTCTGAAAGAGGTGTACTTACAGATGCAGGTAATAAACTAATACACATAAAATAAAAATAATAAAGCATTTTTACAAAGTTATTAAGGGTGTTGAATATTTTAGCAGTATTTCTTAGCCATTTCTCCTTTGGTGAATTTATTCAGATTCATAATCACAATGTAACTAGGTCATATATTTTATTGATTCTTTATTTTTTATGCAATTTGAATTTTCTTGAAATGAATCTTCTGTCAGATGTATTGCTGGTAAAGATATTACCTCACACTGTAGAGAGGAGCTATGAGGGGTGTAGATAAGGTAGTTTGTATAAATATGATTAAGATACATTATAGATTCTCCCCAGCACCAAATCCCATTCTCTTTCTAGCCTTGGGCACAGGTCCCTTCTTGTATTAGCACCCCAGATCTCTGGACTAACTTTTCAGTCCAGATCAGCCGAATGCGTCCTGATTCCCTTTGATCAGACCATCTCAATTTTTCTGTCCAGTTCATTAGAGCCTTCACAGGAGGTCCCCAATTCCAACCTGCTTCTTACACAGTTAACTAAAAGAAAGAAAGATAAATTCCAAATCTATAAAATCAGAGCTGAATGTGGCAACATAACAACACAACCAAACACAATGAGGGAATACATTAAAAAAATACAAGCTAGTAAATAAAAAAAAAATAAAGGAATGGATGTATATCTAAAATCATGGGAATCCACAAACCTGAACTAATAAGAGCTCAGCAGCTTAAACAGACACATAACATATAAAGAACTTGAAACAGTAATGCAAAATCTTCTGGCTGAAAAAAGAAACCCAGACTCAAATGGATTCGCAGCAGAATTCTACCAGACATTCAAAGAAGGTCTATATCCAATGCTACTTAAATTATTCAAAAAGATAGAAACAGAAGAAGAACCTCAACTTCCTTCCATGGAGCCAGAATATCTCTAATACCGAAACCTGGTAAAGACAAAAACAAAAACAAAAACTATAGAACCATATTCTTAATGAACATAGATGCAAACCATATCCTTAGTTAAGAAACTGCACACATAAAAAAGATAATCCACCATGATCAAGACTGCTTTATTCCACAGATGCAGAGATGGCTCAATATACACAAATCAATAAATGTATTAAAGCACATCAGTGGACTTAAAGACTGAAATCACATGATCATCTCAACAGACATAGAAAAAGCAGTTGACAAAATTCAATACATATTTATGTTAAAAGTCCTAGAGGGAACTGGATTGGAGGGAACATGCCATAACATAATTAAAGCTTTATACAAAAACCCCAGATCCAACATCATTCTAAATGGAGAAAAAATAGAAACATTCCCCTTAAAATCAGGAATCAAACATGGCTCTCTGTCCCCTATCTCCTCTCCTTTTAAATATAGAACTTGAAATTCTTGCTAGCATATTGAGACAAAAGGAGAAAGTTAAAAGAATACTCATTGGAAAAGAAGAGGTCAAGTTTTCCTTTTTTTCAGATGACATAATATTATATCTAAGAGATGCCCAAAATTGAATGAGAAACACCTATGTATGATTATCATTTTCAGTAAAGTGTCAGGTTGGAAAATTTATCTACAAAAATCAGTAGCTTTTCTATGTATCAATAATAAGCAATTGGAAAAAGAGAACAAGGAAACCCTCCCATACATGATAGCCTCAACAAAAAAAGTCTCAGAATAAACCTGACAAAATAAAGTAAAATGTCTGCAATGAAAATTTTAGATCTTTAAAGCAAGAGATAAAGACACCAGAAGCTGGAAAGACCTCCCAGGCTCATGGATTGGAAGTATTAATATTGTGAAAATGACCATTCTACCCAAAACAATGTAAAATTCTGTGCAATTCCAATTAAAATCTATATGACATTCTTAACAGAATATTTTTAATCCAAATTTTATTTGGAAACGAAACCCCCATATAGCAAAAGCAACCCTGATCACAAGGAACAATTCAGGGGTCATTACAATGCCAGATCACAAACAATATTCCAGATCTGTAGTCAAAAACCAGTGTGGTTGTAGGACTAGGGAAGGAAGGAACTGAATTTAGTTAGTGAGTCCCAGGAGCAGTTTTAGCAACATGGGACCATAGAAGACTCATATTATCAAGGGAAAACTGGGGAAAATGTGGATACTTTAAATGGGGAAAGTAGCATGGAGAGATGATTAACAGGAATAGAGAAGGAAAGAGGAAAGAAAGAGATAGAATAACAGAGAGACAGAGACAGGAGAAAGGAGAGTGAATAATGCCTAACTTGTGTAAAATACCAGAGGGAATCATATTAGTCTAACAAGCTAATGAGAAATTCCACATACATTACCAATAGATGAATCCCTGTATGTAGCTGGAGGCTGCATAACAAGAAACAGTGCCAAACAGGAGAAACTTTCCTTTGTGTTGTTCGTCAGGGTAGTTCAAAAGACTCCCAAAATTATACAGACTATTGCCAAAGCCCGTGATTGCCTCCCAGAACTTGAAGCTAAGACCCTATTGCTAAAGACAGGTCATACTTCAGAGACCGGATTGGAGCAATAGAGTTGGAACTGACCTGGAAGTCACTTCCCCAAAGGCTTGTTCTCATAACTCTGGAAAGCACTATGCAAGCTGCTAAGGGGAACATCAGTCAATGGACCAACACCAGCTTCATGAACAAATAACCAAATGAACAAAGAACAAATGACTGCCACAATGTCCAACACTGGGGTAGTAGCAGCACTTTTATCTTGCAGGCAATCAGTGGCTACCTAGTTGGACTTAAAGCCCACTCAATGGGAGGAAACTCATGCATGGCACTGCAATAATAGGCAAATACACTTGTTTGAAGAGGTGATGGATCCTAGAGAAATCCCCAAGGCTTTCACATCCCTAGACTAATGTAACTAGTTACTAATTGAAAAGTATGTGTCATTATATTTAGAGTCAAGTATCCCAGTCACCACTTATCAAAGAAGCTTCTTTTGTACCAAATAGAAACTAATACAGAGTACTCCAACTGTTCACACACAGACACTGTCTGTGAATTGCCAAAGCCTAAATGGCGCACCTGCAATACAATCTCTACACCTAAACTTCATGCAATATAGAACAATGGTTAAAGAAAACATAATGAATATCTCAGCTCTCGTTAATGAGGCTCCCTCATGCAACAGAAGACCAGAAATACAAAAGGTCTCAAATGACCAAAGCATGACGATTAGGAGTCTGCGGAGATTATGTTCCTGGACAAGACTTCTATATTAAGCATCACTCACCCAAGGCTCAGGGACTATTGTGGAAGAAGGGACAGAAAGATTGGAAGAGCCAGGGAGGAGGTTTATGGAAAATCGAAGTAGAATCCTACAAGCTCCTGATACCCTGCTCATATGAACCTACAGCAATGGTTTTGGCATGCTCAAGACCCATGCAAACTGAACCAGAGTAAAACCCAGCATGGAATTGTGAAAATGGGCAGTAGACCCCAATCTTTGTTGAAGAAATATTTGCAGCTAATTACTGATGGGAAAGGAAGAGTTGATCTTCTTAAAGAAGGACTCTGAATTGGCTGACCAGACCTCAGTGGATGAACCAGCACTCAGAAAAACCTGAGGATACTATCTTAACACACTAGGCCTTATCACAGATGACAGAATGTTTGTATTCCAGTTGGGGGAAAATGTGAGTGTGCTGGTAGGGAAGGGGTTATAAAGATTACTAAGATTGACTGAGATATTCTGTATTAAATATACATTTCAATTAAAAATATAGTATAGTAAATACACATAAATTCAATAACAGTCTACATTTTAAAAATATCATTGCCATAATCAAATAAGCTTTATTCCAGAAATGCAAGAATGATTCAATGTATTAGTCAATAAACAGAATAATTTATGTAAATAGACTTAAAGAGAAATACCACATGATCATCTCAGTGGATACAGAAAATGTCTGACAAAATCTAACATGAATTCATAATAAAAGGTTTAAAGATAATTGGACTGGAGGGAACATACTTTTTCATAATTATGCCTATATACAGCAAGCGCACAGCCAACATAATTCTAAATGGTGAAAAACACAAAGTGCTCTCATTAAAACCATCAATCAAGGTTTTGTGCAGTCCCCATTCCCTTTCAACAGAGTATTTGTAACTCTAGCTTTAATAATAATAAAAGAGAAAGAAATTAAGAATGTACTAATTAGAAGTGGTCAAATTATCTTTATTTGCAGTTTGTGTAGTTTTATATTTTAGAGATCCCCAAAATTCCACTATAAATCTTCTAGACATCATGAATACTTATCAATGTGGCAGATTACAAACTCAATTCAAAAAATAATTAGTCTTTTTTATTCAAAAAATAGGCAACCAGAGAAAGTTCATGGAAACACTCAAATTCCAGATAGATAGATGATAGATAGATAGATAGATAGATAGATAGATAGATGTGTTTACATAACATCAAAAACATTAAAGACATATTCAATAAAAAGTATATGTGAAAAAAGTGACTGGGGGTGACACAAGAAGATGGAAAATAATGGCTGTACCAAAACAATTTGCAGATTTAATGCGATCCCAATTTTAACTCCCATGGCATTCTTCTTAGAAAAATACTTTTTCCTAAAATTCATATAGAAACAGAAAAGTCCTCAGATATTTAAAGCAACCCCAGTTCAAACAGCAATGACAGACCTCACTCTGTATTACAGAGCTATAGTCATCAAAAAAAAAGCATGGTATTGGCAGAAAAACAGACTTACAGATGAATTGAAAAAAAAAAGGAAAACATAAACATGTAGTTAAATCTCCCTGATATCTGACAAATGTGACAAGAACACGAGGACAGACAACATCTTCAAAAATATGATGCCGCCAAAACTTGATCTTTCTGTGAAGAAGAGTGGAATTAGTCCATTATTCCTTTCCCTATCACTCTGTGCAACAGTCAGTTCCAAAGATTTAAACACTAAATCCATTACAAGAATATGTAGACAATATCCTACAGGACATAGGTGCAGAAGAGGACATTCTCAAACACCAGTCTTTCAGAAATTCAGGTCAAATATCAACAAGGGGACTTCATTCAACTAAAAATTGGTTTCTAGGTAAAAAGTAATTAGTAATTAGAGAAATGCAAGTCAAAATCAAATCAAAATCACTTTCAGATATAATTTCACTCAAGAATGGTTAAGATCATGATAAAAATGGTACCATTTGCTGGCATTGATATGGGAAAAGGGTAACTCTAATCCACTGTTTGTGAGATTGCAAACTGATGCAATCACTGTGAAATCAGTACTAAGAACTCTTTAAAAATAAATTCACCATATGATTCTATTCTACCAATCCTTGGCATGTTCTCAAATGACACACCTTTATCTTACTACACAGATACTTGCACAGCCATGTTTCTTCTTTTCACAATAGCAAAGAAATGGAAGCAACCCAAATGTCCCTCAACTGATGACTGAATAAGGAAATGTGGTACTTTTACATAATGGAGTTTTACTCAGTAATAAAGAAAAAAATGGAATCATGAAATTTGTAGGTAAGGGGTTGAATTAGAAATTTCTTATTCTAAGTTAAGTAACACAGACTCAGAAAAACAAGAGACATATTCTTTCATTTCAGAACCTTAGCTCCAAATAATTAGATGTAAGTATATATCCTGGTGTTATCACAGGAACCAGAAAAATGAATAGATATATTGGGGGTGAAGGGCAGAAGGAACCTGAGAAAGGGACATAACAGATGACACATGCTACCAAGGGGGAAATGGGAAATAGGGGAGGGAGTAGAAAGGGTATGCATGGGTTGTGAGAGGTGATGTAAGTAATGTTTAGATGGTGAAAAACAAGAGGGCGATACATTAGTTCAAAGTCCTGCTGAAAAATACTATACAGTATATAAGAATCTGCGTATGCATATCTGGAGTCTATATAACTTAAAACACGTCAGATGGAAAAATCTCCTTTCAAGTTGTTGGTCATTTTAGTATAGGAGACTCCAAAAATAATGCAGTCTATTACCACTGTCCTTGATTGACTCCCAGAATTTCAAAATAAGCCCCTATTAATGAAGACAGGCTAAATTCAGACACAGGATACAGAGCAATGGAGCAAGGTGTTACTTGGAAGCTTCCTTCCTGAAAAGTACCTGTCATGGTTTCAGAGGATTCTATAAAAATTGACAAGGGATAAAACCAATCAATCAATGGTACTTCCCAGCTATAATGCATAATACACAACAATGACTGGCACAGCAAACTATTTCTTTTGGTGCAGTAGTAGCACTTTTATCTTGGAGGTAATCAACAGATGTCTTTGGAATTAAGTCATGGTTAATGGGAGGGGACTTTTCTGTACAACTGTAAATAGCCAAATAGATATTCCTGAAGTGTTTATAAATACTTAAGCAAAACCAACTTCTTTTGACAATGTAATTACTTTTCCTTCCTTCCTTCCTTTCTTTCTTCCTTCCTTCCTTCCTTCCTTTTTTTCTTCCTTCACTGAAATGCTTACCCTATGTGACACATTTTCAAGACCACTTTTAAGAACAGATGAATGAATCTTTCAGCTGTCACCAGTGATGTGTCCTTATGCATAAGATGATGATTAACATAATAATTCACAACTGGCCAATGTGCAGAGAACAAGAGTCTGCAAAGTATTCATCCCTGAATAGGACATATATCTCAAAATTCTCCTTTCCAAGTTTCAGAGATCATTGTGGAGGAGGAATAATTGTAAGAGGCAGAGTAGTGAATGAAGCAAAGGAAATGAAATTTTCCAGACAGCTTAGTTAGTTCCACATAGGTGACAGCATGCCCAAGTCCCATGCAAGCTCAAACCAAAAAAAAAAAAAAAATCCAGCATAGACTTGGAGAAGTGAATAAAGTATCCAAACCGAACCTAAGGAACTTTTGACACCTTAAGGCTTCCCTGAGGCGGGAGAGAGAGTCTCTCACAGGGATAGAACACTGAGTAGGTTTCCCAGAAGCCTGTGGATGTTTTCACATGCAGGGACATGTAGAATCACAAATCAGACTCTACTGGTCATACTGTCTACATAGTGGAGGCAGTGGTATGTAATGTAGATGGAGGAAGGAATCTAAATACCATCAAATTTTATTTTATGTAAATTTTAAAATTCAATAATTATAAATACCAAACCCTTCTATTTCTCTTGCAGAACTGATTGAATAATTAATTCAATCTAAGAATTTTTAAATGCTTATTTCCAAGCAATACACATGAATAAAAAATATTTTCACACTAAGTCAACATGGAACTGTTGCTCTTCTTCTGTAAAGCCAGCACAAATATATCTGCTTTACTGCACAAGATCGATCCTGATTTATATTTATTCTGTATCTTCAAAGAATTTCAATGCATTTTGCAAAACATAAATTAAGGTCAAATAACTTTTGCTGTTTTGTTGTTGTTGTTGGTGGTGGTCATAGTGATTTTTTATTGTCATTTTGAGACAGAGTCTCAAAGTAGCCACAGCTGTCCTAGAGCTTCATATGTAGACCACGGCTGGATGGCATGCAACCCACTGAGAGCAGTCTGTCTCTGCCTATCATGTGCTGGGAGTACAGGCATGTGCCATCACACTGATTTTTCTGGTTCATTTACTTTATGTGTATGAATGGTATGCCTGCATGTGTGCAGTGCATGTGTATCATGCAGTACCTGTGAAGGACAGCAGAGGTCACTTGATCCCCTGGAATTTGAGTTACAGACCGTTGTTTACTGCCATGTGGGGGCTGGGATTCAAATCTCAGTATTCTACAAAATCAGCAAGTGCTGGTGGCCACTGAGTCATCTCTCCAGTCTCCATTTGCTGTTTGTTTGTTTTTATTAAAGAAAAACTTCCTTTTATTCATTTTGATGCTGAAATTTCATTATTTCCCACACAAATATCTGTCCCTAATATTTTTATTAAGTCTCATAAATTACAATTTTTCCAAAAAAGGTAACATTAAATATTTTCAACATTTTAGATATTTAGATAAATAAATAAATAAAAGTCCAAATCCCCAAATTTCTTCTAAGACTCAATACTATTTATTAACTCTAAATATCTGTAAAAGCAAAAATAAATTATATAGTCCATTATCAAATGACATGCAGTATACATTCTCATTCCGAAAGGGAAGAACACTAGCATTGTGGAGAAATACATGACCAAAGCAATCCAAAACCTAGAGGAAAAGTCCCGTAACACAATGGCTAGTGCATGGGATTTACTTTCCAAGGGCATAGATGACTTTATCATTCCATCTCTGCTCTCTGAAACATATATCTCTCTCAGGCTTGTGCCACTCTCTCTTTTTAGCTCTCTTTGGAAGATTTATCAAAGCTCTGGCATCTCCAACATCTTGGTTCTCCAGAACTATCCACATTTCTCTTTTAGAGATTATCATAGTATCATAGATTCAATATTATGCAATTTTGAAATTTCCTCCATGTGGTGGTTTGAATGAGCACTAACCCCCATAGGCTCCAAATATTTAGACAATTGGTCACCAGTTTGTGGCACTATTATAACCCTTTAAGAAGGGTTGCCATGCTGGAAGATGCATGTCACATGTGCCAATTTTAAGGTATATAGTTTGTCTATTTCCAATCTTTTGCTGTTTGCTTCCTGTGCCTGCTTGATGATGTGAGTGCTTAACTTTCTGTTCTGAAAATTTTTGGTAACATGTTTCACTGGCATGGTGGAATCTAATGTCTCTGGAGTCATAGTCAGATAAATCCTACTATACGTTGCCTTGGGCATGGTGTTTTTCAAAGCAACAGAAAAATAAGGAATACAGAAGTTGATACCATATAGTCTCCTATTGCCCTGAAGAGCCTGACCATGTGGTTTTTGAGAGGTATCTGGAAGACTTTGGAAGTTTTGACCAGAAAACTATTTGAATACTGTGAATACTGTAAGCAAGATTAATGGGCCATTCTCTTATGAGCCTAGAAGACAAGTAGTGCTGAGAGCCAGGTCATTCCAGAGAGAAACAAGGACTTAAATAGCAACTGAAATATTTAGGCAAAGAGTCTGGCTGTAGTCTTTTTCTTTCTAGTGCCTAAGAATTTGCCCTAGTCAACATTGAATGTTAATGTTCTAGTGCTTTTGGGTGAAGAAATTTCAAGACATCTTATTATAGTGGTGTGGTTATTAATGGTGACTATTATGTAGATCTACAATAATAAAAAAGTAAGTGGAAGAGAAAGAAATAGGGAATATAAAAATTGTAGAGAAAGAGAACTGCTGGGAAGCTTAATGTTGTAGCCAAGGCATGTACTGAAGGAGAAGTTCTCTTCAGTGAGATCATAGACATTAATTAGATACCTCAAGATTTGTACTTGGACATTGAAATGAGTTGCAACACCACACAAAGCCAAGCTTCCAACTTATAAAAGAAAAAGCCTAAGGAAGCTGCTTTTAATGTGGATAGAGTAGAAAGAGGTTCATCTTTATTTGGCAGGCCAACTTGGAAATATTATTTTCATGATGCTGGATTCAGAGGGATAAAAAATGAAAGAATAAAATTGTCATTGTTTCTTCCTACATTGTTTCAGAGAGAAACAATGTCAGGCATCATGCAGCAGGGAACTCCCAGCATAAAGAAGGCCCTGAGAGATCAACATGCCTTGAAAGGTCATTATATAAAGATGTAAATTTAAAATGTTGCTTCCAGTGGAGACCCCGATGTTGGAGATTCAAGGCTATGAGGCATCTGTCAAAGACAGCTATACAAAGGGTATGGTACTAACCCAAAAGAGAAATGTGTGCTATATTCAGCAAAGTTGGATCATTTAAGCCCTTTGGAAGTAAATCCTTAGATATTAGTCATACAGTTAGTTGATCTGGAATTTGCCTTTCTGATCATTTGTCTTAACTTTGGTCTGTTATTTCCTCACTCTGTCCCCATCCTCAACCCCTTTTGAAATGAGAAGTTGTACTTGTTTCCATTGTATGTTGGAGCTATATAATTTTTCTTTTGATTTTATAGGGGTTTACAGTTAAGGGAGTGTGTTGAGTCTCTGTAGACATATGGACACTGGAATTTTGATTAGTGTTGTGACTACTAAAGACAATGACAACTTCTAAGACAGACTAAGTACATTTGCATTATGATACAGCAGTAAGCCTGTGGAGTCAGGGAGTAGAATGTAGTGGTTTGAATAAGAACATTCCCATAGGTTCCATGTATTTGAATAGTTGGTCCCCAATCTGTCTCACTCTTTGAAGAAGGTCATAGAGCCCTTAGGAAGTGTGGTCATTACTGCTGGAGACATACCTCTGAGGGCCAGCACTGATAGTATATAGTTTTCCCATTTCTAGTCTGTTGCTCTCTGCTTTTTGTGAAACTTGAAGATGTAAGTGCTTAGTTTTCCACTCTCGTTACATTTACTACCATGGCTCAGGATGAACATGATGAACTCTAATTCCCCTGGAACTATAACCCGAATAACTGTCCCTTCAAAAAGTTGCATCAGTCACACTATTTTTCCACCACAACCAGACAGAACATAGCGAATACACAGCATCAAATTAATTAGTTGATTAATTTTTAATTTAAGCTCAGAAGAGTTCTTATGACACAGGCAGAAGGCAACCAGATTATTTGCCAAAATACCACAGGAATGACCTTTATCCCAGTTGCTAACATTGTTCTCCACTGAAATATTTTGAACTGTGCCTTGCTATTCCCATTATTCTCAGCACACTGTCTTTCAAGTTCCAACAGGAATGGTCCACTAAACCCTGCTTACAGCATTCGATATTTTTATAATTAAAAGAAGCCAAAGTCTTCTCTATTTCTTCAAAAAACAACCTGATCTGGTTTCACAGTAATAACCCAGTCTCTGGTATAGAATTCTGTATTAGTTAATTTTCTTTGACTGTGAATAAAGTAAACCACCATAACTAAAGGAAACCTATACAAGAGCGTTTATTTTGGCTTAGTGTTACAGAGGGATAAGAGCCCATCATAGCTGAGAGACATAACATCAAATGTCAGGCATGCTAGTGAGATGAGGACCTGAGAGTTCATGTCTTCAATGGCTAACATGAAGCTGAGAGTGAAGAGAGCAAGCAGTAAATAGAGGCTCACTGCTCAAAGACCACCTCCTTTGACAGATGTCCTCCAATAAAACTATACCTTCTAAATATTCCGTGATCTCCCAAACAACACCACTCACTGTGGTATTTCTAATTCAACCCATGATAATGCCATTCCCCTTTCATTCTCTAATTCAGTTTTAAATTGTTTATTGTTATCTGTTTTAGTAACTAAGTCATGATTACTGATTATTCAGTTCTTAAAACATTGTTTTGTCTTTGAATTATAATAATATAATCAGATACATGTGAATATGTTTGTTTTATTCCAAAGTATTTATCACTCCAATTTATACTTTTAATATTTATAACATGCATAATAATTACTTTTCTGTTGCTGTGATAGAAACACTGAACAAGGGTACTATAAAAGAAGATTTTATTTAACTTATAGTTCCAAAGGGGCAAGAGTCCATCATGACAGGGAGGCATGGCAGCAGAGGTGGCTAGAGGAGACGCAGATGCTAAGTGCTCACATCGTCAAGTAGGCACAGGACGTAGATTGAGATAGGAGCTGTGGTAAGGCTTAATACCTCTCTAAGCCTGCTCCAGTGACTGCTTCCTCCAGCATGGCCTCACCTTCCAAGACCTCCCAAAACAGTGCCAACAACTGGGGACGAAATGTTCAAACACTTAGAGCCTATGGGGGACATTCTTATTCAAACGACCACATCATCAATATTTATTTACTTATTTATTTTTATTTCTTTTTTCATTTATGGGTTGTGCCTTTTTATTCATTAAAAACATAACCAACAGGTCTCATATACGAAAGAAGTTATTTTTTTGCTTCTTTGTTTACAAATGTTAAAAGCATCCTAAAAATTTAAAGTGGGAGCATGGTTGACTGAGAGCTGTTTCTCCCAGAAGCACTTAAGTGAACACATAAGCACATGAAATCTGTTACACACAGGTTGGAACATCACAGATGTGACATGACAGATATTGAGGGTGATGGGAGTGTGTGTCTGCATTTCACACAAAAGTGAACTATGATTAGGATCCAGGTGCACAATTTAGGAGACCCACTTGTACAGTAGAATACCAGTAGAATTCAGGCATAAAATTGACCCCCATAACACAGCAACCCAGTACACCAAGTCGAAGAGCTTTTATTTTTATTTCATGTATATGAGTGTTTTGTCTGTAATTTTAGGCAAGAGTACCTGTGCTTACAATGTCCACAGAAGCCTGAAGATAGCATCAGATCCCCCAGGAAGTGCAGATATGCTGTTAACCACCAGTCAAATCCTGATCCTCTATAAGATAAGCCAATGCTGTTAACTACTGAGCCATCTCTCCAATCTGATCATTTTATATTTATAACAAATAAATTTATGGTGACGTATTTATTGAAATAATTGTATTACAATTATATATTATTTGACCAGACACTTTATCAAGTGAAAATATTAAAGCAATCTTTGGTAAATTTTTGAATAAAAATGCACTTGTTTTGAATTCCCTAATTTTATACAGATCCCAGGGAACTTGAGATATAGATGATTGTGAACAACCCCAACCCCACCATGTCTGTCGTCAGGGAACAAAACCAGGTACTCTGCAAGAGCAGGAAGCACTATTAACCACTGAACCCCACAGGAAAGTTTTTCTTTGTTTGCTTTGTTTTTGTTTATATTTTTTGGGGGGGGGGAACAGGGACTCCCTGTATTATCAGTTAACCTGGAACTAACTATGACACCATTCTGATACTGATCTCAGGGAGATCTGTCGCCTCTGCCACAATAGTGTTGAGGTTAAATGCAAGCTCCATTACACTTGGTTAAGTTTTAAAAAAAAATTATTGTTTTTAGTTTATATGTTTAAGTGTAATGTTTGCATGTATGCAGGTATACCCATGTTGTGTAATGCCCATGGAGGTCAGAAGAGGGTGCTG
The DNA here is from genome assembly GCA_035773235.1 of Eospalax fontanierii. NCBI lineage: Eukaryota > Metazoa > Chordata > Mammalia > Rodentia > Spalacidae > Eospalax > Eospalax fontanierii. Next base: position 89,814,105 of record CM069524.1, read on the forward strand.
GATACTCTGTAACTGGAGTTATGGTATATTGTTAGCCACCATGGGGGTGCTGGGAACCAAACCTGGGTCCTCTCAGTACCCACTGCTCTTAGCTGCTTGGCCATCCCTCCAGCCCCTACACTTTCTTTAAACATTATTTAAAACCTTTTCTTTGTATCAACAGTCTAAGCTTGTGGCAGAAACCAGTGTGTCTGTATATATGTATGATTTTGGGTGTCTATGAATGTAGATACTCTAAATCCAAATCAAGTTTAATAGAAGGATTTTAATGATTCTCAACAACTTACCAAACTCTAGCAAAAGAATTTTGTTGAATTTGTTTTCAATTTGTGCTGATATCAAACTATAGGTTCTTTGATCTCCCAAAGTGAACTGAATAGTTTTAGTTCTCTAGGAATTTTCTAGAACTTCAGTACCAAATTGTAAAGGATTGTGGTTTCTAGCTTCAATGAATAAGAAACTACATGTTGCTCAATTTTTCCATATGCTTTCAATTGGTTCAACTTTTCCAGAGAAAATTGCTTAATGCAATTTCTATCCTAACTGTTGATATAGTCTATGAATGGTGAAATGTCCCTCACAGTTTCTACTAAACTTCTCCTCTGATAGGTAGATTCACTTGGAAATGATAACCATCCTCATAGACCAGACAACTGGTACACGAAATCACTAACAACCTTTCTATCCCTGATCAAGAAGATTGTCACACATTTAGTGACTTTTGGAATACAGCTTTCTCCAAGCTTATTTTGTAGCTTATAGTGTTTTCCCCGTGTTAGAACTGTATTAAATGAGGCAGATTGTGAATTTATGAATGCTTTCCTATAGAGAATGTGGGACCAGAGCTCACATTCTCCTCTATAGTTAAGCTCATGATCTTTCTAGGTATGTCCTCCCCCTTATTCCCACTCTGTAAATTAGAAAGCTATGGTAAATGGTTTATAAGTTCTCTTTCCATAACTATTAAAACACCAATAGGATAATATGCATAGTACTTCCTGTTAATTTTAATGCAAATTAAAAAAAAATAGTTGTCTTCCTAGTGGCGCAGTGTAGATGCAGGACAGTGGCGATGAGTCACTGAATGTGGTGTGTTGTTTCTGCACTGTATCAGGAAATGCTGAATTAAACAAGCATTAATTTTGTCTCTAAAACATACTTCGTTTGTTTGCATGACAGGAAACTAGTGCTGGCTTCTCTGTCTTCACACAAGGAAACTGATATTAAGATTTGCTACTGTGCTGAGGTTTGACTACTGAATTCCCATGAAAAGGAACCTATCCAAATTGAGAAAAGATGATTAGAATTATAAGTTGGAAAAGAGGATATCATGAGATTGGTTGAAAGAGAAATTGGCAAAATGAATTTTATATACTTTACCCCATGCCAAAGAATCATTTGGGTATTTGGAAATGCTATAAAAATTGTTTCTATAACAGCACTAATTAATTATGGTGGGATTTCATGCAGTGTAGCTCAGAGCCAATTCATGGTATTTTTATTATATGTGGCATTAAATGTTCAAGGGTCCTTATGCTGTGGTGTTTTGAAATATAAGGTGAAGCACAAGCCTTTTCCTGAGATGAGTTATTGTTATCATTCTGTGGCAACTGTGTGAGACAATATTCAGCATTGATGAAACTTTGACTATATGGAGATTATGAACATTCTTTGAAGTCAAGTAAAAATTTATGACAAAGAGAAAATTTTATGGAAATCAAGCTACCCCAGTCCTTAAATTAGATGTTTAAAAAGTGTGGTAATTAGTTCCAAGGATTCTTACATCACTACAGTAGCCATCTAACAGAAAGACAATATCTATAGTAAACAGTAATGATTCTGGAATGTATATTTACTAGCAATATTAAAAAACTGAATTAAATTAACAAATTCAAATGTTTTAGCATCATTTTGATGTTGCAAATGTCATTGTTAAAGTTCCAGCTATTTATTAATTTCATAGAACCCTTTTCTAAACCCCTAATGCTGTAATTTCTACAGTTTTACATAATCTTTACTCTAAAGCACAAGTGTGCTAAAATCCAAACAATTGTTTTTTGTGAGAATGTATTATCATTGTAGAGCCATACTACTGCATTAATGTTAAAAGCAAATGCTAGCATCAATACTGACAAAAAATCTTCTTCTAATTTCTTTCTGAGACACGCCAATTTGTCCGTAAGATGAGCAAATCGAATCACATGTTGCCCAGTAAATTACTAGCCAAGGAGAAATTGGAACTCTCAGCTGAATTAAAAAGCAACAGCAACAAACTGTCTTATAAAGTTTATTAAAGAACAGCAGAGGTTTAGGAGACAAGGTGAACACTTTTCATTTAGTAATGTCCAACCTCTTTCTCTTGTTTCTGCAGTGGGCTACCAGCTGTGTCAGGGGCTGCCAGATACTGTGATTCCCCTGCAGACGTAACAGCAGCTGTGAAGCCACATGTGTAAGGAGATGAGCTTGAGAGCAGAGACAATTACGTTGACCTCAGGTTAGCCTTGCCTTTCTCCAATTTCTGTCATATCTGAAAAAGAAAAACACCACCTTTCGATATTTTCTCCTCAGATCCCCCTGGGCTCTCTGTAGGTTGCTGGGTAGCAATCATAAGTGCATATATACAAAACTCATCATTGAAAAGGACCTACACTGAGTGGTCCTTTAGATAAATCTGAATCCGGTGAAGAACAAAGGAAGAGTTGTGAGAAAGAGTAGGAAACTTTGCTTAGTGTCTAATGGTGGGGTTCATCATCATTTAAACGTAGGAATTTGTGGATATTCAAGAGTTCTCAAGAGAGGTCTTTTAAAAGAAAAATGGAAAGACTGAAAGTGATTCATTTTACTTACGGTTACATACAGGGTCTTGCATTATTATGAATAATTAAGAAAATAATGTTGAATTATTGTGAATGTTGTGGTATGTGCAGTTATATATATATATATTATATATATATATTTGATATATATAAAGTTAAAATGAACTAATGTGATTAAAATAAAGTAGCAATTGAGAGAAGATGCTGTAGAAATAGATGAAAAATAAAATTGTGAAGATTCAGGTGAGCTGTAGATAATCAGGTGAAGATAAACTGAATAAAAGTAAAAGGAATTATCTCACATTTTTTTCTTACATTATGAGGATAATTATGTAGTCACTGTTACTGCCATGTTCCCCCTGATTTAATTTGTGACTTTGTATTAAATAAGAAAGAATATGCTTTCATAGAGTATTTAAAACTCTCCATTCTTACTATTTACAGAATTTGTTATCAACAAATTAAAAAAAAAAACAAGACAGAAATTGATAGATTTTGAAAATGTGTCACACTTATATTTTGAAGGTTATCAACTCTTAAAACTTTACAAAAGGACTGTGTGTTTCAGAATGACATATTTAAATTTATCACATTAGTATGTATCGGCGACTTTTATCAATTAACCACAAAGCTGTGTCTAGCAGCAGAATTTATCCATCCATCTTTGCTGCAATACTGGGAACGAATTTGTTTAAATTATTGGTCTTTTAATTCGCCTCATTTCGTCTCCCGTCTGAGAAGCCTGTTTATTTCAGCCAGCTGCGTATGTTGGCGTGATTGATGAGATCTGCTGCAGTCAAGCTAGCAGCCCTGGGTGACCAGTTTACCCTTCCCTGCTAGGGTTCCAGCTGCCAGTTGCCCCCATTCTGCGACAGCTTCTCCTTCTCCTCACCTTGTCATCAAGCCAAGATTGTACACTGCAGGAGCACAGGTAAGCATCTGCCTCCACAATCATTGCCAACAGCTCTCCATTATCAGCTGCCAGGGGTGCCTCAGAGCAATGAGGAATTCTTTCTCTTGACACAGAGACCAAATGTTTTCATGCTTGAAGCAAATTCTGCCTGGGAAATCTTCAGTTAATGTTTGTGCATTTAATCTTTTAAGATTTTATCCACAAGACTTACTATCTTCTAAAATAGATCATAATAACGCCCACAAACCACAAATACTACCCTTTGTAGGCACTTTACATTTACACTATACAAGAACATTTGGTTTAAAGATAAGCTTTCTTTTTGATAGTTATAATTTTATATGATAAGAAAAAATTAAAAACTCTCTTTCCCACATTTAAATTCCTGCAAAGTGTAAGAAACATCTACCTGTAAAGGTGAATTACCCTGAAACATCTGTCCTGTGTGTATACTGACAAGGGTGGACTGAAACCAAATGGGAGAGAGAAAATACCTTGTGAACAATAACATTAAATCAAATTGTACTGTTTTAGTTTTTAACCACATGGTGCTAAAATTCTTATTGTAAAATTATCTGTGATTGTAATTTAATATTTATTGAGAGGCCATGGGTAATCTAAGAACTGTAAGGACTATGAATAAAGTCAAACTCTTGCCCTTAAAAGATCTTAAATTTCAACAGTAATATGTTATAGGATTATATTTATGAATGCAACCATGCATGATACATACTTTTACAATAATATGTTTTCAGAATAACAAAGAATTTCCTTCAAAACCATTAGAGAAAGGAATGTTATAGAGCTTACTAAGATCAAAAGCATTTACAGAGAAATTATTCAACTCAAACGTAAGTCGCTACATACCAGCTACAAGGCCTTAGACAGCTTATCTCAATTCCCAGACATAAGTCACTTTATCTTTTAGGGTTTCTGGAGAATTGAAAATGACAATATATGTAAATATATGTAAAGTTGTTAGTGCAGTGTGTAACATAGAACTGCTAGTGTTATCCCTAAGTGCTACTGGGAGAACATAAGGGTTCCTCTCTGAGAGTTCAGGGAATTTTGCATCGGCTGAAGTTTATTAACATACATACACATGAAAATATAAATAGTATGTGATTACATTGGTGGATGGAAACAACTTTGTCTGTGGCTTCTTGTGCTAAGACATAGTACTTAATATGAATTAGCAACTCACCGAAACTATTCTGATTTCTTTTCTGGGTGAAGACTGGACTCAAGTTATGTTGTTTTTCATTTATGTGTTGACGTTTCCTACTGTGAGTTGATACATTGTCCATCTTTTTGGTTTCCTGGAGTTTCTTGTGTATAAAATGATTCATGTAACTAACAACTAAAGATTATGCAGGCCCTTCCCAAGGTTCATATTCCTTGTCATGAAAAGTAACCAATTATTCTCTGCTTGTGGAACTGTTTTGAATTTGGTCAATGACATTTTTTTCTTGTAAATTATAATGGTAATTAGGGTTATATACCTAATTTGTGTTGCTTAGTAAGTAGCATGATGAGAAATATGGATACAATCACTTGTGGAAAATATAGCAAAATTGTTGGATCTATCTGTATTCATAATTTCTTCTGGCATTTTCATTATTTTTCTTATACATATAACTGAAATTAGGAAATTAAACTTCATATGATAAAAGTTAGCATTCTAATTCATATTGCACTAATAGTGTTCTAGTCCCCAAATCACAGATAGAGGATTGAAGTGAAGGACCCGAATGCATTCCATAGCTTATGTTTCTCTAACCTTGAGCCTCAGAGGATAAGCAGAAAGACAATTGTGCTAGTACAGATGGCTAAATACGGCACTAGGGGCTTCAGTTACCCCCCACTTAAGCACATAGCCAGTGGCATGAACTTGCGATCATAGTGGACAACAAGAACAGAAGTTTTATAAGTAAGAAGGCCATCCTTCTCACATCTTTATTTTTGTCTTATTTTGCAATGAACACAAATTACTTTCAGGAATGTGCCTGTTGGGAGGTATTGTAAAAACAATACAATTTTAAAATGAAAACTAGTCACAAACACTATTGACTTTAAGCTTATTTACTTTTTTGTTTTGTACTCTAATTGCAGAAATTTTAAAGGAAGACAGAAACAAAACTATTATGAGTGGATAAGAAAAAACTAGATTATACTGCATCTGGATCCTCGGGTTGGAGAGGTCTTGGGTACTCACAGGAAGGGACTGGTCAGAATCTAGCAGGATAACAAATGAATGTTACACTTGAATGGCAATGCAGAAGGACAGTGTTCAGAGAAGATTTTGTGGAAATTTTTATCTTAGCAGGTAAGCACTGAAGCAGTACATATGCCAGGGCTCTTCGGTTAATATAGAAGAATGTGAATAATATTTTGTAAGTAACAAATGACTGAGGGGGATGGAACACCTGACTTAGTGAAGCATGAAAATGGCAGATGGAAGGAAAAGTTGTACTGAAAATGTTCTTGTATTTTGGATTGGCTTAAAATAAAATTATTCAGTATTCATTTAATTTTCTCCTATCTCTGGAAAATCCATGAACTAGAAATCATATGTATTTCTAAGAGAGGGAATATACTTATTTGCCTATGAATTTTAACATAAAAATAAGCACCAAATTACATAGAACAGTGTTCTCTCACAATTAATAAACACTGTCTTGTATGCCTTGTTCAAATTTGTAACAATTTATAGACAAAATATATTCTATTCCCATTTTATAAACTTTGTGATGGAGAAAGGGGGTACATAAGAAATACATTTACTTATTACTTTAAATAGTGAGTTCACATTGACAGTTTCTGTGAAAGTCAGTATCTTAAGCTCTTTGTCATTTTAAATTTTGAGGGAACTCATGAAAATTGAATATTTGAGAATTCAAATAAATATTCTACCCTCAGAAATCAATCCTGCTACAAAAGCTTGGGGTAACTGGTTTGCAGGGACTTCAATTAATTTTTATATCAAAATAAAAAAGACAAAGTTATTTACAGTGAGTTAGTTGTGTAATTCAGTCTTTGAAAATGAAAATATAAATTAACTTTCTACACAGATTTTTCATTTGTTTTTGTATAATAGCAAAGATTGAACTTGATATAATTAATGTATGATAGTGTCTTTTTCTTTTTCAGAAACTATTTATTGTGGTTCCATAGATGGCTCAGTACTTAAAAGCCTCGCTGCTCTTGCGGAAGACCAGAGTCAGGCTCCTAGTAGCCACATAACTGCTCGCAAGTACTCTTCCAGTTATAGAGTTTCTGAAATTTTCTTAAGGACTCCATGGGCACCAGGCATACACATGATGCACATGCAAAAAGGCATGCAAACACTTTTATTCGTAAAATAAACATTCAATTTTTAAAATTTACTTAACTCTGTATGTGTAGTTGGGGAGTGGATGTGGGTTTGTGGTGTCTGTGTGGTGTGTACTTGTGTGCAGGACACATGTGTTTGCAGAACTTTTTGAGAGTCATGTTGAGAAAAAAATACTTCTCTTGTTTATGTGGCTATAGTGTGTACTCCAGATTATCTGGCCGATATCTCATCCTTCTGTCTCCCTCATAATTTTCAAGATAGGAATGCTAGGATTATGGATACACACCGCTCATCTAGATCAAATTCAATTGTCAAGTTTGTCAACAAGTGCTTTTACCCACTCAGCTATCTCCCTGGTCTCTATAGTGCTTTATTTCAATTGGAGAGTTAGAGGCAGATTTACAGGGTGTAATATATAATACATTTTATTGGTTAAATAATTTGAAGCATTTGAAAGTTTTTATTGTAGCAAAAAGTTCCTATATTGTATTTAGTATTTCATTATATATGTTCCTTCATAGAATGTATCTGAGAAAAATAAAATTTTACATAAAATAGCTGTTACTTCAAAAAATTATGTGTTGGTCAATACTGACTCAACAAGTAAGGATTATTTCTTAGAGTACTTAGTAGTGTGATATCTATTCTTTAATTTATTCACAAAATAGTGTTATATTCATGATACAGATTCATATCTTACTATCAATAATAGCTTTAATGCACTTTCACTAAAATGTAAGCAAACATTGTTTTTATTAAACTATATTTATTGTGTTGAATTATCAATAAATAGTATTTTAAATAAAAATACAGCCATGAAGGGAAAACCATGCCTAAATTTCCCTGTTAAGAGATATATTATAGCTGGGAATGGTTGCACACACCTTTGTCACAGCACTCAGGAGGTAGAGCAGGTGGATCTCTATTAGTTCCAGGTCAGTCTGCCCCAAATGTGAATTTCTATGCCAGTCAAAGCTACATAGTAATACCCTATCTAAAAATTGGATATTGCTTTCCAAAGATTCAAATATAGTTTGTTGATAAATTCTGTTCCATGAAGAATAACTTTACAGTAAAATAGTAACTAAACCAAATAACCATAAACATAAATATTTAAAATAATTCAATTTCCCTTTTCCTTTTTGCTAAATCTTGGTGGATGCAAGCTATCACTTTACTGTCCCTCAGCTTACACACTGCTTTATTAAGCTGGAGTGTTTGACTTGATTACAACTTTAAGACTTCCTTGTCATCAAAGATACTGGAACATTTTGGACCACTGTGGCTTCCCTTTCCTCACAATGGCGCAGACCATGAAATAGGATGGCCGTCTGCCATGGGATACTTACCTTGCTAGAGTCTACATGCAACAATGCTTTAATTCAAAATCTGATCCAGAAGTGAAATCTTAGCAGAACTTGAACGAAATGTCTTTAGTAAGTCAATTCTCTAAATCTTCTCAGAGTGCTACAACATCCCTAAGCTTGGAAGAACTTTACTATTAAAAGAAATGTCTGGAAGTCTAATATAAAGAAAAAGAAAATAATATATTTCTTATATCCTCTAGGTTTTTATTGTGATCAATAGTGATAGATCAGTCACCTAAACCCACAGGGCTCATTGTCAATACCTACTTAAACTTCAAATTCCAAGAAATCAAATGCACCCACAAACCACTGGAATATTCCATTCTTATTTAACCGTGGGTAAAGCATTTTATTTCTGGTGACAAAAAATGTTACAATAGTGAAAAATGATGATCTTTACTGGGTTTTTCAGTGAATTCATCACAAAATATCTAGATGCCTTTTTCCAAAAACAAGTTATTAAGCTAGTACCTCCTGGATTAGCCAGAATTAGAAAAATATATATAATTTAAAGAACTTTTTATTAAAAGAAGCAACAGTATTTGAGATTTTAGATTTATTTTTATTGATTTTACTTATGTGTATTTGTATGTCTCTGTGTTGCTATGTACATTTGAGGGTATATGCCTGTGAAGGCAAGTGCATGGGAACCCCTAGAAATGCAGATACAGACAGTTGTGAGCTGCCTTACAGAGGTTCTGGGAACTGAACGTGGATCTCCTGAAAGAGCAGTATGTGCTCTTAATTGCTGTGTCAACTCTCTAGGATAGCAAGGGGTACTTAGAATTTCTGCATAATCATCACTTTGTAGATATACAATATTAATGATAGTATTTTCTGAGAATATAAAACATCATTGTGACTGATTTGTACAGCTGGAATTGTTTTAATTCAGAAATGATCTTACAAGTTTGACAGAATCACAGAAATTATTGTATTGTCACCATCATTTTTTTTCAGATTATAAAGTGTACTGGTATATATATATATATATATATATATATATACATATATATATATGTATATATATATATATATATACACACACACACACCATTATACAGGGCACTAGTATACTACATATCCATGTAATTATTCAGGGAAAAGATATACTTACACATTCACTTAATTACACAGGGCATGGGTATACTTATCCACCCAATTACATAGTGCAATGTAATTAGTGTAAGCAATATTCACTTAAATTAGAGGACTGAGATATAATACATTTCCATTTAATTATAAAAGGCAATGGTATTCTATACATGCAGTTGATTAAACAGAGCTGAGATATATTACATTTCCACTTAATTACACAGGGAAGTGGAATAGTACATATTCACTTAATTATGCACAGCAGTGGTATACTACATATTTACTAAATTATACTTTTTTAGTGGTATACTACCTATGCACTTAATTTCACAAGACAGTGATTGGTTTCTGTAGAAAGAATGCATTTTAGAGTCACTGTACTTCATAAAAAGCCATTGGGTATCTATTTCATCATATTTGATGTCCTGGATGCAGTGTATTGGAACAGTTATACACATCACTGAACACTTGTTATGTCCTTCTTGTCATCGATGACTATTTTCGTTTGTTCTTTCTGTCCTGTTGTAAGGATCAGTGAATGGAAATGTTGCTTGGCATGGCAGGCCTAACAAGGAATGCCCAGAAAGTTTATTTAGGATATCAATTCTTATTTGGCAGGCCATTTATTCTGCAATGAACTTGAACATTTTAATTACATAAAATACAAATGGGCAACCATATGGATATAATATGGTCAAGGAAACCTATTACATAATACTAAACAATTACTATGTGATAACTTGGGAAGACAAAAGTTATCAAAATCTAAGAGATAGACACCTTAAAATCTGTCTTGGCTTTTAAATGCAGTTCTTGTGTATTCTCTGGTCTAGAATAAGTTAGCATTTTTCTAGAGTTACGGATAAGTTCCTTCTGGTTGGCCTGTTGTAAAATAAAATATCCAGGATCAAGGGGTAGAAGTGCTTTGAAGACCCTTGAAGACTATATATAGTACATTTTATTGTGCTTCTTCAACAGAATGATCTAAGCATATTTTAGCTGCCTGTTTTTAGTGAGAGTTTTAACAATAGTTAACTATGCAATAAATACAAAATGAAGGACAAATGACTCTTCTATATAGAACTAAAGATTCAAATACCTGATGGTATGCAGGCTGTCTGTGCTGTGGAGATGAAATATGGGGCATCCTGACACACCACAAAGACAATTGCTATGAGTTTACAGAAATCAGCACTTTCTTCTTGATTTTAAATTTCTTTTTTAATTGAATTAACTTCTGGTTTGAAGAAAGAGCTCAAAAGAGAACAATGGAAAATGATAGCAGAGAAACTTACAGTCTGTCTTTTCTAATATTTTCCATCTATTCATAAAGTTTGGAGATGTGTAGCATCAATCTATCATCACTTCAAAAAACTTTGTGAGAGATTAAGATTCGGAAAGGCCAGAATATCCAAGTAACTTGCATGAGCTAGTAACACAACCTCATTTGACACCGGTTCTGTCTGCACGGCTTCTTCTCTCTCAGTTCATACACATGGCGTCATGAGACTCTCATATATCTAGATCTTTACAAACAAAATAAGAATCGAGTTTACAACTGGTTTGCCGCATGTGCTGATATTAATAGTGCAGTTTTTGATTCATTCATGGATAACGATTTTCATTATGTTTAAAGAGAAGATTCTATCTAAATCTTATTAAATGAGAAATTTTATAGTACATTGTTGCTGGTCTTCTTTTTGAACGTAAATATATAAAGTGCAATTCCAACTTAATTAATGCTATAGAAGTTGATACTGTTCCTTTAAACTTTGTAGAGTGGTGCTATTTTTAAAATACTACCAGCACTTAAGGTTAAAATAAAATTAGTATAAAACTAATTTACTGAAGCTTCACTGGTGAGAGACAAGTGTCCAGAGTGGAGTGATAGAAATTGGTGGCAGGCCAGACCTAGACTGAGAACTATTGGAGACTAATAACTACTGGGAGGGAGAAGGAAAATATGCCTTACTTATGATCTCTAGAGAGCCTGACCAGATTCCAGTGGATGAATATTTACTAAAGGTATCTGGGCACCAAAGCTTAACTGGATAGGACTTAACATGTATGATGGAATATATGAGGCCCAGTTGGGGTTGGGGGATAGGTGGGTAGTAGAGGAGCCTTACTTTAGTTAAGAACTGCTGTACGAAGTGTATACAAGTCAATTAAAAAAAATAAAACTAATTTATGGGTCAAGTAGGTCAACATAATGACTTCAAATGTACCTAAAGTGAGTGACCTTTATGTAAAAAACCATATCCAAAGAATATCTTTGTGTAAGTAGAAATAGTATCCTAAAAATTATAAAGAAAATTGTGGTACATTTAACTATATTTTAAGAAGACTGTATTGCTACCATAAACAAAGTCAAGGAAGACATAAACTAAGGGATAGTATTTTATCATATATAATTTTATGATTGATAGTACATTCTAATGCAGAAAATTATTGCAAATTAATAGAACCATAAAAAAATTAAGATTTTAAAATGCAAAAACAGTCCTAACACAGATAAATGATTTATTAATATAGGAAGCGTTACCTTCACTTATAATACGTTGAACTGAAGTAACATGATTTTATTTTACTTAGATTAGAAAAAATGCTATTTTTATATTGTATTGTTTAATGCAGTTTACGGGAATCAAGATTCAGTATATTACCAGATAAGACAGGAAAGTTGCAACTATTTTTTATTGTAAATGTACATTTTTGTATCAAACACATAAGAATGTAAGCATTTAGCCTGAAATCAGAATACAAATACGGAGAGATAAATAAAGAAATTCTTGAAATGTTATTGGTAAAAGCAGAAGTAAAACGGAATCCTCTTGCACTCCTACCTTAAATCAAACCCAACCTGGCAATTTGTCTCACTGTTCTCTTTCCCAAATTGACCTTATTTAATAAGGTTCTCAAGAATCTCCCACAATCTCCACAAAGTATATTGAATTTACTCCATATTCCTGTCCCATATATCTTCCTAAATGGAAGGAGAAGCTATTCCTGGTGTTTTCCAAAATGACTGACATTAGCCACAAAAGGCTCACAGTGCTTCAAACTGGCTGCTCCGAAGGAGCAGACCTTTTAAATATATTTGATATCAATATATTTATTGATATATATGTGCACAGCAATATATAGCTAGTGGAGATATCTTATTCAGTGTAGTTAGAGGCAAACTGACCATCACTAATTATTCACCAAATTGTATTGTAATTTCTATCTTAAATATCTTTAACATCGGCTCACTTTCTTATTATTTCGTTCACCAGTTTTTATCACAGCTCTTCCTAAAAGACAGCTTGTGAGGGGCTGGAGAAATGACTCACTGGTTAAAAGCACTAGCTTTCCTTGCAGAGGACCCATATTTGATTCTCAGCACTCACATAGTGAATAACAACCATCCAAATCTCCAGTTCCAGGAGATTCATCTCCCTCTTCTGTCCTCCATTGCATTATTTTACATGAGTGCTCTTACATACATGCAGGCAAAATACACTTGTACACATAAAGTCAAAACAATAAATACAATAATTTTTTAAAAGACAGCTTGTGAGTTTTATTTCACCCTGAAAATTTCACCTAATATTTTTGAAAATGTAAAATTTAGCACTTTAGTGCTAATAAAAGTTCAACTCCCTATGTTTTCAGTGTTCTGGCCCTGTGTTTTCTTTATCCCCAGACTCTTGCCTCTTCTTCCAAGTACACTCTATATACACCCATGTGTGACAATTATTAATCCCCTAAAATGCAATGCCTTTCTTTGTTCCATGATCTATTTCCGGCATTGTTTCCTTAAGGTTTCATTAATCTCAAAAAAGGAAGAAACTGAGGAAAGAAGAAAAGAAAAAATAAGCAATTGAAAGGGTAAAAAGATCTGATCATTTGTAACTTCATGATATGAAAGTGCCCTCAATTCCCCAGGCAAATTTGTTAGAGGCCTCTTAAGTGTTTATAGGCCTCTCAGACTACTATTCCAATGATAGTAAAAAATTCAACAAATAAATATAGCAAAATAAAATAAAACTTAGCAATCAGGAATTAATAGTCTTGGATATTGCTCTTTAATGTACAGCAGAGAATTGAAAGGCCCTGTGATAAGAGGATGAATCTTTAAAATTTAAGAAGACATTGATTTTGTTAAATTTGTTTGTTCTTGAGACCTTTTATTTCTACTGACTGTCAAAATCATTTCAGAATGAAAAATTGTGAGGTTAGCCTGACAGATTGTTAACTCAGGATAATGATAACTACCTGCGACCTAATTAAGGGATTGTTATTACTCTTTTTGCCTGTCTGTGACTTATTCCTTTCTATCTTGCCTAGTAAATGGTTGTCAGTAAGAACAGTGAAATTAGCTTCTCTCTCAGGTCTAGATTCCACAAAACTGATGTGAAATGAACTTATCCCATGACCATACTCAGTGTCACATTATCTGCCTTTCTGAAATTCATTAATTAACAGTCTACTTAAAGCTTTATAGAACACAAGATACATGTTCCTGATGATAATGGTTCAGAAGGAACTGCTGAATGGTTTCTGATTTTCGATGGAAATTTCTTTTACTTCTAACCTTTTCACCATGGGTTTGTTGCAGGTTTCATCATAGCTCCAGTGTTACTTATTATACTGAATTCCCAAACTGAATGAACCTACCAGTAATGGTACACATGAAGGTGACAGAGGTACATTGAATTTATTACATACTTGTTATGTGTAATCACAATTCAGTATACTTCCTAGACCTTGGCAGGTATAGAGATTTACAGGCCCTTCTGATAATTTAGAGCTTCTCACATGCCATAATGAGTGAGAGATTTTATGTCTTCGTCCAGAATATTGAATGGAATTTAGAAGTATAATCATTCAAATGCTAAGATGTATGAGTCAGACTTTAATTTGGTTGCTAGTACTTAGTAATATGTAGAAGATCATGGATATAATCCCGTTTTGTATAACCCTGCCCCCTTTTAATGTATGCAGATTCATCACTGTTCTTTAACAGAGTATGGCAAACGTGATGAAACATGTCTCATGTTACTAGACCACAGTCTGTCAAGAAAATTTCTGATTTCCATAGAACTTGATAGATATATACTGACTAAGAAAAACGTTTCATGTAAAGGAAGTATAGATAGCTATGGACCTCAATGTGTTCTCCAGCCAATAGTCAGTACAGAAGAGAGCATTGTTCAGCAGCGATGGGGAAATTCCTGCTACTGAACTTTCGAATGAGTTTGGATAGAAATTCTCTCTACAGGAATTTCCACCCGCAACAGCAACTCAATTGACACCACAACATTTTGTTGCTTTCAAAATCCCTAAGAATAATATACAGTCAAGATGTGTTCAGCATTCTAAGACATGGATATTGTTTTGAAAAAAGCTGTGTGGTTTATCCAAGGCAGAGAGATGTATTTTGATCTTTTTCCATATGGTATCTTCAATAACATTTGTTTATATTTTCTTTTATAAATTATCTCCTTTGTAAATATATTGATAATATATAAATAGCTAATTACAAATAAACATTTTCTTACTCCATTAAAAAGTTCAATAATTTTATATTGAAAGTTTTCTCCTACTCAGTTTAGGTAAAATAAAGTAAGCATATGGTAGATTCATTTTTAGTTTTTAAGAGTTTTCTATACTACTTTCCATGGCGTTTGTACAGGTTTGCATTCCCATCAGCAATAAATGAATGCTCTCCTTTCCCCACATCCTCTCCAGCATTTGTTGCCATTTGTTCTCTTGAACTTAGTCTGACTCAATTAAGATGAAATCTTAAATTAGTTTTGATTTACATTTTAATCACTAAGGCTGCTTAACACTTTTTAAAATGCTTTTTAGTCATTTTCATGTATTTTTTGAGAACTTTCTGTTCAGATTCATAACTCTGTTACCAAATTGTCAGTTTTAAAATGCTTATGCTATATTTTTTATCACTCGTTTGTGATTTCTAGTACTACAAAAGCTTTTATTTATTGGTCATTTTCAAACATTACATATCTTAACTAATGAAAAGTCTCTGGAGCAAATATTTGATAAATTTTAAAGAGAAAGTTACAGGTGGAACAAAGGGAGTATGTGTACTGACAATCAGAGGCCTGGACTAAAATAAACCATTGAGATTTTGTCTACACAGGACATACACACGTAACTGTGGTATCACATCATATGCCCAATGGCAATATGAACAAGAAATCAACTGTGCAGCAGCCACGAGGACTAATGAAACTGGTATGTTTTGAATTTTTAATATGGAGAAAAGGGAGGACAAAAATGCTCCTTAAGGAATGTAATATCTTGTGACTCTCAAAAAATGATTTCTTTGATTCAGAATGATATGACTTAGTAACACACATATATATGAAGGAAATGCTCAATAAATACAATCATTTTCATCTTCTTCAAAATGAATATTTAATTATAGTCTTCTCAATAAGATAGCAATATTGCCAACTTGGCAATATGTAGAGATATATCTAGTATAATTGGAGTGGAATTCATGGGTATACATTATTGTAACGGTGCATTTTAAACAAAGCTACAATGGGGCCCTTTTATAATTACGTCCCTCACTTATTATCATCCATGCCAAACATGTTGCCGACATAGAAGTAATCAGTTTTTATATTTTTAATTCTGAGAATAGGAAGGGTAGCTATGACTCGTTCATTCTCTGAGGAGGCCATTGTAGCTCAGCTTCATGCAGCTGTTTGTAGGTCAGCTAGACTTAATGGCTGGTGGTGAGCTTAATAACTCTTCTACTAATGACCCAACTATATCTATATACATATATATATATATATATATATATATATATATATATACTGGCTATGGTTTAGTTGTCTTCTATAAGCACATATAGTTTAGATGATATAGAATGAAAGGTCTAGCAAGATGGTTCAGCAGTTATGAGCACTGGCTGCTCTTGCAGAGGACCAGTGTTCAATTTCCAGCACACATATGATAGCTTACAACCATCTGTAACTCCAGTTCCAGGGTATTAGATGCCCTATTCTGACTCCACAGTCATTTCACAACATGGGTGCACTTACACACATGCAGGCAATACACTTATACACATTAAAAATAATTTAAAAGAGACAGAATGAAAACCAACTTTATTCCATTTCATTATAAAAGGATATTTAACTATGAAGAAGTACTTTATATGGCTTTAGAAGAATAGAAAAGGTGATAGTTTGAAACTTAGGAATAAGTGAAGCATCTTTATAAATAAGAATTAAAATGATGATAGCTATCATTGACCTTTAAACAGTGCCTTGTTATTCAACCCAGTATTTCAGATAAACTATGAGTTACAAAATATGTTTATAAAAATCTGAAGTAGGGGGACTGGAGAGATGGCTCAGTGGTTAAGAGCAATGGCTGTTATCACAGAAGACCAAGGTTCTAATCTCAGCACCCACATGGTGGCTAACCACTGCCTGTAACTCCAGTTCTAGGGGACCTGACTCCCTCTTCTGTCCTCTGCTGGAACTAACACACATGCAGGCAATACACATATACATCCAAAATAAAAATAAGAAATTAAAAAATATGAAGTAGAATCTACATTTTCTGATCTTAGTAATTTGACTATAAAATAATATGGAATTTTGAGATTATGCTTTGAAGATGAATCCATGTTTACATCACATCTTTGATGTGAACTATTTTACTGTGTGGTATTGAGTTGTTTACTCTATAATTTTAAATAATAATATCATTATCTTCAAACTGTGCATATACTTATGCAATAATATATTCTCTGGTTATAGAAGTTTATTTGTGGGGTTAAATATATGATATACAATATATATGTGTCAATTTGCACTTGACATGTTGCTTCTTCATTAACTTAAAAATACTTAAAGATCAAGAGAAATCATTTTCAGGTTTATTGTCACAGATTTTATGTTTCCAATGAATTGAAATTACAATAAAATTAACTACTGTGATACCTCAGCATGTATTTAATGATTCTGAAGAATCAAACTCTCTAAACCTTACCAAGTAATATATTAGAATTCTGCTTGTAATTTAGAATGAAAAAATATGTTTTCCAAAAATGGGAGACATATATTACTTTAAAGAATGGCAAATAAGCCAGGAAGTAAACTCATTGTAAGAACTGTACATAATTACACAATGTCAATTTCTTGAAACCCTAACTGGATTGTAGCAAGTCACAGTACACTCTAGTGGTTTGAGGTGGCTCTGGTACATTGATGCCAACTTTTTTACTAAATTACAAATGAATTTTATATTGACTTTATTTATAATTATTAATTATTACCATAATTTATATATAATTACTATAATTACTTTATTCATAATTAGGTCACCCAAGTCCTAATCATCATCCCAATTAAAGGCAAAGATTGGATATCTCCCAGTTTTTCTAAATTGAGGATTGTATTTAAAAAAAAAAAAAGCCTAAATGGTAAAATCTCAAAATGACGCAAAGATTGGATATCTCCCAGTTTTTCTAAATTGAGGATTGTATTTAAAAAAAAAAAAAAGCCTAAATGGTAAAATCTCAAAATGACATCTAGAAATTTGCACTTTCGTCAGCTTAAAATATGAATCTCAGATTATCTGATAATAATTTTCAAAGCTATAAAAATAATATCATGTTCTTTCAAATTAGTGAATAACTAACAAAGCGTTGACAATTTCTATGTTTCGATTCATTATTTGAAAAAGACATCAAAATATTTGCTGAGTTTCATATTTGATGGATTTTCAATACTAGTAACAGCGATTCTTCACATTTTGGAGAGATATAATCTTTATTGCCTTATTTTTGTTATTTTTATATCTGTCCTTTTCCAAATAATAGAATCTATATGGATTTCACAGTTTCTGTAAAATGATTATTAGACCAGTTTTCTCTTAGATTTTAGGTCACATGTGACTCTGAATCATCACATTATTGAGAAAACAGTAATTTTTTATCTTTGACTGATTTTAGTTGTCTTAATAAAAAAATAATAACAATGAAGAATAACTATAAAGTGAGTGTTTTCTAAGCTGTACACTGTTCCCAGTGTGTGATTTCCAGAAACCCGAAATGGAGCTTAGACTCATCTTGATCTATTCATCCTTCTGTCTTACCACTGAAAGAGATTGACAGATCATCTAGAGCATTTTGAGAAGTTTAAAATATTTGTTTAAACTGCATATCTTAATCTTTGTTATAAGAAATACAATACTGTGTCATTTCTTTAACAACTGAGAAAAGTTTCATCACACTTTCAGATTCTTAAAAAAAATCACTGTATGTTTATTGTACATTTTAAAAAATTATGATTGAGTTTTGTACGTTTCATAAATGTTTTTAATCAAATTGAGACTCCCCATCCCCTATTCATGGTCTCAACTCCCCCATGGGTTTTCTGGATTTTCATAATAATAATGCCAAAATTTAATTGTCATAATAATTTATGCAGGTCAAAACTTCATGAAGACAGCTAAGCATCTGGATCCAGGGTTGTTCATGAGAGGCGCGTTAACCGAAGCACAGCGGTATATGAGGTTTTGCAGAAGCAGAATTTCATAATTTCTCGTCTGGAACTCAGGTTAATTGCCCAAGGAGGACTAACAGTTTAAAGGTAGAGTGTAAAGTTTCTTCATGAAACTTAGGAAGTGCTTTGGATAGTCACCATCAACTTAAATTTAAATGAATAAGATCCATGGCCAACATCACGATTTCATTTGGGGCTGCAAATCCTTACACTTAACTATGTAGTCTTTAAGTACTATAAGCATTTTAATGAATTGACTGCTATTTCTTTTCAAGGAAGAGATTTTTGAGTAGTGGAAAAATATAAAGGAGTGGCTTCTAACCTCAGACCCTTCTACCCTTCGAGTCTGCCACTGCATAACAATGAGAGTTGTTATGAAGTCACAACATTGTCCCCTAAAAATCCATGAAGAAATGTAAATCAATTCATTCCATACATGCCTGCTTGTTTTGCTGTTATGTGGATATACATCCAAAGTATTTTAAAATACTAGTAATGATATTCAAATGTTGCTGTTCCGTTTTATTATTATAATTAGTAGTCAAGTAATATAAGAACAATCCTAGAAGGAATGATTCTACTGCCAAGAATATGACATATAGAAGAGAATGTTGCTGTCTAAAGTATGATAATTACACAAAGCAACACAGGAAAACATTGCCCAACATGTGCTTATCTTTAGAGGACATAGTAAGAGTTAGCTCACTGCTGACCTAAATCCTACGCAATAAATTTATCAGAACTACTCTGTAATCAAATACAGTGGCACAACTTGGATATAAGAAGATTCACTAATTCAAATGCAATTTTAATGAGTTATGAAAAGTATAATTTTTATGTAACATCATGATTTAGATACAGTATTCATACATGCTAGCAACAAAATATGAAATTCCAAATTTATCTACCTATGCATGTGCTAGAAGGTGATTCAGTGGGCCAGGTATTCACTATACAAATGTGAAGACTTGAGGCTGCCTCTAAGGAACCCACAAAGCAGCACAACTCCAATGCAGAGGTCCAAGACAGCAGATCCTAGAGACCCACTGGCCAGCCAGTCTTGTCCTGACAGTGAGATATAGACAGGTTCAGCTCAAGAAATAAGATGGAGAGTAATAGAGAAGGACATTGAATTTTATACTATGACTTCCACAATGAAGTATGTGCCTACACTGCATACCCCCTCACCAAAGGAAAATTGAGATACATAAAAAAATTCAAAATATCAAAATTTAGTGATAACTATAATTCAGTTTCTGTAAGACACACACACACACACACACACACACACACACATAGTCACAAAGTGGTTATGAAAGAAACAAAAATAAGTTTACTAATTGAGAGGAATATGCTACACTTAGTGAACTACAGGTATAATCTTGATCTACACTTAGTTTGGATCAAATAATTCCACCTCAGTCAGAGATGTAGGAAAGTGTTATTAAAATCTAGATAGATTCTTCTGCCATAATTACTTCATTGGTTAAATTCTTTTATAAAATTTTTATCTCTTTTAGAGTAATTTACATAGTACCTTGTTAGCTAATATTTTGGATAAGTTGAGATCGTTATATTTATTAATGCCCTAGACACTCCATGGTAAATGTCTCCTTAAACAACTTCTGCAGGCCACTAGTGCATGTAATGTGTTCCTATGCTGCAGTCGTTTGAGTGATAACTACTCCTCTTTAAATGAGTCCCACAGAGACTATGCCTTGCTTGATGCCTGCCATACTAGAAGAGCTTCCTCATAAATTTTGCTGAGCAAGGTTAATTTGAACATTTTTTTTATTGCAATAGTGTAAGAGGTCTCATTTCTATTAAAAGTGACTTGAAAGGATAGATATTAAGCAGAATGGAAAAGATTGCTTTTATGGAAGCAATATTTGTTAAATATTCCATTCATTTTTTTTCATGTTGGAGAAAATGCATGGAAAATATTTAGTGATGGAAAAAAGGGCCTCTGGAACATTACATGCCAGTTATAAAGGACAGATGGCTATATCCATAAGATTGTCTCCTGTGAAATTAACACTCAGGGTCCCAGAGCCTTTTCTCCTTTCACTAAGGAGTTTTTATGCAATTTGTCTGGTATGCTATATTCAGTTCTTTATAAGCAATTTCCAAAAAATTATGTAAGAAAGCCACGGACCTGGTCTACCACAAGGAATGAAATGGAGAAACAAGTATTAACTCAAAATATATTTCTGTGTGAATTAAATATGAAGTAAAGCTTAACTATAGAGAAAACAACTTGGGAAGTTAATAGCAAAAGAGTACATTTTCAGTATCTAATTTAAGTAAAAAGACAAATAATCAAGGGTTTGCAATACTAATTTTGAAAAAAACACTTTTGAGTTTATTATTAAGTAATGTGAAAATATAAATGTTTTTTCTCAGTGCCTCTGTGACTTTGTTTTAACATTAATTCATTGATACATTTGAAGTTCAAAAGTAATTAATATTATCACTGATCTCGTCACCTTATTTTTATTGTGGCCATTCCATTGAAGATTCAATAACTGTCATAGAGGCACTACGTAAAAATAACTCATTATCTTTCAATTAAACAAAATAGAGCATGCAATTCTATATATAGGATATTCTCCATTAAGTGGAGACTTGATAGGGAGCACCAGGTTCGACTACCAAGGAAGATTTATTATTTGGAGTATATACATAATATCAAATGCCATATCTATGTATGATTATAATACAGAATATATGCTTAATGATTTATTTGATTTATGGCTTCACATAATATTCAGAATATTATTCAATGATTTTGATTTATTGTTCTCTGAATACTATTACTTTTCATTCTTTAACC
The DNA here is from genome assembly GCA_035773235.1 of Eospalax fontanierii. Taxonomy (NCBI): domain Eukaryota; kingdom Metazoa; phylum Chordata; class Mammalia; order Rodentia; family Spalacidae; genus Eospalax; species Eospalax fontanierii. Next base: position 89,836,005 of record CM069524.1, read on the forward strand.
TTGTTATTTTAGTTTCATTATAAGAAGTCAATGTTTTTCTTTTTATTTCTTTTGTTCAATAAAACTAGAGATCTAACTTTCATCAAGGAGATATAAAGGAATTGTCACTCAATCATGAACCAATTTTAAAGTGAGAAGTTTTCAAATTGAAATTATTGACTGTTATAACTTTGAATTACATATACTTTCAGTATAGGATAGATTGTTGGATCAATCTTTTGTTTTCCAATATGAACTTTAAACAACTACAGAATTTTGAAATATGGCACTAGTAGGTAATATCATTTCCACTGTGACAGTGATTGGCAAGATACATTTTTTTATTCAGACACACTTGGTGAGTTTTTATATGATTTATAACTTGATTATTACAATCTGGACTTCACTTTTATTACCTAGAAGAAACATTAATTAAGTGTAAAAATAACACTAGGATTGCACACAATCCTAGCACCTAGTTGGCAGACACAGGAAGATCTCTGTGATACCAAGGCCAACCTGGTTTAAAAAGCGAATTTCAGTCCACCTGGGGAAACAGAGACACCATCTGATGTCAGAATGTAAATTAGGAAATATGATTCTAATTTTTAAAATGCTTTATTTTTATTTTGGCTGTATGTACGTTTGTCGATGTATATGTCACATGTGTGAGAGCGCCAGTAGAGGTCCAGAGACTCTGGAACTCGAGCTAAAGGTGGAGGCAAGACTCTCAAGATGGATGCTGGAAGACAGACACGTGCTTTCTAGAAGATCAGCCAATGTTTTTATTCAGCTTTATTTTCAGTCCCTTATCCATGATATTTTGAAATATTTTTTCATGTAAATATTTTTCATATTTTTAAATGTAAAAGATAAACTTGAATTCAGTAGTTTTCTCACTTTATTTATTTCTATTCTGTTTTTCATGGGTTTTCTACTTTGCCCTGATTTATACCTCATGATTTCATTCTCTTTTCAAGATATTCTTATATATTACCCAGTAACAACTGTGATATCAGCTCTGAGAAATGCACATCAAGCTTTGAAATCTGCTCTCTATATCTGATTTCACTCTTCCCTGGTGTAGTGTTACTGTTTGCAAATCACTCATACAATGGAGCGATTTGACTTTGCCCTGCCTTTCTCACTGAATTGTGCTGTTTCCACTTGTGAATTCTTTAGAACTGCTATTTTCTTCATTGGACATTGACACATTTAAATAACAAGGTGTCCGAAGAAATGGTTATAAATTTTCTTTTGCAGCTATCTATTGTCTTTTGCCATAAGATAGTTATAATTCATCTCACAACAATAACAATCATCTCTGTTTTAGGTCTTTATTATGGACTTCTTACACCTTACATGTTAGTGATTTCCTAGACCTTCATGTTGAGCTACAAGAAATAAAATTTGAATATTCTGAGTGCAAACTCAAATTCAATGAGCATGACAAACATACTGTATTCAATTCAGAACTGAAATTTTTACTCTTTAATAGCTTTGATCAGTAGCAACTGGGTTCCAATCCAAAAAAAATTAAACAGTTTTCTAATGTCATCAGTGAAGACAAAGCTTCTGATTGTACTATTGTTTAACTTTCTATATTTAAAATAACTACTTGTATTCCCTCAGCTCACTTGTCCAGAATTATCATTCCTTTTAACACTTCTAATTATATCCTCTCCACATACTCAGAGATATGAATGCGTATCACATGTTTTATTCCTAAATTTGGATGCAGTCCATATTTAGCCTCATTATTTCTTTATATATTTCTAGGCTATGAACATGCATTTCCACAAACTTTGATGTAAATAGACCATGGTTTGTCTCTTTAACTTTGTTCACATAGTTTTTAAAACCACAATTGTAATATGGACAAGAATGTGTCCCATATAGAATCAATGATGATGCATATGTATCATGAGTCATGTGATAAATCAACATATGATGGATAGAGATAGGAAAATCAAAGTATCCTTATTTGAAGATTATATGATCCTATATATAAAAGACTTAACACTCCACAAAAATATTCCAATAGCTGGTACATATAGTCATCAAAGTATTGTACAAAAGTAAACACAAAAAGTCTTTCTAAACACAACCAACATATAAATGGAAACATCTGTGATGTTCCACATTTATGATTAACTAAAAAAACCTGGAGTAAATCCACCTAAGGAAGTCAAAGAATTATATCACAAAAACATTTAAGGTATGGAAAGAAGAGATTGCAGAAGATACCATAGGATAGAAAGATCTCTCATGTTCATGGATTAATAGAATCATTACTGTGAAAATGGCCATTATACCAAAATCAATCTACAGTTTCAAGGTAATCTTTTTCAATCTTTTAATGTATTGTTTACATAAATTGGAAAATAATCTCAAATTTCATATAGAAACTCACACTCAAATATAATTAACCAACAAGAGAAACAAGAGGTCCAAAACATTGAATAATAAAAGGAATACTGGAGGTATCACCATCTCATATTTTTAGTTATACTATACAGGTATACTAATAAATTCTGCATAGTGTGCCACAAAAATGTCATGTTGTAATAAAATGTCAATATAATAAAACTGGGATTGTAAATATAAGTCCAATTCACCTGAATTTTGAAAAAGAGATCAAAATTATTTACTAGAAAAAATACAACTTTAAATGGTCCTGCTCAAACTGGATTAGCTACCAGTTTTGGAAAACAAAACTGGACCTATATCTTTCACCATGTACAAAATTCACCTCCAAACAGATGAAGAACCTTAACATAAGATCTGATGCCCTGGAACTGATAAATAAGAAAGTAGGGGATACATGGTAAGTAAAAGAAAAATAAAAGGTCTTCTCAAATGAGAATCTAATAACACAGACATTGTGATCAGCAGTAGAAAAATGGTGTCATATAAAACTAAAAATCTTCTGAAGAGTAAAAGACACCACCATTCAAGCAAAGAAGCTGCAAACAGAAAGAGAAACGTTTTCCTAGCTATACATAGGATAGAAGGTTAATATATAGAGTATTCACCCTCCCCCCCGAAAAAGAAAACAGTCAACCCAATATTAAATATGGGAATGGAACTAAACAGAGAGCTCTCAAAATATGAAATACTCTGACAAATCGTCCAGCTCCAGGTCTCCAATCTATCCTGAGTATGCAGTGGGATCTTGGCCATTAATATTGACTGCTATGCAGATTTACAGCAAAAAAGTGCAAGTGCACTCTAATGTAAAATTTAGAGAAAATCAGGGCACTGTAAAACTTAATGACATTAGAGTTAAGGCATGTGCTGTAGAGGCTCTCATTAATAAGGGTATTGGAAACCCTAATGAGGAATTTTATAGAATTATACTCCAACCCTGGAAGGAATACTGTCAAAGCAAGATTCCCCACCCAGATAATTTTCATTGTGAATGGAAATGACCTAAGGAATTTTCTACTCCTAGAAAACCACATTTGGAAGCATCTCCTGGTAATGTGGATGAAGCAGGCCAAAGTCCATCGCAAGCTGGCTTCACATAATGTTGACTTTAGAGGCAAGCAAGATGAAAGCATGGGCAGGCATCAGTTCTTTCTTCACAGTTTCAGAGAGCTGTGGATTCCAGGCATTGTGCATCAATGTGCATCCCTGCTTTAAAAAAGTCCTAACAGGGCAAATGGCCTGAGAAACCTTTGTGTGAAGTGGTGGAAATGACGTAGATTTGGGAGTGAAGACCCCAGCTGTTGGAAATGCCAGAGTTGTAAGACATCTGCCAAGAAAAACTATACACAGAGTGTGGGTACCAACCTAAGAGAAAAAGGCATTTTGTATATGTGTCATACAGCAAAGTTTGAGGGACTAAGCCATCCAAGCCTTTTAGGCCTGAAGTCCCAGACATTGTATATGGTGCTTCTAGATTTGCAGTTTGACATGCTGGTGTTTGGTCTTGTTTTGGTCTGGTATTTATCCACCAGACCCCATTTTTTCCTTTTGTAATGGAAATGTGTATTCTTTTCCATTGTATGTCAAAAGTAAGGAATTTGGATTTTGATTTTTACTGGGACAGTTAAGTGATTGTTTTGAGTCTCAAAGGAGACTTTGGACTCTGAAAATTTGAATAGTGTTAAGACTATAAAAAGATAACAATACAATTGTCCTTTCACCATGACTGTTGCAGAAAAAAAGGTATTATGTTGTTTAAATTTAGTTATATTATTAAAAATTCCATTGAGACTAGTAAATTCATATAATTCATTTATGTAATAGTCACTTTTCTGTAACTGTGGTGAATATCATAACCAAGGCAAATTATAGAAAGAAGAGTTATTTGGCTTATGGTTCCGGAGGCCTGAGTCTATTATGGTTGTGGAAGCATGGCAGGAGAACACTAGAACAGAAAGCTAAGCAGCATATTTTTCAGCAAGCACAGGAAGCAGAGAGAAAAACTTGAAAGTGTAAAAGGCTTAAAATTTCACAGATCCCATCCCCCAATAACTTGCATCCTCCAGAAAGGTGCATCTTATAAACTTCCACAAGAGTGCCCCTAACTGGAGACACAGTGTTCAAACACTTGGAGTTTGTAGGGGATATTTTCTTGATCTACAACATTTCACTTCCTAGTCTGTATTTATTCAATCATATGTGGTGTTTTGAATGAGTATAGACTTCAAGTATTTGGATATTTTGTGCCCAATTGGTGGCACGGTTTGGGGAGGTTATGAGAGGTTTGGCCTTGCTCAGGAAGTGCATCACTAGAGTCAGGCTTTGGGAATTCTTAAATCTTGCTGAATCTCCATTCACCCTCTGCTTCCCATATCTGCTTGAAATGTAATTACTTATCTTTCTACTCCTGTTCAGACACCTCCTGCCACCGTGCCTCCACACCATGACAGACTCGACTCCCTCTGGAAACTGGAGCTGTTAACTTAGATAAACTCTTCCTTTTATAAGCTATCCTGGTCACAGTGTTTTATGACCCCCAAAGAAAAGTTACTCATACGAAATATTATAAAGCAATATGCAGTTTGTCCAAATCTAAAGATTCAAATAGTTTAGTTATCTCAGCATTATTTAAAACTCGAGAGATCAAAACCACTTCTGAGACTCAAGTAATTCTCTTAACCTAAGAACCTATATAATAATAAACAAAACATATTCTATATAGTACATATTCTATTTCTTAAGGGACAGAATGGGGACATAGTAAAGAAATACCAGACCAAAGCAAGACTGAAAATCAAGAGGGCAATGAGAATCCTTTAGCTCCATGTCCAATGTCTAAGACTTTAGTTCCAAATTCTACAGATGATTAGGCTCTTCCAGCTTTGTTGCCTTAAACATAAATTTCTGTCTTGGCAGGTACTCCTTGTATACAGCTCTCATTGGCAATGTCTCTTTACATGGTCTTTCTAACAACTTGTGGTTTTCTATTGCCATGCAGGCTTGACCTTCACAGCTTTATGCACTGTCCACTTGGGCCTCTTGGTCTCACAGATTTTTTTGTTTTTTTATTTTTATGCAGGTCCTCCACTGCTTCATGATTCCTGGACAAAGAACCTCTCTAAACCAGGGAGGGATTGAGTATACCACTCACCATTTGTAGGACAATGTCATGTTGCTCTGTCACCTTTGCATGGCTCTTGTTTGCCTTCAACTACATTATCATCAGCTTTTATAGGCTGTAGTTATCTAGGGGCAAAAATCTCCTTAGGCCGTTTCCTTTCACAAATTGGGTGATTAGTTAGGTTATGTCTTTACTATTTCCAGTTGTTCAAGTGCAGATCTAAAGGCCACTCCTTAATGACTGTAATCTTCTTAACAATGTACCCTTTCTTCCAAAACACACTTCGGCTTCCCTTGCTCTACATTAAACTCTCCGGTGAGTGTTTTCTCTCAAAACTTTATTGTACTTTTTTCTGCCCAACCTGCTCTTTTTCATTGTAGATCTGCATAATACTCATCATTAATACCATATCACTCATTCAAAGTTATGCTGCAGAGACATTTCCTCCACCAACAATATCAGTCTAATTAGTCCATTATAGTTTAATTTAGCCTCAGTCAAGCTTTTAGACTGTGGGAAAATGGTATCATAGTCATTGTTTATTACCTGCTCCCCTCTGTGACTACATTACTCTCAGAATTTCTTTCTTCCAGGTCTCTATTAGAATTACTTGTAAGCTCTGCTTACAGCATTCAACTTCTTTTCTATTCTAAACTTCCAAAGACTTTCTCATTACTCCAAAAATCAACATGGAGAGCTTCTTCAGAGCAACAGTCCACTCTCTGTTACTGACTTCTGTCTTAGTTACTTTTGTGTTGCTCTGACTGAGGCAGCCTACAGAAGAAATGTTATTTGGCTTTAAAATTCTTCTGGAATGAATATTCCTCCTACACAGATATATATGCATATAACTTAAGGATCTATATTGATATGGATATGATGGTGAGAATGTTCTCAAATGTAACAAAAACAAATAGTAATAAAATAAAAGTAGACTTTAGCCTTCTGTGGCAGATTGAATTTATCACAATCCTCCCTTAATCATCTGTACCTATTTATAGTCTCCCCTGTGTATAATTCCTTCCTCTTCATGTGAGCTAATTAAGCAACTTCCTTATAATCAATGAAATACACAACTAAGTTAATGGAATGCCACTTCCATCATTAAGATACATAATAGTGTGGCTTATATCAATTAATACTCTCTCCTGCACAACTTTAATTATGAAAACTTTCATTTTGGAGAATTTAGAAAGCAAGTACCTATATGTGGCCTCTTGCCAATGGCCAGCAATGGTTTGAGAATCTCAGTCTTACTATTTAACAGAATAAATTGTGCATGATCCTCCATATCTGGCTGCTGTCCTGAATTCAGAGACTCTGTAACATAAGATTCACCTTTCCTGACACTGTTCACCCCAGGAACTGTGAGAGTATCAACATGTTTTCACCACATCACAGTGTTTATTATATGATTTGTTTTATAGGTACATAATAAACCTACCAAAGATTGATAAATACCAGAATATGACTTAATGGAATAAAAAAGAAAAGAATATAACAACAAAACAGGTGCACATGTGATTAATGCAAATACACAGTTGAACTGCTCAAAAATATATGCTAAATTAAATAAGGCATATTCATAAAAGTATATATGAAGGACTGAAAATGACTGATGCATAAATGCTGGAGAGAAGGCTTAGTGATGCTGTAGAATGGATTGATTCTCTGAGGGAAAAGGTGGACAATCGAGTGGTATCACCCAGGACCACCTTGAGCAGAAAGATGAGGAGCTGGGAAAATCCTATGCCCTACCCATCCTGCCTATTGGCCGTGGATGTGAGGAGAGGCTAAAAGTATTTAAACTGGGGGGGCAGGAGGCCGGCCCTTTTCTCCCCTCCCCCATGGGCCATTTGGATATGTTCACCGAGAAGTTGCAAGATCCCAGCCACATGGACTTATTAATGTAACTTGTGGAGGAGAGGGTGGGCGCCCGTGTTTTGTAAGTAACCCCTTACCCATTGCTCTGTTAGTAAGCCCAAGTAAACTAGCTAGAATCTGTTTAACTGTGAGTGGAGAAATTTGTGTTTTTGTTGCAAGGCCTGAGGAGACTTTTTTGGTTGCAAGGCAGGGGGAGAGAGGCAGGTTAAGTTGGTCTGCCTCTCCCAAAGAGAGATTTTAATAACAGATGCTCATAGGCACTGACTGCTCTTGCAGAATACCTATTTTCAATTATAAGTACCTACATAGTACCTTACAACCATTTGTAACATCAGTTTCAGGGGTATTTGATGCCTTCTTCTGGGATCCATGGCACAGCCAGACATGGTTGTACTTAAATACATGCAGAAAAAACAGTCATACACATAAATTAAATACAAAAATGAAAATGGAATGTTATTAAAGTGTACGGTGTTAGAATTCAGAACAGCGAGAACAAAAGGCAACATAGTCGAATGTGGTATTAGATGGAATTTATAAACTATCTTCTCAGGATTTTGTGTCACATGGCTGAATGCCTAGGTCAAAATCCACTGAGCCCTTTACATATGTGCATTTCACTATTGGTCAGAAACAAATTGTATAGAGTAAAAAGTTTTAAATTCTATAAAATGGTGACTGGTGTTTGTTACACAGCTAGGGGAGAAGACCAGAATGTTCCTGTCTACTTAGGTATAAAGAATAGACATAACTATTTAAAGTACTGAAGTACTTAGCACCTCATCAAAGGACGGTGAAGGGACTCTAGAACTATGCCTCACCCATACTTCTAGATGTAGATTCCTCCTGTTCTCAGTTATTTTGCTTTCCTGTTCATGTTGTTCTGTTAGTTATGACAATAGGCTTACCTTTCATTGTTACATTCTATGCTGTTTTTTAAAAGTGGAGTTGAGCGAAAACTTATTTAACCTTTCTCTGATATTTAGCCTAAATTACTGTCAGAAAAGCTTTATGTTCTCCAGTCTCTGGGGGCGCTAGACTTATGTTCAGGGGACACCAGCTGTTTATTTTCATTATGCACACTCTAAAGGCAAAGGAATAGTCATTTCTTCTGTAAAGGGAATTTTCTCATCCTTGAAATGGACTGAAATTCAATCACAATAGTTTACAGTACAGTTGCCACAGCTGCCCAGTGAGGGGCTGTTCCTTATGTATCTGTCTATGTCCTCATACACATGTCATTTACCTGAAGAAACAGCAAAATAATAGGCACAGGAGAATTATTTGGGCTTAGATACTGACTGCTGCTCCTTCTCTGAGTCTGTCTTCATTTGTAGTGCTGACTTTACGTGAGCAAAGGCATGTTGGAAATAGCAAGCACTTATATAATATTAAAGTGCTGTAAATTCCCATCTAGTATGTTGCTTCCTAATGTCTTGATAGATGACTGAGTTTTGGTTCATAAATTTTTCCTTATGAATATTCAAATTAGTAATACATTCACTTAGTAATATATTTCCACCTCTTTAAGTATGCCATTCCTTATTGTTATCGAGATTATATTTATATCACACCATCCTACTTTTCTATTACTTATAATGCTGTTTTAATGTGATTATAAGAATTGTAGTTAGATCTCAGTAAATACTCCTTAGACAACCCTCATTTCAATTTGACTTACCTTAGAAATTCCTAAAGTATTTATTTATTACTTGTTTGTTTATTTGGCTAGAAATTAAATCCAGACTCCTTTCAATGCTAATCAAATGATCTATATCTGAGCTTCATTCTGAACTTTGCATCCCTTATTTTTGAAACTATTTGTTAAATTGTTCATAGCATATGTCAGTGTCTTTCTAAGTCAAGCAAACTATGTCCTCCTTTCTTAAAAAGCAATTTAATTTTGGAAAACAAAAATTTCTTACAAAATTCTCATTGAAACTCTCTTTCCAAATTTTTTTCAGCCTCTCTTTGAAGCCATTTATTTGCATAAATATCTATACCCACAATTGAGTAACTGTTCTAAATTTTAAGTACTGGGAATTTTTTATTATCTGTGAAGTTTGGAAGAAAATACGATAAGAGCAATGATCCTTTTGATGCCTTTATCTATTGAATGTGTATTACTAGCACTAAAAATAATCGCTTTCATGACAGGTAGTCAATATATTACATCAATCCAAATATGTTCCTAACATTTTCATCAAATGAGGTTTGTTTGAAGCTCGCTTCTTAATGCTTGTACTTGTTTATATCCTCACCATGGGGGTGAGGCACACTTTGGCCATTAGCAAGAGCAGATTGACAGTTTTAAATCAACAAAACATTTTACTAACTTTGACTTTATAAATGTGTATTACTATGATTATTTATTCATAGATGGCTGAACATAAAACATAAAAAGTGACATAATCTCTGTTGGAAAAAATCTAAGACTAAACAAGAATAGTAGCAAGAAAATATCGTGTTTACATAATGCAGAGAACAAAAACACAAATCAAGAGACAGTGGCATTTTTAAAACATGAACATTATATTATTCAATGCATAGCATCTCATGTTGTTATAAAGGATAATTTGCCATATTTTAGGAAACCTCAGAGGGAATGAAACAAAATGTTGCATAGTTAATATTTATTGAATGATAAAGAATTCTGTGTAAAATATAAACTTCTGTTTGCATAATTTTTGTCTGTTCTGATTATTACTCAGCAGTTATAACTCATTTTTACATACTTAGGTAGAATTGACAGCCTTTTTCTGGGTTATTCTTCCAAGTTCGTAGCCTTGATAAGACTGAAAGGAAATTTTCTTCCCAGAAAAGTCATGAATTTGCTTTTTAAATACTAGAGCAAAGAAAATTTCTGATTGTTCCAAAGTTTATACACTTTTGTCTCTAAGAGTGATAACTCCATAAGATTGAGACTCTTGTATAACACACACCATTGTGTACTGAAACATTAGACCCCTTCACAGCTACTCTGTGATACTTTATGGAAATAAAGAAAAATTAATAACTAGGCATACATGATGCATCTTGTACCGTGAGTGGGAGGATGGGTTAAACCTGACACAACTGTTTTGTGGATTATGACAACATCAATAAAACTGTGGTAGGCTCCACTGTGACATGACAAATGAGGTAAATTCTCAGAATCTTAATAGTTACTGGAAACTATGAACAGATATGTTTATAGTCTCCTCAATTCTATCAAAATATATTTATGTAGTCTTGTTTCCTAGAAACCAAATGAGGTGGCCAACAGAAATAGACTATGTTTTAGTTATAATTAAAAGAAGGAAGGGACAAAATGACAGAAGAAAGAATGAGATGGTAATAGAAATAAGGAAGAAAAGGAAGGTGGGAAAGAGAAAGTAAGGCTTTTCTGTTATTATTTAATCGTTAATATTAAACTTTTTATTCCTTGAGAGTCAAAAGCAATGCAGTTGGTCCTATTCCTGCCTTTCCCAGCTCTTCCAAGTTTCAACCCTATTTCCCACCCACCTACCTTTGAATTCTTTTTTCCCCTACTGAGTACAGCTTGTGTTGCCCAAACTTTCTTGTGAGTATACCAGCTCTATGGTCAGCTTAACAGAGGTTACAGCCTATAAGAAAAGATTCTTCCTCTCTTAGCAGCTGTAATGTGCCTGTAAAAGTAGCTACTTGCTTAAGGGTATAACCTAATGCCTACCCCTTCACTCCATGCTGGCATGTTGTCTAGCTTCAGCTTGAGAAGGTCTTCTGCCTGCTGTCAAAATTGCTGTATGCTCCTATGTACCACTGCCCCACTGCCTGGAAAACAATTTCCTTGTAGACACCCACAATCATATTTTTTCCCCTTGGGTATACCTCAAGGTAATTCAATAGGTAACAGAATGAACATGGCAATAGTTCTGTGGAATACAACTCTAGCTATGTGTTTCAAAAACTTAGAATTATATGTAACATGGAATAAATGAAGATTTTTAGAAGTATTGTATTTTAGAGGAAACTGCATTAGATAAAGAGGTAAGTTACCTCTAAATTCTTATTGACTTCACCAGAATTCATTGTTTAGTAAAACAAGCTAAGTACTAAGGAGTCCTTGGTTCCTATCTGAAGTCCTGTAACTCCAGGGATACAGAGAAGCCATTGGTCTCTGATGTGTTTGATCTGAAACAATCACACGGCTTGGAGAATTGAGAACCTGAGACTGTGTATACACATCACCAACTGCTATTTGAAAGACTCACATAGATTAGCACAAGGTCATTCCCTTGGTGACACATTGCAGAACATCAGTGGAATCCTACACAATTTAGAATTTGTTTTTAAAGACTTAATCACTACATTTCCATTGCCTTTCTCATTGCAGCAGTTGATTCATTTTATTCCATTAGCCAAGAAAGGAAATACTGGATAGAGGATCACCAGAAAACAAGAAGTTTAGCAAATGTATTCCCTGGTAGATGAACTTTCCTGGAAGACAGGAGAGGCTGCTCAGTTTGAAAGCTGGCTCTTCAGTAGCTTCTCATCAATGAGTGACAAATTTGACTCCATGTTTAGAATCAAAATACAATTTATCAGTCATAAAATAATTCACAAAATAGTATATTGACTAATTTAGGAAAGAGAGATATCTTAGAGAAATAGAAGGATTTTAACAGTGGCAAACAAACAAACAAAAACTTTTAGTATTATTTGTGCAATCTATAAACAGAATAACAATTCAAAAGTCAAATCAGAAATAAACTTACATGGGGTGTGGGGTAAATGCCTTTAATCCTAGCACTTGAAGGGAAAAGATAAGCAGATGTCTACGATTTCAAGGCCGGATTGATTTATATCATTAGTTCCAGGTCATTCAAGGAAACGATGAGATTCTATCTAAAAATTTTAACTTGTTTGGAACATTTTTTCAGGCATGTTTTTATGTCTATTTTCTTCCAAAATACAGGTTAGGTTAAATATCAATCAGCAGCCTAATGTATAAAACTAACACTAATCACATATTATTCTCAAAACTATCTTGATTTTTGCTAGAAAATTCTAACATTTCAAACAGTATTTCATAGCAGAAGGTATTTCCTTTTATTCCTGTTCTGTAAAAAAAATTGCAAGTAATTCTGTCTCCTAGAACAGAAAAAAGAAAACCCTCACAAACTATTTTTTGTTGAAATAATTTGATGTCAACTTAGGAAAAATAGTCTTTAGTTTGTTTTTTTTACATTTTATACATTTAGTTGTATTTACTCCTTTTAAGAAAGAAGAGCAGTTTGAAAACAGAAGTAATAGCATGTGTGGCTCATTCTTAGTTCTCTCCTTGCCTCAGGTGTTTTGAAGCTTCATCTTCTTGAATCAAACAGCACTGCATTCATTATTACACAAACACAATAAGTATCTTAAGAAACAGACTGAATTTTAAGTTTTTAGGAGTAGACTCCAAATGCAGAGGGCACTAGTCCCGAGGTACCTATCAGGACTATCCATCTCCAAGACTGTACCAATGGGTCTCTCTTGTCCCCTCAAACTGTGCAGATGGAGCTATTTGTATCATTGCACTGGGGTGGGGGCAACAGATTGTGAAACCCTGTTTCTCCCAGTGTGTCCCTAGTCAGGCAATACCATAATTTATTCAAAATTGTTTCTCTAGCCTCACTGGAGAGGGTCAACTTTTATTCCATCATTAATCTCTTCAGACCACCTTGTATTTTCATCCCTAGATCACATTCAACCAAGGTCACTAGTCCTTTCCGAATTGCCAATGTATCCATTGGGTGGGTGAGCTGCTTTCAGTGCTTTGATATCTTAATTCTCAAGCATAACCACATTCATTTATTATTTTTTGGGAGGAATACCAGCCTAAAGTTTCTGAGACATGCCTGTCATCAGACCCAAGAGCACATGGTTTTGAAGGGATTAATTAAAACTCTTTAGTCTAGACCATTAATAAAAGATGTTCCTTCAGTTACCCTTCCTTATTTAATAAATGAAGAAGGATGTCCATAGAGTAGTCAAAGGAAGTGGACTAATCAGAGACTGTATGCTGTTATGCTAGAGAACTGGCATAGGTCAGCATGATGTCGTCTTAGGTTTCTGGAGTAATGTGGCACAGGCAGAACAGAATTGGAGAAGGCACACAGAGCATGGCAGCTATTCAGTAGGGCTGGAATTTCAGGAAAAAGTCTCTCTTGCCAGGTGATGATTTCTGGTATGACTTTTCCAGCCACGCTAGAATCCGAGGAGCCCTGTGGAAGCAAGCACAGATATGAAGCTTCAGCTCCAATGAATGATATTTAAAACAATAAAGACAGCCATTAGTTATTTCATAACTTAGTTTATTTAAAACTATGAGTTATTATAAGTAGACACAAATCCAAACAAAACACGAAACACTATTCTCTAGAATGTATCTTGTGTTTCCTAGTGTGAGTTCCTTGCATGTTTGTAACAAGCTTTGTATTTATCATGTTTCTAAAAACAAAATCTGAGTTCTAAATGCAACTCAGTGATAGAGATCACTTACCTTAGCATGTACTAGGACCTGGGGTTAATCTTTGGAACTGCAAAATGACATTTTTTTAAAGTTTGAATTATTTTTATCATGCATAAACATTTGAATAATCTGTTTTTAACATATTGCTAAATATGTTAAACGATAGTCCATGGAATAATAGGATATCCTTGAATACAAGAAGAAAATTAAAATGTAAAACAAACAAAAAAAAACTATGTTATGAGCTGGAAAGATGACTCAGCAATTAGAATACATGCTGCTTTTTCAGATGACTAAGGTTTGATTCCCAGCATCCATGTGGCAGCTAACAACTGTCCACTGTCTGTAACTCCTGTTCCAGGGGATCTGACACTCTCTTCTGTTTTCTGCATGCCTAGAATTACTCATGTCCACTTAAATATATGCAGACAATACACTCATATACATACAATAAAATAATAAATAAAATATCAAAAAACTGTATTATGATAAAACATATTTTTTCTCACACATGGTACTGCAGAAAATTTAGAGGAACAATTTAAAAAATTAAAGTCTAAGTTGATTGAAAGATTTAAAATATAATTTGCTGAGCAGTTAATCTTTAATTATTCCCTTTTTATTTATGTATTAAATATTGAATAATAAAGTAATTAATATAATTATGGTATTTACTTGAGGTAATTAATGTAAGAGATGTCAGAAGAGGCATGAGTTTCCAAAATTGTCCAAAACAGATAAAAGTTTTCAAAACATAAAAAGACAACTTTTTGTTTTGACATATTTTAAGAAACTACAGCAAATTTTTATATTTGAGCTGTAGAAAAAGAAAACCTTAAAAGGTATATATATGTATTATATATATATATGTATATATATATATATATATATATATATATATACATATATATATGCCAATTCAAAAAGACCAAAGGAATTTATGTAAGTTACTTTCATTTGCCAAGTGTATTAGGACAAACACCTTTGGTTTGACTTCTTTCAAGAAGATGATGCACAGTGATTGGCAGTCAGTACAGGATTGTATAATTTGTCGAGTTTGTGCCTATGTGAAGTGAAGACAAGTAAACAGTTGTGTCTAAAGATTTCCTCTGGAGGACAGATAATTCTGCATAGGAATGAATGCTTTTAAAATAAAAGTAGGAAGAGTTCATCATTGAAGGAGGTTTTAACTAGAGCTGAATATTGATAGCCATGTAGGAAGAATAGGTTAGGAAACTGAAAAATAAATTAGACATTTTTTCAGAACCACACATGAGTTCCTTCACACTGGCAAGGTTTAATTCCAATTAGAAAGCTGTTGATTACCTCAAGATATGGCACATAATAGCCATATTTTTCTGGTGCGGTCATTATTATGGTTATTAAGCTTTGAAGCTGAGTACTGCCATTGGTAGTTTTTATCCCTTGAAAGCTTATAGACCATCCTTTCATGCCATGAATGCTAGTCTTCATGGAGGAGGCTCAGAGGTAAGTTTCAGTTCCATTGTACTCCTGTGTTTGAATACTGACCTGTCTTCAGAAGTATAGTCTTACCTTCAAGTACTAAAAAGCAATCAAGGTCTGCGGCAATTGCCCATGTTATTTTGAGAGTCTATTGTATGTTCAATAATTGAAGGGTGATTTCTCCTGCTAGTCATCATGTTTTTGTTTATATAGACTTCTATGCACATGTACTCATATATTTATTCTATGAGTATTTTAGTAGAAATTTACATCTGGTTTTTCATACCATCTAAGCATTATTTATATCTCCATACACTCCACCATGAATAACCCTCCCTACTCCCTTCTTAGTTAGTATATTCTCCATTATGCTTATTTCACACTTAATGGCACCTAACTCTTACTATTACCATCCCTTGATCTCTTTTGTCATTTTATCTCCATGGTTCCTTTCTGGAGATGTCATAGATTCTAGAGAAAATCCTAGTTTTAGAATTCCCTACACCAATTTAATACCTTACTTTATTGTAAGTATGGATTCTCCAAATTACAGACAGGTGGATAAAAAGCTCCTTTTTATAACATATGGAGAATACTACAGAGTCCAGACCTGGTAGAATACAGAGAATAAGTCTCTGTGATACACTTAACACTACTAGGCATTTCTTCAATGCAGCTTTTATGCATCGGATAGATGCATCTTTCAGTTTTCACCCGAGAAGTTTCTATATTCAGGAGATAGTAATTAGCACAGAATCCACAAAATGGTCAATGAGGACAGACAAGAGGCCACGAAGAGTTTATCCCTAAATAAAACAACTATTTTATCTCACAAGGCTCATGAATCTCTGCAGAAGTTGATATTGAAAGATTGTAAGAGCCAGAGCTCTGATGAATAACCACAAGGAAACAGAGTCTTCCAGACAGCTAGTCAGTTACTCATATGGCATCACAGCAATGGTGTCATCATGCGCAAGACCCATGAAAGTACAAACCAGACAAAATTCCAATCTACTTATGCGATAGTTGGTAAGAAATAACAACCTATGGGACTGAAGAGATGGCTCAGCAATTATGAGCACAGATTACTCCTGTGGAGGACCTGATCAATTCCGAGCACTCATATGAAGGCTAACAACAGTCAGTGACTCCAGTTTTCTGGGAGTCCAGGCCCTCTTTTGACTTCCTCAAGCATTACACAAAACAGGTACACTTAAACACATGCAGATGTTCTACTCATACACATAATAAAAGTAATAAATAAAATATTTTTTTAAAAAGTAATACTAACCCAGCCTAAGGAAGTTTTGTCAGTTGATGACTACAGGGTGAAGGAGAAACGGTGTCTTATAGGGATGGGACTTTTGGTGGGACCAGTGGATGGACTCACACTAGACAACATTCAGGGACACAAATCAGACTCTGTATGCTGATGAATATATATGTATGAAAACTTTAAATTGTATTCAGGGCAGTGAGGGGAGGTTCATATAAGGAAGGGAATCTAAATACTGTCAAATTACACTGTATGAAAATCACAAAAATTCAACAAAAGATTTTTTTCTTAAATAAAGAAAAGCTAATTAGGGAAATGATGCTGATAGCATAAATGGCAGTTCGAAGTTTTGTCCATAGTGTGATGTTTGTTACCAGGGAGATAGAGAATACCACAGTACACTGGTTTCTTTTCTTAATTTATTGTCTCCTTCTGATAAGAAGATTGCTAGTGCACTAAAAACAAGGAAATGTACATTTGGAAGAAAATATCTGTATAGGAAGTGAAAAGAAGTTCAAGTGTATATGCAAATGAAAAAAGCTTCTCCTAAAATAGCAGCAAAATTATCTGTTATTTTTCCTGCTGTTTGTGGAAGAAGTTTGGAATTTTTTGTAGATATAGAAGGATAAATAATAAACATCTTGTCCAGTAAACTGGAAGGATTTGGATCAGTGATGTTAATGAATAAGATGAATTAGTTGGTTTTTTTTTTTTTTTTTGATTTGGGTAAAAAATACCTTTCCTTTTCAGTATATTGAGTAGAATTAGCAATTCTTAGACTGTTAAAACAAGGAATTAGTTTTCAGGTTACTGTTGCAAGGGATAGAGCAGTTTTAAAACTAAAGAGATAAATTTAATCTTATCTGAGTTTTTCTTTTTCTTTAATTTTTCACCTTGCTATAACATGTGTCAGAGAGGGGACACAATGTGGGAGGTGATTTTAGAAGGGGCTCACGTTTGTTCCTGTTTTTTCCACAATAGCTAAGAAATGGAAATAACTTAAATCCTCACACTTAATAAATGAATAATGAGAGTGTGGTACCTTTACACAATGGAGCTGTAATGAAAGACAAAATCATGACATTTTCAGGTAAATGGATGTGAATAGAAACTGTTATACTAAATAAAGTGACACAGACTCAGAAAAACAGACAAGGCAGTCTCTCTCATTTGTGGATTTTAAAACAAATCCTTATATGTGAGTATATGTCCTGATATATATGTCCAGGAGCCAGGAAGATGGGAAGAAACCAAGAAGGGGAAAGAAGGAGCCCAAGAGAGTGATATAAAAGGAATCAGGCATTACAAATGGTCAAGTGGGGAAAAAAAATGTTTTAACTAGGAAGGTAGGAGGGAAGTTTATACAAAGAGCCATGAAGGTAGAGGAAGAGGAAGCTCAAGAGAGAGGAGATAATAAAAGACAGGTATTATTAAGTGGGATTTAGAGAAAATAGGGTACTTTAAATGGGAAGGGAGGAGAAAGGAGGAAGGATTAAATAGGAACACAATAGGAAAGATAATTAACACTTAGGTAGTTTGAAAAATCAGAGGGAAATATATTATTTCAAAAGCATACTGAATGCATATAATATCTATACATGAGTGCATTGCATAGCTGAAGGTTATATAACACAATACAGACCAGAGAAATCCTCTCTTTGAATTTTTGGTCAGGATAGTTCAAGGGATTCCCCAAAATAACAGAGGCTATTGCAGTAAACCTTGATTTCTTCCTAGCAATTAAAGGTTAAGACCTTATTGTTAAAGACACGATATAGTTCAGACACAGGACTTGGATCAGTGGAGCTGGAACTGACCTGGGAGTCGACTTCTTGAAGACTAGTCTCATACTTTCAGAGGATACTATGCAAACTGCTAATGGAGAAAAAGCAATCAGTGGTTCATCCCCAGCTTTAAAGCTTAATAATTACAAAAATGACCAAAACAAACAAACAAAGAAAAACCAAAACAAACTACCTCTGCGGTAGTGGCACTTTAATCTTCATGGTCAATAAATGCTCCCTAATTGAACTTTAAGCTCACTCAATGGAAGGGAACTCCTTCATGGTACTATAAACACAGCCAAATACACATGGCTGGAGAGGTCATATATGTAAGAGAAAATCTTATGCCTGACAAATCACTACATAAACATCATTTCTTACTAGATGCTAAATATGTATCCTCATATTTATAGACATATATAACTGCGACCCTTCATTAAAGAAGCTTCTGTTTGTACTGATAGAGCCTATTACAGAGTTCAATAACTTGTCAAATACAGAGAAAGGTGTCTGTTTGACGTCCATCCCTAAACGACACACCTGCAATAGAATCTGTATACCTAAGTCTCATATAAATAGCCGAACATGTTAGAGAGAATATTAATGTATTATTCCACTCTCACCAGCAAACCTTCCACATACAACAGAGGGAAATTAGCATAGAAAGCCAAAATTGGCCAAAAGGTAAAGAATAATTAGACCACAGAGTGTATCACTGGATAGAAGTCCAATCTTAAACCTTACCTACACAGGAATCATGAAACCTTAGCAAAGAGGGGGAAAAAGACTGATGATAATAACGGGGGGGAGGAGGGATTGGATGACCGTGAGAAAACAGTTTTCCAGGCATTTCAGACTTATTGATATGAACTTTACAGCTATGGTGACAGAATCAAAAGACCCATGAAAACTGAAACGATTAAAAAAAAAAACCGGCTTAGAATGGGGAAGTAGACACAAAGCCCCAACATTAATAGAGGAGCTGTTGGCAGCTGATCACTGTTGAGAGAGTGAGAGTTGTTCTTCTTTAAGGGAGTGATGCTAGACAGTCTGATCAGACTTGAGTGAAGGAATTCACACCAAACAACATGAGGACACACACACGGGATAGGCCTTATCATATATGACAGGATGCATGGAAACCATTAGTAATGCTATGGGAGATACAAATAGGCGAGGGGGGTCTAAATATGACTAAGATGTATAGATCATGAAAAGTAGAAAAAATCAGTAGAAAATAAAATTTAAAAGAAACTGAGCATTTTTTCTAAAGAAAACAAACATTGGCTCTTTTAAGAGAAACATAAATTTGAGAAATGGCACAATTGTGAGAGAAGGCTGAAGTCAACTGAAATCTAGCAAGATATTTTGAATATTTAATGTTCTATTTGGGGGAAAAGAAAGTTGTAATTTATGAGGCTTAATAATGATTAATGTTAAAATACCCAAAATACTTTAAAAAACTACAATCAAGTTTCATCTGGTGTTAGCTGCATATATTTTTCCTCATGAAAGATAAATATTTAAAAATAATTAATTTATATCATTAGTAAAGGTTAACAATATATCCTTTAATGAAATATTTAAGTATTAGTCAAATTTTTCTAGTAATATGAATGGAATTATATACCCTATTGACAGAAAGTATGGCTAATGATCATGCCGTAAGCCAAAAAACAAAACAAAACAAAAAAACACTTATAATTTAAACATAAATTCTTATCTATTGAAAGCAGGCTCAGAAATGGTAAAAAACAATTTTTTTGGTATCAACACATAATGAACTCCAGGTATGGCGCTTAATCATTTTAACAGTTAGATTTGTCTTATTTGTGTCATTTCTCTAAGTTTATATGAAAATGTTCCCAGAAGCCTGGAAGACTGTTTTCTAATGGTTGTATACCACGCCTAACTCTCACAATGTTTCTACACACTTTCACAATGGTCCCTGAGACCTGGATAGGTGAAGTTTGGTGCACAAACTTGACTAGATAGCTCTTAATACATATGACAGAAGGCAGGTGAGCCTGTAGATGGGCAAGTGTGTAGGGGGTGGGGGCATATAGAGAAGGTGTTCTAAATATGACTAAGACATATTGTATGAAATGAGGAAAAATTCATTAAGTAATATGCATTGAAAATGTCAGTTATAGTATTTCGACATTGTTTTGGGAATTACAGAGGAGTTAACCAAAACTAAATCCTTTTATATAAATCTTGGTAGGGATACATTTTATTTTTAAGCCAATTGCTGTAATAATTAGCAAAATTAAGCCATTATCTCCATTGATTCAAATTGAGATTTGTTCAAACTTTGTTTAAGATTACATATTGTCTTTACATGTCATCTGTTAGCTATCCAACATATCTTATTTCACATGTCTACTACATATAAAAACATTCTTATTTTTCTGTTTCAACCTGAAAACATCAATCCATCTTAACTTTCTTACCTAAATCCTTCTTTACTAAAAATATTTCCATCCTTGTATCCTTTTAAATTTCTATTTCTCATTAATAAACTTAATAGCATGAGACATACATAGCATTAGTAGATAATTTTACCATTTTTTGTGAGGGGTTTATCATGCCTGTCCTCTCATATGTTTCTAATGACAAACTAATATTTGATTTTATGAAAGTGAACAATATAGCTGAGCGTGCAAAATAAATTAACACTGGAAATTCTTGAAGTAGCTAATAGTAAACCATAATCAATAACATTTAGACAAACAAAAATTTTATAGTCAAATTTGAATTACCTATAATTAAATCAAAATATGTTTAAAGATGTTCCCATAAGTAAAAGTCAACAACAGACTTAATGTATCAATTAATTTAAAGCCACAGTTTCCTGGAGTAGCTGAAAATAAATTCTATTAATTATCTGACAATATAATCTAGTTCAGTAACATCTGGCAAATAAGGATATTGTAGTTCAATCTGAGTTACCTAAGATTAAAGCAATATATTTTAAAATGAACTTCCAATCTTTGTAAGTATTTAAAGCACTTTTTAAAATGACTTTTAACGTGATAAGCAAATTCACTATTATTTTTGGGCTAGACAAAGAGTTGACATGCCACTTATTGTTTTAAGGTTCCCCTATGTTTCTTTTCTTTTCTTTTCTTTTTAATTTTGTTGAACTTTAAGTGATAATAAATTCTCTATTGTTTTAGGGCTAATAAGGGAGCTCCCTTTTCTTGTTTAGAGAGTGACAAGCTAAGGGGTTGTTCCCCTTCTGTGCCTAAGTGATAGACATCATTAGAAATATTGCTATTGTTAATAGTATATTACATAGCTGTTTTTACAGGCATAATATTTTTAATACAGAGTGATTTTTGTCTTTTTGCGGTTATTGATTCAGGGATCCAGCTTGATTCATGAGTTTGCAGAAGACACTAATATATTAAAAGCTTGGGTCTGAAGTAGGGGATCCAAATGACATCACCAGAGCCAGCTTCTTCATTGAGATAAAAGCAGTATTAACATTCAGCAAAAAGGCATTTACTTCTTTTAAAATTGAATCTACTACGTCTTGCATTGGGAATGGGAAATGTCAAAAGTATTTATTTTATCTTATTTTAGTCATGTTTCTCCATTTCTCCATTCTTTCCTACCTTCTAATATACTTCTTCTTGAAAAGGGGACAGAATGCACAAGTGAGCTCTAACCAAATAAAGTCTCAGCATAGACTTGGGGAAGTGGGTAAAAATTCTAAACACTGAGTAACTATTGGATGGATGCTTGGAGAGAAAAGAAGCATTTCCTTGCAAGGTTAACCAGGCCTCAGTGGATGGACCCACAGTCACTGAAGAGCATTTAGAGACACAGGGGGACTTGTGTCTAACATGTACATTAATTTCGGCGGGGGTAGTAGGGGGAGGTGGAAATAGAAGAAGGGATCTAAATATGATCAAAATATATTATATGAAAACCACCAAAATTCAATAAATAAACATATATTTAAAAACACTTGCTTTTGAAGTATCACTCTTTGTTATCTCTGTATTTTAATAAGAGCTTCTGAGAATATAGAAGCTACCACTCATAATCTAGGAGAATCAAGTCAACAAGAGTTAGTTGCCATTATTATCATCTAGGTTGAATTTCTCCCTGGCTACATTAAGAATGATGAGATGACTGAAAGCTTATACCCACAATTAACTATTTTGTGTCAGCAAATGGAGCAAGCTAATGTAGCTACTCTCCTCTAATACATTTTTTTTAAATTAGAGGTCATTTTTATTCTCTACTTAAACTTCAGTCCAAGCTTGAATCGGGGTAAAAATCGGGGTTGTCTTGCTGTGGTTGTCTTGCTAGCCCTGTTTAGTTTTGTTTGTTTGTTTGTGTGTTTGTTTGTTTCCATTTCTGCTCTGTAGACTCTTACTTCTCCTACCCCCAACACCTTATACAGCCATGAGGAGAGAGGTATTGCCAGATGTAGTCACCTAATCTCACCAATTAGACCTAAATTTTTCTGTACTTCATCCCTCTTTATTAGAGTCCCTAAAGAAGGTAGAGCAGTAGTTGTGCTCACCAATGTATGGCTCCTAATTCACTATGACCTTATTGAATTTAGTTTTGATTGGCTAAAAAGGGCCTGTCTATGTAAGACTCACTATTCCTGAATCATTTGGAGTAAACATTGGCCATACAAGTATTATGGAAGTCAATGTACTTCTAATGATTGTAAGATAAGGATAGTCTTGAATTCCTTGTGTGTTAAATTATTAAAATCCCCTTAAAGGTTTCCTTTGGCTTTCTGTAAAAATTTTATAGTTTGTAGGTAAGTAACCGCACAAATTTTCTAGGGTTAATGAAAAGTTATCCTAAATTATGTATGTTAATAAAATCATTGCTAGAAAACACCAACTTTCTAGGACGTTCCTTTCCTCCACTTAGACACACAGTTCTGCAGAGTGACCCATGGTTGTAGGGAGTGTTTGCCTTCAGCCTCCAGCTTAGTGTCTCCTCACTGTAAAACATTTTCTAATCTGGAGGATTTCTTTGTTTTTGTGAAGTGCAGGAAAGATGCCCCTTGCATATCTGTGGAACATTTATACAGGTTTGAAAATTTTTCTATAAATTTGTTAAGGTTCTGTTAAATATAATTATCTATCAAACTGACTATAAAGGATTTCAGCTTTAGGAGAAGAATCTTTCTCATGCTCTCATATATTCTAATCATATACATATAAGCTGTGATATATATATGTGTACTTTGTTATTTTGTTGATAACTATTCTGTGGTATATGCACATTAGCAGATGCACAAAACGAAAAGTGAGTGGGTGGGAGGAAAACAAAGCAAGAAGAAATGCTTAACAGGATGCTTTGTAACTAGTTTTCAACTTCATTCTCTCTGTGCAGGTGGAAACCACAGGGCTTGAATTCAAGAACAAGTGACATTTTACAAGTAGCACATACATTCCATAAGTAATTGTGCAAGTCACTGTAGAAGTACTCCTGTATCACCTTTCTGATTCTACAGATGCTTGGAAGCCTGGGGACCTAATTCTCTCCTGTGGGTCATTTCCATTTGATACACTTCCAGTTCAGGGAAATTCATATTATTTGATCCACTTTTGAATGTTAATAAAGCAGTTATTATCTTTAGTGAGATTTACATTAAATAAGAAGTCTCCATAACAAATAAACAAAACAAAACAAAGTAATTATTTTGGCTTACAGGATTAACCCTGAGAATTATTTTCTCACTGAATTCTTCACTCTGGTTGATGTAAACATATCAACTCCCTTCTGAAAATTTGAAAGATGCAAATAAAAATCAAAATGCTTTAGGATAATTTGTCTTAGATGTGACTGGGAAATTAATAATTATGAGAGCTAATAATTTACTAATGTAGGAAATATATTTTGAATAAAATGATAGTTTGAATTGAATATTATTTTTTTATTTTGTAGATTATTTCCCATTATATTTGGTGAGAACTCTGGTGATCAGTAATACATCCTGAAACTAGACAACAAATGAGAAAGAAGGCAAATAAATAATCTAAGAGCTATTAGTCTAAGAAAGCTATAGTTTCTTTGGTATTTTGATATTCAGCAAGTTGGATGTGATATGGAAGTTACCCCTATTTACCGATGCTGATATTTTTATACTATTATTTACAAGAGCAAAGATTAGGCCAAAAGTTGAGATTCTCACAGAGTCTGTCAAAATTTAAGCATGGGTTATTTTTGCTAGAGATACTCTATCCTCTAATAGAATGTATTCCTAAGTGAAATTAATAAAATCTCCAATTCTTCCAATTCTTTACTGTCTAGTTTATAGAAAGATTTCTTGAGTCCCAAACACAGTACAAGATGTAAAGGCAATATATACTATTGTCTACTATTGCCGTAGAATCTAAGTAGAAATGTATGTGAGTTCAACTGAAATGTAATTCAAAAAGGTACATGAAAACACGAGGAGAAAATTGGTAACATTTTTTAAACAATTTGCATTTTTTTTTGCTTTAGGATGATTATTTTGATACTTGAATCAATTGGAAGTAAACACACAATTCTAAATTCCTAAGAGATCTGAGTGTTTTTTTATTCAACTAATTGAAAAGTAAATGGTTTAAGAGTCACATAGTGTAGCAATATACAAGACCCAAATATGAGTGGATGCAATTTCAGCCATCTGATATCTGACAAAGGTGCCAAGCACACAGACTGAAGGAAAGACAGCGTCTTCAGGACATTCATCTTACAAAACTGAATCACCACTTGTAGAAGAATGAAATTAGAACCATACCAATCATCCTGCATAAAAGTCAACTCCAAATAGATCACAGTCATCAGATTGAAACCTGAAACTCTGAAACTATTAGAAGAAAATATACGCAGCACCATAAAAATGTAAGTGGACAAAAGGCCTTTCTAAATTTGACATTCATTTCTCAGAAATTAAAAGCAAAAATTGACAAATGGGAATTCATGAACAACAGAGGAAACAAAGACTTAAAGAGGAAAACAAGAGAGAGAGAATTTTTACTAGCTATACATCTAACACAGAATTAATATTCAAAACATTATATGTATATATATATATATATATATATATATATATATATATATATACACTGAAGAAAGCAAATGACATTAAAAGACAGGCTATGGATCTGAGCAAAGAATTTTCAAAACAAAAAATAACAATTGTAGGATGACTCAGGCCAGGTCAGGCAGGCTCCTGGCCTGCTGGCCTAAACCCTCTAGAACTGATATTGAGCATGTGTGAGCAGGGAACACTTCCTGGGACCTAACCTGGGGCAGTTCTCAGGCCCTAGAAGCCATCCAGAACCAATGGGAATGATGAACATCAGATCATCAGAGGCATTCAGGACCTACCAGAATGAAGCACGTCAGATGATCAGATCAAGACCTCCCTAATGGCAAAAATATAAAGCCCGTTCCCTTAAAAAATTAAATGAGATTGTTGGTTCCACTTTCTCCCGGGGTCAGTGTCATTGACTCCGTGCCTCCTTGCCCCCTCCCTCTAGGGACCGGCCAATGCCAGCCAACACTTGGCATTACTTAGGTAATAAACATTTTAAAATTTGTTTAACATCCTTAGTAATTACAGAAGGGCAGATCCAAACAAGTTTAAGATTTCATCTTACCCCAGTTAGAACGGCTAAGATCAAGAGAAGAAATAACACCAGTTCCAGCAAGCATGTGAGGAAAGAAGAATGCTCATTCACTGTTGATGGGATTGCAAACTAGGCAACCACTATGGAAATCCATGCGGAGAACTCTTAAAAACTAAAAATTAATCTACTATCTTATCTGGTTATACCAGTCTTTGGCATATATACCGGGGACTCATTCAACTTCAAAGATTTTAGTGCATTTATTCGTTTCTGCTCTTTACATAATAGCTAACAACATCTAGGTGTTCCTCAGCCAATGAATGGATAAGGAAGATATGGTATATTTGCACAATGGAGTTTTACTCAGTGATAAAGAAAGACAGAAAAGATGAAATTTGCATGTATGTGGATAGAAATGGAAACTATTTTACCACAGGAAACAGTTTTATTAAACACACACTGAAGTGAGAAAATAAACTGAAGTATGCTCTCTTTTATTTCCAGATTTTAGAACCAAATTATTGGAAAATGGAAAGAAACCATAGAGACTTTTAGAAAGAGGAATCCAGAGAGAAGTTCAGATATTATCAAAGGGAAAATGGCAGTATTTAGCTGGAGGAGGAGGGGAGATGATTAGATAAAGGGAGAGAGGGGAGAAATAATGCTTAGGTATAAAACCAGAAGAAAATGCATTAGTCTGAGAGTCTATGGAAAAAATATGCATACAGTATCTGTAACTGGGTGAATGTGCATAGCTGAAGGTTATATAACAAAAACCATAGTGCCAGACAGCAGAAAACTCCCTTCAAATTTTTGGATTATATAGTCTTAAGAGACTCCAAAATAACACAGACTATATCCACAGCCCTTGACTACCTCCCCTAATCTGAAGATAAGACCCTACTGCAAAAGATAAGACATGCTTGGGCACAGGACTTGGAGCAGTGGAGTTCGAATTGATCTGGAAGCCTCCTCCCTGAGGACTAGGTCTCATAGTTTTAGAGGGTACAGTGTAAATTGCTAAGGGAGAAAAGTCAATCAATGCTCAAACCCCAGCTTTAAAATCTAATAACAGCAATGACTGTCACAGCAAGCTACCTCAGTGCAGTAAAATGCAGTAATGGCACTTCGGTGTAATCAGCTATCTAAATGGACTTAAAGCCTGCCCAGCAGAAAGGGAATCGTGCGGTACTGCAGACATAACCAAACACACATGGCTAGGGAGGTCACAGATCCTAGAGCAATCATTATGTCTGTCACATCTATAGACAATCTTAATTTCTTACTGTATGTTAAGTATATTTCTTTTTATTTATAGACAAGTATATCTATCACCATTCTTCAAATAAGCTTTTTTAACTTTCTCACATTCTTCATTTTCTTTTTTGTATATTTTTATGGAATTTTTTGTATTTCACACACAACATCTTAGTCATCCTTATTTCCTCTTTTCCATCGGCACCAACCTATAGATCTGCCAACGGATTGGATTTCATGCATTCTGTAATTTATGTTAAAGTTCATCAAGTCAAGTTCATGTCCCCAGAGGTCTATGAGTGCAAGTTCAGTCACTGGTGTCTAGTCAGCCTATCTGGATTCACTCCCTTAAAGGAGATTGGCTCTTCCTCACCCAAAAGTAATCATCTGCTCAATAGTTCTTTGGATAATACTGGGGGTTGCTCTCCATTTCCACAATTATATGATGGATCTAGACTTGGCAGACACTTATTCTCAACTTTTTCAATAGACCAAGTTTGTTGGGTATAATGCAGGGTGGGCCACCTGGCCCTGAATACTGGGATCCCCAACAAAAGTCTACTACAGAATACCACAAGTAGTCACATACAGACAGTGTCTGTAAATTATTCAAGTCTAAGCAGCACATCTACAATGCAACTTCTATACTTAGGGCTCAGACAACATAGAACATGGTGTAATGAAGAGTATAATGAATTTCTCCACTCTCATTAATAAAGCTCCCTCATGCAATAGAGGGCCAGTAATACAAAAGTTCACAAATGGCCAAAGCATGGATATTAGAAGTCTGCAGTATTTGGGAGCAATGACAGGACTCCTATATTATATTTTATTCACACAGGGGTCAAGGACAATTGTTGAAGAGGGAGCATAAAGATTTAAGAGCCAGTGAGGAGGTGTGTGACCATATACAAATAAATTCCTACAAACACCTGATACATTTTTCATATGAACCTACAGCAACAGTGTTAACATGTTCAAGACCCATCCAATTTCAAGCAGGTTCCATCAGTACCAGCCATATATACACCAGACAGTTACACCTGACAGCTGAGAAAGAGAAGGAATGAAGGATAATTTTATAGCAAACCTTTCTTAAACTTTTTCATTGTGAATATGGCAAATTGTGTTTATGATTATATTTTTATTTAAGGAGAAATATTTTATGTCTTAAGTTTTCCAAAAAAACAACTATTAAATATATTAACAAATATGAAAGATAAATAAATGCTGGGTAAATGCAGACTGATCTTGATTTACAAGGTAAGAAAAGAGAATTGTGTGTGTGTGTGTGTGTGTGTGTGTGTGCCTGTGTCTGTGTATGCACATATGCATACCAATGTATGCATGTCATGACACTCATGTACAGATCAGAGTACATCTGTTGAGAACTGGTTACCATCTTATACTATATGTGTTCTGGGGACCCAACACATATCCTCAGATTTACCAGCAAGTACTCTCACCCCTAAGTCACATCTCTACCTTCTGATTCATAATTTTACTCAGTGTTGATGCAATCTAAATATAAATTTTTTCACTTATCAGGAGTCTATTCTTCTGACCTTTATAATTCACATTCTAAAAGAGTAAGATGAGGTAAAGAGATTGATATATATTTGACAAAAATGTAAAAACAATTACTTTGGAATATGTGCATTAGCTTACTCCAGAACACATTTTGAAAATTCTTTTATGGAATAAATCTTAATTATATTGTAAATAATAGGAGAAATAGGTAAATATATTTTTGACAACATCTGGATTTGTATGTCACGGATATTCATATAGACAGAGTTGGAAACCACTTTTTGGTCTATAAATTGATTTTTTAAGACAAATAGTAGGCATTTAGACAGTTTTGCCATTGTTTAAATTTAAGAACTCAAGGTAATTAGCCTCATCAGTGTATTTGGTTGTGAAGTAGGGCTGGTTCAAATGCTGGTGCTCATTCCTTCAAAAAGCACATTGCCTGTGGAACTGGACACCTGCCATCTTCATACACATTCATTTGGACTCAAAGGCCTCCAGGGTCACAGCACATCTCCTTACTTACATCCAGAACCAGCCAAATAGGCTGTATGAAGAACTAAATATGATAGTTGTTGGGCATAATGCAGGTTGGACCCAGCTAGGCAACCTACCAGGAGGAACAGAGGAATGGCTCTCCTGGGTGTGGTGCTCCACACTGGTTGGTTGTGAAGCCAGTTTCTACCCAGCACCTTCAGGGAACCTGATCCACCTGCAATTGGGAACAAACTGCAATTGGCTGTAGTCAGGACCCCATCCCATAAGGCTATTGGCTAACAAGACCTGTAAGACTCTCTGCTCTTTCTTGAATAAATGAGTTTGCAGCAGACGACCACTGCTGGTTTTCCGCTCAACTCCCAGAGTCGGTGTTTTGGTTCTGCAGGTACTCACCCTCTCACCCGATGGAGGAGATCCTTCAGTCCCCCTCCGGCTGGCCCTGAGTGCTGGCACCAACAGATAGTATCTTTAATATTCATAAAATTTACTCTAGAGTTGGAGATTGTGAATGGGAGAAGACTGCAGTGAGGTGTGAGAAAACAAAAAGTTGGTGCTAGATTCTATTTACATAAAAGCTGAATGAGAGATGATTGCTGGTAGGAAGAGAACCAGCAGGAATGGGTAAGAAACAATGGGACAAGTGGTTAAATACAAATTATAGTAGTAAAGATACATGAAATATCAGAATGAGTCCCTTATTTCACATACTAAGCAAAGTTTAATATTAATACTAATTGAAAATGTGCCTGAGGTTTGTGTGAAAATAGACCCAAGTGAATACCTCATTTTAAGATTGATTCGCCAACTGTTAATCCTTTTGACTGGATAAGTCATTTTCTATGTCCAGGGTCTTAATGTCTGTATATAGTGTTTATGGCATCTTGGAACTGCACAAAATTTGTCATCTCTTTTCAAGCACCTTTTGCTGTCAATAAAGTAGGTTTACAGGCAAGTCCTGGGTGATTAAGAATTAATTTTCTTTTATTCTCACTTGGAAAAATTGTTCAACTTCTACTGGAGAAATGTGAGATATATCAAAAAGTGGCCATTGTCAACTGTGTTCCTCCTCTTGAAATATTGTGACAAAAGACTTTCATTTTAAAGTTTTATTTACATTGAGCATTAAGTTATATGTTAAATCAAACTTAAACCATAGTACGGGGATTCAGAAAACAACATTTAAAAATCACCGTTTAAAGAGTGAACCTGTCTATATGTCTTTAGCCTGCTTACATTTCTCTGATTATGGATACTCATTCTGAATTAACTTTATTTTTAAAAAATATATCTCAACTGCTTAATATTTTCTGAAAAGTATCAATTTTATTAAGCTCATGGTACTCAGATGATGTAAAGGTCACTATTGAATATTAAAATATCTCCATTTATTAGATTTTTTAATTTTTATTTCATTTGCTTGATTTCTATGGATTTCAAAATAAATAAATTTTGAGGATATTTTCCTCATGTGTTCATTAAACACTTGATTTTGATTTTATAGAGTTTTCTATGTATATGTGTTTAATCTTTCATTTTTCTGTGGAGAGGTTGCAAGTTATATCAGTGATTAATTCTTGGTCCTCTGAAGCTTTAGAAGGTATATCATAGCTTACTGGTAGCAAGCTTTTCAATTCAAGTTCTCATAGATGAAATCTTAGAATTTGAGCATTGCCTTTTTATTTGTCACTTCTGAGTGAAATTCACAGCATGTGATTGGAAATGAAATGGTCTTCCACATTTGTTGATAGTGATTTTTATCATTTCATGATTTTGCTTAGGTAGGGAAGCAGAAATTCTATTATTGTATCAAGAGAGTTCAAGTGAATAAAAATGTACTTATTAGATTAAACGCTGGATTAACACAGTAGATTAAAAGTACCAATTTGACATATTGAGTAAACAATAGATCAAAAATACTGAGGATTAAGAAAATTTATTTAAGAAAAATAGTTACAGTTCCATGAAAATGGTTTCAACCTAATGTCAGTGAGTGAAGAAAATGAAAATCAAGGAGATGTAAATTATTTGCCAAACAGTACAAACATTTACCAATAAAATATGCTACGTTTTGACACACAGACACAGACAGACAGACAGACACACACACACACACACACACGCACACACACACACTCAAAGGAGATGGTCTCTCACATCCAAGAGGAGGGAATTAGAAATTAAGAGGAATACTTAGTTTATGACTGCACAAGGAAATGAGACACCTTTTCTAGATTTAGTGGTAAGATAGAAAAGGCCAGTTCAAAACAGTAAAATGGGTAGTATTTGAAATGAGTCTTAAATAAGCCAAAGTATGGTTTGTCTAATTGATACTTTATGGAATAAAGTATGTATATGCTACACTGTACAACCCATTGTATAATTTAATACATTAGTCACTTTCAACATCAGGCACTAAAAATGAATATGATGTACTCATTGATTGCTATTATTAACAACAGGGGTGAACTGTAGCATCAGTCACATTTGGCTTTCTACATTCCATGCTGTTGAGGAATTAAACCATATTATGTTGTAGGCATTGACCTGATGTTAAATTACCATTTTTGATCATGCCTTGCAGATGAGTCTTATATTCAATTCTTCAGTGACTTTACAAAAAAGGAAAATCTCTTATACCTTACATTCAGATCTGTTTTGAAAAAAAATGGGTCTAATGATTTCAGAATTCCATGCAGTACAGCTTAGTCATATTCAGAACTCCTCTTACTATCACCCCCCCTTAATTTCATGTCCTCCATTATTATCTTTCCTTTACTTTTTTGCTTGTTTTGTTTTTTAAAGACAAAGAAAATCCAATCTGTGCCTCCAAATTGCTCCTAGATGTGTATTCTTATACTGGACCTTATTCTTGTAAACCTTCCAGGTTTCTCTCTCTCTCTCTCTCTCCATCCATCCATCAATATACAGTATATCCTCATCTATGAGTGGGGCTTCTTACTTTCCTGTTCCTGCATGTTGTGCCCCTGAATGACTTGGGTTTGCACAGATCTTGTTTTGTATACACATGTAGATTTGTGATGCTTTGGTGGGATTTGGAAGGAAGTTGTCTCTTTTTTGTAACGATATGAAATAACAGTGATCAAGGCACCTTTCCTTTACTCTTTATGACAATATCTATTTCTTTCTAGTAAAATATACTGAGATTCCTTTCTAAATGTATTTTTTTAGTATTTACAGTAAATATATCTGAACATATACATTGTATGTAACAAAAACATTTTTTCAAGACTATTTTGTTCTACTGAATAGTTTTAAAGTTTTGTGGTAACTTATACTCAACGGGCATAAGCACTTTCAACATTTTCTCCTTTATGTCCTGCTTTGTACAAGATTACTTAAAATACATAGAAAGTTAATAGGTTACAAATACATTCAAATTGCCTGTGAAATTTTTCATTAAAATAACATTTAATAAGTATATAATTTGTAGAGAAAAATCTTTCAACCAATTAAAGATTTGGCAGTGAGTTCCAAATTTTAGGATTACACAGACAGCCCAAGTTAAACTTTATGGGGCACTAAACATAGGAAAACTAGTAAATATAGGAAAGAAATTAGTAAGAAAATAAGGAAGTTGGCAGGGATGGACATGAGAGAATGTGGGAGAGTCACCAGAATATATTATGTGCATGTATGATATTATCAAAAAATTATTAATGTGAAATCTGTCTCCAATTTTAAAGCACTGTGGATGCCTCCTTTTTTGATTTTCAAAAATTCTCTCAGCAACATTTAAAGAGTAATACATTCTTAGTTAGCTTCATAACTATTTTTGATAATTACCTATTTCAGATACAACCATTGCAAGCCTGCATTGCTTTGTAGTACAAACTGAAAGTGCTTTATCTGGTAAATAGCAATGCAAACTACAAATAGACCTCTGTGTGTGATTGGCTTCAATTGATAATTTGGCATATCTAGGAAAAGGAAAATTCAACTGAGGAAATTCTTCTATCTCTTTGGCTTATCGACATTTGTGTGAAATATTTACTTATCTGTTAAGTAGTATAGAAGGAATTAGCCTATTGTACGTGATGCCAAACCCGGGCAGTTGGTCCAGGGTTGTGTAAGGAAGCAAGCTGAGAATTCACTCAGTCCTCAACATATTCTCTTCCTCGGACTAGCACAGGCAATACCAAGATTCTTGTAATATTTTGAGCTAGTTAAAACTTATCCACTTAATCACCATCTTTCTTCTCTCCTTGGTACTAAAATTGGAAACACTAGACCTCATATATCCTAGTGTACTAGTTAGAACTCTCCAACTGCTACACAAACTTCACACTCTACTAGTTGTGAATGCCCACCTGCTGCACAGGATCATACTTGAATTACCTCCTGTGTCCAATGAATAATTTAAATGTAGAAGCATGAATCACAGGCCAATTATTTTTGCCATAACTAATCAGAATCGAATATACCAAGGCAGCAGTAGAAACAAAACCAAACTATTATTACACAACAAAGGCAGACTAGAATCATACACACAACAAAATACAGAACCCACACACCAGGTCACAAATTGAACAGAAATAATATGAAAAACTAAGAATGGATATTCACACCAAATCCCACCATTCTATAAAACTTGTCTTCATTGAGAAGTATTCAGAAGAATGTCAGGAAGCAGAACTTAATCCTAAACATGAAGAATTCACAGACTTTAAAGAAAACACAAATTAAGCAAGAAACTGTAAAATGACAGCTATAAATAAACTTGTGACTGAAGATCAAGAATATACCATAGTACTGCTGAATGAAATGAGAATTATAATTCATTCTTTGAAAAGCGATTTCAAAATAAGATAAAAATATAGAAATCCAAAACTGAGATGAAAATGGAATTGAAAAATTCAATAGGT
This sequence comes from Eospalax fontanierii, assembly GCA_035773235.1. Taxonomy (NCBI): domain Eukaryota; kingdom Metazoa; phylum Chordata; class Mammalia; order Rodentia; family Spalacidae; genus Eospalax; species Eospalax fontanierii. Next base: position 89,870,190 of record CM069524.1, read on the forward strand.
AATTAGAATGGACAGGAGAATATATTACACACAGAATGAAAAAAAAATGGTTAAAAATTACAAAACCTTGACAATTATGTTGGAGAACTGGAGTGAAGAACCTGTGTTATTTCAGACAACAATGTAATTATGTTTAAAATCAACAGCAAGAGGAGTGCTAGTAAGTACATGAGCTCATAGCAATTAAACAACATCTTACTTACTGAATGATGAATGGATTAAAAAAGAAATCCATAAAACAACTTGAAGTATTCCTGTAACAAAATATAAGTGAAAACACAACAAAACATCTCTGGGACACATGGGACCTCAGTGGATAATCTTGTGCTGAGGAACATCTACAGACATTAACTTGGCACAGTAGGCCACAACACAGATGACAGAATGTATGGATTCCAGTTAGTGGTTATTAGGGGAGTGCTGGTAGGGGACGGGATGTAAAGATGGTTAGGACTGATAGAGACTGTGTAGGGAATACAGAAAGATTCAATAAAAAAGAGCCTTAAAAAGGAAATTTATTACTTTAAGTATCAACATTAAAGAATCAGATTAAAGAATCACATAAATTAATTATAAAAATCAAGAATATAGAAAATCAAGAACAAATGGAAACCACAGATGAGGCGAAATAACAAATAGAGCAGAAATCAATGAAATAGTATGAAAAAAAATCAATACAATATTCAATAAATATAAAAGCTCTCTTTTTTAAAAAGTAAGATAGACAAACACTCATTCCAACTAATCATAAGAAAATTAAAAAAGGAAACCTTAATTAACAAAATTACATACGAAAAGGGAAACTTTAAAATGGATGTAAAAGTAATCCAGAATACTGTAAGGGAATACTTCAAAACCTATGCTCTTTTAAAATAAAATTCTAGTAGAAATAAAAGGATTTCTAGATTCAATCAACCCACCAACTTAAAGAACAAGATAATAACATAAACAGACCCATAATCAATAAGGAATTTGAAACAAACATATAAAGACTCTAGACTATAAAATGGCTACATCCAGATGGATTCACGGAAGAAATTTATCACATCTTCAAAGAAGAGATACAACCAGTACAGCTTAAATTATTCAAAAGTAGGGAAACAAAAAGGAGAAATTCCAAACATCTAAGGGGTGTTACTCTAATACCCAAAACAGACAGTGTCACAGTAAAAAGAGAAAATTATAAGCCAATATCTCTAATGAAAAAGATCACAGAAATTATCAATAAAATACATGCAAACTACATATACACACACATCTCAAAAACATCATCCACCAGAATCAAGATGACATTATTCCAGAGATGCAAGGATGGTTCAATACATGTAAGTCAATAAATATGTTATATATCTTGTCGCTCTCTCTCTTCGCAGAGCGACAGGCACTGGCAGGCGCACCCCCTCACCAGGTCCTCTGTCTCCCGGCCAGCAGGAGAGAATGGCGAGGGGGATCCGGCACAAGTCTCGTGTCCTACTTCTCTTGGATTGCCCCAGCGCCCACCCCGTGGTAGGAGAGGGCCTTTACAGGGAAGCAAAGGGATGTCAGGTGCGACAGCCTGCCCATTCTCAGCCTCCTGGTCCGCTCCAGAAGACACTCAGACAAGGCTGGGGCCCCCGTCTGACCAAAGAAGCATGCAGCTAGCCAGCTCTTATGACGATACAGCTTTATTAATGTAACTTCTTCAATGGTGCCACAGGGAGCCGTTTACTGAACTTATCAGACACATTATAAAGTTTTAGAGTTACAGGTATTAGCATACAGTGGGAAGTTTCTACCAATCACTTTACTGGTCACTCTGATCATGCTTTTACTTTACATAGAGGCTACTACTGCCCACGTGCTGCTTACAAGGGAAGAGGTAATTTTCCTCCAATGGCACTTAAGTCCCTAGTTCACCTAATTACCATGGTATGTGTGGTATATGCCTATCTTCTCTGGCTAGCCTTTGTTTTAGCTCCTCTCAGTTCCATCTTGCCCAGGCCACAAGGTCCCAACTGGTCAATTAGGATTTCTTAAGGCCCAACAATATCTGAATTTAAAGACCCAAATCACTTGATCATCTCATTAGATGCAGAAAATTCGTTCTGAAAACCCTAAAGATTTTCATGATAAAAAAAAAAACCTAGAAGAAACTGGACTGTAAAGAACATGATCAAATGAATGAAGGTTATGTATTAAAAACCCACAAACATAATTCTAGATGTGGAAGAATATGAAGCATTCCAATCAAAATAAATACAAGACAAAAATGTTCACTATTTGGTTTCATTTCAATAGGGTGGTAGAAATATTAGCTAGAGAAATAAGACAAAAGAAGGAAATTCAAGGGGTGCTAATTGGAAAAAATTCAAATTATCACTATTTCCAGATGATATGACATACAAAGCATTAAACAATGAATCAAGAAAACATGAACTCTTTTAAAAATACTCTACAGATCTGAACATAGATTTATCAAAAGAATAAATAAAACCTTTCTAGAAGTAGTTACTATGGGAGAAATAGATAAAAGATACGTATTTAAATGGGAAGGGGGAGGGACGGTTATACCAGGAACTATGGTGATAAAGGGAAAGAAGGAACTGAAAGCGAAATGGGGTCATAGGAGACTGGTATTATTAAGGGAGAAATGGGAAAAATGGGGACACTTTAAATGCGGAAGGCAGGGAAGGAGGAATAGAGAGAGAGAGAGAGGGAGGGAAAGAGAGAGCGGGGGGAGAATGACTAACTAGTATAAAACGCCAGAAGGAATCATATTAGTCTAACAACCTAATGACAAATTCCACACACAATGTCTGTACATGAGGCCATGTGCATTGCTGAAGGCTACATGACAAGAAACACAAAACACTCCCAGACAGAAGAAACACTCCTTTGAGTTGTTGGCAAGGGTGGTCCAAGAAACTACAAAGTGTACATTGTCTATTGCCAGAGTCCTTGATTACTTCCCATAACTTGAAAGTAAGATCCTATTGCTGAAAAAAGGACATATCTCAGGGACCAAATTTAGAGCAATGGAGCTGGAACTGGCCTGGAGGTCACATTCTGTAAGTGCCAAGTTCACATAGCTCAGGACAGCATTATGCAAGCAGCTGAGGAGAACATTAATTAATGGCCCAACAGCAACTTCATGACTGGAAAATCACATCAGTGACTGGAACAGCACTCGGTACTGGTGCACTAATGGCACTTTCATCTTGTGGCTCTTCAATGCCTACCTAATTGATCTTAGAGTCCGCCCAAAGGGTAGAAACTCATATGCGGTACTGCAGTCCAAGTCAAATATACCTATCTGAAGACATCATACATCTTACAGAAATTCTAAAAGCTGTCAGATACCAAAGCTAATGTAACTTCTTACTAAGTGTAAAATATATATCATAATATATACAGTAAAGTATTCCAGTCATCACTCATTAAAGAAGTTTCTGTTGTACCAGATGGAGACTATTAAAGAGTACCACAACTAATCACATACAGACATTGTCTGTGAATTGCCCATGCCTAAGTGGCACATCTACAATGAAACCTCTACAACCAAGGCTCACACAATATGGAACAAGGGGTAAAGAGGATGCTAATGAAACTCCCAACTCTCATTAATGGAGCTTGCTCAGGCAACGGAGGGTCAGCAACCCAAAAGGTCACAAATGGCCAAAGAATTGAGATTACGAATCTGTACAGTTTGGGTCCCTGGACACGACTGCAATATTAAGTTTCACTCACCCAAGGCTCAGGTACCATTGCAAACGATGGGACAGAAAGATTGTAAGAGCCAGGGAGGAAGTCCATGTCCACATGGAAATAGAATCTTACAAGCTCCTGGAACCCTATGCATATGAACCTACAGCAATGGTTTCAGCATGCTCAAGACCCATGCAATCGCAAGCAGACAAAAACCTAGCATGAAACTGGAGGGAAATCTTAATGTTTACTGCAGAAATATTGGAAACTGATTACTATTGGCGGAGGATGAGCTAATCTTCCTAAAGCAAGGGACTCTGGATAGGTGGAATGGATCTCAGTCCTGAGGAGCATTTGGGGACACTAAATTAATAGACCTTAACACAGATGGAAGAATGTATGGATTCCAGTTGTACGGGCTATGAGGGAGTGACAATGAAAAAGAGCTCATAAATATGATTAAAATTGTCTGAGATCCTCTGTCTGAATAAACAGCAATTCAATTTTTTTAAGTAAAAAAAAAAAAAAAGGCTTGGCCCAAAGATTCCTTTTTTACCCTCACTGCCGTTTTTGGAAAACAGCCTTGACCCTACAAGACTGTTGAGGGAAAAAGGAAAGCAAAAGAGGAGTAGAAGAAGGAAGAGGAAGAGGGAGAGGAGAAGGGAAGAGGGGAAAGGAGGGGACATTAAATCACGCTGAAGAAGATGAAGAGGTAGAGGAAGGAAGAAGTAGGACAGAGGAAACAGTAAAGCAGGTGTAAAAGCATTCCCAACCACTCCATTCATTTTGGCAATGCTTATTCTAAGTTTCTATTGTCAATTCTTTCCCTCAAATATCAAAGCAGGCTAATTCTGAAGTGGCTAACACTTCCAGGTAGATAAATTGCTCTAGTGCTTCAGAACTTAAATACAAGTATAAAATATTTGTGAATAATATTTTTCATTGAAAATAATCTTAAGTATAATTATTTTGTCAATGTTATGCATGTTTGTTACATCGTTATTTAAACAGACTTCTGTTAGTTGTTCTAAAAAAGTACTGTAACCATTGACTTATAGCACTGGATCATTTAATTTTGATCCAGGTCTCATCAGTATCACAAAAATGTAGTATAGGTCTATTAAGGTATTTACTGACTAGGTGTTATGAACTTAAACTTGATGTTTTCTCTCTGAACCTCAATTTCTATATTTGGAAATAAAGATTTTGAATATTTGTAAAAAAATAAAAGAAATAGTTTTAAAATTATTCAATATTATTAGCTTTTAGGGAAATGCAAATTACAGCTAATTTAACATTTCATCATAACCCATTATAAATTACAAAGATCAAGAGAACAAATGTGAATAAATATTTTTGAGTCGGTGGGAAAGAGGAACCCTCATTCCCTGCTGATGGACTGCAAATTGGTTCAATCACTTTTGAAATTAGTGCAGAGAACCTTTAAAACACTAAATCTACACATTTAAAAAATAAAAATAGATCTACCATATGATTCTGCTGTAGCATTCTTTGGCATAAACCTAAAGATCTCAATATTTATCTCAATATTTAAATAGAGATATTTGTTCAACTACGTTGTTTCTGCTGTTTGCACAATAACTAGAAAATGGAAACAAATTACATGTCCCAAACTGATGAATGGACAAAAAACTATGGTACATATACTCTAGAAATTTCTACTAAGCAGAAAACACACACACACACACACACACACACACACACACACACACAAAATCATGAAATTTGAAGGTATATGGATGGTGCCCCAAACTGTTAAACTAAGTGAAGTAACTGAGATTCAGAAGGCAAGGCATGCTCTGACTCATTTGCCAGTTCTAGCTTTGCATACTTAGATATGAATATAGATAAAACCACAGGAACTAGGAAAATGGGGAGAAAACAAAGTCGAAATGAGGAAGAGGAGTTTGAGAAGGTCTCAGGAGCTGGTGGAATAATAGAAATCATGGCATATAAAAGAGAAAATGGGATTATTAAGAGCTACTTTAATGGAGGAGGAAGGAAAGAGGGCAGAGAGAAGTAATAGATAAATAACACGGAAGTGGTGTGATAAAACAAATAGAAATGAAGTATTAAATAAGGCTATCGAAAGTGAAATTCAAATATAACTGTGAATGCGTGTGTATAGTTGAAGGCTAAATAACGAAATTTATACTACCAGGCAGGAGAAAGCTCACTTCAAGTTGCTGGTCAGGGTAGTCTAAGAGATTGCCAAAATAATATAGGCTGTTTCACATCTCTTGATTGCCATGCTGAATTTAAAGGAAAATTCTTATTGCTGAAGACATGATATACTTAAGACACAGGCCTTAGAGCAATTGAGCTGGAATTGATGTGGAAGATTCAGCTCTAAATACTTTGTATTAGAATAATATGCAGATCAGTAAGGGAGGAAAACAATCGATGAACCTATCCAGCCATAAATTTTATGATCCATGACAATGACTAGGCTAATGAACGTTCTCTATTGGTGCAGTACTGGCACTTTTATCTTGGAGTTAAGCAAAAAAAACAAAAAAAGTAATAATATATTTTTAAATTTTTAATTTTAAAAGAATTATAGTATTAAATAATCTTTCGTATATCAATTCAAATTAGACAAGGGCCAATGTGGAGTGATATAAATCGGTAGCAGCCTAGACCAGGACTGAGACTTATTGGAGACTGATTACTGCTGGAAGAGAAAGGGTATGCCTTGATTACAATATCCACATAGCTTTGCCAAACTCCAGTGAATGTATTTGCACTAACGGATATTTGGGAATAATTGCTTGACTTGATAGGACTTAACACATATGACACAATGCATGGGGTCTAGTAGTTCGAAGGGATGTATTGGGGAGGGGGAGTCTCAAATTTGATTAAGAACTGTTGTATGGAATGCATAAATCTCAAAATAAATGAATAAATAAATTTCATTTGGAGTTTCAAATTATTACAGAGTTTCAAGTTTGAGATATCATTTATAACCTTCAAATTAAATAAAAATATTTTTCATATAAAAATCAGTCATTATGCTTTCTCTGTCTCATATTTTCTTTGATTTTTTTCTTCTAATGTATATTTTTATTGAACTTTTGTGCATTTAATACAAACCATCTTAATTATCTTTATACTCCCCCCCATAGCCACCCCACCAGATTTCATGCATTCTGTTATATGTAAAGTCCTATCAGGGCAAGTTAAAGTTCCTAGATATCCCTCGGTGCAAATTCATGCACTGGAGTCTAGTCACCCTACCTAGGGTTTTTACCTGAAAGATCAACTCTCCCTCACCTAGTAATAATCAGCTGCACGTTGTTGTATGGCTAAATTTGGGGCCCGCTGCCCTTTTCCACAGTTCTGTTCTGGGTTTTTGTCTGACTGAGTTTGTACGAGTCTTGTGTATGCTGACACAATTGATGAAGATTCAAATCAGCAAAAATTTGGTTTCCAGATGGTCGTGTACCTCCTGCCCTGGCTCTTACAATCCTCCTGACCCTTCCTCTGCAATGGTCCCTGAGCCCCTGGTATGTGGAGTTTAATATAGGAGTCTTGTGCAGGAACCCACACTCCGCAAGCTCATAGTCTTTATTCTTTGACTATTTTTGGCCTTTTTGTGTTCATTAACCTCTGTTGTATGAGGGAGATGGATGTGATCAGAGAGACGCATTAGTAAACCTTGTTTCACTATGTTCCATGATCCTTCCAGTTGGGCATCTTACAGACACTTTTATCTGTGTGTGACCAGGTGTTGACCTCAATAATAGTCTCTTGGTGTTTTCTCTGCAGAGTTTTTTTTTTTTTAAATTTTGGTGTAATGACTAATCTTAATTCTCAACTTCATCTGAATTCAAGAAAAATGCAAGAAGCCATTTGGTGCCTCCTGCAAGGGGTTTTCTTGATCATATTAGTTGAAGTTAGAAGACCTACTGTAAATGTGAACAGCAACTTTCGGTAGAGGAAGAAGTACTTTTGTTCTTTTGGCTGCTTGACTTCACTCTTCTCAGCGAGTTTATCTGTCTTCTTGCTGTGGTGTGGATTCTTTCACTGACATCAGAATCAACTTCCTCACGTTCCAACATTGACTCAAAACAAGAACTCCAGGAATTATTCAGGCCTTCGATACCACATTGGGACTGCTGAGACATCCAGCCATGTGAAAAGAGCAACTAATGGGTCTCAGCCTCTGCAGGTTAGGACAGCCGCTATGGAATTATTATGGCTTTGACTCCCATCCAACCTCAAGGACTAGCAATGACCAGGTTCTCAAGTCTCTCGGGTGTGATTCAGCTGTTGATGCAACTTCAAAGTAAGCTGATTAAAAAATTCTTTTAATATATATTTTTTTAAAAGGCAGTTGGGAAAAAGAAGCACCTTTGATGAGTGGTGACTGGCATACATGTCTGTGAATATAAGGATTCATATTTGGTGTATACTATGTAATTGCATTTACGTAAGGGTGTGACAGCCTTAGGGTTTTCTCTAAGGCCTCTAACCTCTTCAGCCATGTTTATTTTTCTATATTTACAGTACCACAGTTTCTTCCCATTGTGTGGGCTTTAAGTAGAATTAGGCAGCTATAGATTGCCCTCCAGAAAATGACATTATAGAACCAATATAGTTTGCTGTGCCAGACATTGTTATGGTTATTGGGCTCTAAATTTGAGGTTGGATCATCAATGATATTCTGTATTAGCAACTTATGCAGTGTCCGTCAAAACAATAAAAGCTAGTCTTAGTGGAGGTGGCATACAATTTCAGCTACTTGATATTTTAGAAAGGTGCCAAGAGCCCACACTGGAGGAAAGACAACATCTTCAACAAATGGTTATAGAAAAATCAGATCTCCACTACAGAAGAATGAGATGAGACCTTATCTTTCACTGCGCACAAAACTTGGTACCAAATTAAACTTTTGGAACATAGACAGTACCATACAAGATATAGTTGAAGGAAAGTACTTTGTAAATTGGACATCAGTTCCTCAGGAATTAAGGTCAATAATCACAAGTGTGACTTCATTAAACTAAAAAGGTTCTGTATAGTAATAGAACCAGAGAAGTTAAAACCATAGAATGGGAGAGAGAATCTTCACCATTTACATATCTGACAGAGGACTGATATGCAGAATTCACAAAAACTCACCAGACAACAATTACAAATGAGCTATGGAGGTGAACAGAGCATTCTCAAAAGAATAAAGAGGGCCAAGAAACACCTTAAAAAGTGTTCAACTTTGTTAGTAATTAGGGAAATGCAAATCAAAACCACTTCAAGATTTCGTTTTACTATAGTAGCTGACTAAGATCAAGAGAACAAATGACACCAAATGATGTGGAGGATGTGGGGAAAGGGGAAAGGTCATTCAGTGATTGTGGAACTGCAAACCTGTGCAACCACTATAGAAAGTAATGTGGAGAGCTTCCAAGTATCTAAAAATGAGTCCTCAGTATGATATGGTTATACCATTACTTGGCCTATTCTGGAATTATCGTACTGCAGAGATACTTGTATATCCATGATTTCTGCTGCTCTTTTCATAATAGTTAAGGGATGGAAGCAACCAATGGAGTTCTACTCAGCCATAAAGAAAGGCAAAATCATGCCCCCAAACCATCACCAACACAATTTCTTTATGTGAATATAAATTCAGGTAGTACTGAATATATTTAGTAATTATAAAAAATTAGAATTGCTAAAATTGTCAGTCTGAGACTATTCCATCACTGAGGTGGACTATGGAATTCTCTGTTGAGAGTTCAAATTTGTCATATATGGTGCATCTACATTAATGGACCTTGATACTCCTCTTCTCAGAAGCTTCTAATGAGACTTAAAAACATCCTCTAAACCATTTTTAACAATTAGTGGTACTTCATGATTGTGTTTTGAGCTGAGGTTTACTGATATAAAAGGAATAAAAATTGATATTTGGTACAGTTATCAATCACATATATTTTTTAAATCAGTAGACATAAATGTATTTTTTATGATTTGAGGTTGACAATGTGTTCTTAAACTATGATTTTTCACTTCATAACCATTTTTCTTGTTTGTTTTAGACTGAGGCAAATATCAAAAATCGTATAAACAAACACCTAGACTTAACAAGCTCATTTTCTGAAAATGTACTAAAATAACACAGCGTGCCCAGGAAGAGATGCATTTACATTCTAAGAAAAAAAATCACCTTTTTAATATCTATTTCTTAACAATTAGGTAAGTATAAATTTAATATGTTTCTTTAAATTATTAGATTGGCAGATTTTGGAAGAATTACTGTGTCATCCAGGTTTAATGGATACATCCATATATATACATATATATATATATATATGTATCCATCCACATATATATATATATATACATCTTCTTTGTAATTTTAAATTGATGCAAGAAAATTGTAAGATTGCATGTTCCTTTTAATAATATACTCCCATTCAAGGAGTAAATCCGAAATAAACATAATATTGATTGAGCAATAAACATTTTATGTAGTATAGTATGTTTATTATTTTTGTTTAGTTTCTGAGAATTTTACATAATGCAGTGTTATGATATTTAGATTTTCCTCTCCTATCTATACCTCTCCCCGCTGCCTCTCTGCCCAATTTAACATACTCTTTCATATATACGTGTGTATATATATATGGCCTATAGAGTCTGACTTTTGCTCCAAATATCGTTCAGTGTGGATTTATCCACTGGGTCCACCAGAGTCCCATTCCTGTAGGACTATTTGCTTCTCAACCGTTCTGGAACTCTGTAATAGTCTCCATCTGTTACTAAAAAAAAGTTTATATGATGAGGGGCAAAGGTATATTTGCATGTAAATATGAGGATGCGTATTTAAAATAAAATAGAAGATTTTGTTGGTCTAGTGATGTGGTAAAAGTTTTTTTCTTCTCTAGGACCTATGACCTCTCCAGCCATGTGTATTTTCCTGTTTACAACACCACCCACACATGAGTTCCCTCCCATTAAACATGCCTTAATTTCAATTGCATAGCTCTTGATTACTCTCAAGATCATCTCTACTACAGTAGTATGGCTACTTCGCTCGGTCAGTCATTATTGTCTATTATGATTTAGAGATGGATAGGTCCATGGATTGATTTCAGTCTTAGCAGCTCCACTGCCTTCAGACACCGTGAGAGTCTTCAGAGAGGAGGCTTCCAGGTCAACTCCAGCTCCTGTGCTGTAAGTCCAGTGCCCAAAGTGTGGCCTGACTTTAGTAATAAGCCCTTACTTTCAAGTTCTGGGAGGCAATCAAAGACTGTGGCAACAGCCTTTCTTATTTGGGGAGTCTTTTGGGTTATAGTGACGAAAAACTCAAAAGGAAGTTTGTCCTGTACGGTAGTGTATTTTTGTTCTATAGTATTCAAGTATATACAAGTGTATACATATGTATTCTTATTATATGGCTATTTTCAATAGGACTTTAAACTACTAAATTTCCTGTGTTTTTTCATACCATCTAAGCATTACTTACCTCTGCTCTCATTTCTCTGGGCAGCACTTTCACGCGCTCACTAGGTAAGTACCTCCTCTTTTCCCTACTTCCCCCTTCATACCACTTCTCGCCTACTATTTTCCCCCTCTCTTGAGTAAGCTATGATCCACAACAGAGACAGAGTTTATTCCACTTGTGTTTTTGAGTCAGTGTTATTTCACTTAATGTAACAGTTTGTACATCATCACTTACTGGCAAATTTCATGATCTCATTGTACTTTACCACTGAGTAGAATTTCATTTTATAAATGTACCACATTTTCATTAACCATTCATCAACTAAGGGGTATTTAAGTTGTTTAATTTCTTAACTATAGTGACGAAAGAATTAATAAACATGGTTGTGAAACCATCTTTGTAATAGAATGAGTCCATTGGGTATATACAAGGAGTGGTATTACCAGAACCTTTGGTACGTTTATTTTTAGTTATTTAAGAAATCTTGGTACTGATTATGTAATTTTGCAATCCCATCAACAGTATATGAGTGTTGTACTTACCCAGTATCCATGCCTGCATTTGGTGATATTTTTCTCTTAAACTTATCCATCCTCCCTGGGGTTAGACGAAATCTTAAAGTAGTATTAATTTGCATTTCCCTAATTACTTAGGATGTTGAACAATTTTCAGTTGTTTTTAGCCATTATTACTTGTTGTCTGAGTGATCACAGTGCATATTCATATCCCATTTTTTAATTGGGTCATTTTTCTTGCTTCATAATAAGTTTTATTATTATTATTATTATATGTATATGAGTGTATTGCCTGCACCCATGTGATGCAGTGCACGCAGGGGTATGAAGCGGGTATCAGATATCGTGGAACTGAAGTTATAGATGACTATCAGCAGCCATGTGGGTTCTGGGAATCTAACTGTGTTCTCTGCAAGAGTAGCCAGTGTTTCACACTGCTGAACCATCCCATTAGCCCCCATAGTAAGTTTTTTTAAATAACAAAATTCAATTGCATAATTTTTGAAATTATATATTTTAAATAGAATATTACGGTAATGAAATGATTTCACATTCAAATACAAATGATAATCTGATTAAATAGTGAAAAGTGAAATCAACTCAATACTGTAAATTTAGTGTCATTTTACAGAAATGTTTAATGGTAAGTTAGACAAATCAAAAAATATAATCCTACCTTTAACTATGATTTTTTTTCATATTCAAATTATGGGTGATTTCTGCAATAATATATGTTAGATTGAAAACAACTTAACAAATGAAAAATATTGCACATTCTACTTCAAAATCTAGAGATAGTTCTATAATGATTTGGTCTTCATATTTGTAAAGGTTTTCCTGCCTGCAGCATCTGATATTAAATGTGCATGTTTTAATTAATTTTTTTTCTTTCACAATTTCATACATATTCACTTTGTATTTTGGTAACTCTCAGCTCACTTTTTCTTATTTTCCTTCCACTACCTGTCAGGAACCCACTCTATTTCCCTTACTCTTTAGTTTTGGTTTTACTTAATGTCACACAGAGTTTAAATAGGCCCACCTGTGTGGCATGAGAAATTGGTGGGCTAACCACTGATTACAAAACTGGATTCTGTGTGCCCTCCTATCTTAGAATTTCTTGGTGACCTGTAGATCAGCAGTAAGTGGTCAGGCCCCATCTCCCACCCCCTCCATGATTGGCTGATAGGAGGGTCATATTCCAGTGGAGGAAGTGCCAGCATACACAGTTGCTGTGAGTTTGTGGTCGTCATGGTCATGATGTGTATCACATATGGTACTTCCCAGCTATTTTATTCCTATTCCTGCTTTTACATGCTGTCTGCCTGGTTTTCCACTATATTTCCTGAACCTTAAGGGATTGATGTAGAAATCTTGCCTAAGAGGCAAGACCTCAATTGTCCTTCATTCTCAGCTCTTGGACATACATAGGTGTTTTCATTTACCTCTTTTCACTGCATATACAGGATTCTGTATTTGAGGCTGAGATTAGCCTTTGTGGGTATACAAACACACACACACACACACACACACACACGCCCGCACATACACACTTTCATATATTAAGGAGGTAGTCTGATGTTATGTCAGTTCTGCTTGGCAGTCATTTTAGGTTGCCACACAGAGTTTAAGACTTCTTTAATCTTGGACTTTCAGCCAGATTTATAGTAATAAGTATAGAATCCTTCTCATGGAACTGGTCTAAAATGTAATTAAGGAGTTTGGGGTACACCCACAGTAATCATGCCACCATTGTGTAAATGGGTATATCTTGCCTGGCAGATTGGTATTTATAGAGTTGATTATTGGGTTACACTGTGAATGGCTTTAACCCACAGCATCCTGTATAGCACACTAAGCACCATTAGAACCAGGCAGAAGTGAGAAGTATTCCAGCCAATTGCCAGCTTGATTTATCCACAGCCTGTTTCCAAGGTGTGTAGTTGGAGTTTTAGCCACTATTTTTGGTGGGTAATCAAGAGTAATAGGAAAAGCCTCAATTGTTATGGGACATATAGGAACTCCCTGACCAATAACTGCTATGTACTAAACCTACACTTGGCAGTGAGGTTTTCTGTTCAGTGACTCATTACTTCTTGTTCCAGCATTGTCTGGTTTTGTGTTCTATCTACCCTCAATTCTCTGTGTTTTTTTTTTAATTGGATTAACAGACAGTAGTTACTAATTGGTTTTCTCACACCCCCTTCATTTGTTTCAACCTCCCCTCCATCCCCTCGTATTCCAAACTCCCACCCATCTCCCTGTTGAACTTTCCACTAGTGTTATACACCCTGTACAACCTCATCTAACCCATGGAGTACGGTCTTTCCTGCCTTGAGTCAACCCTGCTACACACTGTTCCCTTTCTCATTGCTTGTGTTTCCAAGGAACTCCAAGGTAAACACAAAAAAAACTAAAGAGGCTGGACCAGGATCCATATATGAGAGTCAACATGCAGTGTTTGTACTTCTAGGATTCAGTTACTTCACTCAGTATAATTTTTTTCAACTCACTGGAGTCAGAATGGATCTCATTTTAAAAAATCAAGTGAAAACAAATTCTGTCAGGGATGTGAGGAAAGAACACATACTCCCGGCAGGATAGTAAACTAGTACAGTCACTTTAGAAATGAGTTTGGAAGTTCTTCAAAAATCTAGAAATACTTCTAGCATATGATACTTGGCATATTCCATAACGAATTTATAAATTTATATGCTACTATAGAGGTACATTACTATAGAGGTACATGCATATCCATCCATATCTATTGCAGCTCTTTTCAGAATAACCGATGAATGGATGAAGAATATTTTTGATTCGTCATGATTATGGCTCCATTGTGTTTCAAAAATCTTCATGCAACATATATCATATTTCAGAAATAATAAATTATCTATTATTTGGGGAATTAATTTGTGATTAATTTATAGACAATGGATTTTACAAAGACACAATACTGCAGTAATACTATTCCTGTGTGTATAGGCATCTGACACCCCAGGGACAAAAGAGAATCAGCACCCACCTTATTTTTCATAAAATGCATCCTAAATTGTTCTTAATTAGGTGTCATAAACTAAGAGGAATTTTTTATGCATAACACAACTCATATATGGTGACAAAAAGTGCAGTATATTTTAAATATATGAGATGGAATATTAAATCAGAGATCCACAAATATAAAGTGTAGCTTGTATCTGGTCTATAAACTTTCCAATTGTTTGGGAAAGAAGTGAAAATAATAGTCATTTATGACATATGCAAACTATACAAATGTGCAAATTATACCTCAAAAATTAAATTTGCACTGGGAAATAGCTAAAATCTACCACATGATTGTTACTCAATATGTCCTACAACTGAGACATGTCTGATTAAGAAAGAGACAAAAATTTCTTTGAAAATCTGAAGATGTTTAATGAGCATCTATTATGAGGGAAGCATATTAGGTACTCTGATGCTTCTGTGATACAATATCATGAGCACCTGTTCCCTGCCAGCCCTGCCCTAACCAAGGCTCCAGTTCCTCCCCCCACTATCTCTGGACTAGCATCATAACACACACGAGGTATACAGCTTTACAGAGATGCCTATGTCTGTCCTCAGAGCTTCCCTCACATCCATCCTTCCAGGCTCCCATTCAGTATGACAGAACTACTGATCTAGGAGTCTGGTAAGTCATATTTCATCCACCATGACTTTATTCCATTCCTCTGTTCAAGCCCCATTCTGTCCCCTGCCAGTCCTGCCCCAAATTGGGCTCCAGTTCCTCTCTCTCTCCAAGACTCTAGATATCTGGATTAGCTATCCAAGACTAGCTAAAGTCTCTAGACTCCACTGACTTCTGATCTATCTCACACAGACTAGTCCTTAATAACCTGACTAGCCTATCCACTACCCTGGTCCTATCAACTACCCAGACAAGTCTACCACCCTCAAAAAAAACTGACACATGAACCAACTTATTTTCTATTTCTAAAAAAACGCAACCAATCAACCTAAACAATATAAACTGAACCATAAATAAATTAAACAAAAGCAGAATATAAGTTCCTGCTAGACACATAACCAACAAAGAATTTTCATATGCCAGGATGGGAGCCCAGATATACAAATAATATGAAAAATCATGAGACTATGTCCCCAACAAAACCAAATAGATTTACAGAATTCACTGCAGTGATAAATACTCTGAGTAACACAAGGGCACATAATTTATAGCAATTATCCTAAACATGATAAAGAACTTAAAGAAAACACAAACAACTCAAAGAACTCAAAGAGGAAAGTTATACATTTGTAATGGAAGCTCCAGAATATACAAATATATGAGTTAATGAAATATAAAAAAACAACTCTTTACTTGAAAAGTGAATTCACAAAAGAGACAGAAATAGTGAAGAAAACCTAATCAGCAATGAACGTGACATTGAAACACTCAATAAATCAATTGGAAACAACAGCAGAAAGCCTCAGAAGTAGAGCAAATGAAACACATAAAACAGAATATCAAGGTTGGATGACAAAGTTGAAGATTTGGACTCCTCACTCTCAAAATATATAGATTTATTCATATATGTATTATAAATATATATATATATATATATATGAATGGAATACTCAGGAAATGTAGGACAAAATGAAAAAAAAATCTACTAAAAGTAGGCATACAGGAAGAAGAAAATTCTCAGACCAATGGCATTTAATAGATCTTCAAACAAGTTGTAGAAGAAAACTTTCCTCAATTAAGGAAAGATTAGCCTATATAGATTCAAGAAGCATGTAGTACACTAATTAGATATGACCACAACAGAAAGTTCCCCCAGCATATCATAGTAAAAACATTAAATGTAAATAACAAAGAGAGGGTACTGAAAGATACTAGAGGAAAAACAAGTTACATCTAAAGGAAAGCCTACCAGAATTTTAGCTGACTTTACAACAAAAGCCTGAAGAGCCTGAACTAAGGTGTTCCCAGTACTAAAT
The DNA here is from genome assembly GCA_035773235.1 of Eospalax fontanierii. Taxonomy (NCBI): domain Eukaryota; kingdom Metazoa; phylum Chordata; class Mammalia; order Rodentia; family Spalacidae; genus Eospalax; species Eospalax fontanierii. The sequence continues at coordinate 89,886,849 of CM069524.1, forward strand.
GAACATGGATGCCAACCGCAAATACTTTATCTACCAAGATATTTATCTACAGTGGTTGAAGGGGAATGAATTTTTTTTTCATGATACAAATTGGCTGAAGAATTTATGTTGACCAAACCAGCCCTATAGAAATTACTTAAATCAATAAAAAGTACCAAAGAATGAGTAGGCCCAAGAGTCTACAGAAAGTAAACAAAGAATAGGTAATAATGGAAATACAAAATATGACCACAAACTAAAAAATTAAAATGACAGTTCCCACTAACCATCTTTCATTAATAATACTAAATGTAAATGGCCTCAACTTCCCTGTCAAAGGACACAGGTAACTGAATGTATCAGGAAATAAAACCTTTCTTTCTGTTCTTTTCAAAAAATTCATCTCCCCTTCAGGGTGAAACGGTGGAAAAGAAGCAAGCATGTGTGTTGCAAATCTAATTGATGAAATAGATTGCAAATTAAAACTAACAAGAAGAAATAAAGAAGATCACTTTAATCTAATCAAAGAAGCTACCAATGAGGAAGATATTACAATGATAAGAATGTGTGCACCAAACTCTAGAGCACCCAATTTCATACGAATAGTGATCCTGGATTATAAAACTGAGATTAACTCAAACTCAGTAATAGTATGTGACTTCAGTTCCCAATGACCTTTAAGAGGCAGGTCAACTGGACAAAGGATAAAGAGAGAGACCTCAGGAGTAATGATATCTTACATGAAATGTACTTACCGGACATCTATTGTCGTGTCTGTCTCTCATCCAGCAAGGAAGACGTGACCCCGGACTCTTCTTAAATGCAGTTTATTCAGGAACCTTGAACAACCTTTTGGCTTCTTAACTTTCTAACTTCTTCTCCCTCTAACTTCTCCTGACTACTTCTCCTGACTTACTTCTCCTGACTTACTTCTCCTGACTACTTCTCCTGACTACTTCTCCTGCCGGGGAAAGCCCGCCACAGAGTTAAATCCCCTCCTGCCAGCCAACCCCAAACTACCACGTGGTGAAAGCAGATAGGCACACACAGGTGGAAGCAGGGCCAGACCTCAGCCACAGCCAATTATGGAGCTGTTTGCTCCAGAGAGCGCCCACCCTCGGGATGGTGGGAGGCGGGAGCAGGCGCCATCTTTAAGACACAGCAATCCTTGGCTCTCTACAGCTCCCCCTTTTATTTTATATAACTTAGCAGAAACGGGCAAAGATAGAGGTCTGATCCCTGGTGTGCACAATTGGGATTATGTCCTGGAGACACCCACAGATTCATCACCTGCGGTGACCCAGACCCATCCCGTACCAATTTTCCCAGGGGAAGGAGCTAAGGGTACCACCTTCATGCAACCAGACATGTCTTCCAAGGAAACGCTTAAACACTAGCAGGCGAAACCTTGTGCAGTGCTTAGCCTCGCATCCCGTCCTCATAACTCCTTCATGGCAATTAGCCATGCTTGGGGGGACTGTCCAGCTTTAATGGCTGTAAAGGCTTGAATGATCATAGCTGCATTCTGCTTTTGTGTGGCTCTAATCTTTCATATGCACCACAGGCAGACCAGGGAGGCCATAATCAGGAGACCTGCTAACACTCCCATTCCTGCCCACTCTTTCAGATGGTTCATAGCAATTCTTTTAGGGTGTCTTTAAAATTAAATGTCCAGTTCGGCATTGGCTTTGGAAACACCGACAGGATTTCCCATTTCGGTTTCATTTTCCCTAGTTGGCTCATCAGGGCTGGAAGCAGAGGTATCGTCATGTTGACTTTTGAGAGATTTTTCATGCTGAATTCTTCTAACCAGGCATTCAGGTACCCATACTGGATCTTGTTGGTCCTGTGGAAAAATACAAACAGATCCTCGTGCCCATGTCAGCACGGGGTCAGGCCCACGCCAGAGGCCAGTTAATACGTCTTTTCACTTAGCCATCCCTTTTGCAGGGCCATGATGGTCCTGATGTCTATCCGTTGCTGAGCGGCCTTGAGCATCCAAATTCAAAAAATTTATAGTAAATAAGGCTAGGGAAAGTCTCTCCCTTGGGGTGCGGCCGTGGCCTACTCCCCCTTTTTGTTTTTGAAGACATTTTTTTTTAATGTGCAATGAGCACGTTTTACAATGCCTTGTCCCTGAGGATTGTATGGTAACCCATGTAGAAGCTATACCTCCATTTGCTGGCAAAAAGAGGTAAAACTGCAAGCCGTATAGGCTGGTCCATTGTCAGTTTTTAGCTGCTGAGGCTTTCCCCATGCAGCCCAGGCCTCTAAGCAATGAGTTATAACATTGCGTGCCTTTTCTCCTGTCAACGGTGTAGCGTGTAGAATACCTGAACAGGTATCCACAGACACATGAACATATTTTTGGTTTCCAAACTCCGAAATATGTGTTACATCCATCTGCCAAACCTTTAAAGGGAGCAAACCGCGTGGGTTAACTCCAATTCTAGGTAGATGGTGAAAAGTTACACATTGAGAACAATCCAGTACCACCTGTCGAGCATCTGCTCGAGACAGGTGAAATTTTTGTTGTAAGGCTCGGGCATTCACATGAAACCTGTTATGAAAACATTTTGCCCTTTCTATAGTGGAGCTTAAAAATATACATTCCATTTTGGTCCATAAATCTACTTTATCATTCCCTGCACTCAAAGGTCCTGGCAGGCCTGTATGAGTCCTAATATGTTGGATAAAAAGGCAAGCCTGTCTTTGCCAAATTAAAGTCTGTAATTGTTGAAAAAGCTGACAGACTGGACTAGAGTTTTTAATTGGTCCGGCCACTTCCAAAAGTCTTACTGCATTAACGGCATAAGCTGAATCAGATATTAAATTAAAGGCAAAAGCACAATTTTTAAATATTTTTAAAACTATTTTTAATTTAATTATTTATGGGGAGCCGGGCTGAAACTGCCGTAACACTGGCTCCTGTTTACAAAAACTTTGTAAGAGGAATAGTATAAAAACAGTCTTTTAAATCTAAGATAATCTTATAAGTATTTTTAGGAATAGCAGAAGGAATAGGTAATCCAGGTTGCAGCTATTTAAGAATTGTAAATTGTATTAGTGACTTTTTATTGGTGTGAGAAAATACAGAATTTTGTGAGTTAGTTTTGCTATAAACATGTTACACGATAAAATGAATAACCATCTCTGTTAAAATTAGTTTATTGCTCAGTTACTCTCAACAGCATAATGTCCTTACTCTGGGGTTGCTTTGCACAGGGTCAGGTGGCCAGCCTCACCCTTTGCAAACAGGATTGAATCTGAAGTGAAATGGCCAGTCCCGCTACAGAGTTAACCTCTTAGTGTTATCAATATGATTTACACAGACACAAAAATGTCTGTATTCCTTTAACTCAGAGTTTGCATGGGACAGAAAAGCTGCTGAGTTCAGTAACTAGCAACTAAACAAATGAGATGTGGGTGGGAATTGAGCTCACAGCCTTCTGTAAAGGAAAGCGCCCTAGGGCAAAGTGTGGAGAAAATTAAGAAAATCTGCTATCATGGTCCTTTAATGTTCCAAGGCTCTAGTCTCCTTGACCATGAGTATTTTTAAAGATAGAGATTTAACTACGCCTTGTAAATGCCATATTTTTTGTAAATAATTTTTTTTTTAGTTTAGTCTTAGGCTTTGTTTAGGCAACAAATGGTGAAAAATTTTCCTCTCTCAGATATCTAGCTGTTTTTTTTTTTTCTCTCCTCTTTTTCTTTGGGATTTAAAGACTATGGAATAACTGCTTGATTTTAAGTTACACAAAAGCTGGCTCCTCCAGCAGAGCGGAAGCTTTAGCTTTACTTTCCAGGTTGTTTGGGGCACTGCCCTGCAGCTTGATTAGCAGCAGCTTGTTCATTAGTATACTCAATTAAGAATGACTTCCAATCTAAGTACTGCCCCTGGCTCAGACATGCGCGAGCCTTTTTTTTTTTTTTTTTCTTTTAAAGCTGCACATTTTCCCCAGATGAAACTCCTTTTGTTGCTTGGAAAAGTGAAGCACAACCATGAGACTTCCGGAAACTGCGAACCACGGTGCAATGGTATCACAGTCCTCCAAGAATCTCTCCAAAGTGCTTTTTCTAAGTTCCAAATTCTTAGAACGAAGCAGCTCATTTAGAGCCAAAAAAATTGAATGGGAACTAGTATTTCCCGTAACATTTTTCTGGGTACCTCTCGTACATTCTCTACAAAAAATAGGCAAAAATAAGGTACCAGAACACAAAACTAATGTCCATTCCTATAGTAACGATTATATAAAAATCCATTTTTACTTTCAGTTCACTATAACCTCCCAGCTGTCCCCGCTCCATCTACAGAGCACCCCACTTTTGTAGCGGCTCCCCAATTTGCTTAAGGACTTAGCAAAGTACCCACTCTTATCGCAGATCCCCAAATTCACTTGAGGACTTTCCCACTTTTGTCGTGGATTCTCATTACCTGAGAACTTTTCCAGTGCACTGCCCTGACTGCAAAAATTCTGAGTCCCTCGACGAGTTCCCGCCTTACAGGCCACCACTTGTTGCGTCTGTCTCTTGTCCAGCAAGGAAGACGCGACCCCGGACTCTTCTTAAATGCAGTTTATTCAGGAACCTTGAACAACCTTTTGGTTTCTTAACTTTCTAACTTCTTCTCCCTCTAACTTCTCCTGACTACTTCTCCTGACTTACTTCTCCTGACTTACTTCTCCTGACTACTTCTCCTGACTACTTCTCCTGCCGGGGAAAGCCCGCCACAGAGTTAAATCCCCTCCTGCCAGCCAACCCCAAACTACCACGTGGTGAAAGCAGATAGGCACACACAGGCGGAAGCAGGGCCAGACCTCAGCCACAGCCAATTATGGAGCTGTTTGCTCCAGAGAGCGCCCACCCTCGGGATGGTGGGAGGCGGGAGCAGGCGCCATCTTTAAGACACAGCAATCCGCGGCTCTCTACAATCTACAGAATATTTACCCAAGCACCACAGAATATATTTTCTATTCTGCAGTTCATGCAAGTCTGCATTTTTCTATAATTGACAACATTCTGAGATATAAAACAAATCTCAACAAATCCAAAAACTTGAAAATAAATCCATACATTTTATCAGAGCACAGTGCAATAAAAATTATAACCAACAACAAAAGAAGCTCTAGGAACTACACAAATATATGGAAATTAAGCAACACACTCCTGAATGATAAATGTGTCAAAGAAGAAATTAAGAAAAATGAAAGTATTCCAGGAATTAAATAAGAATGAGAATACAACACAACAAAATCTCTGGTACACCTGATAAGCAGTCCTGTAAGTGAAGTTTGTGCCTCTTAATGCCTTCATTAAAAAATCAGAAAGTACATGTAAATGACTTAAGAGTACAACTCAAAACTGGAAAAACAAGAACAAATCAACCAGAAACCTAGTAGACGAGAGGAAATAACAAATGTCACAGCAGAAATTATTGAACTAGAAACAAACGAAACAGTACAAAAAAACCTTCAATCTAAGAATTGATTCGTTGAAAATTTAAACAAAATAGATAGAGCCCTAGCTGAGTTAACCCAAAGAGAAAAAGAACAAATCCAACTTTAAAAAATGAGAGACAAAAAGAGAAAATAAATTGCAACAGACACCAAAAATATCCTGAACATTGCAAAGAAGCATTTTAAAAATCTATACTATTTTAAATTCAAAATCTAAAAGAAATCAATGAATTTCTAAAGTCACCAGATTTAAGCTAAGAAGAAACTGACAGTATAATTAGACCCATAACAAATAAGGAAATCAAAACAGTGATTCAAAGCCTCCCAACTAAAAAAAAGCCCAGGCCCAGATGAATTCAGAACAGAATTCTACCACTCATTCAAAGAAGATCTACAACCAATGATGATTAAATTATCCAAATAGATAGAAAAAGAGTGAGAAATCACAAACTCCTTCTATTAAGCCAGTATTGCTCTAATAGAAAACAAAACAAAACAAGTAAAGATAGAACAAAAAAAGATAATTGTAGGCTCATATCTCTAATGAATACAATGCAAAGCTACTGAACAAAATGCTTGCTAATCACATACAGACACACATTAAAAAGATTATCCACCAGAATAAAGTATGCTTCATTCCATAGATACAGAGACGGTTCAATATACATAAGTTAATAAATGTAATAAAGCATATAAAATAATTTAAAGACAAAAATGACATGAACATATCAATAGATGCAGGAAAGGCCTTTGACAAAATCCAACATGTATTCAGGATAAAAGTTCTAGAGTGGATTGCTCTGAAAGGAACAAACCTCAACATAATTAAAGCTACATATAACCAAGCCATAGACAATATCATTCTAAATGGAGAACAACTGGAAACATTCCCTTTAAAATCAGAAGCCTGTCCGGGCAGTCTACTGGCTCCATTCCTTTTCAATAATTTGCTTGAAAATCTTGCAAGAGCAATAAGGCAAGAAAGGAAATTAATGGAGTACTCATTGGAAAAGAAAAGTGAAGCTATATATATTTGCAGACAATATGATAATATACATAAGAGATCCTCAAAATCCCACCTGGAAAAAATCTGAGAAATAATTAGCCTTTTCAGTAAGTGGCAGGTTACAAAATCAACTTACAAAAACCAGTAGTCTTTCTATATATCAATAACAAGCATTTAGAAAAAACATTCAAAGAAAGCATCTAATTTACAGTAACCTTAAAAATAAAATATTTAGAAATAACCATATCTAAAGAAATTAAAAATATCTACAATGAAAATTTCAAATATTTGAATAAAAACATAGAAGACACTAGGAGATGCAAGTGTCTTAGATTGGTAGAATGAATATTGTGAAAAGGACTATCTAACCAACTGCAAAGTATAGATTCAATGCAATGACAATAAAAATATCTATGACATTCTTCACAGAGCTAGAAAAAAGTCATTCTAGAATTCAGATGGAATCACGAAAGACCCCATATAGCAAAGCAATGATGGGCAAAAAGAATAATACCGCAAGTATCACCATACCAGATCTCAGATTATATTGCACAACTCTAGTCAAAAATAGCATGATATTGGAACAAAAATAGACAGGTAAATCAATGGAAAATATTAGAAGACCCAATGAGAAATTTCAGCAATTTCAGCCACCTACTATTTGAGAAAGTTGCCAATACCTCACTATGAAGGAAAGACAGCATATTCAACAAATGATGCTGGTAGAACTGAATATCCACCTGTAGAACCATGAAATTGTACTCTCACCCTGCCTGAAAATGTACTCCAAATGGATCAAACACCTCAGTATAAAACCCGAAACTCTGAAACTGCTAGAAAATGCACAGGCAGTGCACTTCAAGTGTACAGTACACATCTGGAAGGACATCACCTACTCAGGTATAAGGTCAAAAATCAATATGTGGGAACATATTAAGCTACAAAGCTTCTGTACAGCAAAAGAAACAATCAAGGGAGGGAAGGGAAAGCCCACTGTGTTATAGAAAGTATTTACTTGTTACACATCTGACAGAGGATTAATATTCAAAGTATACAAGAACTCAACAAAAAAGTAAAACAAGGAATAAGACAATAAATTACACTATAAAAGGTGGGATATGGACCTGTACAGAAAGTTATCAAACTAAAAATAAAAATGTCTAAGAAACACCTTAAAAAGTTCTCAACATCCTTAGCAATTACAGAAATGCAGATAAAAAGCACTTTAAGATTACATCTTACCAAGTTACAGTGGATAAGATCAAGAGTACAATACACACCAAATGCTGGAGAGGATGTGGAGAAAGGGGATCATTAATTCACTTCTGGTTGGAATGTAAACTCCTGGAACCACTATGGAAAGTGGTGTGGAGGGCGCTGAAAAAGCTGAAAGTCAGTTTACCATATGATCCAGTTATATCTCTCTTCAGCATATACTCAAATGACTCATCCTATTGTAAAGATCCCCATACATCGAAGCTTATTGATGCTCTCCTCCCAATAAGAAATGGAAAAATCTTAATGTCTCTCAACTTATGATTGAATAATGACAATGTGGTATATTTACATAACAGAGTTCCTAGCATTGAGAAAAGATGAAATAATGAAAATTACAGGTAAATGAATGGAACTAGAGAGTGTTAACTAAGTGGAATAACATAAATGCAAAAAAAAAAAAAAAAAACAGGCGACATATGTTGTCCCTCATTTGTGGACTGTGGCACCAATCCTATATATGTGAGTATATATCCTGAAGTAATGCCATGACTTAGGAAAATAAAAGGATTCACAGAGATAAAGGAAAGAAAAGAAACCAAAAAAGCATGACAAAAGAGAACAGGTGTGTTACCAGGGGAATGTGGGGAAAGTGGGAGTGTTTGGCAGGGAGGGAAGGAGAGAGGGTCATGGAGTGGGTCACAGTATGATGGTGAAGGAAGTCAAGACAGGGAGATGGAGGGAAGTGGGAGTTAATTGCAAGAGTGTAGAGATAATGCAGATGCTTGGACTGGGAAGGGAGGAGGGAGGCTAAAGGGGAGGATAAAGAGCAGAAATGAATGAATATTTGAAGTATACAGAACCCAGAGGCTAATGTGATGGCACAGAAACCCCTGAAAAACAGCACAGTATGTAAACTTTATGAAATACGTAGTGTATAAACTTAAATGAAAAGAAAATAAGTGGTCTTAGAATTATAACTATAATCAAATATTTTCATTTACTTGCCAAATATTATGAGACTTCGAGCATATTCTGACTCTTTTAGTTTCACAGGGATGTAGAGAGAACTCTGCACTGAAGAGCAATCATTGCTCCTGCTGAGGAGCAGTGTTTAATTTCCAACACTCACAATGTGTGACTATAATATAATTCATATGTAAAATATAATATGTTAATATATATTATATTAATATATATTAATATAATGTATTAATAATATGTAATATAATAATTTCACATGCCTTGAATGTACACAACCTAATTTTTTCTTTCAAATATTATGCATTATTTTATATTCCCAGTAAGTGTTGTAAGTACTAGTGTGAAAAGTACCACTTTTTAATGCTTTTTTCCTTTTTTTCATATTTAGAATCATTACTATTTTTGCTGTCCCTCTACTCAGAGCCAGCCCAAAGGGGACAAAGGGACAAAAGGTCTCTACTGAGAGGGGTTGAGAGGCACGGAGCCAGACCACAGACACTAGGAGCTGGGTGGAAGCATGCAGAAGGTGAGCAGCTGCAAACTCAGTTTATTCAAGGAAGTGCAAGGGGTTTTATGGGTTTGGTTAGCCAATCGTGCTATGGGGTTGTTCCTAACAGTGAAGCTTCTCTCCAGATCCTGGGAAGAAGCTGGTGTCATGCCTGGCTGGAACACAATGCCACATCCACAGGAGCCATTTCCTTGTTCCTCACGGTAGGAGGCCTGGCTAAGGCCCACACTGCAGTACACCATACATAACATGAGTGCTTTATTTTTAATTTTTATTCAATTTTTATGAATTTAGCATAAAAGAACCTTAAATTTTTATTATATATATAATATTATATATAATATTATATATATGTCAATTTTATTATTGTGTATTTTATTCAGAGTATATCAATCAGTCTTAATCATTTTATAGCCCCTTCTCCACTAGCACCACGCCATAATCCCACAACTAGAATTCATACATTCTTTCATCTTCGTTAAGGTCTATTGTGTTGAGTTAGTGTCCCAAAATGTTCCTCGGAGCAGTAAAATAAACTGACTTCTAATCAGCCTATCCAGAGTCCCTCATTTTAGGAAGATTACCTCATCCTCACCCAAAAGTAATCAGTGGCCATTATTTCTTTAGCAAAGATTGGGTTCTGCAACCATCTTCTCTAACTCCATGTTGTGTTTTTGTCTACTTGAGTTTGCATGGGTCTTGATCATGCTTAAACCATTGCTGTAGGTTCATATGAGCTGTGTCCAGGAGCTTGTTTCATTCTCTTTTGATATGATCACACACTTCCTCACTGGCTCTTACAATCTTTCTGAACACCTCTTCTACAATGGCTCCTGATCCTTGGGTGAGTGAAACTTAGTATATCAGTCCTGTCCAGGGACCCACACTATGCAGATTCCTAATCTCCATTCTTTGGACATTTGTGGCCTTTTGTATTATTAGCTCTCTGCTGCATAAGGGAGCTTCATTAATTAGAGTTGAGAGATTCATTAGTATCCTCCTTACCCCATGTTCTATTGCATGAATCTTGGATGTAGAGGCTGCCTTGTAGATGTTTCACTTGGGTATGGGCAATTCACAGACAATGATTGTGCTTGACCAGTGTCCATAATCTGTAGTAGTCTCCATCTGGTGAAACAGAACCTTCTTTGATGAGTGGTGACTGAGATAACTAACTGTATATATAAGGGTACATATTTTGCACTTAGTAATAAGTTACATTAACTTCTGGATGTGATAGTTTTGGGGATTTCTCTAAGATCTATGATTTCTTCAGCCATGTGTATTAGACTTTGATTACAGTGCCACATGTGAGTTACCTCACATTGAGTGGGCTCTAAGACCAATTAGGTAGCCATTGATTAGCCTCAAGGTAAAAAGCCACTACTATACCAATATTAAGTGCTGTGCAGGTCATTGATGTGGTTATTTGCTCTTGAAGTTGGTGTTGGGCCATTTATTAATGCTCTCCCTTAGCTTCTTGAATAGTGCTCTCCAGAGCTATCAGAGCTAGCCTTCAGGGGAAGTGGCTACAAGGTCATTTCCAACTCCTTTGCTCCAAATCTGGTCTCTGAAGTATGTAGTGTTTTCAGTAATATGGTTTTATCTTCAAATTCTGTGAGGCAATCAGTGCCTGTGGAAAAGAAGGTTTTTCCTCTCTTGCACTGATTCTTATTATGTAGCATTCACCTAAGCACATGGGCCCATGTAGAGATATTGTATGTGCATTTGTCATTGGTTTGTTAGACTAATAAGATTCCCTCTGGTGTTTCACACTAACTAGGCATTATTTATCTCTTTCTCTCTCTCCCTGTCTATCACTCCTTTCAAGAATTCCATATTTTTAAATATGGGAATAAAGGTAAAGAACTAGTTCAAGAAAGGACAGGACATAGGAGACTGATATTATCAAGAGAGAAATGGAGAAATAGGGACACCATGAATTCTTTATCCCAGGAAATCCCATGGTTCATGATTTGGTTAATAATAGCTTCTCATAGGTTCCATCCCCATGGTTCCATGGTTTTATACATTGCTACTATGATTTATGAAGACTCTTAGTAAAAATGGGTAAGTATATTATACATGCTTTCAAGTTATTTTAACATAAATTGTTTATGCAAAATTCTCCTAAGTTCTCGAGCCTTATGTCAGTGAAGAAGTACCTCAAATCTCCTTTGATAACATCACCCACTCCAATTAGTATTGATTTCCTATAGCATATGATGGTTTGAGGACAGTTAGCCATCCAAAGGAAATATAAGCTATGATATAAGTCTAATTTTTATTTTTGATAGGTGACTGTCCTAAGAATTTTTCTGGCAATGAGGCCTGGTATTCAGCCCCTCCCCTCTGGTTCTCACCAGCTGAGAATCAAAGAATGCCCTCCAATTAGAAAATTGGAGTTTCTTAGGTCACTTACAAAGGATTTATTCACCAGGAGAGGAGGGTGGGGTACAACATCCAGTATTGAAATCTAAATTTGATCATATCCACTGTGGACTCTAGTGTACTCCATCAAAATGGTGACTGGCTGCCTGAAAGTGCGGTTTATACCCAGTATTCACTGCTTTCACCCTAGGCCTTCCCCAACAAGTCACTGGTTGGTTGTAAAGTGATTGAATCTATTGACATCATTTCTGTCACTCAAATTCTTAGGGCCAAGTCTTGCCACTGCTGAAATCACCATTGTCAATAGCAGCAGCATTTGGATCCAGGCAAGCCTCTAAGGTACCAGAGAGAAACTACATATAAATTTATCCTACTGTGGAGACAAGTTTTCCTCTTTCATCCTTTAGGTTCAGGTTATGACCCTGTTCATTGAATACCGAAGAAGACAAATACAGAGAAAAAGAGCACCTGGTAGGGAATTTGGATTGTGAGAGGGACACTATAGTGTATTCTCTGCTTTTATTGTTTTACCACTAGGCTGCTGCTACAGAAGGCCCTAGAATATAAGCACAAATGGGAAAAGGAAAGCAGAACAAAACAAAATAAAAGCACAATGTGTGTTCTTTCTAGACAGTGACTCAGTAATGGATTAACTAGTAACTAAGAAAATCTATTGAGTGTTAAAAATATTGACTATCCAACAATCTATTGATTATAATTGTGTACTAGGAAAAAAAAAACACAGAAAAGTATCATAGTTCTTCCCAAATTAGGACATATGAGAGGGAATCTTTCATTCCAGCCAGGCTTGAGAGAAACAGACATGTGATGTCAAAGAAGCCCTAAAGGGATCTGGGGAGATAGCTCAGTCTGTAAAGTGATACTTCAGCAGGATGAGTGTCTGCATTCATTTCCTGGACACATACATAAAAGCTAACATGATGTTTTTAATACCAGTACTTGGAAGACAGACTGGCCAATCCTGGGGCTAAACAGCTGGCAGTCCTGGGCTTTGTCACAAATTCTAGACTACTGAAAGATCTTTTCTCTAAATATAAAGTCCTAAATATAAAGTCAATGAGATCTGAGAGACCCCAACTGAGATTGACTTTTTGCCTTCACATACATTCATGCACATATGCATGCATAAATACATTAGAGTGCATACATATATCTACATGAAATCATGCATGCACGTTCATTCTCAGCATTATGAATATCACAATATCTGATTTCTATCTACTGTAACATAGCAGCTACTCTAATCCCTACTGGGGTATTTCCAAGGAGGTTCAGAGGAAAGTCAGCGTTTTTACCATTACCTAACAGTAAAGGAACAGTTATTTTATGATTATAGCTGAAATTTCAAAAAAGCATTTAGAAATGAGTAATAATAGAAAATAAAACCTCCCAATGTTAAAGAAAATAGCATATTTTAGTAAAGTTAAACATTAAATATGTTGACAATACCATTATGTAATTCTAAGCTTACTTATTGTTTCAAAACTACTTTTGCTTTCTTCTACTTTTAATGTATTATTTTGAAAGAAGTACATAAAAACCAGAATTTACATATACATAATATTGTAAAACATAAAGCAACTATAAAGTTGGTACTTCATAGGTAAAATACTTGTGCAAGTGTGAGGACCTGAGATTGAACACCCAGAACACATGTGAATACTGAGCATGGTGGTGATCATTTGAGATGCTAGTGTTCCTACAAAGAGATGAAAGGTTGAGATTGGAGGTTCTCTGGAAATTTTTTGACCAGCTCACCCTGTGTACATAGTGGTAAACAACAAAATATAGAACCTGTTTCAAAACCAGATATAAAGTGTGGACTACTACCCAAATTTGTCCATGGAACTATATATACATGTTGGTACATACATAACTACATGCATGTGCATATCTTACACAGAATTGTAGGAATATAGTTGCAATAAGGAATTAAAAATAATGAAAACTGAACTTTTCATTCTCTATTGTATTAAAATCCATTAGTCTCTCTCATTTTTCATATGTAGCGTTGAAGTCATTGACGATTTGTATATTTTCCAATGTTCTACAAAATCTGAGGATTTATTCTCCAATTTCTTGAAGAAAATGTCCCCTAAGGATTCTGTAAATTGCAGTTTGCTAATGTAACAATTAGAGAGGCATTCTTCATCACATCCTGTGAGGTCTGAAGCGATGCCTGCCTCTGAAATCAGAGATTGCATGAGCTGTCTTTGTAGAAGAAGATAGACAATTCACAGGTAAGGCCTTTGAATCCTATAAAGATGCATGGTCTGGCCTCATGGTCAATCCAGAGAGTTCTGCCATGTGGCAGCACCACCTCCTATGTGATTGTGGTCCTTTCTTACACTTCTTGTCCCTCCAAGTCCTCCAGGATGAACCCTGCTTAAGAGGAATGCATGTCAAATCCCTTCATGCCCTCTACTCTGATTCTGAAAAGAAAGATAACTGGAAAGACAATGACCCTGATTAGCAGAGTAAAAAGCTAAATTATTCCATCCAAAATACTAAAAAAAGTACTAAATTTAAAGAACAATGCAAGCAAAATTGGTTATGAAAGAGACTTTCTACAACCAAGAGTATCTAGGTCTAATGCTTTAGCTTCAGAATTGAAACAGTAGTTAATAACTCAGATCTACATTTAGTATATCAGTCAGTTTTTATGTTCATGGGAGGTGATACTACATTCTTTTTAAAAAAAGCTTATAAAATAAGTTTGCATTAAAAATATACTAACTTTTTGTTGTCCAAATACTGCCAGATATTTCTTAAGTGAAAATTTGTTATTTATTTATTTATTTATTTATTATCATTGAATTTTATATATGTGAGTGTTATGCCTACATGTGTGTAATTGCATCCATGTCATTTAGAGTCAGCGAAGGACAGAAGAGGTTGTAGGATTCCCTGGAACTGGAGTTTTGGACAGTTGTTAGCCACCATGTGGGTGTTGTGATTCAAACACGGGCCTTCTGCAAGAACGATCTATCTAGTCCAGATATATGTTTTATTCACAAGATCAGTATTTTATTTATTTATTAATTTTAATTGAATTTTTGTGAGTTTCATACAATGTATTTTGATCCTCACCTGTATCTTCCCTTATTTTGTCACTGAAATTGCTATAATTCAAAGACACACACACACACACACACACACACACACACATATATGACTGTATATGTATAATGACTCATAGAGTCATAGAGTCAGGCCAATGTATAGAGAATAAGAGGATTCAGACTGTTTATCCCTGCATAGTAAAGATACTTGTAGCAAACTTCTGCCTCCCAAGGTTCAGGGATCATTGTGGAAGAGGGTGTAGAATGATTTTAAGAGCAAGAGGAGGTAGTTGACCACAATAAAGCAGAGTTATGCAGACAGCTGGTCAGTTTTCATATGATCTCACAACAATGCTGACAACATGGACAAATGCCAGGTGAGCTCAAGTCAGACAAAATCAAAGCACAGAAGTGGGAAAGAAACCTCAACAATACCTGAGAAACTACTGACAACCAATAACTGCTGGGAAGTGGAGATTTGGTCTCCTTTAAGTGTGAGACTCTTAGTAAGCTGGCCAGGGTCCAGCTCATGACCCCACATCGAAGGGCATCTGGGGACATGAAACTGACTAGATATTTAAATTTAATTTTTTTTATTCTTAAAATGTTGTTAAAAGTACACAATAAATGTTGAGCAATTTTGTTCTTTCTCCATTATCACATCTAATTCTTTCTTCTCTTGATCAAACTTTACTTGTTTTTAATAATTTCTATCCTACTTTGATGTCTTTGTTTTAGATCATCAGGGTGGTGTGGGTCCTAATGAACCCTTTTGCAACAGATGATCGAGTGGTGAACTTGTCAGTCTTGTGCAGGTCTTTGCAGGTATCATTAGCTTCTTAGAATTCATCTATGGAAAGGTTTTATAATGTCTAGTGGATAATGGTTCAGAGCACCCCTCCCCAGCCTGATGTACTTACATTCTTTCCACACCCTCTTCTGCAATGCTCGCCCTGAGGTGATGACAAGGAGTATACAGATGCCGTCTTTAGGTATGGGCACTTCAGTTACTTGTTCTCCACAACTCTGACAAGTTATGCCTGTATCTGTATATTACCATCCACTGCCCAAAAAAGCTTCTCTGATATAGGTTGAGATCAGTAATCTATGACGATAAAGGTAAGCATGACTTCATAAACAGAGGGTTCTCAAAAGACAAAATAATAATGCTGATTTAAAAAAAAAATCAACATTTTAAACTAACAAGGAAATGCAATTCTGCAAATCAAAATTACTTTTAGATTTCATATTACCAGAGTCAGAATTACTAAGATAAAAAAAAATCTAACTAGAACAGCAACAAACAGTGGCATTTAGATGAGGAAATGTGAACACTTCTTCACTCTGGGGGGAGTACAAACTGGGGATGCCTCTACGGAAACAGTGTGAAATTTCTTCAAGAAATAGATATACCACCCGATCCAGTGATAATGCTTTGAGGCATAAATCCAAAGGACTCTATATTCCCCTACAGAGATAGCTTCTATTCACAACAGCCAGGAAACAAAGTAACAGATTTTTATCAAGTGATGAATAGATAATGAAAGTATGGAATGTTTACAAATGGAATAAAACTGGGATTATGAAATTTGAAGGTAAGTGGATGTGATGGAAACAACCACCCTGTGTGACAATGGTTGTGCGTGTTCTCTTAAATGTGTGTGGTAGCTGTGAAAACCACAGAAGTGCCAGGATTATATTAAGGGGTCATGGGGTATTTTGGTGGGCACTCAAGGGAGCTGAGATAGAATACAGTGATATAAACCAGTAAAGGAAAATAATGGAACATGAAGGATGAATGGGATAGGAAACGGGATGGCAAGGTAACAGTGGGAATATGAGGAGGAATGTGTGAACCAAAGGTCGTTGAAAAGTCATACAGAAACATACTAGTATACAAACATTCTAAAATATATACTTATACATTTTAAAAATATTTGAATAGATTTTCCCCTATAACAAGGGGAAAAGCTCCTACTGGACACCACAGGCTAGTAAACAAAAAGTCCAGTGCCAGGAAAAGGGTTGCCTTTTTTGGAATTGTTTTCCAGTGGGGTCTCATGGGTCCTCAATCACTGCTGCCATTGAGAACTTGAAGGTAAAACGATATTGCTGAAGACACAGCATCCTGGAGTCATAGAACATGGAAGCTTTCATCACTACTGGCTATCTTTCATTTACATGGCAACCATCTAATAACTCTTGGCATTTTTTTCATGGCTTTCCCAGGGGATATTCTCCAGTTAGGACACTGCTGAGTCAATTCTACAAGTGGTGGGGTGGTGTAATGATCCATGTAGACTTCAAAAGAGATGACTATATACAGTAGTATTTTCAATAATACATGTGGAACCATGAGATAAGAGGAATATCCATCTCATTCAGAAGAAGAATCTATTTTCACAAAGAATATGTAAGTGCTGTGAAACTTTCCTTGTGATCACTGAAGTAAATAATAAAGAGAGAAATCCATTGACTTGGAAAACATATTCACCTCTCAAAAATAGTGTAGCTTAAATTCTGACACAGAGAGGTTTATGTAGAATATATCATAGACTTTCAAAAATCACTGATGCACTTTAAATTTATCACCAAGTGAACCTAATGTAATCTCAGTCTAATTTCAGGAAGATGTAAACGTTTCTTTAAAAGAACAAGTGTATGGGAGTTATGAGGGATGATGTTCATCTGGCTTATCACTGGTGGAAAATTCCACGCATTCATAGGCTCAGGCTTTGCTAGAGAAGGAACAGTAACTGAGCATCCCCGTAGATATACACCTCCATCCTTCTGTAGATTTCATTACAGTGTCATTCAAGTGTGTATCCACATATGCAAGTGAGCACACACATAGCCCGAAAGTTCTATATAGTCTCCAGTTTTTAGGAAAATGTTTCTCATGACTGTTGAAAGTGGTCTTCCCTATCAAATTCTAAATTTACAAAGACCTTATGTTCAGACATTCCACGGTTGTTATCACTAACTGAAATCATACATTCAAACATTTCAACACTGACACTGGAATTAGTCTTCCATCTGAACTACTCTTTCACTGCATTTATAAACTTTTGGTATTTTTTATTCACTGAATTTCCCAACTTCATTAAAATACCAAACCACCAAAACTTGATTCATATAAGAATAAGGTTCAATAATTTCTAACTTAAAACCACCTCTTCTAAGGCAAAACAAATTTACAATAATTTAAACTGGTTTTCAAATAGCAACAAAATTGCATCTTGAAAAGATGCTAATTAGTATGATTTATGCTCAAATTGTTGAAAGAATTGTTCTGCATGATAAGAGCTTTCATAGAACACACAAAACTGTTGGAAATTTCAAGAATCAAGCACACAAAGCAAATGAAGATTTGCTGACCTTTATTTTTCAATTTTCTTTGAATTTTCTGTAAAAACAAACTTGTGGTAGATTTATTCTTATTTTAAATTAAAAAAACATCATTTTCTATAATTTATGTTGTATACTTAAATATCCTGATGCCTCCATTATAGAATTTAAGTCACAGATGACTTTATCATTTTTTTCGGTGAAGTGTTAATTTCATACTTTTCAAGATGTCTTCACAAAGGGGACACGCTGTGTTACTATAGCAGTGACTCAACAATCTTGGCAAAATTGAAAGAACCTGCTAGCACTTCCTATCATGATGTGACAATTTTAAACTGCATTATAATTTATCACTTAGATGCAGAAAATTGAATAGTAAATACATGTGTCTGCTTTAAGCTCTTGGTGTTTGAACTGAAAACTGGCAAATAAAGGAATTTCTAAATGATTTTAACTAAGGTGTTGCTCTGGGCTACACTTTCTTTTATTCTTTCTAATTTGTGTGGCTTTCATATTTATTTTTTAAATACCTATTCAAACACACATGGTTGCTAGAAATGTATATTAACTGGGTAATCTTTTGATTTGTTTCCTTTGTGACTTTATGCCCTACAACTTGTCCAGTACATCAAATTTACAGTATGTTTTCAATGATTTCCACTGTCTATTTCTCTCATATTACCTAACTTCTAAATTCCTAAGCAAACCGTAACTGCAACAAAAACTCAAGTTAAAACATCTATGTATCCCCAAAATCTCATTTCTAATTCTAATATATATATATATATATATATATATATATATATATATATATATAAATCCTCCAATTACTTTACTTTATCCTATAGAAACATTCACTTTCCTTTAAATAATGGCTTTGCCATAAAACCTTACTAAATATTTCAGGTTCCACACAATCATTCTTTGAAATAAGCATTTTTAACTTTTATTTGTTGGTTATTGATTTTGATTCAAGTTAAATATAATCTCTCCCTTCATGTAGGGCAGGAGTCAGTTCTTCAGTATTTTTGTCTTCCAACATAAGACAATATCAAGTATAAATATCCAACAGAAAAGTTGACATAAAATAGATGTTTGAAGTAATTTTGAAGGCATTTTTAAACATTAACGTGCACTGATCTACTACGCACTTTAATTTATTATCACCTAATGTCAATTGAATTATTATATGGGAATTTATAATGTACATATATAACCTGTGTTAATCAAATATTTATTAAGAAGTCACAGTGTTTTACAGTAGAAATATATAGGAGGTTTTTAGTATTTTTACAAATTACTGTATCTGGAAGACTTGAATTTCTAATAAGCCATGAACTACAAATATCATTTCTTATGGTGATAGAAGGCTAAGAGTTACTTTTTTTATTGTTTTTATTAGGAAGCAGACAGGGATCTGGTTAAACATTATATAACACTTTTTTACATCTATATTTTAATTTTGTAAGGTTTTGCTTTAAGTATCTATAATCAGTTTAGTGACTTTCATTTTTTATAAATATTAACAGAATTTCTTCAACAAAGCCATACTTGGCATAATTATATGACCAAGAATATAGCTATTTTAAAATATTTTTTCTTACTGCAAAAGAATACTATTTGGTTTTGTTTATTGCTATTAATCTAGCCATAAATGTGCTATGATGTGAATATATATATACGTCCAAAGTTCATATTTTATATCTTATTCTTTAATATATTAAGACTACATGATGCAATTTAGGCCATGTTTGTAAAACCTTTGTGCTTAATGTCCTTATATGAGAAATTCCAAGCTAACCTTTCTGCTTCTACTTTTTCAGAACACAGAAATATGCTTATGCATCTCCTAAGATAGCCCTCAACAATGCAAAATATAGTGGGCACCCCAATCTAAGACTTTCTGCCTCTGTAACATTTGGAAATGGTGTTCTCTTCCCTGTCATCTGCCCACCTTAAAATATTTTATGTATAGCAGCTTCGGTAAACTGCAATATTCTAAAGTTCAGCAAATACATGATGAGATAAATTTGTGAAGTCTTGTAAAACATGAAGCTGTTGAACTATATCTGCAGGTCTGAGCAAGAAGCAAATAATATCATAATCACTACTTTCTTAAAATTTGTCCACTAATTGGGAGGCCATTATAAAGTCTTACTGATTCATACATTATCGTCATTTGGTAGTCTTTTCTTCAGCTTGATAACAAGACTTCTAAAAGATGAGACTCAAAATGTGTTCATAAGAGTATGCACAACATATCAAAGGAAATACATAATATTTACATGCAAATTGACATGGAGAATATGTGAAAAATAAATCTTAAGAATGTTGGCTGGTGATTGAAGGAATATAAGATTGTACTGGGTTCACCTTATTTATATAGGTCCATCAAGCAGAGACTCTGCCTTGAAAGTTTTAGCTTGACCATAGCTCTGTTAGGGTGGTGGTCAGAAATATGGACACAAAGATGTCATAGACTAAAAAAGGTGGACATGCCTAAACTTAATTGTACAATGGTAAACAGTATCCAAATATTTAGGGAGATTGGAATACTGTGTGACAATTTTCTTTTAATTCTAATCCACTCATGATAGAATATTATATTGATCCTATCCAGCTGTTCAGTCCACAGTATCCAAATATTTAGGGAGATTGGAATACTGTGTGACAATTTTCTTTTAATTCTAATCCACTCATGATAGAATATTATATTGATCCTATCCAGCTGTTCAGTCCAAGTACACTTTTAGTATCACTTAGTCCAGACATTAACAAGATATTTTGTGTAATTAAATTGGAAATAAACATTTCCGATTAAGATTCCTCATTCTTCTCTATAAAAATTCTAAGTGCCAAGGTCTTAGGTATATTCAGGTATCTCTTCCACGGCAAAGCATATTCTACAGAATGAGTTCCTTATACAAAATATAAAGGGGCATATCTCCTAAGATACCTCTTTATGCATTTGTTAATTAGCAATCTATTTTACAAGTACTCCTAAATTATTTTTAATAATTTTTAGAAAGTTTGCCTCTCTCTCTCTTTGACTAACCCTCTCTCTTCCATCCCCAGTTAAAGGAGCTCCACTTTCCCCATTTCACCCTTGATAATATCTGTCTCTGTTGTCTCCCCTCTCTTACACTCCTTCTTCCCCTTTATGTCCATAATTCTTTGTATAACCCACCCTTTCCTCACCCAGCTAATTATCACCATTTTACCCATTTCCCCTCTGGTAACACTTGTTTCCTATAGTTTTTCTCTCTCACAATCCCTTTTTCTCTTTCCATTTTTGTGGTTCTAGCATCCAAAGCTTCTAGTTTTAAGTAGTGCTCAGAAAAACCAAATTTTGCAACATGTAAAGGTGATCCTGAAAATTAAAGGTCTATTAGTGATTAACATACCTCAGCTCCAGAAAGAAATTAAACTTTTTAAGTGATCATAAAACTTATATCTTTCCAATATTTAATCACTTGTGGATTTTTCCACTTCTATACCTTTTATATCTCATGTTTATGCAATTCAGGATATAATCAAAATCTCAAGTTGATATGTTAATATGTTGTTAATATATCACAATAATAAAATCACAAGATCATATGTTAATATGTTGTTATTATTTCTTCATATGGTACCTCATAATGAGCAGAGGACCTATTGATTTTCATGATTTTATCTAAATGAATGGTAGTTGATTTCTGACACTCTTACTACAGATTTAGAAGTAGACTCCTATAAATTTTCTGTTTTTCCTTATGTTGACCCTAATAAGAAAACTGTTCATTCCATTTATCTTTGAAAATGCCTTTTACAGGTAACCAAGTTTTCAAACAGCTTTACTGGCCTTCAATAACATAATGAGGCCTAAGTAAGGTCTAAGAATTAACCAATTTTGGTACAAGGGGTCCTTATATGGCAATCATTTCTTTGGATGGATAATACTCTTTCATTTTTCAAAATCCTTTTATATTTAAGTATTAAACTCTTGGGTCAGGGAGCTAGTTAAACGGTTAAAATGTTGCTGAGAAAATGTTAGGACTGGAATACAGAATCCAGAATGCACCTATTTCAGCTGGGCCTGGTGATCTGACTGTTTTTCTAGTTCTTAGAAAGCAGAGGCAGGAAATGAGCTGGGCATGCAGACTAACCAGAAATGTCAATCAGTGAGCTCTGGATTCAACTGAAAGATACAGCTTCAATTAATGAAGTAGAGAGGAAGGCTCCAAAAATCATCATTTTCAAACATGTGCACATAGAAAAAATTATGTGTACTATATCATTATTGTAATATTTGTTACAGAATTCACCCTATAAAATAAAATTGGGTTAAGCTCATGATTTCTACAGATTCCAAACATTAACATTGCAAGAAACATTTACAACATGGTAGTATAATTTAGATCGAAGGTTTGAAGATTACCTATGAATTATACAATTATGCACCATGTAAGAAAGGCTCTGAAGAAGTAGAGATATTTGTTTCCAAAAGAAATTGCTATTATATTTGATTATTCAGTATGTTCAATGTTAAGTACCTTTGACCTTATCTTGTAGGTTTTAAGATCCAGTACCATAATTTAACACTTAAATTTTAGCATGGTATAAAATAATGGAGTTAGAATATATATTGTATCCCTAAGTTCATGAACCAGCCCTGGATCTTACGATCTTTCTTCCCCCTATTCTACAGTGCTCCCTGAGCCACAAGTGGGTGAGGTTTAATCCAGGACTCCTATTCAGGGGTGCACACTCTGCAAGTCTCTAGAATGTTTCGGGCCACTAGAAACTTGCACACATGAAATTGTGGCAGTGATAACACTGAGCACAGAACCCACAGAAACTTAAATTAAACAAGGGCCCAGAGTTGACTGATAAAAATTGCTGGTGGGCCAGACCTAGACCGAGAATTATTGGGGGCTAATTACTCTTGGGACAAGGAGAGTATGACTTACAATCTGGAGATAGCCTGACCTGACTGTAGTGGATGCATTTGCACTAAAGGGGTATCTTCACATTAATGCTTGACTGGATAGGACTTATTATATATGACAAAATACATGTGGCCTGGTGGGGATTGGGGACAGATGGGCAAGGGAAGGCATCTAAATTTGAGTAAGAACTGTTGTTTGAAATGTATAAAATGTATAAAACTCAACAAAATAAAAAAAAAAAAGGGCCTCAGATCCCTTGGAATAGGCTTTAGGATTGTTGCTAGCCACTATGTCAGTGCTGGGAAACAAACAAGATTCTCTAAAATTCATAAGATGTTGCCAGTGCATAAGTTATACATGTTAGGTAAAGAACATTAACAAAAATATGGCCAATTTTGCAGCTAATCACTTCTATAACTAGAGCTATCATAATGAGTATGAATGATGATGACCAAGTCATTGCTGTGCTGAAGAAAAGAAGCTCTTTTTATATATATATGAAAAGTTCTGCTGTATGTAGCATATTTTAAAAATTTTACTTTTGTTATTGCATAACTTCCTATTGTTTACAGTTATAAAAATACCTGTAATGAATGAAAACCTTTGATGTGAAGCTTTAACTCTTTCTTTTATTATGTCATTATTACTTATAATAGTCAATCAACAAGCTCTCATCATAAACTGCTACATAAAAGATCTCTTCAAATTTTCTTGATTCAAACAAAAAAAGATGAACCTTATTTTTCCAATTTTTAGAATCAGAGATTTTAATAGTTTGGAATAGATTATTATTTTTTTGTCTATGAGATACTGAATTGAGCCACATGTTGCCTCTCAGGTGTCAGTTGAAGAAGGAAAGCTAAAATGCCTCTTTCCCATGTTCAGTACCATAAAACAAAGAGAGAAAGGTTGTATTCCCCTGGAAATATGAATGAAAATGCAAGGACTTAGGTGGACCAATATGTCATTTCAACAGTAGCCACCAGTCACAATTTGGCTTTGAAATTAAAGGAATGAGGAAAAAGGTAGTTGAGGAAAACCCTGCATAAAATTTATAATGTAGATAAAACTTCACAGAATATTGCTTCTTCTGCATTCTGAATTTTATTGCATCTTATGAAATCTAAAGGAAAAGAAGTTAGAGTTTACCTGTTAATTGAGAGTGCTATCATTCTTTCTTTATTGTATTCTGATACAGGGAGAGTGAGTTCATTTGCTGCTGAGGATGAATGAAGTAAATAGATGCCTTAGAAACTGAGGCAAAATTTTCTCAGTTGGTCTCATATTTTGTTACAAAAGAAAAACTCACGGTAGTATCTTGTGGGTTGACAAAATTTAATTATCTTCAAATTTTAAACATATTTTTTAAATTTAAAACTGTTTATTACTCCTGTGAAAAAGTCTATTAAGCATTGCTGCAAATATAAATTTATAGGTTTATTATTTTCCTTTGGATTAATGTATTTTGATACATTCTAATAATGGAGTTAATGAATAGATTGAAATTTTGGTTAATAAATATCAGGTTTTTTATCTTTACTTGTGGTTAAATAATTCATTCTTTTCCTAAATTAACCTGCCTGTATCAAGTACTCTAATGTTAAAACATAACATGATATGGCAATTAATCTAAATCTGTGTACAACTTACCTGCCAATCAGTTTTCATGTTACTAATAAAGCCTATTTTATGGCTCATGATGGTATACATGTGTGTGTACGTTTGTGTGTGTGTGTGTGTGTGTGTGTTTAAACTAATGAATTAATCGCATAAATCAATGAGAGATAAAAGAAACTGTACAAAACTGAATAGCATGTGATATTGTCCAGTGCCTCACCAGGAGACTTGAACCAAGTAGAAGAAAATCCGTGTTTTAAGAATGCAATCTGTAGCAATTGTACTATTATTATGTCAATTTCTCAAACATTTTCCTATGATCTTCCTAAGTTCTGAAATAATGTATCAGATGGAAAACGGCATCACTGAAGCATTATGGGTATATGATAAAACTTCAACCAAGTTAAGTAATCATATAAAATCTATATTCAAACAAAAAAAACAAGTATAGATAGCCAGTTTTATATGTGTCCCAAGTAAGGGACACAGATAGTTTGATGATAGTCAAGTAAACCCCATGGCTTTGGTCATCACAATGAGTTAAAAGTCAAATAAATGGCATAGTTATTATTTACAAGATCAGTTCAAACCGAAAGATTTTGAGCTAAAACGGTTTGGATCATTAAATTTGGATTTTTGACAATGAGGGCAACTTTTTAGCAATAAATATCTAAACAGTTGCCCAAGTGCTAGTTTAAGAAGGCAGTGAGAACTTTAATAAAGCAGTAAGGCAGATGCTATTGAAAATTAACAAATATTATACCTTATTAGAGATTGATAAAAGGAGTGAAAATTTCAAAGTCCTGTTTGTTTCTAAAAAAACAAACAAATATGAATGCCACAGATGGAAAAAGCATCTTTCTTTGTGATATTTGTATGCATTTCTGTGCAAATTTATGTTGTCTTCTAAGATAGAACTGCAGCTATGCCAAGGAGATCGGAAACGTGAGCTTAAATCAGCGTGCCTCTCACCACTCACCAAAGAAGCTTCTTTTTGTAACAGAAGCAGACTCTTACAAAGTTCCTAAATTTGTCAAATGAAGGAATAAAAGTGACTGTGAGGTACTTAGCGCTAAAATCTACATCTAAGGCTCAGGGAACGTAATGGACGAGGAAGCAAAAGAGTCAGAAGGAAAAGACACCTGCTGTTAGTTAATGCATTCTAAACATGATAGAGAAGCAGCACCCATGAAATCTCTCCACAGCGTGGAGATCTACATAGTGACAAAACAAGGTATTCTGATGAGAAAAATATCATGATAGTCCCATCTCAAGCATCAATGGATGCTGAGGGTCAGAGAATCATTCTTCTCCAGGGATGACTTCCTTGAGAAATGATCTAATTCAAAATAGGCATTCATAAACACACATACATGGGAGCAACAAAAAATGGATTCAGTGCATTTTGTAGAATTTAAAAATAGCAATCAAAGAGGACAAGTAATTTTGATGGACAATGGACGTTGAAGGATCTGGTGCGAGACTGGGAAGGATGGAAATAATACAAAGACATGTATAAAATTTTCAAAAATAAAAATAATAAAATAAAAATGCCTTTAGGGAAAAAGAATACAGAACAGTATTCAGCTGATCTTACAAAATTTTCCAACATACTATTTATACTACATTTGGGACTTAGAACCACTCACCTTTCTTTCTTAAAGAGGAACTTTCTTACTCCAATTATGTGAGAACTCCTCATTAAAACACATCTAATAGATTAGTTCTTTAACAGGATCTCAAACCATCCTATTGAAGAAGTATCACTCTAAGGTGTCACTTCCGAGCATCTCATCTTACTTCCCTTAGTTCCTCTCCCTTTTCTCTAATGTCATTCTCTGTGTGTCACTGTTCTGATGTTTCCTTTCAAACTACAATCATTCAAAGGTTAACTCAAATGTCACACTTGTGAGTCCTCTGATCTCCTTTATTCTGTCAAAATTCACATTTCTTTTCTGACTATCATTACTTTTTGTTTGTTTCTCAGAATATTTAGATAAGTTTCATGCTTTTGCTAATTCTGTAAACTACCACCAAAAGTACAACACTGTAAACTGTCTGCTTCTGTAGCCAACGCAATTGATTGTATAGAGTTGCTCAATACATATCTAATGCACCATATACATCTATTCCTGAGCAATAACTGTTACCTGTCTCCAAATGGTTTATTTACTAGAAGAAGCGAACACATTGAAGAGATGAGAAACATTCTTATCTTACTTTAAATGAATTTAGAAAATAAGGCATTACAACTGGTACTTCTATTCATGAGTTGTTTACTTGAGATAACACATTTTAACTTAAAATATTTTTTCTTATTTGTTTCAGTTCTTGATTCTGGGTAATGATAAATTTTATCATCAATTACATTTCTCTAATGTAAAGAAAATTATTAAATTTGTTAAATTCCCTTGATATTCTTAAAATAATTCTTATCTTAGTTTTTTTTAAGGTTCTTTTCTTGGTCAATGATATTTATGTTTTATTTTTTTGTGACAGTATGTCCATTTATCCTCAGTTTGTCTGGGACTCCTTACAGAGACCAAGTTGGCCTTGATCTCACAGAGACTTACCTGCTTCTGCTTCTTGAATGCATGAGGACTTGTGCCACCATGCCAAGCTGTCGTTGATTAATTTTTAATATAAAATATTTGATCCATGCAATTTGTCATATATTTGTTTTTAAATATGTGAACATCAGAGATGGTGCTATGGCTCACTGTGCAAAGGTGCTTGTCAAAAGACAAACTGAGTTTTGATTCCCAGGAAACACACTGTGAAAGGAGAGACCCAACTCCAGCCTGATTTCTATGTGGAATCTGTGTTCCTCATACATGTGCGGAGACCCAGACACATACACACACACATACACACACACACACAATTTAAAAATGTAGCAAAACTTTTAATATGTAGTCCCCAAATATGTATTCTACATAATAAGTAAATTCTATTCTCATATCTGAAGCATCCAGATTTATAATGCTGTCTTTAAAAGGTGAATGAATGTGGTAGTCAATGACAGTAATCTTATAATTAGGAAGTTAAAGCAGGAAGATTATGAGTTTCTTGGGGGTCAACTTCAAATAGGTTTTTGTGAATTACAGAAAGCCTGGTCTATATAAATTAAGACTTGATTTAAAACAAAACACAAATAAGAGCAAACAGAATTGAAGGAAAAAAATATTTGTAATACTTTAAAGTATATTTTAAAGTGTTAAAAATAAATAACGTGTGTCTTTTACTTATCATTATTAATTTGTGTGTGTGAGTGTGCTGCCTCCACGTGTCTAAGTGCAACCATGTCAGGTAGTGCCCAAGAGGTCAGAAGCAGCATCGAAATCCCTGGAACTGGTGTTTGAGATGGCTTCTGTGGGAGGAAAATCAACCCAAGCTGTAAAGCCTAATAACCACCACAACAATGACAAGCACAACAAGCAATTTGTATTGGTACAGTAGTGGCACCTTTATCTTAAGGGCAATAAACAGCTATCAAATTGGATTAAAGCCCACTCAGTGGGAGGGAACTCGTGTATGTAAATATAGCCAAGCACACATGGCTTGGAGAGGTCATAGATACTAGAGAAAAACTTAACCTTTGTCACATCCCTAGACAAATGCAATTTCTTCCTGTATGATAAATATGAATCCTTATATTCAAAGACAAGGATACCTCCCACCACTCATCAAAGAACCTTCTTTTCACAAATAGAGGCTATTACAGAGTTCCACAACTGATCAAACACAGAGAATAGGTGTCTGAGATGCCCAGTCAAAGGTGACACATCTAAAATGAACCATGTATACCTAAGGTTCATGGAATAGGGATGGAGAGAATAGTAATGCATCATTCAATTCTCACTAGTTCAACGGAGGGTGATGAACACAGAGGGCCACAACCAGCCAAAGTGTAGAGAATAAGATATAGCAGAGTCTATGTCTCTGGATAGGACTCCTATATTAAAACTCTTCCACCCAGGGCTCTGGGAGCATTGGGGAAGATGAGGTGGAAAGACTGTAGGAACCAGGTGCAGTGGATGAAACAAAGCTCTCCAGGTGGCTGAGAACATGCTTCTATGAACTTACAGCAATGGTGACAGCATGCACAGGACCCATGCAAACTCAAATCAGAAAAAAAAAACACAGAAGTGATGAAATGGATAAGAATCTCCAACCTTCCCTGAGAAACTGGTGGCACCTGATCATTGCTGGGTGAGGAAGGGTTGGTCATCTTTAAGAGAGTGACACTAGATTGACTAATTAAGCTCCAATGGGTGAATTCATTCTGAGGGACATGTGGGTATACAAACTTGACAAATAGATCTCAGTATATATGACAGTATGCATGAAATCTGGTGCAGAGTTATAGGGACACGCAAATAAGGGAAGGTTCTGAAGACAATAAGATATATTGTATGAAATGTATAAAAATGTAATAAAAATTATTTTAAGAAAAGGTGTACTGCTCTTCCATAGCACCTGAGTTCAATTCTTAGCCCCCATGACAGGCAGTTTATACTTACCTGTTACTCCAGTACTTCCCTCACATGCACAAGCACATGCACACACATGTGAACACACACGTGAACACAAACATGCTCACACAGACACACAGAAATACACAGATAAGCACATACATGCATATACATACACATACATATACACATATACATGCACATAGATACACATACACATTCATACACAAATGCACATATATACACACATTTAAAAATGATAAAATATTTTATATGTCTGAATGATATAATTTATATGTTGATATAAGAATAAAGATTATTTGAAAGACAAATAAACATCATATATGCTTGCTTTGTCTGATTTGATATTTAAGTTATGATTTGCATGGTACACTGATTAAACTTATTTATGTCCTTGTTTTTCAAATATTTTAGTACATTTTTTATAGAATGTGATATAGAGATATGTAGGAAGCTTTGCTTGTAACATACTTTTTGAAATGAATTTTGGTACAATTAGGAGTTACCTTAGTTTCTTTGGAGAAAATTTCATAAATAATTACTCTTCTGGAGTTTTTTTTTTTCAAATTTCATGTTTCAATGTTCTGTGTAACTGGTTTACAGTTTTTTCAATTAAAGAAAATATAATGAATTTATTATTTTCAGCACTATAGTTTCCAAGTCTGTTTTCATTCACACAAGGTTACAGTCAAGTATTGACAGGACTATGCTCCTTTCTGGAAGCAAAACGAATATTTTCTCCTTTTTTTTTTTAATATATTTTAAACTGAGTTCTCATGATCAAAAATTCTGAGGTCATGTCAAGTGTTCTTTAAGTAAACTGGACAAAATGAAAATTAAAGAAACTTTTCATGTTGTGACTGACATGCAGAGTATTTTTTTAAAAAAATATTTTCTAATGAATTATTAGGTGTTTCATACAGAAAATCTCGATCTTAATTATATTTATACCTTTTTTTCCCACTGGAACCTCTCATAGCCCCCCAATTGGAATTCATACATTCTTTCATCTCATTTAAGATCTATTTAAAAAATTTAGTGTCCTCAGATGACATCAGTACAGGTTCATCTACCCGGATCTAGTCAGCCTACCCAGAATTCCCAGCATTAGGACATCTTTCTCCTCCTAGCCCAGCAGTAATCTGTCACCAACATTTCTTAAGCAAAGGTTCAGGTCTGCTACCCATTTTCCTAGTTCCATGTTCTGTTTCTTTCTGCTTGAGTTTTTATAGATCTTGAGCATTCTGAAACAATTGCTGTAAGTTTATATATGCAGGGTTCCAGGATCCTGTAGGTTTCTACTTTAGCATGGTCCTTTGTCAACTCAATGCCTCTTACTATCTTTCAACCCACTCTTTCTCAAAGGACCCTGAGCCCTGGCTGCATGAAACAATATAAGAGCTCTATCCAGGGAACTTTAATCTTCTTATTCCTAATCTCCATGATTTAGCCCTTTGTGATAGTTACTGGCCCTTTGTTAAATGAGGGGAGTTTCATTAATGAGAGTTGAGAGATTCATTAGTGAATTCTTTATCCCTTGTTCTGTATTGTGTGAACCTCAGGTGTAGAGGTTTCATTACAGATGAGCTGCTTAGGCAAGTGCAATTCGCAGACAATGTGTGTGCATCTGACCATCTGTGGTATTCCATATTACTCAACAAAAGACTGTATTAGTTATGCAAAAGAAGCTTCTTAGATGAATTCTGTCTGGGATAGTTGATGATTAATATAAGAATACACATTTTGCTTTTAGTAAAAAGCTATGATAGCCTAGGGATGTGACAGCCTTGGGGATTTCTGTAAGATCTATGAAATCTTCAGCCATGTGTATTTGGCTATGATTACAGTACCACACATGAGTTTCCTCCCATTGAGTGGGCTCTAAGACCAATTAGGTCACTGCTGATTAACCATAAGATAAAAGTGCTACTACTGCACCAATGTTAAATGTGCCTGTCAATGATGTGGTTATTTGTTCATGAAGCTGGTGTTAAGCCATCAATTGAAGTTCTCTTTTGGCTACTTGCATAGTACTCTGTAGAGCTATGAGTGCTAGACTTCAGGGGAGGTGGTTTCCTGGTCAGTTCCAGTTACATTGCTCCAAATCTAGTGTCTCTGTAGTGTGTACTGTCATCAGCAGAAGGGTCTTACATTCAAGTTCTGGGAGGCAATCAAGGACTGTGACAATAGTTTGTGTAATTTTAGGAGTTTCTTGGACCAGCCTGGCAAACAACTCAAAGGAAGGTTTCTCTACTGTCTGGCACTGTTTCTTTTTATGTAGCCTTCAGCTATGTACATGGACTCATGTAGAGTGGAATCTGTCATTAGGTTATTAGATTTATATGATTCTCTTTGGTGGTGTTTTATACAAGCTAAGCATTCTCTCTCTCTCTCTCTCTCTCTCTCTCTCTCTCTCTCTCTCTGTCTCTCTCTCTGTGTGTGTGTGTGTGTGTGTGTCTGTCTAAACTGCCCTCCATGCCTTCCCCAATTAAAGTGTCCCCATTTGTTCCTTGATAATACCAGTCTCCTAAGGCCCCACCTCTCTTTAGCACCTTCTTTCTTTTTCCCCACGGTTAACTTTGTATAACACTCCCTCCTCCCTTCCATTTAAACACTGCCTTTTGTCTATTTCTTCCCATTGAAACACCTATCTCCTACTATTTTTCTCTCTCAGGTTTATTATTTCATTTACCTCCCTGGCTTCTTTCATTTTCCTGGTTGCTGAAGTTACATCAGAACACATACTCACATATCAGGGTTCAATGTTATGATGCACTATGAAAAAGAACATATATTATTTGTTTTTCTGATTCTTTTACTTTACTTAGCATAACATTTTCTAATACCATCCATTGCCTAAAAATATCATTATTTTGTCTTTCTTTACCTCTGCATTCTAACTCCATTGTGTAAATATAACACATTTTCCTTATCCACTTTATCAGTTGAGGGACACTTGGATTGCTTCCATTTGTTAGCTATTATGAAAAGAGCAGCATCAAACATGGATGTATAAAAAATCTCTCCAATAAGATAAGTCCTTTGAGTATATACAAAGGAGTGATCTAACTGGGTCAAATGATAGATTTATTTTTAGATTTTTTAAGGATTCTCCACACTGTTTTCATTGGTGTTGCATAAGTTTACAATCTCATCAGCAGAGCATGAGCATTCCTCTTTCCCAGCATCCTCTCCAGGATTACAGCATTTGTTCTCTTGTTCTTGCCGGTTTGACTAGGATAAGACGAAATCTTAAAGTGGTTTTAATTAGAGTTTCCATTCTTATTATTGATGTTGAGTACTTTTAAGATGTTTATCAACCATCTTTATTTCTTCTTTGAGAATTTTCTGTGCAGATCCTTAGCTCATCCTTTATTTAGAGAAATTATTTCCTTGAGTCTTTGGTTTTGGAGTTCTTTATTAATTTTGAATGCTAAACCTCTGCCAGATGTGTCACTGATGAATATTTTCCACCATTTTGTGAGTTTTTACTTCAGTTCCTTGGTTGTTTATTTTGCTTACAACCTTAATTCCTGAGCAACTGATGTCTGATTTAGAAAGTAATTTCCCACAGTTATATTTTATAAATTAGTGCCACAGTTTTCTTCTAGAAGTTTCAGAGTTTGAGCTTTGACACTGAGGTCCTTGATCTATTTGGAGTTGTCTTTGTACAAGGTGAAAGATAAGGGTACAGTTCCATTCTTCTACAGCTGGAGATCCACTTTCGCCAGCACCATTTGTTAAATATTCTATCTTTCCTCCAGTGAGTGTTCTTGGCTCCTTTGTCAAATATCAGGTGGCTGAAATGTATGTACTCATGGCTGAGGCTTCCACTGATATTTGGTTCAATTTTTGTGTCACTACAATGCTGTTTTATGACTACACCTCTGTAATATAGTTTGAAATCTGGTACATCCCATTCTGTACTACTATTTGTGCTCAGGGTTGCTTTGGTTATCCCAGATCTTCTGTGCTTCTATGTGGATTTTAGAATTTTTTTTATAATTCTTTAAGGACTGTCATGGGGATTTTGATTGTGATTGTATTGAAACTATATATTGGTTTTGGTAGGATGGTCATTTTCACAATATTAATTCTTCCAATCCGTGAGCATGTGAGTTTCTTCCATCTTCTGGTATCCTCAGCAATCTCTTTCTTTAAAGTTCTAAAATTTTCATTGTAATATACTTAATGGCTTTGTTCGAGGTTATTCCAAATTTTTTAGGCTATTGTGAATGAGAGGATTTCTTTGTACTCTTTCTTCAATTGCTTGTTATTGATACATAGAAAGCTAATGATTTTTGTAGACTAATTTTGTAACCTAATAATTTACTGAATGTATTAAACATTTCTAGGAATTTTCTGGTGGAATTTTTGTCATGTTTTAGGTTTATTATCATGTCTGCAAAAAGGGTTACTTTGACTACTTTTCTAACAAGTAATCCTATAACTTCTTTCTCTTTTCTTATTGTTCTAGCATGTGTTTCAAGCACTCTATTAGAAAGGATTGGAGGTAGTTGACAGCATCATTTGGTTCCTGATTTTATTGGAAATGCTCCAGTTTTTCTCCATTTAGAATGATGTTGGCTGTGTTTTGTTTTTTTTTTTTGTTTTTTTTTTTTTTTTTGTATATAGATTTAATTAGGCTAAGTATGCTCCTTCCAGTCCAATCCCCTCTAGGACTTTTGAAACAAATACATGTTAAATTTTGTCAAAGGCCTATTCTGCACTATTGACATGACCGTTTAATTTTTCTCTTTGAGTCCATTTATGTGCTTCATGTCATTTATTGACTTATGTATATTGAACCACTCCTACATCTCTGGAATAAAGCTGACTTCATCATAATGGATGATCTTTTTGATGTGTGTTTATATGGTTTGCAAGTATTTTGTTGAAAATTTTTCCATATATGTTCATTAAGCATATGGGTTCATAGTTTTCTTTTTGGGTTGTAGCTTTACCTCTTTTTGGTATTAGAGTGATGCTGGCTTCATAGAAAGAATTTGGGGTATCTCCCTCCATTTTTGACTATCTTTTTAACTAATTTAAGCAGTATTGGATATAGATCTTCTTTAAATATCTGGAAGAATTCTGCTGTGAATCTACCTGGGCCTCGGCTTTTTTGGTTACGAGGTTTTTGTATTACTATGTCAACTTCCTAATGTGCTATGTGCCTCTTTAAGCTGTTGATCTGTTCTTAGGTTTAACTTTGAAGATTTCTATGATTCTATGCATCCATTTCCTTAAAGTTTTCAAATTTAATAGCATATAGGTTTTTAAATGATTCCCTTATAATGTTCTGAATCTTTTCATTGTCTGTTGTGATGTTTCCACTTTTTTCTCTGATTTTGTTGATTTGGAGTTGCTCTTTCTTTTGGTTAACTGGGTCAAGGGTCCTTTTATCCTCTTTATCTTTTCAAATATTATTTGTATTATTTATTTATTTATAGTTCATTAATTTCTGCTCTGATTTTCATTATTTCTTCTTGACTGTGTTTGAGTTTCATTTGTTGTTGTCTTTAAGTTTCTTGAATTGCAATGCTGTTATTTGTACTCTCTTTTTCTTAGTGTAGGCACTTAGAGCTGTAAATTTCCCTCTTGACTGAGTTTAAAGTTTCACAGAGATTTTGTTGGGTTGTATTGTCCTTTTTGGTTATTTCCAGGACTACGTTTTTTTCTTATTTCTCCTTAACCTAATCATCATTCAGGAATGTGTTTTTAGTCTCTATGTGTTTGTTAAGTTATTAGGGCTTCTTCTGGTGCTAATTTTAAACTTTATCACATTGTGGTCTGATAGAATGTATGGAAATATTTCAATTTTTGTATGTGTTGATGTATGTTTTATACCCCAATACCTGACTGCTTTAGGAGAAATTTCCATTGGGTACTGAAAAGAATGTATATTCTTTGGTGCTTAAATGGAATATTTGGTAGAGGACTGCTAGGTGCATTTTGACATACGGTATTTTTTACTTCATATGTCTCTTTGTTTATTCTCTATCTGTTGATCTGTCTAATAAAGACTGAATGGTATTGAAGTCACCCATTATTAGTGATTTGGGATCAGTCTGTGTCTTAAAACCCTGTAGTACTGATTTTATGAAGTTGGGTGCACCTGAGTTTGATGCATATATGTTCATGATTGTAACATCTTCTTGGTTAATTGTTCCCTTGATCAGAATGTAGTGACACTCTTTATTTCTTCTGATTAGATTTAATTTAGAGTATATTTTGTTAGATAGTAGAATGGCAAATCCTGCTTAGTTCTAAATGACATTTGATTGGAATATTTTTCCCATCCTTTCACCTTAAGTCAGTGCCTCTCTTTGAAGATGAGATGGGCTTTTTGCAGATAACAAAAGGATGGGTTTTGTTTCTTGATCCATTCATCTATTCTGTGTTTTTTGACTTGGGAGTACAGTCCACTGATATTAAAGCTATTATTGAAAGATGTGTATTGATTCCTGTCATTTTAAATTCTGATGGTATCTTTGGTCTAATTTTGTGGTTCACTAGTTAGACCTTTTTTAGCTTCATGCTGTTGCTCCTTGGGCAGAGTCATTCCTGTCTACAGGCCATATTGCTTCAAGTATTCTCTGGAGGACTGGTTTTCTAGAAATGAATTATTTCAGCATAGTCATGTTGTGGAAGATTATTCTTTCTTCTTGAACTATAGTAGACATCGTTGGTGAGGAAATTATTCAAGGTTAGTGTCTATGTCATTTTGAACTGGGAATACTGGCCAGGATCTTCTTGCTTTCATAGTTTGTATTGAAAAGTCAGCTGAAATTCTGATAATTTCCTTTATATTTGAAGTGTTTTACTTTTGTAGCTTTCAGAAGTCTTTCTTTGTTCTGCACGCTTAGGTTTTTACAATAATATGGCATGGGGAGTTTCTTTTCTTAACTATTTTGGTGTTGTATATGCTTCTTATATTTATATGGGAATGTCTTTCCTTAATTTGTGGAAATTTTCTTCTACAATTGGTTGAAGATATGGTCAATACTTATCCTGAGATTATTTTCCTTCCTCTATAACTATGATGTGTAAATTTCATCTTTTCATGGTGCCCCACAATCCCTGCATATTCCAATTCTATGTTTTTTAAAAAAAATAATATTTGCTTGAGTGTTCCAATTCTTTAACCTTGCAGTCCTTTCTTGATATTCTGCTTTCTGTTCATTCTATTGATGAGTCTTTCTCACATCCTTTCAAATTGGCTTATTGAGTTTTTTACTTCTTGTTGCATTTCTGCCTAACTTTTCTATCTCTATTGTAAACTGAGTTGTAAGTTTATCCCTTTCTTATTTTAGTTCTTTCATGTGTTTGTTTTTGGGTTCTTTATATTAATTAAAATCTTTGATTATGTTTATCATCATTCTTTTAAACTCTGTATTCTGGGTTATCTCTATTGGGCTCTTGTCGAATTCTTCTACAGGACTGGTGGTGTTAGTGGTGACATATTATTTGGGGTTTTCGTATAATTATTTTTTACTATCTTGTCATGTGGATTTCTTTTGTTGTTTGCAATTCTGTGTTAGACTCTGATTCTGTTTGTATACTTAGTTGTTTCCTTACTGTATATAAAAAGGTGATAAGTCAAGGCTTCAGGTTTTCTTTGATTTTATATATGAGGGACCAGATGACTCTAATCCAGAGTTCCCTCAGAGGCTCTCTCTTAAGGTCTAGGTCCCTCTAGCCAGTAGACACAGACCAATGTGGGAAAACTACTCTCTAGAGGCTGAATTCAGGCTTTCTCAGGTAGTCTTCAAAGCTCTTGGCCCCTATAAAAGGTTACAGAATCATAAATCTGCAGTAGTGGAAAGAGGTGCAGATGGTACAAATGTAAAGTATGGGCAATGTGTAATTTGGAGTTTTCACAGCCTGCCAGAGGCAAGAACATAATCTAGAAACCTGGGAACAAGGAATAAGAGTGTGCCTGTGCCCAAGGCTAGAAGGGGAACAGGATTTTTGGTTGAGGGGAGGGTGAATGTGTTACTGGGGTAAGGGACTATAGATGCAGTGTGCAGGATGAGAATTACCAGGGAATTAGGCTGATCTGCAGAATCCAAGGCAAGTTGGGGGGGTGGAGGGTAACCAGGGTAGAAATCAGGTCTCAGGAATGCAATGGCAATATGGGGATGGAGACAGCTTGTGAGAGTTCTAATGAACTAGACTGAAAAACTGAGTTGGTTTGAGTATGAGGTTCAGAACACAGTGGATGGGTCTGGACTAAGAGAGTTGTCTGGGATATGGGGTGCTAAGAGCAGAAGCAGAACTGTGCCCAATCCTAGAAGTAACCTGGTTTACCAATTGTAAAGTACCAGAGTACTAGATATTGTACTTCAGGTTTAAGTTACATTTGTAGTTTAAGAAATCTATCTGAAACACATACCTCAAGAATCATCAATTCTCAAAGCTACTAATCATGAAAATGAAAAAGGAAAACATTTTGATCTCATCTCTGATAATACCTTCAATTTAAATATTATTATTATATTCTAAAGTAGTATAAAATACAATTTTCAGTACAATGAAAGTAAAGTTTATACCCAAGTTATGTGAATGGTCAATAGTTTTGCAATTATTGTACAAAATCAGCCTATCACTTATACCTCCAATCTTGGCTAATCTGAAAAAGAAGTTCTGATATTTGAATTCCACTGGAATTGTACATTTTGTTCTTTGCTCTCACTAAAGGGTTTACCTATTTCACTATCTTTATGGGAGAAAGATTATATAGTGTATTTTCTTAGTAATCTAGGCAATGTTATTCCATCCAAAAATATTGTAAAATGAATGAATTTCAAGAAAATAAATGTTATATAAAACAAGTATTATTAAGATAATTTTAGAATTCATTATTGAAATAAAATGAAACTTTTTTGAAATGAGACTATTTCAGCCTTTGGAACAAAATATACTTACTACTAGCTCATTTTTTTTCTCCATAACCTAAAAGGATATATCAAAACTTGAATTCCAAAAATATTTAAAATAAATTTTCTTCTTCTACTTTCCCTAACAAATTTACAGAATTTGATGTGCTCAATTTTTATTGAGTTCAGTTATACCAGGCTTATAAAAGTAAAAAATGTCAAGTTGTTAAAAATATTGATATAAATAAATGACACACTCCACATTTTATTAAGTACAAGAAGGACACCGTAGAAAAGCAAATGAATGCTGGTTTGAGAGCTAAGGATCTGGAAGGTCTTCTGTTGGAAAAACATTGACACAACAGTTTCATGCACCAAAAGCCACAGTGAACAAGAACCCAGGAATGAAAAGTGACTGCTTTGAGGAAATCTATATATGCCTCCAAAGAGAAAGTCGCCATCAAATAATAATCTGATTTCTATAAGTAGAGAGAGGGACAGCAGTGATTTGGGCTGGAATATTCAGACAGCAGATAGTCATCTATAAACAAACCAAATGTTAGGGTATGAGAAGTTACCTTCAGTCCTTAGGAAAATAATAAACTTATACATCTAATTATAGAAATTATTATTTTGCAGTTAGAGTCACAACTAATAGAAACCAGAAAATAAAATAATATTCCAAGAACCTGATCTGTCTATCAACTACTTTATGCTTTGGAGCTTGGAAGAAGCAAAGGGATCTAATATAAAAAATGTAAGTTTCACTAAAATTGCCAATTGAGAAATTAAGACTTCATACACAAGCCAAATCAGCAATGTTGCAGGAGTAAGCTAGGGAAGTTGTATATCTGATTCAGATATTCAGGAATAAGAAGGTAGCAACCATATCATAAAATAAACAAGCAAGTTTTTATTTGGTAGCTATATGTTAAATATACAAACATTAAACTCAAGAAGATAGAATTTCCTGTTTCTATCTTGAACACTTTGAGATCAATGTAAAAAAGATATTTTACAAATACTTATGATATGAGTGGTGTCAATGAAGACACACACAGTAAAAGATAAAACTATTAAGCCACGAATATACATTCACCTGTCCTGTGATGCATATTATAGTAATGAAGTATGACAAATGACTCAAATTCAATATGCTTTGAAAAGGGGGCATTGAAAAGTAGCTTATATACCAATAGCTAGAAACATGTGTGGAACATAGGGGCAGCTGGAAAGAAATTACCTTATGATATAAATGTCAGTGGACATTAGTTTAACCAGAAAATTTTAAGGAATCATTAACAAAAGGAACGTGAAAAAGAATTTCAGTCTGTATCAAAGAGCCCAGTTCCAGTCGCGGAGAGCTCACTTCTCTGAGTGAAATGAGTGCAAGGAGATGGAACAAAGAAAGAGTCTTAGAAAATATGCATTGTACTCCCAGTATTATCTAATTGAAATAGGAGAAAAAGAAGATGATAGATAGATTATAGACAAAGTGATGATAATAAAAATTGAGAGGTGATGTATATATAGATAGACTACTGATAGACAGATGATAGATAAATGATAATAGATGGTAGGTACATAAATGATAGATAGATATATAGATAGATGATAGATAAATAGATAGATGATAGATAGATGATATGGAAAGAGAGAGAGAGACAGAGACAGAGAGAGACAGAGAGAGAGAGAGAGAGAGAGAGAGAGAGGCAGTGTGACACAAAAAGTGCAGTTGCAGGACATGCCAGCAGAGACATGGGAGCATACCAATAGAAAACAGTGGTAAACCTCAGAAACTCAAGGAGCACAACTCCAAAAGAACCAACACGAAATGCTGCATCCTTCAGCAGATCTGCTGTTCAGATGGGAATCAGGAGGTAAGTGTATTATATATGTGTTGTGAAAATAGTCTCATCTTGTTCAATTCGAGTGACAGAACGAAGTTGTTTTTATATTATTGAGGATTTGGCTCTGAATACACAACCATTCTTTCAGGGCCCACTCTCCAAATTCAGAAGAAGTCACAGGGGACAGGTTTTTGAAAATGATTTGCTGCATACCTCTTGTTAGAGGGAAAATTCTCTGCACCAGATCCAAAGTACTTCTGTTCAGATTCAAAGACTAAGTGAGACTAGCTCCTGGAAGACCTCTTAGCATGAACAGTGATTAAATGTGTTAGAGTTAAGAAATGCCAGTGGAAACTTGGAGACCATCCTTTCAAGTTCTGGAAATCGGAAAGACATTTATAGTTTTGGTAGAAAGAAAGACTATACTGCCAGGGCAAACAACACAAAGATTAGCAGAAGTCTGATACCACAAGGCTCTTATGTCATCAGTACAGCAACCCACGACAGTGCAGACACAGTCTGGGATTTCATACAGGTCCATGAAGAGAAGGAACTCTACATCGAGTGCTGACAACTTAACCAAAGTCTTTTAAAAATGACTTCTGCAAAGAATTGGTCAATGGGGCATCCCAGCCTGTATTCCTGGGGAAAAACACCTGTAGACTTTTATATGACTTCTTTAATATTGTAAAATTTTAAATGTGCAAGTTCATGTGTTTTTGTAAACACATTATTTATCCCCAGTTCATACCATAAAGGTTGTGACAAAAATAAAAAGATAAAAATAAAAATAAAATAAAAAAGGCTTCTTGCTGCTCAAACATCAAGATGGCAAGAAGAGAATATTATCCCCGAAACCATATGGGCTACGAACCACAAAATTCCTGGTTGGATTGTAAATCTCGGACATATGTCCAGTAGTAGACTGCTCTTTGAGTTGTGCTTTTTGAATTAGGAAAATAATGACAAAGAAACTGACTGTACTTGATATATATTTTAAATTTAACAGTGCTTTATCCTATATGCTCTCTTTGCCTCTTCCCCATTCCACCTTAAGATAGACTGTTCCAAAGCTACAAGTTACCCAGGTGGCCTCAGTAACTGAATGCTAAGATTGTTTGAAGATATTTGATAGATAATGGACTCCTTTATTTTTTCCTCTTTTCATACTCCCTTAAGCTAGACTTATATAATTTCACTGTTCCTTTAATGAATACTTCTGTTTAGTTTCATTCATATTTTTCTCAAATGTTAGTCACTGTTCAACTTATTCAACTTAGTTCATTTCCATTTATATCCTAAATAAAACTTATCTTTCTACAATGCAGCAGCTAACAAACATTCCTAACTCCAGTTCCAGAGTATCTAATGCCCTCTTCTGACCTTTGTGGGTATCTATGTACAAGCAAGTAGCACACTCATACAAATAATAAATAATAATAACAAATAAAATATTTATAAAACAATACATCTATTTTTGCCTATAAAATGTACCTCATTGACAAAGTAAAATGTATTTTATGGTAAAAGGAGTATAAAAAGGCATTGTAAGATAATGTAAATTAAAATGAATCAGGTAAAAATGTTCTAATAACTTGCAGAGTAAGTTTTAAAGAAAATTAGTCAGAAGAACTAAAGATAACTTTATATTGATTGATTGATTGAGCAATTAAACTACCATGCAATCTAATTCTAAACATATACTTATAAATATCTGGGTCCCCACTGGATGTTAAGGCACAAATTGACCTCAGGAAAAAAAGAGTGAAGCTTCAGTATTGCCTTCTCCATGTTTGATAAGCTATGCAGAAAAAAGTCAGCAAAGGAACATAAAAGTTAAATGAAATTTTAGGTTATAGAGTAGACAGTCTCTCACCATCTAAGGGCACATTTTACAAAATATACCGCATTTTATGATACAAGGAAGTCAAAGCTGAAATAATTTCCTGGATCCTATCTCTATCAAGATGAAATATAATTATATATTAACAGCAAGAAAAATCACAGAAAACAGAGTCAACTCATAGAAATTGAACATTAAACTATTCAGTGATGAATAGAGCGACAAAATGTCAGAAAAAAATTAGGAAAGAAATTAAGAAAGTGACAATGCAGCATGCTAGAACCTATGGAATACAATAAAAATAGTTCTGAGAGTGGAATTTAGAGCGATGGATATGTAAATTAAAATATATAGAAATCTCAGATTAATAATGATAACCTTCAAGATTTTGTATAAAAAAGAACAAGAGAGCTGAAACTCAGTTGATAGAAAAAACATAATTCAGATCTGGACACAAATGAATTAATCCCATCACTCAGGAACAGAGACAAGCAGATCTTTGTAAGATCTAGACCAGCCTGATCTTCATGTTGAGTTTCAAAAAAGTTGGTGCCATAGCAACACCATCTCTCAAGCAAAAAAACAAAATAGCAAAGAAAAAAAAATCAAAACAAAATATATTGGGGATATGGATAAATTCTGAGACATATATAACCTGCTAAACTTCAATCAAGAGGCTAACCACAGCATTATTAGATCTTTAACAATCAATGTCATTGATATGTTAATGAAAGTATCTCCTAACTTAAAAAAAAAAATGGTTCATACCCTGATGGTTCCACCTCTGACTCATCCAGAAATTTGTTGAAAAACAGTATCACCAACCAATGCTCCTCAAAACATTCCATATAATAACGCAAGAAACGCTAACAAATTTAGTATGCCATTGTTATTAAAATTTCTCTTTGGAAGAGGCAGACTAACTTAACCTGCCTCTCTCTCCCTGCTTGCAACCCAAAGGGTCCCCCTCCTCCAGGCCTCGCAACAAACATACAAAGTTCTTCAGTCACAGTTAAACCGGTTCTAGCTAGTTTACTTGGGCTTACTAGCAGAGCATTGGGTGAGGGGTTACTTACAGAACACAGGCACCCACCCTCCCCTCCACAAGTTCCATTAGTAAATCCACATGGCTGGGATCTTGAGACTTCCCAGTGAACAGAGCCTAATGGCCCATGGGGGAGGGGAGAAAAGGGCCGGCCTCCTGGCTCCCCAAGTTTAAATACATTTAGCCCCTCCCCTTCTCACATCCAAGGCCAATAGACTGGGAGGGTGGAGCATAGGATTTTCCCAGCTCCTCATCTTCTGCTCAAGGTGGTCTTGGGTGATACCACTGAAAGGGATGTTTGTCCACCTTTTCCCTCAGAGAAGCAATTCACTTTACAGCCATGTTAATGTTACTCTTTTGCCAAAACTGGATAAGGACACATACACACACACACAAACACACACACACACACACACACACACACATGCATAGGCATATATATGCATAGATAAACAAAAAAAATTACAGGCCAAATTCATTGGTGGATATAGAAACAAAAGTTCTCACTAAAATACTCATTTCAATTACACATTTTAAGAAATCATTTACCAAAATAAAGTTGAATTTATTGCAGTGTTACCAGGATGATACATATTCACAAATCGCCAAATATAATACAGTACATATATTATAATACAGAAATTGAATACTCATATCAAAAGA
This sequence comes from Eospalax fontanierii, assembly GCA_035773235.1. Lineage (NCBI taxonomy): Eukaryota > Metazoa > Chordata > Mammalia > Rodentia > Spalacidae > Eospalax > Eospalax fontanierii. Next base: position 89,930,146 of record CM069524.1, read on the forward strand.
CTCAAAAAGTCTTTTTGAGAATGTCCAAAAGCCTTCATGTCAAAAAAATAAAATCAACGGAGGAAATTAGGCATATTTTATTTGTCATACAAACCAATATTTTACTCAATGGGAAAAATAAAGCATTTATACTAAAATTAGTATTAAAAATATTGTCCACTTTCTCAAGTATTATTCAATACAGTTCTTTAAAACTTAGCTAGAGAAATAAGAAACAAGAAAGAAATAATTTATGTAATAAGGGAATGAAGACATTATATCCCCAGTTTTAGAAAAAAAGAATTCTATATGTAAGAGAAACTAAATAATCCAACAGAAAATTCTACTTTTGGAAAAATAACAAAATACAAAATCAACATATAAAAAGAGTAGCCTTTTTATATTAATAATGAACTTGAGAAAAAAATCACAAAAGTAATCTCATTTACAATTGCTACACAGTAATAAAGCATTTATAAATCAATTGAAGAATATAAGTGGAAAACTTCTGAAATGAAAAGTTTAGGCACTTAGAATGAAGTTAACATGAAAATAGAAGCAGGATTGGCTCAGTGAAGAAAGGGGATTTGTGAGAGGAGGAAGGAAGCCCAACTAGGACACAGAAGGTGGATTGGTCAAAATATGTGACATACCTGAATTTTAATTAAATCTATCATGATGCAAAATGAATACGCACCAAAGTAAATATGTGAAAAATGATTTGAGTTTGTCAAGCAATGACAAAGGATGTGTATTGTATACAAATCACCCAGGGAGAGAAAATTCATATTTAAGATCACACCGGTGGACTGTGCATCTATGGAAAGAATGCAGAGAGGGATTGTGCAGAGCGAGATTTCTAAGGTATAGTCATGTACTTTACTGTAAATTTTAAAAGTGTATCATGGAAGGATGTACTGAACTAAATTAATCTGGCACTGCATTATTAAATATTAAAGAGTATTAATAAAAATTTAAAACATGTTAAACTCTTAGACTTTTAAACTAGACTCTTCCAGATGGAATAGAATCCTCAGTCTCCTGTTAATGAAATCCTAAGTACAAATAAAGTTCAGAATTTCCCTCTACTTTAAAGTCATTCCTTCCTTGAACCCAAATGTAGAAGAGCTGAAATACAACAGGAATACTAAGGAAGGAAGCAGAGAAGCCATCATAAGCAAGCGAAGTATAGGTCAGTGTAGTGGTTTGAATGGCAATGCTCTCCATAGACTGTACACATTTTGGACATGTAGACTCATGTATTTGTATAATTGATCTCTAGTTGGTAGGTCACTGGAGGTAAGATTTGGGGGTTTATAGGACTGTTCCCCTTCCTGCTCTCTCTCTCTCTGCTTACTGTGTGCAGATAAAATGTGATAAGTCCTCTTTCTGATCCTGCCATCATGCCATGCCTTCTCAAACATCATGAGCTCTCACTCTAGAACCATAAGCCAAAATAAATCTTTCTTGGTAAGATGTTTCTGATAGTGATATAGTATCACAGACATAGATAATAAATAATAAAATGTTGGTCATTGATACAAATATTTATTAACTGTTTTATGATTATTCCTCAATAACTAATGTCCTGAGTTCTAGCTATTTTAGTCATAACCATGTCCTGCCATGAAGAATAACTGAAAATTCACTGTGTTTTCAATTTTAATAATATAACACCGTTAATACAATTATTATAATTTCCCACAAATTCACTCTAAATTTCATCCTGCAATCAGTAATTCTCCAGTCCTACCAGGGCTTAAAATATTTGTGGAAGAAAATTAGGGTATATCATAAAAATATCAAACTAAATGATCAGCTTCCAAATTGATGTTTTCTATGCAGTTTTGTCTCCTTACTGTCTCCTTTATTTTTATAATTTTAAATTTATTTATTTCCATTTGAGTCTATTCCATGATATCCTGTTAGATTAAAAACAGAGTAATAATATTTCATTATCCACTCGTCAGTTGAGGGACACAGGTTGTTTCTATTCATTACGTACTGTGAAAACAGCCACAACAGGCATGGATGTACAATATCTCTGCAATAAGATGAGTCTTTGTCTATATGCCAAGGAGTGGCATAACTGCTAAAAAGGCAGATTCATTTTTTAGTTTTTTTTTTTTTTTAAGTATTCTCCACACTGCTTTCCATAGGGGTTGTACGAGTTTACAATCCCACCAGAAGTAAATGAACAGTCCTCTTTCCCCACATCCTCTCCAGCATTTGGTATGATTTTTTTTTCCTCTTTATCTTAGCCAGTCTTACTTTGGGAAGATAAAATATTAAAGTGGTTTTAATTTTCATCTCCATAATTATTAATGATGTTGAGCAACTTTTAAGATGTTTCTCAGTCATCTTTATTTCTTCTTTTTAGAATTCTCTGTTCAGATCCTTAGCCCATCTTTTAATTGGGTCAATTGTTTCCTTCATTCTTTTTTTTTTTATTCTTTATATATTCTGGATGTTAATCTCCTGTCAGATGTGTCAGTGCTGAAGATTATCTCCCATTCTAGGGGTTTTCTCTTCACTTCCTTGGTTGTTTCTTTTGTTGTACTGAAGCTTTTTAGTATAAAGAGGTCCCACTTGTTGATTATTGACCTCAATTTCTGAACAACAGCTGTCTGATTTAGAAAGTCCTTTCCTATACCTATATCTTTAGATAACTGCCAATGTTTTCATCTAAGAGTTTCAGGCTTCACATGGTTGGAATTGACTTTTGTGCAAAGTGAAAGATAAGGGTCTGGTTTCAAGGAGTAATCCCTGGAAAAGAAATCAAATGATCCCTTTTTGCAAATGACATGTCTAAAATGCCATCAGAAAACTTCTAGAAATGATTAACACTTAGATTAAAGTGATAGGTTATAAAATTAATTTACTAAAATCTGTAGCATCTCTATATACCAATAACCAGCAATTGGAGAAAGAATACAAGGAAACTCTTCCATTCACAATAACCTCACAAAATCCTGACCAAAAATATTAAAGACTTCTACAGTGAAACTTTAAATCTTTAAAGAAAGAAATTGCTGAGGACACCAGAAGATTAAAAGACCTTCCAGGATCATGGATTGGAAGGAATGATATTGTAAAAATGACCCTCCTACCAAAACCAATATATGGATTCTATGCAATTCCAATAAAAGTCTCCATGTCAGTCTTTACAGCATTAGAAAAAATACCCTTTATTTCATATCGAAGCACAAAGACCTCGGATAATCAAAGCAACCCTGAGCACAAGGAGCAGTCTGTGTGGGGGTTACTACTATAACAGATTTCAAAAATTATTGCAGAGCTATAGTCATAAAACCAACATGGTGCTAGCACAAAACAGACATGAAAACTAATGGAATGTAGAAGACTCAAACATGAATACATGCAATTTAATCCACTTAATATTTGACAAAGGGGTCAAGAATACTTATTGGAGGAAACAGCATCTTCAGCAAATGGTGCTGGCACAACTGGATCTCCATCTGTAGAAGAATAAAAATTTCATGACAATTTAAAAATAATCACCTATTTGTATCTGGTATATTATATTTTTCCAGTTTTCTTCTATTTATATAAAAATTATTTGGTATTCAACTGATGCTAGCTTTGTCATATATTTCCCAGTTTTAAGCTCTTTTGTTCTCCATAGAGATGATGTTTCTGACGTTTGCCTGTTGATCTCTGCTATGAAATTTTAGGTCAGCCTCAGCAAAATACAGATGTTCTCATGTAAAGTCACCATTTTTTCAAAATTTACATTTCTCTTCTGTTATTAATACTCTACTAAAATATTTATGAAATGTTGACTATGTAGTGGCCAGTGATTCCCTAGATTCTCTTTTGGAATCAATCCAATTAAACTTTACTTACCATTATTTCATCAAAGTAATGTCAAATTTTAATTATCTCAGATTTTTAGTAAATTTATTAAATTACTATTCTTCTCTGAAAACACTGTTGACATCATTTTAAGGCCATCTGATTTCCCTAATTTTCTTTCCAGTTGTTGGTGTCTTTACTAGTTTCCTGATGCACTCTGCATCTCTCTATGGCTAGAGCTCTGTTCTTGGATAGTTTGCATTGCTTAGTACAACTTATCTCAGTAAAGATCCACTAAGAATTACTCTACATGAGTTGGGCCTTGTGGAACAATTGTTTAATTTTAGCACCCAAAAGGAGACCTCTTTGAGATCAGTGCCAGTCCCTGATTAACACAGGGAGTTCCAGTCCAGCTGGGGCTGTAGAAAGATCCTGTCTCAAAAGGACAAAAAAATTATTCTGATATAATTTTATTTTTTGTTTATATATATTTTGCAGACAATAATATTATTATGTCAAATGGTAGCCAATAGAGAGCCTTATTCTTGAATTAGCTGAGAAATCATAGATTTTTGATAATGGAAATATTCTAAAAGCTATTCCAATTCATGTATTTGTACCAAAGAACAAAACCTTTGGAAAACTTTATTGGAAATGCCTAAATTTTAGTCTCATCAACATGAGAAACTAATCCATAAGATGAAATAGGAAATAAGGCAAAAGCGAAATAAAGTGATTTCTAAAGCAAGCAGTAGAGGAGAAATATTGGACATTAAAATCAATAGGATTATATTTGAAAGGAAGATGAATTGTATTTTCTTTGTCATAGCTTCCTTGATTTTATATCAAAATGCATACTAACATTCAGATTTATAGTCCTGGAGACTCTTAAATTAGATTCTAAATGTATAAGCATTAGAATAGAAATAAAAAAGAATTTTGAAGATCAATTTAGTCTCTTCATCAGGAGACATGACTTTATACCACAGCATGTGTGAATTTCAGCAATGCTAATTTCTTATTCTAAAATCTTCTAAATCCTAATTAAAGAGACTACACATAGACATCTCTTGAAGATTAAGGAAGATTGGCTGTGGATTTGTATCATATGGTGCTACAAAGCATGGATGGTTTAGCTATAACAACAGAGAGAATGAAATGCATTACACAATCAGATGGCTAAAAAGCTACAATGATCTGTGCACGTAATCGTTGTACAGTGTTGGATAGTCAGAATTCTGACATCCATAAATGAAAATAAACAAAAACTTGAGTAACTGTACTTTCCAAATTAATATTGTTAGCACAATAAAATATCCAGCTGGGAACAGTATGCACCCGCTTCCGCTGGAAAGATAGAATTCAGAAGTGTTGTTGTTCCTTATATTTTTAATAAGAATGGGATTGGTTAGCAATTCAGTACTTTACAAAGGAATTTTCAAATTAGAAATAGTACAGTTAAGTCAAATGTAGATTCAGTTTCTTCAAACCTCAAAATGTATGAATTACAGAACAATAAGAAGACACATACAAGAAATGTCATTATTTAAGGTTCCCAGTAATGTCAGGTTATTGTCACTCTTTCCAAAGGGGATTAATTATGGAAAAGACAAGATAATTTTTATGTTTTAAGAAAAAAAATGCCTCAAAAAACCATGTGAATCATAAAATAAAAATTTGAGAGGCTATAAAAAATGAAGATAGAACTGATTGAAACATACACAAGAACATGTATAGAAATATATATGAAATTGAAGAACGATCATAGAGTTTTATATATATATATACATAGTAGACTCTAAAAATACTTTAAAATAAATTATTCATATACTAATACATTTTGAATCAGTAAAATCTATAAAATAAAAAAATATTGAAACTTTAAAATGAAAAATGAACGATCATTAAAGGATACATTTCAGATTCAAAAGTGAGAGGGAAAAAATGAGCCTAACAATGTTTAGTTAAGTTAGCTACAAACTAAGAAAAGAGAAATTATAACTAATTACAAAATGTGGTCAATGAAAATTACTTCTTGTTATAGACACAGCAAAACAATTAATAATTCTTCCTGTTAGCAGCATCACATAATCAAGTCAATTCAAATGGCACAGATCTTAAAGGGAATTGAAAATTTAAAACAGCCCTACTGCCTGAGAAACTCTGTGCTCCCATACACTGCATCCTGTTCTTGCCTTGGGCCGAGGCCTGCTTTTGCTGCTAACACTGCAGATCTCTGGAGTAAATTCTTATTGAAGACCTACCAATTGAGTCCTAATCCCCTGTACTCAGACCAGCTACATCTTTGTATCTAGTTTGTTACAGCCTTCACAGGTGTCTCCACTCTCAACTTTTCTTTGTATTCCTGAAACCAGCTTTCAACCGTGGCTGTTGCTATCCCCAATTTGCCTTGGATTCCTGAGATTAGGCTATTTCCCTGCTAAGTCTGATCCTGCCCACTGCATCTCCACTCCCCTACCAACTGAACAACTCCAATCACACTCACCTCACATCCTGTTCTTCTAGCCTTGGGCAAAGGCCACCTTGCAGAGCTCTCTAAATTAAGCTTTTTCCATGCCCTACACTAGTACTGTCTGTACCCCCTACCACTGCTGCAGGCCTTGGCTTCTGTTCTCTTTAGTAGGGCTCAGACCTTTGCAGCCTGCCTGAGGATGCTTTTAATACAGTCTCTGCCTAGTAACTTTTCCAAACTGTGCTATGCCTCTGGCTAGAAAGGTCCAGACCATAGGACAGAGCCTTAGGACATATGATATTTCCCTGATTTGCACCTCTGCAAGATGTCTTGAGCAGCTGGCTAGAGCCATCTGGTCCATTCAATATAAAATCAAAAGAGAGAACTTGAAACCTTGACCAACCAGTTTTTTATACCCAAAAAGGAAACATAAAAGGCATATCAAGTAGACAAAGAAAATCAGATTTCAACTCAACAAAGGAAGGCTTGAGTGACACATCAGAAGCACAGAAAAAGTAAATACACATGCCACAATCACAACAAAGAGATAATAATAGGAAAAACCCAAATAATATCTCTCCAAAAAAATCATCAGTCCTGTAGAAGAACACCCTAGTCCATAAGAACACCCTAGAGATAACCCTGGACACAGAATTTAAAAGAACAATCATAAACATGATCAAAGAATTTAATGAATCTTTCAATAATAGCTTTATATATCAATGAATGTAACTTTCCAATCAAAAGACACAGGCTATTTGAATAGATTAAGAAACAAAATCCCAATTTCATAAAAACAGTCCTATAGAAGTTTAAGAATTTTTAGATAATTTTATAGATAAATTCATTCTTTAAAGAATCAGAAAAAGCGCAAATAAACGACTTAAAACTGACACTCAAGAATCTTGCAAGTCAACAACAAATAAAACTGAAATCCAATAGACAAGAAGAAATAACAAAAATTAGAGCAGAAATTAATGACCTAGAAAAAACAGCGACAACAAAAAACAATACAACAAATCAGTGAATCCTAGAGCTTGTTTTTTGTAAAGATAGGCAAGATAGACATACTCTTAGCCCAGATAACCAAAAACAAGTAACTGCAAAAGACCTTGACACAGATTAAAAGATCATCCACCTTGATCAAGTTGACTTTATTCCAGATATGTGGCGATAATTCAATATATATAAGACAATAAATGTCATAGGTCATATAAATAATCTTAAAGACAAAAAACATATGCAAATCACAATAGCTGCAGAAAGGTCCTTTGATAAAATTCACCATGAATTTATGTTTAAAATTCTAGAGGGATTTGGATTGAAGGGAGGATACCTCAACATAATTAAACTATATACAACAAGCCCACAGTAAACACCATTCTAAATGAAGAAAAACTTGAACTGTTACCATTACAATCAAGAATGAGAAAAGTTTCCACTATCTCCACTTTGCTAGAGCAGTAAGACAAGAAAAGGAATTTAGAGGAGTACAACTGCCAAGAGAGTCACATTACCCCTTTCTGAAGATGATATGACATCATAAATACGAGATACCAAAAATTCTGCCAGAAAATTCCTAGAATCAATGAATGCTTTCAGTAAACTGGCAAGTTACAAACTTAATGTATAATAATCAGTAGCCTCTTTATATACCAATTGTAAACTATTAGAAAAAAAAGTACATGGAAAATCCTTCCATTTACAATATTCCAAAAAAAAATATCTTAGAGCAAACCTAACATTAAAGATCTGTACAGTGAAAATTTTAAATCATTAAAGAAAGAGATTAAGACCCCGGAAGATGAAGGACCTTCCATGGTCATGAATTATAATAATTTATACTGTGAAAATGGCCAATATACCAAAAGCCATGTATAGATTTAATGCAGTCCCAATAGAAGGCCCCATGACATTCTTTAAAGAATTAGAGAAAATATCCTATAATTTTCATGGAGGAACCAAAGTCCTCAAGTAGCCAATGCAACCCTGAACACAAAGAGCAATGCTCGTATAGCAATGCGATACCACATTTCAAACTACATTGCAGAGATATAGTTACAAAAACCTTATGTTACTGGCACAAAATAGACCTTTAGATCAATGGAACATAATCAAAGGCCCAAACATGAGTAAATGCAATATTTGAAAAAGGGTCCAAAAACAGTCACTGGAAGAAAGACAGCATCTTTAACAAACGCTGCTGGCAAAACTAAATTTCAACCTCAAAAGAATAAAAATAAACCCTTATCTTTCATCTTCCACCAAAATCAACTCTAAATGTACCAAAGACTTCAATGTGAAAAGACTCTGAAATTGTTTGAAGAAAACATAGGTAGTAACCTACAGGATATAGGTCTAGGGAAGGACTTTCTCAATCAGACACCAGTTGCTCAGAAATTAAGGTCAAAAATTAACCTGTGGGACTTCATTCAACTAAAACATTTCTGCCAAACAAAAGAAACAACCAAGGAACTGAAAAAAAAAATCCACAGAGTGGAAGAAAATCTTCAGCAGCTACATATCTGACACGTTTAATATATCAGAATTTACAAAGAATTGAGAAAAACAAAGAATCAAGGAAACAAGTGACCCAATTAATAGATGGACTAAATATCTGAAGAGAATTCTGAACAAAAGGATATAAATATGGCTCAGAAAAATCTTAATTTTTTTCTTCATCATTAATAATTAGGGAAATGCAAATTAAAACAATTGCAATATTTCATCATGCCCAAGTCAAACTGGCTAAGTTCAAAAGCACAAATGGTACCAAATGCTGAAGAGGATGTAGGGTGGGGCAAATTCTCCTTCACTGCTGGTGAAAGTGCAAACTCTCACAACCACTAAGGAAATTATTTTGGAGAATTCCTACTAAACTACAAATGAACCTACCACTTAACTCAGTTATACTACTCCTCAGCATATACCCAAAGGATTCAATCTATTGCAGAGATATTTGGACATCCATGTTTCTCGCTGCTCTTCACAATGAAAATGTGGTGGCTTTACACAATGGTATTTTATTTAGTGGTATAGAAAGATGAAATTTTCAGGTAAATAGATGGAAATAGAAAATGTTACAGTAAGTGAAGCAACACAGATTCAGAAAAACAATGCAGGTTTTGTCTCGCTTGTGAATCCTAGCACCCAATCATTATATGTGAGCATATATCCAGATATAATTGGAGGGATCAGAAAAAAAGAAATGAACCAGGAAGGTAAAGGCAAAGAAGGAACCGAGAAAGAATAGTCAGATGCAGGTGTTACTAAGGGAGAAATGGGTATTTAAATGGGAGGGGTGAGGGAGGACTATACAAGGAAAGAAGGAGCTCAAGAGAGGTAGAACCATAAAAGACTGGTATTATCAAGGGAGAAATGGGGAAAATGGCAACATTTCAAGTGGGGAGACATGGAGGAATGTGATACTGGAGAAACAAATAATCCTAGCTAGTATAAAATTCAGAAGGAATCATATTAGTCCAACAACCTAATGGTAAATTCCACATGAAATATCTCCACAGGAGTCCATGTATATAGATGAAGGCCACAAGGCATGAAACAGTGCCAGACAGGAAAAACCTTCCTTTGAGTTATTGGCTAGGTAGTCTAAGAGACTCGAAAAATGACACAGGCTATTGCCACAGTCCGCACCCCTTGCCCCAGAACTTGAAGGTAAGACCTCTTTTTCTGAAGAAAGGACATACTTTGGACACAAGACTTGGAACAACAGAATTGGAACCCAACTGAACTGGAGACTACATACCGTGAGGGTTAGCTCTCATAGCTTTGGAAAGCACTATGTAAACTGCTAAGGGCGCGTTCCAATGGGTGATCCAACACCAACTTTAAAATTAAATGACATAATTGACTGGCACAACACACGACATTTTTGTACTAGTGGCACTTTTTTTCTATGGGGCAATAAACAGCTACCTACTTGGACTAAAAGTCCAACCAATACATGAAACTCATCTGTGGTACTGTAAACATAGTCATCCAGGGCTGGAAAGATCATAGATCTTATAGAAAATCCCAAGGCTGTCACATCTTTAGACTAATTTAGTTTCTTATTATGTTTAGAATATGAATCATATATTTACAGATATCTCAGTTACCTCTCATCAAAGAAGCCTTTTGCACCAGATGGTGACTACTACAGAAAACCAAAACTGATCACACACAGACTGTCTGTGAATTGTTCAAGCCTAAATGGCACATCTACAATTAAACCTCTACACCTAAGAAACATGGAACTTAGAACAAGGGGATAAGGAGGTCACTAATATACCTCTCAGTTCTCACTAATGAACTTCTCTCATGCAGCAGAGAAATAGGAATACAAAAGGTCAAAAATGACCAAAACATAAAATTAAGAATCTGCAGAATCCGGGTCCTTGAAAAGAACTCCTATATTAAACTTCACCCACTGAGGGCTCAGGATCTATTGTGGAAGAGGGAGTGGAAAGATTATAAGAGCCAGGGAGGAGGTGCATAAACATATAGAAACAGGGTCCTAGGAGCTCTAGAAGCCCTGATCATATGAACTTTCAGCAATGTTGGTAGCATGTGCCGGGTCCATATAAACTCAAGCAGATAAAAACCCAGCATAGAACTTTGGAAATGGACAGCAGACTCCAGTCTTAGATGAAGAAACATTGGCAAGTGTTTACTGCTGTGTGAGGAAGAGCTGATCTTCCTATCGTGAGGGTATCTAGATAGGCTCACTGGGTCTCCTTGAATGAATTTGCACTGATGAATCCATACACTCTATCATCTGTGTTAAGGCCTATTGAGATTTGACAAAATGGGTCTTAACACAGATGATAGAGTGTATGGATTCATCTTGAAGGGCTATATGGAGGGCTGGCAGGGAAGAGGGTACAAAGATGATTAAGACTTACTGAGATGTTCTGTATGAAATACACAAAGATTCAATAAATCAAAAATTTTAAAGAAAATTTAAGATAATCCTAAGAGGTAATTCTTAGAAAAACAATCAAGAGAAATATATCATTAAAATAAATTAAAGAGGTTAAAATATTTTGTATTTAGATACTAAATATATTCCAAATCAAGAAAATACTTATAATAGAAAATACATATCTTATTTATCATTTAAAGACTTCAAAGCTTTAAATTTCATAGACAAGGAGTGACAGTGGTCTTGAAAGCTTAAGCTTTTTTTATTATTATCTAATAAATATAAAGAGGATAGAACACAAATGCTGCAATCATGTTGATGTAAATGTTTAAAATAAGTTATTACAAGTTCAAGTCACTTATGTGAAATTTGAAGGTCAGTATAGAGCTAAGTTTGTATATGGAGGCATGATAACAGGATATAACAAAAGAAAAAAAAGTATAGATTAAGCACTAGGCAGTGGAAAGAAGAAAATACGCATTATGATTTTCTATAATGGTTTCCATACTCAGACTAGACTTATAATAGTACGAGATCCTTGTTAGGATCAAGGGCATGGTCATATCACTTCCTAAGTTCTCTGTGTTGAGGAAGTAGACACGTTGCCTTCCAATGTGCTTTTAGTGTAGTATTTTCCTAATTGCTTTTAGAAAGGAAAATTTACTAACAACCACAGAGAGAAATTCTTAATGGGGACCTAGGAGCTAAATTGCTAACAGGATGAAAGATTCTTTCTTTTATTCATTGTCAATTATTTTTTAATACTGGATATATGTGGATAATTTTTTCACATCAATATCCAAGTTATACATAGGACCAAAAACTACATATCATAATTCAATGAAGTACGACATCCAATGACATAAATACCTATGCTTTGTTTTAGGAAACTGTTAAAGTAGATATAATCCATGGATGAAGTCCAGAAAATTCTAATGCTACAATAAAAAAGAAGCATATTCAGAACATCTAAAACTATTATGGAATTACAAAATGTGCCAGGTGAAATAATTTAGTTGTATTTGAGAATTAAACTTATCTATATATTGTTTGCTAAGCAACTAAACACAAACAAAATATTTCATCCAAATAAAAATGTTTCTTAGTAGGCAACAGAAATCAACCCTGCCTTTCTGGGAAGAGTGTTGAACAGAATAATTTTAGACAGCTAATCACAAGTAAAACATGGTAAAACTAGATACTCTTTGCAAGTCACATGTATAAATATTAACACATTTACTTTTTGTAGATTTTTTATTAATTATTGTGTATTTTATACAAAATATCTTAATCATTTTATATCCCCTTCCCTAACAGCATTTTCCCATCGCTCCCCTCCCACTGGATTTCATGCATTCTGTAATTTATGTTAAGGAACATCAAGTCAATTTAATGTCACCAGAAATTTTTCAGTGCACGTTCATCCATGGGGTCTAGTCAGTCTGTCCTGAGTCACTCACTCAAAGATCAGCTCTCCTTCACCCATCAGGAATCATCTACCCAATAATTATTCAGCTACTTTGGGGGCCTTCTACCCATTTTTTCAGTTCTGTGTTAGATTATTTTTTCTGCTTGAGTTTACATGGGTCTTGTTCTATAATTACATATGATCAAGGTCCCTGGAGCCCTTAAAACTCTATTTCCATATGTTCATGCACATCCTCCCCTGGGTTGTATGATCTTTGAATCCCCTCTTCACAACCCCCACAACTGAAATACGGGTTTATTGACCTCTGTTGCATGAGAAAGCATTGCTGATGAGAGTCGAAAGATACATTAGTAATCTCTTTACATTGTATTTCACTATGTTCTGTGTGTCTTTGATGTGGAGGTTTCTTTGTAGTTGTGTCACTTAGAACTAATCATTTCTCAAACCATCTCTGTGTATAACGAGTTGTAGAACTCTGTACTAGGCTTTGTCTGTTGCAATCCTCCATTTCGCCCTCTCATTTGTATATCCCCATTTTACACATTAACCCCCTTGGTAACACATGTGTTCTACTGTTCTCTCTCAGGTCCGTTCTTTCCCATAAACCTCCCTAGATCTTTTCCATTTTCCTGGCTCCTGCATATATATCAGGATATATATTCACTTATAAGTATCCACAAATAAGAAAAAAAATACACTGTTTGATTTTGGAGTCTGTGTTACTTCACTTATTATAGCAGCTTCTAGTTCTATTCATTTATCTGCAAATTTCATGATTTTGTCTTTCTATACCTCTAGTACAACTGTATTATGTCATTATCTACTTCTCAGTTGAGGGAGAATAGATTGCTTCCATTTCTTAGCTATTGTGAAGAGAGCAGCAACAAATATGAATGTTCAAGCATCTCTGCATCGGGATGAGTCCATTACATATATGCCAAGCAGTAGTATAAGTGAGTCATATGATAGATTCAGTTTTAGTGTCTCACGAGTTCTCCACAGTTCCTTCTGTAGAGGTGGCATGAGTTTGCGATTCCAACAGGAGTGAGTGCTCCCCTTCCCCATCTTCTCTACACTATTTGTTATCATTTGTTTCCTTGACCTAAGGCAGTCTGACTAGTGTAAGATGAAATCTTAAAACTGGTATAAGTTGCATTCCCTTAATTACTAAGGATGTTGTTTTCACTGTATGAAGTCAAAGGCTTATGTATAGAGGCATCTTCAGGATAGAGAACACAAGGAGCATCTATAATAAGGCCAAGTAACTTCAAACTTCAAATAATGGTCATATAAACTTTTTCTCTAATGTTATGATAGAAACATTCCTATACTAGTATACAATTAGAATTAACACCTTATGCTCTATAAAAACTAGTTAAAATTAACAACTTTGCCATTTAAGTGACAGAGTTTTCTTTTGTCTTGATACAACAACTAATAAAGCCTTTTTGGTAGAGTATACTTTCTTATCATGACCATGTAAGAATCACTTGAATTACTCCTGAAAACCTTTTGTAAGCTCATACTAAATTCCATAATATTTAAAAGTGCTTATTTTACCTTTATAGAGTAAATTTAATATAATCTATGATTTTAAAGAGTATTCTGGATTATACTCTGCAGTTTATGGGTATTAAATTGTTTGCAGTGAAATTAACATAGTAGTATCTAAATTTAAACCAAACTACACTTTCATACTTTTTTATAAATGTAAAAGTAAGTTGTATGTTTAATTATGTTTTCTTCCTCTTTAAATGTTTTTTCTTGATTGTCTTGTAGCATCCATTTTTTGTAATGCTTTTTCCTATCACAAGCATCTTAGCTATGTGGCAGCTACGGAAGGAGTCATAGGGCATAATTACCACAAAGGTACTGGTATGCTATCACAATGCCTGGCATATAGAGAATGTTCAATAACTAAGAGAAAATGAAGTAAACATATACATGTCTAATACCTAAAATTATGAAAGATACTCATTGAAAGTTATGGAATATAGCATTTAAGCATGAGTATGTTTCAGTAAAGGTAATATAAAAAATTATGTGTTTTGTTGAAACAATTTATCATTCAGAGAATGTGGGGGATACTCTCTTTCAAAGAATTCCAAGAACAACCATGGTTAGAGATCAGAAATATTGAAAGAAAATTTCAAACCAGAAAACATTGTTTTTCCTTTCACCTAGGAAAAGGAGTGCCTTATATGTATGGTCTTTTTTTGAGACAAGATCTCATTGAGTCCCAGCTGGCCTGGAGCTGGTTATGTATACCAGGCCTGCCTGGATTTCACCTTTATCCACCTGCCTCCACCTCCTGAGTTCCAGGGTTAAAGGCATGTGCCACCATGCCCAGCCATCTTTGCACGCATACAAGGTATTTAGCTTATCTGCTTCATGGCTACCTTATTGTATGCTTTTCCATTGGGCCCCAGACTTAACCACACAACTTGAATGTCACAAAATTGTTAAAAACTAGCTGAATTTATTTTATTCTCAGGAATTAACTAAAAATAAAATAGTGAATTTTAACTGAATAAATAACATTGACGGTGATGATCATGATGAACATTTTCTGAATATGTTGCTTTGGAATAATTATTTGAGGAAAGTTTTCAGCATTGGATTTTTCAGGTAATTCCGGCAAAGTCAGTGTCAGGTTAGATTAACTGCAGCATGATACTTGTCAACCAAATTAGTGCTGCGTATAGCGAAGTTTAATGTGAATCCTCTGTGCTTCAGGAATGCTTTCCTCCTTGAATCAACAATTACCTCTACTTGTCTGCAAGGTCAAAAGAATTTGACACTCCTTAAAGCTCTCTTACTGTCAGTTGGTTAATATTCTTTTACAGTTAATTGGAAACTTGTTGTCCCCTGCAGGTGAGAGATTATTGATCAATAATAATTCAAAGAAATTTGCAAGGAAGTATCATATGAAAGTTGTGTGCATAAAATTTTAGCATACATAGGGCATAGATCTTTCATGAATATACCATTTTTATCATACTTAAAATAAATCTCAATTGAATTGCTATTAAATAATAAATAATTATATCCTCAAGGATATAATTCAGCATAGAAAAAGCTAATGCACATGTATGTGTACAGTTCTAGAAATTTTATAATGTATCAAAAGAACTTTGTAAAGTATGCCATGCTTTAAAAATATTCCATAACATGAAAAGATTTAGAATATTGCCTGTCACCATCAGTATGGGAGCATCAACAGTATAACACTGACATGTATATAACTGGGGACTTCCTGGATGTAAGGGTCCACTCAGTGTTGTTACTGAGGCTTTGCTCTTTCAGAATATCAAGAGCCTGATACTGAGCATGCCCTTCTGCTCCAGCTACTTCCTCTCAGCATGGGAACCCTAGTACTGGAGTGCACCTTCAGCTCTCTGAGAAATTCATATTACTTTGGTGCTGCCTGAGGCTCTTCGTGTGCAACCTGCTTTCCTTAAGCCTCTCCGTCCACACATATCAATAGTAAGTGAAGCCCTAACTTTTATAAGCGAAAGCCGCCCCTTTCTTTTTATCTTTCACTAATGTCACTCTGAATTACATTTAGCACTTTAAGTACAGTTTTGCCATGTGCCTGCTATGAGAAACAAACTCATAGTGTACATAGAAAATATCACTCCTGTGATTGTAATAAAATCATGCACAGACCTTAAATTTTACATGTAACTACTTTACACTTCGCATATCCATCATTTAGATTAATATATTTTACATTCAGAACTGAAAAATTATTTTTTACAAATGTAAAGCAACAAATATGAAGAAATATGGTTTGTTTTGTTTCATTTTATTTTATAGTTTGGAGACAGTATGCCACTGTATAACCCCAATTGGCCTAGAACTTGCTCTGTAAATTAGTCTGACCTTAAACTCACAGAGATATGCCTCACTATGCTTCCCTATTCTGGAATTAAGGGCATATGTCACCATGTCCAGATACAAATTTGTAAGTATGTGTATTATGTTTTGGAATTATTCATGTTTCTTTCTAATACAACATCTTTGCATTTTGCAATGAAAAGATAAAAAATATTAAATTTTAAGTGAAATAATTTTCCTGTCTTGTGATATCAAACACTTGATTTCTTAATCAATGGTAGATGATTATAAAAGTACAGAGACATGATTAAAAGTTATACATTTTAAAATACATTATTGATTTGAAAAATGTGTACTATGTATTTTGTCATATTTATCTCCCCTCCCTCTTCTCCACCAGGTTTTCTTTGTACAACAAACATTTTTTTCTCTATTATAATTTGTCTTTTTTTAAGACATATTGAGTCTAACCTGTGTGTCTAAATGCTCTTTTGTATGGTTATATACCTTGGAGTCTGGTCAACCTACCAGTTGTCATACCAGTGAGGAAGATGTACTTTTCCGCTCTCAGTATCTGTCAATTGTCAATATTTTAGCTAGCTCTGGAATGATTTTTTTATGACATGATTTGGAATATACTCAGCATCTCATCAATTTTTAGTAAATTGAGATTATCTATATAGAAATAGCTGGATGACTACACAAATTACAAGAATCAGAAATAAATAGCAGAGCACCCATTATTATAGTAATAACAAAATCTTGATTACTAAATACAGAGTAAGAAAAAGAGGACAAATATTTTATCTATTAAAAACCAGGCATGCTTCTTGGGATAACAAGGATTTAAAATTGAATCTAGTCTGCCTTCACATACTCCAGTTTGAATGCTTGATCCCAGTTTGAGGCATTCTATTGAAAACTATGGAGTCTTTTTGAAGAGAGACCTGGCTGTCACAAGTAGATCTCAAGGGACAGGCCATTGAAGGTTGAAATATAACCTGTTTTCAGTTGAGTTATGCTTCTGATCTGGTGCAATGTGAACAAGCCTCAATGTTCATTATCTAGTGCCACCCACAATGGCTGCCAAAGTTAGAGCTGTTCAGTCCACCAAGATCCTTGAATATAGGAGCCAAAATTAAGCTTCGTTTATCCTCTTAAGTTGTTTTGTTAAATATTCTTTCACACCAGTGAAAAAATATGAAGATGTGGTAGTCTTCATCCTGAATATATTCATTGAGATATACAAATACAACAATATTAATTCTCTGAGTAGCTAAGCAATTAAGAATTGGATATATATGATGAAACCCAAATGAAATACACCCCAAATTATAATAATACCTTACTCAAAACAAAAGCATTTTTGACCAATCACCACATTACTATAAAAACTCATATTAAATCCCAACAATTTATTTTCATGTCAATTTGGAGAAGAGTTATATAACACAATTGAACTGATTTTGTTATCTGAATAGCTCCTCTCCACAAACAGTAAACTTGGACTAGACAGTTGATAGAGAATATTTAATATGTTCAAGCTCTCTCTTCAGAATAATACTACATTCTCCATTTCTATGTTAATGCTAATTAGTTATCAAAGCCTTTTCAAACACTTGCTGTAATATCATTGCTGAGTAATTTTTTTCTTTCTTGCCTGCCCTGCTGTGTCTGTAAAATGTGATGGCTGAATATGTGTGCTTGATTTTAAGGACTATCTGGCCTCTTCAAAGCATGTGCAGTGCCATTAAATAGAGAGATGCTGCATTATAGATGGACAATAATTCACAACAGATAGCATAGAATATTAATTTTCTTCACAAATGACAGTGCTTACTGATCTCATTCTCTCATAATGAAGGTCTTTTGGGCTATGAGAATGATAGCTCCCTGAGTTTGAGTGATCTGCTATGAGATTATGGCAGAAAATATACCATAGCTTCTAACTATGTATAATTTGCTGACTGACATTATGTCTTATCAACATTTTTGAATTGCTATTTATCACATGGATATTTGACTTTCTGAAATGATTTGTTTTACTGAGAATTCTAATTGTATATTTTCTCCAGCTCTTGCCAACTATGCAAACGCAGTCATGCAGCATTATTAAAAATCTACATCTTATTTTATCACAAAATTTCATCTTAAGTTTCTGACAAATCTTGGTAATGGATAAGCATATGCAACATCTCACTGAGCACATAGCAGGGGCTGAGCTAGATGAGACATGGCAGGCTACTTTCCACTATGAAAATTAATATGGCTTCACTAATAGTGTTTGCCACTGTCTAGACTTATTAGAATCCCAAGAAAACCTGAAAAGAGAGAGAGAGAGACAGACAGAGAGAGAGAGAGAGAGAGAGAGAGAGAGAGAGAGAGACCTCTTTGACCCTGAAGGGTAAGGTTACAGGTGGTGAAAGAATTAGACACATCTAGCAATAGAAACATTATTTTCCTCCTCTGAATCTTTAAGTTGAATGTATGTCCACAATCCATTTATATGTTAAATTAAGTGTTCTCAGACAAAAATCCCAATACAATGGTGATATTAGAAGAATTTGTGTGCAGGTTTACTTTACATATTATATGATTCTGCCTTTTGCTGTTACTGGTGTAAAACATTAAAAAATACATTTACTGTTTTCTAAAGAAGTGGTAAGATATTTAATTTTATTTATTATTTTAATATCTCATTTTTATGTGTATGAATGCATTGCCAGCATATGTATAAGTGTACCTGTGTCATGCAATGCCCAAGGAGGTCAGAAGAGGGTATCAGATCCCCTGGAAATGGAGTTACAGATGATTGTCAGCTGTCATGTGGGTGCTTGGATTTGAAGCCTGTGCTATAATAACAGTCAGTACTCTTAAACACTGAGACATCTCTTCAGCCCCAATATTAAATTTAATGTTCATTTTTGTATAAAATATGCCTTAGCTGGTTAGGATTTTCCCTGAAATTAAAAAACAAACAAAAAACCCAATAGTTCAAAGTGGAATATACTGTATAACCTATACAGAACAGAGTTTTCAATGGAATAAATGTTAAATTTTCATAAAGACTATGCAAAATGGATAAAAATAAGGAATAGTTCATCACATAAAAGTAAATACTCTGGTTAATAAAGGTGATAAAAAAATGAGAATCCATCGTAACTATCAAAATGGGCACTTCAGCCTGCTGTTGTAAACCGTACTGATATGTTAGAAGACCTTTGTATGTACATATTCTGTTGTCTTCCATGCTTTCCTCCAGAATTTGGGTAGTTGCCAACAAAGAAGGAAAATGCATCCATGCATTTGAATTCTACTGTCTTCACACTGACTTTATGAATGTCAAAAATTTAACCACTTTAATCTCTTTTTATTTAATTTTTGAGAATTTCACACATGGGTATCATTTGCATTATTTCCATCCCTCCCTGTTCTCTCCAACTTCACTCATGTGCCCACTCTCCCTCAATGTTTAGTCTTCTTCTGTACTGTAACAAAAACATAAATTATATATATATATATATATATATATATAGTGTATGTATATTATAGATCATGAATCCATTTACTGCTGCTCATGTGACTTGGGATTAGACAAACTTTCAGGAAGCTAGTGTCTGGAGTAAACTAATAAACTGATTATTTCTCTCTCTCTCTCTCTCTCTCTCTCTCTTTCTTGTTCCCCCCCTCTTGCTCTCACTCTTTCTCTGAGAATCTATTGACTCTGTGCAGAGTATTGTGCAGATCTATTTATCTTTTGATAGAACCCTGTGCAATTTCCCCATCCACATTGGCATGTCAACTGTTTTGTTGTTGTTGTTGTTTTTGTTTGTTTTGTTCTTGTTTTATTGAGACAGGCTTTCCCTATATCCTCAGCTTGCCCAGAACTTGACCAGGTAGCCTCTGGTCTGTCTGCCTCTGAATCCAGAATGCTGGTATTAAAAGCCTATGCTGCCATACCTGTCTTAACTGGTTGTGTAATCATGTAGATGTTATTAGACTATTATAATATGATGATTTCACTGATGTAGTTTCCCTTTCGTTTCTAGAATGCAATAACTAGTAGCAACTATCCTGTTTCTCTGGCTCTTTCATACTTTTTGCAAGGATGTTGCCTGACTCTTACGTGTGGAAATTGCATTGTAGATGTATTACTAGGATGGGCAACTCATAGTTACTTATTCTATGCATTTGAACAGTTGTGGGACCTTATTAAAGTCTCCATTCATTACAAAGAAAAACTTCCTTGATGATAAGTATTGTTGTCCTGGCAGGCTGTAGTATGAGAGCTCAGAACAAGAGAGAGAGAATGGCAGCACACTTTATCTGCAATTCATAGTAAACGTCATTAAAATATTTTGATTTGTAAAGTTCCAGAAACACGATCTTAATTGATTATCACAAAATTATGATTAATCAAGTCAAAGAGGGAATCAAATGATTGAGTCAAGTCAATGAAACTTTTGTCAGAAGTGTAGCTTCATTATCTTATTGTTCCTATGTCTTTTCTTGTTATTTACTGTGCACCTCAAAAGACTTTACAATTTTTAAAAATAAATAAAAGTAGCTACCATAGAACAAGACTTTGGCCTAAAACTCCAAAATTAGATGATGGACTGAGGTAGATAGCTACATTTCTTTTTATAGTACACATCTTTTTATAGATGTGTCTTTATTAGTAAGTGTTACCTTACTCTACATTGTAAAGGTATTAAAGTGTACTAATTCAGGTGAATCTCATTGGTGTGAAACTGGTTTACATGAATGTGTCATTCATACTACATTCAATGATGCTGCTTATCAAACTGCCAAGGATTTCCTGTGTTCCATTTAAAGAGAATATCCTCTGGGAACAATAAGCTTTAGAACATTTTCCGCAGTTCCATGGCACTTATATTAGTATATTATCACATTATATTTGTTCCTAAATCATTGTTCTTAAGCCCCACTCCCCAATTTTTACTATGACTATAATATTTATAAAAGCTTCAATGTTTATGTGTACATGTATGTGTGTGTGTGTTATTGCTGTTGATGATGCTGTCATGTTTGTCAGCTTAGACTACGCTGCACATTTTGCACATTTTATTCAGCAGAGGACCTTGCTTTTGCTGATTTTACACCAAATATGTGCTATTTGGCTCCAAGTTTATATATACATATATATATATATATATATATATATATATATATATATATGTGGCGAGAGTTTGTGCATTTTTTGTGTCTTTGCAATACATCTTAAACATATCTAGACACCCTTCCCCATTCATTCCCCCTACAAATCCCTCCATCATCAAATTTCACACATTCTCTCATGTTAAGATCTCTCTGGTAATGCTAGAGTTAACCCCTTAAAGATCAACTTTACACATCTAGCAGTAGGCAATCAGTCAGTTGCTAAGATTTCTCGGCTATGTTTGGGACCTACTGTCTATTTCCCAGGTTCTATGCTGTATATTTGCCTGAGCAAGTTAACAGATGCCTAAAAACATCTGTTTCCTCATGTTTATTGCTCTAAGTTTGAAAATGACAGGCGTTTTCCTCAGGTGATGGGGTTTTACTAAAGAAGTGCACAGAAATTAAGCATACACAGGATATTGGCTTAGTCAGTTACAGAATCAGACTAGAATAAAAATCATTTATGATGAGATTATAGTAAAAATTATAAATATTCCCCAAAACTCCTTATGTCCTATTATGTTATTTACCTTCTCCTTCTCTGGCCCTCCTATTTTTCTCCTATTGCTTTGGATTAACCAGAAGTCTCTGCTTCTTTAAACTTTGATGCAAGTATCTTGGTCTCTGTTCTTCCTAACTGATTTGTTATTTGTTATTGAAAATTCTTAAGGATGAAAATGAACTGGATGTTTTTGTTGCTGTAGAACATTTTTATTTATTCAGACATTAGCACTAAATCACCTATTTATCCTTCACTCCAGTTAACACTGTTCTTGGTTCCATGTCTTTCTTTTCTTCATTGCTATGGAAAATTGTTAAGAAAAATACACAAGAAGTTTTATACAGAATAATCACTCAAAAAAAGTGTTGTCTGTAAGATTTGCCCTGAGGACATCTTAGCATCTTTTATAGAGGAAGTTTTTCTTATTTTTATAGATATTGTTTTGTGATAAATAATCAAAGATACTACTGGTGAGGTTCCCAGGTTGTTTACAAAGCTGTTGGATAGTCGGTGGGTCTATTAGTAAGGACACTGCTGATTTATCTGCAATTTGGAATTCTGTGAATGCTCTGTTTGAGGAAGGGGGTTGACGGTATTATGTAATACATGTGTTTGTATAATGTCTCAAGAGAATCTGTTTCATTTTACTGTAACACGAATACTGGCTTAAAGCAAAATGGATGATAGCTGCTGATTTCAAGAATATAAAAGCAAAAGGTATTAGAGACTGAAATATAGAAATTTTCTCATTGTGTAACATATTTTTGAAGCTCAGTTGTTTTATTCCAGTAACTAATTATTATATACAATTTACTGAATTTCCAATATTATACATTCATTGAGTATGCCTACTGGAGATGTACATATATTAAAAGAAATTATGTGTTATTTATATATTTTAAATATGTTACTATATGTGTCTGAGTATATTGCCTACATGTATGTGTCTACTTAGGTCAGAGGAGGGGGGTTCCTATCCTCTGGACTGGAATTGCAGATGGTTGTTAGATGCCATGTGGGTGCCAGGAACAGGGCCTGGGTCCTCTCTAGAGCCCCAGTGCTCTTAGAAATAGAGCCATTTCTCCAGCCTTTATTTTATACTTTATATTTTCTTTTATATTTTCTAGAAACAAGAGAAAACCAATGTTAAAGCTTTTTATTCAAATGAAGGAACATATTTTATTCAGAAGTTTTTTTCCATACGATACTCAAAAATTATAGCAGAAAGAAGTATTTAACATTTTAATCTCATGAATAATTATTTGAAATTTTGCTTATATTGACATTGCTAGCAACATTATTTTAAGTAGAATTTTTAAAAATATATTTTTAAAAAGAGATCTGTAAGCCAATACTGTAGAATATAGAAAATCAATTTATGTATAATTCAATATTTAGCAAGTTTACAATAAACAGCACAGAAATGCATATATAACATATATAAAAGTCTTTCAATATCGTATTGACTAACAATGACAAAATTCTTTAAATTTTTTCAGGGAAATCTTTGTGGTTTTTTTTTTTACATTTGCATTATGAAGTTTTATACCACTTTTTAAATATTAAGAATACTGTATTTACATTATGAAAATTTGATGCATATTTTATAACAATATTATTTATTCAATATAATAAAGTTAATATATTATTTTATTGATTTTCCTAAGCATATTCTTTTATATCTCACTTGATATGCAACACATAAATGACCATTGTCACACCACAATGGTGAAACAGCAGTGCCAGTTAGATTTCCTCTATGTTTGTGAGCATTTAAGAGTGATGACTAAAATCATTTCTGAGGGACATGCACACAACACAGACTGGGAAAACTAGATAGGTAATTATTTTGTTTTTGTTTGAAGTGGAATTTTTCTACATATTCTAGGCTTACCATGAGAATATTGGGATTACAGGCATTAAGACTCTTGTCTTAACCATGAGAATATTGGAGTTATAGGCATGCACAAACACTTCTGGCTCTGTTAATACATTTTTACACATAAAATAATAGGTAACTAATTTGTTTATATGTTGTCAGTTTTTTTCTTTTTTCCTTTAATATAAAACCAAAATTTACAATAAAGTAGATTAGAAAAGAAGACTTAATCATATGGAGTGTTTATTGAACTCATTTACTACGGCAGTAACATTACACTTTCAAAATGTAATTAGGTTTACAATGGGTTTTAGCATGAAATGCTGACTTTCATTTATTGAAACCTTACTATCTTTCATTTTGCAAATAAGGAAATCTGACTTTCCACATAATTTTGTATGATTATTGCTCTTGTTGTTATAAAACATTTATTTCAAGTGATGTCTCTTGTGTAAGATTATATAGACAGTCTCTATGTTTTATCAGTCAAAAGATGAGGGTTGAACTGACAAATCTTCTTACTTCAAGCTCTATAGAAGTTAAATAGCTTCTACCCTGATTGAAAAACAAGTTATCACAATGAGATTTACAATTCAGCAACCCAAACATAGCATGAAAATTACAGGTTTCGAAAATCATCATTCAAGTTTTTGTTTTGTTTTCCCAAAGTGCTTATGAATACTGTAGAATACTGACATTTTTTCTTCATAAACATAAACTGTCCATTAATAGTCTATTAAAATCTGAATAGGAATATTTTATAATTTGAAAAAACTGTAAAATGTTTCTCTTTTGTTTAAAAATTAGTTATATAGTATATAACTATATAGCAAATATAATTATTTATCAATAGTTCAGAATATATTATTTCTTAGTCCATATACAAATACACGCACATCATAAATAATTATTGTTGTTACTTGAAAATAGATTGGGTGTGAACTCTAAATATCTTAATCCTGCATCACTCTGTCTCATAGGATTCAGTAAGAATTTCAAAATTATCTAAATATTACTATTTAATATATAATTCATTTTCAAACACTTTCAAATGTTGCAATGACTTATTTTGTAGAATTTTTTCTTACTAAAATGCTGATTAACCACTGTTATTCTTTTTACTCAACTAAAAATGCTTATAGGATTAATTTTAATTCTTTGAAATTTAGAATTGCTTAAGTTGAATTCTAAATTCCAGACTTTAGAACACACATGCAGACATCTTGTATGTTCTAATAATGCTATGTACTCCAATAAATAATATGAAATAATATGACCAAAGGGGTTAAATATGCTTCAATATGACATGTGTTTTACTGTCTTCATTATCAGATTATGTAAAAGGGCAAACAGGAACAATCTTGGTCTAGCCAAAATTGAGAACTTCGTCTCCTCTTTAGGCACTCACTCCCCATGTAAATGACAAAATGTTATCGACTTTTGTGTCTGTATGTATTTATCAAGCTAATATAGAGTCCATTTACTATCTCATCATGGATAGTTTAGTAAAGATATTGTCTGGCATGCACTGCCTTGAATACATCTTTGTAAGAAACAAAAGGGTTCATTTCCATTGAGAGGGCTTTGGAGCCAATTAGCTAGCTGTTGATTACCTTCCCACCTCTCAGATAAAAGTACCATTACTAAACCAATAGAGGTAGTTTGCTGTGCCAGTCATTATGGTTACTATGCTTTAGTACAGGTTAGGACCACTAACTGATTTTCTCCCTTAGCAGTTTGCATAGTATCCTCTAGAACTATGAGAGCTAAATTTCTGGTAGAAGGATTCCAGGTCAGTTCCTGTTCCATGGCTCCAAATCCTATGTCCAAAGCATGTTTTCTTTTCAGTGGTAGGATTTTCTCTTCCAGTTTTAAGAGATAACCAAGAGCTGTGACAGTAGCCTGTATTATTTTGGGAGTCTCTCAGACTATTCTGACCAAACACATGAAGGGAGGTCTCTCTTGTCTTTTACTGTGTTCCTTGCCATTGATCTCCAGGTATACATATGCACTAATGTTTCGACACTCTATATGCATTTCTAAGGGGGTTCTGTAGTCAGCACATTCCCCTCTTGTTTCTCTAGGTAGCCTCCCCACAAGATTCATTCATCTATACTCTCACTCATATCAGTCCAAATATCCCCATTATCCCCACTGTCCCCTCAATAACACCAACCTCCAACCATCCTCCTTCTCTTGAGTTCTTTCCTTCCCCCTGTTGAGCCCCTCCATGTCCTTTCTTCCTCCACTCCCAGTCAAATATTCATAGAACATAGCAGAATTGGGAGTAGAGAGAAAAGAATGCATTCCTCAGCTCTCACCAGTGAAGCTTCCATGTACAACAGAGTCATAATTGGAAAAGTTTTGAAAAATTAAGAGACCACAGAGTCTGTGTCTCTGGATAGGACACCTATATTAAACTTCAGCCACTCATGGCTCAAGGAATGAGGAAGAGGGGCCTGAAAGAGTATAAGAGTGAAGTTTGGTTCATTGACATAAATAAGCATAAGCTTTCAGGCCACAGAAATCTTGCACATGTGAACTTGTGGCAGTGGTGGCATCGAGTACAGGACCCACACCCACTCAGTCCGACAAGACCCCAGATCAGAGGGAGGGAAGTGGGTGGTAGGCCTTCCCTAGGCTGGGAAATATTGGAGACTGATTTCTACTGAGTGAGGAAGACTAGGCCTTACTATCGCTGTAAAGGCTAAGTAGACTCCAGTGGATGAATTTGCATCTAAGAGCATCTGGGTACAAATGCTTGACTGTATATAACTTAATGGAAGACATTAAGTCAGGTGTATTGATAGGGTATAGATGGGGGGTGCATTTAAATTTGATTAAGAACTTGTGTATGACATTTACAAAAGCTCAATAAATTTTTAGAAACAAAAGCATTTTGTGGCTTCTCTAAAATCTAGAATGTTCTAAAAGATTTCAGAAATTATTTACTTTACATTTATGATTTTCATCATATTTTTATTCTTCATTTATTTGTAATCATTTGACTTTTCTATCTTGCAACTTTCTGCTGATCATCTTGAATTTTTTTTTTGCTTATAAAAGCATAAGTATTCTTTTATACAAAAAGCAAATTGACTTGTAGATATCTATGGTTAATTAAGCACAGTAGAGCTATGTATAATATCTAATTTCCTTGTTTCTCACAGAAGATCACAACTGACTAAGGTGTAGAGAATAACAGACTGCAGAGTGTGTGTCCTTCGATAGGACTCCTGTATTAAACCTCATGCACCCATGGATCAGAGACTATCATGGATGTGGAGACAGAAAGATTTGTAAGAGTCAGGGTTGGTGCGTGGAAACAGGGAGTCTCCCGGGCCTCAGGAACTTGCTAATAAGAACTTGTAGCATTAGTGACAGCATGCACAAGACCCATGTCTAATAAAATAGCTCAGAATAAGAGACATTTGAGTGATCAGCCTTATCAGAACATCTATATCTCCCCCTCCAAGGCTAAGGATGGATCACGGAGATGGGGTTAAACTAATGCAAGGACCAGAGAATGGGGAAGAGTGCTGAAAAATACTTTCTTCCTGGAACTGACATGGCCATTGATGTAAGAAATTCTCGGAAGCTCTGGTTACTTGCACAAGATATGCACAAGATGAGGGGAAGGTCCAACAACATCTCAGCATGGATGAAGAAAAGAGGTGTTGTCAGTTAGTGGCTGCTCGAGCAAAATGAGTCATTTTCTTCAGTGTAATAACCATCAATAAATTGCCCATGATCTATTAAGTAGCCACGTACTTACACAAGAAACCAATTTAAGTTCAGTATAAATAGACTCAGTAGGAGACACACACACACACACATACATACACACAAGCACAGGTACACACATACCCATACATGCCCAACCACATGAAACAGATATATGCACACAAACACACATCATAATATTTTATAAATCTTTATTCATTTGAAAGTGTTTAGAATCCAAATTATTTCATGTTTAATGGAAAAGTAGATTCACTTAGATAAGTACTATTCGTGTCTATTATTTAGTAGCTGTCTTTCACAGATCTAAAATAAAAAGTTGTTTTCTTATTTTTCAGACCTTCAATAACAGTAAAAAGTATTGTTTCTAATGCTCCAAAATCATATAGAAAAACAGAAATGATATTTTATCACATGCCAGATACAGCTAATATGATTTTCTGTCAACATGGAAACAATGTTTAAAAGATTGCAGTTAAATTGTTTTCTTCAGTAATAGAGGGTAGATACTGTTGTGTCAAAATGATACTTTCTGAGAAACAGTGAAATTTCTCATCAAAAACAACAACAAAAATGCCAACCATTAGTCACATATGTCTTTGTTCAAATTCCAATAAGCCACATTAAAATGCAGAGAATAAAAGCATGCATTGTGAATATGGAAATACTAAATGGTTCTTGTAGAATTAGACACTTAAATCAGGACAGAGCTTTTATCTGAAAGGTACTCAGTTATTCTGTACAAACACAGGTGACATTTTCAAAGTATATTAAAATCGTAAAATTTAAAATATATATTTTGTCAACGCATGTAGGCTGACGGTTTTAGAGATTCTTATTTCCAAATATATTCAATAATGATTTGAAAATATAAATTGCTCACATTGATCAGAACGGATGAATAATGAAATATGAGACAGTCATTTTCTTTGGAAAAATAAGTGAAGAAAATACTTTTGTTTGTTTGTTTTTTGTATATATGAATGCTCTTCCCGCATGTAAGTACACTCATGTCATGGAGTGCCTCCCTAGGCCTGGAATGGCATCAAATGCTCTGGAATTCAAGATATAGGCAGTTGTTAGCCACCATATGACTGCCAGAAACTGATTCCCTGTCCTCTGTAAAAAAAAAAAAAGCTAGTGTTCTTAACTGTTGAATTCTCTCTCCAGCACAACAGAAAATATATCTTTTTAAATCTTCCCAGTTAGGTCAATAATTAGAGCATATGCTGACCATCTGTCTTTGGCCTTTCTAAGCACACTATGCTTACTATGCATGCCCTTTAAAGGCCTGTTTAAATGAATGAATTCACACATTTTTCTGAACAATACTATTGATTTATTTAACAGCAAAGCCAACTACAGAAATAAAACAGAATTAAATACTCACCACCAATTAAATGTAGAATGCATGACTTTTACATATCTTTACCCACCTGAATAAAATCCTTTTAAACAAATTCTGGAGTTATATGCAAGTATAACCCTCTTACATTGGCTAACAAAATCTAATTACATTCCTGGTTAGAATGCTTCAATATTGCACACTACATTTGGCCTAGATTTTCAAGTTGTTTTCCCTTCTAAATGATATCACTTATCTCCAGTTACCCTTTAAACATTTATAGAAATGGGACTATTATAGAGGCTGTGGGATACTGCATACATAATAAGATACGTGTGATGGCATTTAATAGAGCAATACAGAAGTGGATATGTGCAGTTATCAGAGCTTCATTTTGTTGCCTGTTATCCCTATGCTGCTTTCCTTGTTAGATATTAGAAAGTATTTTTCCCTTTAGAGGACAATTCTCCTCAAGGATTTCTGAGCCTCTATCAACAACAGTTAAGAGTCCTGTTTTAGATAAACAGTTCAATGACCAGAAGATTCTTAAGAATTTCTATGTATGAGCACCAATTTTATGAAGAGCAAGGAAGAGTGGCAAGTCAAGATCTATAAAGCCATAGATCTATGAGGTGCTAGTGTGAGGACTAGAGTGAGGCCCAAGGGATCCTTGGATTTTTAGCCATTTTTTATAGCATTTGGGGAGATGACATAGGCTATGGTTCTAAGTCTTTCCTCAAAATTCTTTATTATTTCACTTCATTTCTTTCACTATCAAACACTGATATTTTAACTGACTATATTTGTTAGCTGAGTATTCTAAAATTTGTAATTAACACTGTATTTAACTCATGTTTCTTTTTCCCATACTTAAATGCATTTGCAATAAGAGAAACTTATAGAAAAGACTATGGTTAAATGTTCTGTACAAGGAGAATTGAATTATTGAAATTTAATTTATAATTTTCCAAATTCCTAATCTGTAGTGCATTTGAAATAGGTAACTACATGTGATTTGAACAAAAATTTATAGTAATGTAATTTAAATATTCATATATTTGTGGAAAAACTCTAGACATCTTACCAATACCATTTGTCACATCTTCAGTTTTGATTTTACCATTTTTATGTACAGCTTTAAAAATAGAGTGATAATAATAATAATTAATAATAATAATTGAGAGTTTGATATTATTAAAGTAAAATGTAGTGATGGGAATAATTCGAAAAAATACTTTATCCTGAATTCCCGGAAGTTTCATTCTTCACCCCAGTTTGTTATGTCTCTTCCTGTATCATACCCTGACATACGGATTAATTTGATGCATCTTTTTGGCCAGTGCAATACCAAGCACAGTGCTGAATGTGCAGGTCATTTCAAGTAATATTTATTTATTGTATTCACTTAACTAAAGACATGTTTTCTATGTCTAGAAATGATTCTCAAGAATTCTTACATTTAGGAAATAATAATTACCTTATATTCGACCTGCTGACTCCAAGGCAAAGGAGATACAGAAATTCATTGTTTGGAATACCTGAAATAGAACTGTGCTTTCATCTTTAACATTTTTTTTTCTTTTTTATGAAGAATGTGGTTTTAAGTACAGGAGATAAATCTACATCATATTACCACTAAGACACAAGGTGTAGCCCAGCAAAGAAAACAAATAAACAAAATTTTCTAAGATAATTGCATATATAAGTTAATCATAACAAGGAGCTCTGGAATTCAAATTATATTTGCTTAAATTTCTACCAAGCACTTCTCGCTCTCTTTCTCTCTCTCTCCCTTCCTCCCTCCCTCCGTCCCTCCTCTCTCCTCTCTATCTACATCTATTTCTCTATCTGATTCTTAATTTCTATATATGTGTTTGTTGTGTGTTTATGCACACACCTGTGAATGGAGTGTCCAGAGATTGATATATAGTGTTTCTCTGTCGCTCTCTCTCCTTTTTTGCCTCTTTTATTGATTTTTATAATTTCATGCAATACATCATGATCATTTCTAGACCCCCCACCACTATCACCAACCCACCCCTTAGCTCCCCCACCAGTTTTCGTGCATACTGTCATGTCTGTTAAGACCTATCCATCCAGGTTTCTGTGTCCAATGTCCCTCAGTGTGAGTACTTTCGCTGCAGCATTTTCAACATGTTTCACCCTCACCTAATAGTCATTGGTTGCCAATAGTATCACAATTCAGTTTTGGACTCCTGACTCTTTTCTCCCTTCTATGAAGCATTTTTGCACAGTTTGAACTTTCAGGGGTTACCATTGTGGTAAGTTTATTTGAATAACTTCCAATCCAGCTGCAAAACTGAATTCTTGTGGTCTTCCATGACTCCGGGCCCTATAGTCTTTTTGCCTCCTCTTCTGAAATGGTTTCTGCAAAATCTGGCAGGGATTTGATACAAGCAATGCACACTCTGCAGTCTCCTTTTCTCTGCACTTGGGCCAGTTGTGTTTTCTGGGATTGATTATCATCTGTTTTATGAGGTTCCAGTGAGAGTTTAGAGATGCATTAATATTTTTTGTCTCTAATTCTTCTATGATCTCAGTACCTTATGGATGTTGCTTCATAGATCAATCATTTAGGAGTGAACACCTCACATTCTCTATATCTGAGCGATTATGAAACTGTAATCATTACCATCTGTGGCAAGAAGAAGTTTTTAAAAGATTTTGTACATTTCATACAGTAGTTCTTAAACAAATTTATATCACCTTCACCAGCCGGGACAACCCCCCCCCCCCACACACACACGTTGGACCACATGTATTCCACCACATATGTTAAGTCCTATCCTGTCAAGCATTTGTGTTCAGATGTCTGTCAGTACATATTCACCCAGTGGAGTCTAGTCAGCCTAGTAGAGTGAGTCAGAGATTATAGGTAAGGCCTACTTTCCCCTACCCAGTAGTAATAAGTCTCCCAGACAATGGCCAACCCACCACCCAGTTCTCTTCCAAAACTCTGGGTCCTTGTCTGATTGAGATGGCATGGGCCCTGTGTTTGACATCACCATTGCCACAAGTACACACGTGTAAGCTACTAGTGACCTGAAAGCCTCTACTTCTCTATGTCCATGAACCAGCCCTGCCTCTTACAATCTTTCCACCCAACTTCTGCAATGGTTCCAGATCTATGGGTAGGAGAGGTATAATATAGGAGTCCTATCCAGGAACACACACTCTGTAGTCTCTTATTCTTTAAAACTTGGCCAGTTGAAGCCTTCTGTGTGCATCACATTCTGTTGTATAAGGAAGTTTCACTGGTGAGAGTGGAGAGATGCAATACTTTTCTCTCTATCTCCAGTTCCACAATGTTTCATGAGTCTTATGTGTTGAGGTTCAACTATAATATGTCACTTGGGACTGTGTATCTCTCAGATGTATATCCTCTGTGTCTGAGCAGTTGTGGGACACTGTGGTAGCCTCCTTGTCATTGGTATATTCAACCCTTATTACTGAATACCCTGTCTTAGGTTGGTTAGGATAATTTCCGAAGTTGCCCATCTTTGACCATACTTGCCAACCTGATTTCTATCTTGAGGTTTGAATAACATTAGCTCTTTGGGGAACTAGACCTTCAAACCTGGATGTAGGTGCTCTCCCTCACAGTATATCATTCTTCATCCTCAGCTCCTACTCCTTAGACCAAAGGCTCAGATATGGGATGATATTTTAACCTCAGGGTATTATTTATACATCTTGTATCAGTGCCTTTACTATATTAACTAGGTGCCAAAAAATACATGGTCCTACAGTCAAGGCTAACAGCAAGAGCAAATGTGGTCCCATTATTGTGGACACCAAAGTTGTAAGCAAAGGGGATGATTCAAACCATTGTTGAAACCAGGAGCCCCTACTTCAGTTTCTTTCTCTCTGGTTTAGATCTTTTTTCTCACAGTATCCAGATTTTGTAGCATCTTCCCAGAATGATCTACATAAAAGCAACATTCTTCTCCAAAGGCTTTACATAGTTCTCCCTCCTTTAAAAGTATTAAATCTAGGCCCCTCTTATTTTGTAAGGCAACTCTGGCTAAGGAGGATAAGGATTGTTGCATTGGTCTCATTGAGGCCTCTAGTTTATCAACTTGTGAATCCATGGTGGCTTGGAGGGTTTGTAATCCTAGTTGGGAGGCAGCCAGTTAACTAGCCCCTAATCCTGTTCCTCCTAATCCTGATACCAACATTTTTCCCACGGTTGTTGATCCTAATTCTCTCCTTGTCCTAATCATATTTGCTGCTTGCATATCCTGTACTTTAACATACCTCAACTTTGGTACGACTATTACTAACACACAGAAATCATTTTCTTTCTGAAAAAGTTTGCATTAATGCAAGGTGTTAGGCCTGTACGTGCAAATAGCCACCAGTGGCCCTTAGGAGGCTTTATCCATCCGATTCATCAGATGCTGTGAAAGATTCATTACAGTACTTTGGTATTTCAGTTATATTACATTTGGTGCATATGCAAGCACCAGAAAACCTTTGTATATGTACAGTTTGATCTTGGGGACTCTGATCCCAGCGGCAGCCTTTATAATCTGAGGAGATATTATATGACCCAACAACAGGGAAGGCTTCAAGAATGGGCACCTGTTTTTGGCCCATAGCCAGCAACTTTGCCCTCGGATGTTATCTGATACATTTAACAGGTTAGCTTCCACCTGTACCATATCAATAATCATCCTTGTGGAGCCCTCCCACCACAGATCAGGTTTTAAAGATACATTTGGTTTTCTGGTGGTGGAGACGTTGGGTGGTTTTTTGGTAATATTTGGCTGGGCCTGAGGCTGCAAGGGAACAACCTCTGGTGAACTGGGTCCCACTTTATATGGGAGTATATGTTCTACCTTTTGAGTGATGGTAAATAACACCCCATTATCATATCCAGTTTGATATAACTGAAGTCTCCACATTACCCCTTGATTCCATGGTTTAAACTTACGTCCCTGTGAGGTAAAGGAAATATTCAATGTGTTACAGGTAAAATTGGTTTGACATTGGTTACCTTTGTTCCCTTCCAAAGGTCTCAGGGACACTTGAATAAGTGAGTGAGGCAGGGGGTTTGTCCTCCAATACACTGTGACAATTTCTTCACATCCCCAGCAACACAAAAGAAGTCAGTAACCCCCCGCCACAGGTTCTTATTTTACTGCAGGTGTGATTAAATCCAGGACACACATAAAAGGGAATATAATGAAGATTAAACTGGCCAGTTGGATGGCCACTCCTTGTATCATAATAACCTTGCAACAATCCTTTGCATTGTCTATCCATGGAGGTGGGGTCATCACATTCAGGTTGGCCATCACTTGCAGTCCAGTCTCCTATGTCCCAGGATCCATGGGCCAGGTCACACAAGTCTACCATCAGGTCTGGCCACCAAGTGTAAGACGTGGTGTGGTTGGTCACCTGAGTAGTAGGCCGGCTTATGGTGGCAGATTTCACCTCCCATATCACATTGGCAGGCGCATGCAGGGAGTATGTGTTACCCTGGCAATCTCTCCACAGGAGCACCAGAACAGGAGCCATCATTTTCCTGCCATATCCTGTTTTGTGGTAAAGAGAAAGGGAAGGGTGTCCTCAGGGGAATGATCCCCTGGAGAGGTTTTAATTAACATGTTTGGGTTTATTCTTATTTTTATTTTTGTATTTCCTCCATCGTAACTTGAGGTGGGTTAGTTTATAAACCACTGTTGCTTCTTTTGTTTGTTGGTTAATTTTTTTTGTATAATTGTGCATTTTCCACATGTGGATCTCCTCGAGGATAATCAGACTGATCACCCAAAGAGAGATGGCTAGAATGGAGATCCAAATCATCATAGTCACAAGTATCTTCCATAAGTCCATGGGGTTATAAAGGCAAGCATATATCATTCTACCCAAGCTGTTTTATAAGCAGGGCCTACAAGTTCCTAAGTAGAAGGTTGTTGTGGGTTAAGCTTAAGATTCCTGGCTGGAACCCATAAAGGCTGTTGTTCATCTGTGGGGAACACACAAACAAGTCCCCTTCCCAGGGTGAGTAAGGGTCTGGGACTCTCCATTGGCTCGTTAAGGGATATTTCCAGTGTATCTGTATCTCAGGTCGCTGCTCTTGCTTGCTCCAATGTCTCACAAATTTAGGTTCTGTTTCGGATTTTTGAAAATTTTAAATATTAATGGTAAACAATGCTAATTGGAGCTGAACATGGGGTCCCAGGCTCTCTATTCCCAACCCATTTTTTTGTAATTGTGCCTTAATGTTTTGGTAATTGCGTTCCACAATTGCTTGTCCCTGTGGATTGTGAGGGACACCAGTATTATGTTGAATCCCCCAGAGGGAAAAGAAGTCTTGTAGGTTTTTACTAATAAAACATGATCCGTTATCTGTTTTTACTTTTTGAGGTAGGCCCAATGTGGCAAAGCATTGGAGAAAATGGGATTAAGCATGTCTGGCCTTTTCTCCTGAGTGGGCAGTAGCCCAACAGGCATTGGAAAATGTGTCAATGGACACAAAAATATACTTTAATTTACCAAAAGGTGCATAATGTGAAACATCTGTTTGCCACAAAACATTGCCATCTAGTAAACTCAGTAGGCACATTATAAAGGCTCAAAGCCACAGGTATTAGCATACAGTGCAAGGTCTCTACCAATCATCATACAGCAGAAAATTCACCTAATTAGCATACGAGGGAGGGGTAGTTTTCTATATGAGGAAGTAACATACTGCTCCAATAGTAACATTGCTATATTTCACTTCATTAGCATAAATTTCATTTCTTTGTAGGTTCTCCATTTCCCGGAATCCTTGTTTATCCCTTGGTGCCTTCTGGTTTAGTTTCACTTCCTCTAGGCGCCATCTTAACAGCACATTTAATTCAATAAGGCCCAAAATCCAAGGGGTTAGCTATTTATTCATGTCCCACCCAGATTAGAATGTCATGTGGGGTGTGGATGGGTCAGTTTTTGGAACCAGCAAAGTCACTCTTCTCTAGTTGTGCTTATATGTGGGTTGGGCAAGAATATAGAGGCAATTTTAATTCTATTCAAACAGCAAAAATATAAACTTTTATCCTATTTACGTAGCTTATCTCAAGCAGGAACTTATAGCATGAACATGGAGGCACAAACTAAAGTAGGGACCTCAGAGGAAGACTGTTCACTGGCTTGCTTCTCTGACCTGTACTCAGTGCACTTTTTTAAACAACCTAAACCCTGCCGGATGGGGGCTCTATCCACGGTGGCTTGGACTCTTTCTTGTAATTCAACAATCAAGAAAATGCTTCACAGTCTTCTCACAGACCAATCTAATAGAAGAAATTGCAGAAATGAAGTACCTTCGTCTAAAGTGTGTTAACTGAAGCCATCATGAGACCACCTTACCACTCTACCATCAAGAATCTTTATCCTACCAGAGATATTCATGATGCTTGCTGATTATATAAAATAACTGCAAAGTAGAAATAGCCAACATGTCCATCAACAGATATGGATGATGAAATGTGATACACATATAGGAGGGATTATTACTCAATTGAGAAATGAAAATGAAAATTTGAAAATTTCACCTTAAAAGGGGAAATTAGAAAAAAATACCAATTTTTTGAGTCATGTCTCTCTTAATGAATGTATCTGGAGCTCCCTTGGCTATCCTACCTCATCAAGCCCCAGAGATCATACTGCTTCCTCCTCCCCAGAGCAAGGATTATATGTATGGACAGAGATACTTGGATTCTCCATGGGCTCTGGGAATCAAATGCAGGTACTCATAATACTTATGTGGCAAGCACTTTACTAAGTCAGTCATCTTACCTAATCCCTTACTCAGACACTTTTGATTTATGATTTAATGAACTCTAAGGCTTATTTTATTTGTTATACTTTTTGTTTTGGGTTTTTGTTTTGTATCAGATTTAAGTAATATACCTACAATAACAATATTTACATGGTAGAAAATTTCACCCCAGTTCATATGCATTTGAGTTTCTCACATCAAATAAGGTCAAAGTATTTGATTTCCTAGGATATACAATTTCAGTACCTGGAAAAAAATACTTGTGTACTATACTTCTCAATTGACTTGAACCGAATTGGATTGAACACACCATATGCTTTTGAGGCATTCAGAAATGTAGAAAGCAGACTAATTTACTTAAACAGAGAAAAGCATTTGTAATCTTCTCTCTTCTCTGTCTCAGTCTCTGTGTCGTTTTCACATACACACAGGTATGCATAAACATGCACATATGCACAATTATGAAAACATTCAGCCAATTCTTAATGTCTCTCATTTGGTGCTGGTCATAACCAACAAGTTATTATTCAACTCAAATGCACCCTTCAGTGTTTTTAATGAAACTAGCTAATGAGGGATGATCCAGCCACTTTATTCCACCAGAGAACACATAAGATCATGTGAATTTATTATGCTATATTATTCATCTGATACTGAGAAAGTGTTTGTGTGCTATGTTGTGAGGTAGAAAATAAAACAACTATCACTCATTTAACATGAAAAAACCTAGCAATGAATGAAATAATCTTTAATTAAAAGAATAAAGCTAATGATCCTGCAAGATATATGTACACACTTGCTAACCGACAGAATCACTATTTCCAGAAAATTTCAAAGGGTCAGAGAGATTAGATTCTTATCAATCAGTGTGTATATTCCTACTTTCTGAGTAATAACTACAATGCTTAATATGCTATGCAAATTGATTCAAATAAAATAGTAAAAATACATGAACAAATGCCTCATATATGTACTGACAAACTCTTGAAACCTGGAATTCAAAGTACTTATTACAAAAGTGCAACAAATAAGTTGCTTAAAGCATAACACTTGTCTGACTTTAAATCTTATTACTTAATTAATGATTATGAGTCACCATTATACAGTACTGTCTACTGGCAAAAGGCTCAGTTTATCAGTAAAGTGTTGACTGGAGGGTAGTATTGCAGAAATCGAAGTTCACATTCATTTTGGTCCTGATTTCCAATTTTACAATACAAATAGTGGCATCCAAGTGACAAATTATGACATAAATGACCCATCACTCTCTCATTCTACTGTTGACAATAACTATTTTTATTAAATAACATAATTATTGACCCCAAAAAACAAGTCATGTATAATAAACTAAATTAAATTTAGAGACAGTATAACAGCTTGCCCGTTGCCTTAGGCAACTGACAACTGACAGATGATGTGGTCTCTGATGGTACAACATTTTCTGATCCTTCTCATCTTTCAGTTTAGTTATTTCCAAAAATAGTCATAAAATATCAACTGTTTTGTCCAATGTAAAAATAGTCAATCAAACAGATTTGACAAAATATACCTTTTAATTAGGGACAGATGATTCCTAACACAACAAAGGAACTGCAACAATTGCTGCATTATGTTCCAAGTGCTACACTTGCCAAAAGTTTTCTTCAGGAGGCTCCACAAATTTTAGTGCAAGACTCAGCTGTTCAATGGGGCTCTGCCTGTGGGTGGGGAAGCATCAGTGAGTGTGCAGATGACTTTCAGTATTCTCTTGCTTCACCTGTCTACTGTAATCCCTATCAGCCACTGAAGAGTTGAGCTTAAGTTTATTTACTCTAAACTCTTCCCTGAGTTATTTAGCGTCTATGGACTTCAGTTTTCTCATGTATAAAAGTTCTCAGACCGCCTTAAGTTAAGCACATATGTAGTGGAACTTAGGTTTAGATTTTCCATCCCTACTGTGCTGGATAGCTTTAGTGTGAACTTAACACACCTGGGTTGAGGGAGCCTCATTTGGTGAATTCCCTCCATTTGACTGGCCCTTGCCCATGTCTGTGGGGTATTTTCTTGATTGTTGAGTGTTTGGGAGGGTACAGCCCACTGTAGGCTACGCCATCCCAGATCATTGGGGGTGTCTTAGGTTGTTTATCGGATAGGAAAGCAGACTGAGGCGGGGGGGGGTGTCAGTAAACAACAGTGTTCCTCTGTGGCCTGTGTTCCAGCTCCTGACTCCATGTTTCTGCTTCAAGCTCCTACCTTGAACTCCCCAGTGAACTGTTTGACCTGGGAGATGTAAGCAAAGTAAACCCTTTCCTCCCCAAGTTGGTATTAGAGTGTTTTGTCACAATAATTGAAGGCACACTAGGACAGAAGTAGGGTCATTGGTTCTTAGTCCGAGTTTTCAGAGATCTGCCGCAGCCAGGATGTGAGCAGCAGGAGGCTGTGGGGGCGTCATACGATGCCTGCAGAAGGAGGTCCAGACAATTCAAGAATCCAGGATACGTCATTTCCTGAAGCTGTTGAGTGTTAAGCCTGATTTGTCAGTGGAGACCCAAAGAAGACAGTCAGTTCACTATGCCAGAGTTGCAGGTAGAGTTGCATACTAGGAGTGGTACCAGCCCAAAAGGGAGATGCATGCTGTGTGCAGCAAAGCCAGAGAGGTTGAGATACCAAAATCCCTGGGAAATAAGGTCCCAGAAGTCTGACATGGAGTTACTGAAGTTAGTGTTTGCCCTGCTGGTTTTTGGTTTTGTTTTTGTCCAGGATTTCCTCATTATGCCTCTATTCCACCCTTTTGAAACGGGAATGTGTATTTGTTTCCACTGTATGTTGGGAGTATGTAATTTGTCTTTTGATTTTACAGGTTCTTAGAGTGAACAGGTTGCCCTGAGTCTCAAAAGAGACTTTGATTGTGCTCTGTTGAATAATATTGAAACTGGTAAAGACTATAGGGACGTTTAAAGTTGGATTAAATGCATTTTGTTTTTTTATATGTCATGAGCCTATGGGCCAGGGAGTGGAATGTGGTTGTTTGAATGAGAATGTCCCACAACTCTGATTATCTGGACATTTTGTCCTGAGTTGGTGGCAATGTTTTGAGAAGTCTTAGAAAGTGTGTCCATGATAGAGGAAGCAAGTCACTGGGGATGGACTTAGAGAGTTTGTAAGCCACGCTACATCTCCAGTCAGCTCTGTTTCCCATGTCTGCTTGAAGATGTGAACACTTACCGTCTGCACCTCCTCTAGCCACCTCTGCTACCATGCCTCCCTGACATGATGAACTGTGGCCCCTTTGGCATCAGCTAAATAAACACTTCCTTTTATAAGTTCTCTTGGTCAGTGTTTCTATCACAGCAACAGAAAAGAAACTAATACACCCATCCTGTCAGATACTTATGTACTGATGGCTGACTTATAGTCTTTACAAGTCTTGTTTTGGAGATGGGATAAACATGAAAAATAAAGAAGTTAATATTAGTAAAACAGTAAGAATACTGAGTAGCTCAAAGTAAGTATTCAATGAATTAGAAGATCAGTATCATTATACTTACAAAAACTCCTGGTGGGATACTGATTGTCATGAAATGACAGTTTCTTCTTTCATTTGTTATTTCACAATTTTACTATAGTATTCTTCTGTTTATTTTGCCCAGTAAGCAAAACTGGGGAATAATA
Organism: Eospalax fontanierii; assembly: GCA_035773235.1. Taxonomy (NCBI): domain Eukaryota; kingdom Metazoa; phylum Chordata; class Mammalia; order Rodentia; family Spalacidae; genus Eospalax; species Eospalax fontanierii. Next base: position 89,970,695 of record CM069524.1, read on the forward strand.
AAATAATAATGAAATAAAAATTGATCTGTCATTTTAAAACAGTCATATTTTATTCAATAGAAAAGTGGGAAAATAATCACAGCTATGTTTTGTGATGATGAAACATCCCCATTTGCTTTAAGCTTTTAGTCTTAGTACAAATTATCTTACTATCATCATCATCATTCACCTAAATTTCTGGAAGGACTGACAAGTAACATTGCACATTACATTGCATATCCCTATCAGTTCTTATAAAGTCTTTCTCTAAACACATTCTTACATTTATCAACCTGACAAGCCAGGATTCTCTCCCACTCCCTTCACATAGTGTATATTGAAATAGTTTATGAACAAAGAACATGATTTCTAAGGCTGAATTTTCTTTAAATTTTTTATTGTATCTGTTTAGTTTGTTTTCAGCTGTCATGGATGTAAATACAGTTATGTGTCAGTTAACAATGAGGAATCACTTTGTGATACTGATTTTCTGGCAGTTTTCTCATTGCATCAACATCATAAGTCCCTTTTAGATGGTTTAAACCAGTTAGTGAGCATTCTTCACTTCTTGTCCTTTTGCTATAATCTAGAGAGCCACAAACAAGCATTAAACTTAATGTTGCTGTGCTGTAACACATCACATGTCTCCACAATAAAGTTATTAGTGAGAGGAGTGCAATGTAAGATACACATTAAAAGAAGAGTAGAGCTAATATAGAGATCTGTATCATTAGTACTTTATCATCATTACAAACATTATGTTCTGCACAAGATCTAACCTCACTACATCACCATGATTGGCACTCCAGTGGATTCACTCCCACTAACATTATCAGGAACACATAGAAATGCCTTGCTCTCTAATGTACTGTCAGCCATAACATAAGTAGATCGTAAGAAATTTTAGCTTCTTCTAATTTTATGAGATTGCTAAATAGAAGTAGTCTAGCCCAAACAATCTTTGAGTAGAAGAATGAACTTTCAATGAGCAAATATTATAGATTTTTCTATATGTGTTATAAATATCTACTACAATGAGATAGCTATCTTTTAAATATCTTCTTATTAATAAAAATATCACCATGTAAATGTAGATATATTCTGGGTGATTTTTGTTGGGGGTCATCTAGTGACTATCTGAAACTTTCATATATAATATGTCTAAAAGAGAAGTTTGAGTACTTATGACCATGTCACCAAAAGGGTCTTTCATAGGTTTTCTTCCATTCAAATGCTAAAATTAAAAAAATCACTGATTCTGCTTTATAATGTTTTTCACTTGTTGAAATTTTAGCACATTGCCATCATGTATGTTTTTGCACATCTTTGATCAATAAAGCTTGCCTTAACCATTTTCTATTACTTTTCAGTGCTCTTAATGCTACCATTGTAGTACATTATTACCACCTATCTCCTAAAAAATTACAAATACCACTGTCATCTCTATATTTATTTTTCTTCTTTTCTATCTTTTTAATTTATTTTTCTTTTCGCAGCGTTGAGGATTTAATTTGGAAGTGTGCACTTGCTTGATCCTGTTTTCATTAAATAAAACAACCAGAGTAAGACCTTAAAAGAAATTCCTTATTTCCTCCCCATTTTTTTTCCAAACTCAAGAGGTTTCAGTATGTGACACATACTTGTTTTGTACTCAATACATAGTCTGACCTGATTTCATAACTTGTTTCTGTTCTCCTTCTTCAGTTTTTCAAATTCTGGGATTACAGGTGCAAGACACCATGACTAGCTTATCTCTAATCTCATTTTAAAATATTATTCAAATATTTATGTGGTCTCCATGACATTTTGCAACATGAATCCCTAGATACCACGCTGTCTTACTGCTGTTCAGTTACTGTTCCATCACGTCAGATTTGCACAAATTTTTGCTTTAATACCATAGTTTTTGCTATCTATTTGCTTTATACAATCTACAATCTTCACAGACATAACTAAAGCTTTATTATTCTTCTTCACATTGTAAGAAATTTTAATGCAGCATTTTCAAATTTTGTTTGCATTCAATAATTATATATCTACTTAGAACAGTTATAATAACTTTAAATTAATTATCTTCAATATGCAAATGTGGGTATACAAATTTTATTAGAAACTACAAAATAGAATATACCACAACATAAAATCTGACAAATATAATATAAATATTTTATTGCTATTTAAAAAGTTAGCATACTGAAATATTTATCAGTATTTCACAGGTTTACTGGATAAATATTAGTAATGGAATAAAGAAATTGTAGCATAATGACAACAATTGTGTTGAACATACAACACAGGTGATAGCTATAACTGTACATAAAAGGAGGGTTCACTTGCAAGCCATGCTCATGTCACACCAAGATAAATACCAGTTTCTTCTTTGCATTAAAAGTAGGGCCATTTTCATCCCATTCCATTGACTCTTCTAGGTTTGGAAAATATTCTGCAGTGATCACAAATTATATGAAAAAACAAATTCTGGGTTTAAAAATAAGCTAAATGAATTATATTAGACAGAAGTATTTGTGATCTAAAACTAAGAATTAGTTGATTTTATGTATAATTTAAATATATAAAGCTTGACAGATATATATGTATATATATACTCATATATAGTTCAAATTATAGTTCAAGCCATATTTGTTTAGATGAGTAAACATTTTATGAAAATAAAATTTATTTAAAAGTTCTGACATTAGGTTTATTTTATTTATTTCAAGTGCCAAAAATGAAGCTTAGTAATTCATTTTCTAAAATGACCAAGTAAACAAGTATATCCCCACTCCTCTTATTTCGTTATTTCAAAATATACCTCAGGTTTTTTAGCTAAGTTTTAAATGTAATGTTTTATGAGCTTTTAATTTATTGGTGCTAATTACTGATGACAGGCAATAGCAGTCTGAAAAAGAAATATGTTTACTCACATTTTGTAATCAAATCCTATCACATAGTTATTTCCTTCATTTTAAAAACAAAACTCTGTAGATGATAGATAGATAGATAGATAGATAGATAGATGATAGATAGATGGACAGATAGATAGATAGACACAGAGGGAGATTCAGAGAGACAGAATAGGTCTCATGACTCATCCTAGAAGCTTCTTTTGACAATTGATAGTCTATTAAAGAGAGTCACTACTGGCAAAAATGTAGAGAATAAGTAACCATTTGTTGCCCAGCCCCAAACTGATATATCCATTATGTGACTCCTACACGTAAGGCTCAGGATCAGCTCAGAAGAGGCATCACAAAGATTGCAAGAGCCTGTGGAACAGGATGCTGGGGGCTATATAGGGCCTTCTAGACATGGTGAGGAAGTAGCATCAGGGAAATTTCAACAGTATTTGCATAATGACCACAAAAGTTTACATACCAACTCAGTAGTGGCACAATGTCATACCTCTAGGTCCCACCTCTACCTGAAGAACTAAAAGCAATGGCTGCTGAAACAAGGACACACGGTTTTTTCCAGGCACAGCATCCCTAATGTTATCCAATGACAAATGTTCATAAGCAATGCTAAGTAGGTTAGGTAGGTTTTGCATGCATGCGTGTGTGTGTGTGTGTGTGTGTGTGTGTGCGTGTGTGTGGCAATGAAGACAAGATAAAAAACTTGTAAGGGAGTGGAAGGCACATGAGACAATTTGGAGAGAGGAAAGGAAGAAGTTGGCATGACATAAATGGTATACACATGGATGAAATTCTAAAAAATACAAATTAATAAATAAAAAAAAATAAAAGCTATAGTTCTGGTTGGTGCTTTGTTCTCTGTTCATCACCTGTCTGGTGGCATATTTATTGACAGTTGTGTAGATAACCACACTGCTCTTCATTCTTACTGGCACTTGGCACTCTCTCCATTCGTATCAGTGGTTTTTGAAGTCAGAGTGAGTTTTAAGTTTTAAGAGAATTATATTTTTGTTTTGATATATTATTAATACTTGTGGATTTGGGGGGAGGACTTTTATCTATTCTTCATTTTGCCATAATGATCAGATTAATATGATGCCGTTTTAATATTTTACTGTGATCATAAACCTATGATTTTCATTATGAGAATTTACTTTTCAGTTCATTATTTATTACTTAGTAGGTTTTTGTTGCCCTGTATATTCAATGTTTTATCATTTTTCTTGTGCTATTTACCAATTCCTCTAAATTACTTTGTATAATTTGAAAACCAATGCTGTTTAACTACTTCATATGAATAATATTTTATATGTATTTTCAGTTTTGGAGGGTTTTTTGTTTGTATATGTCTTTTAGGATTTCTCTGCCCTCCTTCTCCAGAATGTTCTTTGTCTGTCTGAATATTGCATATATGTGTAGTATATATGCATATATTTAAATAAATTCATATATAAGAATTAAAATATTTAAAAGAATATTAATATGATAATATAAAGTAAGTGTTAACATTTTAGGATTTTTCTTATAATCAGTTTAGATTTTTTTCTTTGCATAAATTTTTTATCAACTTTAAATTTTAACTTATGTAAAAAAAAGAAAATCATTTCACCCCACATTGCACTATAGGTTATAATATTTTTATTGATTATTTTTCTACTATGCATGTATGAAAACTTCTAATATATTACTGTTTACCTCATTTTCAGCAAAAGTAATCCAGTTAATAATTCTTAACTTTGAATTTAATAATCTATTTTGGAGTATGTTGTTCTTTGTATAGATAATTGTAGCTTATTTTTATAGTATTGAACAAATTTTCAGGTGAAGTCAACATAAACTGAAGTTTAATAGATCATGTTATGGATAATGTTCAGTCATTTGCTATATAATTAACAAAATCCTGGTTTCTATAGTGTAACTTCTTCATTATAGCAATAGTATCAGTAAGATTTATCTTATATATGTGTTACTAGGTCAAAAGGGAAAGTTTGTCATGAAAGCAAGTGTGAGAGACAGGCCATCCCAGGATTCATTTTCTTTCCTTGCCATGGACAATGATGTGTGTTGGTGCAGCTGTGTTGTGCAGTGCCTGGGGAACAAAAAGAAAGTGTCAGATTCCCTTGGAACTGGGGTTGTGGATGGCTGTTAGCGTAAAAGTAGGTGCCTGGAATGGAAACCAGGTCCTCTGAAAGAACAATCGGTGCTCTTAACCACTGAGCAATTTCTCCACCGCCAGGGTGTACTGAATTATTTATCTAGGCATCTTTTAATGTAATGAACCAAAATACCCACATGTTTTAAATATTCATTGCAAATATTTTTGAGTTAATTTTCCCTTTTATTTTGTTCATGGTATATTTTCCAGGCAGAAAGATTTTCCCTGTGCTGTTATTTTTATCTCAGGTCCCATTTATTATATTTCTGTTTTTACCTTTTAATTTAAATGTTTTTCTCCTTTCCTATTTTTTCCAATCAAGTGACTTTTTATTGAATCATTGTGTATTTCATACAGACAATCTCAATCATTCTTAGTCATGATAACCTCTTCTGCATTGTCATCGTCCCATAGCCTCCCAACTGGTATTCGTACATTCTTTCATCTGTGTTAAGGTCTGTTGTGTCAAGTCAGCATCCCGAAATTTTTCTTGGAGCAGGTTCATCCACTGAGTTCTAGTCGGCCAATCTGGAGGCCCTTGCTTTATACCTCACCTTTGCCCAAAAGTAATCAATTGCTAATATTCCCTCAGCGAACATTGGGGTCTGTTACTTACTTCTTCAGTTTTATGCTGGGTTTTTGTATGCTTGCAATTTGAAAGGGTCTTGAGCATGTACGGTTATATGAGCAGGGTCCCAGGAGTTTGTAGGAGTCTACTTCCATATTGTCACAGACCTCCTCCCTGACTTTTACAATAGTTCTACCCCCTGTTTTGTAATGGTCCCTCAACATTGGGTTAGTAAACTTGATGTAGGAGTCCTATCCAGGGTCCCACACACACGCTATGGATTCCTAATATCCATTCCTTGGACATTTGTGATCTTTTCGGTTACTACCCCTTTGTTTCATGAGGGAGCTTCATTATGAGAGTTGAGAGGTTCAACAGAGTCCTATTTACCCTTTGTTCTATGCTGCGTGAGAATTGGGGTATACAGTTTGATTGTAGATGTGCCACTTAGGCTTGGGCAATTCACAGACAATGTCTGTGGGTGAAAATCTGTGGTACTCTGCGGTAGTCTCTGTCTGGTGGAATAGCAGGTTCTTTGACGGATACATATTTTGCACTTAGTAAACGGTTATTTTAGCTTTTGGATGTGGCAGATTTGGAGATTTCTCTAAGACCTTTGACCTCTTCATCCATGTGTATTTGGCTATGTTTATAATATCACACAAGCGTTTCCTCACATTTTGGTTTGTAAGACCAATTAGGTAGCAGTTGGTTGGTCCTTAGTTAAAAGTGCCATTACTGCACCCGTGTAGAATGATGAGCTAAGATCAAGAGAATAAATGATACCAAATGCCGGAGAGGATGTTGGAAAAGAGGAATGCTCATTTAATGCTGACAGGATTCTAAACTTGTGAAAGCCCTATGGAAAAGGGTACAAACTCTTAAAAAATTGAAAATGAATCTACTATTTGACCTGGTTATACAACTCCATGGCATAAAACCAAAGGACTCATACTATAGCAAGGATAGGATGTGAAATACTTGTACATCTGTGTTTGTTACTGCTCTTTTCACAATAGGTAAGGGATGAAAGCAATCTTGATGTCTCTCAACAGACTAATGGATAATGAAAATGTGATATATTTACACAATGGAGTTCTACTTGGGGGTCAAGGAAGACAAACTCATGCCATTCACAGGTAAATGGATGGAACTAGAAACTTTTATGCTAAGTGAAAGAGCACAGACTCAGAAAAACAAACAACACATGTTTGCCTTCATTTGTGGATCTTAGCACCAAACCCTTATATGTGAGTATGGATCCTGATGTTACTGGAGGTGAGGAAGATGGAAATAACCAGAGAGGTAAAGGGAAAGAAAAAACCTGAGGGAGAAGAATAGTAGAATACAGACATTACTAAGGGAGAAATAGATAAAAAGGGAAAAGGGTTTCAATGGGAGGGGAGTCTGAGGGCTATTCAAGAACTATGAGGATAAAAGTGGAAAGGATCAAAAGAGGTGGGATCATAGAAGATTGGTATTTTCAAGAGAGAAGTGGGGAAGATGGAAATACTTTAAAGGTAGAATAATGGAAGTAGAGTTAAATAGAAAGAGAGAATGAAAGAAAGAGAAATAATGCCACCAAAGGGAATCGTATTAGTCTGACAAACTAATAACAAATTCCACATACAATGTGTCTACATGAGTCTATGTACATAGCTGAAGTCTACATAACTAAAAGTAGAAACCTTCCTTTGAGTTGTTGGCCAGGGTGCTCCAAGATACTCCCAAAGTTACACAGACTATTGCCACATCCCTTGATGGTCTCCCAGAATTTGAAGGTAAGACCCTATTGCTCAAGACAGGACGTACTTCAGAGACCAGATTTAGATCAATGGAGCTGGATCTGAACTGGAAGCCACTTCCCATGAAGTTTAGCTCTCATAGTTCTGAAGATTACTATGCAAGCAGCCACCTAAGGATATCAATAAATGTCCCAACACCAACTTCTTTATCAAATATCCACCTCCTTTCCAGTTTTTAAAGATATTCACACGTGGCTTATTTTACCATCTGCAGTGTTTCATTTTATACATTTAGCATGATGATTCCATATAGTTTATTATGTTAAATGATCTGAGAGAAGATTTTTTTCAGACAGGCGAAATCTATAATAATCATTGGCAATGTTAAACAGTATGTAAACATATTTTAGGTATTTAGTTTTATTCTCTTCTTTGTGCTCTATGCATTTGTCTGACTACACGGTCTCTACTTTCAATGATTAGTTTTATTTTTAAGTGATATATATTTATTGAATATTTGTGGATTTCAAACATCTTAATCATATTTCGACCCCTGCCTCCCTATATATATTCCCCAAAGCTGTGGCTCAAGATCAATTCATCTTTATGTTTACCTTTCTCCTCTGTCTAATGAAAGGGTACCATATTCATGCCATTGTACAATTCTAAATTTAAAATATTTGACAAAGTGCTGTAGTTTGAATCTGAAGTATCTTTATGTAAATACCTTTCTCTTCTACTTAGTGCTGTTGGGTGGTACAGAGAACATTTAAATGTGGAGCCTTGTGGGGCTCCCTTACTTCACTGGGGGCATGCTTTCAGAGGAGATGGAAAGGGACTATATTCTTACTACCATTCTTCCTTTAATTTCAACCAGGAATGATTTACAACCCACTAAAAAGTGCCTTAAGTGCCATAGATTCAGTCTTTCATGAACTAAGCTTTCTAGTATAGTTAACCAGCAAATGCTTGTTGTCTGTTGCTGTTATTGTAAGCTTATTGGTTTGAGGCATCTGTTTCAATAACAAAGCTAACAAAAGACAAAGCTTATAGAGGTTGTGACCATGTGTCCTAGTTCTTCCTCCCAAATGCAATTTTATAAAGCTGATTTGTATTCCTTTTTATCTTAATAATGTACTTGAAATAATTAGCATATTTCTATATGCAACTATTCATTGAACATTCTTTGCTAAAACACATTTGTTTTCAACTCTGAGAATTTTTCTGGATGATACTCACAATTATGAAAACAAAAAGACATTGATCTTGACATAAAAATAGTCAATGTAAACAATTCTGTACAAAGAGGTTTTGTTTATTATTTTATCTGTATGTGTGCCTAAATTTTGAGAAAAATAAATTAAATTTAGGGTGGAAATTTGGCCCTATAGTAAGATGATGTGAAAACAGTTCATTGTAGAATGAAAGCTTCAGGATGGACAGGATCCTAATGAAATGTAGTTTCTTTATTATCTGTCTTACTCTGATATTCTTGATTCAAACTTGAATAATACATAGGACTGAAATGTTTGAGAGCCGATTTTTTGCAAAGTGATTATTAACAGTTTACATTATTCAATAAGGCTAAATGTTGTTACATATTATTTTATAATTCAATATTGGACTGGCAGTTTTAAAAGCTATGATTTCATTCCCTGCTACTGCTCAGTTTTATTACAGACACCAGAGTGCTTTACACCTGTGGAATCCTTGTGGCCTCTATGAATTTATCTTACACATATTATTTGTATCATAAAATTGCATGTGTTTAAATGTGATACTTTTTGAGAATATGTCATCTTTTGTTTTTACCCTGGAATCATGCTTTATCATAATTTGACATTTCTGATCACTTTTTTTTTCCCCCTGGGAATTCTTGTCTACTCCAGTTGGGCACATGTGAAGCGTGTTCCTATAGAAAAGCAGAGGTAAGCTGAGTTTATCCTTTTTGTAGTTGACTGAAGGATTTCTAGACTGCCTTTGGGATTCTTTATCTTTCAAGTCAATTAACTGCCTCAGGCAGTATGTTAGTATTGATTGAACTGTATATTTCTCTGTTTTGAACTCTCAATCCAAAGATTTGTTTTTCTCTATTTTAGGAACTCCAAATTAAATGATACATTTGGCTGTTTTGTTTCATGTGTTCTGTTTGGTGGAAATGTTTAATATTTGTATTTTGAATTATTTTTTCATCAATATTCTAAGTTTATACTTAACCATCTGTTCTTTTTCACATTTTGCATGCTTACCTCTCTTATAACTGTCATATATATAAAAATTTTGTTAAATCTGTATTTATTATTTTTTGTGCTCATCTAAACTATTTGACCTTAATTAATCTTCCTTATTTTAGCTCTTCTTAGGCACATTCTTTGTCTTATTGAGTTGATATTTCCTTCTAGTTCATTTACTTTCCAAGTACTATATCACCCAGGAAATCTGTATGTTCAACTATTCATTTAAAAAGTATTTATCATTTTACTTCTTTGCAATTATCTTTCTCTTGTATATTTGTCACTGTGTTTGTGCATATGGCCATGTACATATTTGGGTGTCTGAGCACTTCATAATCATTTAAACATTTTATTTCCCCACTTACTCTCAGTGTTGCTATATGCTCATATTGTATATTGTTGGTTCTTTTAAATAAATTCGATTATTATTGAATGTGCTGCGTAGCTTCAGGTGTAAGCCTGACACACCTGGGTCGTGGGAACCTCAACTGAGGAAGTTCCTCCATTGAACTAAACTGTGGCCATGTCTGTGTGGAATTTCTTTTATTGTTGATTGGTGTTAGAGGTCACCACTGGACTGTGCCATTCCTGGGAAGGTGACTATTTTGTATAAAAAAAGATTTTATCACAGCAATAGAAAATAGCTAGGACACTGAATCATTTATGTTTACAATTACATGAGAAAAAAAGTGAAAAATAAGAGACATGTTAATGAGTTAGCGTTTATGATTTATGTTGTAGTCTATGAAAATCTATTTTTCTGCAATTTATACTATACTATATGAGTATTTGTATTAATTTGCTTTCCTGTTGCTGAGGTAGAAACACTAATCAAGGGAACTTACAAAGTTTATTTAGCTTACATTTCCAAAGGGGCAAGAGTCCATGAAGGTGGGGAGGCATGAAGGACGAAGTGGCTAGAGAAGACACAGAAGCTATCTGCTTCAAGCAGGCACAGGAAACAAAAGGGTACTGGAGATTTGGCAAAGCCCACCCCCAAGTGATGTGCTCTTTCCAGTATGGCCACACCTTCTAAGACCTCTGACAGTGCTACCAACTGGGGACAAAATGTCTCTATACTTAGAGTCTGTGGGGGACATAGTCTTTCAAACCACCATAAGTATTCATGATATTTAAGACATTTATTTGTGAAAATGAAAAATATATTATCCGGTAGTTTTACATTTCATGTGCTTTGGAATGTTTGTGTACATCTGTGTGTTTATCTTACTCCAGGATGTATACACACACACACACACACACACAAACACTTACTCAAACTTACACTTCTTTTAGATTTTCAGAAACTATTTGGCTGCTGTCAACGTACAGAACTTCAGTGCAGTGACATTCAATTTTGCTTGTTTTCTTAATTTTGTCTAGGCTCCTCTGCCCTTTAGTATGTCTAGAAATAAGTGTCAAGGGGCCTCCTAAACATGCAAATAAGCTACTAATTTATGTGAAATCAGGATTTTTGGTTTGGCCTGCTTTGTGTTAAAGCACTAACTCAGCAGGTTTCAAATATCCAAACCTTCCCGTTATGATGGGCTGTTCCTTCTTAAAATACCTTATGTAATGAATGTGTACTTTAGACATGCTTTATAGTTTATGTGTGACTGGAACTGTTTTCTGTGTCAATTTTAACTTTCATAGAATCTCTGGCTAACAACTGGGTAACTGGAGTATATAATGTGAACTCAAGTGTTTCTGTGATCAATGTCACAAACTATCTGGACCCCAAATGCTCAAGTTAGACTCCTTTAAGCACAGTATCGTGGTGGCTGTGACTCTTTTCTACAAGGAGAATGAAGCAAGGTCATTGTGTCTCTCATGACAATGGTGACAGGAATCTAGAACCTATTCTCTAAGCTACTGGTCCTTATGTCTTTTGCATTGTGTTAATTTTCATTGGTAGCCTTTCCTTTAATAAAAAGCTACCAATGTGAGGAAAAGCAGCTCATCTGAGGTACAAGAGTGTTTCCACTGACTAGTGAAACTTAAGATCATCTCCAGACATCTGGCACCCAATAGAGTATTACCGACTCCCTGCTAGATTGCCCTGAGAGTTCTTCCGTGTGACCTGGCATGGCTACACTTCGTAGCATTTTCCTGATAGTTTTTTTTCAGATGTTGTCTGGAAATTTCAATTTATAAAGGCAATGTGTGCTGTGTTGCTTATGGTGGATTTTGATGGTCAGGCAGTGTTCATAGAGGAATCTGTACAGTTGAGAAATATTGTTTCGAATATATCATGTATGATTAAAAAACATGGACGTAGCATCTATATGTTAAAATATGTTCCTACCTATTAATTTTATGTTGTGATTGTTTGGAATATAACCAAGATGCACAAATTTCTATGGATATCCACTGTAAAACAGTGTGCTGTCCTTGAAACAGATACTACATTCACCAACTCTTCTGACTCTGAACCCTTACAATGTTTTTTTTTCATTGTAACTTTAGAGAACATAATGAATTACACTTCAATTTATTTGTCTGAAATTTAAATACGAGCATACAGCTCATAATTGTTTCCATTACATTTGTTTGTTCTTTAATGGGACTAAATAGATGATACATGTGAAGTATTTTGAGAAAATAATATAAATTACTAGGCAATAATATTAATAAATAATAATACGTGTTTTCATTAATAAGAATAGTAAGTCCAATACAACTTATTTCTGAGACTATCTTCGACAAACATCATTTTTGTGTGAATATTTGTGTGGAGGGTGACACACATGTGCGGCTACATGTGAACACGTGTATATGTGCATATGTAGGCCAGAAGACAACTTGACATTTCATTCCTCAGCAACCATGTACCTTTTTTAGGAGTTAGGGTGTCTTTGTGACCTACAACTCACCTATTATGTGCGGCTTGCTAGCCAGTGAGATTCAGACATCCATCTGTTTATGTTCCTAGTGTAGGGAATACTAGTGTGCACTAGCAAAACTGCCTTACTCCACTGGGGCTCCGGAAATTGAACTCAGATCCTTTATCAGTTGTGATAAATTTAAAGGTATCTGAAATAAGCTAAACATCCTTGTAATTGAGTTTGTGTAGAACGTATAGTTTTCTATTTTCCAAAACCAAAACATGTGCTGGTATTATGTGTTATTCTATTTTACACTAGATTCTGAGAGGAAAACACAATTTGAGAACTCAACAGCCCTCAAAATCAATATAAACAAGTAAAACCTATTTGTAGATCATATTAAATATGTAAATTCCAGCAAAGGGTAGGTTCGTTTGGTTTTAACCTCAGCTCTGAATATAGCAGCTCAGAATAAAGCACTGGAACCGAACATCGTGCATCAAAAAATCTTTTACATTAACATGGACAGCACAAATAAAAATGCAAGGAGATTTGTATTCCACTTTAGAGATACTGCCTCTGACCTCTATTTGGTTGTATAGAATTGATATGCTGAATTACTTCTGCCAGCCTTTGGAACTGATGAGAATTCCAATTCGAGGATAAAATAGGCTAATAGTAGGACAAAGGTTTACTGTCTTACTAAAGATTATATATTTGTCATTGTTGAACATTTAGTGCAAGTAATGTGTCTTAGAAGTCAAATGTGAATATTCAACCTATTTTACTGAGGCTATGGCTTAAAGACAATATCAATGCTTCCTTTACTATTTGTGTAACTTATATTTACCATAACAGAAAATATTACAATTTTATGTCATTGACTGTAGTCAATCTGATCATTTCATTGACATTTTCAGTATAAATAGCATCAGTATAGACAGTTTGAGTTTTGTCCCCAACTTCAAATTTAACCATCAGTTCTCTAGTACTAAAATGCTTTCTTGTCTGAGTCTTCCCCAGATAATTTGAAGGTCACGGGACCGGCCTCTTGCTATCACAATATTTTTGAAAGAGTTTCCAGTCTTATAAGACTTGTCCCAACTCCCATACTGCACGTAGCAGCCCGAGTGTACATCTGTAAACATAAATATCTCATCAGTCAGTTTTCTGCTTAAGACTTGCCAAAGCATTCCTAATGTATCCAAACCAAAGTTCACTTTTCTCTTCAATATGGTCCAATTTTGAGAATTTTCCAAGTTAATCATCACTCTGTATCAAGCCACCTGTGTCTCTGATATTTTGAAATCTTGCTCAACATGTTTACTCTCTTTTGGCTTTCATAAGTACTCTCACACTGTTTAAAATACTCCAACCATGTCTTTTAAAAATAATTTCATGTACAAGAAGTTTAATCAGCTTCCACATAGGTGAAAATTCTGATAACACTGTCTACAGTGCTTATATAATGAGACATATATTAATTTATTCTGCATGGAGTCATATTGCCACAAACTATCAATTTTGGGCTCCTAATAAATAGTCATTGATGTATTTAATGACTTATTACTAGTTTTAAAAATTTGGGATTTTATTTTTTCTCTTATTTTCTTTAACACATGATGCAATAAAAAAGACTTTGAATTTATGCCAGAATAGAAAAATGTTCAATATTTGATAATTTATTCAAATTTATAAATATTTGTTTCCTTCGAATTTTATCCTACCCTATTATGTTGTTTAAATATATATATATATATATATAACTTTATAAAGGCACATATCTGATGACATATACATTTAAGTTTTGCATGCTTGCATAAATAAAGAGAAACAGGTGTTAAACTCTCACATATTTTCTGTCTATAACCACCCACACATGAGTTTTGGTCTACAAATTAGAAAACGTTTCTTAGTCTGTCTGATTTTTAAATTAATTATTAATTTATTATTCACAATTAATTGTTCATAATTCTAATTCTAATTAATAATCATTAATCATTTCAAAATTATTACTTAAGTATACATGTGAAATGTTGAATACCATCTTCTATAAATACTTTCAGCCTAAGTAAAACATAAATTATTTCTGTGTATGAGATATGTTTGTTCTCCTGAAAAGTGGATTGCATTTGGAGGCATTTGACTTGATACTGAATTACTTGATGCATACTAGGAAAATACTAGCTAATGTTAGACCAACTAAACATTTATTTTTTTCTGTTCTTTACATAGGAAAGGGCATAGCAAATAGGAGCTTTAGACTATTCTACTCAAGGATTAAATTATACAATTTAAGTGATAGCATTCGATGTATAAAGATTATTGATAAGGTTAGCTGGTGGCTTCTGGCAGGGACATTGTCCCTTGTTATAAGGTGACTACGTTTAAATTCTTTTTATACTTGAATATATTTTAGGAACCTTCCACACTAGTAGCTTTCCATAGGACTTATTGAAAAGTGCTGTAATTTTATCTCATAATTTATCTGCCATAGCAGTGGATATTTCCAAGTAAGTTGACCTTCAAGTGCTTTTAGTTAACCTAGTGTCACTCTATCTACTTATATTTATGTAGTTTGAATATCAGCTTTCCTGTAAGTTTTCTGTGATAATAAACCAAGGAAAAGAGTTCAAATGTAAATCAGGAAGGGTAGCAGACACTTTTCTCTAGCACCGCAAAGTTTGAGGCAGGAGTTTGAGGCCAATCTGGACTATAGACACAGCGACAGATCAATAACAAAACAAAATTTAAAACAGGCCCCAAAATGCAAACTCTGCATCACATTATCAGTAATTCTGACTTAAATATTTAATGGAATTTAGAGGTAATAAAAAACACATTAATGTTGGTCATGATATTTTTTTTCTAGTTGTATGTGCATTATTTAAATATATGAGGAATTTCCTCTGTTAGATAGTATAGCCCATGTTTCTAGACAGATTACTCAGCGCTTAAGATCACTGATTGTTCTTGTAGAGGACCTGAGTTTGAATCCTACTATCCACATGACACTAGCAACCATCCATAACTCCAGATCCAGGGGATTTGATGCCCTCTTCTGACTTCTTCAGGCGTTGCATTACACAGGTACACTTACATGCAGGCAATATACTCATATACATAAAATAAAAATAATCAAAAATAGATTTTTTAAAGATAAGCCATGAAATTTGTTTCTCACTTTCTATCATGTGGGTCTGAAGGATTGAACTCAGGTTGTCAGGTCTGACAGCAAACACCTTCACCTGTTAAACCATATCACTGATGCAAACAAATCTAGTAACTTAATGTAAAATCCAGTGGCTTAAGTGCATAGACAAACATATGTTCTTTCTTTTGACAGTCTACCCAGCATGTGTTGAACATTGCTTTGGAATAACAGGTGGGAAGGTTGGTTTTTAATTGCCAACTTACCCAAACCTAGTATCTCCTGAGAAGTGAGCCTCAGTTGAGGAACTGCCTAGATAAGGCTGGCCTGTGAGCATGTCTATGGGAGATTGTTTTGAGTATTAACTGATATAGGAGGAACAAGTTCACAGTGAGCTGTACCATTTCTTATTCTGGAACCTGAGCTGTATAAAGATAAAGAAAGGGAAACAGCCAGTAGCCAGCATGGATGTGATATAACCAAATGTCTCAAGCTCCTGCCCCTGACTTCTCTGAAATTATGGACTGTAACCTGAAACTGTAAACAAATAAACAACTTCCTCCTCTAAGTAGATTTTGGTCACAATACTTTACCACAATAACAGAAATGAAACTTAGGACAGTTATTACCCAAGTTTCAGTGACTACCTCAACACATAAATGAAAAATGTGTCCAGATTAAACATAGAAATTAGATTTTAGTATTTTTTCCAAGGAATTAGAATCTTAAAAGCAGACCACAAGCTGAATCACATTTACCAAATGTCATATAGTCCTTCCGTGCACAGTTAGCATGAGAAGATGTAGTATTTCACTGCCTTATAGCAAGAAACACAGCACAGACACCAGGCTCTTGAAAGGGCAGTGAAACACGGAGTGACTCCTGTATGCAAATCTATGAGGTCAAAGTAAAAGGTGAGGAAAAAATGTTATTTCTAATCAGAAATACTTGAATGTTGTATCCTTGAAGCACTTGGGTATGAATTTAACATTTAAGGTTAAAATCATTTTAGTCATAGTCAAAAATGGCCTCAGGCTTTATGTTGTTATATCTAATTAATAGCTTATTAATAGTTGAGACTTATGAGTGTATCACATCTCCAGGAGTTTAAATAGGTACTTCTGTCTGAAAATTGTAAAATGATTTACATTTTATAATCAGTACATTGAAAATTAGAATTAACTTCAAATATTACCACTTTACTATGATCTGCTTTATACCTCAAGCCTAACTAGCTGGATATTATGAAATAAGGTAAAATTATAAAAGAAATTATAGGGTAGAAAATTCAAACTTTATTTACCTTGTCAAGTGATGGGAAACTATGTTGGAAATACAGAATGATGTGAGAATACTACTTCCAACAATGGCTGAAATAGTAGATGCTGTACTGATCTATGATAATCCACTGATAAAATCACACCAAACATGACTGCTAACTGAAGACCACACTTTTGCATGATATTCCTTTCCTCTGAATCGTTTGCTACTGATAGACTCTGGGAGAGAGGATCCACATTCTTTTGATGAGTACCCTCTGTGAAACCACCAACTCCAAGAGATAGAGCCAAACCTGAGGTCATACAGACAGTTCTGGTTAATCAGTGTGTCACAAAACAAAGGGAATAGTCATGAACATGATTGATTTGGTAGGAAAGGTGACAGGTGTAACAGATGCGGAGGCCAGATTAATCAATATGTATAGCATACACGTGTGAAATCATCTAAGAACAAATTTAACTTAAAAAATAAGAGAAAATGTGTTATAAACTAGTTTCCAAGACTACAAAACGCCAGGATTCTTGCTCCCTACTGCTCATTCGGTCCCTTCTCTTTTATTTCTCCCTTGCTCACTGTGAGAGAGTCCCACTGACAAGCAATGAGCAGCTACCCAGTAAGTACGCCCACAGAGTTTGGGATTGATGCCTCAGCCAGGTGCCATTTCCGCAAGCCTTCTCCAGCTGAGCCCTGAGATTACCACTCCCCAGCTGACATCTCGATTGCAGCCTTAAAAGAATGAGATCCCAAACTAGAAACCAGCTTCTGCTAATCGTTTCTGTGGCAGAGAAACCGGGATACAATATATGTTTTTGGCTTTAAATTGCTGAGATTTGATATGGAGCTATAAATAGAACATAGAATTATATAGAAAAGCAATACCCCTTTGGTGAAAATTTATAAACGCATTTGTCTTAGAGTTTGCACATTTAAATTACCAAAATTCTTTTCAGAGTTTTCACAAATTACAAGAATAATGTACACTTTTAAAATGAAGTAATGTAGGGCCTATAATTTGGAAACGTGGAGAAATGTATTAATTGTAAGCTTTACAGAATGATATCTTTGTTTTATAACTCCTGCTAATTTCTGATGATCATCATCACCTTGTTTTAAAAGTATTTGTAGATTCTAACTAGGATATGTGTGTGTGTGTGTGTGTGTGTGTGTGTGTGTGTGTGTGTTCTTTGTTTATTTGTTTTTTCTTTCCAAGTAAACTGTTGGATTATGGACACCGGGATATCAGGACAGCAGATCCTCTAAATGCTTCTGTATAAACTATTCACAATTATTCTTTCTCTGTCCAAACTCTGCACTAGTAAATGTTTCTGAATCATCTCCTTTTCTCAACTCTAGTAATTCTAGTGTTAAACCAATTTTGATACTAGAGATCAATTTTTCATCTTGGCATGGGTATATATCCTCAACACTAGACTATATGTGGACACATCTCATCAAAATGATTGCAGTGCAGTGCCCATCTTGGGTTTCTCCACTCTGCCTCTGACTCCCAACAATCCATTTCAAACTAGATTGAATATTTTAAAGACTAGATGTGTTCATTTCATGGCTTATAGTTTACCTTCTAATATTATATATCCTAAAGATTCCCCAAAGATGCCCTCTCTCTCTTTAAAACCATTCTCTGCTGTTTTGTCCTTACTAATTATGCTCTTCTAATTAGGATTTACACAATATTCATCAAGACCATTTTTTTCCTTTTCTTTTACTTTTTTCTCAGTGATTCATCTTATTACAAGTTTCTTCAGACAGCTTCAAAACTACTTCATATTTCCTTCTAAGTCTCACAGCAAAATCCCCTACTATGTGAATACGTTTTCACCTTTGTTTAGATATTTAATATTTGGGTCATATTTATTTATTTATTAGGAATTTATGATTTGTGATTTTCACAGAGAAACCAGGAAACATTTTTCCACTTCTCTTGAGAATGTCATAGGCATATAGCCCAAACCCACCCAAAGGAGACTTCATATTTCTAAAGTTTCTCCATCCTCCCTGTCTTTCTTCTCACTGTTTCTTACATAACAAAAATTACCTTGGCATGTGGAAGAGAAAATTTAATGATTGAGTGGAGGCTTTGTGATTATATTGTTATCTATCCTGAAAGGAAATGTAGAGACTATCATTTTTTGTCTTCTATTTATTTTAATTAATCCATCCTATGACAAATAACTGACAGGAATAACACAAGGGAGGAAAGATTTATTTTGGCTCACAGCTTGATGGGACATCATTCCATCACAGGGCAGATAGCATGGCACATAGGTAGGTCTTTCCAGGAGCTTTTTGGAAGCGTTTCTTCAGGTCTTGGCCAGAGAGTTCAGTCAGTAGGCAAAGGTGGCTATCATTACCAATGTCTACTTCTGTGACTCACTCTTGCTACGTGGCCAGGGTCACAAGGGTTGTACAAACACCTGAAGTAGCACAGACTGCTGCAAAATTAAGGATTGAAACCCATGAGCCAATGGGAGATATTTTACATTTTAATCTTATGATGTCTCTTTAAAGTGAAAAAAACCTAGAAAGCAAACCTGAGAAAAGCATAGTGTGCTCTTGGGAACTTGGTCCTCTCAAACTACCTGAGGTCATATCAGCCAACCTCGATTACTCTCAAATTCTATGCTTCACAGAAGCTTCATTCTTAGACCTTTTACTATAATTGCAATTTTATTGAAGCAGCTGGTGTCTGAGTGGCAATTAATATTCTTCATATGGAAATAAAATGTGAATGCAAAACCTGCTGTTTACAGACATTTTATGATTATCTCTTTGGGTTTTGTTCATGTTGTTTATTTATCTCACAGAGATTATAGCTGAGCCTTCCGTTTTTTTAAAAGGTTGCTTCATTTTTATGATTTAACCAAAGAATAGCTTTGATGCTTACCATGGATGTAGGGAAATTCAGCTCCTAGTTCAGCTTCTGGCTGAATTGTTGGGCAATTTCAGTTTCCTCCACAACCCCCTTTTGATGATTTCTGTTTATTATGTATGCATTTGTTTCTGAAAGGCTTTGCTCTATATAGTCTTTCAGCCTTTCCAAGAATTCTGTATTATCCTTGCTCAGTTTATTCATTCAGTTGCTACGGCTTACAAGTAAGAGTCAAGGGCACATCCTGCTTGAAAGTCTAGCTTTCATAGAAAGTTCGCTCCAAAAACACTTTACTACTTTGAAAACATTGCACAGAATAGTTTAACTGCTACATGAGTATGAATTTCTACACTACCAAGTTAGCCTACTTCCCTTTGGCCAGTGGCTACTATTTTGTTTCTATTTCAAACACCACGGAGTCTTTGATGGAACATTCCAATGTAGTCAAAAGCAGGCCAGGTTTTGTGGGGTTTCACAATCAATGTAATATTTGTATGCATTATTATTTTTACACATATTCTAAATTATATTTAACTTAAAATTGTAAAATATTTTAAATCTATGGCATATTTTTATATTACTTTGCACATAATTTGTTATAGGTGGTTCACCTTATTTTTCCCT
This sequence comes from Eospalax fontanierii, assembly GCA_035773235.1. Classification (NCBI taxonomy): domain Eukaryota; kingdom Metazoa; phylum Chordata; class Mammalia; order Rodentia; family Spalacidae; genus Eospalax; species Eospalax fontanierii. Next base: position 89,991,059 of record CM069524.1, read on the forward strand.
TATCATTCCCTTCCTAGTTCCATGATCTAGACTTCACTCATTCTAACCTTATGCAGTAAATATTTTTCTAATATGAGTATCTTTTTAACCTGATATCCAGTGACATTCTGTTAATCTCTGCTATTTTGTTTGGATATTACTGTCATTTTTCTTTCTCTATTTTCTCTTAAAAATATTTATTTTTGTCAGAATAGCTGACAATTTTCTGTTAAGTATTTTGATCCATTATTATAATAAGCATTTCAACCTTTAAGACTCCCTCCCAAAAGATTTTCATTCTTAAAATTAAAATGAAATAAAAATTAAAATGAAAACTAAAAATCTTTTGATTTATTTTTCAAAGAAAAACAAATTAAAATTCCTTTAGCTTGACAAAAAGAAATAATGACTCTCTGTTCTACTCTGGTAAACATAAATGTATCCTATAACTTACTATCAGCCCATGTGAGAGCAATCCATTTACAAGTTCTGCCACGTTTTAAAATCAGGTATAAATACTCTTTTGGTTTGGGAATTGCAAAAGGAAGTGAGGTTTAGACCTCAAAGCATATCCAGAATGGATTAGTCTGCCTTTGTCTTCTAGGTAGTTCTTGATGTTGTTTAAAGTTCAAAACCCATCTGTTCCTTGCTTCTTTTCAGGAGAAATGCACACTATCATGTCCTGGGTCAACTTTTCATTGCTTCTAAATCTGTCCCTGAACCAGTGTCTGGGTAACCTTTCAAGGCAGTAGCATTCAAAGCAGAGCCTTCCAGCTAGTTCTGCTTGTTCAGCTCATTGTTCTGATGAGTCAACAGCACTTCCACTATATTTTGTTACCGCTGTGACAGGTCCAGGGCAAGGCAGTGCTTCCCATTTCATCCAAGCCATCAGTTCCCACACAGGTGTCCGGACACACTTTCAGCCACATTAATTTGCCTCTTTTTTGCAGCTTCATCCAATGGTTTGTCAATGGATTCAGTCTGCTCAGCCACATAGTTTCTTGACATTAGGGCAGTCCTGCCTTTGCAAGCATCGCTCATGTGCTTCCCACTTGGGTGGCCAACAAAAATCTGTAACTCTTGTTCCAGGATTTCTGATGCCCTCTTCTGGGCTCCATGGGCATTGGATGACATGGTTGTTTTTACATTCATATAGGCAATATATTCATACATGTGAAATAAAATAAAAATAACAAAATACTTATTAAAGCAAAAGGTAACCTGTCTATAATGCTGAAGAAGCAGAAGCCTATCTGAAGGGAACTTGGTAACATGAAACATACTTATTTTTAAATTATGAACACAATATAGGGATAATTTTTAGGTAGGAATTTTAAAAATATGATTTTAGAATAAGCGCCTGTGAAATGCCTAAATGACACATCTACAATAGAACCTTTATACCTAAGGCTCACAGAAAGTAATGGAAGAAGGTGTAGAGAGAATAATAATCCTCCCAACTCTCATCAATGAAGCTCCCTCATGCAACAGAGGACAACGAACACAAAGGCCATAAGTGACCAAAGCATAGAGAATAAGTGTCTTCAGAGTTGCGAGCCTGGACAGGATTTCTATATTACACTTCACCCACCTAGGCCCTAGGGACGGTTGCAGAAGATACGGTGAAAAGTTCATAAGAGCCAGGGGGGTGAGGTGCATGACCATATGGAAATACAGTCTTACAGGTTCCTGGGACCTTGCTCATATGAACTTAACAAGGGTGACAGCATTCACAAGACCCGTGACAGTTCAAGCAAACAAATCCCAGCATAGAACTGTGTAAATGCACAGGAGGCATCAATCTTACCCAAAGTATTATTGGGCTGATTATTGCTGAATGAGGAAGAGCTGATCATTTTTAAGGAAGTGTCTCCAGATAGGCTTACTAAACCCTACTGCCTTTGTCTTCAAGATAGTTCTTGGTGTTGCTTAAAGTTCAAAACCCATCTGTTCCCTGCTTCTTTTCAGGAGAAATGCACGCTATCATGTCCTGGGTCTGTAAAATACTATGGATCATTGTGTTCACAGATTGCTCTTTCAAAGGAGGCTATTCTGGAATTTAGACTGGGCTCTAGAAGGTACTATAACAACAAGGAATGTTGCACTGCCCCAGTGAAAACACTTCATGTATTATAAATGAATATAATTAAAATTCCAAAGTTTAACAATTGTTTTACTCTATCAAATCTAATTAAATCACAAGCCTATGCAAATTTAAGGGATAAGAGTCTGTAAAGTCATGCGTGACTAATAAGATATTTGATTCATTGTGCTGCCATTTGGAAACAAAGTGTCTCTACTCTTCATAAATGTGAATGTTTGTTGTGGTGAATGATCCAGGGTCTTATTTTCATCCAGTTTCATAATATCCTTTGTGAAGTGTTTTGTCATATATTTTGCTTGTTTGTGTCATTATTTATTAGTTTACTTTATTAGTATTGATTTAAGAAGTATTGTTTTAGTCTTTTGTTAGAGAATGATGTTACAGATATTTTCTTTGCATTTGTATTTATCCTTTACATTTTATTAAGGATGGTTTTTCCCAGAAAAATTTAATTTTAAAAATGAGCACACACATACGTGTATGTGTGGGGGGGGGGAGGTGTTCACTAAATAATTAATCTTGTAAATCTCTCGATGACAAGTTCTTAGAGGTGATTTTCGTTGCATTTTCCCTTTCATTATTATTAATACTAATAAGCGTGATGGAATTTATACCTTTGCTTTGTCATTTATTGCAGTAGCTCTATCTTGTAGAATTGAATCTAAATGACATTTTTCACTTCCAAAGCAATGATTTAAGGGCATAGAATATTTAATTCTCCCTTCTATGCCATATGCATAAAATAGTGAATGCCTCAAGCAGAAATTTTCAACTAAATGAAACTTGGATTTAAAGTCTTAAAATAATAGTAAATTAAATTATTCTGAAAAATCTTTAAAGTTTAATAGTAACTAACTTCAATCCTTTTCCAAGCACCAACAGTACATTATTGCAGAGAAACCAGGGAGTAAAGGAGAATTCTTGTGAGCAAAACAGAAAGTATGAAACACATGAAAAGAAATTAGTGACTGAGTTGTATAACCTTTACAACAATTTTTTGAATGAATAACACTTTCTGAAATAGAAAAACTAAAATATACAGCATTACAAAATTAGATATATTATTACAAAATTTGTATTTAATTTATGATCATAATCTTGAAAGATTTGCTTATGACCAATATCAAAGATCTATCACATATAAATCAAAGATAACAAAAATTTGATAAATAATAATAATGGTTTATTGTAAAAGTTGACTTAAATTTCTTGTTACATATTACTAAACCTGTTAAAAATCTCTTGTAATCAAACAAAGGTACATTTTCATGTGGTACCGGAAAAATGCCAATAAAGACTCATTAACATGAAAAATAAATTAGTTGTTCTACTGTCTTAACTGTCCAAATCTAACATTAATTTTTGAAAAACAATTTGATAATGTAGATTATTTTAATTCAGTTTTAAAGACAGCTACTACAATTACAATATACATTAAAATAAGTATCTATGCACACACACAACCATACATGCATATATATCCAACAAAAGAATTCTTAATGGTTGACTGATCATAGACAGGGTATTTCAAAACTTTTTCTCAGAGGAAGTTGCATGATTGATCACCCCATCAGCTTCTCTTGAGCCATTCAGGATGTTCAGAGGAGGAACTTACAGCTGCAATTCAGTGTGACTGTGACATCCAGTGATTGAGAGAATATGACATGAGAAAGTTGAGGAGAAGATGTACCTTACATGAAAAGTTCAAATTATTTTAAGGTATTTCATATAATAAGGTGTATAAAGAAAAGACAGAAGGTTTTTCAAGAATAAGAAAATGCTACAAAACCATGTTAATTCATGAAATTAAATTAACATTGCCTCAGGAGGTAGCTAAATGTGCCATTTTCTGAAAGTTTCAAAATGGAAGACAGAGAGATAGAGATAGAGATAGATAGAGAGAAAGAGAGATAGAGATAGAGATAGAGAGAGAGAAAGAGAGAGAGAGAGAGAGAGAGAGAACTAAGTTTCAGTGGCTTTCATGAGCATCAGAGCATATTTGGAAATAAACTTTGTATCACATTTTTCTCCTAAGCTGATTTGTATTTGTTTTTGAGTGACTGGATTTCTACAAGAGATAGAGCATTTCACAAGTTAAGGTATTGGATTTGACTTCTTCCTAATGAGAAACTTGTTATATATTTCATCTTAAATCAATACATCACCCTATGAATGGGAGTTAAATTCACCTAACCATATCAGCATGAATGAAGGGTTATTATTTTAGGTATATGAGGAAATGGCTGTTTTTCTTTTGAGAAACACCATGCTGTTCAGTTTTCGGTACATGTTTTAGATGTACACAGGGCATGCCTCCAGCACTGCTCTCTTTCAAAGCTGGATTCACTTTGTAAATGTTGTAACTGGACATGTTAATGGCTTTGGGCTGGATGAGGATGTTGGGGTGTTGCACAGATAATAAGGGTGCTCTGATGAATTAAGTATATGTGTTCCTGTGGGGCAGTGGAAATAGAACAGATTCATAATGAAATTTCAACCCTGCAGCTGTGTTTCACCTAAAACACTCTGTTAATAGGATTTTTCTCTTCTTTCGACTTCTAACTGGCTGGGAAGAATATAGAAGATAACCCTCTCTGTGACATAAATTTTAATTTTCACTGAATAAAGTTATTTATATAAAGGAATATATGTAAAATATAAGCATTTTGTTTGAATAGAAACATGAATTTTGTTTAGCAAAATTTAAATAATAATGTGGAACAAATATTTTGGTATATGAAGTGATATTTTCATCGTTGAAAGGATTATATGTACTGACATATATTTGTTTTGCAGGAAAATAACAAAAGCCACTAAATTTTATGTAGATTAATCTGAAATATTATCATTTCCTGCTTTTTTCAAGATAATATAAATATATGTTACTATATAACTATATGTTATACTAAATAGGAGCCTGAAAATCTGATTAGATATCACAGAATCTAAGGACTATTTTTGATTCACTGTATGTGCTGCTTCCTTTCTCAATTTTGTAAAAAAAAAAAAAATTATGCCCAAAGCAATGACAATGTGACTGGAAGAATTAAATTAATAGGTGCATGAGTATTGAATATCATTGATTAAGATATTTGAAATAGTTGGCAATCACTGTTAATCAGATATACACCATCATGAAACATTGTCAAAATCATACCTCCCCTAAGCCTTGGCCTTGAGAGCAAGGCTTTAGGCGACCTGATGCAAGCTATGACTGCTCTAAGTCGTTTACTGCCTTTTCTGGAGAGATCTGTCCATCTTACTCCTGTTATCACAGGACTCAGAGAGTCTATTCTTTTTTTCTCACCATATTGTCAGGCCTTTTAATATAACTATTTCTGCTCAATAAACCAGGCATAGTGGCAGCTTATATTGATTCGGAGTAGCAACTTGCAGTGTTGTGTGTGTTTCTGCCAGCTTCTTGCAATGTACTCTCCATCTTATAAATGAGATGTTCAAAACAGCATTTTTCTCTCCATTCTTGATTCTGAAATGAGAACAAAGCATTAGACTGGAGCAAAGACACTGTTTTTAACTTGAACAAGAAGTAAACCTTTATCTTCTCAGGCGCTGATATTTCTCACTGTAACAATACAGGTTAACAAAGTAAGTCATGTTAGGCATTTTATTGCATGTTCTGAATGTGAATCTATAATGAGTCTGAGATTGGAAGCAATTAGTTCATAACGTGCTCCTCTAGAGCCATGGTTAAATTTAAGTTTGAATTCTCAAGATCTAATATACAGTATGACATGTAATATATAATTAATAATGGATGGATAAGTAAACGAATGAATGATTGCTACACAACAAGTGCATTCCAGAAATTTTGTAATAGATGAATGTCTTGGCATAGGACCCATACAAGGCTTATGAACAATTTTAATTGTTAATAAAACACATTGAATATGTGAGATCTTATTTAGGAGATCGTAAATCTAACAGCTCATGATGACTCTGTAGTTTGTTATGAAATGATAGGAAAAATGTCTTTAATTCACATGTTTCTGATGTTTCTCTCTGCTATAGGAATGGTGTGTCCCTAAAGGGAAAGCTTCCATATTCTTAAATAATTTGGCCTTTGAAGTTGGTAAGTATAGCACCAACCTTCATTCATAAGATTTAAATTTCTCAGTGTCACATGAATGAAGTCTAGATTCCTTTCTGTTGCTTTCTTGGGATTTCTGTAATGTTATTTGTGAAAGACATTGGTTTAAAAAACATTAGGAAGGCATGTAAAGGCAATGAATCTTTCTGCTCAAAGAAACTTAATATTCACCTCTAGCATGTATGATTTCTTCTGAATATTGCATTCAGAATGTGCAGTTCTTTGTGTATACTATACAACTAGCCTAAATAATGTGAATACAATGATGTGTGTAGATATTTGAGTTATTTATTTATTTTATTTTTTTAATTGAATCGTGTGTTTCATACAGAACATCTCAATCAATTTTAATCATCTTTATATTCCTTTCCCCACGAGTACAACTCCCAGAGCCCCCAACTGGAATCTATACATTCTTTGATCTTCGTTAAGGTCTATGGTTTCAAGTTAGTGTCCCCAAGGGACCTCGGTGCAAGTTTGTCCATTGAAGCCTAGTCAGCCTACTCAGAGTCCTTCTCTTTAGGAAGCTAGCTCATCCTCACTCAACGGTAATCAGTTACCAATATTTCTTCAGCAAATTTTGGGGTTTGCTATACATTTCCCCTGTGTCATGCAGGGTTTTTGTTTGCTTGAGTTTGCATGGATCTTGATCATGCTAACACGATTGTTGTAGATTCATATGATCAGGAGCTTGTAGAATTTTATTTACTTAAGGTCAGTTCCCTTTTAACTTGAACAAGCTCACTGGCTCTTATAATCTTTCTGCCCCCTCTCCCACAATGCGCTGTGAGCCTTCAGTTATTTTCCGTCAAGGTATTTTCACATCTTTTCTATCTCAATCAAACTCAAAACAAGCTGTTATAACTAAGATCAGCCATGGCCCAGGTCATGCCCATTCACACTTGTGTGATTCTCTCTCTCTCTTTCTCTCTCTGTCATAGCAGCTTCTGTATACAGGTCCCAGACTAACATTCTCCAAGCTCTTGGGGACTGTACTCCTTATAATTGATAAGGACAGGAGATAGAAAGAGGCTGACCAGATTTACGGTGCTAGAATCCCTAATTTAGACAGTTCTAATTATCATCCTTTGTCATAAGTAGTGAATTCTTTTGGTTCTATCCTAGCTGGGGTTGAGGCACACCAAGGAGTGTCTGATTGCTCGTTTTTCTCAGGCTAAATGACTTACGCTGCTTGTAACCTATATGTGAGAGTGTAATGGAGGCTCCAGTACAAAAACTAATCTTATCTGCTGAGCAGCTTTGGAAATATCTCTGGTTTTCCATGGTGGAAATGGGTTATGTCTATTCCCTGCTTTCAGTTTATTTACTAAATTGCGGAGTCTCAACTCTATTCTTTTTATTATTATTATTATTTTGCGTGTATTGCCTGCAAGTCTGCAAGTACATCCATGTCATATCGTTCCCAAAGAAGAGAGAAGGGGGTGACAAATAGCCTGTAACTGGAATTATGGATTTTTTTTTAACCGTCATATGGGTGACAAGTATTGACCCGTTTTTAAGAGTAACAGCTATCCTTAACTGCTGAGCTTGCTCCAGCCTCTAGAACTGTAATTACAGTCACGGTTGTTAGCCTCCTTATGGGTTCTAGAAATTGATCCTGGGATGTCTGCAAGAGGAGCCAGTGCTCTAAACTGCTGAACCAACCCCCCGCCCCCCCCGCAGTCCCTGGATGCTCAGTTCCTGAGGGGAAGGATGTGAAAGTAGTCTTGGACCTAGCTCACTGAATATAAATGTTCTCTGGAAACACGTAAAGAAAAAGCTACTCTGGACCTGGGTGGAGATCTGCCTTTCTAAACTCCTTAAAACATTACATGCTATTGTCTCTGTCAATTTAAGAATTAATTCAGCTGGCACAGCCATTCATCTGTCCAGAATTCATCTCTCAGGAAGCAGGTTCCCCTGAAGGCATGCTAAAGAGGAAGGGGTTTAACACTCCCCTTGTTGGGGTAATGTTCTTATCCCTTCCAGAATCTCTTCACTCATTGGAGACAATCGCAGACATTTTATCTGTACCACTTCTGAGTCTGCCTACTTTTCTGAGTTACACAGAAAAGCATGACTTTTATGCTTCTTTTTATGTTTCTTTTGGATATTGGTCAACACTTGGGAACACTTTCTTCCATACATGGGGCTTTCTCTTTCTTTTTCTCTGAAGCTGCCCCAGTCCCTCAGTCCTGTCATGTTTCTGCTTACAAATATCCAGGTTGCTTTCTTCCTCTTACTCTTAATCGTGGTTTGCAGGTTGAAACATTTGCCTGCTCTGCTGTTTATTTTTTCTTTTCTTAAATTCTAATAAAATCATCTTTGAGCTTTATACTAAGGCCATTTCATTAATGAGACCAAGATCCCATCAGGAAAACTCAATTCCCTTGTAACATAGTGGACACACATTAACTAAATCATCCCTTGTTCCCTTCCCTGCTCTTATCTTCAAGGTTTCACATTCCTTCCTTGAACTGCAGGGCTCTTCTCTCTATTATTCTGGAGACATAAATTCCCAAGGAATTCTGTGAAATTCTCATCAACCACTGGGTTTCTAACTACTGTCTTTTCTGTGAAACATATAGAAAAGGAGCGCCCGCCCCCATACTCTGCAAACATGTCTGTACTCAACTCAGAGCCCCATCCTCTCTAGCAGACAATGGCGTTGGTATCTCTTCTAATAAATCCCTTACCATAAAGAACAAGCTTCCTGAGAACCCCCCTTGGATCCCAAACCTGAGACCTTTCAGAAACTATGCCATCACTCATGTTCACTGAATTACTTGCGTATTTGATTATTTTACTCAGGTTCATGGCTAAAGGGATTGAACCACTGTCTTGAATGGAAGAAAACAGTCTTCAAATTTTTGAGTTATATTATGTTTTTTGGCAAATGTCATCTATCAAGTTGGTTTTACACTCAAGCTTGTCAACTACAAGGAAAACTGGATTAAACTGTCCAAACAACAAAGTAGGCAAAATAAAGCTTCCTGGCACTAAACTTAGCATGTAGTCTTTAATTTGTGAAATGGCAAATGGTATTCTTTTGCTTGATCTCTACTGCCTAAAACTCCCACTGGAGAAAGCAATTGCCTTCATGTGTGCAGCTCCTCTGAAGACAGGCAAGCTGTAAAAATGCACTACTTCATCAGGGTTGTTAGAAGTTGCTGTGTGTACACATTTCACTGATTATTAGTTTTCGATGGAGCTTGCTGGAGTTTAGATATCTTCCTGGAAAAATAGTCTTATTCTCTGGAAGCAAAAGAATGATCTATTGGCATCAGAACAAACAAACAAACAAACAGAAAACCAAAAAAACAGGAGGAATAAATTTTGTATACAGGGTTTATATGCTACTTAGAATCAGCTGGTGGGCTGTTGTGAATTTCTAAAATTTGGTGCTGAACTTGGCTGTACTGTTTTTCTTTATGAGTTCCCCACATGCATTTATATTATACTCTGAGAAAATGAGCTAAACATTTCATATAATTTAGCAAAGCAATGTTAATAAATTTTATTTTCTTCATTTCAATGTGAACATTATGGAACATATATGGTTATAAGATTATTTTTAAACATCAATAGTAAAGAATATAAAATTCTATCACTCATTCTAAAATCAATATGCAATGGGAATAGGTTTTAGCTATAGAAGTGACTTGGATCACAACACCTTGTTTTGCTTATATAAATCTTAATATAATTTCTTACATTCCTTCAGAGTATACTCAGATTCTTGATGTTCATGTAGATATTCTACACAAGATGTAATTTCAGAATCTGAAATACACACTATTTTCCTTGAGACTTAAATTATGTGACATTACTATATGAAGGACTCTTATACTTCTGTTTTTCTTCTAAAGTTGCACTATTATGCAGAACAATGCCACAATTAATTGGCAGTGTCTTGTTTCTGAAACAGATACTACACTGATTACTTGGTTATGCCAACCAGAGCTGAACAATAATAATAATAATCTACATGATACTGTTTTTAGAAATTTATCACACCCATCGTGTTTTCCTAAATCTTAAACACATAAAAATAGTGTTTCTTGATACCATAATCTACTTTTTACAGAGAATTTACAGTGGAAAATCAAAAGATTATTTGTAGACTTCAATCAGAATACTGTTAATATGAAGAAAATAGTCATAAACTATTTAGCTTAGATTTTTTTCTTCCTTAATTGTAAGATGTGAGTGAAAATCTTATTTAAAATTATAAGAGAAGCTAGGCATAATGGCACATGACTTTAATTCCAGCACTAGGGAAGCAAAGACAGGTGAATCTCTGTACGATCAGAAGTGAGTTGTAGAACAGCTTGGGCTACAATGAGACCCTCTTTCAAAACAAAAACAAAAACAAAATAAAACCCAAAACAACAAAATATACAAATATGAAAAAAAATGTTATTTCACATTTGTTATTTTAAAATTTTGTGTGTACATACTGTTCAAACTTACTCTATAGATTAATTTGTACTCAAACTATTTTTAAATAAATACATAAAATTTATACAAATTGATTGGGTAAAGTAAGCTAATTTTAAATATCTAAATAAAATATAACAATCAAATTAAGATTATTATTGTTTCACTTTCCTAATCAGTTGATTTCATTGTGTTGTAAACTTCCAAGACCTTCTCTAGCTCTTTTTAAAATATATAACTTATAAACTGAGTTATCCTGGTTTACATTTCAGAATAATAAATAAAATGCAAGCTAACATTCTTCCCATCTAATATATTTTGGTATACATAATGTCAGGGATCCTTCTTATTCCTCTTTCTTCCTTTTGCTAGACTTTAGTCATAAATCTCCTTTTTATTTGATTGAAATCAATATTTTTGGTTCAGCTGATGAGTTAATCCATGAGGGTTCTGCCTTCTTGTGCTTAGCCTATCTCACCCACCAGTGATATCCAAGACTACCATTGATAAAGCATATTGCAGAATCTCACATTTCATTGGTCATTGTGTTTGAGCATCACATTTTTGTTTTCTTCTCATTTATTATAGCAAAGTTTATCTGATTCCAAATCATGGGTACTTTGGATAGGACTGCTGTAACCATGTGAATTTCTTCAGTATGCTGATTGCATTTCATTAGGCTATATACCCAGAAAGGGAGAAAAGTGAATTAGTAGTTCTATTTTCCTCAGACACCTGCATACCATGGAGAAATAAAGTAACTTATACTGCTATCAATATCTTAGTTACCCTTACTATAAAATATTACCAGCACAAATTACATCTTCTTTCTGATTATAGCTATTTAATCTTTGCTAAATCATATTTGTGTATGGGCACAAGTGCATGTGTGTGTGCATATGTTCCTGAGTGTAGAAGAGGGGTGGGTAGGTACATATATATTTGGCAGTTCTGAGACTTGAACACAGGGACTTATGCATATGAGACAAGTACTGTACCATTATGTGACATTTCATAGGCCTTCATAAAGTTTATGTTTTGCATTTTATTGCTGATTATTGATGTTCATTATTTTCACACATTTCTTTATCAGTTGTATGCTTTCCTTAAAATAATATGTATTGAAACCAATTCATTTTAAAAATCAAATTATTTTGTAGCTATTGTGCAAAACATCACTTTCTTACTTTTCATTGAGTAATTATTAGTACATAAAAAGCTACAGATTTTTATGCTTATTTTATACCATACAACATTATAGATCTTGCTTATTAGTTCTAAAATATTTTGATTGTCTCTTCAGGGTTTTCAATTGATAAAGTAATGCAATGTGTCAATGAGGATAAGTTGATCTCCTCCTTTAGTTTTTTGATGCCCTTTACTTTTCCCCAATGATTAATCTATGCTGCTAGGGCTTCTCCCTCTAAGCTGAATAAGACAGTTGAAATTGGAGGAGCTATGCTGATCTTGATCTCAGAGATAACACTCCAGTTTTTCTCCTATTTGTATAAAGTTGGTGATGGTGAATATCTCATACAGAGCCTATGTTGTCTTTAGGTGTGTAGACTTCATATCATGGCTTCAGAGTGTACATACATAACATGATGTGCACTTACAATGCATGTGTATGTGTGGGTGCAATTCCTGAAGAAATAATCAGTCAAATTTTTCACCTGAATGCAAAGGAAGATAAATTATGGATTCCTAGAAACTTCTTATAATTGCATATACCATTTTATTTAGAATGTATTCCAGATATTGACCACCTAATTTCTTTGTTTGATACCTTCAAAATTATGTGTCAAAGATAAAATGTTACAAAACGAAATATTGATAACAAAATATTAATATTTTTCTTAAGTCTCTTGATTGATTTCAGATAACTGGATGAAAAGTAAAAATCATATCTGGACTAAATGAGGAAGACCGTTATGAAGGGTTATTAGTAACCAGAAGCATGCCATATACTATGAAGAATGCTATGGCCATAAGGACTGGAAATATCTATAAGGAGAACAGATGCTCTTTTTGTGTAAGACAACATGGGTAATGAAACTAGAAAGATGGAGGTGGGGAGAAATGGGATAGTGACAGAGTGTCATGGTTTGAGGGAAGATCTAAAGAACTCACCATCAACGCTCCCTTCAAAATGTCTGGAATGGATAAAAAAATCTAACATTGATTGTGGGTTCATGCCCAAAAAAGCTTGAGGGAGATGAAAAAGCATACCCCTAGTTTCATCGACACGAATTTTACAATGCTGATCACTGGAACTAGTGTCTCACCTAATCTCTTATATGGTGATGAACAACAACAACAACAAAAAACCCTTCCTGTCTGGTTTCTGGCCTAGTGAAAGCTAAATGAAGTGGACATCCCTAGATCTTATCTAAGTAACATGAGGAAAGAATATTTAGAGTAATGTAACACCAGAAGAGAAGCGGGGTTTCTTAGCTTTCACTATTTTTCATGATCACAAGGCAAAGGTAAAACTTAACATTGCCCTGCATGGTCTATTCATAACTCAATGATTCATCTAGCAAAAAGTGTATGACTGGAGCTGGAAAGATGACCCAAAAGTTAAGAGTACTTACTACTCATGCAGAAGACCCTGGTTTGAGTCTGTCCTCTGTGAATGCCTTCACCTCACTGGTATGCATAATTCAGGGATGCAAGATTATATATACTTTAAATATATATAAAAACTGTTTTTCTAAAATAAAATATATGGCACATAGACCACATGTCTGCATTGTGCATTTGGTCCTGTTGATTCCATGTATGGAGTTTCATGCCAGCGCCATGTTCCTATACACAAAGGAAATATATTAAAGAAAATTAGAAATGTACCATCAGCTGAAAATTTAACATTGAAAACTAAAATTATGTACAGTTTAATTGTGTATTTTGCTTGTTAGAATGTTTTGTAAAAGTTTTTTGTGCTTAAAAAACATTTTTCCACAATGATCCCAGAGTCATAGGTGGATGGCATTCAGTATAGGAGTCCTATCCAGGGATAAGGCACATTCTCTCTCACCCTGTAGTACTCAGTCTCCACTTGTTCTCAGCCCAGATCTGCCTGCCACCAATATTTATCCCTCAGTTCTGGGTCCTTGTCTAAGCTGAATTGGAAAGTGCCATCATTGCCACAATTTCACATATGCAATAGCCTTTCCAGTACCCAGAAAGACACTGTTTCCCTAAGTTCATGAAGCATCCCTGGCTCTCAATCATTCTTCTATCTCTTCCATAAGGATTCCTGGGGTCTAGTTGGGGTTTAGAGGGGGCTGTGGATAGGAGACAGTGTCTAAATTGGATTAAGAACTGTTGTATGAAATATATAAACTCAATAAAAAGTTTTACACGGTGAAATAAGTATAATTTAGAATAATTTGGGTTAATTATGAAAATAATAGTTATTGTCACATTATTCTGTATTTAAATGTTTCCTTCTTTCAACACTTATAGAACTTTAAAAATATCCTATTAAAATATTTATTATATTTTTGTTACATTATGCATATTATGGTGCATAATATTATAAGTGTCCTTTCTAAGAACATTGCATTTATTTTATAATTTCTCTAATAATGATGTATAAGGATTTTATCTAATTTTCTATTGAATTGACATAATAGAATATATATAATACAATATTTTATATCAGTACTTAATTAAAACATATATTTAGCATTTGTAGAGTCAAATGGAATGGAAAATAATGAAAATAACATGTCAAAACAAAATCTTTACCTACAAACCTTAATTTGTATTATTAATTGGATAGTAACTTTAGGAGAAAACAGCAACTTTCATTACCCATGTATATTAAGTGCTACTGTGAAATAAAGTTGTAGAAAGGTGATTTGTTTTCTAGATTTAAATTTTTGTACACTATTATAAGCTTGCTGAACATAATTTTAACTAAATGTACAATAAATAAAGGTACATATAAAATTTTATAGATATCATTTCAAACACAATTAACATAAATTGTTTTTTGAACAATTATTTATGAACTTTTTCATAGTTAACACCACAATCAGGCATAACTGTCTTCACGAGATGCCATTCTTAGTTTGTTAATTAAAACTAAATTGAAGAATGCATATATAATTCCATTCACATTTGAAATTTAAGTAACTTGTAACATATTTAAAATTACTCAATTTGTAATATATTTATAATAGAAGTTTCAATAAGCATTATTTACATACCTTGAGGTAAAAGGTATGATATGACATGATGTTCCCTTTAGGGCTGAATATACCATAAATGTGTCATACATGTGATAAATATTTGAAATACAAGCAACTTTTTGTTGTTGTTAGTACAATTATTTTGGGTTTTAGTGATAAGTGTTTTAGACTATGGTACAACATAATATTAGGCCAGGTTAACCTTAAACTCACAGCCGTTCTTCTGCTTTATCCTCTCATGTCCTTATCATTTTTTCTTTTTACTGAGTCTTTGCAATATTTCATACGGTATATTTTTATTGTATTTAGAATGCCTACTTACTACTCCATACCCAATTTCAAACTTTCTCTCTCTCTCTGTCTCTCTCTCTCTCTTTTTCTATCTCCTTTCTCCTTTCCTGCCTCCCTATATGTGAATATAGAGTCACATTTGTGTCCCCAAATGACATTTGGTATGATCTATTACTAGAATACTAGAACCTGCCTAACCTACCAAAAGTGACACCCTTAAGAGACTGATTGCCCCCTTCCCAGCAACGTATTTAATCCCAGCACTCACGAAGCAGAGGCATGTGTTTCTCTTTGATTTTGCTTTTGACTCTCTGAAATTTTCCTCCACAAAATTCTGTAAAAGGTTCCAAATTCAAGATTCTCAGTCAAGATTTGTTACAAACAATCTCTACCAATTCAAAAGTATTGCAATATATTTTACTAATATATGTGTGCTGTGAAAGATTTTATTGTTTCTTTAATATATTCAGTGCAAAATCAAATTTAATAAATTGTTTTTTCCAAACATTGTTCCTTGAGGCTTATTTTAAATAACTAATTTTATTAATTCATAAAGAACTTCACCTTGTGTAATATAGTCATATTTCTCCATCTTACAATCCTTCTCAGATCCTGCCCTGCTTCCACATTCACCCAAATTCATGTTCTTTTTCTATTGAGTCAAAATGTGTTGCTCAATTATTTTTGAGTATGGGTACCACCCGGTCTACAAGGCTTGAGATGGATGGAGTTTATACTGTCACGATTGCTGTGATTTCATATACGTAGCTGCCCTGCTGTCTGGAAAACACTCTTCACTTTTCATCATCTACCATCTTTGACTCTGACAAGCTTTCCATTCCATTTCCTGTGATGATCCCCAAGCCGTGAGGTAAAAGGTATGATATGATATCGATGTTCCCTTTAGGGCTGAGTATACCATATTCTCTAATCTTCTGAATATTAATCAGTCTTGGGTATCTGGACTAACTGCTTTCTAGTGCAAGAAGGAACTTCTTTCATAATAGTTGAGAGATACATTGATCCATGGATAAAGTAACATGCCAATATGAGTCATTTTAACAGTATGTTCATTTAGTAGAATACTAGTAATAGGTTTGCTCCTCAGACATATCATCTGTTTATTCACAAGCACTTGGCCCTGAGGTATGCCAGATATGGATTGGTGCACCATATGGATTCCACCTAACACAGTGAGCCTTAAATCCAGTAAGAATGTACTTCGTTATTCCCATAATATTAGTGCTACTGTTGCACTATTGAGCATAGCTTGCCAGGCAATGAGACCTGTGCTGGGTATGACTGATGATTACTTTTGCACCTCCCAGTCTTATGAAAGATAGCCAGTAGTGATGAAGGTTTCAGGTCAGTACCAACTTGATTTACCAGGTTTAATGACTCAAGAATTGCTGTCATTAGCAATAAGATCTTACTGTCAGTTTTGGAAGGGTAACAAAAAATATTGTTGATAACCTGTAATGTTTGGGGGTGTATGGGATTACACTGTCCAACAACTCTAAGAGAAGTAACCCATTTCTAGTACTTGAATTCTTATTTGTTAAAATGAGGATTCTACTGTGGGAATTGTCCTTGTGAAAGACGATGGGTAGGATAGAGGAGAGAATTTTGCAAGAAGGACTCCCTAATGCTAAAGACTTTTAGAAAAAGCAAAATTGAAAACTACTACTGTAGACACTTGCTAAAATGTACAAGTATACATGTAGGTGATTAATATTTTAGTTTTACAAATAGGATATTTGTGATACTGAGAAGTAAAATTTATGTATTTTAATAGATATGAAAGGAAAATAAAACAATTTGTCAATAATATTTTCATGACAAGGCAAAACAATTGTTAATCTTTTACATAAAAATAAATTAAGCATGCATCTATATCTACATCTAGCTATATCTATATCTATATTTATCTAGCATCCATGTATCTATCTATCATCTATCTATCTATCTATCTATCTATCTATCTATCTATCTATGTCATAGAGATCATGCCCCCAAATGCCTTTTAGTGTGTTTTTATCCATTGGATCCAAGAGTCCTATCTCCATAAGAAACTGTCTTTCCTTCTCCCAGGAGCCATCAGGTGCTAACAGTCCCTTAAGTTTGGTTGGATTTTCTAAACCATATCCTTGTCTGTGATGGGATTTTTGAGTTTGCATGGGACTTGTGCATGTTGTCACCATTGCTGTAGTTTCACATGAGTAAATCACCAGCTGTCTGGAAGACTGTTTCCTTATGGTCATCCTCATCCTGTGGCGTTTATAATCCTCCTGTCCATTATTTGCAGTCTTCTCTGAATGTTGGAAGGTGAAGGTTTGAAAAACATGTCTGGATTCTGCAGCCTCTTGTTCACTTTGCACATTGGCCAATTGTGGATTTCTGGGTTACTCATCATCTGATGCACAGTCTTTTAGGGAGAGAGTTAAGGATGCATTCATCCTAACTGTAGAGGTTGCCACAACCCTTGATATCTCTCAGTACTTGAAGGTAAGATCCTATTCCTGAAGATAGGCCATATCTCTGACCTGAAGCAACTTAAAACAATCTAACAGGAATTGACCTGGAAGTCTACTCCTTGAGGACTAGCTCTCATGGTATCAGAGGATACTATACAAGCTGCCAAGGGAATAAGGAAATCAATAGTCCTACCACACTGTGAAGCCTAATAAACAACAATGATTGACCCAAATATCTATCCCTATTTGATGAGTAGTGGCACTTTTATGTTGGGGTTAATCAATTTCTCTCTAATTGCTTTAGGTTTTAGGTAATACTCAAGTATTACAGATGGAAAATAGATAAGAATTAAGGAAAAGTTTTAGATGTCTAATCTAGCTCTCTCTGTTTGGGGACATAAAATAAATTTAAATTATAATCTAAATAAAAATGATAATAAACACATTGGTAAAAATCACACATGAATATAATGAAAACAATAATTTTGGGTCGCCTTGCAATGTGTTTTGTGACATGCTAAATGTTCAATATGCAATTTATGATTTAGTTCAATCATAAAAAGGGAAACTGTACCTTTGAATAGCATATGCCTGTATATATAATTACTATTATTATCTCTGGTCATGAGAAACAGAAAGTGAAGCTTTGGAAGCACAACATTAAGCAGTTATATAGTCAGTGTTTGAATCTGCATTATACATATAACTAGTATCCAATAATGATAGACTCCTATAATCTATGAAACAAAACATAAGAAGTGATTAAGATATCTTAAAATATTTTAACAATGAAAATATATATGAAAATCATGAAATAAGTTATTATCACTACAAGTCTTACAAATGAGGAATGAAAACATAATCAATATACAATAAATCCTGTAAATTCAATGTCCACAATTCATCTAAACAATTGAAACTTTTCTGCTCATTGCTTTTACATATTTCAAGTATCCAAAGTCAATCAATTCTTTCTGAGAGAAAATTGGTTTGAATTTCTGTAATAATATATGCAGAAATATAGTGTACAGGCAAAATAAAGAGAGAGGTATATTCTGTTTGAATCTTCTTGTGTTTCTTTTCTGACAAATATAGGATAACTGTCTTTCCCACAGTTCTATTCATACCATTATATTAAAATCCAAGTGTAACATTTTTGTTTCCTAAACTACTGTTTTCATGACTACAAGATTTTTTCTTAAGAGTAGAGTACAGAAATTCCCAATACATCTCCATATTTATTAGAAGCTGAACAAAACAATGTTATCAATAAAAAATAAATAGAATTATGATTATTATACTATATATCTTATAAGAATTATTTAAAAATTATAGAAGAAAAGAAGATAACTAGGTCTATGCAATTAATAATTGACTTTCAAAAATATCTGAAATCAATATTCAAGGGTGAATAGATGATGTACATTTAATATATATAAAATAAAATTTATTAGAAAATAATCAATTTGAGAGAGTTAAATGAATAATGCCTAGCTAGTATAAAAAATCAAAGCAATGCATATTAGACCAAAAATCTACTGAAAAATTACACATACAATATCTCTATGTGAGTTCATGTGTATAACTGAAGGGTTCATAACATGACACAGTGCCAGATAGGAGAAACTTTGAGTAAATGGCCAGAGTAGACCAAGAGATTCCCACAATTACACAGGATATTGCCACAGCATTTGATTGGCTCCCAGAACTTGAAAGTAAGACCTGATTGCTGAAGACAGGATAGACATAGGACATAGGATTTGGAACATTGGAGTTGGACCTGACTTGGAAGCCTACTCCATTGAAGGCTAGCTCTCCTATTTCTAGAGAGCACTATACAAGCTGGTAAGGAAGAACGTCAATTGGTTATCCAACCCCAAATTCAAGGCCTAATAGCTACATCAGTGACCAGCACAGTAAACAACATTGGTGCAAAAGTGGCACTTTTACCTTGGGATTAATCAACAGCTACCTAATTGGACTATGAGCCTATCGTTTGGTACTGTAAACATAGATAAATGCACATAGCTGGAGACGTCATAGAGCATAGAGCTCAGAGAAAACCCCAAGGCTGTCACATCCCTAAAAATGCAACTTTTTACTATGTGCAAAATATGGATCATTAAATTTACAGATGAGTATCAAATCACTCACATCAAACAAGCTTCTCTTACAGCAGATGGTGACCATAGAATTCCACAACTGGTCATACACAGAGATTGTGAAATGCCCAATCCTAGGTGACACATCTACCACGAAACCTCTATACCTAAGGCTCATAGAACATAGTAGAAAAAGGGGTCGAGAGAACACTAACCCATCTCTCTCACCAGTGAAACTCCTTCATATAACAGAGGTCTATGAACACAAAAGGATACAAATGGACAAAGCATAGAGAATAAGAGTCTGCAGACTTCTATATTAAAGTCCACCTACCCAGGGCTCAGGGACAATTTGGAATAGGGGGCAGAAAGATTGTAAGAGCCAGGGAGGAGAGACATGACCATATGGAAATAGAGCGCTACAGGCTTCTGAGGCCTTGCTCATATGTATTTATAACAATGTTGTCAGCATGCACAAGAGTCATGCAAACTGAAGCCAACAAAATGTCAACACAGAAGTGAGGAAATGAACAGCAGATCCAAATTTTGGTGGAAGACTTACTGGCAGCTGATTACTGCTGGGTGAGGAAGAGCTGATCTTCTTAAAGAGAGGGGCCCTGAATAATCTGACTAGACTTCAGTGGATGAATTTGTACTGAAGAACATCTGGGGACACACACTTGACATGATAGGCCTTAGCACAAATGACAGAATGTATTAAATTAAGGGGGAGAGGGGAGCCATGGGTGAGTAACTAAAAAATACAAACCAAAACCAAAACCAAAACAGAAATTTGGTTTAGTGGCACAGGCCTTTAATTCTAGGCAGAGGCAGATAGATCTCTGTGAGATCCAGGCCAGCCTGGACTACATAATGCCTGTTGGGACTAAAAATGACACAAAAACAAAATAAAAGTTTTAACTATCTAAACAACTTACGGTAAAAGTATAAAACTGTAAGTATAAAATTAATTCCACCAAGATAAGGAATATAGTCTAAGCATATTCTTGTATTCAATTGTTAATGAAGAAATTATTTCATCATTGATCTTTAGAACTAAAGGTGATAGTTTATAAAAATATCCCAAGAGAAAATAAGCGAAGTCAATATAGTTGATCTTGAATGTGATGATTTTAGCTTAAATTGGGGAGATTCTCCTTATGAAACTCAGAATAGAATGGTGAGGGCATTAATAGAGATCATATGCAAGGAAATTTTGATAAAGATTTCAAAATTGTCACATTTCTTACTGTGATGACACTGATCAGAAATCATAATATTGAGTTAGCTGTGGTAGTACCCAGGAGGCAGAAGCAAGCCGATCTCTTGTGAGATCAAAGCCATAGTGAGTTCCAGATGAACAGGGTCACAAAAAATAAAGACCAACAATAAAGAATTATAACATCTTTAAACTGTTTACATACATACATACATATATCAAATTTATCTTTTATGTGTCAATTAATGTAAAATGTAGAGAAGAAGCGCAGATCTTAAATTCATTCTTAATAGTTCAGTGTGATGAAGATAACTTGTTTGTAAGAATCATCTTGGACATGTGGCATAGCCAGAATTCATCCTTGTGTCTTCCTGTCATGTGTCCTCTCTTCACCTGGAAAATGAAACAAAATTCAAGCAAACACTCTCCTGACTTCTATATAATAGGTAAAGTTACCAACCATTAAATTCAGATAAAAACAAATTAATATGGTATTTTGTGTTTGACATTTTTTCAATCAATATTGTTTATATGATTAGTTATTTGTTTTTTTCTTGTTTTGCATTTTATTCCAAAATAAAGCATGCTGACATTTTTAAAAGTTTACCTGATCTTTGCTACAAAAATTCATATATCATGCAACATTTTTCTATGGAAATGATGGTCCAATTCTTTTAGCTAAATTTCTATAGGTATATATGAAATTTCTGGAACATATACATGGAGTTCATTTAAGTTACATAAAAATTGTTAAGCAGTATTACTCAGGACTATTAACATTTTGTCTTATTTATCTGCTTTCTATGGGAATGAAATTGCTTTATGAAATGTTTGTCTTAATCTCTCTCTATATATGCACATGTGTATATATAAAATTACTGTGGGAATTTTTACAAGATATTTGGGAGCTTGGTGTTAGGATAAATGTAGTCTGTGATTAGAAGCACATAATGAGCCTTGTCTAATCAAAGACTATCAACATGAAAAGGAAAAGATTTATTTATTAACGGAGTCAATATATACATGAAAATTTAAATTTTAAGGTTAAAAATTAACTGAACACACAAATATTCTTTCCTGCAGTGTGTTTTTTAAAGCACTAAAAGCCAGCTCCAGTAGTGCCAAGTA
Organism: Eospalax fontanierii; assembly: GCA_035773235.1. NCBI lineage: Eukaryota > Metazoa > Chordata > Mammalia > Rodentia > Spalacidae > Eospalax > Eospalax fontanierii. The sequence continues at coordinate 90,013,103 of CM069524.1, forward strand.
TTAAGGAAAGCGGTAAGGAGCTGTGGATCTCCATTGTAGTTCTTCACACAAGAAATGTGAAAGACTTTGTGGGCTGGTGTAACAATTAATGTGGGAAAATTACAGAGGTAATACCCATAGCTCTGCTCCACTCCTTCTGGACCTGCTATGATGATACATAGTTGAGAAGGATTTCTGATATTTTATTTATTTTTTATTTTATGTGTATGAGTGTACTGTATTGCTACATGTGTATAAGTGCATCTGTGACATGCAGTTCAATAAAGGTCAGAAGAGAGTATCAGATCCCCTGGAACTGGAGTTATGGATAGTTGTTAACCACTATGTGGATGGTGAGATCCAAACTTTATTCTTTTCAAGACCAATCTGTGCTCTTAACCAGTGAGTCATCTCTCCAGCCCAACAGATAATTTTTGGTTTTTGTCTGTTGACATTGTGATAAATTTCCTTGAGTGCCCTGTCTAAGAACACTAAAATAATTCTGTAGTATTGGTTAAATGATACAATAGACTGCTTAACAATTTACCATGTGGATACATCTCAGTCACAAATTTTCTCACATAAAATCATTGTGTTTCTAATTCAGAGAAGTGGAAACTAGTTATCACAGAGTTTTGATGAGACTGATGAGGATTAATAAAAAATGGAAAATGCATCATCATGCTCTTTTGAAGTAGAACTTAATATAAAAACTATACTTACAGTTATATTCATAAGACTTTAATATAAATCTCAATGACTATTGGTACTTAGGGGAAGAAAAATATTTGCTTCCAGTCACAAAGGATGTGAGTTCTGCAGGGGTGAGATGCCACAGAGAATCTTGTTAGAGATGTGTGGAAATAATCACTGATGGTTAAAGTATAAATATGTGTCATAAATCTGTAATGATAAAGAGAACAGTTAGAGTAAAACCAATTACTCGGGTACTTTTGTTCTTTGTCATAATAATTTTATTATAAATATACTCCAAATCCTGATGTCACATTTTCTAGAAATTTGTTTAGAACCTGCAATTAAATAATTCAGAAATAATTAATTCAGAAGACAACCTATTAAATTATAACCCTCCCTACAGGTTAACTTGGTGCCAAATGTATTGTTTAATTTATCATTCTTAGTAATTTTAGAGAGCCTCAAGGCAGGGAATGAAGTAATAATAAATAGGGAATAGTGGATAATTAGAGAAGGAAATGTGGAACAAAATTACTGAGGGCTTTAGGTGAAGTTCATTATTACTATTTAATAGTGCCCAAGAGCATTCGATCAAATTATGGATCAAATTTAAAAGTGGGCTGAATGGAATCCTTGTGGAAGTTTTCTACTTTTCTCTCAAAATTCAGCTGAAATGTGATAAAACCTTCTTAAAACATATTTAAAAAATCATATTTTGATCAATCTTTATGGTAAATAATTTTTGAGGATGTGTGTGTGTGTGTGTGTGTGTGTGTGTGTGTGTGTGTGTCTTTGGAATTAAGGCAATGTGAATATTCAGAGAGATTGCCAAAAGTGGAGACAATAGTGACAAAGTAAAATGTGCTCAGGCATGTGAGACTGCTTGGTGGTTGTCTGGGTGCTCCAGGGAATAAGGCCATTTGAGATTAAGCAGTAAGACACTGCTTAAGCAGTAAAGTGACTGTTTAAGTGACAAGCTGTAGCATAGCCCTCAGGCCATTTAATGCACAGGGAAAACTTGCTTTTTCTAGCTGTACAGATTTTCTTTTTTCTTTTGGCTCACCCTAGAGCGGTATATTTCCATTATTAAAGTTTTAAAAGTTTACATGTATAATTTATTTGTTTTTCTTATTTCATTTCATTTCATTACCATAGTCATGATTGTGCAACTTGGAATGCTAACTTGTCCCTGTGTTACAAAGTTTTACTCTCATTTTTAAGTAAAACCTGTTTATTCAGATAATCAGTTAGAGATGTGTAGCTTATGTGAACCATAAACTAAACCAGGGACAAAAAAAAATCTGTATTCAGTGGAAGGAAAGTTTGTTGAGACTTTTGTTCAACTATTTGCTTCAGGATGAGTGACATGGTTGGAAATCTGTTGGGAACTAATAATAATGATACTCATAATAAAAATAGCATATGTGCTGGAAATTCAATGAAATTTATGTCTCTTATATGTACAAAATGAATAACAATGTTCACTGTTGCTCAGTATAGCAGACATTGATCTTAGCATGTAGCCTGAAAGGGAAATTAATAGCATGATTTTTGTTTCTTTTTTAATAGTGATATTTGCTGTATTTAATACAATGATAAATTAGGGTAGACATAATTTAAATATTGTGTCTAAAAATTGAAGAAATAAATCTATATTTGTCGTTTGTTGTATGCATAGTAGTATCATATTGGAACCTAACAGTCCAAAGAGTAGACTATTAGCATTAGTTCAAAATGGAAACTCAAACAACTTATAATTTCAACAATCTCTTATTAAAATAAGTGTGACTAGCTCAGTGTGATTTAATAACCCTTTCTCAAAAACTCACCTTGGGCCAGACAGTATTCCAAGATATGTAGAAACCTAGAGTAATAAGTCTTAATGCACCAAAACTTTAAAATCATTTGGAAAAGACATAAACCTTCTAATTACATATATATCATCATGTATACACATATATATATATATCAGAGAGAGAGAGAGAGAGAGAGAGAGAGAGAGAGAGAGAGAGAGAAAGCAAGTATAGTGGAAACAGAGATAAAAAATGGCAAGTGAGAATATGAAAGCATTATTGAAGTATTAGTACTTAAGCCTGATTTGAAGGATTTAATTTATAGTTTTATCTATTCAAAGAAGGAGCAGCTATAGGACTCTTAAAAGCAGAATTAGGAAACACCTAACTCCTGTAGTTTTTTTGTGACTAATCCAGTTGCAGGGACATGAAGTATAACTTGAAGTAGGGGTGAAATTGAACATGCAAAGAAATGTTGAGACCCCATTTGAAAATCTGTAACAAATATCATGCAAAATTTGTCAGAAAGCATCCATGAGCAAAGGTAAGCTGTAGGATGAGATGAAGGAGTGCCTGGCATAAACTTTAAAAAATGTCGCTTTGATTCATAAATAATGTTTAATATGAAACAGGTGGACTCATCTACATGGAACCAAAATATTAAAAGACATGTAATATTGCAATAGTGATAATATAATATCAGTTTTAGAGATTGATAACATTATTCATGAGCTATATAAATGTTTTTATTGAAAATTCTCAAAAATAAACATGGTGACAGTTTGAAGTGAATGTATAGGATCTACATATGAATTAAATGTACATGAGGGAGGAGGGGCCTGAAAGCAAATATTAAAAATGACTCAAAGGATAAAACTGAAGATTTTAGGAGATTGTAGTATCATTTGCAGTGGAAGAACTGCATCATAGCATATTTTGAAGGATTGGAGATAAAAAAAAGGTTTGGAAAAATCACTAAAATTAGAAACTTTTAATTATATAGATAAATGTGACAAGTAGATGATTGATTCTAGATGTAAACTCATTTGAATTTTCACATCTGGGTAAATAAACCATAAGGTGTGGGACCCTTTCTCCAAGAGCTGCCATTGTATACCAATATTCCCAGACAGTGGAGTGTAGTTGAACAGGTCCTCAGGAGGCCCAGATTGTGATGGGAAGAATTCCCTGGAGACTCTGTCAGTAAACAGCTCATTTACTGAACCAAGGCAGGGGTGTATATAGGGAGGCCTGTCTGGCTATTACTGAAGTCGGGAAAGTTCAAGATGGGGTCTTTTAAGAATAGGTGGGAAGATTCTCGGGCTAATACGGAATTAAAGAATAAGGAAAAGAAACTCAAAAACCTGACTTTGATCTGGGAGATCTTTGTAGGGGGATAGGAAGATTGAGCAACTGCTGAGTAACGAGGATGTTGAACCTGCAGCCGCTTCCTAGGACATAGGTCATGCCTTCAGGCAGAGCAGGCCCGATTCCTATCATCCCTTCAGGTATCCGCATTTGAGTGTGTGCATGTGTGTGTGTGTGTGTGTGTGTGTGTGTGTGTACTAAACATAAAGCACAGATCCCTGGACTAGATGAAATCATCTTTGAACTACACAATAAAACAAGGAATGAGTAATTACTAAATCACAGGTTCTCAAATATTAAAGTTTGAGTGACCAACATTAATGAAACAATATGCTAATGAAGTACATAGAAACTAAGAAAGGAATACCACAGAAATAATTTTGCACTTTCAAATATCTAGTAGGCGAGAAAATGGATGAATCTCAAAAACATTTTAACAGTGTTTGAGTGATAAAAGTGGTTATGCTGACAGATACAAGAAAACTGAGATAGAAGACAGCAATATCTAGATGCTTGAATTAAAAATAAAATAATAAATCAATGAGGGACAGTGAGTTGGTTCAGTAGTAAAGGAGTTTTCTGCCAATCCTGATGTTCTGGGTTCAGTCCCAGGACATGGAACCCACATTATGGAAGGAGAAAACTGACCCCCACAAACTGTCTGACCTCCACATGCATATCATGGCAAATTTGTTTAGGGAGGGGTGCAGGTGAATGCATGCATTTGCACACACAATAGATGCATAAATATAAAAATGAACAGAACAATATACAGTAGCTACAAGTAATAGCCATGGATTTATGATAACAAAACTCAATATGATTGCCATTTTGGACAATATCAGATAACAATACACTTCCAATTGGATCTGATAATATTCTGTGTTCCAATATTCAGTCTAGTCACGGATTATATCAATCCATTGCAGAACCCAGAAATGTCTCTCTGGGTAAATGTTCACTGTTCCAGCCGTACATTACATTTTATTTTTTTACCTATTAGTCGCAAATACTTTTTAGTGATTGGCTTAGGCAGAAGAGAAACTTATCTTTGACATATTCCTTCTATTTCCATCTGCAACTTTCAAAACAGTAACTGCCCATTCTTAACTTAATTGTCGTAGTTTTACAGGAGGGATGGTAGAGAATCTTCCACGAAAAGTCAATTATCACATTAAATTTGACCACCATATACAGTTAAATGAAATTTTAATTCCTGTATGATTATTTACCCAAAGTATGTCCCACAATGATTTTCTGTATATCTAATGAAATGCAGTGAAATTAAATCGCATTAGCTTTGCCATATTAAGCAATCCATTTATGACTCTAATTCAATGAAATATATTTTTCTGTCTCTTCTTTAATCTTCAGTTCCCTTAATTATCTAAGGACTCCTTCTTTTTCCATCTCAACCAACCTAAGACTCAGAGGGATGAGCCAAGTCAGGTTTATGGACTGAGCTCAATGAGATAGACACTCAGTTGTGAAGGAAGCAGAGTGAGCACCCTCAAAAGAAAAGAAAATGCTGTCATAGAATCCTAGGCAGGGGAAATTTAGGCGACACCAAAAGATATCTTTTGAGTTGCTGAAATAAAGTTTGACTGTGTTTTAAAGGATCAAATGGAGATTGGGATGGTACATGGAGATATGAATTAGTTTCCATGGAAACCATACATTTAGTTAAAAGGAGGAGTGTTGTGTTTGGAAACCATATCTACATTTCTACACCTGGATTGAATAAAAATTGCATTTTCACCAAATGACCAGACAGGATGAAATATTGAGATGTCACATTCCCTATATACTTTCAAACAGAAGTGTTATAGTATTATGATTTTTAAGGAATAAAATTGCTAAATGATAAGAACTCAGTAGTTACCACAAATGTGGCTCTTTAGAAACTTTGCAGTAGCTACACATTATTTATTTCTCCTCTCTCTCTCCCCATCTAAAGTTTACACCATGCCTTCCCCATTTAATGTGTCCCCATTTTCCCCATTTCTCCCTGGTAATACCAGTTTCCTATGGTCTCGCCTCTTTCTTGAGCTTCTTCTTTCCCTTTATCCTCAAATTTCCTTGTATAGTCCTTCCTCAATGCTGCTATTTAAATAACTACATTTTATCCACTTCTCCCTCAGTAACACATATGTATACTGTTCTTCTTGCTCAGGTTCCTTCGTCACCTTTGCCACCTGGTTCTTTTCCATTATCCTGGATACTGCAATTACATCAGGGTATATATTCACATATAAGGATTTGGTGCTAGGATTCACATATGAGGGAGAACATACTTCATTTGTTTTTCTGAATCTGTGTTACTTCACTTAGCATAACAGTTTCTAGTTCCATTCATTTACCTACAAATTTCAAGATTCTTTCTTTACCACTGAGTAGAACTTGTGTAAATGTACCACAATTTCATTACTCATCAGCTGACGGGCACTTAGGTTGCTTCCATATCTTAGCTGTGAAAAGAACAGTCACAAACATGAATATACAAGTATCTCTACAATTAGATGAATCATTTGGAATATACCAAGGGTGGTATAACCAGATTAAATGGTACACTCATTTTTAAATTTTTAAAGGTTTTTCCACACTGCTGTCCATAGGGGTTAAACGAGTTCTCACTTCTATCAGCAGTGAATGAGCATTCCCATTTCTCCACATCCTTTCCAGCATTTGGTATAAGCATTTGGTATAATTTATTCTCTTAGTCTAGACCAGTCTGACTGAGATAAGATTAACTTTAAAGTATTTTAATTTGTGTTCCCATAATTAATACTTTTGAGCACTTTAAAGATGTTTCTTAGCCATACTTATTTCTTCATTTGAGAACTCTCTTTTCAGAGTCTTAGTCCATCTTTTAACCGGGTCACTTGTTTTCTTGATTTTTTGTTTTTTGAGTTTTTTATATATTCTGTATGTTAAACCTCTTTTAGATATGTCTCTGGTGAAGATTTTCTTACACTCTATGGGTTTTCTCTTCAGTTCCTTGGTTGTTTATTTTGATTTACAAAAGCTTTTCGGTTTAATGAGATTCCACTTGTTGATCTTTAATCTTAATTCCTGAGCAACTGATATCTGATTTAGAAAGTTCTTTTCTACATCAATATCTTGTAGGTTATTGCCAAAGATTTCTTCTAATATTCTCAGAGTTTTAGGTTTCACATAGATGTCATTGACACACTTGGAGTTGACTTTGGTGCAAGGTGGAAGATAAGGGTCTAGTTTCATTCTTTTATAGATGGAGATACAGATTTTTCAGTGTCTTTTTAGTGTAAAAAGCTAGAGGGAATCATATTACTCCAACAACCTACTGACAAATTACATATACAGTATTTCTATTTGAGTCCATGTGTATAGCTGAAGGCTACATAACAAAGCACAGTGCCAACCTGAAAGCCTTCCTTTGATTTGTTGGCCAGAGTACACCAAGAGATGCCCTGAATTACACAGACCAATGCCACCACCTCAATTGCCTCCCAGAACTTCCTATGGCTGAAGACAGAATGTACTGTCTGTGTCAATTCTTACATGTGTATGTGCTTGTTAAACTTTAATAAATGTGAAGTATACTGCAATATACTGCCCTATATAATTACATCTCAATTTATTTTCTTTAAAATATGATTGAGCCTCTTACAAATGATTTTCCCCTCTCTAAGAAATAGGTTCAAAAAGGAAAGAAATAGAATTAGAATTGTATAGAATTTTTAAGAATTTGTACTGTAGAAATTGAAACAGTGGATATCAAGTAAAAAAAAAAAGAACTTTTGGCAACTGATGGCTGTTGTGAGGGGGAGAGATAGTCCCTTACAAGAATGGGACTCTTGGTAGGTTCACCAGGGTCTAGTGGAGGAACCTGCACTGAGGGACATTTAGGGTTACAAATCAGACTCTATAGACTCTTAGATTATTGTATATATCATGAAACATATTGAATTGAGCAATGTGGCAGAGGGGAGATGTGTGGATGGGAAAGGGATAAAAATACCATCAACTCGACTGTATAAAAATTTTAAAAATTTAATAAATTTAAATAAATAAATATGATAAAATATATAAACAAACAAAATAAATAACAAAAATATTTGTGTACAATTTTGTACAATTCACATATCACTTTTTCAATGTTAATAAGAAAGATACAAGTCTATAATGTAAATTATATATAAATTTGTGTGTGTTTGTGTGTGCATCTGTATGTGTGTATGTGCATTTTTGTGTATGCGTGAATGTATGTATGTGGGAGTGCATGCATTTGTTTGTGTGTGTGCAAAACAGAGTCAAAAATCAAAAGACTAAGTAAATTATAAGTAAATCACTCACAAATATATTGGGACATTAGTGGCACATTTATCTTAGGGGTAACCATCAGCTGCTTAATTGACTCTAAAACCCATTCAGTGGGAGGAAACTCATATGTGGTACAGTAAACACATGGCTGAGGATTTCATAGATCTTAGGGAAAACCCAAGCCTCTCATGTTCCTAGACAAATGTAATTTCTCACTAAGTGCAAAATATGGATGCTTATATTACAGAAATTTATGTCAGTCACTATTCATCAAAGAAGCTTCTTTTGCAACATACAGAGAATAATACAGATTTTCACAACTTGTCACACACAAAGGTCAAGTGTCTGAGAAATACCTAATTCCAAGTGACACATCATAAAATGGAACCCCTAAACCTAAGGCTCATGGAACATAATTGAACAATGAGTAGAGAGAATACTAATAAGTCTGTCAATGAAACACCCTCATGTAATGAAAACCAATGAACCCAGGGCTAAGGGATCATTGTGGAAGAGGGGATAGAATGAGTCTAAGAACCAGAGGAGGAGGTGCATGACAATACGGAAATAGATTCTTACAGACTCCTGGGACTTCATTCATATGAACTTATCGCAACAGTGACAGTATGCATAAGGCCCATGCAAATTCGAGCAGACAAAACTTAGCACAGAACTATAGAAATGAACAGGAGGCCCCAATACTAGCTGAAGAGATATTAGGCAACTGATAACTGCTGTGTGATGAAAGGCTGATCTTCTTTAAGGAAGTGACTCTAGATAGGTTGAATAGACATGGATGAACTTGCACTGTGGGACATTAACTTGACTTAATAAGTTTTAACATAAATGAAAGAATGCATGAAATTCAGTGATGGGAGAGGGAGTATGAGCGGGTGCTGATGGGGGGAAGAGGTACAAAGAAGACTAAGATATTGTGTATGAAATACACAAAATTAAATACAATACATAAAAAATATAAAATAAGAAAAAATAAAAATGAATGAATTTTTAAGCAATATAGTACTCATTTGAGAAGTACATATCCACAGCAAATCCTCAACCCTGGAAAGGCAATCTCAGTCTAAGTGGGGGTCCTGGAACAGACTTCTCACCTTACTTGAACCCAAAAGTATGGAGGGTTTGACAGGAAAGCTGATTTCTCCCATGCCTTACTCAGAGTACAGTAAGAAGGTAAGATGTTAGCACTTATCCCAAAGTTTATTGAAGGAAGGAAAGAAATTAAGTATTTCATTGAAGCATTTGAGAAAAATTAACAATGATTTCTATGATCTGGAAAAGGAAGGATAAAAATTCTACTCTTTAAAAGGAAAAGAAAGAAATGCTAAGAACGGCTGCTATTTAGTTGGTTCAATGCTAAAGTAATACTGGGATATTATTTTATATCCCAATTATTGTCAAATTCAAATTCTTGAAAATTTCTGTATTGTAATGGTATTTGAAATTTTAAATTACCTTGATTATGTGACTATCTTTGAAACCTTGCTTCAGTGTTCAACATACCATGTTGACTGACTGCTTCATGATTTCAAACTCAAGAAATTTGCTCTAAGTGAAAACTTGTTAAATTAATCAGTACATTAACAATCATCCTGCCTTGGTCAGTTCTGAATACCTGAAATATCCACAAGCCAAAGTAAACATGAATTATTAATATATATCTCATGAAGAAATAAGTGACACATACTGACTTTTTGTTTAGATGCAAATCATCTGGGGCCACTTGACAACATATCAGTAGTAGGCATTGAGCACTAATACATTGCATAAACATTAAGGGAACAAAGAAAAATGCAAGTTCAAGCATTCTGTTGATCTTTCTTTCTTTGTTTAACTTTGGTAATTATTATCATTCAAATTCTGAATAGTTTACATTAAGCAGAAGCTTCATCAAATCCAGTGTTCCTCTCCACAGTGCAGTATTTTACACAGTGCCAAAATTGTGCCTCATTTTATACTAAAGCATCAAAATCATCTTCATTCTGAACTGTGATAGATGTTCATGCCCTTACATAGTATGCACGAAGCAACATAGAAATGAACACAGAACCCAAGGACAGATCTGAGAAATCTAGACTACAGAAAATAAATGGACATGACAAGAGGATGACAATCAAACAGAAGTTGGAAGAAACTATTCAACATCAAAGCCACATCACATTTCAGTGAATAAGAGTAGCCTGTATCATTAGATAAATTAAAATCAGGGTTTTTCTTAGAGTAGTAAAACTAGAAAATGAAATTGACACGAGACAATGAAACTTCCTTCAATCGCATGTGAAAATCATATCAGTCTTGAAAACAGCTTCCTGCTATTAATCCTATTTTACTTCAACCTCACATATAATATTAACCAGTAATTATTTTCTCCTAATTAATATAATGGCTTCAAAGACAGTACTCTTTTTTCTCACTTCCCATGAACTGCACTAGTTAGGTCAGATTCATCTTATCATTAACAATAAGTCATATTTAAGAAATGTACAAAAGTAAAAAAAAAATCTACATAACAAAGTATAATTTTTTTTTATTCTAACCCCAAACGGTACTGCTGTCATGAATACATTTTATCATGAATTCTGTCATAAAATTGCTGGTAGTTATTACAGCAGATACTAAATAAATGTTATTCAAAATTCTTTTCTCAGATAAATTGAAGAATATGAATATTATACACACTCTTGATCCTTCTCACAGAGTGTGGGAAGCTTGTGAATCAATATAAAGAGAATGCAGCAGATCTTTATTTAATACATGTAGTTTTTACTATCATGAGAACAAATCTAGTATCATTTTACTACTTATGCAACAAATAAAATATAAAATAAGGTGCATATGAAATGTCATTTTTCTAACATGTACCTAAAAGGCACTTTGACATTTCCTTTGCTCTCATGGTGAATGAGAGTAAAATAGTTAATATAAAAGGAGACAGATTAGGGAAGATAGAACAATAGGCACCACACTGCAGTTAGAGTGGATACAATGTTCTGATATACTTCTGAACACCAGGGTGTCTACAGATAATAATCTGCAACTATTTTTAAAATCTGAATAAAATGATTTTGAATGTTTTCATGACAAAGAAATTCTAAAAGTTTCAAGAGACAGATATCTTTACTCTGATGTGAACATTATGCATTGAATAATCAAAACATCATATGGCATTCCATAAATACATACAATTTTGTGTGTATTTTTAAAATACATAATTGCTCAAGAAATAATGCCAGCAATTGACAAAAGGGATTTCATGAAATTAAAAAGTTTGCATAGCAAAATAAAATCAAGTGAAGAGAAATTCTATAGATATGCGAGAAAAAGTTTGTTAAATGCACATCCAAGAAATTATCATTTATAGCATGCAAAGATTTCAAAAATAAAGAACATGAAATTAAACAACCCAATAAGTAATTGGACTACTGAACTGGAAAGTTTTCAAAGATGAATTGCAAATGTTCAATAAACATACTCAGAAATTCAGGTAAAAGCATGAGAACTCAGAGGATAAGAGCACTTATAGCTAAGCCTGATGAACCAAGCTTTTTTCCTGGGACCAACATGGTGCTCCAACTTCCACAAGATACTCTGACTGCAAGTATGGCATGTGCCCACACATGCACACAAAATATATTTACTAACTTTTTAAAAAATCAGCATCACTAGAAATAAGAGAAATGAAAATTAAATCTACTTTGAGATTCCATCTCAACTCAGTAGGAATGCCTATTGTTAAGAAAGCAAATACCAGCAACAGGTGAGAATGTGGAGAAGACCCCCTCATAAACATAGGTGAGAATGTCAGCTAGTCCAATCAAACTATAAATGAGCATGGAGAGTTATCAAATACTTAAAAACAGGCCTAGACCCTTGCCAGATCTTGGAGGCCTTCAAATCCCTGCCAATGATTTGATGAGTCATACCTAGATGTGATCCAGTTTGGTGAGTCCAAGGTCGAGTTGCAGTCATATCCAGAGTCTGCCAATTAAGAGAGAATCCCTGATTATCTCCCTTGCAGCTCCTCCAGGCCCAGGCATAGTTGGGTCTCTTATTAATCAATTCTGTCAGTGAGTCTGTTCTAGATATTTTGCACCAAAGTGCCTTTCTGTGCTCAGATCCAGATAGGAGCCATATTCCCATGTCTTTCCATTACCATTATATTGGAATCAACCCAGTCTCACTAATCAGTGATCAATATGAATACCTAAAGGACTAACTTATTAACTATTTACACTTGTAGTGAAATCAATCAAGTTTGTGGTGTATGAAAAACATCCATTCAACCGAGGGAGGATAGAATCTAATATTAAAGCACAACCAACAAAATAAGTCCACAATCCCAGGTCAAATCCCCCAAACAAAAACAACATGAAAGAAGACAATATACCCTCACATAAACCAACAGTCCCACTGAAATATTCTCCAGTGAGAATTATCTAAATGAAGCCAAGAACACAGAATGTAAATAAAAACTGATAAACTTGATTAAAGAAGATAAGGAGTTTAAAGAAAATATGAATAAATACCTGAATGGACATATAGAGGATAGGAATAAACACCTGCCTGAAGTCTAAGAATACTCAAATTTACAGCTGAATGATATGGAAAAGACAAATCAGGAATTGAAAACTGAATTCAATAAGCAGATATAAAAACTGAAGAAAAAAATCAAGCAGAGATAAAGATGAAAAATGAATTAACTAGCCAATTCCTAGAAAAGACAGAATAGATGTAGGACTGAAGAGCACCTACTTCTTTTCCATAGGACCTGGGTTGCTTTCTCAGTACACACCTGGTGCCTAATATCTATTCTTAACTCCAATTCAGGGGCTTGGATACCCTCTTTAGTTCTCAGTGTTTACCAGTCATGCATGTGGTTCACTTTCATACATGCAGGTAAAACATTCAAACACATAAAATTAAAATAAATAATACCTTTATGAAAAATAGGGAAGATCAAGGAGAAGATAGAATATCAGAGCTGAAGACAAAATAGAAGAATTCAACAACTTAGCAATGTGCTGTATTTAAACACACACCAACACACAAAAGCAATTTGAAGAACTTTCTAATAACATGGAAAGACCAAATCTATGACTTTATAGGCATAGAAGAAGGAAAACTATCTGTGGGCAAAGGCATAGAACAGATTTTGAACAGGATCATAGAAGAAGATTTCTTTAAATTAAGGAAATACCTACCTATTTATACACATACAAGAAGCATACAGAACACCAAATATAGGGTCAGAAAAGAAACTACCTAAGGTTTACCATAGTTAAAATATTAAATACAGAACTAAGATTGGGTCTTGGGACGTGCATGTCATATGGCGTATATTAAGATACAGCCATTAGGAAAATATTTCACTTTTCAATATAAACTCGGAATGGCAGAAGAGCCTAGAGCCATGTATTCTAAGTTAGAAAAGCTCACAGTTGCCAGTCTAGACTACCTAATCCAGGAGAAACTGTCTCTCATAGTTGAAGGAGAAAGAAAAACCAATAAAGAGACTAAAGGAATCCATGTGCACCAGACTGTGTCTACAGAGAAAACTAGAAGAAATGATTTGGAGGGAAGAGAACAAGATCCATAGCCAAGATAACACTGAAAGAAAAAATAAATGAAGCTGTAATTACTAAAATACAAAATAGGACTAAAAATATAAAAAACAAAAAACAACAAAATGAGAGCAAACATCTTTCAATAATTGCTTTCAGTATGATGGCACCATTACTCCAAAAAAAAAGACATAGTTGAGGCAAATAGACTAAGAAACAATATCCAACTTTTTGTTGGATTCAAAAAATTCATTCTGCCTTAAAGGAAAGGCAAACTGTGAAAGAACAGAAAACTAATTTTCTAAGGAAATTGGATCAATAAATAAACAGGCATATATCCCATTATCAGAGAAAAAACTTCAACCCAAAATAAATCAAGACAGATAAAGACGAACACTTCATTCTGATTAAGGTAACAATTAGCCCCCCAAATTTATAAAGAACAATCTTAAATATATACTCTCCAAATGCGGTGCACACATTTTAATCAAAAAGCATACTACTGGACTTCTACAGACGATAAGCTACAATTCAATAAGCATACCTGATGTCAGCGCTCTAAATCTCCAGTAAATGATCAACTAGAGAAAGAGACAGACAGAGAGAAAGATTACAATTAATTGACACCATGCATCAAGTGGAGAGAGCAAATGTTGGCAGAATATCGCACTCAAAGAATATACATTCTAATCACCAACCAATGAAAATTTCTCTAAAATAGACCACAATTTAAAAAGAACAGCACAGTCTCAATCTCAATCTCTCTCTCTCTCTCTCTCTCTCTCTCCTCTCTCCCTCTCTCCACCCCTCTCTAATGGTGGATGTGTGAATTCATGTGAGTTCAGTTTTCTGTGTATTGAAGTAGCAGGAACCATTTTTTCATTCATTACAGTTCAATGAGTGTTGTCCTTCTGAAGCAGTGCAGGAATCTGACTTCCGTTTTTATTCCATTGATCATTACTGCGGCAGCAAAAGAACATGAGTGGACATTGAATGGATGCTTTTGTTGCTGCTTTATCATTTTCTGAAGTTCTGGGTTTTGTATTTGGGTGCTTTTAGTAAGAGCTGTCTTTTGGAAATTGTTGAATAAAATTAATTTGAATAATTTTTTAAAATATACAATTACTCTAACAAAAATTACAAAAATATTTAAAAATTGAAATAAATTAATGTGTCCTATCTGACAATATTGCAATAAAGATCAAATTAATAACAAAAGAATTCTTAGAATTTACAAAGCTCCTAGAGATTACATGACAGTGACACATTGAATGATAAATGGTTCAAAGAAAAATAATCAATGAATGCTCAGGGAGGGATGATCAGTTTTCTCCAGGGACTAGTTCCTTGACAGGCTCTTTAATCCCAAGTTGGCAGCCCTTAACACAAAGTTAAACACCAGTAAATGTACTCAGTGCATTTTATATACATATAATATATATATATATGTATATATGTACGTATTATGTATATGTAACAATGACAGTTAGAGAAGAGGACAAGAAACTCAGAAGAAACAGGTGGACATGGGAGGAGCTGGTACTAACTGGGATGGGTAGAAATAATGTAAATATAATCCTATGCATGAAAGCCTTAATAAAAAGAAATAAAAAATAAATTCTATAAGTAACTGGAAATGAGAGCAAACTACACCAAAACCGTTGGGACACATTTAAAGAAATCCTAAAGGAAATTTATAGCTCTAATTTACTCTACATTTAAAACATCATAAAAAACACAAATGGACAACAATGGCATAACCATTAAGGAAGAAGGGGTTAGAAAGAATGTAAGAGCCACTTTGATCCATGGACATAGGGAAACAGAGGTTTACAGGCCACTGAAAACTTGCTCTTGTGAACTTTCCACAAGAGCTATGTTGTGCACAAGACCCATACCAACTCAATCAGACAGTGGCTCAGAATAAAACAAGAGAAATGGGCTTCAGGCTAGTTATAGCCTGGGAACTGTTGGAGATTTATTACTGCTGAGTGAGGGAGAGTAGATCTTCCTTAAGATCTCTAGATAAGCTGACTCAACTCTAGTGGATCAACTTGCACTGTAGAACCTCTCGGTACATATTATATTGTATAAAATGTACAACTGATCAATAAAATATATTTAAAGAAAGACACTAGGGAGTGGACATGCATCCAAGAGAACAGATTTGACTCAATAGGCCTTTAAGAAGAATTTAAAAGGGGCAAATAATAATGATGCATATGATGTCAGGCAGGTAGTAAGTTATGGTGCAGAGGGAGGAGGGGTCTGAATAACATCAAAATAAATTTCTTGAAATTTTTGAATCAATACAAGTATTTAAAATGAAAATAAAAAGAATTTGGTGGCTCTTAGAAAAAATGTTTTAAGGTTAGCCAAATTATCAGGTGAAATAAAATTAATAAAAAATAATAAATGTAAATTTTATTAAAATCATAATTAAGAGATAAGAAGTGCAATAAACAGTAAAGAAATTCAGAATATTAAAAGAAAATACTGTAAACTTATGTTTGATAAATTTGGAAAATCTAAAAGAAATAGAAATTTCAAGAATTCATCAAATTCAAATAAAAAAAGAGGCCAACAACATAAACAAACTCATAATAAAGAATGAAATTTAAGAAATAATAAACAGAACTTCACAAATAAACAACAAAACCCAAATTTAAGATGGATTCACGGTCCTATAGTGAGAATGGAGGTAGAGACAGGAGGACGATCCAGCTGATAGGGCAGCTAGTTTAGAGTGTGTAGTGCAGCAGATAAAAGGGAACCTGTACCTCAAAAACTAGATGGGAGAGGAGCAACTCTTTTTTTTTTTTAATTAAAAAATATATTTTGGTGGCTGGAGAAATGACTCTGCAGTTAAGAGCACCGACTCTTCTTGCAGAGGACCTGGGTTCAATTCCCAGCACCCACATAACAGCTAACAACGGTCAGTAATTCCAGTTCCATGGGATGTGATGCCCTCTTTTGACTTTCATGGGCACTGCACAAAACGAGTGTACCTATCGACATGCAGACAGTATCCTCATACTCATAAAATAAAAATAATAAATGCATATATTCTTCCCCTTCTAGCCCTATAGATAGGGCTTTTGCTCTCAGCACCCCAGATGTCTGGACCATCATCTTAGTCCAGACCCAACCACTGTGTCCTGATCTTCTGTATTCAGACCTGCTCAATTTTTCAATCTATGTTTTTAGACCCTTCACAGGCTGTTCCAACCGCTACCTTGCCTTGGATTTCCCAGATCAGACTTTTCCCTAACTAGTTTGACAGCTCGTCCATAGGCTGATCCCAGCCTCACCTTGCCTTAGATTCCTGAGATCAGCATTCTATACTTCCTGCTTTACTGCATTGGTCTGCCTGCTACTGAGACAGACATACAAAAACCCAAAACACATAACAACCAACCTGTCATTCATGAGCAAAAAGCAACCCAGTTAAATAAACAATATAAACAGAAACAAAACTCAAACACAAGAATATAATTTACTGTAATATACACAATCAACAAAAGACATAGATTTATCCAAATGGTAGCAAATAGCCCACAAATATGAAAAACCAAAAGATTATGTTCCCAACAATATACACTGGTCCTACAGACGTGTGCTACAATGAAAATCACCATGAGGAACCCCACAATGCAAAATTTAAGAGAACATTTATAAACATGATGAAAGAACTTAAAGAAATCACAAACAAATCAAATAACTCAAAGAGGATAAGTATAAATATTTGATAGAAACTCAAGACAATTCACATATGCAGCTGAAGAGAATAACAAAATCAATTCAGGACTTGAACGTGAATTCATGAAAGAGATAGAAATATTAAAGACAACTCAATCTAAAATGAAGTTGAAATTTTAAAAAACTCAGTAAGTCTATTTGAAACAACAGGAGAAAACAACACAAGTAGAGTGAATGAATGAAATGGAGAAAAGAATATCAAGACTGGATGATAAGGCTGAAGATCTAGACTCCTCCATCAAGACTATGAAAAATCACAGTAATGGAATACATAGAAAGTACGGGATACTATAAAAGACAAAATAGACGCATCATAGGCATGGAACAGAGAGAAAAATCTCAGGTCAATGACATTGACCATATCTTCAACACAATTATAGAAGAAACCTCCCTAAGTTTAGGAAAGACATACCTACACAGATTCAGGAAGGACATGGAACAAAAGTTACACAGAACAAGAAAAGAAACTCTCCATGGCATATTATTAAAAACACTAAATGTAGGAAACAAAGAGAAGGTACTGAAAGCTTCTGAGGTTGGGGGGGAGTTACATATAAAGGAAAAGTAGTCAGAATTAGAGGTGGCTTTTCAATTCAAACTGTTAGCCAGAAGAACCTGGACCAAAGTTATCCTAGATATACCTGACAATAGAAGCCAACCCTGAACACTTAGAATAGCAAAATGATCTATCATAGTTTAAGGGGAACGTAAAATTTTCCATGACACACAGAGGCTGAAAAAAATTCATGCCTACAAAACCACCCTTACAGAGAAAATTCAAAGCAATACAAAAGACTGAAGATATGTACTGAAGAGCTTATAGAAAGAAATTATGGAAATACAGAATAGAACCAAGAACACAAAGCAATTAAAATGAAAGTAACCAATACATATCTTTCAACATTAACTTGAAATAACAGTGTCCTCAACCCCCCAGTCCAAATACACAGCACAATAGAAATAATTAAAAAAGAAAATCCATCTTTTTGTTGTCTTCAAGAAACTCTTCTTAATTTCAAGGACAGGAACTACCTTAGGATAAAAGGACGGAAAAAATATTCTAAGAAAATGATACTAAAAAACAAAGTAGTTGTTATAATTCTAACTTCCAATAAAATTAACTTCAAATTAAAAATAATTAGAAGAAATAAAGAGGATCACTTCATTATACTCAAAGGAGTAATTGACTGAGAAGATATTACAATAATGAAAATATATCCACCAAACTTTTGTGCACCCAGTTTCATTAAAACAGTATTACAGGTCTTTCAAATACTGATTAGTCACAACACAGTAATAGTATGCGATGTTAATACCTGACTATCTCCTACTGACAGATCATTGGGCAAGAAAGAAATAGAGAGACATCTGAATTAAATGACATTATAATTCAATGGACTTAACAGACATCTACAAAATATTACACACCTAAGCACCAAAGAATACAGTTTCTACTCAAGAGCCCATGCAAATTTTCTAACAGTGACCACATCCTGGGACACACACACACACACACACACACACACACACACACACACATGAAATACCTCAACCACAGTGCTATTAAACTTATAGTCAACAACAAAAAAAACTCTTGTAACTAGATGAACTCATACAGTTTAAACAACACACTTCTGAATGAGTAATGGGTCAAAGAAGAAATTAATTAAGAAATAAAACTATTCCTGGAACTAAATGAAAATAATAATACAAGACAACAAAACCTCTGGGACACTTTAAACACAGTTTTAAGAGGGAAATTTAGAGCTCTACTTGCATATATTAAAATTTTAGAAAGCACATGTAAATGACTTAACACTGCAACTCAAGACTCTGGAAAGGCAAGACCAAACCAAACTCAAACCTAGTAGATAACAAGAAATAACAAAAATCAGAGCAGAAATAAATTACTTATAAAGAATGAAAAATAATACAAAGAATCAGTGTATGTAAGAGTAGGTTCATTCAAAAGCTAAATAAGATAGACAGATCCTTAGCCAAGTTAATCAAAAAAAGAATGAGAATATCTAAATTAATAAAATCAGAGATGAAAGTGAAAACATCATGACAGACAGCAAAAATTCAGAATATTTTAAGAGAATACTACTAAAACCTGTGCTCTGTTAAATTTGAAAATCTGAAATAAATGAATAAGTTTCTAAATTCATGGAAACTGCCAAAGTTAAACTAAGCAGGGATCAAACAGCTTAAACAGATCCATAACAAATAACAGAATTTAAACAGTAAACAGAAACTCCTGATTAAAAATATGCCCAGGCCTGGAGGGATTCACAACAGAATTCCAAAATACATAAAAATAATTACAGTCAATACTGCTTAAATTATTCAAAAAGATAGAAACAGATGAGGAACTCCAAAACAACTTCTATGAAGCCAGTATCGCTCAAGTACCAAAACCAGATAAATACACAAAACAAAGAAAACAATAGGCCCATACCCTTATTGAACATAGATGCAAAGATTCTCAACAAAATACTAACAGAAGGTATCAAATACAGCATTCACGACAATCAAGTCAGCTTCATTCAAGAGATGCAGGAATGATTCAATAAATGAAATGAAATATACAAGTACCCTTAAAGACAAATATCACATGATCATCTCAATAGAGGCAAAAAAGGCTGTTCTCAAAATACAAAATGCATCCATGTTAAAGTCTTAGAAGGAATTGGACTAGAGCAGTCAAATCTGATCAAAATTAAAGCATGGATGAGGGAATGGGTCTAAATGTAATTAAGAGCTGTTCTATTAAATGTACAGAAACTCAGTAAAATATTTTTTAAATAGTGGTAATAAATAATTTATTTTATTGATTATTTTTATGTGATGTATTGAGTCTGTATATAAGTACATCTACCCATTTCCAATGATGCCCATAAATGTCAGAATAGAGTTTCAGATCCTCTGGAGTTGAAGTTACTGATGGTTTTTAACTGCTATGTTATTTCTGGGAATCAAACGCAGGTACTCTGCAAGAGCACCCAGTGCCCTTAAGTGCATTCCCATGTCTCCAGTCCCAGGAGAAACTTTTGAGAGTTATGCTTTGACATGAACACAGATAGCACATCCACACACATACATGCACAAAGTTAATAAAGCTAAGAAAGCATAATCATTTGAGATCCCTCTTTATAGGTCTAGTTATCATGTTATTTTACATCATAAAAGTTTACTAGTATTCAGAAGCGCACTAGTATATCCTCAATGACTTTTGCTAATGTCTTCAGAAGTAGAGTGTAGAGAGCCGCAGATTGCTGCGTCTTAAAGATGGCGCCTGCCCTTGCCTCCCACCATCCCGAGGTGGGCGCTCTCTGGAGCAAACAGCTCCATAATTGGCTGTGGCTGAGGTCTGGCCCTGCTTCCGCATGTGTGCGCCTATCTGCTTTCACCACGTGGTAGTTTGGGGTTGGCTGGCAGGAGGGAATTTAACTCTGTGGCGGGCTTTCCCCGGGAGGAAAAGGAGAAGTAAGTTAGCAGGAGGAGAAGTAAGGAGAAGGAAAACAAGGAGAAGGAGAAGTAAGGCAGGGTGAGAAGTAAGGCAGGAGAAGTAAGTCAGGAGAAGTAAGAAGGGAAAAAGACGTTAAAAAGTTAAGAAGCCAAAAGGTTGTTCAAGGTTCCTAAATAAACTGCTTTTGGAAGAGTCTGGGGTCGCGTCTTATTACTGGACGAGGCGGGCGCGACAAGTGGTGGCCCGTAAGGGGAGGAGAACTCATCGAGGGACTCAGAACCTTTTGCAGTCAGGGCAGTGCACTGGAAAAGTTCTCAGGTAATGGGAATCCACAACAAAAGTGGGAAAGTCCTCAATTGAATTTGGGGATCTGCGTCAAGAGCGGGTACTTAGCTAAGTCCTCAAGTAAATTGGGGGGCCGCAACAAAGCGGGGTGCTTTGCTCCCTCTGTAGATGGAGCGGGGACAGCTGGAAGGTTATAGTGAACCAAAAGTAAAAATGGATTTTTATATGATCGTTGCTATAGGAATGGGCATTAGTTTTGTGTTCTGGTACCTTATTTTTGCCTATTTTTGTAGAAAACATACAAGAGGTACCCAGAAAAATGTTACGGGAAATACTAGTTCCCACCCAATTTTTTGGCTCTAAATGAACTACTTCGTTCTAAAAATTTAAAGCTTAAGAAGAGCACTTTGGAAAAATTCTTTGAGGACTGTGATACCATTGCACTGTGGTTCGCAATGTTCGTAAGTCTCACGGTTGTACTTCACTTTTCCAAGCAACAAAAGAAGTTTCATCTGGGGAAAATGTACAGCTTTAAAAGAAAAAAAAAAAAAAAAAAAAAAAAAAAAAAACGTGCCCTAGGCTTCAAGGCTCACCGCAGGGGCCCTCGTTGCGCGTAACGTCTGCGGGGTCCGGGCGCCGCTCCCGTCCCCTTCCGAACTGCCTGCAACGGCCAGGTATTGGCCCGACGCTCCAGCGCCATCTTTAAGACTGGGCGGTGCTGACTCGCACATGTCAGCTCAAAAGTCAGCATGACGATACCCCTGCTTCCAGCCCTGATGAGCCAACTAGGGAAAATGAAACCGAAATGGGGAATCCCGTTGGTGTTTCCAAAGCCAATGCTGAACTGGACATTTAATTTTAAAGACACCCTAAAAGAGTTGCTATAAACCATCTAAAAGAGTGGGCGGGAATGGGAGTGTTAGCAGGTCTCCTGATTATGGCCTCCCTGGTCTGCCTGTAGTGTATATGTAAAATTAGAGCCACACAAAAGCAAAATACAACAATGATCATTCAAGCCTTTACAGCCATTAAAACTGGACAGTCCTCCCAAACATGGCTAATTGCCATGAAGGAGTTATGAGGACGGGATGCGAGGCTAAGCACTGCACAAGGTTTCGCCTGCTGGTGTTTAAGCGTTTCCTTGAAAGACATGTCTGGTTGCATGAAGGTGGTACCCTTAGCTCCTTCCCCTGGGAAAATTGGTACGAGATGGGTCTGGGTCACCGCAGGTGATAAATCTGTGGGTGTCTCCAGGACATAATCCCAATTGTGCACACCAGGGATCAGACCTCTATCTTCGCCCGTTTCTGTTATGTTATATAAAATAAAAGGGGGAGATGTAGAGAGCCGAAGATTGCTGCGTCTTAAAGATGGCGCCTGCCCTTGCCTCCCACCATCCCGAGGTGGGCGTTCTCTGGAGCAAACAGCTCCATAATTGGCTGTGGCTGAGGTCTGGCCCTGCATGTACAACAATGTAACTAAAATAGTGCTAGCTTTGGCTGTTGACAACCATGAACCAAAAAGTACCTTGTTGCATATGTAAAGGACTTAAGAGGATTGTTCCTTTCTTAACTTATAGGAGTCTGTGTTCTGCTCTTTCCACCACTATCTTTGTAGCTGCTGCTTCTCAAGCTTCCACAGTCAAATGGTACATGATTCTGCACATGCATGTGTCTGTCTTGTTAGAGAGTCTAAAGAGTCGTATTTTCAGTCTTATCCTTCACCTTTACCTTCACTCACTTGTTTGAATAAAAAAGTGAAAAGTTTTACTCTCATCCCCCTAACTTTAGAAATTTTCTTTCTTAGTTCACGTTGTTTCTCTCTCATCCTTTTTGGTAAATTAAATACATTTCCAGTAAATACATTTTCATTTTCATTTGTTCTTTGTTTTCAAAAAACTTTCCTTATAGTGTCTACCCTCCCACTTAATTTTACCCACACTTGGCATACCTACTAAGATGTTGGCTGGAGACACTGATGAGATGTGAGATTTGATTTCTCAAGTACGTTTTCACACCTGGAACAGCCTTCTACATCACAAGATACTAAAAATTGATCAGACTGTGAAGTTTAGATATGCTTCAGTCTACTGACTACCCAAGTTTAGAAATAGCACTGACTCTCTGAAACTCATTTTCCCCTCATATAAAATGAAAAGAAGACCTTGTCTTTTTGAACAGTTTGCTCAAAATTGTGCTTTTGTTTCCAAGCCTCCAATGGCAATGTACCCATTTTTTTGCATGGTAAAATCAGTTGGTATATATATATATATATATTTCTCTACTCAGAAATAAAAGATGGCAGGATGGGAACAGTACATTTTTAAACACTCCTGGGCTCGTCTCAGCAGAAAAATCTACATGTTAATTCATATTTATATCATGTACCTTTGTCACAGGCTAAGAATTTCCAAATTATGTGGTTCTCACTACAGTGTAGTTTTTACTTGTCACTATTGTCTTGTTTTATTTAAATTTTCCCTATAATAAATTAGTTCCACTGAGATTTTTCTATGTAATTTTAATTCATAACTAGTTTTTAATACAAAGAAAATCATGTTGTAACAAATTTGAATGAAAGATATGGTTTGGGGACAATAACTCTTCCTGTGGACTAAAAGAAAGAAATTGATAGTTATTGACATTTGTGAATCTGCATCCATAATTATGTTCTGACTGTTTTTCCCAAACTGTGTTTATTTTAGAGATGAATTATTACACTAATATTTAGATATCAGCATTATTTACCATAGTAAAAATATAATGAAAACTTAAAGTTATTTAAATAGATGCAGAGAAAGCATTTAATAAATCTGATAGCCAATAAAAATTAGAAGTGGAGTATTTTCTTAATTTAAAAAGAGTATCTACAAGAAAGTAGTAGCAAATATATTGCACAGTAAGCAATTGAATGTGATCAGGTGGGGATGCCTATATCTAACACTTATCAATAGTGATCTAAATATTAAGACATACAAATTTAAAATGATGAAATAGAATAACTTTATTTACAGGAACCATGCTTATAACCTTAGAAAAGCTCAATCCATTTTACACTGTTAGATTAATAAAGTAATTGAAAAAATGATTGGCCCATATGTAAAATGAATTTCATTAGAAATTATTAAAAGAAGTTCAGAGAACAATATAATTTATAATGGTATAAACAAACACAAAATTCTTTTAAAAATCTAACAGTGAATATTTAAGACCTAATTGAAATAGAAAGCTCCAAAACCTAAGTACTGAGCAAGATCAAAAAAAAAAATCTGAAGCAAATGAAATATCCTTCAACAGTAGATTTGATAAAGTGAGGACTGGAATGCTCATTTAGTGAAATGCTGTACAACAGGGAGAAGTACCAACCTATTATTATATGCAACATCATGACTGAATAGCACTCACAGAACAGTTCTAAAAGAAGCTAGATCCGAAAGAAAATAGAAAACATGATATTTCTTGTGTTAGTCAAAGCTAATTGATGGTGGCTAATTTGGAGCAGGAGAGAGTTCAAAGGAGTAGATAACAGTCATCTTCTGTTTTTTGAGTTGGATGGTATATGCCAAGAGCTCATTTTGTTATAATTAATTGTAAGAAAGGTAAATTATAAGATTTGGATAACTTGTAATATATAGTACCTTTAAGTAAACTTCATTTTAGAACAAGGAATGTAGTAACAATGAAAATCTGATAACCTAATTAAAAACTGGACAAAGGAGTGAAATAGAACTTCTCCAAAGATGACAATCACATAGCCCTTAAGAACATAAAAGGATGCTCAGGATACTTGGTTGTTAGGAAAATTCAAATCAAAATTATGATGACATACAGCACCTCCACTAGGAGGGTTAACATACAAAACACAGTGTGGAAAATATGGAAAGTTGGAATTCTCAAGTATTTTGTGGCAATGTAAAATGTTACAGTCCATTTTGGAAAACTGCTGGGCTGTTGGAAGACCTCAAATTGCTAAACATGACTGAGAAATCTTACAGTTGGATAGTCACCCAACAAAACTGAAAGCATATGAAAATGAATGCATGTATATATATATATATATATATATGTGTGTGTGTGTGTATATATATATATATGTGTATATATATATACATATATATGCCTGCTCAAGTAACTGTTATTCATAATGCCTACAAAGATCTTCTTTTGGGAGCCACATTTTTAAGATTTCTTGGTTTCAAAATCTCTGTTATATCTAGAATACATTATTATTGTCACACTTTCAGCTCCTCTAGGTCTTGCAATCTACTCATTTTCTGTCATGGTCCCTATGTCTTTGCTATGGGGTTTGCATTGTAATTATATCAATGAGAGTTGGGCACCCCTTGGTCAAATATTTATTTTCATTTTAACAAGTTATGACTCTCTGTATTACAATCTGCTGCAAAAATGAAGCTGCTTTGATGAATTATGAGAGCTACACATATCTGTGGATCTAACTACACAGATTTAGAAATTATATTACTTCAGCATATTGCTTCTCCTCTAAGATCTCCAGTCAGGAGCATTTGCCTAGGTTGTACCAAACACGAATTCCCTCATATTGATGGGCCTTTCCTCCAGTAAGAGAGTTGTTAGTAATCCTGAAGATATTCAAATATTAGACATATTTTTAAAGTGAATGAAAACTACTAGAAAATGCATTGAGTCAGGTAACCTATACCCTGAAAGACAAACACTGCATGGTCTCTCCTATTTGTGGATCCTAGTTCCATCTTAGATTTGTGAGTATATAACCTGAAGAAATCACAGAAACCAGAGAAATAGAAGGTGTCCGTGGAGGTAGGGGGATGGAGCTCCAGAGAAGAAGATAGCAGGGCACATGCATTCTGAAGGGGACATGGGAATTATGAGTGATTGTTACCTGGGAAGGGCAAGAGAATTATATAGAAGGAGATGGAGAAAAGAGAGAATTTACACCAAGAATGTCATCAAAAAGCTATAAAGAAACCTAATATTTTATTAGTGTAGTTAAAATGTAATAATATAGGAGTATATGTGGGGGTAGGTGAATGTGTGAAATTTTAGGCTATCAAACAAAAATCTCAGTGTCCAGATGAGAAACCTCCTCTCGGTTTGTTGGTTAGAGATTACCATGTGCCTCTCAAATAGTATAGGCTATTGTCATTACCTTTGATTTTCTCTCAGAACTTGAATGTAAGTCCTTATTGCTTTATATTCATACACCACCTTTTATAATCTTTCTGCCTCCTCTTCTGCAATGGTCCCTGAGCCCTGAGTGGATTAGGTATAATATAGGAGTTCTATCCAGAGACATGAACTCTGCAGTCTCTTATTTTCTAAAATCTGATCAATTGTGGCCTTCTGTATGCATCATACTCTGTTGTATGAGGGCATTTTTCTGGTGAGAGTTGAGGGATATATTAGTATTCTCTCTATCCCATGTTCTACTATGCTCCATGAAAAAAGAAAAAAAAAACTAATTGCCTAAGACACCATATGGTTTAAACAAAGGACTGGGAGGAATAAAGCTTGAACTGACATGGCAGCTTCCCCCATGAGGGCTAACCCTCAAGGTATTGGAAGGTGCTTTGCAGGCTGTCATTTGGGAAAAGTTTTCCTGTCTAATCAGTATCCCTAGCCAATCTGTACAGTCTAAGAACACAACAATGATCTTCTAGTAAACTGAATAATTATTAATTATTCAAGTAATAGGGAACAATATATTATAAGGTTTTAAATAACTGAATAAATTACCACACAACGTAACATTCAACTGTGTGTCAATTTTGTCAAAATTATCAGAAGATATGTAAAAGAAAGAAAAAATAAATGTGGCTTTGTAATTTAGGGGAATATATAAAGCAACATTAAAAGTTATGTGCAATAAATTTTAAATCATCAATATGTGCAATTGAATTAGCAATGTAGTGGCACATTCTTAATCTTTGTATTTTGTCACTTTTTAAATGACATTTAATGACAGCATTGTTCTCTATATTAATCTAATAAACCTATTTTCTTGCTAAATATTCTTGTAAAATCATTTTTACTGCATTTAGATATGAGCTCATGCTTTAAACATGTTGGGCTTTTAACTCAGTTTTTAAAACAAGCAACAGATGATTTCTGGTAATTTAACTAGAAATCCATCTCTAAATGTGTCCACCACTTTTACAACATGAAATTTTCCAATATGTTCTTCTGCAAGTGAAGCTGAAAATAGAAAGACAACAGATTTTCACTTTACATTGTCACATTTGATTACTTCTGTTTCGAGTTTTGCTTGAAACTCTGACACAAATATCAATAATTTTGTTACTAACATTTAAAAGTAAAGAAACATCTAACCTTTTTCTTTTTCTCTTTGTCTTCTTAGACAAGTTTTGTACTTGGGGGTGTGGGGCAGTATTTCTAGGATACCAGTACAGCATATTTCATTGCTGAGAAACATAAAACCTTACTAAAGATAGTTAGAACAGATTCCTTAAAACAATTCTAATTAAATCATTTACTCAGTGTCCACAGAAGAATTCAGAATTCTGTTATTGTATTAATCAGTAAGAAGAAAGAATGCTAAAAAATAAAACTACGTACTGGAGAAACATAGTGATGTGTGATAACAATTATAGGCATTTATAAGACATTGTGAGAGTTCACAGGCTTTTATAAGCATTCATTAGAATGAGTTTTTCAAAGATTTCCTTGTGATTGTTTTGATTGATATAATTTATTGCCTATTTATGAAATGCTAGTATCATATAAGGATCTTTATAAATATTACCATATTTTATTAGAAGTAAGCATGACTGATATAGAGATATGCATATTTAATTAGTAATGAAGCAATAAGGTTTTTCATAGCATTAGTAAGTTATATTTAATTTTACTGAATTTTGGAAGAAAATAAAAAATAAATGTAACTCTACTTTTGATATAAAGGAACAATATGTCACAAGCTACATATAAGCAAACATATGTTTCCAGATCAAGAGGAGAGTATGAAAATGAAAAAGAGAGAGTCACAAATGTGGTATGGATGCTTTCCTTTCCCAATTATAGATCACTTAATTAAAGAATCTCTCAGTAAACAGATTTTAAAAGCCAAGTTACTTTTGTTGTTGTTACACAAACAAAATCAGAAAAAAATATTCAAAATATAATCCTTTTAGTATTTTAATCATTAATGATTTATTTAATTTAAGCTGTGTTTAATTCTTTTATTTTTAAATGTGGACAGTTAGTAAGATTGTGCATTATATCAGCTTTTATTTTAATGTAGTTTAGGGAATCTGCCATTATTCATCAGATCACATTGTTTTCATTCAAATTAATTACAATTTATTTTGTTGTCATATCTACCAAATTACTAACATAAAATAAGAACCAAATGTTAGTTGTATATACTACTTTGTGAAAAATTGAAACTTTTAAACATCTCTGCTTCAGGAGTTGCTGCAAAGAAAGTTTTCGTGTTATCTCTATGTAATAGAGATATAACCTGAAAAAATATATACTCATGTTCTTTTAAAACAAGACACTTCGCTTTACACTCTTCAGAGTCAATGTTAGGCTATAAAGAGTGTTAGCTGGGCTCAGTGTCCATGGAGACAAATCCCAGATTTTACAATAGTGACAGAATTTATAAGGTACTATTCCTTCATTGTATCATTTTGGACTTAATGTTGTATAACAAACAGAAAAAAAAAGCCAAATTCTAGACCACTCAAATCCTTATTCAAAAGAAAAGAATTCAGTTTATTCTGAAAGTATCATAGTAATTCATTTCCAAAAGACATAAAGAAAGCAACAGGAATCAGGTAAGGTTATTGCTATTTATATGAACTCAAGGATTATTCAGTTGAGCATACTGAGAGACTTATAACATACAAGTTATGAAAGACAATACATAAAACTGGTGAGGACCCTCTAGAGATACATACATATGCACATACATTTATTTATCTAATGTCTAGATATATAATCTGTATCATTTTCTTAAGTAATGACTAAAAAAGAAATGCATTATATCCATCAATAATACAAACAATTCTTCCTGAAAAATGCTGTCTACTCTCATCTCTATTATCTAACTCACTAATATCTATCTATGTACCTATGTATATTTAATATCATTTTGGTATCTTTTTCACCAACAGCAATTTGATTCTGATAAAATACTTACGGTTCTTCATCTTTAAACTCATATTTATAGATAGTCTTATCTCTATATCAAATCAAGACAGATCAAACTTGTTAAGAAATGATTGTTGAATTCTAATTTTCCTGCTCAAACACTTTTACAGATCCCCTATGATTTTTGGATATAAATCTCTAAAATAGGAGGCTTTCAAAATTTACATCCTTTTCAACATTTTTAAGTTTTATATTGCAACATTATTAATCACTTAACTCTCTCCATAAAACCACCTTGTTGAAAGTGAATGTAAATACAAATTTGGAGTTCAAATTCAGTTAATGTTACTAAACAAAATATATTATTTTAATGAGTATAAACTTTTGAAATTCTGAAAATTATTGAAATCTTTAATGGAAAGAGAACTATTCATTGGTTATTTATGTAAGTCTTTTTTTCTTGTAGCTATTTTTAGCATTTTCACTTTCTTCTATAAGTAAAGATTGGACTCTTTATTTTCAATAAACAAACGATAATAAATTGATTCATGGAAAATTATAAAATAACATAATTTAAAATGAGATATGTATTTAATTTAAATGTCAAGATTTTACAAAATATAGTTTCTTCTTTGAAGAAGAGTGCTACTTTATGTTTGAAGTTCTGCGACTGATGAGTATATGGATGGCTGTTTTTGACAACCTACTTGACTTGGGTACATCACTCTGTCCAATTAGCAGAGGAAATTGTGTCTAAGGAAACACTTATGTTTTCAAACCCTCCTAGGTTATATACCAGAAAAAAACTAGCTTTAAATCATAGTTGTTTGGAACACTAATTCATGTGCAAACAAAATCACTATCATCATTATCTCATACGAGTATATAAAAAAAAGAAAATATGTTTTGTACCGTTCAACAAGGCACAGATTTCTTCATGATTTAAATTCCGGAAAAATTCATATCATGTTTGAAACACATAAATGTTATGATTTGAATACAGAAATATAACAAGGTACATAATTACTATTTACCTCTTTTAAGGTAGATTCTTAAATGGTTCTTTTACAGCTCTAATTTTCTTTAGGGAAAAAATGTGAAAATATTGTTTTTGAAACTTGGGGACAGAATTATGTCTTTTCATATTTTTTCTCCTTAAAAAGTCAGAGCTAATAGTAATATGATCCAGTAGTTTAAGAGATATGTTATTCAAAATTCTCAGGAATCAATGGAGAACAGAGTAGAAAAGGTATATCTTTGAATCTATGAAGGAGAAAAATTTTGCATATATTGAAAATTATTCTTTCTCAAAACATAAACAGAAATACTTGCTAATACTCAGGATTCTTTCACATTATTATTTAACATTATCTTAAAATAAAATTGCATGAATCATTTAAAAAGACATATGATAAATTCATATTTTAATTGTTTGTAAATGAAAATGCATGTTTTCTTGCTATTGATCCTTAAAATAAATAGAAACTCAAATATACACATGATAAAATATGTCCTAGATTGACACCCATGTGTATTTTATTTTTTTACCACCATAACCATTATATATCCCCTGATATTTGAAGTTTCTGGCGTTAGAAAATCTACTGAATAACTTAGTGCATAATTTATAGTATTCGCAACTTGTTTAATAAATATTTTAAATTTAAACTATTATTAAAATGTGGGACACCTTGATTGACACTGTCTGTTCATTTAGAAAATATGATGGCATTTTCTTTAGGAAATTTAATTTATTATGATTTTAACACACTTTTTTTCAGCTAACTTTTTCATGTTATTAATTACAGAATTTGCTGAATTATAGCAGCAATTGGTATAGGCAAAAGAAAAGTTTAGTTATTGCTTTCTATGAAGTCTTTAATTTATTTATCCTTGGTCTCCATTTAATGTTGCAGTAGCCTTAAATCTTTGCTGTTGTGTTACCAAATGTTAGTATGTTAAAACATGTCCATTGTCAAAGGTAGCTTAAGGAGTTTAAAAGTCCATTTTCTACAAGTTGTTAGTTGAAGTCAGTTGACATGCTTCTCTTATTTCTTTGAGTTTGAAATGTGTCATTTTGAGTGATTGTTCTATTTGCTGCTGCACACCAACTTCGTGGAACTCATCACTGCTTATTGACATCCTTTCCTTGAGTAAATTCTGAACCTAGAGCAGATATCTTGTCAGACTCTAGTTAATGATCTGACTTCAATACTGATTTTTATTTCTTTATAATAACTGTATTATTTTGAAATCCTTAATGCTGATGTTTAATGTAAATATTTATGTTATTTAGCAAATTAATCTGAGCAAAAATGCCAATAATAGCATCATGAATAACATATTTAACACTCACACTTTATGTGGCACCATATTTTGCATGGGATTTTATATTAGCATCATTTTATGAATCTATTAATCAAGAAATAAACTATGACTGAATAATAAAATGAATAAAATGTTAAATTATATATAACTAGGAAAAAACTATCCTACAATAGTTAGAGATAAATAGCCTACTTAGTGAACTATATTCAATCATATATATATATATATATATATATATATATATATTTCAGCCTATACATTTCATTGGTACTGAATTAACGCAAGGAACAGTATTATGCAGCCTTGTGATAGCCACATATTTTTTTAACCAGGAATCTATTTTGTGTGTATACACTTGAAGCAATTATCAAAAAAAGTGTGGGTGTGCAGGGAGGAGACATCTCTTAAATATAGTAAGAGCTTGTCTGAAAATTATAGTAGATATTGCTCTTTTTGAAATCATTGTGTTACACGCATTTGTACAATTAATTTTTTGGTGGACAAGATGTGAAATGTTATCACAGTTTCTACAAAAATTGATGGTGAGTGTAAGCACAACCTTCCAAGACAACTCATGAAAAACTCATGAATTCAATACACTTGTATTGATTATGATACTGGATTTCCAGCTCAACAGTGAACACAGTATACTGTGTAGGATTAAAAGACTGGCAATTATGAAATAGAAACGTAATAATAATATATTAAAGAAGTGCTGCATATTATATGAAATGGAGCAGCACACAGTATAAGAACTCCATTCATTAAAGGTATGCAATAATTCATAGTTAATTAATTTTACTGGAAACAAATTATGTCCAAATGGATTAGAGTAGAATATATATGGACAGTTAGTTAGACAAAAGAGCCCAGGATCTCTAGTACAGCAGAGTAATATGGTCTGGTTTTGTTCATGTTACTGTTTTATTTTGTTTTGGCTTTTTAAAACTGTATTTAAAAAGCTGTCTTTCTCTTTGGAACACAATCTCATTCAGCATTAATACATATTGCACGCAAGTACTACCTCTTTGCCATTCTAGGGTGATTTTATTTCCATTGCTCATTGAATGTATTGTTCATGATTAAAATTTCATAATGAAAATTTTAAAACAAAGATATTGAGAATCTATATTCAAGATGATACCATGAAGAAAAATATTTTATTTACAATGGTGAGTTTTGATTATGTAAATAATCATTACATTGTTTTTTATTCTTGCATATAAAGTGGGTTTTTTTTTTTTGAAGAAAAAGTTGAACAACATGTGGAGACTAAACACAAAATTTAATGAGGAGTAAAATATAATTACTAATAAATAAAGTCATGAGAATTTTAACCACATTACACAGAAATAAAACAAAGCAAAAAAAAAAAAAAGAGCAATAAGATGAATGAACGGAAAACATAAGTACCAAAATGTAAAAATGGCGTCCCCAGCCAGCCTTGGACTCAGATAAGCTCTGGGTCCCCCTCTCTCAGAACTGAACTAGCTTCCTAAACCAGACTAGTGAAACATCCTAACATAGATCCCTAAGTCCTTCTTCAGGGGGTTCCCCAACCAACATCTCACTGGCTCCTGATCAACCAGACAAACCTTCCCACCTAGAACTCTGACAATGAGTGATATATAGTAAACCACTCAATACAGAAGCTACTTTTTGCAATAGATGGAGGCTACAGAAAAATTCTACAACTGGTTAGACACAGAGAATATATGTCTGAGATATACCAAGTCCCAAATGACATAATTACAGTTGAACATCTACACTAGGGCTCATGTCTGTGGGACATTTTCATAACTGTGGAGTGATATGGGAAGGCCCAGCTCCACACTTGACCAGGTGGTCTCATACTGTCTAAAAAAGTATGCTGAGCACAGACCAAGAGCACAAGCCTGTAAGCAGAGTTTCTTCATGGCCTGTACTTCAGCTCCTGCCTCCGGGTTTGTGACCTGAGTTCCTGACTTCACTTCCCCTGATCTGCTGTAATGTAAGCCAGCTAAGCTCTTTACTCCTAAGTTGACTTTGATCAGCGTTCTAACAAGGCAATAGAAAAGAAAATAATAAAATTGTCAACTTGATTGTATTTAAAAACACCTAGGAGGCATACACCTAGGTTTGTCAGAAGAAGTTATCAAATAAGCTTAAGTGAGTGAGAAAGGACTGCCCTAAAGTGGGGAGTAATTTCTTCTTTACCTGAACTACAGAGAGGTCCCAGGAAAACCATCATAGGGCTCCCCACACTCACATACTCTCTGGGAAAGTGCATCAATCATTCACTGTTGCTGGAATCTTCTGATAACATCAGACTCCAGCTTCTTTGGCTTTCCAGTGTGTGTGGACTCAATATTCACTCTTCAGAGCAACTCCAAGCTATAATTAAACTATATTAAAGCCTAAAAAAGTAGTAATAGTATATCTCATTAAAATGTGATTATCAGGCATGAAAAAATAGTAATATTTTTAATGTATATAGGATTCAATTTTTAAGAAGGATGAAATACTCAAATATGATGGTTGATGGTGATGATTAAACAAAAAGTTCATATGTTTAGTTTTTATAAATTGTGCATTAACAGTTTTCTAAAACAAGATATTATGTATGTTTAATCAGAGAGAAGGAAACAGCAATATGGGAAAGATATCAAGGAAAACAAGATGTTCGATTATGACTGAACAACAAATCCATGAACACAAATTCTCAGGATTATAGAAAATAGAAAAATATATCATAGTCCCATTTTTTAGATTGTGCTTTTAAGCATGTAATAAATCAAATCCATCATGTGATTACAGAACTTAAAGAAATATTTAACATTGTTTTCCTTAAAGGTTTACCTATCAAAAGTAAGTAAATACAAATATACAAATAAACATACATTCAATGGCCAAAAAGTCACTGAATTAATTATTTTATCAATATCTCAAGGATCTTTGTTGGGGACAACTGCTTTACCTGAAAACTGTTGAAAGCATGCTTGACTATACACAATGATGCCTACAGTCAGGAGTGTGTATGCAGCATAAAGCTGCACAGGCATGGGTGTTAAAACAGACAAAGGAATGCAGTATCCCAGGCCCAAGACTTGGAAATAAAAGAACACTCCAGTCATAGGACATAAGTTCTGTTATGCTTAGCTACTTTCCTTCTTAGTAAACAAGTTCATTGTTGTTGTTGTTGTTGTTGTTTACTTTTATTTTATGTGTATGAGTATATTGCTTGCATGTGTTTACGTGCGCGTATCCTGTACAACGCTTGCAGAGGTCAGAAAGAGGGTGTTAGATTAGCTGGAACTGGAGTTAAGGATGGTTGTCATCCTCCTTGGAGGTGCGGGGAATCCAATCCAGCTTGTCTGCAAGAGCAGTCACTGCCCTTAATCACAGTCTTCTCTCCATCCCCACAGGTCATTGTTTTAAAATAGCATAGGAAGAGGTCTTGAGGGAGATTTCACAAAATTGTTTACAAAATATTTGTAATGTTACAAAATGTTTACAAAATATAATGGTCTCTATTTGTTCTATTTATGTAAACAATAAATACACAGTGGGACAAGAACTCAGGGCTTCAATTATCTCAGAAGAGAGCCTCCTGTAAATGTGTCTTTCGTTCATGCTGTGTCATTACCTCTTGGAAGATTCTCTGAACGTTCATGCAGGATTTATGTACCAACTCTTTTTAAGATTTTGTTATTGGATATGTAATCAAATATTAGAACTCAAGCTAGAATATTAAAGAACACATGGAATTAGATTTGAAGGTTAAATGAAACAAATATTACTAACAAAAGGGTGGCAAGTTGAATGGATGTAGGAATGACTTTATAAATGGACATAATCTGGACTAAGGACGCTGAAGGAAAATCATGATCATGTGCTCTTTTGTCCTGTGACCTGGGCATCTGATCTTGTTTCTTTTGCAACCTCAATTTGTTACTTTAGGCAAAAAGATAACAAATCAATATAGGTATGCTTGAGATTCAACATATGAAAGTACTGAATGGTGGCGAACCCATCTCCATTGCACACAAAATTTGGGAATGACAATTAACCATGAATGAAGGCAATATTCTAGAACTAGGGATTCAAAGGCTGGATGATGTATTAAGATTGAAGTGAAGCTAAAATTGACCTCTATTGAAGATGGAGAAGCCATTTTTAACAAAATTATACATGGGGGATGACCTAGGGACACAGTTCCAACAAGATAGCTCCACCAGCACACTCCCAGGAGACAAATAGATGCAAATGATCTCTATGGATCCAAGCTCTGACCCACTCTTTTTTGTTCAAGTAATTGTAATGTTGACACAGTAATATCACAGTGTTCTGCCCTGTCTGAGGAAGAGTCTCTATATTCTGAACTCACAGAATGGTGGCCAGAAATCTTCCCAGGACTAAAGGAAATATAAACTGTCTCAATCACTCATATAATTATATCACAATAAGAGCAAGAATTCCCTTGATATCTTGCACAAAGCATTCATGCGTAGATGTCTGGAAGGGTCCTGAAGAAAGAGGGAAGTTTTGGATGTTTGCAGTCATACGCAATGTAAGTGACATGAGAGCCAACACAAGGCTTTCTAGATAACTTGCACTGCTCAGAATTAATAATATTTATTCACGTTCTGCTTTTCTCTCCTTCTTTACCAGGCTAGAACTCCAGGAACTGTGCTCAAACTCTTACTTTCTTTTTCATCTTCCTGCTCTCATTATGGGATTTCTTTATCTCCTGAGTCTTACAAGCGTACACAGACATTAGTGGATTTACTTGAGGAATTGAACTTAAATATTAAAGCAAATACGTGAACTTTTAAATGTTATTCAGAAAAGTTTTCCTTGATATCCTAACCATGGCACACATACTTGGAAATAATTGAGAAAGAAATGATGATGAATTAATCTAAAGCATAAAAACAGTTCAACTGAAGCATTTAACAGTTTGGAAACAAATTAAACTACATATGCAGCCTTATCTAGAGGAAAAAATTGTACTTTCCAAATAATGATGTCCTATAGAACCTCTTAGATCTCCTCTGCCTAATTCTCTTGCCTTCCCTGGGGCAAAGGTGATAGAAAAGCTAACTAGAAGCTATGTTCCTGGCTTGGCATTAGCTAGGCTGATAATGCAGTCTCCTTCTGTCCTGCATCTCCAATTCTTTCTCTGCTGAGTTTCAAAACTCTTTCACTGTTATTGCTTGTGTCATGCTATGGTTTCATTAAAAGAAGAATTCAGCTTGTTCATTATAATGTTTACCTACACGTTATTATTTTTTAAATTGTCAAAGAAACTTTTTAGGGAATTTTAATAATTTAGTCCACAATGAAGTCAAGACTGTCCTTAACTTAGAATCATTAGAAGTCGGTGGACCTCCACAGTATACGTAAGGCTAACTAATATTTACTCGAGAAGATTTATAAATGGTGGACCCTGTACTGAGAGGATTAATTTAACCTGGCAAAAATCAAGTTGAATAAAAATTCATTAAGGTCACCATGTATTAGGAGCCTCATTTGTGAGAGCAACTATTTCAAATAGACTCTACTTTCTTTAGGATTGTGGTGGTTTAAATGAGACTGCTCCCCAAAGATTCCTATTTGAACAATTTGTCCCCAGTTAGTGGCACTGTTTGGGGAGGTTTTAGAATGTGTGGCCATGCTGGAGGAAGGTCGTCACTGGGGTCAGAATTACAGAACTCTAAAGACTTGCCAGGTCTCCAGTCTTGTTCTACTTCCTGTGCCTGCTTCAGGATGTGAGGGCTTAGCTTCTGAGTCTACGCTAGCACCTCTGCCACCATGCTTCCTTGTCATGATGGACTCCAAATGGACTCCCATTTGGAGCTTAAGTTTTTATTGGTCAGTGTTTTTATCATAGCAACAGAAAAGATACTATTACAAGGGTCTATATTTATTTTCTTTATATATTTTTTATAAGAAGGATGAGATACAGGAAAATTGAGGTCTTGTCAGTGAGATTAAGCAGCTACATCTGGCAAGGCCTCTCTACATATTCTT
Source organism: Eospalax fontanierii (assembly GCA_035773235.1). NCBI lineage: Eukaryota > Metazoa > Chordata > Mammalia > Rodentia > Spalacidae > Eospalax > Eospalax fontanierii. Next base: position 90,050,787 of record CM069524.1, read on the forward strand.
GCATGGAGGGAGAAATATAAAGCTCTAGAGGAGAGAAAAAAAAGGGGGTAAAGTTTAGATTGTGCAAACCAGGCAACCCTAGCCTATATCCATTTGACCTAGCTCTGTGGTTTTCTGCATTCACACCTAAACTGAACTTTAGCCAGAAAATGAAAGTAGTAATCACTAATGAAACACATCATCATAGAATAGAGAATACTTTAGTTTTCCTCCATGTACAGATTCAAGGTAACTGTGGGTATAAGCCTTAAAATATGTCTTTTGATCAAATATAGTCTGGAAGAAATTCAAACTAGACAATTGTAAAGGCAGATAATTTTGTCAACTTGATTCTCATTGATCATGAACACATTGAATATGTGCTGTCACGTATTAATGAACTTAAAAATGTATAGATATCAAAGAGTGACACTTGAAAGTCAAGAAAAACAACAGAAATAGACATATTAGTAAATATATTAGTAAATGGATTCATGGGCGTTTTATGCGTACTAATGTGGGTTCCAGGTAAGAAACAAATTTGGTGGATGAATGATCAAGTGTATCAGGAACTGATGACTGATGAACCAGTATTCAAGGTGCCTGTAGGTCAGAGTGAAAATTCAGTTCACTGTCCTGATCTTTCTAAACTCAGTATTTAACTAATGGCATGATTCTGAGTTACTAGGAAAACTGGAATTGTTTCTTTTTGCAAAGTTGTCCAATCTTTTACCAATTTGACAAGATACTGCTGTCTACAAATTTGTAGGGTCTCATCATTTATTATCTTGGAACTCATTTGGTTCACAAGCCACAGGTTGTCCATGCCTGCTGAGAGTTTTAGATTACTATCTTATAAAACTTAATGATTGACAATGATGAACTTCTAAAAAGACACAAAGAAAACCTAAAACCAATTATAATAAAGGAAATAATAAACATATTTACTTAATTTAAAGTGTGTGGTAATTTTTAAATTATAAAGAAAGGAAAAATAAAGGACATTTATAATACTTAAAAATATATATGACTCATGGAAAGTACAAATTTCAGAAACAATCTCTAGAATATCAATAAGAGGGAAAAATGGTACTTGTCATTTCTGCAATAAAGTAAGAAGATATTTAATTCATTTAATCAATTTTTTCCAATTGGTGGGCAATTTTATGGAAAAAAAGATGAGCTCTTAAATATCCTTGTAATATTTCATGGAGCATTCCTATTTAATATAAGTATCTGAAAAGAAAATGTTTAATGAGCTTCCTTAAATTGCTATAAATAAATGAATCACTTTTATTCATCTGTTGTACTTACTTTATGAAGGAATATTTTAGAGTTGAAGCCAATTAAAATTTCCATGGTTTATCACATAAATTATATGAAGCAACAGGCCAGTCTGTAATGACTTTGCTAAGGGAGTGCTTAGAATTGTTCCAAAAGAACTCTAGTCTCCTGATTAATATCACTGTAGACCAAAGAAATTATATTTTATTTTTAAATAGGAAATTAATATTCATTAGCCCAATTGCATTAATGTCCTTTTTATTCGTTCATAACATACTAACTCCAAAACGACATTTTACTTTGGTAGCACTAAGTAGCAAGGCGGACATATTTAAAAATCCCTCCTAAAAAGAAACTATGAATAAATATGACCTTTTCCTCAACAGATGTTGCCAGCTCCAATATATTTCTCAACCACAATCATGCTCACTTTTAAAAATCAAGCTATTGCTATTCTTAATTTATTTATAGCTATACTTAGTATAAGATAAAGCACTATGTATAATTTCCCCATAAATCAAACTGTCAGAAAACAAATTTACCCAGTGCTTGTGTTTGCTGTGTTGAGCAACATTTATTCCTGTCTTATGCACATAGGAGCTGGGGTGATTGGGTATTAGCTGGATCTTCATAGATATTTGGCCAATAAGTTAATGAGAAAGTAAGATGCACCATTCCTAAAAAAGTTTCAAATACATAAACACAAATATATTGCTTCTTAATGTGAAGAAGTATTAGAACAAGAAAACCCAGTTAATTTTAGAGCATTGCCTAATATGTCTCCTAACATAGAAGCTAACACACATGATCTATTTCTGGATTTTTTTAAAACATAATTATCAGTTTTGTTATGCTTTTACTTTTGTTCACACACTGTTAGGAGAATTCTATTAATATGTTGCCCAAAGACAAGAAAGTAAATATATTACTGTCACATTCTCTCATTCTCTTTCTCTCTCTCTCTCTCCATATATATATATATAAATGTCTGAGAAAAATTGCTCTTTGACAGTACAGATTAATTTATCTTATAAAAATTATGAAGGTGTGATCATCTTTCAAATTACAAAGACTAAACAAATGTGTTTTAACTTATGATAAATATTCAATAAGTACTATCTTGTATTGGGTTCTTCATATTTTTAGTGACTTAAAATATCTACAGCTTGTAAGAAAGTACGCAACTGTATGGAAATAGAATCTTATAAGCTCCTAGGACCCTGTGCATATGAACCTACAGATATTGTTTTGGCATGCTAAAAAGATCCTTGCAAACTCAAGCAGACAAAAACCCAACATGGAATTCAGGAAATGGGTAGCAGACCCCAAACTTTGCTTAAGAAATCCTGACAAATGATTACTGTTGGGTGATTATGAGCTACTATTCCTAAAGAGAGGGACTGTGTGTAGACTGACTGAATTACAGTGGATGAACCTGCACTAAGGACACCTAGAGACATTAACTTGACATATTAGATGTTAACATAGATGAAAGAATATACGGATTCCACCTGGGGGACTGTGGAGGGTGCTGGTGGAGAAAGGAATATAAAGATGATTAATATTGATTAAGATGTTCTGTTTGAACATCTTGATGATTCAATAAATATGATTCAATAATTCAATAAATGACTCAATAAATGATTCAATAAAAACACACAATTCAATTAAAAAATCTTAAGTTCAAGTCTTGCCCTTTTTGTTGAATTTTTGTCATTTACATAAAATGTACTTTAACTGTATTTAAATCCCCTTGCCTATCTATATCTCTTTTCATTGCCCCCATTCAATAGAATGCAGTGTAATACATATAATATGGGCTATACAGTCTACTATTGTTCCAAATGTCCTTCAGTGTGAGTCCATCCACCATCTACCACAGAATCCTGATTAACCTACTAACAATTCCATCCTTAAAAGATGTCCATCCCAGGAGCCATAAGTGCCACAATTTCCTGAGGTTGTGTTGTGGTATCTCACCTATTTCATCAAGTCTGTGCTAGTATTGAGTGGAACTTGTGCGTGCTATCACCATTGCAGAGTGTTTGTATGAATAACTAACCAGCTGTGTGGAAATCTAGGTTTTCTTTCTGATCATCCACCACATCTTAAAATCTTTCTGTGACCTCTTTCACAATGATCCCTGAGGCTTGTAATGCATAAAATTGATATAGGTGCCTTATTCAGGGATAAACACTCTGCAACCTCGGTTCTCTGCATGTTGACATGTTCTGGGTTTCGGTATTAATCAGCATCTACTGTATAAGAACTTTGGTGAGAGTTGAGAGATTCATCAATCCTTGGATATAACAATACAATATTAGGAGTCAGTATAATATTATAAGTAATTAGTACAAAACTAGAGTTAGTGTCTCCCTTATTTATTTTGACCTATTTATCCTCAGATTTCTAAGCCTGAGAGCAAAACCAATTATGGGTTCCATACTGTGAAGTGAACCTTAAATCCAATTAAAGTATGGATGGTTACTGCCATTATATTTGTGCTACTTTTGCACCAGGTAGCATATCTTACCAGACTAGTTGTCACTGTATGTTGCAGGAGTCACAGCTTGGTAGTACTGAAGACTTTTTTCTTTCTATTATCTTCCATAACATCATCCAGCACTAGGAATGCTTTCCGGTAGAGATGAGGCTCTGAAATCAGCACCAACTTAACTTTTCCTTGTTTGTTCTACAGTTAATATATGTAGTATCTTCAACAATAACGTCTTACCATTCAGTACTGTTGCTTAACAACAGCAGGAGTAATGGCCAGTATATTCTGAGGGTCTTTGGGACCACTGGTCAACAGCTTCTACAGAGGGAATTTATTGCTGGCATTGAGGATTTTCCTTTCATGAGTCTATGATGTCCAGAAGGGACAGGGTTTCCCTGTTACAGGTTAATCTCTTTTTATATCTCTTATAATGTGGTACATAGTTACACTTTAAGATGCTTCTACAGTGGTAGATTCCCATGTGTATTTTCCTAAAGTTCTTCATTGTTGCTTATCCCTCCTCCTGCTCCCTCCTCCGTCCTGTTCTCCCATTCCTTACCCCATTTAATGCTTCCTACTGCACTGTTCCCTTTTCTTCTTTCATATCACTGCATTCTTTTCTTTAGAATGATCCCAAATCAATTGATTCATATTTTCATAAATTAAATCCACATTAATTCCAAAATTGAAATTTAGATATATATATGCAATTTTATTCCATATAAATTTGGAAGTAAGCATACAAAGAATGAAAAACCTGACAGAATAGAAAGATAATGTATTTTCCAGGCTTTTTGTACATGTCATATAATTCATTAACTTTGTTAAATATTGCTTATTTTTCTTTGTTTTCATATCAAATCTTTCCAACTAATATAATAATTTTGTGATTAAATCCAATCTTAAAATATGAAGACAAAAAAGTAAAATCTTTTATAAAAATATTTTGAGGGAACTGTTTATCTAAGAATTGTCATTGTATCTTCTGGGCCGAAACATAATGAGAAACACTCTGTTAAAGGAGAAATTCTGTTATTTTACTCAGTAATTTTTAATTCTTCCTGTTTTCTTACCTTGAAAAGTATTTTCTACATAGACATTTCACTTAAATTTTTTCACATTTAAACACTAATGAAATAGCTCAGTTCGTAGACTATTTGAATGTCTTCTAGTGAGCCCTGGGTTCAATATCCAGCACTGCATAAACCCAATGAAATGGTAAATGCTCATAATCCTGTAGCTGCGAAATGGTGACAGGAAGATCAGGAGTTTGATGACATTCTTTACTATATGAGTGAAAACTACCCAGAATACTTCTAAGGAATAACAAATACTGAAAAATTTTTAAATTTAAAATTTCTCATTTAAAAATTAAGTAAAAACTCATTGTCTTTATGAACCATAATTCTTCTATTCATCAAAAACTTAGGGTTTTAGCAATACTATTTATTAAATTAACTAAAAGAAAGAGGGAGAAGAAGAATTCATAGGGAAAATTAATAAAGTATAAATCAGAACAATGGAATGAGATTGGATGGGATGGAAGGGAAAAAGAGAAGAGAAATGGAAAAGGAAGAAGGTTGTAATATCTGTTATAAATGCACTATAGTACGTTTATGAACTGAAGATACATCATTTTTTCTTATAACTTTTATATAAAATTTACCAATTTGAATTGTGTTCTTCTCTGAAATATTATCCTCAAATTTGAAATACATACAATCAAATAAAGAGAAATCCATTTAGTCATGGATCAGAGACTACCATTATCTACCATTATATGAGGATAGTGTTATGGAACACAAGTCAATGTGCATGCAGGGGTCGGCATCTAGAAAGGTCCCCAGCCCAACAGCTCCTCACTGGAATACAGAATAATTCAAAATCTCCTTGAAAAGTTAGAATCATTTGATGCATAATTCCTTCTGTGAGAGGCAACAGGAATCTGTAATAAGAAGTGCTAAATTAGAACAGAGGAACAAGTTTCATGTAAACTCTGGGTTTTCACTGAGTTGTATTTTGATATTTCTTGCTAGTTTTTCCTAATTCCTTTGTTTTGGTAATGTTATATGGACAGGAGTAGCGTGGCTGAGCCTGATGGGACCATATACAGACATGCAGGAAACAACACAAGCATAAAAGGTTTATGTCTTGACAAAATAATAGGATAGTCATATATATATATATATATATATATATATAATTATGGGAGTGTCCAATATTAATGACTATGTTTACTTAAACTGATTTTTTGCATGTAGTATGATATAACTGACACTTGAGAATATTGAACCATGGGTTTGAAAAGATTAAGCAACTTCAAATTGCTTCAATATTTTACAATGTGAAGCTATGTATGTATGGGTGCAAGGATACTAGATCATCAATTAAGAAGGAAGGTTAATCCGTTAGTTATTGCCTGGGAAACCATGGTAAGTTTTCATTTCTTTAGGCAATTTTTATGTTATGAGTATATACACAATTATGTATATAAAATTCAATCCCTTTCCAATTATAACAACACAAATGATATATGAATATCATGTGCAATACAGAACAGCTCATTTGAAACTTAATTTTAGGAATTTAGTAATTTTCCAAATGTTCTGATGATTAAAAAAATCTTTATTCAGTTACAAAGTTAGTAACTATTTATTATTGAGACTATGGAACTTGGCCAAGAAAAAGATTTTAATGTGGAGGATTAAAACTATATATATAGTTTCAGGCTATAACTACCTTCTTAAGATGGCAATATTTGTAAATTATCCTGCTCTGTAGGTGAAGACTTTCAGGTACAATATTTTAAGCTACATTGAAACAAATATACTTTTTACACATTTTCTTAACAAGAATATACTTCTCAAACTAAGACTTATACTGTAATTTGACTTTAAATGTATGAAAAGTACTATTCTTACAAAAAGAAGCAATAACTTTCCTGAAATTCATAAAGCAGCAGAAGGAGGCTCGGCCCCAAATGTGCTGATATTTACGCTCTTGCATGAAAGATATGCACAGGGATCAGAGATAAACAATTTTCAAAGAAAATGTCAATGCAATCCCTTGTTAGTATCGATTTTAAACAACTATGACAACTCTCTCAGAACTATCAAAATAATAAAAAACTAAAGGACACTTATGTCATCTGTTCGAAGTAAATTAGTGTAAGTCTTGGGAGATTCAAATCTACTCTCAATAATTCTATTGATCAACTCCAGTCTGAGATGATACTTAACTTTTATGATGATATATACGGCATAAACAAGTAACACACCTACATTCACTTACCACTTAAAACAAAATTTACATGATACATCTAATGTGAAGAGATGCAACAATTTGTCTATCAATCCCATACTAAAAATGAAATGAAACAAAAAATACTCAGTGCCTCATATTCCATAACAGTCATATCATCTAGCCTTATAAATTCTTTGAAAAACTGAACAAAGAATTAGCTTTTGTTTGCTATAGAATGTTTCAGCTAATGTTGATAATAAATAATTATTATATGCAATACTTACGATGTGTTCTATCTAAATAACCCAAAGTTGCTTATTTCCCAAGATCAGTATCTAAGTTTCTTTTGGTTTGATTTCTTTTTTATTTTATGTGGTTGAATGCTTTCCTTGAATGTATCTAAGTGCATCAGTGTGTGCAATGCCCACAGAAATCAGAAAATGATGTAGATCCCTGTAACCACAGCTTCAGATAATTGATAACCAGCCATATTGGTCCTGGAGACTGAACCCTGTTCTTCTGCAAGAGCAGCCAGTACTCTTAATTAATGAACCACCTCTCTGGTCTCAAAGATGAGTATTTTGAAAGGAAATTATAATTCATGCTATATTCCAAATTTACATTGATCTTTACAATGAAAAACTCTCTTGCAGAACAAAACAGTTAAGAAATGTTCTCAAACTTTCCTGTTCCAGCAAAATGCTTAGTTCAATGATCCAATCTTTCCATTGGACTTAGGTAAAATCATGTTCAACTGTGTCAAAACTAGGCCCGGAATCTTTCCTTTCTAAATAATTAGCTGAATTGTCTGTGCTCATAGATCGATCAATGTGGACCAAACTACTTGCATGCTTTACTTTGCAAAAACTTAGGTGTTTCCTTCTCACAGAGCCTTGAACACTGAGTAGCCATCAGTTTAAGTCAATAGTGAGATATGAATCCATCTGTCCTATGAAAAAGTTGAAAAAATAGCAGCTCAATATACTACGCATTCCTTAGGCCACAGAATCATCCCCCTACGCCTCTACAATAGTTTCTACCCTTAAAAAAAGATTTTATTTATTCTCTGTGTATGAGTGATTTGCCTGCATGTATGTTGGTTCATCCATGTATACATTGCTCATTGAAGCCAGAAGAGTTGTAGGATCCTGCGGAACTGGATTTAAGGATTGTTGTCAGTCACCATCTGGGTGCTGGGGTTTTAACACAGGTCTTCTAGATGAGCACTTTTTAAAGACCACTCTGTAAAATTAAATTCCTTTCTTCTTGTCCTTTAAGACTTCTTATTATTTTAACTTCAGAAAACTTTCCCTTTCAAAGACATGTTTTATGTGACAATCGCTTTCTCTCACAATACAATTATTTTACAGTGATGTCTACATATATTTCTAAAGTATCATCAGGATCAAATTGTCTAAAGATCTAATTTAATATTAATTTATAAATTTTGTTTCCTATATTCACTAAAATTTATCAAATCAGTTAAATATTGATGACTGTGAAGTAAAATATGGGATATTTACAAAGAAAAATATTATTTTAGGTGAAAAATGAGTGAAGTAGCTTTTTGAGGGAATCAATCAGAATTATCACTAAGTACTACCATAAGATTGGGATCATCTCCTGCTCAATAAAAATAATCAAATGAAAACAAAATATTAAGGAATATGTATAGATAACATTCATGGAAACATATATCTACTATATGCTACATATGACTGTAATATCTATATATAAACTAATGTATTTATGTTAAAATACACCCAGTTTGTCATCGGCCCTATATTCTTCAAGGAGGTAATTCTGATTAATGATGTCAAAATGGTTAGGGCCCTAATCTATTAGAAGAAATCATTAGAGATTTTGACAGCACAGAAAAAAGGCAATGTGAGGACACATTAGAGAAGTAGCCATGTTTCCATCAAGGAGAAAGACAATGGGAGAAACCAAATCTGTCTCAATGTTCTATATGGATTTCAGTCTCCAGTACTATGATACTTTAAGTACTGTTTAGGACAGCAAATCTGTAACATATTGCTTGGGAGACCCTAGAAAATTAATCCAAACACTATAGCAATAATTTCATAAATGAAAATATCAGGGTGATAATTTTTGTTGGCTAAAATATATGATATCACTTTCAAATATTAGCATACTGGAGAAAGAACATTGATCTGTACAGGAAATTAGACCAGGTTATACCAGTACTATGTCTCTGAGAGAAACAGAGCATCACTCTTCATGGTGAGATCCTACAGTATGCTCTCTGCATTTAAATACCAAATTGACTGCTTCTTATACCAACATCAATAAATTATTTCATCCTTCTGTGCTCACATCTGTAAAAGTATAAAACGAAAAACGATGACAATAATACAACATTGCTGAGAGGTTGATTTTAAACATTCATAAAATGATTTGTGTAAAGAATTAGAACAAAGTATGTCTGGCGTGTAAAAATTCATCAGTCAATGTTAATTTCCCTTTATCGCTATCCTGACATCGTTGTTTTTCTTCCACCCCATTGTATTCCTCCAATAAAGCTTCAGGTTTTGCAAATGATCCTTATTCTTTTAAATACAAAGCACACATTCTCTTTTTTTTTTCCCAATACATTTCTACTACGTGCTGCCACAGATATGAAAGCAGGTTGTGGTAGAAATATTATGTTCTTCCCAATTCATTACTTAGTTTAGGAAGAAACAAGAAAGCATTCAGTGTTTCATCTGTGATATAACATAGGACACAAATAACGATAGATTCGGTTACCAGCATTTTATATATTCCGTATCTTTAGAAAAGTGTTTTTCTTAGGTACTTCGTTGTAAGATTTTAGAAAAATATTCATAAAACATACTATATTTTTTTCCTGGAAATACACTAGAGGTTATGGACAGATTTTCTTTTTCTTTCCAAATTTTCAGTGTTTTTATTGAGTTTTTGTACATTTTCTTCAATAGTTCCTAATCAAATTTAGACCACGTCCTCCATTTAAGCCCCAACCTACCCCCACTGTTCCTCATGACGTCTGCTTTTTTACTGCCAAACTAATTAAAAACGGAGAACAAAAGAAAATGAAGTTCTCAAAAGATAATACACAGGTCCACAAGAAATATTTTTGCATGTTTAATATTCATATCTTTCAGGGAAATGCAATAAAATCCACAATGAGATTTCATCTTAACCCTGTCAGAATGGCTAAAATCATACAGAGAGATGGCACTACATGTTGGCTTGGACATAGAGAAAGGGGAACAGTTCTTGACTTCTGGTAGAATTGGAAACTGGTGCATCTAGTAAAGAAATTACTGTGATGTGTGATGTTCCTTAAGATCTTGAAATTGATCTACCACAAGATCCAGCTATATACCACTCTTGGATAGATTTTCTTAATCATCTTTGTGCTACTGTCTGACTGACAGCAGAAAATCATTCTGTTTAAACTATTGTAGCTTTGAGATATTTATATGGAAATGAGAAAAGTTGGGGCATCCAACTTCATCCTTTCTCAAGATTATTTAAAACACTTAGAATAATTTGTCTTTCCATATGAATTTTAGACTTTTAAAATATTTGTTAAAGAAATGAAATGTGATTTCCATCACTGGATGAAAACAGAATAGTTGTGCCAGAATTAAATCCACACACATAAAGAAATGGTTTTGTATTAACCAATGTGCCAATAAATATATGATGGAGAATGGATATCTTTAATAAATTACATTAAAAATGCTAAGCATTCGTATCGCAAATTATGAAATTAGACCAATTGTAAATTTTATATCATGCATAAAGATATAAAAAGAAGTAACAATTAAAAACCTACAAATAATTCATAGGTGTAAAGCTTTGTAGACTGAGTTGTCAATAATTTGCTAGATACCACAGAAATCTCACAAGCAGCAGAATAAACAAAAGGGAGGGATATCTGGCGAAAATTACTTGTACAGCAAAAGGAGTGGTCAAAATACTGAAAATCAATCTACAGAATTGCAGAAAATATTTGCAAACCAGATATCTAATAAACTGCTAATATGCAAAATTAATGAGGTACTTATGCTGCACACTAAAAACAGTGATCATTACCAAATAAAGAAAGGTTGAAGAATGGGATAAAGGAGAATTGGATAGACATGACTTCAAAGATGTTTAAAAAAATGGCATAATGATAAAAGTAAAGAATACTCAGTTTTTATTCAAGCATCAAGAAAATGCAAATCGGTGCCACAATGATATATTACCTCAATACTTCAGGATGGCTATGATTTTGAACAAAGTGGTATGTGATTGTTAGGATTTAAATGATGAAAACTTAGACTCCTGGGCTGGTGAGATATTCCTTAGAATTGAAATTGCATCCTTCAAATCCCGCAAGTTGTCCACTGACATGTGTCCATGGGCTGTGTTATGTATGCATGCAGAGAGAGAGACAGAGACAGAAAAAGAGAACGAGAGAGAGAGAGAGAGAGAATGAGAAATGAGAGAAAGATAAATGGATGTAAGAAAAATTGGAATCATACATTGTTAGTGGGAGTGCATAATTGTGCAACCAATAAGGAAAACCATATAGAGATCACAAACAAAACAAACATTGATACTACTATTCAGCAATTCTGCAAGATTGTTGAAGGAAAATAATTGATCATAATATTTAAGAACTGGACATATCTTCATGATCACTGAAAAATTAATTAAAATAAGACATGGAAACAAAATGCTCACATAAATTAATGTACAACTGCAGCTTTGTATATTATATATGTGTGTGTGCGTGTGTGTGTGTGTGTTTAATGTAAAATGTAATAATCCTTAAATCAAATCCAGCAAGATAGGAATAATGTTACTTGAAGTGAAATATTTAACCATTGTATTAACTAGCCACCAATAAACAAATCACATGATTATACTTATAAAAAATGCTTAAGAATCTGTCTCATGCATTCATAAATTAGAAATAAATTGTCATTACTATTAGCTGACACTTAGGAATCAGGAAGTTGTGAAACAAAGGATATAAAGCTTCAAAGATATAAGATAAGTAGGTTTGCAATATCTACCTGAATTTTTACCTATGATCAGTACTTAAGTATTTACTTAAATTTTTATTTTAATGTTACATGTTTATTATCAAAATGATAGAAACACAAATAAAAACGAAGATCATATACTAAACTACACCAAATGAAATCTGCATGCACTCAACGTCTTTCTTGGCAACAAGTATCTGAAAGTTGTCACTGAATTTTGCTGCACAGCAGGATTCTGTCAGAAATTTTATTAATAGACAAGAACCAGAGATGTGAATCAGAAATCTCAGCATGTCCTTTTGAAGGCCAACAATCTGACATCCCTGTTATATTAAACTCCAGGAGCAGCAATAGGTTTTTAAAAGGATGATGCCATTCACCACAGTATACATGAAACTTGAATATTCCATAGCAGCCCTTTCCTCAGATTTTTTTTTCTTCTGTTTTGTAGGTAAGTGTTAAAATATATGTATTGTAAAAGGATCTCAAACAGGACCAGCATTAGTAGATTATGTTTATTGGTCTGCAAATTTAAGAATACAAAAAAATAATACCAGATATATTATACAACACTTCAAGATTTTGTAAGGGATAGGATGCAGACTGGCAGTCAGGAGGGACTGATTGGGATGTAGCACAGTGTCATCATTGGTGAATGACAAAAGTTGTTTTTATGGTGCATATAGAGATGGATGAGTTCCTTTCAAGAAAACAAACAACCTGAATGAGACAAAAGAAGCCAGATGTGCAACACTAAACAAGTTTGTTTGTGAAGCTCAGCTAGAAACCACTGTGAAATCAGCAGTGCTATTGTTAAATATCATATAGCTTATAGTCGTACATTAAGTAGCTTCTATTCAATTAAGCTCATTAAAAATTAAACCACTAGAAATAGCGTGCTTCACTGATATTATAGGGCTATAAGCCGAAATTATTTTAAAATAACAGAAAAAAATGATGAAATCTTGGACTAAATTAGAAGATCCATACATGATGATTAAAAGGCACAGTTAGTTCTCTAGTTCCTTTGTTTTCCATTGCTATCAAGTAGACGATATAATGTGGTATCACTTTAACCATAAATATGGCCCATAAAGCAAACATCTGTTCTTATAAAAATGTTTATGCCTGAATATTGTCAATGAATATTTAAGCTCCATTTTATGATTGACTTTAAATAAGGGAATATTTAAAATAACTATTGCCACATTTGTTTGTATTGTGAGGTAAATCTCTATATAGAAAAGCATATATCATTTGAATATATTATACAGCAATCACATAAATATGTCAAAACAAAAGAATTAAACAAAATTAACTTGGAAATCAAAACTTTCCCAATTTATAACATGATGCCAATAAATTCATACATCAGACTAAAACATTTAAATGATCTTTATTCTTTTCAATCAAAAACACAGTCCAAATGAGAAGTCCTGTTATGTAGATTTTTTTGTCATTTTATTGCATTTCTTTTGCAAAATCAAACTAACATATCAGGAGCATATTTCCAAAAAGAAAATTAATTAAAATATAAAGATCTTAGAATTTGAAAATCAAAAAATAAGTTTTGTCACTGTAGGTTTCAGCTCTGCAAATATTATGTGAGCAGAGTTTCATGCATTTTCTGTCCTGAAAACTTAATTAACTTAATTTTGTTTGCTATCATTGTTTTATCTTTGTTCTTGTATAGACTTTAAAAGTAAATGATACATAATTTTCTGTATCATTAATAGTATATAGTTAAAATATTCATGAGTAGTTATCACATCTCAGAAATTTAATTTATTTTCTCCAAATATGTTTCCTTTATAATTATACTGAAATAATACGACTAAACTACCTCCCTTGAATTTTTCTAGGATTCAAGGAATTTTTCTAGTTCTTTCTAGATGCATTTTATGAAACAAAATTATAAACAATGATTTGCAAATCCAAGGCCTCAATTTATAAGTTTTATTATCATTTTTCATTAAAATTGTGTTGAAAAATATTGTTAATAAACATTAATGACGCTTCTTAAAAATTTTCAGTGCATAAGCACATGCATGTCAAGCCAGTTCCAGGAGACAGCATTAGAATAACAATCTGGAAAGCCACGCTAATTGAAGTGATCTATTCCATGTTTCAGCATTTTTATGTTTGTTTCATTTGGTGATTTATTTAATAATGCAAAGTTAATCGATGAACAATTAAAACACTATTTTAGATTAATGTCAGTTAAAATAAAATAGACACAAAGGGATATAATTAATTACCTCCTCTAGGCTCTGTAGGGTTTCACTAGGCTTCTCATTTGATGTGGCATAAACTTAGGATTGTTTTGATTTTAAATGAAAGTAAAGTAAATTTAGGCTTAAGAAAGGAAGATGATTTATTTTGATGATATGGGGAGTCTTATAAAAGTGGTCAAAAACACAAATCAACTTCAGTTACCAATTAAAAATCCGGTGTTGATCACCTTGCCTCTCTCTCTCTCCTCTTATTTGTGTTTCCCTGATTGAGCCCTCACTGCTTTTGTTTCATGACTCTTCAGATCAAATAGAAGATATTTTGGTGGCTGATGGATTATTGAAAACATTTCATTGTATACAACATGTGGGAAATCTAAATTAATTTATTATGTGAAATACTTTTATTTAATTTTATTATCTTCTGTTGATATAAAAGGAAAATTCAGTATTTTATTTTTCCTAAAATATATTTCTATTATTACGCGGTAAATATTTCTTCTTACTATGAGCTCTTTGACAGAATTTGGACTGTCTTTGATTGGTGAGAATCAAGACAGACATATGTTTAACTTATTCATTTTTACTATTATATATACTTGCTGAAGAGTCTGTCTTTATTTTCTTTTCTATTCAGCATTTTCTTTATATCATATGTTTCAGGAAAGCAATATGCCGCATACTTCAAAAACTATGCTAGTTCACTTTGATAAAATTTTCAGTCATTCCTACAAGGATATTGAGAAGTCTATACAATATCAGTCTCATGAAAACTGAGCTTTCAGCTTTGTGTGAATAGAAATAACTGGAACTTCCTTGTTGCCCACATTTCTAAATTGCTATTTGCCTAGTAAATAAATCTACTCAGGGTAAGAGAAGGTATAGTTAAACAGAATTTCATAGTTTATGGGTTTACATGTTGAAGTTCTAATATAAATTCTGAAATGAAACTATGAATATTAGCTAGCTTTGTTCAATAGTACAATGCATAGCAGAAACAATAGAAAACAAAAGATCTTTGTTCATAAGACATCACATTTTTATATGGTTGAGAGATATTATTTGAGTGTTTTAATTTTCATTAGAATACATCTATTCTAAGGTAATGTCACTGTAACCCCATAACAGTGCAAATATCCTTCATTTAAAGTGATCACCGAAAGAGTTAGGTGGAAAGACATATCATTTCCCCAATAAGCAAAATTATCTCAGTCACTGAAACAGGTTTTCATATTACTGAAATTTCATATGCTACCAACCACATGCAAAAAGTAAAAATAAAGTGAAAAATAAATAAAGGGCCTGAGGAAATAGTTCTTCTTTCACAGTTTTTACCTAAAAATTCAGCACGATATTAATTTTGGCAAAGTTAAGCAGAAATCATAAAAATTTTGATAAATATGAGAAATATCCATATACCACTTTTCTGCCTCAAGCAATGTGAATATATAAATTTTAAAATATAGTTCAGGTTCATGAATGCAGAATTGGGGTACTGATTTCAGGGTCACTATTGACTTTAACTATTAAAGTTATTTAAACTACATCATCATTACCTTGATATGAGAAAGTGAAGAAAATATGTCCTTATATCGCTGAAAATAGAAAATATTATTCTCAAATGACTTGAACATATTAAACACTCCAAAAAAGAAAAATCGTGATGGATTTTTGTCAATAGACTTTGGAATCTGATGTGTCTTTGAACAGGATAATCTGAACTAGATTTTGAGTTCATACTGATATCAGTTTAGAATCATAAATATATAATTGAATCACAAACTTTTATAAAGTTAACATTATAATAAGTATCTGCATCATTTGATGACACTAAGGAAATAAGTAATGTAAATTTTAAAATATTATTATGGTCTTGATATTGTGAGTATATTTTAGCTCATCAACTTTTTATCATTTCTGTGATCTTTTGAAATGAAAATGAGCTATGTCTGTATTGGTATTACTAATGACAGAAAATTCTACCTTGTTTTCTTGATTCTTATCTTGTAAATGCACAATATTCTTCCATGGACAAATACAGATTTCCATGTGCATAAGTAATAATGAACTTCTAAATTACAACTTGGATATATTTAACTTTATATTCAAACACAGCTAAGCATTAATTTAACCAAATTGTAGATCATGTGGATACTACCCAGGCTCCCGAGTAGATTTCTTCCAGGTACTTCATATTTGTTAACATTGTTTCACAGTTTATTTGAAAACCCTCTCATATCATCTGCATTTATCAAAAACTTTTCTTCAGATCCTTATTTTTCAAGTGTTCTTATTCATGACAAAATCAAGCAGAAAAGAATGTGACAGACTACTGAGCCATCAATCTTTGTTTTCATCTGAAACCTGAAAGCTTTGAACCCAGTCACCTTAACAATGTCACCCAGCATTTAGATTTTATAGGTTTGTGAGTACGTGTCTTCTTCCCTTTGGCGATGGATTTTGGCTCCATCATTTCTAAGTCACATTAGAGTGATGCTTAATAATGAGCAGACTGACACTTAGTATGCATTTTAAAGCCAACAGCTCACCTAAACTGCTGAGAACCATTTCATTCAGATGTCTCCTGGGATTATGCATCTAAGCAAGATCTTCATTGATTATTTATTAAAAGAATATCTTCAGGATGAAATAGGAAGTAGAAGTCATACTCATACCTATTGCTTATCACTTACCAAAGAATCTTGTTTTTCTGGCCTGTACACCTAGACAAACATACACACATAATCTTAAATGGGTGTTATAACTCTGATTGCTCTCAATGAGATTAACAAGCTATTTGCAGAAATTTCATGCTTTGATATTTAAAAACATCCATACACTATCTTGGATGGTTCTGATGGATTAAGGGCAAATAACAAGGTCACAAGAAGAGCACATAGCTCTGTGAACTTTTTTTTTACATTCCAAACAGTAACTCTTTGGTTTCAAGGTTAGTAAAAATTCATTTGTCCAGAATATCCATATTGAAAAGGCATTTTTGCATTGTGGATGTCATTCTGACTACACTATGGAGCTAAAGCCCCCCTTTGCAGAAATTTCTCACAGGATTAAAGAGAATGACATCCCAGTGATTATTACTTGTTCTGTTCCAAAGTGAAATTTCATATTAATTGATTTCTTTTTTCCCTTTGTTGTATATTGAAAGTATACTTGGAATTTTTAACGCTCACAAATTCACAAAGTTCCCTAGTAACTGCCTGTTATATCAACACTTTTACTTTTATATTAGTCCTTTCACCTGTATGTTCACCTGAATTTGAAAACAACTTGCAATACTGAAGAAATAAAATGTAAGAGAAAGTACTTACTTTTCAGAAGAAATCAATAGTTACACTCCATAAACTGGAGTATACTAAGAACAATCCCATTTTATGTTACCCTTAATTGTAATACCTTTCCTAATCTAATATATCAATCTAATTTGAGAATATTTGATGTCAGATGTGTTCCTCTAATTAGCAATGTGCCCAAAATACCTCAGAATTATTTTGAGAACTTCAGTATTAGAGACAAAAGATAGCAACACAACAGGTCTTACATGATCTTTGATGTGTCCCATAATACTCTAGAAAACAAATTTTAGCAAATATCTCCTAGTCTTTAAACAGCAGCTATATTTAAATAATATAGAAAAAGGGTCTTGTCCTTTACAAAAATTATACTAGTCTAGTGATGAAATTAGAACACTTTACATGTCTGGGGAGATCTCAAGTAAGCCAGATATGCCTATTCCTCTGATCTTGCATTTGCTTCTGTGCCTAATTCACCACAGGTGATTGACAGAGGCCTTCCACTCTGCATATGTCAAGTTTTTTTCACCTGGTAAACATATTATTTATTAACTCATCCTTCACTGACATTCTCATAACAGGCCCATTTCTTTAGTCTTTATGTCCAATATTTCTTCCTCCCTGACAACACTACAAAGTGTGGAACCTGATTCATTATCATTCAAAAAGTTTCTTACTATATTTCTCTCTTGTTTTCTTTAGTGCATTGCTAAAAATATAAACTGCTTATAGGTTTGTGCCTTTTTCTTTGTTTTGGTTGTTTCATCTATCCCAGTTCAAATTAGCCCTCATAATGTTCCTTCCTATTTTATTTGTGTGTTTTTTATTAAATTAAAAAAATATTACTTTTCATTTAACTTTCTCTGTGTGAGTGTATTGTGCACATGTGTGTAAGAGTACCCATGTTATGCAATGTCTGCAGAAGTCAGAAGACTTCAGATCTTCTGGAACTGGAGTAATGAACAGTTGTTAGCTGCCATGTGGGTGCTGGGAACTGAACTCAAGTTCTCTACAAGAGCAGTCAACACTCTTGAACTAATAATTTAAACTTTTTTTACTTAAAAAAGAATCATTATTTACACAAGTCTCTTAAAGCAATATAATTTTGAAAATTTTGAATATGAAAATACATATTTGAGAAGAAGCTCTTGTGCAATTAATAATTTTGACAAATATGTAAGTATTTAATCCTTTACCATGACAAATCCATTACTTTTAAAATATCTGAATAAATATTTACTCTACATGTACTCCTTTGTCCACCAAAATTTTGTCTCTAACCCAAGGCAGCAGAAAGCATGTTCAACCCACATTCTAATCTGTTTCCTTTGCAGGGGATGTTTTCTGGCACCATGATAAACAGTATGACTGTTATATGAACTTCATTCCTCCTGTTGATGTACTTAGGATCTAAATCTATTATGATGTTTTGTTCAGCTCAGTGACTATGTCGGTCAACAACAGTGAAAGCTACATAGTCAGTGAATATTGTTATTAGAAGTAAGTGCTCTAGATAACAATGGTGAATTGAGTCTAAACTCATTTCCTAAATATTAATGACTTCAGTTACTTTCCATAAGATGTAACCAATCACAGTTTATTAATTATGTCATTCTTTTACATGTTATTTTATATGTATGAGTGTATTCCCTACCTGGATGTAAGTGAACCCATGTGATGCAGTGCCCACAGAGCTCATAAGATGACGTTTAATCCTTTGGAACTCGAGTTGCAGGCAGTTGTTAGCAGCCATGTGGGTGCTGAAAATCAAACCCAAGAACCCTACAAGAGCAGCCATGGCTCTTAACCAATGAGCCATGTCTCCAGCCCCTAATTACTTCAGTCTACTGATGAAATTTGCTCACATGTCTCACATTTGATGCAGTCTTTCAACTGTTTCTAACTGGTCACAGTCTGCTTTTCTCATTGAATACAGGAAATTTTGAAGTAACTTGACTTTTGAAAGTGACGAAAAACAAGTTAATAAACATTCAAAATCATCATAATAATTCTTGGAATTATTTGTTGCAGATTTTGAAATACAGAATACAACATGAAATGAAGAAGAGACTAAAGCTATTACACAGTGCCATATGTAGGTTTTCTTGTTATCTTGTTCATTACTTAATAATAGGTAATTGATTAAATTGTTACCCAGGCATTATGATGTCAAAACTTTGAATACTTACCACTTAAGAAGTATTTATGTAGAAACAAAAACCAAATGTATTAAAAGACAAAGGTGAGAACAATGTTTTTATTTGCGTATTTGCACTAATAATTCAAATGGTTTTTAAGAGTGTAAGAAACTATAGACATCCTTAAACCCAAACCTATAATGTCAATTCTTAGATCTCTACCTGTGACATTTACATAATCCTCTGTTTTTCTCTCCTTTCTCCCTGCTTCTCTCTCTTTCAGCAACCCTCCTTCTTTCTGTGTTTCTAAATATCAGCTCATTTTTAAGCATGAACTATCTATAATGTTGTATATAAAAATCAGTTTTGGTTCACTCTTGTATGCTTATTTTGGAATTTTCAAAATGTATTATTTTTGTTTAGTTTAGTTATAAAAATATCTTTAATATTTTATTATTTTTATTTTATATGTATGGATGTTGTACCTGCATGTATGTAAGTGAATCTAGGTCATTCAGTACCCATGGAGGTCAGAAGAAAACATCAGATTCCTTTGGAACCAGAGTTACAGATGGTTGTTATTCTCCCTGTGGGTGCTGGGAACTGAACCTGGGTCTTCTGCAAGAGCAACCAGTGCTCATAACTGCTGAAACATCTCTCTGTCCAGCTCCTAATTTTAGTTTTTTATTGCATTATGTACATTTCATACAATACATTTTGATCACACTTAGAACCCCCCATTCCCCTATGTCCACCCTCTATAGTCTTCCTGCCAGATTTCATGCAATCTGTAAACATGTAAAGTCCCATTAAGTCTTCTGGGTCCCCAAATGACCATTGATGTTAGTTCATTCACTGGTCAGGCTATCTAGTATGACTTCTTTCAAACAAGTCCAACTCTCTTTCAGCTTATAGTTCCTCAGCTAACGTTGAGTCTTCCCCACTTCCCATTTTTATATGGTTATTTTTTGTCTTGTTTGAGTTTGCATGGGTCTTGTGCATACTATCACAACTGCTACAAGTTCAAATGAACCAGATCCCAGTCACCTGGATGATTCTGTTTCCCTGTGATCATTTACCAGAATTTTTGATAAATGAAACACAATATAGTCACTCAACAATCATAACTGGATGGAAATGCATTAATTAAGGGTGGTTTCCATGAAAGAAAATAAAATGTGCAAAAAAAATAACAAGCATTAGCAGTGGCAAATATAAAAGATGTTTAAATTTTGTGTCGATTTTTAAAATCAGTTTGTACATATGTGAACACATGGTCTGATTGTAAAGTTTGAACACATGGTGTCTTTCATGCTAAGAACTCACTCCTGAGCTACATTCAAAGAATTGTGCAATCAAAAAGCATGTGAATTAAGTGTAATTTCAATGTAGATTAGAATATTAGTGGAAATTAATGAGGAAGTTTCTGGTATTAATGGATATTTTCATCATTACTAAGATAACACAAGATGAAACACTTTCTATTGCAATAGATATGACTCCAAAGGCAAACATGAAGAAAGCTTTATACTATTGTTTTTGAAATGTCTACTGTTTATATGGTGTGTATCTTTAAATGCTTAGGGTAGTTACTGAGCATGTGCTTATTGGACCTACACAGCATGACTTTAGTATCATTTTTGCAGTCTAATAACAATGAATTATAGCATATTAAATCCCACAGTTTATTAATGGATGAATCCATAAAAGTAATAATACCTATCTAAATGTTAGGAGGATTAAATGAGTTCACATAAATGACAGAATTTAGAACACATAAGGTACATAGACAGCACTATATAAGTGTTCATTTCTTGTAAAGACTTTTTAAAAATTAAATTCTTTATTATGATTTTATTTTTATGTGTGTATGAGTGTATTGCTTGCATGTATGTAAGTGCACCCATGTCATGCAATGCCTGCAGAGGTCAGAAGAGGATGTTTGATCCCCTGGAACTGTAGTTAGAGATGGTTGTCAGCCATTATGTGAGTGTTGGGAATCAAACCCTGGTCCTCTGTAAGGGCTCTTAACCACTGAAATATCTTTCCAGCCCCATCTTTTAAAAGTTTTTAATAAAACAACATAACACTATATCAGAAAGAAAGAAATATTATTCATGATAATTAAGAAAATATTACATTTGTTTTTGCATAAGAAATCACAAAAGAAAATCTAACTTTGCAGCTTAATAGGTATTTACCCTTGAACACATTTCTAAATTTAACTTATTCATGCTTAAAATAAGAAAAATTTCTCTGGTTTTATTAGGAAATTTGAATGATCACATCCAAAGGCTTGAGCATATTTCCTGGCATAGTATGCTTTATTGGTTATCACATTTCAAAACATGTAAGGGACTAAACTAGAATAGTATGGAATATCAGCATTGAATGAATAGGATAAGTAGAAGAAACTAAAAATGTTTTCATTGAAATAAGTGGACATTATGGCATCTTTGCAATGAAGCATCTTTGTGAATGGACAAGTATGTGTACTAAATTATTAGCAAGGAGTGAAACTTGTCATGCTATTGAGAGTTAGCAAAGATAAATTTATGGTTATCCTTGATGATAGCAAATTCAAAATCTGAATTCACTTTTGAAAAAAAATATATAATTGTAACACCAGATACCAAGAGATCAATTTTAGTGATTCTTGCATGATTTAAGGAATTTGGATGTTTAAAATGTGTTCCATGCTGAGTATATCTTTTTCCCTCTGATCCAAAAAGGACTAATTCCTCAGCAGGTAGATAACAGATGAAATTATTATAAGTTATTATAGGGACTAAAAAAGTGGTTGTCTACCAAAAATCTGTGGGAGTTTTCAGTATGTTATCATACAGTCCTATCTTTGCACATTGTATGATAATCACTAATTAGAACATGAGATTATTGATAAAAGGAAACAAAATCCATCAATGTCTTTAGACTTTCTAATTAAGATATTTCTTAAAATTCACTGAACACACAATATACAGATATAGTTAATTCTTAAAATTATTCTTACTTGTTAACTCTTGAACAAAGTAAGAGTGAGCCTATGTCAAAATTCTTCCCACTAATGTTCTGAATTTAACAAAAAGACATGCAAGTGATTACTTCTTAAGTTTTTATTTCTTTGCAATTATTTCCACTACCATCATTTCTATAGCTTACTATCCTAATTTAAGATTAAAATAAACAATTTTTGTGCTAATATCTAATTTTATTAGTTTTTATAAACAATAATTGTGTGTATGCATGTGGATTTATGTTGTATGCAAATATGTTAGTTCCCATATGCAAATGAGAGAACAAATTTGGTTGTTACTGCTCACATGTAGTCCAGCTGTAGGCACTACAGCCTTTTTGTTTTATTTTTCAGATATGCCTTCTCACTGATCTGGAATTCAGCAAGTAAGTTAGACTACATGGGCAGCAGACCCAAAGGGTCCAGCTTTCCCTCTTCTAGTGCACTGGGATTGCAAGCACATGACACCTCATTGGATTCATTTTTTTCATGGATCCTAGAAATTTAATTCATTTACTGTCTGAGCAAGCTCCATAGTCCTACATCTTATTTTTTAATAAAAAGATACATACTGTATATATTTTGTGTGTGGTATACACATTTAGTTGAATAATTATATTTCCATATTTATTTCTATAGTTCCCAATGTACCTCTTTAGTCAGCCACCTTTCATTTTAATTTAATATATTCTCTTTAGTAGCTCCAAATTAGCCCTATAACATATATAGAGAAATATGTAAAATATGGCGTTTTAAAACTGTGACTTCACATAGTCCAAAAATTCAAATAATTTAAATAAATAATAAATCAAATATACTTTAGCTTTGGACTTGTTCATTACTACCCTTCAGTTTGAGCAAAGAACATTCACATTAGTTATGGATATGGAAAATGCTACCTATCTGTCATTTACCTATCCTTCCATCCATCACCATGTTTACCTGCCTCTTTGGACATTTATTTTCACAAGGTGAATAAAACATGTCCTATTTAGAGCATATAAATCTCAAATTTCAACTTCAAAAACGTACCATCATTGATTGTATTTCACAAAAGGGTCCAATAATTTCTATTCTGCAAAGTATGTGCTACATTTGTGCTGTCTTAGCTCTGTAGTGCCTAGGGTTCATGTCCTGTATTTTAAATTTGATTTCAAATAGAAATATGACACTGAGTACTGAATAACAGTGTTCAGCCATGGCACTTTAATATTCAGTTTTTTTTGTATTACAAAGAATGAATATGTCTGTACAAAGATAAAGATAGAAACAATAGGAGTCGCTGCTTTAGAGATAAATAGAAACCAACATTAATCAGCTACTAAAACACTTTTATGGTTTTGTGGTAAGAAAGTTAGTTCAAGGTTAAAGAATAGTTCAGGGAGTTGAGCAGTTTAGGCAACATTTTTCTGCAAACATTCTTTTGATGACCAGTTTGACTTCGACAAAAGAAATAAATCTCTTCCAAAATTGCAATAAACACTCTTATTTGCATTATTAAAAATATGATCGTATTATTTTCAGTAGATCTTATTGTTGAAACATGTATATTATTTAGTTTATTGTTAAGCAGATTCTATCATAACCTTGAAGTGTTTCTGTTTAAATTTAATTCCAGAACACAATTAATGAGACGAGAGAAAATATTACTTGATTTATGGGAAACATTTTGATTTCATAGACAGAGGTAACCCCTCACCCACTTTCAGAAGGTTAATTTTTATAATTTAAATGGATTCAGATATAGTCATGCTTCAAATTCACTTGACAGAACAAATCTTTATACATTAATTACTTAAGATAAATAATTAAACATAATTTTAATATTGTTTTTCATAATATTGGGTGTCACTCAGACATATTAATTTATCATTATGATTTTAATTTCTCAAATTTAGAGATTATGTATCAATATTAATTGACATAATTTTTACCTGATTTTTTTAGAGTAACCTTTGATCCTTTACCAGCAGGTCTATTTCACCTATGCTGAATCATCAAAAAACAAAGTCAAAGCAAAGTCATTGGAAGCCTCGCATCCTGGAATACTACTCTTTGGGATTGATGAATAGCTTCAATTTCCTCAGTTCCATGACAAAGAGGATTGGAGCAGTTCTGTAGAGTTCCATAAGAAGCTGGCTGCAGCCAGATGAAAAATGACATTTCTTTTACTGTTATTGGCAAGGTTAAGCTTTTTTACAAGTAGAAGACTTAAGGTTTTTGTTTTTTAAAATTTTTACCTTCACAATTCAGTTTATTTTCTGGGATTATTGCTTAGATGAACTGGACTACTAAAACACTTTCATGGTTTTGTGGTAAGAAAGTTAGTTCAAGGTTAAAGAATATTTCAGGGAGTTGAGCAGTTTAGGCAACATTTTTCTGCAAACATTCTTTTGATGACCAGTTTGACTTCGACAAAAGAAATAAATCTCTTCCAAAATTGCAATAAACACTCTTATTTGCATTATTAAAAATATGATCATATTATTTTCAGTAGATCTTATTGTTGAAACATGTATATTATTTAGTTTATTGTTAAGCAGATTCTATCAGAACCTTGAAGTGTTTCTGTTTACAGAATGGGAAATATTTTATACACTGTTAACTTCATTTAAATATATATGAAAATAAATCTTAAATTCCTTCTTAGTGACAGGGACATTGCACTTTTTGGTATTTCTTTTATTCATTGATTCAGCAGAATACAGTGGAAGATTTTCTTACATAAGAGATTGTTGTGAAGATCACACTGGACATGATATACAAAAAAATATTTACAGAGGAGAGAAATTAGTTCAATATAAACTAATCTAATTAAAAAGAAAAATAAGGAAAGAAATGAAAGATTTAGGTGTTGCTCTTTATACCTTATAACTTCATATGAACAATCAAAAGTATTCAAGCTTTAGGTTCAGTTATCCAAACTCACTGGTTTTGAATATCTGTTAACCTATTTCTGCAGAATGTGTGTGCATGATTTTGTAGTTTTATTATAGAAATTGAATGAAAGTAGTTGTGGTTTCATTTTCAAGCTTTGGTGGCTAATAGAAGTTAAAAAATTTCCAGTTCTTCCTATGTAGCCATCAATAGGGAGAGAGAGGTATTATTTAATACCTAGCTATTGTAAAAAATAATAGATGGAATTATTCTGTTCCAACAATTTATTGACACGTTACACATGGTAGAGTGACAGGAAACTGTCTCTCTTCAGTTTTTGTTTCTTATTGGTTCATTCTATGGCAAGTCCCACCCTCTGACCAATAAGGGAGGAGGGAGGCGGGGGAGTAGGGAGAAAAACCAACATGGCCGCAGCTGAGGAGAGAAGCGGAGGTTCTTAAGATCCACGTGGGCCCAAGAACCCAGGAGACAGTGTGCCATGCCCCCCGCCATCCCATGGATCACATGAGTGTCATGGACTAAGAGACCAGCCCCCCACCCCTCGGCCACCCGCAGTCGCTGATAGCGGCTGGCCAAGCCCTGCTTATGCAAACGAACTGAGAGACTGATGAGGGGCAGGCTGGGACCAGACCAAGCCCTGCCACAAAAGGCTTTGTGCCCAGAGCAGAGGCTCGCCGCGCCACCCCCATGGCAGCTCCAGGCAGGTGGATAGCTAGTAAAAATGACTTTATGGCTCACCTGAAATAAATCAATTCTCTAAAAGGAACATTTTCTATTTAGTCAGTCAGTTCAGACCTAGAGGGCGGGGTGTGGCTGAAAGCCAAGACCTGCCATGAGAAAATTCATGCAACACACATACAATATCTTCATATGAGCCTATGTATATAGCTGAAGGATACATTAACAACAAAATGTGCCAGACAGGCAAACCCTTCCTTTGAGAAACTCACAAAATTGTATCCCAGAACTTGAAGATAAAACCCTATTGCTGAAGACAGGAAAAAGGTTGGAAACAGGATTTATAGCAATGGAACTGGAACTGACATAAAAGCCACTTCCCCCAAACCCTTTCTCATAGATTTGGAGTTCATTATGCAAGCTGCTAAGGGATAACAACTATAGCTGATCCAACACCATCTTCAAGACCAAACAGTTATATCAATGACCCTCAGTGCCTGCAGGGCAAAGGACACTGGTGCAGTAGTAGCACTTTCATCTTGTCATTTGTGTTAAGGCCTGTTGAGTCAAGTTAATGATCGCAGATATCCCTCAGTGCAAGTTCATCCACTTCTGTCTAATCAGCCTATCTAGAGTCCCTTCCTTTATAAAGATCAGTTCTTTCCCATTCTGCAGTAATCACCTGCCAATAGTTCTTTGGCTAAGATTGAGGCCTGCCCATTTCCACAATTCTGTGTTGGTTTTTCTCTGTTTTCTGACACCATTGTTGTATGTTTATATAAGCAAGGACCCAGGAGCTTGTAGGAGTCTATTTGTACCTCCTCTCTGGCTCTTACAATCTATCTTCCCTCCTCTGAAATGGTCCCTGAGCCATATTGGAGTCCTGTCCAAGAACCCACACTCTTTAGATACTCTATTCTCTGGCTATTTGTGACTGTTTGGCACAGTGAGACTGTCACAAATGAGAATTGAGAAGTTCATTAGTGACCTTTTTACCATTGTTCTGTGTCTGTGAGGCTTAGGTGTAGAGGTTGCATTGTAGATGTGCCACTTAGGCCTAGGCAATTCATAGATAAGGTGTGTGTGTGTGTATGATGAGTTGTGGAACTTTGCAATACTCTTGACCTACTGCAAAAGATGTTTCTTTGTTCTGTGATGACTGGTATAGTTTTCTATAAGTAATAAGGATCCATATTTTGCACATAATAAAAAATTATATTTGTCTAGTCATGTGATATTCTTGGGGTTTTCTCTAAGATCTATGATCTCTCCATCCATGTGTATTTGGCTTTGTTTACAGAGCCACAAATGAGTTCCCTCCCATTGAGTGGACTTTAAGTACATTTAGGTAGCTTTTGATTGTTTCCAAGATGTTTTTAAAAATTTGCCACCTCTGCACCAATGTCATTCCTGCCACTTATATTGCTATGGGATGGTACCAATGAGGAATTGGGTATAAAAATAATTATGATTGATTTAGAAATTCTGTATGAAATACAAAAAAAATCAATAAAAATTTACAAAAACAAAAATGAATTACCAATTTTTTGAGGTTCTTTAAGGGAGAAACTCTAGATAGACTGCCAGACCCCAGTGGATGAACTTGCACTGAGTGGTACCATAGTTACTACCTTAACTCAATAGGCCTTAACCTAAATTACAGAATCAAAAATATCTAGTGGGGGGGAGACTCTGGGAGGGTGCCCATGGGGAAGGAAGTATAAAGATGATTAAGATGTTGTGTATTAAATACAAATACATATGTGATATGTGTATATATGTGTGTGTGTACATGTGTGCATATATATATATATATATATATATATATATATATATATATATACAGTGAGAAAGACCATTAACAGTTTTCTCATTATTCTGATACTTCTCAATTCATAGCTAACTAAATACAGCTGTTCTTTATCCATTCTCCGCTATTGAGACATATTTCTCTGCAAGGATATTACTAGCTCTGAACCTAAATTGTGTCAAGTAGCAGAGCTCTGTATTTCAAGGACTGATGGTTTCTGCCTTTTTTTTTTTTTTGCCTATATTTGTTCTTTGATTACACTTTGCATTTAGTATACTCTGTTTGCTTTCAGCCCTCCCATTTTCTTACCTGATTTCCACTCCTGTTTTTCTCCACCTTTCTCTATTTCCTCCAAGTTCCTTTCCTATACTCTTGTCTTTGTTTTCTTATGTGACTGATTTTAATGATAAAGGTCTGTGTTACCTTGGGTTTGGAGGTATCTATTGGACCCTGGGTGCTTAGCTGAAGATCCTGACTGCCCCGAAATCGGAACTGATCAGTAGGTACTAATTCTTTAGGGAGGAGTCAGGTTCCATGGGAAACTCCCTGATCCTCAACTAGCTGTGGACAGGGCCAGTCTTCCGCAGGTCTAGTGCAGGCAATTGCAGCTATTGCAAGATCATGCTTGCAGGGGCTGTGTCCGGCTCTAAAGATAGCATTCACAGTCATTTTCCCTATCTTCCAGCTCTTAAATTCTTCCTGTGATCTCATGTACTACGTTCCCTAAGCCTCCCGGGGTGGCATCAGTGTCCAGTTTTGGGGTGGGCATTCAGCACTCACTTATTATCACTGCATTGAGAAGCCTTGGATCTGTATTAACTGCTGTTCACTACAAAAAAGACTCCCGGATGAAGGATGAGAACAGTCTCTGTGTACAGTATAAACATAAGTACTTAGAATGCAGTTTGGTGCACGTCAATGTAGCTAAACGGCAGTAGAGAGTTGAATACTTCTGCCTATGTCCTCCATAGCCGCCAGTTTTTGACTGGGTAACTAGCAGTGCTTCTTGCCCAGCAGGTTGATGTGGAAGTTCAGGTTTCTGCCTCGTTTTGCCCTACTTGGGGGCATATGTTTGGGTGTATGATGACTATAATTCCAATCATAAAATCAATATCACTGTGACCTGTTTATAGTTCTTAATTTAAAAACTAAAGTAGAAAAGATAACATGGATTTAAATAATTTCCATAAAAATTTCTCAGTATCTTACATGCATCCTTTCAATTTAATATTAGAAATTTGTGAAACACTTTAGAAATAACTGTATTCTATTATTGCTTATTTTATTTTGGAAAGTGAACAAGACTTCTATTGCTTAAAAATGAGTTCACCTGAGGCAAAGGTTCTTAAGTCTTCTGATGAAGACTAAGAGAAATAAAAGGATTTTTCAAAATTTCCATGATGTCTAAAAAGAATTTCAGAAAAAAAATACTTTCAAAATTCTTAAATCTTTAAAACAGTGGTGTTTAGATTTACTAAAACATGCCACTACATTCATTCCTACAGTTAGTTTCTATAGAAATATTCATGGTTTAATTTGCCATTTTGTTGTTACAGCAACTCTACCTTTTAAATTAATCAGCATTCCATTTTAAAACACTACTTAAGTATAAACTTGCAACTCTTTGATCATGCTGTTTACTTAGTATTATGGAAATAATAAATACTTGCCGTTATTAACCATCAATCATTTCTATCATACACTAGCTGTTTTCCTTGTGTTAAAGTCTTAGTAATTAAACTTGAAACATTTAATTTTGCATATAATAAATGTTTTTCAAAATTGCATGACCTTTAATATCAGTGCTTATAAATAACATTTTGGATCAAGCCAACATTCCTGTAACTGACTATTTATGGATCATCTACTCTAAATTAGGGCTGGTGCTAAATGCCTTCACATACTAATTACTATTCAGAGAGGTTAAGCCACAGATGCATAAAACCATGTCTTTTCCATGCTGGCTCTGATTAGTTGCACTGTCTTCAATTAGGTATACAATTTCAACACTAACAAGTTATTCCCCATCAGTGAAATTGCAAAAGAAACAGGGAGATTAGAGCTAGTGATTATTTCTTAATATTAGATATTGAGCAATTGAATAGAAGACCAAACACAGAAGATTGGAGTCAGTGATTACTTCTTAATATTAGAAGCTGAACAAATGAATAAAAGTTCAACTGAAGGATCATAGAGTATTGGATAAAAATGGAATTTAATTGTAACATATGATTATTAATAGAATTAGAATAATACTTATTTAAACCTCATATGTTCTGAGAGAAATATTTTGTATATAATTATAAAGCTACTTGCATTATAGACTGATGCAACTAAGCAAGTATTCCCTCATTTAATAAAAAGTAGCAGCAAAATAATGCTTACTACTTGAACTACATTGCTAATTTTCTTACATTGAATTTAACCTTTATACATAAGAATGTTTTTAATTTAAAAATTATAAAATTCTAATTTATAATTTTAGATATTTTCTATAGTCAGTACACTATAAGGAAAACAGGAATCAAATTTTAAAATGACAATTCATTTTGTAATATTTTCTCTACAACCACCTCATGTCATGTGTTTATGTTGACTATAATTTCAGTGAATACCAAAAGATTATTATTATCCTTATTCGTAAAGTTTTCATTTCTTGTTTCAATTACATTGTAATCACAGTTTTGCCTTGGAGTCTTTATCCAGTCACAGGAAGTATGATTAAGGCCTACTCCATCTTCAGCATAAAGACAGACTATTCTCTGCCAAAAATAGAACTTCATCTTACCTCCTGGGTGTCTTATTTATTTCTTGATGATGTAGATTTTGTTCTCCCTTTATGTTTTCAATAGTAGTCATACACATTTTGTAAAAAAGTTTCTGCAAAAATAGAATTTCTTATGACTACACAGTGGTGTATTCCCATGATTCCAACACTTGGGAAAGTAAAGTAGAAAAATTGGAAGCACAGAGCAAAGGGCTACATAAAAGACTCCTTTCAAAACTTAGTATTTTGAGGCTAGAGAGATGATTCAGTGACTAAGAGCACTGGCTATTCTACAGAAGACACACATTCATTTCCCACATCAAGACTAACAATCATCTGTAACTCCAGTTCCAGAGGAATCTGATACTCTCTTCTGACCTCCACAGGCACTGCATTATAAGGATGCACTGACACATATATACGCAATACATGCATACACATAAATATAAAAGTAATAAAATATTTTTAAGCAGTTATGATTTCTGGGAGGCAGGAGTTTTTATGATTTTTAAATTTTTTTCTATTGAGATTTCTACATATCCTATAACAGTTCTTAATCAAATTTAGAACTCCTCCCCCATTCACGCCCCCCACCTGCCCCCTCATGCATTATGCCATACATGCTAAGTTCTATGCAATCAAGCATTTGTACCCAGAAGTCCCTGGGTGCAAATTCATCCACAGGAGTCTAGTCAATCTATGTAGAGATCTTAAGAAAGATCCACTCCGCCTCACCCAGTAGCAATCAGTTTTATACAGGTCCCAGGCCTGGGCTAGCCCACCGTCCATTTCCCTCACTTGACTCTGGGCCCTTGTTTGATAGAGTTGGCATGGGTCCTGAGCTCAGTGCTACCATTGCCACAAGTTCTCATGTGCAAGCTTCCAGTGTCTTAAAAGCCTTTGTTTCCCTAAGTTCATGAACCAATCCTGGTTCTTAGAATCTTACCTCCCCCTCTTCTGAAATGGTCCCTGAGTCATGTGTGGGTGAGGCTCAATATAGGATTCCTATCCACGGACAACATTCTTCAGTCTCTTATTCTCTAAAACTTGGCCAGTTCTGGCCTTCTTTGTGTGTCACACTCTGTTGTACAACGAAGCATCACTGGTGAGATTTGAGGGATGCACTATTTTTCTCTCTTTGCCTCTCCCCTCCTTATTCTGCTATGTTCCATGAGCCTTAGGAGTAATGGTACAACTGTAGATAAGTCCTCTAGACCTGAGCATCTTTCAGATCTAAAACTTCAGGTAGAAAGCTTTGAGGTCAGTTCCTGATTCTTTGCTCCAAATCCTGTATGCAAAGCTTGTCCTGTCTTCAGCATAGGATCATATTGTTGGTTCTCACTCTCAGCCCAGGGGACTCGAACCCCTTCTAGGGCTGCCTGAGAGCCCAACCTCGGGGAGCCTCGCCCCACTCCCACTCTCAGCCTAGTGGACTCGAACCCCTTCAGGCTGTCTGAGTGTCAGTCCCAAGAATCCAGACCATCAGATGCAAACAGCATGAAGAGTTTATTTCACTTGCGCAAGTGGGTGACTTAGCCTCGGGAAGCCAAGCCCCTCCGGCCCTGCTCGACCAAGCTTTTATAGCAAAAAACCACAAGATTATCATATATTGACCTACAGGGTATAGATTGGCACAGACCAGGGTTACAAAAACACAACTTTTACATAGTCCAACCTTATGCCACAAGCATTGTGACATATTACAAAATGTTTACTTGACAAATGTTTTAACCAGAAGTCTATTTTTACAAGAAAAGGGCTTTTTCTGTTATTACCCCAGACATTATCTCACATACCACGAGTTGTTGACATGGCTCTTGTGACAGGAGATGCTGACATAGCCCTTATGACTTTTGGGACTTTCCAGTTAGGGAGGGGTGAGCTGACAAGGAGGTTTTAATGGCTTTTTATTTGAGTGAGGGTCCTACAATATCATCCAAAGAGCTTTGGAAATAGCCTGTGTTATTTGGAAGTCTCTTGGACTACCCTGGCCAACCACTCAAAAGGAGGTCTCCTCCCTCTGGCACTGTGGTCCATGGGAGGCAGGATATTTTTAGCATTATTTTTCCTATGGAGTAACCATTGTTTTAAATGATATATTTTAAACTCATTAGCATTTAATAAGTCAAATTATTTTCCATTTTAAAATTAAAATGTCTCCTACAACATGTGATAAAAATATGGCATTTAAAATTTTAAGTTATTAGGAATGTTTTATGTGGCTGATGTTCTTATGGAGTGCACAGATACAAAAAATTGTTTGCTAAAATTTTCAATTAACAGAACTTCAGGGGTCAGAGGCACAAATGGAGCTACTCCAATCCCTTCCTATTCAGGCACAGCCACCATGGAGAGTAGTTCTGTCCTAATCATTCCACGCCTACTGCCACTTAACAGATTTTTAACCTTTGTTATCCAAGTAATTTGCCAAAGATGGCATCCTTTTCGGTCTGCAACAGATCTTGTGGGCAAATGAAACTATAGATTTAATTTCAGTATTTGTTATAAATTTTTCAGTCGTCCTATTATTTATACTGTTGATCTCTGCTTATATAGACACAAAGTGTGTGTATCTTCCTTTAAGTTTGTTTGGAATTTGGAGAAGAAAGGAAGGTAAGAGTGATGAGTGGTATAGATTATAACCATGGCTCATTTTCATATGCATTTTATAAGCATCAAGAAACTATTTGTTAAGAAAATGCTTTCTTTTTTATTTTAAATATTTAAAAAATAATTATTTGATTTGTTTTTATGTGTATGACTTTATTGCCTACATATATATAAGTGTACCCATGGTGTCAATCTATGATTGCAGAGGTGAGAAGAGAGCATCAAATTCCTCTGGAACTGAAGTTACAGATGGTTGTTAGCCACCATAGAGGTGTTCTGGAAATCGAACCAGGGTCTACTGTGAAAGCAGTCAGTGCTCTTA
This sequence comes from Eospalax fontanierii, assembly GCA_035773235.1. Lineage (NCBI taxonomy): Eukaryota > Metazoa > Chordata > Mammalia > Rodentia > Spalacidae > Eospalax > Eospalax fontanierii. Next base: position 90,084,595 of record CM069524.1, read on the forward strand.
ACCATTTAACCATCTCCCCAGCTCTGTCTGTCTGTCTGTCTATCTCTCTCTCTCTCTGTGTTTGTGTGTGTGTGTGTGTGTGTGTGTGTGTGTGTGTGCGCGCAATAGGTACCCAGAGAGAACTCCAGGAGCTAGAGTTATGGTCAGGTGTGAGCTTCTTGAAATGGGTGCTGGGAACTGAACTTGGGTCCTCTGTAAGAGCAGTACTTGTCCTTTAGTGCTGAGCTATCTCTCCAGGCCAAGAAATTACTTTTTAGGTAACTAGTTTTTGGAATCTCCCCGAAAACTCCTTGCCACTGCTTAGTGCATATGCAGTAAAGATAAAATAAGCTTTTGTCTTTTTCCCAGATGTTAAATCCTTTCATTTTTTTCACAATAAGTGCCCATGAGGACATTCGTCATTCTTAGAAAAAGAACCCCTCAGTGTGACACATACTAATTTGCTTGTGAAAGGGTTTCCCATAAAACCACAACTGTCTCTCCATCTGTGGAACACCTGTCTTCTGTGCCAGAAAAGAAAATTACAGAGATGCAACGCAAGTCTATGATGAAAGAATCCCAAGCTTCTAAACAGCAGTTCTGTGCTCAAATCAAAACCTCTGTTATCTTTCTACATCATATTTGATCACCTTATTGGTGACATTTCTTAACTAATTCGAATAAAGTATTTAACAAATGACTATTTGGAAGCACAACACAGAAAGCTTAAACATTATTTTCATGATGTTTCTGTGCCTACATTCTTATTTTTTTAAGTACTTGTTTGTTCACTTATTTTTAAGGGTAAGATAATGTTTACATCTCAAAGTCTTAGAAGCTATAAAATAAAGTGAAGAAAATAACAGAATCATTCACAGGTATATCTCTACAGAAATGAAATTATGAATTAAAATTGTCTTCATTTTTAAAGGAAATAATATATATGCAATTAGTTAAATTTAACGTAATCATACAGATAAAATACAGAATTTAACTTAACCATATAGATAAAATACAGAAATTATTATATTTTATATATACATAGATATAAAATTGCTATATTTTATATAATAATGACATGAAAGCAAATAGAATTTAGAGAAGTATGAAAGTGACTTTTTAATAATTTAACCCCCAACTTCATTATAGAATTAATGATCTTAGAGTTCATAGTGATTAAGTAGCAATATCTTAAATAATGCAACTGACTATTGGAATGGGTAATACCTGCAACAATATTCTATATTATTTCTAAAATCATCTCGAGTAAAAATTACATATACACTGTCAAATTCCCAGGAACAGATGGGAAATGAGTAATTTGATATAAAGATGACTGCTAAGGTCAAAATATATTATTGACATGATTAGGACATGTCTCTGAGTTTTGTTGTTATTTTAGAAATTTGAGAGAGCATTTGGATCAGTAAATATTCAAATGAGGAAACTGAACAATTTTAAACAGTAAGGGCACCTTTTCTGTAATTTCTAAAAAAATAAATGAATTAAATGTAAATATCATAATGATTGAGAATATATTTATTAACACACTTATACAAAGAAGTTAGGAAAAAGTGCAGGGAACAGTTTTCCCTTAGCTTTCTTCCAGTTATCTCTAGACCTGATACCTTATTAAACTTGTACAAAATGTGTTTACTTCAAAGTCAATAAATTATAATGTATATAATGATACCATATAACTATCTTACTGAATTGAATTTTGCTAATTGTAACACTAGTCTTTTGTATGGTAAAAGAATATAGTCGTCAATCCCATATACTCAGTATGCCCATGTCTAATCTCGTTGAGAATAAAGAAGTCATCAGATGTGCCTTGACCTTTTTCTAATTTTTAAAAACTGAGAGATATCTGTGCATTATCATACAGTATAGTATAATTTAATGCATGTGTACAATGTGTGATGATAAATCAAAGTAAAAGTAACTTCCATTTCTTCAGCTATTCATCATTTCAATGCATGGACATTTTCATAGTTTTCTAGTTATTTTGGTATATAGCATATATTGTGCTCTGCTTAACAGGTGATCGGTATGAATTCCTCTTCTTTGAGTGTGTCTTAATACCCTTATCTAATATCTTTCTGTCCTCTCTTGCTCTTGAACTTTGTAGTCTCCAGTGACTTTTCCACCACAGTGATCTTCCAGGAAATCAACTTTTGTGTTCCACAGATTACTGAGAACATGGTTGTTGTGTAAATTTTCTCACAGTGGGACCTGGCATTCAGTCTCGTCCCACCCCCAGGTTGGAAACAACTGAACCTATAGAGAATGTTCTTTAGAGAGATTAGTTTATTCCATGTTACTCACAAAAAGTTCATCTCCAGAAGGAGGGGGAGGGAGGTTTCCTATGATTTTGATCATGGGAACTCCTGGAGTGTGCACCTAAGATGGATACCTTGCTGGTACCTGCTTCTCTCCTTCCCAGCCTCCCCTGCATTTCCCTTAAGCCATTGGCTAAGCCATTGGCTACCCCGTTGTCAGTCAGGCCTGAAGTCCATCCCTCATAGCAGAGAGAAAATAACTTTTTGCTTTCTTTTTTCACACTACAATGATATACTTTGCCTTTAAATATCTGAATTATTTCACTACATATGCTTGCACATGTTAAGATTTTGTTCTTTTTTATGTTTAGTGTTCTATTATATATTTTTGGCATATAGCCAATTTTTAAAAACTCTATTAGGGATTTTTCCCTCTGTTCATTCAGATGCCTTAACTATTTGATATTATTCACTTATCAGATGAATTATACGCAAGTACTTTTCCATGTTCTGTAGGTTGCCTCATGTTTATTTTGCTATGAAGAAGTGCTTCAATGTGATGTATTTCATTAGCCCATTTTACTTTAATTGTCTGTTTTTTGGGTCTTCACTGTCTTGAAGTGTTTCTCCCATGTTTTCTTATACTACTTTCATAGTTATTTCTGGCATTTGAAGGATGTCCCTTCAGTTTAGGATTACCAAATGTTCCCTTTGATTAGAATTAGGCTCTGAATCACAGTGGTGACAGTGTGCTCTTTTGATCATAGATCATCAGATGATATGTGATAAAAATTCTCTAATTATTAAAGGATGCTTTTGGTTCCCGGGTTTATAAGAGTATTTAAATAGATATTTCATTTGGTTGTCATTGGAAGTAATGTCTGCTTAGAAATACACCTTTAAACTCATTGTGTCAGCAGATTTAATCATACATTAATATAGTTATGGCATTCAAGTTTTCTGTTCAATTACATGTTTCAGAATCTGTTAAAATCATTATTTATACTATGTTTTAATTATTCATGATTTTTAGAGGAAATGTCTTTCAACTTAATTCATCAGATCTCTTTATCTGCTTCCATAATCATTAGAAAATTTAAAAATAAACAGATCATTTAAATTTACTTCAGACTTTTCATGACCTAAGTGTAAAACAACTCTTTTCAGAAAGACACCTTGAATTTTTTTTAGTGTAAAACTTTATTTAAAAATTCAAAGTTCCAATCTATTTATACTCATATTGATTTTACTGTCATTAATTACAAATCCTTAAGAAAATATAACTAAGAGTTAAACATCCAAGAAGACATGCATGTATATACCACAATTAAGTTTATGTCATCCATCTATTTACCCACCTATTTACAAAAATTGTTTCCCACTTTTTATATACTACATCTCAGATTCCATTTAGTCATTTACAGTTTGTTACTTGTAAAACTTTTCGCACAATTACCTTTATTATATTTTTTCATTTGATTGATCCTCTACTTCAACCTAATATTCTGAATATTACACCACCCATCTTCTTACTGCTCCCTCACTCTTTGTTTGAGCTCTGACCTCTACTCTCTGCAATTTCTGCATGCATGTCTTCTTCTACCCTAAGAAAAATATATTTTGATTTTTAAGTATAGGAATATCATTATTGTAGGGTTCTGGCTCCCCGGCATGCCCTTCTCTCTTAGTGCTAGGCTCTTGGCCAGGAGCTGGCAGGATCTTGTCAATCGCAGTATTGAGGTAAACAACTTGACCTTTCCATAGACTTCACATGACTGCTTGTTTACATTATATCCCAGCTGCGTCCTGTTAAGTGGTTGATCACGAGGTGTGGATTTGAACATCCTTGTTCCTGTTTACTAAGGTTACCTTCCTGTTTTGACCATGAGAATGTGAACTTTTCAATCCTTGAGCCTTGTTTCCTGTCTTGGTTGGGGCTATATAAGCTTCCAGCAACTGTATAATAAACGTCATTCGGCATTCTCTCTCAGCACGAGTGGGTTGTTCTGTTCAATCCTCAGGCGGTAGCCAGTACGTGGTGCACAGTGACGGTGCAGGCGCTGTCAATTATATTGAGCTGTGACATACACTTCAAATGACTGCAAGTTTTTTGATTTTCTATTTCAGTTAACATTGACATTCATAAACTCTTTTACTGAACAAATGGAATATCATGCATGATTATAAATTATACCATTTTATATGTACTACATTGCACTGAGGCTCTAACAGGAGGAGAGGCATCCTAAAACGAAATGTGAAACTGTTGCTTCCATTTTCCATTGGAAATAGTATTGAGACTTTTTTCAGCTATATACTTAAATATATATATATATACATATATATAACATATTTCAAAAGTTATTGTGATTTCTTTGTATTCGATATAATAAGCCATGTATGTTTTTTAAGTATGACTATTTGGTGGGAATATCATTTAATTTATCATTATTTTATTTTATGTGTAAAAGTGTACTATCTGCATGTTTATAAGTGCACTGGGTCATGCAATTCCTGTGGATGTCAGGAGAAGGCATTGGATCCTCCGGAACTAGAGTTACAGTTGGATGTTAATAGCCAGTGTTCTTAACAGGAATGAAACCCAGGTCCTCTGCAAGATCAGTCAGTGCTTTTAACTGCTAAGCTATCTCTCCAAGGCCCATTTTTAATTTTTATATTTTTAATGGATAACCATTTTCTGAAACGCAGCCTGAGTACTCTACCAGTACATGCATGGATATAACATTTACATTTTTTAAAAAATTAATTTTATTTGATCTTTTCTGAATTTTATATAATATGTTGTTCTCATTTTTAGATTTATTTGCACTTCTGTTTCTAAAAACCCATCAAATTTCTAGCAGATACATGATAGATAGATAGATAGATAGATAGATAGATAGATAGATAGATAGATTCAGGTTTATACAGTTAAGTTTGTGCTCTCAAATGCCCTACAATATGAGTCCATCCAATTTAGCCTGGTCAACCTACTAAGAGTTTCACTCTTAAACAAGACTGAATCTTCCCTTCCCTTACTGGAAGCCAGTGGCTGCCAGTAGTTCATCAGGTAGGCTTGAGATTTCTCACACACTCCCCAAATTCTAGGCTCAGATTTTGACTGACTTTAGCTTAGATGAGACTTATGTATGTTGTCACCATGACTCTACTTTACAGAAATAAGTGCCTATACCAGAAAATTAGAAACATCTCACATAAATAAATTAATGGTGCACCTAAATTACTTAGAAAACCAATAGCAATGAGTAACTGACCAGGGGTCAGGAATACTGTTTCCTTGTGGTCATACAATCTGCTCTTACAATCTTTCCTTCCATCTTCCACAATGATTGCTGAACTTGGAAGGCAGAAGTTTGAATAGGTATCCTATTCAGGAAAAAGCAGTCTGTAGCTTCTTATTATCTGCACATTGGCCAGTTGTGTTTCTCTGTCATTATCTCCCGCCTAAGGAAACTTTTCTGTGGAGAGTTGAGAGATTGGTCAGTCTATGGATATAGCATTAAGACATTAGAAATCAGTTTAATACTATATCTATTTAGCATAATAGTTTTATAAGGCTTTCTCCCATGACTTGTGGGCTCTGTAGCCCTAATATCTCACTTTAATCAACAGACAGGTCAGTAAGATTAAAAGTAAACAGAACTATTCTGGAGTTAAATGAAATGCACTGAAAAGACATCTACAAATGATTCCATCCAAACTTCAAAGAACACACTTTCTTCTCAGCAGCCCATGGAAATTTCTCCTAAATTGACAATATATCAGAACCTGAACACAGAGTGGAACATAAAGCATAATTCTTTGATTAAGATACTTGGTTGATGATCACATTCTCCATTTCATGCGTTTTGAGAACTTATCTAATAGTAATTTGTGTTTAGGTTTACCTTCTATAAAACGATGATTAAAGAGGACCTTACTTGGTTGAATTTTGCTGGAGATGAAATGTATTAAGAATGAAAGAGCCTGACATAGATTTTGTACTGTGTAATAGCCATTATTACTGCAACAGGAAAACATCCTTTTCTCATAAGTGATAATAGTACTGTGCTTTCACAGAGACCAAAGCACAATTTTTTTTCTTAAATTTTTACCTTTCATGGAAAATTGCTGTTTATGTATAACAGTCCTTTCCAATCAAACTGGCTATTCCCAAATAATTTATTTATATAGGTTAGGATATGTAAATGCCATCTAACTGTTTTTTTTCTCTTGTATATTTCCTTACTTTCTATTAAAGACCCTTCTAGTAAATTTGAACAAGAAAATTGTTAAATGGCAAATATTTATAGTAAACTTAGTAAAAGAAACACATAACTCTGGGTATCTGGGGAAAACAGCTTGTATTGGCCAGCAAACTAGCCAGAAGGCACATTTAATTTTTTTTTCACCAATCCTTTTGCATTTGACACATAAAGAATGCCCACTGTTTCATGTTTGTTCAAAGGATATGTTGTCCACTTTAATTTGCTCTTTCTCCCAGCTCTCTGAACACCTCAGCAAAAACTGTTTTCTCTTCTTCATTCCCTGCTTGAGTCAGTCATCAATATCTGTGTTTTGCTCTCCCTGGCTTCAGAAGACGGATGTCCTTGATTTGAGTAGACTAGTGCTGATTCTTAGTATCAAAGGCAATTCCAGCATCTATCATCTTCAAAGACAATTCAAAGTAACCTTTCATCCCTCTTCCTTGTGGACCATCATTACAGAAACTTGCATTTTTAATGCTACAGCCCTGCTGACCAGCACATCTGAAACCAAAAGAAGGAGAGTATGCAAAACTCTATCCAACTGTGTTTTTCTCGGTGTGTGATGAATCCAAGATCCAGTACAGAGAGTCATGGTGTTTTGATGTCTTAGTTTGAATCAGAGCCTCGTTGTTTTGACTCCTGAAAAAAGAAAAAGATAGGGAAAATTGTTAGTTTACAAAGTTGGGTAACACTGTCCCTTTTAAGTGGAAAATAGAAAGTTATGGTAACATCATAAGACAGTAGTAAGAGTTTCTCAGTGGTGTAGGTATATAGTACAAATTTGGTGTACTGCAGTTACTAATCCCAGATATTTACATGTGTTTCAGATCTTCTTAAAATGTATACATGAGGGACTAGAAAGATGGCTCAGAAGTAAAGAGCACTGGCTGCTTTGGCAGAGAACAGGGTTTGATTCCAAGCACCCACATGGACACTAACAACCATCTGTAACTTCAGTGCCAGGTAATACAATGCTCTCTTCTGACATCCGTGGGCATTACACATATTCAAACAACACAATCATGTACATAAAATAATAATAAATTATATATATATATATATATATATATACACACACACACATATATATACACACTTGTATGGCCAATTAATTGATAGCTGTCTATTAAAATACTCCAAATAACTATCTAAAGAATTCACTCTCTGGTTTAGAGTCATATGTGTTCTCAGGAACACCTTTCAAATCTCCTCACGAAAAGGATTAACTCTCAAAAACAGGTGGGTATATATTTTCATTTATGTGCCAAACTATTCAGAAGGCATATTTAATATTTTTTCCAATCCATTTGCACTTAACGTATAAAGAATGCCCACTGTTTCATATTTGTCAAAAGCATAATATTGTCTACTTTAATTACACTTTCTCACACCTCTCTGAACACCTGAGCAAAAACTGCTTTGTCCTCCTCATTCCCTGCTTGAGGCATTCATCAATAACTGTGTTTTGCTCTTCCTGGCTTGAGAGTTCAGATGTTTTAAGTGAGGCACATATTCATTGTTTAATAGTTATGTCTTCATTTGCTTCTATTGCTGTGATAATAAACACTGACCAAAGCCATCTTGGGAATGAATGGGTTAATTTTATCTCATATTTCTTGGGTGACAGTTCATCACTGAACAACTCAAGTCAGGAGCCTGGTGCACAGACCATTTACTAACACTAATTACTGACTCGCTCCTTTGCCGTGTGCTCAGTCTGTCTTCTTATACAACACAGGACCGTGTGCCCACTGGTGGCAGTGCCCGTGGTGGGCTGGGTCCTCCCACATCCCTCTACGAAAATTACATACCCCACAAGTGTGGCCATATGCCAGTCAAATGAAGGCCATTCCACATTTGATATTCCCTCAATCCTGGTCTGTCAAGTTGACAACTAAAGCTATTCAGCACAATTGACACCCTGTCCATTTGAAACAGAAAAACCACAGCCTTTCCATTTCATATCTCTAAGATATGATGCTAATATCATAACAAAACAATGCAATTTTAAGAACAATAGAACTTTAAAAAAATCCAAAGTCCATTAAAAAATCTAAATACTTTAAAAACTCAAATTCTCTTTTAAAAGTCTGATCTGTGGGCTCCTGTAACATCTGGAACAAATTATGCACTGTTTTATTCCTAAAGGGAATAATGGAATATACTTAAGAAAAAAAGTCCAACAAAGTAACTCGAGGTTGGACATCACAATTTTCTGGGATTCGAAGGTATTGTGCAGCTTCAGTTCTCTGTGCCATATAGCTTGTCTCATAGGCTGAGGCCAATTTTACTACACACCTGAAGCTGCTCTTCATAGTCATCCCATGGTCCTGGTAACTCTAATATGCAGGAGTCTCCATTGCAACTGACAAAGGTCCTCTTTCTGGCCTCACATGATGCCATGTTTCAGATCCTCTTTCTGGCTTCTCGTCATACCATTTTTCGGATCTTCTCCATGACCCTTTGATGCCTTCAAAACCAATGCCATTTAAGTGAATCTTATACATTACCAAGTCCTACTTACAGCTTGAGATATTGCCTTGAGCACTCTCTGTACCACAACTTCTGTGTGTTCATCCATCCTGAGGAAATATTATCCAGAAGATATCACCTTGATAATGCTGGCCTCATATTACAGCTGATTTTTCAGTTCCAGCTAATCAGCATCAATTGCCACAGTAAAGCAAAGGTTTCACTTTAGTGGTTCTGGTTTCTTCTTAATCGCAGCTGATTCTTCAGTACCACGCAACCTGAAATCATATATTCTAAATTCAAAATATCACCCAAACAGCCTAGGTAGTCTTTGCTTCCTTCAAAATGTCACAAGCCAGGAGTCAACCATCCAGATTTCTCTTCAGCATAAATATTTCAAGCTCCACAACAACTCACTAAGCTCTCAGCATTCAATAACTTTCCTAGCACAAGGTTCCAAATACTTACACAATCCTCCCAAAAGCAACAAGGTCAGGTCTGTAACAGCAATACCCTACTTCTGGTGCCGACATCTTCCTTAGTTTGCTTCTCTTGCTGTGATAAAATCATAGACAAAAACCAACTTGGGAAGGAATGGGTTTATTTTATTTTACATCTCTGGGGTTCACAGTTCATCACTGAGGAAAACCAAGGCAGAAATTCAGGACAAGAACCTGAAGCAGAGACCATGGAGCTTCACTACTTACTGGCTTGTTCCTATGACCGGAGCTCAGCCTGCTTTCTTACACAACACAAGACCGTGTTCCTGGGGTGTCACTGCCCTCAGTTAGCTGGGCCCTCCCAAATCACACTGTAATTAAGAAAATGCCCAACAGACATTGCCACAAACTGATCCAATGGAGGAAATTCTTCAGTTGAGATTTTCTCTAGCCAGATGTGTCAAGTTGACAATGGAAGATAGAGAGCATGTCATTTGTACTTGTTCTTTTGTGAATGCTTTTTCTAGTGCATGGTCCAATTTTTAATTGTGAATTTTTGTCCTTGTAGTTTAGGCTTCGAATTATTCATGGACTCTAGGTATTAATCTAATGTATAGTTAGCAAAGACTTTCACTTCACCTATTCTGTTGGCTTACTCTATACTCAATTGCCAGTTTCTTTTAGTGTATAATTCTGTATTTGTCAATTTGTGCATTTATTTCCTGAGCAAATGGAGTCTATTTAAATGCATTTGGCTATGCCTATATCTTCTATAGTATTCTTTGCATAGTACTCAAATCCTTTCATTGTTTTAGCATTCTGTAGAAAAGAGGCATTAATAGTCTTATGAAGCTGGGGAATCTATGATCTACGATATCAACCTCCAGGAAATATATGCCTATTTTTGTGTTAAAATCCATTGCTGAGAAAATACTGGTTCCTAGGAGATAATTTACTATTTCATTTTACTAAATGGACAAAGGCCAACCTTCCTTGTAAATATTTATGTGATTTGATAAATTTTACTTTCTGTCATAGTCAGAAATTTATCTTTGTGATGAAAAGCAGCAAACACAGAGGCACAAGCTCCTCAAGATATAGAGGACAAGTGATAGTGGAGTGCTCATCCCTAAACAAGATATCCATATTTCCATCTCTAATGCTCATAGAACAACACAGAAGTAAGGGTAGAAACAATGTTAGAATCAAAATACGAAGCACAGCTGTGGAATGCTGTTATGTGGCAGGACACAGCCAATGCAATCATGATTTCTCGGCAGTAGAAACTGTCTACATCAAAGGTTCCAAGACTAAGCCTATCAGCAGTCAGTCACAGTTCAGGAGGAGCAGTCCACTGAGACCTACAACTCTTTGTTAATCTATAAGTTACTGATGAATTCTGGGAGGGGGAAAAATTGTCTTCAGAAATACACCCAATGAACAACTCATCGTGTGCCAATGAGTGGTAGCAAATCGTAGGTTATACAGATGGCCCTGTTAAATTCACTAGGTCACAAAGAAAACTAAAAGGCATGAATGTGGAAAGAGAGCTTGCAGGTTTTAGCGGAGTACATAGGGAAGAGATGGCAAGTGTGACAGTAATCACAATACAATACTTGTATTCATGAAATTTGCAAATACCATTAAGTTAAACATGAAAAGATACATTTGTAATCTTAAAAATGATCAGGTTAGAGAAATGGCTCAGCGGTTAAGATGCCTGGCTGATCTTGCCGACAACTTGGGATTCCTAGCACTGATTATTATCTGCAACTCCAATTCTAGGGTATCTTAGCCCTCTTCTAACCTTGAAGGGCACTGAATGACAAGAGTGCACCTACCTACATGAGGAGAAAAACACTCATACACATAAAATAAAAATAATAAATAAAATATTCGAAAAGAGACAGAAAGAAAATTATATGGTATGGCTGTGCCTATGCAATCGCTGAAAACATGGAACAGAAATGAGGAAATGGGCAGCAGGCCCCAAGCTTTGCTGAGGAACTACTGGCAACTGATCCCACCACAGGTGAGGGGAAATTGATCTTCTCTAAGGGAGTGACTCTAGATATCATGACTAGATTCCAGTAGATGTGCTTTCACCAAGGGACATTTGCATACAAATATTTGACCAGATAAGACTTAACATATACGACATAATGAATGAAATTCAGTGGGGCACGTGGGGGGTTCTAAATTTGATTAAGATCTGTTATTGAAATACAGAAATCTCCATAAAAATATATTAAAAATTACCCGCGAAGGTTGGCAGACACATTGTATATTTCTCACTTCAATCATATGGTGATCATAAGTATTAGATGTTACACATTCTGCACCATGTTTATATCAATAGGCTTGTCTATTGCAGCCTAAGGATGAAATGAATTCCTCAACTCAGCTCTGTGCATTTGAGGTCGGGTGTGAAGCCTACTTATAGTTTCATAGCTATTTTGTATCCTCTTCGTTAATAGATTTTTTTTTCTACCAGTCTTAAATGACTCCATATTTTGGTTCTTGCTTTTACTCATTTTACTTTCTCTTGAATTCATTTATGGACACTCAAATCTGAGAATACTTTATACATATTTTCCATCCCCATTTTATTTCTTTTCCTGCAACTGTCATACATTTATGTACTAAATTTTCAGTCATTTTATCCCCACTCCCTTTTGTCACCCCGCTCCTTCTCCCTCAGCCATCTTTTTCCTCAGTGAGACTGAAGGAGTCTTACATGTGATGCAATGTGTTTAATTAGAGCTCCTTGCCTGAGTATGGGTAGGAAGTTATCTGATGGATCAAGGGATGTATGCAGCCTTATTAGAGTAATTTCTTGGCTGCAGCAGGTGGGGGTTTATGCAGGAACTAATGCCTGGTCAAAGAATGAGTGATTGTGAAGTGCTCAACTCCAACTGGTATAAATAAAGCATCTGTTCAATGCACAGGGAACTTTATGGAAGAGGGGGTGGAAAGACTGTAAGAACTGAGATTGGGAAGATACGCAGGAAATCATTTCTTCTAGACATGACAGGCATTGCGCTCGTGAACTCACTTCAGTATTAGTTATCTACACAAGACCTGCATAAAACTGGGCCCATCAATATTTGGTGAATGTTTTATAAATTTCTATGTCTGTCCATATAAAGTTATATTTTTAACATCTCTCAGTCTGTCTTTTTTGGTACTTTGTCCAGTATACCCAAGTATGTTAGGAAGGAGGACAGACAGTATAAGAATCGATGTCTACAGAAGTAGAGAAGACAGCCATTCTGCATTCTATATAGCAATTAGTTCTAAAAACAACACTGTATTCAAGTAGAAGCCAAACTGGTGACAGACTTAATACATCTGAGTGAGGCTAATATAATTACTGGTTCATTACACCACTGGAAATACTTAACAGATAAAAGAACTGAATATTGGTAATGTCGGTAGTCATGGGACACATTCACCATAAGTAACTCTGCACACACTAAGTTTCATATCTGTATATCCTGAAAACTGTTTCATTACCTTAAGTGATATTTGTACTTCTTCTTAGCATGGCTTTTTATAAATATGACAGGGTAAGCAAGATTAGTTATATAGATGAAAGACAATATGGTTAACAACACATTCTGAAGATACAGGGAGGTTTGGAAGAAAATCAAAGTATTACTGCTTACACAGTTCAGTAAAACATGTTGATATTGTTTGAGTCTGCAACAAGAAGAAGGAAGTTAGCTATAGTGGCTCAGCAGCTAAGTGCAAATTGTTGTGAATAATGGCATCATTTTTTCATCTGATATTGGGCTTTATCTATGAGACCTGGGGCAAGTTCTCTGATCTGTCATTCATGTTTTCTTATTTAAAATGCTATTATGAGAACTGAATAAAAAATCCATAGTATGTAGACTATAGTATAGATTCAATAAATGATCTAAACTATTATCAACTAGAAATTACAATTGTATATTGCATCTATCCATAAGTGTTCCATCTGCATCTGTTATGGGGCATCCTTCACTGAGAACATCAAGACGTATAAAATCACTGGGAGCTTTCAAATACATAAATCTTTATATTTAATATCAATTATAAACCTTTACAAAATACAAAGTTATTATAGGAGACCTACTTATAGGTAATTTTACTTAATAAATCTTGATGTGCTACTTTATAGATTTTACCAAAAAGTAATGCTTGAAGTTCTTATTGCTAGAGAACAATAGAATAATGCATATATATATTTAGAAAATATGATATCATTTATAAATAGAAAGCAAAAATACTCATAAAATCACACTGTTTCACCTGATGACTAGCCATATTATTTCATCTCTGTATTTATTCCTCCAGTTATTAATTATTCAATTTTATTTTAAATAATGTTTCATCTATTGAAAAAATTTACCAGCCTAGCATGTTTCCATTTATTCCCCATTCATAAAAATGAAGATGTAACCTAGTTACAATGCTCATTTTCCTCCTATCTCTGCTTAACTTAGCTTCCAGTTGTTGTTGCTTGCCATTATATTTGCTGTCAAGAACTCTTGTGGGTCCAGGGAACTGAAATTAATGAGCCTTTTGACCTGTCTATGGACAACTGCCTTGCTTTATCTACTTCCTGCCCTAAGCCTGAGCGCTTCTGGGCTTAAGATTCCTAAATTTTCTTTATTTCTTATATTTTATTTTCATTTGTCCTAGCTGTTTGTTATTTGTTTCTCAGTGTTTTCTATTTTAAATTTATCTTTATTATTTGACAATTCCAGATGTGCATATAGTGTCAACTCCTATTTCCTGTCCTCCAATTGATTGGCTGTCCTCTTCATGCTAGACACAGCCTCGATGTCCATTAACTTGTGAATGAATAATGAAATATTGTAAATATATGTAATGGAATCCTATTCTACTATAAAGAACGTGAAATTATGGAAGTTGATGTTAAATAAGGGAACTTGATCATTCTGAGTACGGTAACCCAGACTTAGAAAGACAAACATGTTATCACCTGTGGATACTAACTTTGAGTCTTTAAATATGTGTGATGAAATTGGAATATGCACTGAAGTCAGGAATCCAAGAAGGGAACATGACAGTAGGTTTCACTTCTCATTTCGCAGTCTGGTGTTTCCTTCCACAAAATCACAGATTAATCTAAAACATTTTTACCAAAAAGAAAATGGTGATAGTCTTGAATGGACTTGCAGTAATATATTAATTTTCAATTGTTCTTATTTTTTGCTTATAAACATTTTCATTGAATCATTGTGAATTTCATACAGAATATTTCAATCATTCTTAATCATTTCATACTCCCTTCCCCAACAGCACTCCATAGTCTCCCAACTTGAATCCATACATTCATTCATATGTGTTAAGGTTCATTGTGTCAAGGTAGTGTCTCAATGTTCCTCAGTGCAGGTCTAGACAGCCTATCCAGATTCCCTCACTTTAGGAAGACTAGCTCATCCTCACCCAATAGTGAACAGTTGCTGATATTTCTTCAGTGAAGATTGAGTTCTGCTAAGTATTTCTCCAGTTCCATGCTGTTTTTGTCTGATGGTGTTTGTATGGGTCTTGAGCATCCTGACACCATTGTTGTAGGTTCACATGATCAGGGTCCCAGGAGCTTATTGGATTCTATTTCCATATAGTCACACACTTCCTCGCTGGTTCTTACAATTTTTCCACTCCCTCTTCCTTTATAGGAGTCCTGTCCAGGAATCCACACTATGTAGATTACTATTCTCTATTCTTTGGCCATTTATGACTTTCTGTGTTACTGGCCCTCTGTTACATGAGGCAGCTTCATTAATGAGAGTTCAGAGAATCATAAGTGTCCTCTTTACCCCTTGTTCCATGTTGCACGAGCCTTGGGTATAAAGGCTGCATTATAGGTGTACTGCTTAGGTATGGGCAATTCATGGACGATGTCTGTGTGTGATCAGTGATCAGTTGGGATACTCTATAACAGTCTCCATTTTGTGCAACAGATGCTTCTTTGATGAGTAGTGACGGGGGCATTTGACTGTATACATAAGGATACATATTTTGCATTTAGTAAGAAGTTACATTAGCCTAGTGATGTGACAGCCTTGGGGATTTCTCTAAGATCTATGACCACTTCATCCACATGGTTTTGGCTATGATTATATTACCACACATGAATCGTCTCCCATTGAGTGGGCACTATGTCTAATTAGGTAACCAGTGATTGGCCCCAAAAGAAAAGTGCCACTCTTGCACCTGTGTTGAGTGCTTTGACTGTCATTGATGTGGTTATTTGGTCACGAAACTGGTGTTGGGCCATCGAATGTTGTTTTCCCGTGGCTGCTTACATAATGATCTCCAGAACTATGAGAGCTAACCTTCAGGAGTAGTGACTTCCAAGTCAATTCCAGCTCCATTTCTTGTTTTCAGCAACAGGGTCTTAACTTCATGTTCTTGGAGCCAATCAAAGGCTGTGGAAATAGCCTGTGTAATTTTAGGAGTCTCTTGGACCACCCTGACCAACATCTCAAAGAAAGATTTCTTCTGTCTGGTACTATTTCTTGTTATTTAGCCTTCAACTATGCACATTGGCTCATATATATATATATATATATATATATATATATGTATTGTATTTGAACTTTGTCATAAGGTTGTTAGATTAATATATTTCCCTCTGGGTGTTTTACACTAGCAAGGCATTATTTAACTATCCTCTCAGTTACTGTTGAGGAGATAACATAAAGAATGTATATGTTCATTTAATAGTAGAAATTATACTTTGAAATTCTGTATTTTAATGATATAATGAAATTATAGTGTTTAAGATAAGAAAATTAAATTGTTGACTTAAATTATTGCATAAAATTTTATTTTCAAGTGTATGTAAATAATATGATAGTGTAAATTTATAGGAGCTTTCTTGTCTGAAGTCACATTCATTGGTAGAGAATATATGGAGGTTTTAGCAAAACAACGAATTCCTTATCCTAGAGATGTTATTTGTACTCAAAATCACATGTTCTCTCTTTCAAGTATTTCTATAGATATATCTGCATAATTGCTCAGTATTATTTCATGATTCTTAACAGAAAAAAGTAGTGAATTTCTCACATCAAGTAAGTATTTTTGTAATTTATAGAAAACATTACCTTTCAGTCTTTTTCTTGGAAGTCAGTTTATAACAAGGTAACTACCAACAGCCAAATAACCATGTTTTTCTTAATACTTATATCCTACATAGACAAGTTAAAGTGAAGTATACACAGTACACAAGGAGCTTGAGTTGAGAATGTACCTGGAAAAAGAAGTCAGATTAAATAGCAGATTTTCTTGCACAGTTTACAATTTGTAAATCAAATTAGTAATTATTTTAATATCTCTAATGTCATAGATTTCACACGAACTGTAATATTTTAATATATTGTCCTTAGTATACTGTGACATGCTTAAGTGTATGCTAGAAAATCGAAGAACCCGAGACAGGACACTTATCTGCAAAAATGTATGCCTTTATTAAATCTATCACAGGAAATAACAGAGAAGCATTTCAATGAGATAGTCTGAAAAAGCTGAGATCAAGGTTATCAGTAAAAATAAAACATACAATATAAGAATGCAAAATATACCACTAAATTTCCTTCATTTATTAAAGGAACATGACTTACTTACCCTGGCAGAATAGCAGTGTTAAACACAGCCCTGCCCATCTGCACATGTTTCCAAAGCATCACAGAATATGTGCTTCCTTTGTCTGTTTTTCAGTGTTGTTCTTTGTAGAGTGTGATTCACGTCCTTAAGCAGAACAGAGTTGATTGCTAAATTGCAGGGAACACGCTGTGTTGGATAGATTTTAGAATTCTGAACTTCACTCTTAATACTGGCAAAGCCATTCCCTGACGTGTCTGTCTCTTTGTACATCTCAGTAAGGTCCTAAGCTAATTTGAACTTGGCTGTGAATGAGTGTAAATGAAGAGAGAAGTTGTTGGAGTATTTTTTGCTGTAAAGCATTGCACATTGTTTTAGACATTACATTTTTCTGTCCAACCTAACAAGACTCTACCAGACTTAAATACTGGATGATTCTTATTGGAAAAAAGAACATTTGAGGGAGTGTAAATAATTTCTTTCAGTCAACAGATTATATTGCCTCTCTGAAGGGTCAAATTTATAGAGTTCAGTGTAACACAATAGCAAAAATGGGTTAAATATAAAGGAGAGTCAGTGCACAGCTGCACTATTAACTGTAGGGCTCTAGCTCCCCTGCAAGCCCTTCTCTCTTAGTGCTAGGCTCTCAGCTAAGAGCTGTCTGGATCTTGTCAATTGCAAAGCTCAAGTAAACAACTTGACCTTTATTGATTTGACTGCAGACTTCCTCAGTTTACATCAGATGTGCGTCATGTGGCTGGATGTCTTCTGAGAACGTGAACTTTTACCCTCCTGCAAAGCCCTGCCTCAGGGTATATAAGGCTTGCTGCCTCTCAATAAAGTCAGTCAGTCATTCTCCTTTCCTCCTACCTAGTGTGTGTGTGTCTGTGTCTCTGTCTTATGTGTATCATTCAATCTGCAGCCCTCTGCCAATCTGGACTCAGTCACCGAACGTAACACGGGGCACTACAATTAATTCTTGTTATTAATGTGTTGTTTTAACACATAAATATGATTTTTGTGGTACTGGTGTTTTGTAAAACCATCATGTCTCTAGAAAAAAAAAGTTTATAAAAATGAACTAGTAGAGGAGACTTTATGCACTCTGGCCTATCTTATCATCACTTATTTTCAGATATTTGTGATTTTTCAATAATTATTATTTAAATTGAAATTGATGAACTACGTTGTAATGTAAGACCTCCTCTTGTACCTTACCCCTTCCTTGCAATCCCTTTTTCCTTTTATTAGCAGCCCAGCATAACTGTTCTCTTCACTTCTGTAAAAACACTTGGCTATAGGACATCAGAAAATGGATAAATGTTCTTTGTTCCTTCTAAGCAGTTACAATCCCTAACTCATGGGACCAGAAGAAAACAAGCCTGGGCAAGTTTATCAAGCCCAAGTAGGACAAGGCCACAAGACTAAATAAGGCTAAAACAAAACCCAGCAAGAGGTTTGAATGATAGTCAGCACATTCCTTTGCCCTGAAAGCAGCAGCCACCAATGAGAAACCTCCAAACCTCTATTGACCAATTTTGGCATATAGTTTGTTACAACCAATTAATTTAGAATATGCTTGGCGAGCACGGGCTCCTATAACCAATCAGAATGTAACACTGTTATTCCCCACCTCCCTTTGTCTCAAACTTATAAAAGGCTCCTGTCCTCTCTGCTCGGGGGCTCTCAGTACAGATCCACTGCAGACTCCGTGGTGGTTCTTGGGGACCATTCTCTGGGCACAACAGTAACTCAGCATTCTAACCTCTGTTTCATTTGGATCCTGAATCCTGTTCTATAACAAGTTCAGATGTCTAGAGCCTATATGATGTTGAAAATTTATGACAAAATTAAGTGAGATTTTATGAGGGATTAATTTGCAATTCAACTACTCAGGATTATTTTAACATATGCAATATAATTGCTAACATATTCCAAGTTATATATGACCGATTTAGTGTCTCAGATAGTAAAGGCACAATGCCTCATCCCAGTCTGTAACTATGCTGTATGGGATTTGAAAGAGCAGAGCCAAACAGCACAGTCATTGTGCCTTTGGGAAAAATCAACTAGCAAACTATTCACAGCAGAATTTACTATTATTTATTTCAGGTGTTAAAAATGCCTCTAGTGAAAACAGGTATTCTCCGTCTATAAATGTTCAACTAGTAGTATCATAGATTCAACAGGACTTAATTATCTGATTTCTTATGAAAGTTGAAATATCAACTTGCTTGTGTTTTGCTTTACATCTGCTGCTTTTCTCTGAGTCTTAAATTGAGTCAAAATCAAAAGCTTTGATATACCATGTACTGATATATGGTAAAGCATTTTGGGAACTATCTTTGCACAAAGAGATTATTGACTATCTTGCAGTTGCTATAAATTTTGATTAGGAACTTCTAAAGCTTCATAGTTTATAGTGTGTGTAAAAGTAATATTAATTTCTTAGATTATGATTTATATGTAATTTGGAGTCTACTTTCCTTTAATAAGATGGGGTTGTGAAGCACTTACCTCCAAGTCAAACAGCTGTCATCTTCCTAAATCTGGCTGTCTCTTCTTAAAAAATATCATCATACCTGAACTTGTTGGCTGTTGATGTTGTTTTCCTCACAGAAGAATGGTGTTGGGTGGATTCATTGGACCGTCAACTGAGTATGTAGTCTCTCCTTCTTTGACAGTGCTATGCCATTCTTCCCTAACTGCATGTGATGTTATTTCCCCTTGGGAAAGATTTAGAGTATATTGGCTATGGAAAACTAGAAAGAGAAGGCATTGACTATGTGGCTATGGGAAAGACATCTTCCGTACTTAATATATAATTTCCAGTGTGGCTGCTTTGAGGTTACTTGTGATCCTGTCAAAACCACCTCACTCATGCTTTTTAGTTAAGTCCAATAAACTAAGAAGTTCCCAAGATGGACTTTCTTTAAATGTGACTTTAGTTTATCCTGGTATCTTAGGGAAAGAAGGGGAAAGTACTGCTTAATCCACGTAGGGAAAAATTCCTCACACCAATGGTAAATATAGTTGCTAATGTCACTATGTCTTGTGATATTAAGAAAGACAACCAGTAAGTAAAATGATATGCTAAAAGGATATAAGAATGGAATAATTTCAGTAAAAGAATATTGTCTGAAAATTAAGATTGTTGGCTATTATTTTAAGACCGGAAAAGAAATATAGAAAGAATAAGTTATGAAGAGATGAATAAGTTATTTAAGATGGCTAATAGAGTAGACTTAAAGATCATTGATGTATGTTATTAAATTTATAAGGTTACAGTTCAAAATATTGATAGAAAATATGTTCTGATTATAAAGATCTGTTTTAAAGAATATTAAATGTATGTCTAATCAAATTATATTCAAAGTTTTTGGTTTTGCCAAAGCTTTATCTAAATATGACATAGATATTAAAATGACCAGATTGGTGTTTTTGGTAAATATATCAATAACTGATAAATTCAGTGCATTAAATAACCACACTTGGAGGCCTATACTGATATGGTCAGAGATTATCAGGAATAATATTCTGATCCTTTTACATGAAGATCAACTAAGTCCCAGAGGACTGTGGGAGTATCTATCAAAGTGTCTTAAAATTATCACAAATCACTTGTCCTATTGTTCAGGAAGGCCATGGAGACTCTACCAGATAAACACTTACCAGGGTCTAGTCTGCAAAGAGGAGGGTATAAAAGCAGAAATAATTGTTTGAAATATCAATGTTAAGTCACAGTCAATCAAGGTCTTTGACTTGTACTAACATAGGTGTAACTGTTTAAAAAACAGTCTAAAATAGTCAGAGACCTGTCCTAGGGCCAAGTGATCCCTGATGGGCTGATATTCAAGTGGCTTCAAAGTAAAAAACCTGAATAATGATTAATTTAAGAGCTACTTGCAATCTTTTAAACACCCAGCAGGATAATATATTTGAAATTAAAGTACTGATACTTTTTAATAGTACAAGGGATCACACTCCCAGAAATTTAGGCTTAAGTTCACTGAGATGTTATTTAGACAAGTATTTCTCACTAATGATTCTCTTCTTAATGAGGAAAATGCTACCCAGATATAAGACATCATGTCTTTGACTCATTTCTGTCTATAGTACCTGACTAACTGAAACAGTTCATTCTTATTTTAATCTAAGAATCAAATGGTGGTTAAATTTCCTCTTTTATTATTTCTAAAATCCACCTGGGAGGAATTCACACTCTGATTGTAGTCACTCAAGCAACTATCAAAATGAATGAGAATATTTGGGTTCATCACTCTAAAGTCCAGCCTTGGAGACCAAAAGAAATGTGAAGGGTAGCATATTGAATGAATGCTCTTATGAACCGATCAAGAGATTCTAATGGACTTTGATTTGGGCATTTAAAAGATATATCTGTTCTGGTTTCTTATGTTTCACTGTCTATTATAGTGCTAACAAGTTTTGCCTTTACTTCTCTCTCACATTTGTTTCCCCTTTATGGTTACCTCTTCAGAGAGGTGAATTTTAGAGTCGCAATAAAGGTTCCCTACAGGAAATCTCCTGTCAAGAGAACAGAATCTCTGACCTGGGTAGAAGTCTGACATTCCAGTTGGGCTAGGCTAATACCTGGCCAAAGTTCCACTCCTAGAAAGCAGGCTCACTTTAAGTCATGCTAAAGAGATAGGTGGAATAATTAGTCCTTTAATGAAATAATGTATTTTCCCTCTTGGAATTCCTGCACCCTTGCTCAGATACTTATCAGTATATAGCCACAGGGCTGTAAACGTCTGCCTGATTTCTTGTTATGACTTTTCCTTTATTTTATTTGTGTTCTGAGCTTACTCTAACACACTGTACTTCCTTACTCTTGCCTGCCATGTGACCATGTGACTTCCTGCCACCATGTGTTTGATTTCCTGTCAGCACAACTACTATGGCCTTTTTGTTTCAAATACTTTTTGTAAAAAAAACAATGTAAAGGTAAAAAAAGAGGGGTTACTATGCTTGTACATGTATACACACATATATGGATGCATTTCTATTGAGTCTTTCTATTAACTAATTATGATTCATTGTTTCTCCCATTCATTATTTATTTTAAAATAAATTTTTCTTATTTTTTGTGAATGAACCTAATTTATTTCTTTTTAGTATCATTATATTGACTTGAAATTTAGTTAATTATTCTTCATCTTATCTGTTTTTCCTGGTAATTTTGAAACAGGCTTTCTCTAGTGTCCCGAATGGCCTGCAGTATGCAGTGTAGACAAGGCTGCTGTTTTCCCTGGTAATTTTGAAACAGGCTTTCTCTAGTGTCCCGAATGGCCTGCAGTATGCAATGTAGACAAGGCTGACCTTGATCTTAGACAAATCCACCTGTCAGTGCTATGCATGTGCTATGCATGTGCCTCCACGCCCAGTTTTAATACACTTCTTTGTAAATTAATTCAACATTTGAGATTTTTTTTCATAATTTTTCAAATTCAAAATCACTCACAAAGCTGCCCATGACCTTTGACAAATGCTATACAACACTGGTGTAAAAACTTGAAGAAGTGGACCAAAAAATAAATTAATGTAGCAACAGCCTGTGTTATTTTGAGAGTCTCTTGAATCATCCTGACCAACAACTCAAAGGGAAGTTTATCCTGCCTGTACTATGTTTCTTGTTTTATAGTCTTCAGCTATTACAAATGTACTCTTGACAATGGTGTCATCAAACACAGGACCCATACAAACTCAATTAGAAAATGGCGAAGAGTGGAGCCAGAGAAGTTGGTGGTGGTCAAGACCTAGAATAAAAATTAGTCAAGGCTGATTACTACTGGGAATGGGAGATCATGCCTTATTTACACTTTCTAGATAAGCTGAACAGACTCCAGTGGATGAATTTCCACTAAAGGACATCAGGATACAAATGCTTAACTTAACATCTATTATAAAATACATGACGCCTGATAGGGAATTGTGGCAGGGGCATGGATAGAGAGAGGACCTAAATTTGACTAAGAAATGTAAGAATTGCATAAAATATCAAAAAAAAAATTTTAATGGAAATAAAATATGGAATTTATTTTGCATGAAATCTACTAAGTAAATATATATGATCTTTATTTATTTCATCTATTTATCTATCTAATCTATATATCTATCTAACTATACCTGTGTGGTGAGAATACATGTGTGTATATATGTTTAGTATGTAGAAGGCTGTATTTTTTTATATCTTCCTCAATCATTCTTCAACTACTACATTGAGGAAGGCCTCTAGCTGAACTCAGAGTCACCATTTCAGCTACTCAATATGTCTATCTTGCCACAGGTATTTCCTGTCTATAACTTCTGTCTTCTGAGATTGCAAGTGGGCCTGCATGTTCACCTGATTCTGGGGATCTGCACTCATGTCTTCAATTTTGTGTGGCCAGCCTTTTATCTGTTGAGCTGTCTCTCTAGCCCTGTACATGAAAGCTGCAACAAACAATATTCTAATATTGAAGGGGTAGATTTTAATATTTTTATTAAAAAATCACAGTATAATTTTAGGAACAGAATGAGAAATTTTATTCTTGGAAGTACTTTTTTCCTGCAAAATATTTACCTGCCTAATGAAGTTTCCTTATAACTTTTCATTTCATGTACATATGTTATTGCGTGTTTCTTATTGCCAAAATAATATACAGGCTGAGCATTAAAGCCATCCCTTAGAAACATTTAAATCTGAGTAGGAAAAGAATAAAACTTAAAATGAAACAAATGTTCTGAGAGAAAGGAATGCCATTACATGCCCCACTGCCAAAATCATTTGACTAAAAATTGTTGCCCACTATCTGCACATACCTAATTAGTCAACAAAAGCATTAGGATAAGCATTAGAACTGACAAATTATAACTGACAATGAAAACTTAACCTCAGTGAGTTAAATGACTAATCCCCTGAGAAAATCAGAATGCTGTAGGCCTCTCCACAAATGCTTTCCACTAGAAAAGCAGACATCATTATCTTGAAGAAAATGTTTAAAAGCTCCAAAATTGTAATGCTCATTATTTTTGGGTATGGAATAACTAAATAGGTATTTTGTAAAGTGTATAACAAGTGAAGTAAAAGTGATCTGACCTCTAACAATTCTATAAATTTAATGATCTCTCATGTCTGTGATATCTAATGTTTAGAAATGCTGACTATGAACTAACAAGATTTTAGTCTGACAGTTTCTTATTCATCTGAAACACTTTTGGTCACAGTCACCGAAACAACCACCCAATAACATCACAAGAAAAACATAATCATAACACAGAAATCTATTATGGAGTTACCACTCAAGTTAATAAAATCTTACATAGTTTTCACCATAAATCCATATTTTTTATCTTAATTAATAAGGCATTCCATGACCAGTTTCAAATATAAAAGAGTGACTCTAGATAAGCTGACTAGACTCAAGTGGATAAATTTGCACTGAGGGACCTCAGTGACTAGACATGAAAATATATATGACAGAGTGTATGAAATCTGCTGCAGAGTGGCATGGATGGGAGAAGAGGTCGAAATATGATTAAGAGCTATTATATGAAATGCGCAAAAATCAATTTTTTAATATTTGAAAATTATTTTTGTACTATTATAATGAGTGCAATTGCTTTTTAAGGATATCTGAGTCCTTGAGTTGAAATCTTTTAAAATCATTTTATTTTTATTTTACATGTATGAGTGTATTGCCTGCATGTTGACAGATTCAAGTGTCATGATCACCTGCAGAGGTCAGAAGATGGTGAGCAAGCTTCTGAAACTGGAGTTGCTAACTATGGTTACCCACAGTGTGGATGCTGGTAAAAATCGAAACCAGGTCCTCTGCAAGAGTAGCCTGTGTACTGAGCCATCTCTACAGCTTTTGTGTTAAACTCAGACCTGCCTGGCTTGCACCTTGGTGGCATAGCATGTATTTATCCTGTGGAGTGCCAGTCACAGGGTCATCTCTTTCACTAGCAATTAAAAACAAACAAAGAATAACAACAAAAAAATAAAATAAAACACATAAAAATTCAAACAACTTTGTTTAAAAACTCAAACAAGAGAAGTTAAAATTTTTATTTATAAAGCATATATATATATATATATATGTATATATCAAAGCATTGTAGAAGAATAGTTGTAGCCACTATCAGATATAAAAACTTAGAAACTGACCACTCCATCTCTGCCATCATTCATGTAGTCTAACAATAATGACAAAAAACAATGGACACAATGAGAGTCAGAAAATAAACACACTATCAAGCCACAGCAAGAAGTAGACTTCAACTCAGAGGACAAAGGTGTTAGAAGTATCTGACATACACATTCAGAGTCACAACATAGTATAAAAAATGTCTTAAAAGTTGAAAATTAAGAGAGTAGAATCTTTTCTTATTGAGTAATGAAGATAAGTAGACAATTTGTTTCTTTAGAAATGACAAAAACAAAAATAATGTAATGACAATGTGAACGTTCTAAAGCAATTAAGATATAAATGAAACAGTATCTTTTATTCATGGGTTGAAAATAAATATTTTTAATTTGACAATGATATGCATAGTCTACATATTTAGTGTAATTCATTTCAAAGTAAATAGATATCTTACACAAACTGACCAATTAACCTTAAAATTCACATGTAAATTAAAAATCAGAGGATCTAGAGGGATGGCTTAATTGTTATGAGCACTTGCTACTCTTCTGGAGGACCCAAGTTTGGTTTCCAGAATCTATGTCAAGTAGGTCACACTGTCTATAACTCCAGTTCCAGATGATTTGTTATCGTCTCCAGGGCTACAGAGGCACCTGCACATTTGTGGCACCCACTCACAGACATTTACATATACACATAAGTAGAAACAATAAAATATGTCCTTGAAAAAATAAAGAGCCCCCCTCCCAAAATACGATAGCAAAGTTGTAGGACTCACCAAACTTCCTAATTTCAAACCCACTGTAAAATACACTCATAGAGATTATGGTTTATTGGCATCTAGACCTGACAGTGAAAAATGAAGCCTAAAAATAAACTCATATGCCTGTAGTAAACTGACTTTCACTAATAATGCCAAATCCACTCAATGGGTAAACAGTGGTGATCTTAGCAAATTGGATTCAAATAAACACATGTCCACATAAAACTAATGCCATTGCACATGTACTCTGTAGATCAAAGACCTATTTAAATCCTTACACTGTGTAATATTAAATGAAAACTCAGTTCTTCATCTTTGTGATTTTTGTTTAAGAAATGACATTTAAATTTCAATTACAGCAGATGAACCGTGTTTCATCAAATTAGAAGCTTTTGCTATTCAAACAAAACATAAGATAGTGCAGAAGCAACATGAAGTGAGTGAAAATATCTCTACATTCACATAAGCAGAATACCTTAAGAACTGAAAACACAAACAAAAGGACAAACTCCATCGAAAAACCCAGAAAGCATGTTGAAGCACCGATTTATCCAAAAGCTTAACATTTTAGGAAGGACCTTGGGTATTCAGCATTACCAGTCATTAGAGCAAAGCGAAGCTAAGCCACCAGAGAGTTGCACTTAAGTCTCACCGTGGTAGCTACAACAAAGTTTAAAGAAAGAAAATAAAATAAATTTTGGCAAGCATCAGTCATTGTTGGGAATGTGGACTACTCCAAAATTCAGGAAAGGAGTTTACAACTACTTTAAAGGTAGGAACAGAAAAACTAAGTGGTCCAGCAACGCCACTCTAATATAAATAGACAAGGAGTTTTTCTAAAAGAACATTCATATGAACGTTGTATTAGATTTATGTATAACTAAAAAATAAAAATTCCAAATTTTAATTAGCTATTGCATAGAAAGTTAAATGTGCTTCATGTATACAATAGGATATTATGTAATCACAATGATCACATTCTGTATAATTCATTATGTAAAATATCTAGAATTGAAAAACCTTTGAAAGTACCCAGTAGATTAGTGATTATACATACAAGGCTAAGGGCCTGGTGGAGAGACTGATATTTATTAATATTCTTGAGTTTAATAAACATGTTCATCATTAAAATTATGATGGTAACAGCTTGTAGATAGAGTACAAACACGGAGTTAAATACTTTAAGATACTATTATAGTTCATTAATTACAACTCAATTTTAAGAAGGGACTGATCCCAGAAGAGGAACTTGCACTGAGGGATGTCTGGGGACACTAGCTTGATGGTAGGGGCTTTGACACAGAAAAGTGAATATATGAATTACAGTAAGAAGATTCTGGAAGGGTGACTATGGGGGAAGGAGGTAAGAGCTGATAGGCATGTTCTATTAAAATTTTACAAAAAAGAGGGCACTGAATCATTAAAGGTTACACACTGAACTAAACATCCTTTATAGATGTTTATTTGTTATGTTAACAAATGTTATTTTATTTATGTTATGTTATTTATTATGTTAACATTGAGCTGAACTATGAATATCACAGAATTTAACTTTAGAAGAAGGAATAATATTAGATATATAGTGACTATTACAAGTGATAAATGGGTCAGTTGGTCAAGAATACATAGAAATGCACATTTTCAAGGAATAGGATTGTTGTTCAGTGATATCCAGATCATTTGGGCAACCCAGATTAAAACTTGAAAGGTTTGCTAAAACAGAAAATTAAGAGAAGGCATGAAGTTGAGGGTGGCAGTGGGACATGGCACCTGGGGGTGGGAGTCATGATGTCATCAAAAAAAAAAAAAAAAATATATATATATATATATATGAAATTCTAGAAGAATCAATTCAAATGCTTAGAAACAATACAGAAAAGAAGAGCAATCTTAGAGGAAAAAAACCTTGAGAAATGAGATATTTCTGAAAACCTTGATTTCTGCAGAAATTCACTTAAATGTTGTAAATCTACTTGACTCCTATATTAAATCAATCTTTGCATCATAGATACCTGTGGTAGAATTTATACTGATAATGAATTATGTGAAAGCAATGTCCTATTTTATAAGTAATATATTTACTATACTTGAATAAACTCTTGAAATACATGTACACAGGTGAATATATAAACGGATTATGCTGGCAAACACTTGTTATTCTAGCATTTTTCAGGATAAGCCAGTAGTTTGTAAGTTCCTAGCTTGTGACTATATAACGTGTTTAGTATTATTGGCTACATAAGAAGACTTTAAAAAAAAAATCAACAAATTCACAAAAGTCATAACATATAACTCATGTTTCTGGGACATAATTATAACATAAATTCAGAAATTGACATTCATAATCAAATAAATTAACATATAAAATAACTTTTTAAGTATACTCAGTAATCATTTTGTATTTATATTTAGTTATAAATGAAAATAAACACCAGGATCTTGTTTCATGTTCTTTTCTGGAACTTACCCTTTGTGTGACTACTGGCAGATTATTTAACAACATTCTCACAAATTTGGTACCTTCTAGCTTTAGCTTAGCAACATTCACGTTGAGGGATAATTAAAAGCATATTAGACCAAAATTACAACCACCATCTTTGCTAACTTAATCAGTGCACTAGCCAGGGAAAAGAAAAAGTGTAATTTAATCAGACTAAGTTAGGGATAATTTTTTCATATAAATTGTCCTCTTTCTAAAACATCTTGTTAGTCCATTCCTAAAAAGAGTCCCCACTTTTATATCTCATATTCAATTCTATAGCTTTCCTTTATTTATTTCTTTCATGTAATTGTGCAAAGGACTATTGATTCCAACCCCAAAGACTTACAATAATAACATCACATACCCTATAATTAAAGGCAATGTCCAAATTCATTGCCATACAACTCTCAACCTTGATAATAAAGATTTATTCAACAAATACAAGGCATGCCCTTTTCATGTCGATCAATACCCAAAGATATACCTCTAGATTAATATAATTTTACATTACAATTTGAAGCAAAACCTGAAGGAGTGTAAATTTTCTATCAAATTAATAAAAACCTCTTAAGAAGATTATGACCTGCATATCTTAACTGTGTCAGTCTGCATTCTATGTGAGCAAAAAGTTTTTCTTAGAAAAGTTGTGTTCTAATTAAAGAAAATAATCAGAAAAATTTTAAAGACCTAACTATGGGAATTCCTACATAGAAGCTTAAAAATTAGGGAAAATTCTTAAAAGTGAGGGAACGTAATTAGGACATATTAATCAAAATAAAACACAAGAAATGGCAAAAATTTAATTCAAAAACATACTTCATTCTGGATAAACCATTCTATAGATTAATTTATTTTTAACAATTATTTGGATTTTCAAACTAGGAAGGTCCCTGGAAGGAAAAGAGTATTATCATTCAATGTCATTATTTCTATCAGTAAGTTAGTGTTATGAGTTCACTGAAGTAATGCACAAACCCTCATATTTAGTGCTTCAAAATTCCCAGGTGCATATGCTTCTCATGCTCCCTGTGCATTGAGGCTTCCCAGGAAATGACGCCCTAAATCACTGAACTCTAAATAGTCAGTACAATTAGATAACTGAAATTAATTACAAAACATTGTTCAGGAGATTTTTATATTCTCAATTTTCTCAATATCTTTCACATCATCTCAGAGACTCTCTCTTGCTTTCTTTTCCTAGGATATAACCATCTCTTAAGAATGCATGCAGGTTGGGAATAAAATGAAATGTACCTATTTACCACTCACCTGTCATTAATTTCCTGCCACCAGAGAGTGGCCATTTATAACGCTGCCGTTTTCTAAATAATCAGCACTATTCTTCTTGTTGTTGCCAAAAGCAACCTTTGAAGTCAGAAACCATCCAGCAAAATCTTGCTTAGCTGTGAAAATAAGCCTGAGGATGCTCCACCAAGCATAGAGCCAACTAGCTAAATCATTTACTATAATCCACAACAAAGAAGCTTTTAAATAGAAAAGCAACTGGGTTGGAAACTTTTCTTCATGAGCAGTGGTAGCGGCAAGGCAAGGAGAAATAAACAAAAGCAGCAGGGACAGTGCTTCATAGAACTGAAGCAGTGAGAACATTGTGATGTTGTGTATATACGGCTAGCACTCAGTTTTGTAGTATGTATATTGGAGTACTGCCTGAAAACACTATTATTATCCAAAAACTACTTATGTGCTACTTCACTTCCTGTAATAATTACTGACATCATTGAAAACGACAATATAAAATATAAATTTTGCATTGGCATGTTCAAGCATGAAGCTCTGAAGCTTGTGCTAGCTTGCTACAAATGGGAAAAAAAAACTAAGAAAAAAAAAAAACAATCATCATAGTGGACAGATTTTTTTAAAGGTCCATTTCCATTTCCATTTATTATTGGATGTAAAAAACATGATTCACCAAGGAAGCACAATGGCTCTCGCGTGATTGGTAACCGAAGATTGCAAAAAAATAAGATGTTTTAAATCATCCTTTCTACCAGAAATGTGCTGCAATTTGTTGAGTAAAAACAAACACAGTATGAAAAGTATTATTATGTCACATATCACAAAATATCATTAAGAGAGAAGTTTTCTTCCTGAAAGAAAAAAATCAATACATAAGTTTGAAACCAAAAAGCCTATGTTTAAAATCACACCTTCTTCTAACTAGGGAGCTGCTTCATGCATATTTCTCCAACTCTGTAAGCCTAAGGTCTTCATGTGATAGTGTGATAATATTCTTTTTATTGTGTTTGCACATTCTTAAATAAAATACTGTGAAATATTCTAAAACATTGTCTGACAGAAAATTAGTGATAATTACAATAGAAAAGCATAACAGATTGACCACTCTGCTGGGAATAGGCACAACATGGTCACAGGACAGTAACCCACCATCCTGATTCTATTAACCTAACTCGTAAGTCTTTTGTTTTTCTTATGTATAAACTACGAAGGAAGCGAGAAGCTCCATAAGAGGACTTATTCCAACAGATTCATTCGCTGAACATTCCCTTGGGGCTAGTCCAGGTATACAATGAACACAAAGATGAATAAAGCAACAGTCTCTATTCTCCAAATGCTATCTAGTGGAAGAGTAAGACTACAAGAAAGGACACCAGTTCATGCAGTAACCTGCACATAATTCAGCAGAAACAGCAGGGAAGAGCTCAAATAAAATTGCACGCAAAGCCAGAGTTTGCTTTACTTATCAATGCTGTATGCACAAGATTTTACACCTCTCCACACACACGAGCATTTGTGGATGTAATTTTTGGTACCCAGAGAAGAAAGAAAATTGAAAAGCTAAATTGCTTTTGATAAGAAAATTCAACAGAAAGTCAAGGATGGGAAGGATGAGTGAACTAATCTGAGTTCAGTGCCAGTGTTACTACAGGACACTCATCAGACCGGAGGCCTCATGGGAAGGATGAGTGAACTAATCTGAGTTCAGTGCCAGTGTTACTACAGGACACTCATCAGACCGGAGGCCTCATGGGAGGCGCCATTGCTATAACTTTAATGTAATTTACGATATGACATTCAGATTGAGATTCAGATAGCAACTGATGAAAAATTTGTGAAATGCCTGGATGCAATAAACACAGTACACACAGAGCTGAGTCTTGGTCGGGGTGGACAATAAAGCAAGCATATATTTAGTATTGTTCAACTAAATGATGTTGGAGAGAGATTTTTATGTACTGTTCAAATAGGAATCAAAAAGGTAAAATGCACACTTGCTAATTATTTGAGGGTAGATTTGTAATCAGAAGCACAGGCAAACTTCCTGAAGACCAAACTTACCTCAGAATTCAGTAAGCTGCTGAACTAAAGCACAGTTGCAGGTCACATTTCATTTTTGTAATAAGAATATAAGAAAGGTTCATTGCAAAATTTAAATTCTTTTCAGGGCAGACAGTACAAAACAAAACAAAAAATAAACTAGGAATGGAAAAAAAAACAAGCATATCTCAACATAATAGAGTTCATATATGGCAACAAAACTATAGACAATATTACACTGAGTAGGAAAAATAAAGCCTTTCTCAAAACATAGACTCAAGGGTGCACACTCTTAACATTCATACTGAGAAAAATTTTAGCTATAATAGTAAGACAAAACAAAGAAACGAAAAGGACATAAATCCACAATGAAGAGGTCCAGTTATCCCTATTTCAGATAATATGTAGGAACATACAGAATATTTGAAATATCCTATAGACTCCAAGAGGAAACTCTTAGACCTGATGATTTCAATAAGTCTTAAGTTTTAAAAACGCAGTGTACAAAAATCAATAGCCTTTCTGTGTGCCAATAATAGATTTTCTGAGAGTGAAATTAGGAAGAAAAATGAATCCTAGTCAAAATAACTTTAAAAATCTAAGGATAGCTCTGACAAAGGACATGAAAGGCCTCTATAATGAAAAATACTACCAGCTGAATAGAGAAATTGCAGAAGACACTAGAAGATAGAAAGCACTCCTTATGACGATGAATAAGAAAAATTAATAGTGTGAAAATGGGGCATCGCCAAAAAATATCTACAGAAAATATTCCCAGGAACATTTCAATAAAAATTTTCACAGAACTAGTCAAAGGAAAGAAAGCAACCCCAAAATTTATATTAAGACACACACAAAAAAACTACAACTATCAATGATAAGAACATATACTAATTTTGATTTGACATACTTACTGGTGACTGAAGCAAATATATGAGAAAATGATGATGTGTCATTTCATGTTTTGTTTTCACATTCACTTATTTGTGTGGGCATGGGTATGGAATGTGCATACCAAAATGTGCCTGTGAAGCCTAGAGGAGAGTATTCAGGATTAAGTTCTCTCCTTGCAAGATGTGGGATTTGGTGATCAAACTCAAATCATCAGGATTGGCAGCAAATATATTTTCCCACTGAACCGTCTCACCAGCCTTTCAGGACTTCATTGCAGAATCCTTAGTCATAGATTTTCTTTCAACCACATTTTTTTTTCAAATACACCTTAAAGTTCTAAAATTATTTGAATACAGCAGAAATTATTATACTTAAGAGATAGGTAAGCTATTTGCAGTATTTATGAATATCCTATACTATCAGGAATGCACAATGTTTTATTGTAAAACGGTCTGAAAATAAGCTCCTGTTTAAAATCCACCTTGTTACCTTTGCTTCATTCACTTCATCAGCTCAGCTACAAATCAACAGCAAGACAGGTTCTGTCATCTAAGTTCCAATTACCACTC
Source organism: Eospalax fontanierii (assembly GCA_035773235.1). Taxonomy (NCBI): domain Eukaryota; kingdom Metazoa; phylum Chordata; class Mammalia; order Rodentia; family Spalacidae; genus Eospalax; species Eospalax fontanierii. The sequence continues at coordinate 90,117,814 of CM069524.1, forward strand.
ATTCTCTCATCCAAATGGAACATGATTGTAATGCTTAGCAATTGTTGCAATTATGATGCAGGAGTGAAGATGAATGATGCTGAGATCATCCTTCAAGATGATGAAGATTTGTAACACAAGCCTCTTTGTAACATTCTGAGAAAATAAGGACATCACAATCATTTCATTCTATGCCTTATGAAGGTTGTAGCTTCAAAATAGAGAATAAAGAATAAATAAGATTTTCTTCTTTGAAATATGATATCGTGGCATTGTGCTGACTGTTTATACACTATAAAAATCTGTCTTTTAAATGTGACATGTCACTATGGAATCACACAGTGCATCGGTTAAATGAAGACAGTACACCGTATCTCCTCTCTTTTTTGGATACTTTATTGACTGTCATTCAACACCATCTTTACCTTTCCCTGTACAAGAAGACAGTATGATAGTACTTTCATTATCACATTCTTCTTTTTTATCCTTCCTATGAAACTATTAGGTTTTACATAGTGTTTCATTTAACATGACCTCTTTTATTGTTAAAAATCACTATGTGATAAACTTCATTGATTAAAAAAACAACATTATCCTTTGTGGAGTTGTGTATGCTTACAAAATATTCAGGAAACATATTTGAGTGTGAAAATGTCTTTCCAGATTTAACTCACTGGAACATATTTACTTGTTGCATGTTTACCAAGAAAATATTAAATACATACCTAAATATGCTGTTAACAATACTAAGATGAAGTCATATGTTTGAAACACAAAACTTAAACAAATACATACATAGTTATATACATATAACTATAAATCATGAGCCATTAGGTTATATTTACTTACAGTAGTAGTTCGATTTTATTTCGCACTTTGAGTCATGCTTTGGATCATATTGCTCTTGATAATTTCATTTGTTATTTATGTTAACAAATTCACCAAATTCCATTGGCTGTTCTCAGTGAGGTCAGCACTGGCTCCCTTTGCTTCCCCTTCATTTCTGGACTATGCACCATCCAGTTTATATTCCCCAAAGCTCCATTTCCCAGGGCGTGAAGTCCTCTGTTTTCACCTATTACCATTCCTGTCACATACTCAGGGCATCAAGCTAATCATTTTTTAAATCTTCTTATCATTGATTCTTTCTGTCAATATGCACACTAAGTGCTATGTCCATGATCATAAAGAACGCAATACATGTAGATGAGTGAACTACGTTTGGGTTCTGTATATCCTTCAGATTCTGTAGAATACTATTTTTCCCTTGTGAGAACAATTTTCACAAATAGATTTCTATGGCTTTTTTCTGTTTTCTTTTTCCCGCTCTTTGCCTGTTAATATCTTCATAATGATCTTTGCCAAATTGCTTCGTTCCAATTTTAAATTGTCTTTGGTTTACAGACTCGCATATTCTGTTTTTCTTCTAATTTTAAAAACTCACCATATTTGGCTCTTAAATTGGATTTGTCCAGGACACATACTTCAAAGAGTTTCTATTCTTCTTTCTGAATGTTTCATTTATTTACTAATCTCTCTTGAGCTGATGGCTTAAAACATTAATTGGACAACAATTATTTATACATAGCACAATGACTTGACTGCTACCCTTGGGGACTGTTTTTGGGTGAAAATATAACAAATGTTGCCTCATGTAAATAAAATGAAGACTCAACATTGACTACTGGATTAACAGAAGGAAGCTTTGATATGTGCTGTTCTAGTATATTAGAGGTGTTGAAATTCTGTTCAGAGTTGTTTCAAGAAAAAAAAAAAAACAATGTTGCATTTTAAATATGAAATGGCTCCATAGGCTGATGCATTTGAACACTTGGTCCTAATCTGATGGTATTGTGTGGGAAGGTTGTGTGACCTTTGGAGGGTGGATCCTCTCTGGAGGAAGTGAGTCACTAAGGGCTAGCCTTAGTCACTGCTTCCTGTAACTGCCATTATGCCTTCTTGGCTGGACACCAAGTTTTCCCACCATGATGTCTTGTATTCTCCTAGAATTGTAAACCAAAGTTGTAGAGTCCTGGTCTACGTTCCTTGTCCGAGTCCCAATCGGCTGAGGGCTGCGGATTGAATGACGCACACATATGACACAGAGAGAGAGACAGACACTCACACACTAGGTATGAGGAAAGGAGAATGACTGACTGACTTTATTAAGAGGCATCAAGCCTTATATACCCTGAGGGCGGGGCTTTACAGGAGGTTAAAAGTTCAGGTTCTCAGGAAACATCCAGCCACATGACTGCACACCTGATGTAAACTGAGGGCTAGCTTAAAGGTCAAGTTGTTTACTTCAGAACTGCAACTGACAACATCCTGCTAGCTCTTGGCCTAGAGCCTAGCACTAAGAGAGAAGGGCTGCGGGGGTCCAGACCCTACACAAAGTATGTCCCTTCTCCCTTATGTTGTTTTTATCAAAATACTGTATCACAATAGAAAAAAATCAAGACACTGGTGTGAAAGAAATTACCAACAAGAAGTAACTGAGAAATATGGAAACGAGATTTTCTATAAAGGAAAATATAGAAATGAGGTAGTGTCTTAAAGTTTTTTGAGTTCAGGATTACATGACATGGAAAACATGTTTTTGCTCTAAATACAAATTAGAAAGTATAGAATTCCTTAAGTATGTGACAGAAGAAGGAAGCTGGTTTTGGTCTTAGGCGAGAAAGTAGCTGTTCAAGTATGATGATCTTAATGGTTCTTTTCTTCACTGCTTCAGTTCTGCAAGAGAATGATTATGATGATGATGTGTCATTGGAACATATCAGTTAAAACATCTTGGAACAGGGATAGATAGTGTAGTTTAGTTTTTTTTATTAGTTCCACGTTTTGGATATAATCCATTTGAAGTTTTTGAAAATTAGCTTCATCTTTTGAAAGTTAAAAGTGTAACTTGTGGCAATAAGAACATATATAAAAGTATATCACAGACATGATAAAAGAAATGAAAGATTTCCAGAAGATATCGTCATGTTCTGTATGTTAGATTTTAGAAGAGAAAAAGGGGAGTGTGTTTTAGAGTTAAGAAATAAAAGCCAGAGTCAGAGTTACAGCAGGCAAGGAGTGTATATTTTACTATAAGCATGCAAGCCAGGGTAGATTCTACTCCACGCAAGAAACCTCTACAAACTAATGAGGGAGGCAGAAAGTTTTAAATCTTTTTTGGGCACAGCTGAAATGTGTTTGGTGCCAAGGTTTGGTGTCCTTCAATAATTGAAACCATTCTTTCAAGGCCTCCTTTCCAAGGAAGCAGACTGATGTCTCAAGGCCCTCAAGGAGACAGTTGATTCCACAAATAACTTCCCTTAAGTCCAGGAGTGACCAGTTGATAAAGCTCTGAGTGAAGCCAGATCTGCCAATTTGGATCTAGTTAGTTACTGCAAAGCATTTATGATGTTGTGGCCTCCTCCAGTGGGGCTCATAGCTCTCCTGGAATTTACAAGTTCTATCAATGTATATACCTCAGTAGTCTTAAGTTAATTCAATAATTAAAGTTGCTGAGACAAAAATAAGTACTTCACTTTTTGGAAAGCAATTTATATCTTTGAAAAACTTGAAAAATCTTCCTCAAAATGTAGAAACAATGCCACTAATTCCTTCTTTTTGGCTTTAAATTCTACTTTTGTACCTTTTTCTTTTTATGCTTTGATTTCTTTTATTTACATGTATTTTTTCTTCTACGACTAGTGCTTTCATGAGTATTTTCTAAAATATCATTCAATGTGTACACCATTACCAGAATTTTGTGTTTATTGTAAGATAGCACTATCAGTATGTTTAAAAACAGAATTTAATATAGTGCAAAAATTATGATGATATGACATTCAGATTTCATATTAAGAGTAAAGGGAAGTCTCACAACAGAGTAGCACCAAGATGGAGCAACCTGCTGATGTCCTGGGTTCCAGTGCAAGAAGCCCCTCCAGCGTAACCTTACACCCAGGGGCATCCAATTTCTCCCCTCCTGTGTTCTCTGGCTCACCAATATAACCAGTGTCCAGTTGCCTCCAGTTCTCTGAAGCTCTCTGGTGTCTCCAGGTCTACACATGCTCCTGGAGTTCTCAGGTTGGGTAGTTCACTCAGGTTTCCAAGTGGCCCCAGCTTACCCTGTTTACCCACATCTCCCTGATCCCCAAGGTCTCCAAGATCTCCAGGTTTCCTGGTGTTCCCAGGTTTCCTGCATCGTCCAGCGCCCCAGGGCTCCGAGCGCCCTCCAATATTCCCCATAAGCAGCTGCATAAGCAGCTGCAGGAACAGAAGTTCAAGCCGGAAGATTCTTACCCTTCCTGTGAGGACCATGCTTAACTGTCCAAAAGTATTAACGCAAAGGAGCTGAGCGCCAGGTAGAGTCCAGGTCTGATTCAAGAATCGCTGTGCTAACGTTTCTAAAAATGCCCAGACAGAATTCGGCCTGGGCTGGGAGGAGCTGCAGTTTCTCTCTACAGCACCTGTTCCAGCCCCTCTTGATGCAGATCATGTGTGCTAGGGCCCATAGGGTCTCAGCTTCCTTCTTTAACCCAGCTTCTCCAGATTTACTCAATCGGGGTCTGGTCTCTGTGTAGCTTCCAGGATAGTTGAGCACCAGGATGCAACAGGCCCGGCCCCTTTCCACCAGCAAGTGCTACAGATCCAGGTCAGTCTTTAGCAGCTACAGCCACGGCTCCAGTCTCAATGACAACAATCACTATTAGAGAAGGGTCCAGACGCAAAAGCACTCGGAGCCAGAGCCAAAGCTCGGGGGGCAGCTCCGGATGCAGATCCAGGTCCAGCAGAAGCTCTGCCTGCAGTGGAGCCCTGGTCTCACTGGATGCTCCTGGCTTCTCCACCTTCACTAGACACTAAGTGCCGTCCTTGACACAGATCTTCTCATCCCTAGATCATTGGGAACCTTTGATGTTTACTGGTACATTTATGCAGCAAAAAAAAAAAAAAAAAAAGTAACAGTGCAGACGAAGACTGATGAACCCAGGGCTTTTCTGAAGCTAGCTGACCCTGGGCGTTGATTATGTTGAGTTCAAAAGATGCTGCCCATGATCACTGAATCCTGTCCTCCGCTACATCCTGCCATGTTTTCTCTGTGGCCATCCTTAACAGCGGGAACTAAGTGGTTGTGTGTGTGTGTGTGTGTGTGTGTGTGTGTGTGTGTGTGGTTTTTTTCTTTCTCTTTTGTTGTATTGTGTTGTGTTTTTCACTTTGAAATATGATCTCCCTATAGCCCCAGCCTGGAATTTACTATTTAAAACAGGCTGGTTTCAAGAACACAGAGATTCCATATCTCTCGAGTTAAAGGCTTGCACCACCACTCCTGGTTTTTTACTGTTTTTTTCTTTTTTTAAAGCATTTCCTCTATGAACTAAATTTTTTGTCCTCCATGTGTTTTGGGTGTTTTATTATAATGTATTAATAATGTGCTTATTTACTTTTATTTTATTTTATGTTTATGAGTGTTTTGCATGCAATGACTGCAGAGGTCAGAAAGCATTGAATTGCCTCAAACTTGTGTTACAGGTAGTTGATAGCTACTAATATGTGTGTACTGGGAACCAAACTTGGTTATCTGCAAGAGCAACCAATGCTCTTAACCACTGATTTTTTTCTCTGGCCCCTCTATTTTTAATGATTTACTTTTTCTTTTAAGACAGACGTCTCTCTTTAGTTCTGGCTAGTCTGGAATTTGCTTCGTCTGTCACCCAGGCTGACCCTGAACTTACAGTGATTCTCCTGCCTCAGCCTTCCAAGTTCTCTGATTACAGACTTATGACTGAAGAAAATGAATGGAGAAATTAGGAAATCTCATTTAATATATTTTTTAAAATCACATTTGATTCTGCTATCCACAAATAATATAATATAATTAACCTTTCTCAGTTGCTTATACTTTGACTGAATAAAATGAGAAAATCATTTGAAAATAAAAAAAAAGAATGAAAGTGTAAGCCAGTTACGGCACTGGGTGCTGGTAATAGCAGCCCTGTGCAGACTGAGGAAGAAAGAAACCACGAGTTCAAGACCAGCCTGCTACAGAGGGAAATATTTGACTGAAAAAAACAAAGTCAACCAAAAATGAATTTTGTATGAAATAATCTTTTTAACAGAGAACACATTTATCTTCTAACTGCCTTATATATTTCATCACATTTAACAAATTACTATCACACTTAGTATCTTAATTGATCTTCAGAGTTATCCAGTGTGCTAGATTTTAATCTAAAGTTTACAAATAACTCAATTTCAGAACTCTTTTTCATTAGGAAATTAGAAGACCTTGCATTCAAATTCAAGTCTTTTACTTCAGAGTTTTTTTTTTTTTTTTTTTTTTTGCTAATGTGACTATATTAAGCTTGATCTTTATATGGATCAGAGTCTCTTTAGTAGGAAACTGATATAACTATTGTCTCCATATCTGTATGGATAAATGCCCTCATAAATAATTACATAAAATCTGCATTTCTCCAAAGGGCAACAAAGATACTTTTGATTAAGACAGAGAGAAAGAGAGAGACTATAATTTATCTGCTAAGTATTTATGTAGAATTTTGCAATTAGATGAGATTAACATTATTTTAAATTTGAGTTAACATAGATGTACTTTCAGAGTAATATATATATATATATATATATATATATATATATATGGAATCACGTATACCTTGTATAAAAAATACACAAGGATTGTATATCCTGGGAAAGTAAATAAGAAGCTTTGCTTCCATTTAAGGAAAAATATGGTGGTCAAAATAGGGCTGCTGTAAGAGGTAATAACAGCCTCTTTTAAGTACAGGATCTTGGGAGGTTATCCAGATTTCAGTGGATAGACTCACACTGAAGGATATTTGGGAACACAAATTAGACTGCATAAATGATAATTTAACTTGTTTACTATTTTCAACTTCAACCAACTGAGTATCCTCAACCATGTACGAATGAGAACATTTTAAAATTAATATCTCATTCTCAATCAAAATAAATAATCTTATGTAATTTTTAAATAGATATACATATTGACTTGTTCAAAACTTACTCCTTTAAACGTGGTTAGAATTAAAGCAAATATTTACAGGAGTTGAGGCTTTGTTTTGTTTTGTTTTGTCTTGTCTTTTTGAGACATTGTCTCTCTGTAATCCCAGCTTGCCAGGAACTCATAAAGACCAGTGTGGCTTTGAGCTGATACAGATCAGCCTGCCTTTTCCTCTCCAGGGCTTGAATGAAAGGATTGTACCACCATGCCCAATGTGGAGTCAATCTTTTAAAATAATGTTTTTTTTTTTAATTTTATGAGTATGAATGTATTGCCTGTATCTGTGTAAGTGTACTGGTGTCATAAAATGCCCATTGAGGTCAGAACTAGGCCTCAGATCCACTAGAGCTGGAGCCATCATGTGGGTGCTGGAAATCAAACCCGGCCCTATGCAAGAGCAGTCAGAGCTCTTAACTGCTGAGTCATCACTCCAGCACTGTAAAAATCTTTTAGAATATTTTAATCAAATTATATCTCATAATAAAAAAGTGAAGATAGGTCTATTTGGGGGGCAACATTGCTACTTTAAAAGTGTGTGAATAAGGTATTCACCAACAACTCTTTATCAAAAACAAAAGTTTATATTAAAGAAATAAATACAAAGGCCAGCACAGGGATCTGTTTTCTAACCCTATTTTGAAGGCTTATAGATATACACCTTACTGTGCTTCATATTCTTCTTTTTGATCAGGATAGAAGGTTTTATAAAGGGGGTGTTTGAGCATTTGTCGATGAGCTGAGTGACGTCAATCTGAACAGGATGGATGAAGATTTTTCACCACAGTCTGGTCTTAGCCTAGAATCTTTCTCTAACCTTCTGCAATATATTATGAACTATGTATTCTTAACCATGGCAATTAAATCATGGTATGTAAGTAACATACATAAAACCAAGATTTTAAGTTTCTACAAAATGACATCAGAGAGTACTGAAAATGTGGTTTCTTAAAAGTAGTTTATTCATCTATTTTAAAATCAGAAGCAGACTGTCCAAGAAGCTTTTCACCTGTCTCCATGTTGCCTGAACTTAGCGATACAAAGGGACTCACTTCACAATGCAATAGCTCTGTAGTCATTATGTATTTCTTCAGTACTCTATATCTCTGTACATCCTAAATGATTTGCTTACACAGAGATATATTTCTCTTTACATTGTGAATTTAACCAGGGTCTGACTTTTACTTTCCATTTCCAGAGCATTATTAACTAACTCCAGATACCCAAGTTGGCATAACGAATTCCCCAAGGATGAAGTTGAGAAGTAGCAGCGACCTTGGAGAGCATCACAGTCCCATCTCTCATTTACTTGAGCAAAGTTCTGGCTGAAGCACACAACAAATGTAAAGCAAATGAGTAAATATATACAGAAATGAAGCAGCCACACCAAGGAAAGCATACCCTCTTGCCCCCAATTTCATGGGAAAAAGCTCCCAGATTTCATTTATAGCTGAGCTGTAACACTGCTGCACACAGCCAACTGCTGCTCTTAAATTGCTCTGCCTTCCTCACTGCTGATGCCACACAAAGAGAGTACACACTAAATTAGATCTGTTCTTTTAGGTTTTCGTTTATCTCTGTATTCCCTATGATGGAACATTTTGGCTAGGGAGTGAAAATGTATTTTTAATGTATCATTTTAAAAATTTTTTTTAATTGAATTCTCATCACAAAATAAAATATATAATATGTGTATATATCATATATTTCTAAATACATTTATTGGCATTATATTATTTAAAAGAATTTCTGTACTGTACATTTCAATTTTATCTGAGTAGCAATCAAATAGAAATATTAATCAATATAATGTACTGATTAATGGGAATTGGCAAGTAACCACAATTACTAGTCAAAGCCTTTAAGGAGAAAAATATTAATAAAATAAATCAAAAGGTTTTGGGTTAATTTAGGACTTGAATGTGACCCCAAAGCTTGTATCCTGCTCTCTTGGTGACAAACCTACAGTGCTATTGCAGGGGTGGAATACTTCTGAACATGGAAATTAGTAGAAGGAAGTTAGCTCAAGTGGGGTGTGCTCTTCAAATGGACATCGGAATCCTCACCCTTCACCTTCCACTTCTATCACACCAAGAAGTGGTCAGTTTTTTTCTACCATACTCCTCACCAGGTTTTACATTTCCAGACAGGAATTCCAACAGAATTTAATGTTTTGGGTCTTTATAATGGCCCCTAAACAGGTACTAACATCGTTGCAACCATGAGCAAAATATTTTCCCTCAGGTTGATTTTTATTAGGTATTTTGCCACATGATGAAATGTGGCTTACACAGGATTTTGGTATTAATTTTCTTTAATTTGTCAACAAAATAATTTATAAAATTGGAAATACCTCATATTATCACAATTATATAGGCAAGAGCTTCAAATTAGAGGCAATGATCAAATATTTTCTCATTTAATGCTGTATTAACCTATGTCAAAAGAAGAATCAACCTATAGCAAAGGAAGATTCATTTTGGGGGAGTGGAGGCAAATTCCTTTAATCCCAGAAAAAGCCAGGAAGAAGCAGGTAGGTCTCTATGAGACAGAGGCCAGCTTGTTCTACATAGTGAGTTCCTGGCCAGCTATGACTACAGGGAGACCCTGTGTCAAAAAGACAAAAAAGACAAAAATTAATTTATTGATTAATTAATTAACTAGTTAATTAAGAGAAGAACCATTTAGCAATATCCATAGTTCCTAAGTAATGCAATGACTGTATGAAAATAGTGTTCATATTTGCACAAAGGAAATTCTAAGTATAAAAATTGGAAATAAGCTATCTGATGATCTAGTGTTATCCACCCCATTTTTAAAAAATATCCTACATACTTTTAGTACTGTGTATGAGTGTAATACCTGCATCTACATTATTGCTTCCGTATCTTGCAATGCCTGCTGAGGTCATTAGGTGTTGGATCCCCTGGAACTACAGTAACAGGCCATTATTAGCTGCCGTGTGGGTGCTGGGAACTGAACTGGGGTCTTCTGCAAGAACAGCCAGTGCTTTTTAGTGCTGAGCTAGCTTTCCAGTCTCATTTGTTCATCATTATTTTACAAAATTCAAATTTGTTAAATTTAGCAGCAACAACTAGGGGTCAATAAAATACTCTGAATTTTGCTTCTGGCCTTGGACACAAGCTTGATCTTCCTCCTAGCACCACAGATCCTAGACTACTCTCTTTGTCTAGACCCACCCACTGTGTCCTGAATCCTGTTGTCAGACCATCTCAGTTTTTCAGTCTAGTTTGTTAGAACCTTCATAGGCTATGGTACAACTTGTTATTTCAGGCCTGTGACCTCCCATCCACCTTGACTGTTTCCTCCACCAGCCTGCCTTGGATTGCTGTGAGCAGCCTTCTTCACTGATAAGTCTGATCCTGCCCACTGCCTTTTCACAGTCCTCCTACCTGAGCAACTTCAACACCCTACCCTCCCATGTGCTGTTCTTCTTCTAGCCTCGGGCACAGGCCCACTTCTCCTCTTAACACCCCAGAAGCTAGATTACTTTTTAAATCAGGACCTACTTACTGTGTCCTGAAACCCATACTTAGAACAGCTCAAGTTTTCAGTCTAGTTTGTTAGAACCTTCACAAGCTGTTCCCACCCCCAAACTGCCATTCTATTCCTGAGACTACTCTTCTACCCTGACAACCTCCAACAGGAACTTGCCTCAGATTCCAAAGACCAGGCTTCTTCCCTGATAAATCTAATTTTGGATACTGGGTCCTCAAACCTTTACCATGGCAGCAACTCCAAACTCCCCCATCCACATCCTATTCTTCATCTAGCCTTGGTCACAAACACACTCTTACTGTTAGTCCCCATATCTCTGGACTACTCTCTTACCTCTGGTGGAAAATGAGTTCTCCAAATCGCTCAGTGTCCTTCCTTCATTGGTAACATTTGCTGCCCTTCACACTGCTGCAGGGCTAGGCTTCTGTGCTTTTGTAGGGGCTCAGACCTTGCAGACTATCTGAAGAAGCCTGAATTCTGTCTCTTCCTAGCTATGTTGAGCCTCCACACAGGTCTCATACAGTGGCTCAGAGCACTCCACACAATAGCTGGTGGCTGAGGCGTTATCTAACCAACTGTCACCAACTGTCACAACCCACTTCTAACCAACTGCTTCCAACTGTCATAACCAACCATTACCAACTGTTTGGAATGCAGCTGTCTGAGCATCACCCGAGTCTGGCGGCCTATCAAAATGGACTTTGCCTGGGTGCAGCTTACGTGACAAAGACCCATTGGTCCTTCACTCCCTTTTAGCCCTGCCCCTACGCTATATAAGTCATTTTGTAAGCTTCAATAAACGAGATCCTATTTGGACAGACTCCCTACTAGGTGTGTTTTTTTCTCCAGAGTGGATAGGGTCCAGGTCGCGACACTCACCATCCCGCTCAGCCCCAGGAGGAGGACGGCTGGACCAGCTTCGCCACCGCCCTACCTGCCGGATATCCCGGCATAGCTATTCCTGCGTTGTGCTGTACCTGTGGGCTAAAGGGACAGAGACTTTAAAAAAGAGCCTGAATACATCTGATTGCACCTAACCTGTACCCCTGGAGGAAGTCTAAAGCAGATGGACTAGAACCATCCTCTCCCTATAATATCAAATCAAAATAGAGAAACTGAAAACTTTACCAACAAGCATTTTATTCACAATAAGAAAAGAACCAAGACACATCACGTATACACACAGAATCAGCCTTCAACTGAATAAAGTAAGACTTGCATTTCACACCAGAATCATAAACAAAAGAAATCCAAATGCCAAGATCGCAATGAAAAAATAATATGAAAAACAAAAATAATGTGTCCCCACCAAACATCACCAGTCCTATAGAAGACTTCTGCAATGAGAACCCCATAGAGATAACCATTGACAATAGAGTTTGAAAGAAAAATCATAAACTTGACAAAGAATTCAATGAATTTATAGAACACAGAAACAAATCAAAGATCTAAAAGAAGACAGGGATAAGCTTCCAACTGAATTGACAAAAGAGAAATATTAACTAAAAATGAGGCTGAAATAAAGGATGAAGTGAAGAAATCAGTAAGCCAATTTGAAATGAGAGGAGAAAGTCTCACCAAAAGAATGAATGAAATGGAAAACAAAATATAAAAAGTATTCAATAAAGTTAAATAATTGGAGTAATCAAGCAAAGATTACTAAAAATTTACAGAAACACAGGAATGTAACATGCAGGAAATATGGGACACCATGAAAAGACCAAATCTATGTATCGTAGGCATAAAGGAAGGAGAAAAATCTCAGTATAAAGGAATTAACAAGATCTTCAACCAGAATGTAGAAGAAAACTTCCCTTACAAATCAGGAGGCATTAGAACACCAAGTATACAGGACTAGAAAAGAAACTCTCCACAGCGTAGCATATGAAAAAACCGAAGCATACAGCCCAAAGAGGGAATTCTAAAAGCTGCAAAAGAAAAAGAACAAGTCACATATAAAGGAAAACCCATCAGAAATACAACTGACTTTTCAATGCAAACTATGAAAGCTAGAAGAGCCTGCACCAAAATATTCCCAGTTCCAAATGACCAGAGATGCCAACCTGGAATACTTGATCCAGCAAAAATTTCTATTGTAGCTGAAGGAGAAAGAAAAATCTGCAAGACATGAATATACTGAAAGAATTCATGTTGAAAAAACCAGCATTCAGAGAATACTTGAAGAAACACAAAGAGCGGTAGGAAAGAATGAATAAACCCAAGGGGCACCAAAGAAAAATGAATGTGTTAACTGGAGAACCACAAAATTAGACCAAAGATGCAAACAGAATTTAAAATGATAGGAATAAATACACATCCTTCAATAATAACTTTAAATATCAGTTGACTGAACTTCTCAGTCAAAAGACTCAGGCTTGTTGGATGGATAAAGAAACAAAATTCATTCTTTTTTTGTTTTCTCCAAGAACCCATCTCATCTTCAAGGACAGGCACTACATTAAGGTGAATGGATGGAAAAAAAATCCATGCAAATGGTACGAAGAAATAAGCAGGAGCTTCTATTCTAATATCTGGAAAAAAACAAAAAAAACAGGCTTCAAACTAAAACTAATCAAATGAGATTGAGTGGGTCCCTTCCTTCTGATCAAAGGAACAATTAATCAAGCATATATTACAATCATAAAAATATATTCATCAAACTCTGGTGCACCCAGCTTAATAAAAACAGTACTATAAGAGTTTAAGACACAGACTATTCCAAACTCACTAATAGTAGGGAATTTCCATACCCCATTGCTACCATTAAACATGTCAACCAAACAGAGAATAAACAGAGAGACTTCTGAATGAAAAAAATATCATATATCCAATGGAACTAACAGTCATCTACTGAATATTTCAATCAACCACCAAAGAATACACATTCTATTCAGCACTCCACAGAACTTTCTCCAAAATCGATCGACTAATGGGCCATAAAACCAACCTCAATAAATACATAAAAAGGAAAGAATTCCATACATTCTATCAGACTACAATGCAACAAAAAAAGCTTGAAATACCAGAAGAAGCCCTAGTAACTTCATGAACTCACAGAAACTAAACAGTGCAATACAAAGAATCAATAAATCCAGGAAGTGGTTCTTTGAAATGGTAAAGAAGATAAACAGACCCCTGGATCAATTAACCAAAAGAAAGAAAGTACAACTCCTAATCAACAAAACTATAGATGAAGGGGAAAACTCACAACAAACAACAAAAAGATCCAGAACATTATGAGGGAATAAATAGTCTAAAAATCTATGTGCTATTAAATATGAAAATCTTAAATAAATGTATATCTAAAATCATCATAATCACCAAAGCTAAACCAAACAGAGTTCAACAGCAGAAATAGACCCATAACATATAAGGAAATTGAAACAATAATAGAAAAATTCCCCATCAGAAAAATCCCAGTCCCAGAAGAACTTAAACAAGACTTCTACCATACCTTTAAAGATCTATGTTCAATACTACTTAAATTATTCAAAAAGATAGAAACAGAGGGAGAACTCCCAAATTTCTTCTGTGAATTCAGCATCACAATAATACCAAATTCAGGTAGAGATACAACAAAACAGAAAACTATAGACTCATATTATTAATGAACATAGATGGAAATATTCTCAACAAAATGTTTCCCAAATTATATACAGGCACACATCACAAAGACCATGCAGCATGATGGTCATTCCACCATTGCTACAGTGGGGGTATATCTTTCTTTCAGGTTGAATCATTAATTCATAGATGCCTTTTCTCTTCTTTCCTGGGGCCTGTATACTACATTCCAGGGTTGTGATAGCTAGCTGGCAGAGAGGAAGCTTTGAGCTCAGTTTAGCCTTTATTTTTCTGTGTCTTGCAAGAAAGAGTGCTGTCTTCAGCAGTTGGGTCTCATCAACTATTTCTTGTGACACATGAAGAAGAATGGCAGGAATTCCTATTGTTGTAGGAACCCTGGGTCGTAGTTGATGAACATCTCATAAGGAAGTGTCACACACCTTGACCTTGGATTATTGTGGATTTTACTAATGGCGTTATCTTGTCTTTCAAGATCTCTCCCTTCAAAACAATTTTAACATGTTTTAATTGACCTACAAGCACAGCTTAAAATATGTGCAATTATAACCACATGGGTTTTCACAAAGCCCCTAGAGATATATGTGGAAGAAAAGGTAGAATCATCAACAATGCTCCTGGAAAAGCAGATGACGGCATGAAGACTGAAAACCAGTCCTTACCTCTCACTTTGTACAAAAAACACACTCCAAATGACTAAGAACTTCAACAGCACCACAACAACAGGAACTGCTGAAGAGAAGGTACAGGGAACATTGCAGAGCGTTTCAGAGATATGACCTTTCTAAATGGTAGCAGATCAGTCAGGACATAAGGCCAGTCTTGAGGACAGAGGCAGTGGAGTCCACATCCTTCTAAAGACACTTGCTCATCCATGTTTGTTGCTGTTTTCCTCAGAATAGCTGGGAAATGAAATCAGCCCAGGAGTCACTCAACTGCTGCAAGGAAAATGAAAATGTGGTACTCATACAAAATAGAGCTTTTGCACTGTAAAGAAAAATGGAATAAGAATATTTGAAGGTAAAGTGACGTAGCTGGAAAATTATGCTGAGCTATGTGACCTAGGACCAGAGAGATAAGGTTTTTACATTGTTTCTCACATGTGCATCATAGATTCAAAATTTTGGTTTATAGGTTTATCTGTAGAAGCAATACAAGTAGAAAAAGTATATTGGGGTGGTGATGTCTTAAGGAAACTAGAGCTAGTACAGCCAAAATGTTAAGAAAGTGAATGCAGAGAACTGGTAGTGAAACCAGTCTAGAGACAGAACCTTATTCATTTAATGTTGGCACTTCAACTTATACACTTTCTTCAGGAGGTGTTTCTATTGTATGTCAGAGCACTTAGGTATGCTGCTTTTTCATTTTTATTTACTTCTAGGAATTCTTTTTTTTAAATTTCATCAATGATCTACTTACCATTGAACAGTTTAGTCATTAATTTCCATGAGTTTATGTGTTTTCTGGATTCTTTTTTCTATTGGTTTCAAGATTTATTCTATTTTAGTGAAATAGAATACATAGTGCTGTTTTAATTTTCCTAAATATATTCAGATTTATTTGATGTCCCAGGATGTCTTCTATATGTCATCCATTTCTATTTCATAGAAACTTCCACTCACTGCTGAGACTAACGCGTGCTTTATATTGTTTGCGTGGACTATTATGTAAGTAATCTGTTAGGTTCATTTAGACCTTGTTATTACTTAGCTTTGGAGTTTCCTGCTTACTTTTTGTGTGGAATTTATTATGAAAGAGGTATATTAGTGTCCAATTAGTAAAAATGGGATGATGAAGTCATTTATTATTACTGTGTTGGGGTTAATCTCTGGCTAAATTCCCTGTAGCATTGTTTTATGACATTGTACAATTTGGTTTAGTGTACAAACATTTAAATTGCAACATGCTGTGGTCGATTGTGATTGCACTCTTATTCAGAATAATGCAATCTTACATCTTCTGACTAGTTTTGGCTTAAAATCTATTTTGGTGAACATTGTAAGAGCAATATGTGCTTGTTTTCTGGTCTTATTTTCTTGGAATTCATTGTTCCTTCCTCCTCCATCTGACTATAAGTGATGTTTCAAAAAAAAAAAAACACCCCAAAATCCTGGATCCTGTTTTCTAATGCAGTTGGCAGATTATGTCTTCTGATGGGTAACTGATACAATTAATACTCAGGGTTAGTATTAGGATAAACGTATTAGTTACCATCACATTTTATTTTTTAGAGAAATTAGGAAACAAATAAATGGCCATAGAGTGGGGAGAGGCTTCTGGGGAAGAGTAGTATAATGCAGTGATATCAAGAAAGGAAAGCATATAATTAAGTAGAAGGATTAAATGGGATGAGGAATGGGAAGGCAGGGAACAGAAGAGCACAGAAGGAGGGATAAGTAACATTAACAACTTTTAGAAAAAGTCATATGGAAAACTACCATGTAAGGAAGCTTGTTAAAGTATACACATATAAATCTTAAAAGAGATTAAAAGAATTACCTTATATTAGGGGGACATTGCCCCTACTAAATTTCATAGGTAAAATAAAACCCCAATGACAGGTACGGTCTCTGCCTTTTGAAGATGTTTACTAGGGGTTTCATAGACCATCAAACAATAATGAACACTGGCCCTGTTCTTGGCTATCCACCAGAACCTGACATTAAATTCCTATTGCCAAAAAGATACTACATACATAGACAGTAAAACAATGAGAAATCAAGCTGGTGCTAACTTCAAAGCTTCATCTCTACTGACTATTTTTCATAGTTTTAGACTAGGTAGGTCACAGGACATAGAGGCTCTGAACGTAATCTTCATACTTACACAAAGATTCTTTACTCATTTGATTATCTCCACAGCTTAGATATCTTTCTTCTTTTTAAAGGCTAGATGTCATCTACTGCATTTAACTAATTATCTAGGAAATGCGAATCAAGACCACAGTATGATATGTTTCACAGCTGTTCAGATGGCTGTCATAAAAACAAAAAGAATTTGGTGAGGGTATGGAAACACTGAAGCCCTTACAAGCACACTAAGCTGGAATTTAAGAAAATGCAACTGTTCAGAAAGCAGTGTGGGTATTCTTGAAAATATGAAAATTATATGTACCGTAGGAAGCAATATTATTCCTGGGAATTCATTCATCTAAAAGAATAGAGACAAGATTCTTAAATATGTATTATTATAGATTTAATATATAATATATAAAATATATATTTTAATTCCTGTGATATAGTCAAGATAAAGAAACAATATGGATATAGTCAGCTACAATTTCCAGATATATTTCTCACTCATTTCTAAAGATTTCTATCCAGTTTCATGCTTATCCTCATGATTGGCATTGACTCCCTGTAACCTATCTTATCAGACTGTTTTCCATATTAAATACTTCTGTACTCTACCATTTATCTGTGGGCTACAAAGTTATTTTTCTTAAGTATTCAAAGTTTTCAAAAATCTGGAAATTGACTTTATTTTTTTGTCCCTTTCCTATTCTAACCTGTGATTCAGTCCAAAAGAACAAATTCTCTCAGAACATTTCAACTTCTAACCTTCTGCCTAGATTGTTAAGGAAACCTCCTTTACTTTGTCTTTTGTCTTTCTAAAGTTCCATTTTCTTCTCTATAATTTTCTTTAAGCTGCTTTGCTTGTGCTTTCCAACAGGGAGGCTTAGCACTCGCACTTCAGTGCTCAGAGACCCAAAGGCCATCCAGGAAGGAGGATTGGACTCATTTCCATAAATTCTCTCTGGTTAGAAAATAAACAAACTCCCTGGTCCCTTTGATATGTTTCTCTATCCTCCTTTTATAGAATTCTTCTCCTGGCCTCTTCCCATAAGCATGTGGATGAGAACTCAACACAAGGTATAAAGAAAACCCTGGGGACATATGGGAGGTGTCCCACCCTGGGGGACCAGGGTGGTGTGGCTGACTTTCCACATCCTAGTATTCAGTCTTGACAACCCCGGCAGTTTGTTTATTAGCTTGCAAGCCTAGAGCTGAGACTGC
Organism: Eospalax fontanierii; assembly: GCA_035773235.1. Lineage (NCBI taxonomy): Eukaryota > Metazoa > Chordata > Mammalia > Rodentia > Spalacidae > Eospalax > Eospalax fontanierii. The sequence goes on from CM069524.1 coordinate 90,135,940, forward strand.
TGGCTCACTTTATTCCTCTGCTTTGGGAGTGTCACTGCATTACACTGCCTGCTGGAGAAAAGCTAGAGGCTCATTTGCAGATTTTCCTCTGATTTAGTGTTTGTCTTAGAGGCAAGGTTTAACTTTATCCCTCATGTTAAAAAATTACACTGAAATCAGAAATCTGTTCAGCATTTGTTCTCTTCAAACATTTAAAAAAATCTTAAACTGACCAGGACAAAGGTCTATGTAAATAATAACAATAATTTGGGCTGGCTTACTTTCCCCAGAAAGGAAGGGGGGGAGATAACATATAATAATAATAATAATAATAATAATAGCAAGAGGAGAAAAAGAAGGAGAAAGAAAGAAAAAGAAGAAATAGTGACAGCTAGAGAATGAACCAGGTAAATGGAATCAACTATCAAATGGAAACAAAAATTCAGTAATTAAAATTATAGACATAGATCTACTACTACTTGTGAGGACATTGTAAAAGAAGAGAATGAGTCAAAAAAGAAGTAGAAACTGAGACTTAAAACAGTTAAATATGTAATATAGAGCACAAATACGTAACTGAAGCATTAGAGTTATAGGAAAAAAACAATCAAAAGTTATTATACTACCTTTAAAATTATCTATGCTTTGCGCATTAAACCTTTTGATTCACAGTATATACACTTACTTTTTGTCATATGTTTGTGCATTATATATTGAAATAAGTTGTGTGGATTCCAAGTTTAAGAGTTGATAGATAAGAAAGCAAATTCTTAGCACTGAATAACATTAATAAATTAATATCCAGAATATGTTAGCTGAGGTAGATGGAGTTATTTTCCTGCCGAGCTAGAGGCATTCTATCACTGTCTTTGGAAAACCCTGGATTTCTCAGTTTTTGATGGAATATTAGGACAGTAGGCTTTCTGGCATGATCTTTAAGGTCTGAAATTCCCTTGGTAACCCCTGAACCAGTTTGTTACTGATGATTTCCACCCAGCATAATCAGTTAGACAGCCCTGCTGGACCAGAGAGGCCTAAATGACTCCACTGGGAACTTCTGCCTTGAGGTTTCCTGGAGCACAAACTGGTGATTCAAACAGACAAGTGTACCACATATGCCTGGGCATCCTAGTAAGCTTGAGCCTAGATTTTTCTAAGACTTCTAAAGCTTGCCTTCTCTCTTTCTCTTGCTGTATTTTCTCTTGGGTCTGCAGTAAAACGACTTACAGAATTGCATGATCTATGACTGTTCTTTCACATTTTCAAATTTATGAAATTTTTGTTCTTTGCTTAGGTAATAAGTCTTCTAAATACAAATGATAACAAAAAAATGACAGTCCTTGACTGATGGCCAGCCCCTTGTCAGAGTAATCAGGAGTGAATAATGTTTCTAACTTGATTTAAAAACCATTGCCTAGAATTTCATTGAACAGTAACTTTTCAGTTGTTAGGTAAGTGAAGCATTTGTTCAATCTGCAAATTATAAAAATGTACTGAAAAAAATTGTAGAAAAAACAAATAAATGGAAAAATCCCATATTTATGTACTGAAAGATTTAATATTGCTATTATGTCAGTACATTCCTAAAAATCAACCTATTTTCATGGTGATCAAAATACACTGTATGAAATTTTAAAAGAATTAATAAAATATTTTTAAAAACCCAACGAACTATCAAATAAAAATCACTTGAAAACTGGAGTAGAGTATGACTTTTGTTATTTAAAAATAAATCTTCTGAAAATTTAATAAAGTGCATTTTAATGACATATAGTAATTTTTCTCAAAAATTATTCTAAAATGTATTACAGAGTTTTAGAAAAAATAATGACAGGAAAATTATATCAAGGGAAAATATCATAGCTGCATTATAATTATAGTTATGGTCAAGTTACATAGATCTGATTTATAAATTGGATATTTGTATTCTCTAAGTACTGAATTATGAGTAGGCAGTAGACACACTGATGATGAAAATCTTCACTGACAGGAAGAATTTATGAATACTGAGTAGTTAAGAATAAAATGATTAAAATAAAATAATACATGAGTAATTATAAATCAATCAATAAAATATTGATTATCTAAAATGATCATAGCTAGACACATTTGTTGGAAATGCATTGCTAATTTACTATATATATGTAAATGTACTTTCAATCTTATTAGAGGTATACAGTTTCTGAAATTTTGTGTGTGTCTGTGTATTTTTGGGACAGGTCTCCCTGTAGCTCCAGTGGGCTTGGGACTTGCTATGTAGACCAGGCAGGCCTTGAACTCACCTGCCTCTGCCTCCTGAGTGCTGGGATTAAAGGCATGTGCCACTATGCCTGACGCAGTTTCCAAATTTTGATAAAACTTAAGAAGGCAGAAAATTCTCCACGCTGACAGATTTGTCACAACTTAAACATTTTAAGGAAACCAAAAGAACATAGAGGTAAATAATTTTAAATGATAAAATGACACTTAATCGGTAACTTTCATGTTCAAATACTCATTTAAATTATAACTTTCTGTCAGTGAGTTACTGCTGTTGTTCCACTAGGGACAGATATTTTAAAATTAATAAAAATTGCAAATGAAAACAAAATAATATAGTTTTATAATATATTATTTATCTATAGTCATCTTATGTCCATAACATATATTAATCTCTTTACATATTTTTTCTGTTTATCTTTTCATCAATTATAAGAATTATTTTTATGTATCAGATAATGGTTTTAAGCTCACATGTGCTGCCACTGTATTTTGTTGCTTTGTGGGGCTTTGCTTTACTTTTACACATTTAAGAACATTTCTTCAGCCACGCGTACTGGTATATATCTTTTAATCCCAGAACTGTGTGTTTATGGCTAGCTTAGTCTGCCTAGTGAGTCTGCAACAGTCCAAGAATACATTGTAAGACCCTTATCTCAATAATAATAATAATAATAATAATAATAAATAATGCTATTAGTAGGTAAAATTGTTAATTCTATTATCAATGTTACTATTATTTTTTCAATCTGGTTAATATATTTCTATTGTCTTGAGGGTAAGAAAATGTTCCTTTCTTATGACAGAAAGATACTAAACACTTTATCTTCTAGAATATTTATGAAATATAAAAGTTAACAATAAAATTTAATTCTTACACAAGTAATAAATTTAATTTTCTTGTCTTGTTGGTTGTCAGCATTCTTCTTTTATTGATATTCATTCATGGAAATATCAAGCTGTTAAAACTTGTCAGAAGTGTACTGGCCTTATATAAATAGGGGAAGTTCTGAATCACATTATATTCTCTTGGTAGCTCTCTTCTTCTTACTGCCCAAAGTTAATTAATGTGGTTTGTCATTAACCTTGCTATCTGCTTGAATAAATCTTGCCAGTTTGACTGTTGGTCTTCCATATCAAATTACAATTACATTTTCACTTTTTTAAGGGCCCTTAGGCTGTTTTGGGGTATGTACTCAATCTATGAAGATATTTTCAGGAAATTTCAAATTCGTAGCATTCAGTATCCTAATTCGTGCATGTGTATTTCTTTATTCATTCATTACTTCTAGCTTATTCTTTTTTTTAAATTTTCTATGTAGAGTTTTTTCTGGTCTTTCATAGGTGAATTTTCTCATTAACTTTTGATGTATTTCTTAAATTACTTAGTACTAAAAGGCAACATTACTGATATGTTGACAGTGTGTATGGATATCTTCATTAAAATCATTATTATATAGAGATCAGTTGGATATTCCATGCATAAAATCATCTCTAAACATATCTTTGCCTTATTATACTTAATGAATTTGTTTTATTGAAAAATGGGAAAAAATACCACATTCACTAAATTTTAAAGGTCATTTCTAAGTCCTTTTGGGAACCTAGACACAAAAGCAGATTCATTAATTTTTTAAAAAAGCAGGAACATCTGTAGAAAACCTTGTCTATATGGGGAGGGGGATACCAACTGTTATCCTAAACTTGGAAATGAGAAAATGATATGTCTTCATCTTTTCTTCTCTATTATATCAATAACAGGCAATGGTCTTACAAATATTTTATCACATTTTAATAACTGATCCTGAAATGTGCTAAAGACATCAAGTTTGTACTTAGCAAAATGTAAATAAGGAGGTAATCCTTTCTATATCTGGGAAAAATATTTATAAGATTTATATAATATTTTCTATGTAAATTTCACAAATCAAGCTGTCTTTGCAGAATAATTTATTTATGGAACCATATATAATTTAAAACTCAATATTTTAATTGGTTATATGTGTTCAGATCTTCTGCTTGTGTCAGTTGTCTTTTTCTTAGATTTTGTCCATTTTATCTATATTTTAAATTAAATGTTTTACTCTATATTTGAAGTAGCATGTTTGCTTTATTTATGTTGAGACTCAGTTTCTAGATCTGTCTTGTTATAGGATAATATTTATCTTTTCAAGATTCATTGATTTCCTACCTGACTGTATATTTTGCCTCTGTTACTATTACCTTTTGCTGCCTTTTTGTTCCTTTGAATTTAGTTTCCCAACCTTTTGTCACTTCTTATAATAGAAGTCTACCCTGGTGATTTTCTATGTATCTCTTTTAAATTAATATACATACGGAATGATGTATATTCCATCAGCACCTCACCCAGACAAACAAGCAAACAAAAACCTACTTTGCCTTAGGTGTCCACTTTTAATATTGACTGTTACCTTGTAACTTTAAACATTTATTTACTTCTACTACTGTAAAAGTATATAGGAGATTGGCTGGGGTTTGTAATGATCTCCTGTATACTGAGAGCGAAACATTTCACTGGGGTTATTATAGGAGTAAACTCAGTAATATTTTGTTCATTTAAAAGAAATTTACATATTTATTTTATGACAACATATGAATATGTTATATTTATATAACATTGGAACTTGAAAATAAATTTTATTTAAGTATAATATTCTGCAGATGTCATTTTGTCATTTGATTTATTATCACCACTACATAAGATTTCACTTTCGCTTCTCAAATCAATTAAAGAAAAACTGCACTACTATCTCTGAATTTACTGTGAAGTTTGCTGGTTCTTTCTTAGGTATAGTTTTATTATACGTCTTCATACACAATTTTGGAATTTAAAATTTTTCTTCTGAATTGGAGTTTTAAATGTTAACATTTCCACTAATTTCTTTGAATTTACTTTGCTTATATTATCATAATTCTGTAATACATATATATTTTGTTGTGATTTGCATTTCCTTATTGTATTTATTTCTTTTCTATTTTATTATTTCTTTATTCTTACATTTTATTCTGTTTATTATCCTGCATGAGAGTGTCAAGTAGGTATTATTATTTTCTCTCTTTGTTCTGTTGGACTGTTTATTATGCATACCTAGTCTTCCATTACTTATTAACCTAGAGAATAAAACATGAATATTGACCTATAGTTAAAATAATGGAATCATTGCCATTTAAAAAAAATGAAATTTCTTTCTATTCTGAATGTCTGTGTGTCTGCATGTCACTGTTCTAGACTTTACTTTGACATGTGCTTTACAGATTCTCAATACACTGTTACTAATTTAAATAATTATTTCTGTTAGTACAGATTCCACTCATATAGTATTTTTTCTTTCTTTGGTCCTGCACATCATCTGTACTTCCATCTCAGATTCAACCTTATTTGTGATCAGAGAAAGCTTTGAGTTTTCTGGTTACTTTCTTTTATTGCTTGTACCTCATGAAGGGAAATCCAGGGCAGACAGTTCATGTCACCATCACCATGAAACAAAAGAGTTGAATATCAATAATACGGGGTAAGACGAGGCTGACATGCTCTCCAAGGACAGAACCTTGGTTACTTACTTCCTCCCAAAAGACCCAATTTCCTCCCTTTCACCACCTTCCAAGAATGCTAACATGTGCGTAAACCATCAAGGGATTTATCCATGAATTAGGTCAGAGCCCTTGGGATGTATTTGGCTCTTGACATACCATCACAGCTATAGCTAGAGATATTTTCTAATCCCTTAGGTGTCTTTTAATCCAAATTATTTGCAATCAGCATTTACTCTCCAGGATGATGATTCAAGATCTTCCTTTTGTTTGAAGCTTGAAATAAAACACTGGCCTCCCAATCTTCAGTCCTTTGTAAACTGCTCAGATATGTCTGAGTAATGAAGATTATCCTAAAGAGAAATGTTTCATATTTTGACATACCTGAGTCTTGTTGATTTCTTTCCTCCTAGAAACCTGAGCTAACATTGAACATGTCAGAGACACATCTCTCTAAAGTACCAGGACAGGAAATAAGTGCATTTAAACACTGCTAAGCAGTATTAAGTATTATAAATACTACTACAGTTGTTATTTCTATGTTCAACTTTTATCTAATATTTATGATAAACATGACTTTAATGTTTTTTGTAAAGGATTACAATTTCTAACACAGGACCATTTGACAGACCATTTCCCTGTGTCTGACAACCTTGAGTGGAGACACTATCAGACCAGCAGCATCTTTACTGCCAACTAGCTGAATGGCCCTGATGGCATATCAGAAATTTTGAGCACTTGCAATCCCTCTGAGCAGCTTCAGTAGTTGTAAAGGACTGCAAGAACCTTGACAGAAGACATGCTCCAAATGTACCACAGTAGACACTCCACACAGACCTTGGAGAGCAGCCCTCTGTGCACAGCTAACACAGTTTTGATTATGTATTTAACTGATATTTCCTAGTTGACTTGGCCCATCTCTGTGCTATTTCTGGAGTCACATCAAAAAGTCTGATAAAAGATTTCCCCTAAGTCAACTTTTCTTGCCTACCTTTCATATGCATCATTAGAATGGGACACTGGGCTATTAATCCAACGATGGTGGAAATAGCCAAAAGCAGCAGCTGCCATGGCTGCTGGAGAGGCTACTGAAAGAGGAATACTGAAGAGATAAGGAGAGCAATGGGAGTAGGGAGAACTATAAACAGAGAATTGAGTGTCTGTGGGCCACAGTAAATGGAAAAGTTAAAGAGACCGACCATATTTAAGGATCAAGAGCTTTAAGACTAGCTTGCCAAGAGCTGAAACACTCACACTGGTAGCTGTGTCCCAAGCTCCTGAGTTCTTGTCTGGAAATGTTAACACTAGCAAGCACTTCGTGATACAACCTGCTGCTGTCTGCTCTTCCTATTCATTGCTGTGACAAGTTGTATTACATAAACTGTCATGCTCCAGGGTTACTGACGGCTAAAGCCTGAGCTATAAGCTTCTAATCTAGTAATAGTACCTAAATCATTAAGTCATTGCCTGCTAAAGCATGGAGTAATGGAGTGCTGGTTCTCAAGGTTTGTAGCTGTAAGCTTCTGGGTTTCACAGTCTACTTGGTAGATCTTCAAAGATGTAGGACTGCCAGCTATGGAAGAAATTCTCCTTCCCAGCCTGTGTGTTTTTCTCTGGATAGATCAAAGGACCATAGATATTTAATGTAGTTAAGGTATACACATATTTTAATCAATTTATGTAGCCTGTTTTTTCCCTTCTTTCAATGAATCAAGAAAAAAATCTCATATTTTGTTGGAGGCCATGGGTGCAAGATGTTGGCTGGCATTGTCCGTCCCTCAGGGGAAGGGGCAAGGAAGAGCAGACTCAATGACACAGACACTGGGAGAACGTGGAACCATGACTTCATTTAATTTTAGAAGGAAACAGGCTTTATACTTTTGCCAGGGAGCCTGCCTGTCCTGGCCTGAATCATCCTACATATCCATCCTTTTAAATTTTTTTGGATGAGTTTTAGTGGGTTGTTCCACCTTGGGGAAGCCCAGCATTCAAGACTGTTCCTGTCTTAGGTGGGTTCCTCAAGCATTGAGTTTTACCTGTCATTGGCATACAAATTGATATTAGTACCTTGGCATTGGCATCCTTGTAGAGAGCCGCGGATTGCCGCATCTTAAAGATGGCGCCTGCTCCTGCCTCCCACCATCCCGAGGGTGGGTGCTCTCTGGAGCAAACAGCTCCATAATTGGCTGTGGCTGAGGTCTGGCCCTGCTTCCGCATGTGTGCACCTATCTGCTTTCACCACGTGGTAGTTTGGGGTTGGCTGGCAGGAGGGGATTTAACTCTGTGGCGGGCTTTCCCTGGGAGGAGAAGTAAGGGAGGAGAAGTAAGGCAGGAGAAGTAAGTCAGGAGAAGTAAGTCAGGAGAAGAAGTAAGTCAGGAGGAGAAGTAAGTTAGGAAGAAGAAGTTAGAAAGTTAAGAAGCCAAAAGGTTGTTCAAGGTTCCTGAATAAACTGCATTTGGAAGAGTCCATGGTCGCGTTTTCCTTGCTGGACGAGAGACAGACGCGACACCTCCTGTCTTAGGTTGCCCAGGCTAGAGGAAGCCTTACCCATCCCTGGCTACCAGCCCTTAGAAGGGTCTTACCCGGGTACATTTATCTGGGTGGTAGGATGTTAGATAGTATTATGTTGTATTTCCATAAGCCATGTGTGCTCACTTCCTGGGGCGGTGGGCATGCTCATCAGGACCTGAAGAGATGTTTTGTTGTTTGCATGCTGCTGGGATTGATACTGCAACAAGCACTTAGAGAGAATTAGTAAGGTGATACATATACCTCCCAAGATGTCATAAGTGGTGATCCAAGAGGGGTCAAAGAGGGTTTTAATATTATTCCAGATTTTGGACAGAAAGAGTTATCAAATTGGATTGTGTCATATTTAGATGGGATATTTGTTGATTGAGGAGGACAGAATATTTTAGAAACTGGTCTGACCAGTGGCCTGTAATATATTGAACCAGTGTAGCCCTCTCTTGGGATGCATCATTTACTTGGTATGGCGTGAGGCAGAAGGATTTAAATCGGGGATCACATGCCAGGAACATCATCTGTCTAAGTATTTGGGTTTCCTCGGCAAGGAGGTCAAGTTTTTGTTGAAGGATATGGATTGCATGATAAAGATGCTGATTAAGGAGTTCCTGTGTACGTAAAGCCTTGAGCAGGACACAACCTCATTTAATGCCTCAGCTGTGGTAATTGTTTGACTTAAAGCTTGACTAATATTCCAAGTCCCATTTATGTTAGCAAGCGTAGTAACTGGATCCAGATGTGGTAACCCAAGTGTAGTGTTAGTCATAAATAAGACAGGAAATGTGGGGAGTCTATGTCCATAGGCATTAATATGGGGGGCAGGGGCAATAAAGCCCAAAGATTGGCAGCCTGGGTGCTGAGAAGAACGGACATTAGAAGAAGGGAATACATAACCCAAACGTGTCATTGGCAGCTCCTAGATCTGTGGCCAGGTGTACATCTCTTGAGGGCACCTGTGTTGGTGGAGTTGCACCCTGTGGAAAGACATAAGCATATCCTCACCCCCCGGGTCAGAAGGGGGAAAGACAATTGCCAGACCTGTGTTAAGGGTCTGGACTCCACCTTAACATGGGTAGTGGTGTCTCCTGAGGCAAGAAGGCCCAATGTTTATATGCTGGGCTTAACCCCTCGTCATCAAAGGTCAGAAAATTTAAATGAAATAGAACCTCAACTAGTGTTAGGTTAGGGTCCCTGTGAAATATTTTTGTGCAGGGCTTCCTTGAGTGTTCTGTTAGTTCTCTCCACGATGACTTGACCCTGTGGGTTATGTGGGATGCCAGTAGTGTGGGATATTTCCCAAGAATTAACAAATTCTTCAAATACATGTGATTTGTAAGCGGGGCCATTGTCTGTCTTAAGAGCCCATGGAACCCCCATAATTGACATTGCTGATTTTAACATTTTTGTGGCATTGGAGGCTTTTTCACCTGACATTGCTAAGGCATAGATAAAACCAGAGTAAGTATCCACTGTCACATATACATATCTAAGGTTGCCAAAGGCTGCATAGTGAGTAACATCCATCGCCAGAGCATGTTGGGCATCAACCCTTGAGGATTAACTTCCATCCTTTGTAGGGGACTCCATGAAGCAACTGCTGCATATGTTGCACAAATCCTAGATAAATGCTTACACTGAGCAATTGGCAGTTCAGGAAATAGTTTATGCAGACTTTGTGGTGTTAAACAAAATTGCTGGCGCAACATCCTAGCTTGCTCTAGAATATCCATTGAAACTGATATGATCAGGGTATCTGCAATTTCATTGCCTCTAACTAAAATCCCTGGCAACCGGGTGTGTACCCTGATGTGAGATATATACCATGGCCCTATTCTTTGAAGTAGAGTATCTTGGATTAGGAGCATGGTTGTAGTAATTAGACTCAGGGAGATTTTTATTTTTGAAAAGGCTAGCATTTTAAACTTGAGGGAGCAATACTAACTAAGCAAGTCTTTGACCTTCCTTAATTACTGATATCCCGTCAGGAGAATGAGTCATGATCTTTATCTTTCCTTCAAACTCTGCATCAATTAGCCCTGGGGCTACCATAATCCCTTTCAATGTAGCACTGCTTCTTCCTAGCAATAGTCCTATCATCCCCTTGGGTAAAAACCAAACATTCTTAAATAAACCTTGACTAGACATATATTTTGTTCTTCAGACTATTTGAACTATTACCTCATAAATTTTAAGATTACATATACATAGTTTTCTCTCATCCTTTATATACCATAACATATCGACTCAGATCTTCAATCACTTGTGTAGATTTTCTCATTTAAAAAATATCTCCATTCCCATATCTTTTTAACATCATCTTTCACTCTTTCATTTTTTTTTCTTAGTACCATGAGATGTAATAACATTAAGAAATTAATTTTGGAAAAATTACATACAGCTTAGTAGGAGGATTGGCTGGATACTCAGGTGAAGGTCCAGTGTTTTCCCCTTTTACATCTGGGACACAAGCCTGGCTCCTTTTTAGGAGTGTTGGCACTTTGTTTATAAGGACATTGCTTCACTTGATGTCCCAGTTGTCCACACCCAAAACAACTTCCTAGGAACACTTTATCATATTGGAGTTTACAATCTTTAGCATAATTACTGAGGAATTTTAGGCAGAGGTTGTTATCTATCTTCTCCAAGAACTGTTAATTGTGTTAGTGACTTATTCATTGGTGTGAGAAAATAGAGAATTCCATGTGCTACTTTTGCTGTAGACATGCTACATCATAAGATGAATAACCTCTGTTGAAATTAGTTTATACCTTAGCTATTCTCAACAGCACAATGTCCTTACATTGAGGCTGTTTTGTTCTCCTTTTTGCTTGTCACAGGGTCAGGTGGCCAGCCTGAATCTGTACAAGTCCTGAAGAATATCCTGAGACAACAGGATTGAGTCTGAAGCCAGATAGCCAATCCAGCTCCAGAGTTAACCTCTCAGTGTTATCAATATGATTTACTCACAGAGAGAAAAACACAAACAACAACAACAACAAAAAAACACATTTGTTTTTCTTTAACTCAATGCTTTGCATGGGACAGAAAAGCTGTTGAGTTCAGTAACTTCTAGCAGGAATGAAAACTTCCGTCCTTGAAGCAGTTTCCATTGCTATCACCTCTGCCGAGTAGCAAAACACAATAGTACAGTTGATACCTGGTGCTGTTAGGACAGGACACAACTGTCTGATTGGGAAAAGATGAGTTGTGCTTGAATTGTTTAAAGATATTCATGAGAGATGTGGGTGTGAATTGAACTCACAGCCTTAAGTATGCTAGGCAAGCATCCTATCAGTTATCTATTTTCCCAGCCCAGGAAACTGGGAAGTAAAAAAAGACTGAAATTCGATTCAGTAATTGCAGAAAACTAAGCACCCCAGGGCAGGATTCAGAATTGGTGGATTTAAATGATCCACCTGGTAATTAAGGAACCCAAACTTGTAATAATTAAGGGGCAAGTAGAGCCTTCTAACAGCAGAAAAAAAGGCTCCTTATCTCCATTTCCAGCAGTAGTAATAACAGTCCCCATTTCCTCCAAAATATCTCTGCCCCAGAGATTGTGGGGTTACATTGGCCACAATAGGATTAATCATGCCTTTATTCACATCTAGATCTTTCCATTGAACTAGCAGGAGGATAACTCATGAGTCCTGCTGGCCCCCCAAACTGTTACTAGGGAAGCCTGGCTTAAATTTAAAGGCCATATCATAGATTTGCTGGAAATAAGCATATTGCCCAATAGTGGCCTGGGAGACAGGTTCAATAAATTATCCCCTGCCTGTGAGCATATCAAGGGTTGTATTTTTTCCATATTGTAGTCTTGCTTGGTTTTCAGCCTGATCATCATAAGCAGAGCACCAGTTATGAAAGTCAGATGGTTCCAAAATGGCCTTCAGAAGGTTATACCAGTCATAATGGGTCTGGAGTTGCATAGAGCATTGCCTCAATACCTGCTCAAAATAAGGAGAATCAGGACCAGACTCATGGGCTGCCCTGTGGATGAATGAGAGGTCTGTGAGTGTTGCCTGCTATCCGTGCCAGGTGTTGGCTAGCATGGTCAGGTCCCTCAGGGGGTGGGGGTAAGGAGGCGCAGAGTCAAAGACACAGACCCTGGGAGAAAGTGGAGCCATGATCTCATTTAATCTTAGAAAGGAAAAGGATTTATACATTTGTCAGGCTTTAGTCATTTGACGTGCTTCATTCTGGTAGGTCCTGAACACCTGACAATCCGAAGTTCATTGCTCTCATTGGTCTTGGATGGCTGCTAGCCTGGGAGCTTCCCAGGTTTGATCCCAGGAAGTGTTCACTGTGCACGCATGCTCAATATCGGATCTGGCTTGTTCTAAGCCAGCAGGCCGGTAGCCTGCCTGACCTTGCCAGAATCATCCTACATGTGAGTGGAGTAGGAATCCAGTGCTGAGCCTTTGCATTAAGGCCTACGTTAAAAGGGAAAGCCTGGAGAGTTGGAGTTGTTGGGGGCAATCCCTGAGCAGGTCACATGGCAGGGCCAATGGTATCAATAGGAGCTGAGCCACGTGGGAGTTCACTCCAGGGGTAAATAGGTGGGGATGTAGGATTATCAGGTGAGGTGGGAGCAAGCTCAATGGGAGTAACAGGGCAGGGATCCACCTTGCAAGAAGGCTCCCCAATATCTGACTGATAACCACAAGAGCCACTCCCTTGATTCTCATAGCAGGTAACCACAAGAACCACTCCCTTAATTCTCATAGCAGGTGACCTTGCCAAGGCCTACACTGTACCATGCCCTTCATAAAGAAGGAGACATACTTCCCTATTCCAAATGGACAAACAAAGAAACATGTAGTCAAACAGCAGAAAATGAAAGAGAAAGCACAGGCAATGGAAGTGCGCCAAAACTCACTGAAGAAGGGGCATCCAAGCCAAAGTCACTAAAAAAAGGGATCAGAACAGCACTTGAGAGCGAATAAGAAGGTCTGAATTCCTAGCGGAACTAGACGCAATGCAAGAAACAGAGGCAACAGGCAAAAAAGAAAAGCCAAAAAATGAAGACAAGAAGCACAAAAGTCGCCAGTGGCAGATTCAGGTGATTAGCCACATTGGGAATCAGATGTTGGAAGCCATGGGTGCCAAATGTTGGCTGGCATTGTCGGTCCCTCTGGGAAGGGGCAAGGAGGCAGAAAGTCAACCACACAGACCCTGGGAGAAAGTGGAACCACGATCTAGTTTAATTTTAGAAAGAAACAGGCTTTATACTTTTGCCAGGCTTAGGGGAGGTCTTTATCTGATCATCTGACATGCTTCATTCTGGTAGGTCCTGAACTCCTCTGATGATCTGAAATTCATCACTCCCATTGGTCCTGGAAGGCTGTCAGGGCCTGAGAGCTGCCCGAGGTTAGGTCCAAGGAGGTGTTCACTGCACATGCATGCTCAATACCGGTTCTAGCCATTTTAGGCCAGCAGGCCGGGAGCCTGCCTAGCCTGGACTGAAACATCCTACAATATTTCAAGGTGAAGAGTTTATCTTCTGAACAATAATGTTGTGGTTTGGGGGCAGAAGAAAAGCAAAAAGAAACAAATAAATACATAAACAATAAATAAAAAATATTAAATTATCCAGAGAATTGCAAGAAATGACTTATTAGATGGGGAGAGTGTAAGTCAGGAAGTGGTTAACCATTAAAAAATATGAAGAAGATGTTTGGTTTCAAGGCAAAACTCAATATAGATATATAAATCATGTCACAGGGAGTATAAATTCCAAGTCTATTAAAGAATTAAATGCATATTATGAAGAATTAAAATGATAATATTTTTATAATTGTCCAGGATAAAACATTCTTTTAAAATATTTTATTCATTATTTTATATGTATAAGTATACTGCCTGCATGTATGTAAGTACACCCACTTTGTACAGTGGAGATCAGAAGAGAGTGTCTGATCTCCTGGAACTGGAGTTACAGAGACCTGTTAGCAGCTATGTGGCTGCTGGAAATAGAACCCAAGTCCTCTGTAAGAGCAGTCAGTGCTCTTAAAAACTAAGTCATCTTTCCAAGCTGTAATTCTATTTCTTTAGAAAATCCTAATAAAATTATCAGCAGCTCTCATTTCACATTGTTTATTAAATGTAACTTTCTTAAGTAAATATTCCTCAACTCTGGTTTCGAGCATGTGTTAGACAGCTGAGCATGCGATAGACAGCTGCACCTAAATGTAAATGGCTATTATCCTTCAACTAAACTCATTCTGTCTATTTGGATAATTATCTTGTTTTTCCAGACTGCCATATGATCAGATAACAATGTTATTTTATTATTTAGATATCAAAACATCTGTATAATTACAGGAAGTGGAAAAAATTTGGCATTTACTTCTTATTTGCCTATTCTTGAATTTCCTCAAGAAATGTATTATCAAATTTATTAGAGTCCAAGATCTTTTTTAATAATTCAATGTTTTGATATTCAAAGCTTTAAATGTATTTTAAATGCTTTCTAAATATAGTTTTATATTAAGTGATAAAATTTTTCTGAAAATACCCATATAGAAATGATACCACAAATTACGTGTTCACATACTCAAATCAATCTTACAGAAGTAATGTTTGAATATTTCTAAATTAGTTTATATATATATTGAATAATAATGCATATTTCCCTTTATTTAGTTCTTTCAATTGATTTCCTGTTTTAGTTAATAGGAGTTATAACTTTGAATGTTTCAAAGATAAAATCATCTCCCCTGATTAAATAGTCTTAATTGCAATTCCTTCACTAATTACCATTATGAATATTAATATCAAGAGTGCACTTTTATTATCTTAAAAAACATAGATATTACTTCTTTTCATTATTCTTTTAAAATTGATATTTGCATTCCTATACAAATAATTTAATTTGTTTCCCTACCTCCTGAAGTTGCCTTTGTTTGTATCTCTTGGAAATTAGAAACTTGATTGCATACAGATTAAACATGAATCAGGACAAAAATGAAACACACTTTCACTTCATCAGAAATAAACTATGCTTTATGCTTGAATATTATATACATATATCTATGTAACTTTTCATATTTAAGTATCTATAGATATTTATGCTATTTAATAATAAAATCAAAAGGTATATAATATAGAATGATATAATAACATTTGAACTTAATAATAGGAATGACTGATGGTACAGTATGCACAAATTAATATTTATTATTCCCTTTTATGTCTTCAGATATTTGCTTCTTTTGTTCTATAAAAATCAAACATATTCTTATACTTTTGACTGTATTATGCATAAGAAGCCAACTTTGAATCATTTATCATGGAACATATTTAATTACACACGATTTTACAGAATACAGATGTTCACCACTGTAAATGATTCCAAAGATGAATACAATATATTCACAATGATTTTAATATTTATGGCAACATGTCCCAAATAATTTGTAGAAATATAATATGCCAACATTTCAGTATCGTATTTTATTGAGTTTGACAGCGTGTATTTTAATCTCTTCATTTATAATATCATATTCCTTGCATGAAGGGAATAGGACAATGTTCATTCAATTTCATAACATTTCAAATCAGGGAACATTTTCAAAATTGAGCTTTCTCTTCAGAAAACTTTTATTTTCATGAGAAATTGGGTCAGATTGTTCCATGGCAAATGAGTATTAAAAAAAAATCATACCACGAAGAATGTAATGCAGAATTTTATATTTTTGTATGTACAGTTAGAGACAATTGCCAAGGAATGTTCAAACTGTTGCAATAGATGTAAATTCAAGAAACAGTGTTCAATTCTGATGTCATCTGTTCAGTTAATGAGAAGTCAGGAAAATAATTGTTCTTTTGAATACTTAAAAGTGCTGTCAAGATCACTTTCTGAAAATAATCTCTTTATTCTCTTTGTAATAGAACATACAAGTGTATGATGTATATATAAAGTACCTAGAAAATACCATTTCAATGTCAATTAAAATGTCTGTAATATCCTTTTAATTAATAATATGATAAAAAGAATTTGAAGCAGTCACAGACAAGATTGCTCAGTGGTGAAAGGCACTTGCTGACCACCCTGGAATCCTAAATTCAATATCCAGGTCCCATATGGTGTAAGAAGAGAAAAATCTCCCTCAAATCCTCTAATATCCACAACCATATATCAGCACATATGTATATGTGGTTTCTGTCTATATATATATCATCCAAATAAATACTAAAATGCACCTTGAAACTGGTTGTGGTATTGGATTAAACCTGAAATCCCCTAAAAACCTCTACTCAAAAATTGATTTCAAGGCCATCCTTGGCTGTGCAGTGACTCTTATCTCAAATAAAACAAAATAAATAAAAAGTATCTTTAACTTAAAAAAATGTCCTAGCATGGAATAATTTCTTGTGAATTATAAAACAAGTATATTTATCATCTGTGTCAGGCAAAACCTGTTTCCATACAACATCCAATTTTTAAGCTACAATTATATTACTAGTTATCACAGCTGGAATGCTATGAATACATAGCTGCATTATTTGTATGCTTTCTAGGAGTTACAAATGGCAATGAAAGTGAAATGTAATTAAATCACACAAGTCAGTTTCTCAATCACATTAACCATATTTAAATTTCCTGAGAGTTATGGATCATAGAAACTTGCTGGACAGCACTATACACAGCTGATTCATACCAGTTAATGGAAGCATTTTCTATAAACAATCATTTACTAAATACTTTACTCTTTGGAAAGTATATAGTCTTCCATACAACTACTGAATTCTTCTTTTATAGTGGGAAAGCAGCTTTACATAGTAATTAACTGATCATCAAAATGTGCTCAATAAAACTTTTTAATAAAAGAAAGTGGCATATCATATTTTGCCTGAAGAATGTTTATTGCTTAATTCCATTTACATTAACATTTGCCTTGAATAATCTAAGTGAAACTTTAAGTACTCTCCCAAATACACAATGTACATACCATCAGAATATTACATATGTTAGGAATTATGTTCAACGGGTTTTAGATCATATAAAAATGGCTAGTAGCTAAGTATTATATACATGTAATGTGTTTTATATGTAGTCATTAGCTACAATAAAAAATGGACCATTTTTATATTTTCCACACAATTTAGTAGGTAGTTCTATTCAAAGTTTAGATAATTTATATTTACCTTCTCATTAAAAATGTATTTAGGAGACTTAATTTTTTTTTCCACTCCACAGAAAATATTAGGTAGCTACCCTCCTATCAAAGAGGATTTACTTAATATTTTAATTTCTTGAATTAGCCCAAATTTGATCTTTAAAAATTACATATGTATCACTTTTTAATTATTTGCATGTGTATGATTGTGCAAGTGAGTTCAGGTTCCAGCAGAGACCAGACAAGGTTGTCAGATAGGGTGGAACTGGAGCTACAGGAATTGTGAGCCCCCCTACAAGTGTGCTGAGAACCAAATGAAGTTCCTCCGCAAGAGCAGTAAGCAAGCACTCTTAACAGCTGAGCCCTGTCTCCAGCCCCACAAACTTCATTTTGAGCTTATGAATTTATTTCTCTATTATGTCTTTAAATTTACACTATATCTCTTCTTCTGTACTTGAGATATTTTTTATTCCATGCTAACTCAAGCTGAAGTCATTGCATACATATATAATTCTAAAATTCGTCATGCAAAAACTTATTTTTTTTCAAATAAAAGAGTTCTTCCATTTCCTTGAAACATTATTCTATTAAGATTCCTTCTCAAATAGCATGGGATCACTAGCCGCGAGCAAAAGGTCTGTGGGTACATGCACCTTTTCCAGTGCCCATGATTTCAATTTGAAAATAGGACATTATGAGTTTTAAATATTTGTAATTAATTCATATAAACTTAAGTCTTAATCTACCAGTAGATAAACCTGTCATGGAAGTAAAAAGATAATAAACCTTTTGGAGAGGTTGAAGCAAAGTTTGTTTGGAATGTGGCTAAGCGAATTTCTTGAACCACACTTCTAAAGGAGAGAGAGGATTCCCACCCAGAGTCTTGAGCTGTCTGGTCAGGCTAATTTGACTTTGGACTCTTGCTTTCTACAGCTGTAGAGAATAGATTCATTGTTGTAACTCTCATGTTGTGCAATAATGTATGCAGTAACATGTGCACTCATCTGAAAGTAATCCATTTCTACGGTTTGATGGAAAATTAAAATCTAAGCATTTATGAGAATAAATTTCGTTTTATTTCTATAACAAGAGACAATTAGCAGAAAGGGCTGTAGAGAAATTAGGGAGATTAAGTTTCATCTAAACAGAAATCTATTTTTTTGAACTTCAGTCAATTTTATGATACACAAAATTGTTAAATTTATATCACTTGTTTTTCTCTATTATGAGTTGGGAAATATATTAGTTTAATTGTCACCTTAAGTCCAGTCTAGAATCACCTGGAAACACAGTCTCAGTAAGGAAGTATGTAGATTAAGTTGTCCTGTGGGAATGTTTAACTGGATGTGTTGGATTACCATAGCTGATGTGGTATCACTGGCTGGGATTTTGTCCTGTTCTGTATGAGAGAGGGAAAGGCAAGCTGCGCACCAGGCATGCATGGATTCACTTCTCTCTTCTTGACTGTGAATGTGATTAGTCATGTAAGTTCCGGCTGTTCTGACCTTCCTGCTTCCGGACTAAAACCTGAAGTTGTGAAATAGATAAAACAATTTCTTGAGTTTTGTTTTCTCAGTGTATTTGATCACTGCAACAGAAATGAAACTAGCACAAAATTGATCATTTATTTTGAAATTCTCAGCTACTAAATTTAAATGCATTAAAGACTAATATTCATCTCCTTTAACTGAATCTTTCATATCACTACTGCATTACGGCCTCAGATAATAAAGTTAAGCAATTTTAAATGTAATCTATCGTTATTTCCAGTTATATTTCTTTCTGGCTTGATAAACAATTAATACATTAAGGCAAATTTATTTTCTCGTACTCCTTTGGTTTGTTATTTTTCCTTAGAACTTCGCAAATAACTTAACCAAGCCCAGGAAGTGTCATGTTGTCTAAAATCAAATTCCTTTACCATGTATATCTTATTCTTAGTACTAACTTTTTAGAATATGTAACAGATTCGAAAAATTCTCTTTGAATAATATTTAGATGATCTGGTATCTGTATCTTTCCTTTGTAATGTTATCTTATTTTATCATAGTTTGTCGCATTTTCATGTTGTCAAATAGTTTTATTACTTATATTTCTTTTGGGAGACAGAGGGAAAGTAAATGAGTCTACTTTGTTTTTCTTTCCTATGTCATAAAGAAATTTTGGAGGAATGATTTCTCTCCATTGAATCAGAGAGATGCTCCATTGAGAGAATCAAAGCTCATGAAGAAATTATAGCATTAAACTTTGATTTTTATGTCTGTAGAAATTTAATATTATAAGATGACATTAAGTTTACTCTGTTACTGGGAGCATATATTTATACTTCCTAAAATTTAATTTCAAAATTCTGTATCTTAATGTGAGTATTGTCTTTAGAGTTAAGCTTACAATCTAGCTTTCACTATTTTTAATGCTTATAAGTTCTTTTTATAATTTCTTGTCATTTTTTTTTAAATCAGGATTAGTTTTTGTGGGATGTTTTTGTTTTCATATTTTGTTTTGTAGGCATTATTTCCTCAGTATTTCTTTGTATCCTTGTTTTTTCTGTGAGTTTATCTTGCTAGTTTATCCAAATTTATGCTGACCACTGGTGGGTTCACTTACAATTAGGAAGAATGTACTTATAAAACTTAGTGTGAAGTATTATAATATGGTTTGACTTTTCAACTGGCAGACATCATACTTTAGTGTGAAAAGGCAAAGAACTAGCAACTAAATATCAGTGTACCCAAAGACATAGGTAAGAATTTTCTAGAACAGTAGTTAACAACAGTTTTCTACTCAACTCATTAAAATTATTTTAGAATCTAATTCTCTGCCATCAGCTCATCTTTTTGAAAGTGAAAATGTTTGGATGATTTATAATTTCTGTGAGTTGAGAGAAGGAGAATCAGCAAATATTGGTCTTTCTCAGTTCTGAGTTAATACTAGAATTATCCTGGAATAACATGCTTCCCTTCCTTTTCTTTCTGATCTATTCTCTAATTTGTGTCTTCCTTTCTTTGCTTCACTTTTCATTAATTACCAAGTGTTGTTTACATCTGTTTTCTGGTCATATCACTATTTCTTAGTTATTTGGACATTAAGTTATTTAATCTATGGATTTTTAAGACGGGGAAAAACAGTAGTTGATCTAGCATGTGACACACCGCCTATGTTGTCTGTTTTCCTAGATTTATATTAGTAAAGCAAGAAAACTCAATAATAACTCAAAACTCAATAATACTAATAACATTGTAGTCTTCAGTATCATAACCATATGGTATTTTCCTATCATGGAAAATACAGTAACCATAAATACTTTTGTGAAATGTTACAAATATTCATGAATATGGCAAGTTATCTGCAGTGCAAGTTATCTGCATTACTATCTCATTAAATAAAGAGCTAAAGATATTAAAATCATAATTTTTAATCTTTCCTTTGCAAAATATATTACACTGAGATTCAGTAAATCGAATAATTACTTAGATTTATTTCAGAGGTTTATTCTTCACTTAATGTAGAAATGAATAACTACACAAGCATTGCATCTAATTCATGATGTTTCTGCTTTTCTAGAAATTACAGAAGATTGCTGCAAAATTCAGGTCTGGTTGAGAAGTATCTTAAAAGATAAAAAAAAATGATTTTTGAATAAAACACTTTTACTATGTAAGTTCTGTCTTTGGCTACATCATACTCCTGTATGCTGAGAAGTTGATTACTAGTGGGCAATAGTGCCTTGGTGATAACCAAAATGTTTTTTTCTGATTTTTTTCAAGTAGTAGAATTTCTGTTAAAGGTTGAGTACAGTAGGCAACAAGATCATTTAAAGAAATAGAAATAAAATTTAGCAGAACCAGAATATTTGATTAACTAGTTTCATTCAGGATGCTGGATAATCATGTTTCAGCAAGGCTTTGATATGTAAGAATTCTAGATCTGGTCATGAAATGCTTTTTGAAGTCTTAATTTAGTATTATTATATATCTATAACTTTTCTCAAAAGCAAAAAATAATGTAGAAGGAGCAGTTGTTTTTACTTTGAAATATTTAAAACTATGTACAAAGATGTGAGGTGAAATGAAAGACAAACGTTCTTTTAATAATACTGACTGCTGGAAAGTGGAGGATTGAATCCTAAGCTTATAATCATACCACAAGTCTTCACTTTTAGATTCACACCATGTGCAGAACATTTTCCTCTTGCATGTCATTAACCGAAATTTCTGTGGGCATTAGTTCCACTGTGTAAAATATGTCTACTGAAGCCACCCTTTAGGATTAGTCAGTCATTTCTGAATAAAAATTACATGAGGAAATCTTACCTATTAGCATGTATTGAAGCTATACCTATCAAATGACAGTTATTAACAGTAATTTTTCAGGCAATAGTTTAACTACTTGATTGCAGAAATATTAAGAAATCCTTGATTTATGACATGTATCTCTCTCTTAGCAAGCTACTATATTTGGGAAATTTATGGTCTGCTTCAAAAGAGCTAACAACATAATTATCTAAAAAAGAAAATGTATTAAATGTAAATTTTAAAAATATAGATTTACTTGCTAAGTAGTAAGCAAAATGTCTAGAAAAAATATTTCTGAATAGGGTCATCAGAAATAAATTCTCAGGGAGGGTATATTTATCCTGGATATTTTAGAATAAATCATTATGTAACTTAAGAGATGGCTTAGCAGTTAAAATTAATTATTTCTATTGCAGAAGACTGAATTTTCATTTTCCAGGACCCACATGGATGTCACAATATTCTGTAACTCAACCATAAGGGAATCTGGTACCTTCTTCTGACTTCTGTGGGCACCAAGCACTACATTGCACACATATATACACTCAAAGAATATCACCCCTACCTATAATATAAAATAAAATTAATACACTGATGAAATAATCTCACAGAGAGTAGAGGGTGATATTACAGTGTGTGAAAAAGCATGTTAGTTTCCCAGATGCAATAGAAAATGTTATTCTCTTTAAGAATTGCTACAAGCACAGGGCATGTGAAATTAAGCTTAGTAAGACAGCACAGGAATTGATCAAACAGAGGATACCCAAAATATTCTGTAAAATTTGTCAACAATTTGCATTTGTTTTAAGTTCAGTGTGAAAAATTTTAAATATGGAGAACACATGAAAAGTTTTGACTTGATTTGGGCTCGTGAATATATAGAAAAGAGAAGGGGAACAGTGAACACACAATGCAAGTACTTGATGATTATCAATGCTGTTGCTTGCAGTAGTGAAATGAGGATGAGACATGAAAACACATTTAAAGCACTTTAAGTGAAAACAACTCAATTGTGCCTCTGCTGATGAATCAAGGAGGACAGAGATCATTTAAGGAATAGGCGAGGATACTACAACTCTGGATCTTAGAACTAGGTGGACACAGATATTGTTCACTTTGATTGGGAATGCTAAGGGAGCATTGAGTTACAGATGAAAATCAGAAGTTCCTCCTGATCATGCTACATTGGAGGCCCCTAGCAGGAAGAAAAAATGAATGAAAGTGGAGAATGGAGAAAAAAATGTTCTTATATTGGAAGATCAATTTAAAATCATCAGTAGTGCCTAAGTTTTTAGACAGTAAATCATTTTACTGCCTAAAAAATGAAATAAAATTCCTGAGTGATAAAACAATCTTGATAGAGTTAGTCTTCATGTTATGTCCTTAAGTCTTAAATGTAAATAATTCATCAAAGAATCTGCACAAATAAAGTATACCCACTGGGAGAATACACTGAATTGTATATTGTCCTAAAAAAAAAAAACAATTGCATAGAGGAGAATAAATCTAAGGGGCAATAACACACATCCACCCTTGTATTCAATAATTACACAAAAGTTACTAAGTTACATGATGTAATATATAAACACGTTTACATATCCAACCAACAAACATCACTGCAGAAAGAAAGCAAGCATTCTGCAAGTGAGGAAATTAAATCTAAAGAAAGGAACAAATAAGCAGGAAATTATAAAACATGTAAAATATACATACAATATGTAATGTTGCATTTGAAGAAGCAAATTAAAGGGAGAGGGAGTTTATGCTATCTTCAGAAAAGTTTGTTTATTATTTATTTATTTATTTTATCACCTTGGATATTTTGAATATCAGCCTTGTATTTGGAAGAGGAAGTTTTCTGGCTTGTGAATTCTCATGATGAAATCTCCTTGTAAAAGGTTGAGGAATTTCAAGACGAGGAACAATTGAAAGATGAATACTAGACCATTATTCCATAAAACTTCCTGGCAAATGAAAATATTTAGTATAATGGCTTACTCAGTTTTCATGACAATCTTTTAAACTACATAATTTTGTTAATATGAATAGGGAGAAAGGGGCTGGAGAAATGTCTCAGTGGTTAAGAGCACTGGCTGCTCTTGCAGAGGACCTAGACCTGCATTCAATTCCCAGCACCAATAAGGCAGCTAACAACTGTTTGTAACTCCAGTACCTGGGGAATCTGACACCCTCTTCTGCCCTCCATGGACATTGCATGACACAGGTGTACTAACATACATGCAAGTAATAAGTTCATACATATAAAATAAAAACAATAAACAAACTATTTAAAAAGTAAGTAGGGAGAAAATTTCTCACAGTTATTAGGTTTTGTAATGTAATTAGTTGTTGTAGTGTTGTAATTTCATGAATACATCTTCTTCCCTCTCATGTCTAGAAAACACTACCTAGCAACAGGCATCCTGATCCTCTGACACTTAGAATCTTTCTAACCCCTTGCTTATGATTTTCCCTGAGTCTTAAGTATAGAGGTTGCCTTTTAGATGTTTCCATTGGGTCTGGCCACCCCATGATCACTTATTCTTGGAATGAAATTTTGAGAAGTTGTGAATTTCTGTAACTTACGGTCCATCTATTACGAAAAGAAACTTCTTTAATAAGTGGTGAGAGCTACACCTATCTGTAGGTATAATAATAATCATAGATAATCAACTTTGAAATGATACCAGTTTAGAAAAATGGTTGTAGTAGATTCTTCTCTAGTATCTTCAACCATGTGTATTTGGCTACGGTTACATGAAAAAGGGGCTTGAATTTCTTCCTATTCATCAGGTCTTAAGGTTAATTAGACTGTTTTTGATTACCTGTAAGATAAAAGGTCCCTAATGCCACTTCAGGAATATCTTGTTGGCCAGTCATTGCTATGGTTCACAGGCTTTACAACTGAATCATACAATTCATTGTTGTTCTCTCTTATGTGTACAACTCCTGAAATTGTGAGAGTTGGACCTGAGGGAGGAGGCCTCCATGTCAGTTCTAGCTTGGTCTTCCAAGTCCAGTGCCTTAAGTAATAGGATCTTAGCTTCAAGTTCTGGTAGGCAATAGCTCTTCTAATTTGGAGAACCTTTTGGTTGACATTAGCCAACACGTTAATAGGTGGTTTCCCTTACTGACACTGAGGATTTTATTAAACAGTCTACAGCTCTTGGGGGAGGGTGTATTATCACCCTGTGTGTCATAACTCCACTTAAACAAAACAACCACACACATGTGCATGTATGTATTTTAAGTACACTGATAATATATTTCCAAGGACTTAATGTTAATTATCTCCCCTTTCATCTTCTACCTCTGTCTTGGGTCCTCCCCACTTTCTTCATCCAATAACCACCCCCTCTCTTTTCGTTTTTCTCCTTGATAATGCCTATGCCCTACTATCCCTATTCTGGAGCTCCTAATCCCACACTTTTCCCATGGTTTCTTTCTACTTTCTGGAGTCTTCACATGCTTTAGGTAATATGCTCACATCCAAAGTCTCTGAACTCTGACATACAAATAAGAGAGAAAATTTGGCATCTGTCTTTCTGGATTTGATTAACTTCACACAATGGTATGCTATCTAGTTCCATACATGTACCTACAAATTTCAGTATTTAATGTTTGTTTGCAGCTAAATAGAATTATATTTGGTACAAATTCCATATTTTCATAGTCCATTTCAGTAGAATGACATTTAGGCTGTTTCCATTTCATAGGAAATGTGAAAAAAACTAACAGTAGCAAGTGTTCTGTAGCAGGATTGGAGACCTTTGGGCAAATGTCAAATAGTGTTATACTTGGGACATATTGGAGTGTAATTTTAGCTTTTTGAGATTCTCCACACAGATTTCGGTAGTGCCTACAGAACTGTCCAATGCCATGGATAGTGAATACTAGCTCCCGTTCCCTAGACCCTCAGCCATCATTCATTATTAGTAGTTTGCTTGATCTTAGCGAATATGATTAAACAACAATCCCAAATTAGTTTTAATTTTCATTAATCAAATTGCTAAGTATATTGAACATATTTAAGGTATTTCTTAGTCACTTATGGTTCTTCTTTTGGTAACTATCTACTGGGTACATAACTTATTTTCTATTAGATTGTCAACATACATATATATATATATATATATATATATGTGTGTGTGTGTGTGTGTGTGTGTGTGTGTGTTGTTTGTTTGGTAGAATGACATTTTTCAGAAACATTTTATTGAATCATTGCATATTTCAGTCTTAATCATCTTTATATCTCTTTTCCAACTGGCACCCGTCCCCCCACAGTCATCTAACTGGAATCCATACATTCTTTCCTCTAGGTTTAAGTATATCACGTCAAGTTAGTGTCCCCAGGTGACCTCAGTGCAGGTTCATCCAGTGAGGTCTAGTCAGTCCACCAAGTTTTACAATATTAATTATACAAAAAAGAATATGGGAGGTCTTCCCATCTTCTAGTAGTATCTTCAATCTCTTTTAATCAAAGGTTTGTTGAGTTATTTCATATCCTACATGTTGAGTTATATTTTCTCTATATAAGGACTTTGATTGTGAAAACATGTTGGATTATGTCAATGGATTTTTCTGCAACTACTGAGACAATCATGTGAGTTGTTTGTTTAAGTACATAGAATCAATTTGATTGTTGTGGATTATATTTTCATAATTGCCTGTATTCAGTTTGTAATTGTTTTATTGAGACTTTTTCTACCTAAGAAAATCAGGAATGTTAACTTAGAGTTTTCTCTTTTTTAATGTGGTTTTAACTGTTTTTGGTATTAGAGTAATACTGATTTCATGGAAAGAATTTAGAAATGTTCCTTCTGTTTCTATTTTTTTAATAATTTAAGAAATACTAATTTTAGATCTTTGAAAGTATGGTAGATTCTATTTTGAAGCCCTCTGGACAAGGTGATCAATGACTTTTATTACAATTTAAATCTCCTTTTATTTAATGGAGATTTTATTCTCCTCTTGCTTTAACTTTTGTGATTCACATGAATTCAGAAATTTGTATATGTCTCTTAGATTTTCCAAAAATCATAGAATATGTTTTTATTTTTTTTTCATAATTTCACATAAAAGTATTTTATTTGCACCCTTTCTACCTCTCCCACTCCCACTTCAACTTTTCCCTGTGACACTTTGACTCAACTCACTCCCATCTTCATTTCCTACTCATTGATTATTATTGTTACATACACATACATATATACATTTATACACACACCCAAAGTTTATACACACACACGCATGTGTGTGCACACACACATGCATACATATTCAGTTACTCAGTTTGTTTTTGGTATGCATGCAAATATAAACTTTTAAAGTATTCTTTAAATGCTCTGAATTTTTTATGTTTATAGCATAGTTATAGTTTTCCTATTTATCCTGCTTCAGCTAATTTGTGTCAACTCTTTACTTCTGCTTAGTTGGCTAAGGGTCTGTTACTGAGCTGAGCTTAATCTGAGTCTTAAAGTCCAGTGCAATTTTTAAATGAAATTGTGTGCTCCAGAGTTTTCTGCTTGTATATTAAGTTTGTAATGACTCCCTGGTTAATTGTTCCCTTTATCTGAATGAAGTGAGCTTCTCTGTCTCTTCTGATTAATTTTGTTTTGAAGTATGTTTTGTCAGGTAATAGCATAGCAATACCTGCTTTTCTCATTTGCTTGGAATACTTTTTTCCTATCACTATAAAGTGGTGCCTGTCCTTTAAGGTAAGATGAGATTCTAATAAGCAGCAACAAGATGAATTTTGTTACTTTATCCATTCAACTAATCTGTGTCATTTGATTATCGAGTTAAGGCAATTGGATTTAAAAGTTATTGAAAAATCTGTGTGGATTTCGGTCACTTTATTTTCTGTTTTCTTAGTTCTATTTTGTTTTTCCATAATATTTCCATTTATTTTATTTCTGTATCTTTTGGTTCTTTTTACACTGTCCAGTCTAAAATATTGCTTCCAGTATTCTCTGTTTGGATGATTTAATGGACTTGGATATTATTAGTCAAATTATACCACGAAATCCCTCTGTTTCCTTCAACTATTTCACATAGTATTATTTGGAAGGAGGGTTAGAAAGTCTCAGTTAAAATCTGGGGTTCTTTAGAACCTGGAGTATATTGCTCCAGACTTTTATAGATTTGAAAGTTTCTATTAAGAAATAGTTACTCTGTTTTTCCTCATGTAGTTTTCATTACCTCCTGTTTGTTCTGGAACGTTTAAGTTTTAACTATATAACATGCATATTTCTGGACCCAGTTGTTTGGTGTTCTTGTGCATCTTGTATCAGTATGCATATGCACTTCATTAATTTGTGAAGTTTCCTTCTGTGATCCTGGTTATCTCATCGACTTTGAATTCTCTATGTCTATAATTTGTAGATAATATCTTTTCATGGTATACCAAAATTTCTGCCTATTCCCTCCGAATGAGATTTTTTAAAACCTGTCATATACTTTGACTGTTTCAATTCTCTTCTTTTGCTTCAAATTCTTATATTCTATCTTCAACTTGATTCACCCTATTGGTAAGGTTCTTCTCTTGAGTGTTCTAATTTGGTCACTTTCTTCAGTTTCATCTTTAGCTCAGCTTGACTTTCCTCTAGTATTTCTTTATCTTTACTGAATTCAGTTTCCACATCTTGCACTGTCTTTGCCATATCATTCATCCGTATACTTCTGTTTTCTTAGACCTCATTAAGGACTTTAAGTTCACTGAGGTGTTTGTTCTTGCCATTTTTAACCTCCATGGACTTTCTCATAAGAATTACGATTATTCTGTTAAATTCTGCACCCCTGTGCTTGGGGTTCATCTAGTAGCTCTCGTAAAATATTTTTACAGGACTGTTGGATTTGGGGGTGTGAAGGAAAACACATTTCTTGGCCTTTCACATTGAATGTGTTTTTGTGATGTGTCCTGAGCATGCAGACTTCTTTCACAAATTTGTCGCTGATCTATGATTCTGGTGTATTTCTGCTGGTTGGAAGTTTGGGTTTTGTTGTTGCCCAAGCTTGAATGATTTAAGATTATATTTGAAGAGTTAGTATTTCAATCCTTTAGATAATCAGTTTTGATATTTGATTTAAGGGGCGGAGGTGATTCCAATTCAGTGGTAACTGAACAAGCTTATAATGTGATTCTCTGTTAGGTCTCCCTGGGCTGCTACATAAGTTTCAGTATCTCAACTAAACCTATGTGAGGTATGTGAGGTTGGGGTACATGGACTGGGATCTGGGACATGCTCTATATAGGGCTTGTGTACAGGGAACACAGACTTAGCCATGGAACTAGGCCTGCTAGTGTGGGGAAACTGAATGGCCTTATGTGAACTTAGTGTGTGGAAATTGAATGGCCTTATGTAGCTTGGTTCTAAGGCACTCAGCTGTTGGGTCTAGTTTAGTCAAGTCATAGAAGGCCTGGGAATGTGGAGAAGGCATTCTGGTAAGGGTTTGAGAAACTCATAAGTTTGGGCTCCTGAGCTAGAGGCAGGAACCACACTGTGCCTAGGAGCATGAGGATGGCAAAGGTGGGTATCTAAGCAATTCCCCCGGCTGCCTAGGGCCGGAACTTCCAGACACAAACTAAGCCTGAGAGCTTGGAGATTGAGGAATGAATAAGTAAGGTTCTGGGTTACTCACCAGACCATGACAATGTACAGGCTACATTCGTGGGTGACCAAGTTCTGGGGAACCCAGAAGACCTACATAAAGTTATGCAGTGTAGAGCAAGAATGAAAGTCCTCCGATCTGATTTGAAACTAGAAATGTCCACATATTTTTTCTCAATCTTTTTGAACTCCCCCACTCAGCAGGAGTGCCAGAAGCATTCACAGTGTGGAATAGACTTGCAAACAGTGAAGGTGCTGGAGTCAAGCACAGCTGAACCTAGTAGAACAGATTAGAGACACAGCAAACTGACCAACTTGTATATAGAAGATCTGTTTGTGAGCACGGAGATTTGAGGGTTATTCACTGCAACACATATAGTTAATGAATATTGCAGTTGGGTATTAGAGTCCCAGAACCACTGATTAGATTTGACTTGTGAGAGGCTTACTCCAGAAATACTGCTTGTTAATACAGTATTCTTTTGTCTCTGGATTCACTAAAAATTAAATCTGAATGGCCTTAATTTAAACAATTTTTCTACTCTATTTCTTAACACAGAAATACATTGAGAAAATACAATGCGTTGAGTGCTCTACAACTCAGCAAGAGCGCAGTCAGAAAATTATTATCTACATCTTCAGAAAGTTTTGCAAAGACTACACTGTTGAATTATCCATTTTGAATACATTAATTAATATATCTAGAACTACATTAAAATTTGAGAGTATTACCCCATCTTCCTTTAATTTAATTCTATGGAAAAAATAATTAGGTTTATTTCTTGATTTTCTCCTGGTGTTAAAGAAATATGGTGTTAAAATTGCATAATTAATATGCAATATGTTATTAATTCATTCTTTGCTTTATGAAAGCATTAAGATTTACAAATTTGTGTCATTATTAAATTATGTTTAATTAATAAATACAGGAGATATTTATCCACTGTGAATGTTCTTTTTTCTTTCTTTTTATTATATATATTAATGTATTTTATGTACATGAATATGTGTGCAAGTGTGTACACACCATTGTAGGGGACAGAGGACAGCCTGCAAGAGTCAGATTCCTCATTCCACTCTGTGAGTACCAAGGGTCAAGTTCAGGTCCTCAGAGTTGGCAGTAAATGTTTGTATTGAATGAGTCATCTCACTAAGCCCAAAGAATGTATTTATTTATCTATTCATTTATTTTAATTTGTAGTAATGTATTTATTTTCTGGGGTCATGCACAAATGTGAAAATTAGAAGACAACTTAATGGTGTCCCATTATGTGGATTCAGGATTTTGAAATGAGGCTGTCAATAGGATTACTGAAAGTAATATTTGTTTGAATGAGAGAAGTCTGATACATATTTTAAAAATTGTCATCCAAACTAGAATACCTGCAATATATTTTCTAAAGGATAATGTCTTAGTAGTGCCTGGAAAATATCGTCAGATTTTTATATCTGAAAAATATAAGGTAAAATAATCATTTTACTATGTGTCAGAGGATTTGCACATTGGATTATAAAGGCTAATAATTTATAAATTGAAATAATATAAATATAGTTCATGGTAACTTTATAAATCTATGAATCAATATAATGATCTGAATATTCCAAGGCAAAGAGGATAACATACATGGTCAAAAAAAATACACATAAACAGTTGTAAACATGCCTTGAAAATTATTCCAAGGAATAGAGAAACACTATTTTCTAAAATCAAACACAAATGTTTAAGATTAGCTTGATCAGTTTTAAAAGGATAGTAAGCACTGAGATAAATTCTGTACTAATAAAAACAGTTTTCCTTGAATATTAATTGCATCATGGTTTGCTTCTGCTTTATTTTTTCCATAAATTTCAGGGTTTATATTAGATATGTAGATAGTGTGTAATATTTTCTGTTTCTTAAAGTCTTTTCTGATTTCTAACCTTAGATGTATTTAAAATATATACTCATGTATCAAAAAATGTATTTACCATCTATTTCACAATAAATGCCAATCACTTGCCTTAAATAAAGTAGACAAAACGAACACCAAAAAATGTCCTCATAGAATTAAAACTATAATCTGGGGGGAAAACATATATCATATATAAACAAAAATAAACTTTGATACATTTAATAAACTCAGTTATCTATATACCTGTATATCTCAGTTCTGACTGTCTACTTTTAGCTCCTT
The DNA here is from genome assembly GCA_035773235.1 of Eospalax fontanierii. NCBI lineage: Eukaryota > Metazoa > Chordata > Mammalia > Rodentia > Spalacidae > Eospalax > Eospalax fontanierii. Next base: position 90,167,461 of record CM069524.1, read on the forward strand.
ACAGGAAAATAATTTTGCAATAGGAAAAAAAATAAAGATAACATTTTCTTATCTTTTAAAAACTTCTCAAAGTTTGTTTACTTGATAGGAAAGGAAACAAAAGTTCATAAAAAAGCCCTTTTATTTTATACATAAAACAGAGCTGAAATAATGTCTTTTTAAAGTATTCTATGCATGAATGACAATTATAATTATATAGATGATATGTTTCCAGCATTTCTCAAAATGGCAAATAGCAAATATTTTGGGCTCTGTCGTCCATCTGCTCCCTGAATAAAATACTATATTTTACCCTTTTAGAAATGCAGCCATAGATAATAGTTAAAGTAATGGATATGGCTGTGTTCCAATAAAATTCTATTTATAAAAAGAGGCAATGGTCCAGATTTTCCCCAGGGTCATATTTTGCTAACCATTGATATATATTAATTACCTCTCTATGGTGCTGTATTTTATAAAATATGTGCATTACTTACATAGTCAACAAAACTGAAAAAGCTGCTTAACATTATGATTTTTCCCCCTCTAACCATTCTGCTGAGTTTCCAGGCTGACTCCTTTTTTCATGCTGCAATGGTTTACAAATTGCACCTAGACTCAACTGAATTTAAATTTCAGTACCACGACTTGAACCTTATGAACTCAAGTATGCATACGTTGCAAGCTGAAATTCAGTTTATTCAATAATGATAGCAAAAGTTTATGAAACCACACATTGAATGGTGATTCAGGGACTGGAGAGATGGCTCAATACTTAGGAACACTTGCTGTTCTTCCAGAGAACCCACGTTCAAGTCCCAGCACCTACAAGGCTGCATTCGGTAACTCTCCAGTTCCAGGGCATTTCCACACACTCTTCTGACCTCCTTGGGCAATGCATGACATGGATACCTTTGCATACATGCAGGCAACACACTCATACACATAGAGTAAAAAAAAAAAAATATATATATATATATATATATATGAAAAATCACATAAAGAGTAAAAAGTACTTGCTGAGATTGTGGAAAAATATCTACTTTATTAACACAAATTATTATTTTTATAAAATTATCTGGCTTCTTTAGTGAATAAACATAATGTATTCTTAATAGTAATATAGAGAAATTTCTTGACCTCGGACCAATCATTATGAATGTGGACTGCAGAATAATGTCAGTATAATTTTTATTTTTCTGAGACCTGTGTCTTTAAAAATGCAGAAACTTTTTCAAGTAAAAATTACAAATACTTAGTAACTGTTCACAGCAGTAAAATATCAATGTATCGTTTTCTCTAAATTTGCCGGCTTTTGGGATTCATGCCAATCCCGTTCTCGTATAAAACATGTTTTCCTAAAATGAAAATCTCAACGATCATATTATTGAATTGTCATTTCACAATAACCTGTGAATGAATAAACTTAAAACCATTAATAAGAATAAAATGCAAAGAAAGAGCCAGAAACGAATATATACTGGTAAGTTTCCTTAGGAAATATTCTGAGTGGTTTTATATTCATTAGAGAAAGAGGCTAGATTTGATTCCTCTATCTTTGCAATATTATTTTACTTCAGACACATCCATATCAGTGAAGAAGCAAGCATAGTCACTGAAAAACTGTTGACATTCACACCATTTGTTATTTCAGGAAAAAAGAAGTTTGTTTTAAAGTTGTTTTGTGTGAATTTTCTAGTGGTTTTCATTGTGAAGAATGTAGCATAAATCCCTGATTCTGTGTTCCCTTAGGAAAGTGAAACTGAAGTAGTCATGAAAAGCTATTTTAGGTCCCAGAACAGCTAAGGAAGAGCAAATTACATCTTTTTAATTAATTCATTTATTTATTATTTTATGTGTATGAGTGTTATGCATGCATGTGGGCAAGTGTACCGTGTTGTGCAGTGCCCTCAGAGGTCAGAAGAGCGTGTCGGATCTGCTGGAACTGGAGTTTCGGACAGTTTTTAGCTGCCTTGTGAGTGCTGAGATTCAAACCTGTGTCTTCTGCAAGAGGAACCATTGTTCTTAAATGCTAAGCCATTTCTCAAGCCTCACAAATTTCATATTAATAAGAGTAACAGATCAGTAATAATGCCAAAATATAGAGCATAATATAAAGAGTTTCAAAGTCATTTTGATCATAGAACTCAATCACTGAAACTTTATAGCATTGATGGCTTCTTTGAGTGTAACAAATCATTTTTAGTGGCCAATATGTATTCATATAACAAGTTAAAACTGATTATAGTAATTTAATGTATTTAAATTTTCATTTGGCGATATAATGCACAATTCCAGAGAATTTCTTCCAACTGAAGTCTACATGAATGCTATCTAGTATGAATGCAGGATGAATTCCCATAAACCTCAACAGTTTCAGATTGAGCATAGTGTCCTTACCTCATGATCAACACCGAAGCTCTGTGCAGCTGCAAGATGAAGGAACCTTGCAGAAAATATTATGTGTATGTGTTAGGAAGCAGCTTCATACTAAGCAATAACAGAGCTGACAGGGTATGTTTATTGTCACCAGAGAGAAAGATCAATCTGGTCTTGTTTTTTTCCTTGAGAAACTGGAATTGGCAATAAGTTCCAGACTATTTCTTCAGGTGTATAGAATCTTGACTACATTCAAAAGGGAGAAAGGGAATATTGTAGAAGTCATTCTACTTTTCATTATAACAATTTTTAGATATTTTAGATATATACTTCTTTTTAAATATTATTGATAAAAGTAAATCACCAGGTCACAGAAGAGTACAAAAGAATTGTGGTAAGTGCTCCATAGAAAAAGCAGAAAAGCACAATAACAGTCATTAGAGTTACTATAACCAAAGTTACTATAAATGATATAATGATGTTCCCTGAAAGACATGGGTTTATGCATAAATTATAACACCATGTACTAGGGATAGAAATATTATTAAATATCTCTTTTCAATAATTGTCAAATATTTTGTACAAAGTCTTCAAAATACTGTAACATCAATAGCATATATATATATATATATATATTCTTTCAAATGGTCCCTACATGTTTAATAATCTTCCAGTTTATTCACATTATAAAGTAACAGTAACTCATTATATCTAAATATACAGTGTAATCTACAAAGAAAGGATAACTACCTAAGGAATAAATTATTTAAACAAAAATGGATCTACGATGGCATGGACTTGCTCAAATAATATTAGAGTTGGCATCTAGCATAAGTTTGGAAATTGTAGCTTATATTTATTTTATTTTAATCAGTACATTTTCTCATATTTCTAGGTTTAATTTTCTGTTATCTTGTTATAAATTACTACAGTAGTAATGACCACAACTATACAAAATTAATATTGACTTCTGTAACTTAGAAGGTTGTTAGGAATCTCATTAGTATAACATTGAAGAGTTGATAGAACTGCATTTATATGCAGGTGTTGGAGAGAACTTGCTTTTTCGGCTTCCAATGTCACTGACACATTGTGGTCCTTACTATTTTTGAAAATCTACTCACATTTTTTTCCTCAGTGCATAGTTTTATTAAATTGTTGTGCATTTCATACATCTTAATCATAATTTCAACCCATTTTGCAAGCCAAAGCCTTCCTGTCACATCTCACTCTAATTTATTCTTCTCTCATTCTAGCACTATTAAGCATCTTTGTATTGTCATAGGGCACATGGGGGAATTTAGGATAACCACAGCCTCTAAAATAGCTTATTAGCAACATTTATTCTATTTTCAAATTGAATTCTTCCTTTTCACAGTACATAGCATATTGAGTTTGTAGGAGTTATGGATATCAGTAAGTTTCATCCTCTTATTTATTCTAGGTAGCATTGTTACAGGAAAAATTTTCAGTGCTCATATTTAAATGTTCAATGTTGTTTTAGCTTCAATGTATTCTAAAATTACTGGGTGACTAATTAAATATGGACCGTTATACATTACCAAATTTGATCATAGATTCAATACTACCATGTATTGACCCATTCCCAGATGTATCACAATTCTAATGACCTGTCCAATTATTTTGAAATAGTTACGGCCAAAAAGGAATCTGACCTTTAACCTTCTAATGTATTGTAAAGGTTAGATTATAATACAGATAAAATAGTATCTAAAAAGAGCATGGAGATAAAAGTTCTCAGCATACTTGCCCAAATGCCCAAACACAACTAAGAGAAATCTATTAAGAATCTTGAGAAATCTAAAAACAACATTAAAAAATTAAGCAGAGAATGATGAAAGAAATGAGGTAAGAAAGAAAGTAACAGAGACAGAGAAAGGCATAGAGATTAAGAGTATAAGAAAATATGTTGAAATCTGTTGGGTAAGCTGGCCTAAGGATGGAAATCCCAGTAGGAGTTGATGTTGCATCCTTGAAACTAAAACTATCCTCAGTGGAGAATCCTTGCCTTTAGAGCGCTGTCAGCCATTTCTCTTAGATTTTAGAGTAGATTAGATCAGTCCTGCCCACATATGAAAGATATTATGATTTATTAATGTGTGTTGACATCAATGCTTCAATTTAAATAAATCTTCAAAGCACTATGAGGAAAAGGTGTGTATAGACTACACAGTTATTTTCTGAGTCACTCTGATAAACATAGCAAGACACTATGCCAAACAAATAATAACATAATAATATTTTTAAAACAAGATAAAGAAGTTGATTTAAAATGCCTTTCAAAATGCAGACCATATTTAGAATATGAAATCACAGATTTCAGAAGTGTTCAATTCATAAATGGATATCAGTGAATCAAATTAATAGTATTTTTCTGACTTCTTTTCTTTTCTTTATTATTTTTATGGGTATGAGTGAATTGCCTGCATGTAAGTGCACCTTTGTTGTTCAAAAACCATAGAGGCCAGAAGAGGGCATCAGATCTCATGGAAGTAGAGTTACAATTGGTTGTTAGTTGCCAAGTAGGTACTGGGAATTGAACCCAAGTCCACTGAAAGAACAAGTGTTCTTACTGCTGAGCCATCTCCCCAGTCTTTCTGTAGATTTCTAATAGATAAGCATCTTCCGTAAACTAGGTTCATTCTCTAGTTTGGCCAAAAAATCACTAACAACAAAAGTATGTGTTTTTATGAAATTTTGCCCTCTAGTGGTAGAAGGAGGCAATTCCTTTCCTGGTTTATCCATCCTAGAGCAAACCTCCAGGATTCAAACTTATTCAAATTCATCTCAGCTGCTGTACTCAGTCACACTCCAGGGTATTACTTTAACAGGATCTAAATCTCCACACTTTAATGACAGCTGAAGCAATTAACATCTCCTAAAGGGAATCTAAGTGCAAACAGCTTATGCAAACCAATATCCCTGAAGGAGACTTTAAGCACCTAACCCCTAAGGAACAACTTATGCAAACAAGTATACCAGGAGTGCACACCCCACATTCGTTTACATTGGCACATAGCCATACAGCCCACATAGAACATAACTTTTCATTCCATTTCTAAGTTTATAATTTACCTCATCAGTGAATTTCCTAGGTTTTGTTCAATTCATGGAAAGTAATGACAAAATAAGATAGAAGAATTAACTTACCATATTATTTTATGAGATTTGTCATAGTTACATTTAGTGTCTGTAACAAGATTCCTGAGACTGAATAGTTTATAAAGTTGTGGTACAAGGTTCTGGACACTGAGAAGATCAAAATCAGGTAGCTGCTTTATTACTAGAAGTTGAAAGAACAAGTCGGCTCTGGATAAGAACGTGAAACATCATAACAGCATGATCAATGTATAAAATTCCTCTCTCACAGTTGCCAATCCAGCTTCAGGAGATGGAGAGTGCTCTGATTCCTGTCATAAATGACCTAGTTCTAGAAGATGATAATAACTCATCTCAGTGACTGAGCCACATCTTAACAGCCCCTACAACACACACTGAAACAGCACAATCAAATTCAACATGAGTTTCAAAGGTGAGAAAACACTCTTGAACCTATTGATTACCCAACTATGACTTTGATCATTTAATTTGATCTTGTATGCAATGGTAAAAATTCAAATAAGATTTTGTTGTACAATCTTTAATTAATATAAATATAATTATATTATAAATTTAATATTTTCAAGACAGAGTGAAAAGACCCCCCCCAGAAAACATAAATGCATAGGAATTGAGATGACTTTCTGTACTATTTCAAGCATAGACACACCTGTATATAACTCACTTTAAATATATTATATTTGGTCATTCATTACCATCTGTAACTCTATTTCTTGGGTATCCAATGCCCTATTTTGGGTCTTGACAATGGTTAGGCATATGGCACAGATACATACATGCAAGAATAACACAGATATACACACAAAAATTAAAACTCATATATTAAAATCTGAGAACTAAATATGTGAAAAAGCTAATAATTACTTCACATAATTGATAATACTATAATTACTTAATATAATTTATAATTACTTATAAAACAATGTTCATAAAATTGTTTACCAGGCTATCAGTTAATTGGAAGGATAACAATCCATGAGTTAGACAACATTGATGAATGTCTAATTAGACAAGTCCATGGATCTAAACTCAAGTGAGGCAAGAGCTTTACTGAGAGTCATCTCCCTAATCTGATTATCTCCTATATTGTTCGTGATTTCCTACAACTGGAAATTTATGTATAATATGGTTCCGTGGACCCTTCATTAATCAAATGAATGCATTTATTCTCCAGGTGGCTATAAATCATAAGTGAGACTTCCAGTGTGTTTCATATGATGCTTTCAAGAAGTTCTATTAACTTTTTAGGAAGTTTTATAAAATTGTAGAAAACTGTACATTCTCCTCTGCTGTTTCTTATAAGCATTATATTCTATCAATTGACTGCTGACTGATTTTTAAGAAAGGATGAGGAACTGAAGGACCAGCCAATGTATTTCTCAAAGAACTTTAAAAGGAGAATGAAATAAAGGAGAATCATTTTTTATCACTGTTCCCCCTGGGTGAGAGACCTATAATTCACAAATGGCACATTTTAAGTGAGTTATATACAGGTGTGTCTATGATTGAAATAGTACGGAAAGCTTTCAGTATTATGAAAAGGTTTATTTTTGTCCTTTATTCTTTAACTCTGTTTCAATTCATTTCCAACTGTATTTTCCTGCAGTAATTTACTTATTGATTTAGACTGAGTGTTTTGTTGGCAGGATGAACTCTATGAGAAAAGAGATTTCAAATATTGCACCAGAATTTGGCACAATATTTTTCTCTTGTATTACTAAAAGAATGTAATGTTGGATCGGAACTTGACTCCTAATAGAAATAAAATAGCATGATTGTAGGATTAGTCATCAAACACAAAGACATGTAAACCATCCCACTGAATTATCTTATTGGTTTTTAAAATAAAGCATAACACTCCATCCTTTCCTCTTTCATATCCTTACAGAAATTTCACCTTTAAAACTAATTTTTAACTTTGTGGATTTGATCTTCTGTACATATATGATTAACTTACATATTTAAAATATCATTAGAGATTATTCTCATTCTTTTTCCTGTTTCATTCAGTTCTATAATTTTCTATTTAAGATCCAGAATTTTAATATGCTGATCTCAGTGTTTCAAACTGTGACTTTTAGAATAAAGCTAACAAAGCAGATGGAGGAGCACTGGACATCTAGGAGTGCAGATGTACTCAGTAGAGTGCTCAGGATGACCACAAGCCACCGAGTAGATCTCCTGTTGGGAACGTTGTGCCCTTGAAATAATTTCTATCTTGATAGTTTTAAAGTCTTTAGAATGACATTCTGTTCCTCCTGTACAATATATGTTCTCTGTCTTTGAGATTTAGTTTCATATAATGGGAAAATGAGTAGATAGGCCAAGTTCACTAGGGCTTAGTATCATAGCTAAGGTTAAATATTTCATTTACATTAATTTATATTAATTTAACTAATACACATATGTTTCTGTTTTAATCCAAAAGCATCATTTTTAAAGACAGAAGGCTTGGTATTTGTAATTTTTGTTGAAAACATTGATTGCTAAGACTCAGAATTTACAGCAGTGTTTCTTTTATGCAAGGTTTGTTTTGTTCCCATATGATTTCTTGGATATTACACTGCATCATAATACTCTGTTTCTCTTCCTTCATGCCCCAAATTGAAATGTAAACTCTGTTCCCTATATTACACTAAAGAGAACACTGAAGAGACTGAGGATAAGAAAGAGTGGAAACTATTTCCCTAGTAACTTATTTTCCCCAAAAGGAAGAAAGCTGGAGCTTCCTGGCGTATGATTAGTCTCCGTTTTCCTATTTAACAAAGAATAAAGGTAGGGTATCGTTTTTTTGGTATCAGGATATACTTGGGGAGCAAGGTTAGGAGATATCTCCTAAATATCTACTATTCAAACTTTATCAGTAGTAGAGAATTAATCTGAAAAAAATTTTAAGGTATCCCAGAAGCAAGTGAAAGTAGATTTTTTGGAAAGTTAGGTCAAACATTTAGAGAATAAGATAGATAAACAGAAAAAATGCAAATAAAGAAAATAACAAACCAGACTGTTTAACTTAGGAAAATGAAAGAAAATGGTAAAAAAGTAAAAGAAAGATATATTTAGTTCTAATTCAGGGTTTTTATTGTTGTTATTTTTGCTTTAGAAACAGGGTAACATCTCCATAACTCATAGCTTCTCAAATATGAATCACTTAGCATTTGTATTTAAAGAGTTGGGCTCTCTTTAAGCCTTGGGCACAGGCCCCTCTTGCTCTTAGCACCTCAGATCCCTAGACTACTCTCTTAGTCCAGATCAACCCACTGTGTCCTGATTCCCCTTACTCAGACAAGCTCAATTTTCAGTCTAGTTTGTTGGAGCCTTCAAAGGCTGCCCCCACCCAAATTTGGCTTTGCATTCAGGAGACCAGCCTGGCAGTACCCATCCCAACTTGCTTTGGATTGCAGAGACCAGCCTTCTTCCCTGGTAAATCTGATCCTGCCCGCGGTCTCCACTCCCCTACCACTGCAGCAATGCCAAAATCTTCTACCCTACATCCTGTTCTCCTTCTAGCCTTGGGCACAGGCACTCCTTTATTCTCAGTCCCCCTGTTACCTGCTGTTAGATTTCCAAATGGCACCTTGCCCATCCCCTTACATTGGTACCCTCTATACCCTCTCCCAGTGCTGCATTCCTGGGCTTTTCTGCTCTTTAGTAGGCTGTGCTGCCCTTAGCAGATTGCCTGAGAAAGCCTGAGGAACTCATGAGCAGCTGGACTAGAACTGTTTAGTTCCAGCAATATAAAATCAAAAGAGAGAACATGAAGACTTCACCAAGCATCCTTTCACATCCAACAAGAAAACAACCAAGTCACATTAAGTGTACAAAGAGAATCAGACTTCAACTTAACAAAGGAAGGCTTCAATCTCACATCAGAATCACACACACACACACACACAAACACAAGCAAGAAATACACATGCCAAGATCACAACAAAAAAATAATAATATGAAAACCCAAATAATATGTCCCCACCAAATATCACCAGTCCTATGGAAGAGTTTTAAATGAGAACCCCATAGAGATAATCCAGAACACGCAGGACACAATGAATTTATAAAACACCCATACAAACAAATCAAAGAACTAAAAGAAGATAGGGTTAAACTTCTGACTGAATTCACAAAAGTGACAGAAATATTGAAGAAATTTCAGACTGAAGTGAAGAAGGAAGTGAAACACTCAATAAGCCAATTTAAAATGACAGGAGAAATTCTTACAAATAGAAGGAATGAAATGGAAAACAGAGCATCAAGACTCACTCCATGGTTAAGTTGAAAAATTGGAGCACTAAAGGAAATATTATGAAAAATAAAATAAAATAAATCAGGAAGGGAATATGCAGGAACTGTGGGACACCATGAAAAGACCAAATTTACAAATCATAGGGATAGAGGAAGGTGTACACTCTCAGGATAATGATACTGACCAGATCTTCAACCAGGTTGTTGAAGAAAATTTCCCAAAATTTAGGAAAGACATGTCCATACAACTACAATAAACACATAGAACACCAAATAGACAGGGCCAGAAAAGAAACAAAACAACACTCAACAAATAAAAATATTCCATAATTAGATATATTCTATGAGACCACAAGAAAATAGGATTAATATGAATACCAGAAGTTACCCTAATAACTTCATAGACACATGGAGGTTAAAGAACACACTAGTGAAGGAAGAATGGGTCAAATGAGTAAGTAATAAAAAAAGATATTCCTGGAATTAAATGAAAAGAACAATACAACACAACAAAGCATCTGGGACACTTGAAAAGAAGTCACGAGAGGGAAGTTTATAGCTCTATTTATAGTTTATAATCTATTAAATATTGGAAAAAGCACAAATAAAATATTTAACATTGACACTGAAGAATCTTGAAAGGCTATAACAAATGAAACCCAAACCCAGCAAATAAGTAAAAATAGCAAAAATAGAGCAGAAATTAATACAGTAGAAACAAATAAATAAATAAACATAATCAACACGTCCAAGAGCTGGTATTTGAAAGAATAAACAAGATAGATGGACACTTAGCCCATTAGCTATAAGAAAGAAAGGAACAGCAATTCCAAATCAACAAAATTAGAGATGATATAAACATCACAACAGACAACAACAACAACAAAACTCAGAATATTATAAGGAAATAATTTTAAAACCTATAGACTATTAAATATGAAATGGATGTATATCTAAAGGCTTAATCAAGAAGAGATCAACAGCTTAAACAGATTCATAACATATAAGAAATTGAAATGGCAATAAAAATCTCCCAACTAAAAAAAAAGTCCCAGGGCCAGATGCATTCACAGCAGAATTCTACCAGAGGAAGATCTCTGTCCAATACTATGTAAATTATTGAAAAAGAAACAGAGGGAGAACTCCCAAATTTCTTTTGAAATCAGCATCATTTTAGTACCAAATAGATTAAAGATACAACCAGAAAGAAAACTATAGACACATATCCTTAATGAATATTGATGCAAAAATTCTCAAATTAATACTTTCAAATGACATACAAACATATCAAAATGATCATCCACCATAATGGATATATTCTATGAGACCACAAGAAAATAGGATTAATATCAATACCAGAAGTTACCCTAATAACTTCATAGACACATGGAGGTTAAAGAACACACTAGTGAAGGAAGAATGGGTCATAATAATCAGCTTTATTCCAGAGATGCAAGAAGGATTCAATATAGTTAAGTCAATAAACATCATAAAACATATAAATGAACTCAGTGATAAAAATCACATGGTCACCTCAAGAGATGAAGAAAAGGCCTTTGACAAAATTCAACATGCATTTATGTTAAAAGTTCTAGGGTTAGACTGGAGGGACTTAAACATAAAGCTATATACAACACCACAGCCATCAACAATTCTACATAGAGAAAAACTGGAAACATCCCCATTAAAATCAGGAACCACTCAAAATAACTTTAAAAAAAATCTCAGAATAAACCTGACCAAAGACCTTAAAGATTTATACAATAAGAATTTTAGATCTTTAAAGGAAGAGATTTATGAGGACACCAGAAGATGGAAAGATCTCGCTCATGATTTGGAAGAATTAATTTTGTGAAAATAACCATCCTACCAAAAGTATTATATGCAATCCCAATCAAAATCCTCATGACATTCTTCACAGAATTAGAAAAGCCCATCTGAAAATTCATAGGGAAGTACAAAAGACCCCAGATAGTCAAAGGAGCCCTGAGCATAAGCAGCAATCCAGGGAGAATTACTATGCCATATTTCATACTATATTACAGAGCAATAGTCATAAAAACACCATGGTACTGGAACAAAAATAGCCCTATAGACCAATAGAATATAACTGAAGACTCAAACATGAGTAAATGCAATTTCAGTCACCTGATATTTGACAAAGGGGTCAGGAACACTCACTGAAGGAAAGACAGCATCTTCAGCCAATGGTGCAGACAAAACCAATATCCACCTGTATAAGAATGATACTAGACCATTATCTTCTAGCTTGCACACATGTCAATTACAAATAGATCAAAGATCTCAATATGAAACCTGAAACTCTGAAACTGTTCAAAGAAACATTGGCAATAACCTCCAAGATACAGGTGTAGGAAAGGACTTTCTAAATTAGGCAGGAGTTGCTCACGAAGCTCATGAATTAAGGTCAACAATGGGACATCATTAAACTAAAAAACAGGAAATGATTTAGAGACCAGATTTGGAGCAATGGAGCTGAAACTGACCTGAAAGCCACTTCCCATTAAGGTAGTTCTGGTAACACTGGAGTTCAGTATGCAAACAGTCCAGGGAGAAGATCAATCAATATCCCAACACCTACTTCATGACCAAATAACCATGTTAATGACCGTCATCATACTGGACACTTTTGTAATAGTGGCACTTTTATCTCTGGGCCACTAACAACTACCTAATTGGTCTTAGAGCCCACTCATGGAGGAAAATCATGTACTGGACTGTAATCATAGACAAATATACATAGCTGAAGAGGTCATACATCCTCAAGAAATCCCCAAGGTTGTCAACTCCTAAGCTAATAATGTAACTTCTTACTAATTGCAAAATATGTATCCTTATATAGACAGTCTAGTATTGCAGTCACCAAAGAAGCTTCTATTACACCAGATGGGCACTACCACAGGGTACTACATCTGCTTACACATAGACATCGGCTGTTAATTGCCCATGCCTATGCAGTCCATCTACAAAGCAATGTCCACACCCAAAGCTCACACAACATGAAACAAGGAGCAAAGAGGACACTAATGAATCTCTCAAAGCTCATTAATGAATCCCCCTCATTAAACAGAGTCACAGAAAAGGTAAGAAATGGCCAAAGAATGTAGACTAGAAATCTGCAGATGGTAGGTTCCTGGACAAGACTCCTATATTAAATTTCAGCTACCTGAGCTTTAGGGACCATTCTGGAAGAGGGAGTGGAAAGGTTGTAACAGTCAGTGAAGAGCTGCATGACTATATAGAAATAGAATCCTACAAGCTCCTGGGAGCCTGCACATAGGAACCTACAGCAATTTTTTTCAGCAAGCTCAGACCCATGCAAGCTCAAGAAGACAAACACTTGGCATGGAATTGGAGAAAGGGGTAGTAGCCTCCAAACTTTGTTGAAGAAATATAGGCAATTGATTACTATTGGGTGAGGATGAGCTAATCTTCCTAAAGCGAGGGACTTCAGATAAACTGAGTATTCCTCACTGGATGAGGAATATTTGTGGACACTAATTTTACACACTAGACCTCAAAATAGATGAAGGAATGTATGGATAGGTTCCACTGTGGAGCTATGGGGGATATTCCTGTGGGGAAGGGGGTACACCAATAATTAAGACTGATTGAGTTATTCTGTATGAAATACACAATGATTCAAATTAAAACAAACACATGGATTCTACGGACAATAAAAGACATTTATGGGTGTAGTACAACAAGAGATACTTAATCAAAATTCAAAATATTTTTAATATCAAATATCTCATTGAAATCTAAGAAATCATACAAAACAATGCTTTGCAAATTCTAAACAGTATTAAATCATACAAGTCTTAGCAATCAATGTTATTTACCAAAAATTGCAATGGATATATTCATTAAGTGTGAGTTAAGGTAAAATGACAGAAATCATTTTGTTTTACAGTTTCTTATTCTTGGAGAGAAAGTCTACAAAATTTCAAGATTGTCACTTTAAATGTGAGTATTCATCCTGTCTTCCTTCCTTCCTTCCTTCCTTCATTCTTGTAGCACTGAAATAGATGCCTTTAAATTACTTTCCTAAAGGACTTTAGACAGGCTGATTAGACCCGAGTGGATGAACTTGGACTAAGGATTGTCTGGTGACACTAACTTTGCAAAGTAAGTCTTTGCACAAAAAGCAGAATGTATGAATTCCAGGCAGGAGGCAATATTGGAAGATGCCAGTGAGGAAGAAGGTATAAAGATGATTAAGTTCGATTAAGATGTTCTGTATGAAACACAAAAATTCAAGTAAAAATTTACAAGAACATTAAATAAATTGTTTTCTTAGTCTGACGGATTTCTTAGTAAATAGTGTCATAAGAAAAGAAAGACTGTGAAAACATATGCCTTTTTCTGATTAGATAGGAACAAACATATATTGATCTCAGACCAAGATCCCAATGAAATTATGCTCAGATTTAGTACTGTGCCTGATTGATATAAAACAAATAAATAATATTATTTATTAACTTTAATATTAAAACTATATTTAAATTAGGAATATGTAATTGTAAACTGAATATGGTGGCACATACACATTTAGTTCCAGTACTCAGGAGGCAGAAGTAGGTAGATCTTTGTGAGATCAAGGCACCCTGGTCTACATAGTAAGTTACAGGTCAACTGGGGCAACAGAGAGACCCTGTCTCAAAAATACACAAAAAAGAAAAAAGAAAGAATAGATAATTGTATAATTGCTATTTGTGCAGGAGAGATGGTGCAGCAATTAAGAATGGTGGCTTCTCTTGAGAGGACAGGGGTTCAGTTACCAGCACTCACATGACAACTAGCAACCATCCCTAACTCCACTTCAGGAATCCTGACCCCTCTTCTGGCTCTGCAGGCATTGCATACACATGGTATACTTACATACATTCAGGCTAAGCATTCATACACATAAAATAAAAATAAATAAATAAATAATTTAAACAGAGTACACAGAATTCTTTGGTAAAAATCTTTAAGGAAAATCCCTGCCTCTGTTGAAGGGAAATGTCAACAAAAGGAATGATATAGACAGTCTGCTGGCAAATGCAATATTCAGTGGCAATAAACCTCACATGCTCCATTACAAGAGAATGGATTTCAAAAGAAAACCATGAAAGGAAAAGGACACCCAAAATAAAAATACAATTGACCTGACCATATTGGTTTAAAGAGCCAAGTTATGAATATTTTCTTGATGCTTAGTGACCAGGAGTATAGTGACCACACACATGCAATCACTCACGGCTTCACTTTCATTAACCTCTGCAATTTTAAAACCCAGCATCAGTCAAACATTGCCTGTCTCCAAACACAAAGCAATGTTACATGTCCTCACTCTGAAGCTACTGGATGTCTCTAACTAAAATCAATGATTCCGTATATTATTTACTGATTTTCCACAATTGATCTGTAGTCTTAATTCCTCATATTTTCACTCTCCAATCTTAGTTATTTATAAGACAAGTTTCAAAAAGCAATTATACCCACAAAAATTTGCAACTTGAATTTAATTCCATTTGAATGAATCTGAACATTTTACAATGTTTGAGAGTATGTGTGGGTCATAAATACATTCCAAGAAACCAAAATGACACCAGAGCTTTAAATAAACCCAGTATTTGGTTTAAGTTGCCTACAATCATGAAAATTATAATTCAAAATTATTACTGATTTTTCAATATAATGTTCATACAAAGAAGATATTGAACACATTTGGAAGTTGCATTATGATTGAATTTGATTCTCAAAAAGGGGTAATTTCATGCATAATATTCTATTTACATAAGAGCTTTGGTTCCTATCCCTTGTTTGGGCAATGGTCAGTGATATCATTTGCTCTCAGAGATATCATTTGTCTAATGGAAAATTGTTTTTTAAACATGTATTTATTTCTATTTTCTGTATATGAGTGTTATGCCTGCATGCATGTAAGTGCACAGCATGGATGCTCTTTTATAGTAAATACTTGATTAATTACATGAAAAATACCAACTTTAAAGATGAACTTTTCTTATACTAATTTATTTTTTGTAATCTTTGTATTGCAGGGAATTCTATCAAAGAAAGAGTACAAATCACAAATTTTTCAATATTGAGACACTGTAGAGAACAGGATTGCCCTTTGTACTCCGATTTAGAGTGAAGTCACCAAGAAAGGGATGTTCCAAATATTGGGCAAAATAGCTCTGATTGTGTTCTGATGTATTTCAAGATGAAATCTGTATATTTGCTATACATAAATTTCAACATTTTCTTTCCAGTTATAACTCAATACAGCATACAACAGTAGAAAATATGTATGAGTATATAGGTAAGTAAAATTCCATTTACAGAAAAAAAATAGCATATCTACATCCTTGCTAAAACTAAAATCTTCCATTAACTCTGTTAACAGTAACACTTAGTTAAATGGTTCTGAATCAGTCCTTTTATATATAATTCTCTTCTTAAAAGAATATTTTGTTTTATGTCCCCCTATTAAATATTCCTGTTTCATTTAAAGGATATATGTTGATGAAAGTATTTGAATGTGCTCTGGCTATTATCTAAATGCTAGAGCAACAAGGAATTACTAATGAATTCTGTTTTCTTGAAATGAAAAGCTTTATTTTGGATTAAGTCTATATGAGATATATTTATTCTGCACTCACAATATATGTGACATTCTATGGAAAATGAGATCACCTTTTTAATTGTTGTCTCTCTACATTTTCAGTCAAGATATTCAAATAAAATAGATATCTTAATGTACACATTTTCTAGGTAGATCATTATGATATTTTAAAAAGTAAATATTTTCTATTTTGACTATTAACAAATTTATACAAATTATGTTTTTTGTTCTGTATATGGCAATGAAACCAAAGTTATATACATGAATAAATTGCCTATTGCAGCATAAGAAAATTAAACATTCTTGTAACCCAATTACATGAAAATAACACAGAGTGTGATAATCACAGAAATTTATAAGCTTCTGACTAATATCAATATTTAATTTGGTATATTATAAATACATTATCAAAAATAAAAGCAAAATGCCTTGGCATATAATTTTGATCAAAAACTGCATTTAACTAAATTAACACATTATGTAAAAATACATTAGACTTCACAGGTTTTTATTACCCTCTTGTTCTCAGTAAGTTTTATTGTAACAGGCTTTATAATGAGGTAGCACCCTCAGGACCTGACTACGCCTTCAGATATGCAGATGTACTCTGTGAGAAAGTAGAGTAATTGCTTCCTTCTAAGAATGTGCAAATCAAAGTAATTTCTTAACTACATTATTGCTATAGAATGAAAACTGAAATCTCTTAATAATGGCAGAATAACAGCAGCTTTTATGGGCAGCATGCTGTTATGACAGGAACAAAATAAAAAAAATGCTGCCTTAAAAGAAGTTTTGAGCCCCTGACTCAGATATGCTCATAATTGCTGGAAGCACTGTGTCACTCACCAGTGTCCTTCCACTCTAAGAAGTTCATCACTGAAAGTTCCTGTTTTCTAAAGCATGAGCATCATAAGTAGGGGTATGGCAGTAATAGATTTAATTAATTTATTTGCAGAAGTGAATAACCTAGTCAACTTTAAATAATTATAAGGGAAATTTCATGAATTCAGCAATATAGCAAAACTAAATTAAAAGGAAAAATGAACTACATGGAAATCCTTCTGCAACTTTCATTTTGTCTTTCATTGCTAATGTTTTTCAGATGTTTTGTTAAATGTTTTAGTTCATTGTTATTTATCTGTATATGTGTGCGTCTGTGTTGGTTTATGCACACTTTTGTCTGGAAGCACTGAAGGTCAAAAATGACTGGAACACTAGTAGGAAAGCATTATTTTTCAAAAATGAAGTATATATAACTCATTGGGTGAAACTGTAACATATATTTACATATATTGAGCATCTTGGTTCATGATGGACCTTCTACATTGGTCAGTCTCTATCGCAGTTCAGACATAACATGTGAACTGAAACTCAAGTCAGAGAAGAGATTCAAACTCAAATTTTTAGATTCCCACAATGATGAACTGTGACTTGTGATGTGATGAGAAATAAACCTTTTATCCCAAAGTTGATTATAGTCATGGCGTTTAAAAATCAGCAGAAAGAAAACTGATACAGTTTGTCCCTTCAGATTTTCATTTAGTACTCTTTGAGTTTCATGTGAGGGATTTCTTTTTGAGGAATAATCCCTTTAAATAGCACACAAATATATTTTGTAAACACATGATGTTTTGACATAATATCTAAATTGTGTTTTATGTTAAGAATGTTTTGCTTGCATGTATGTAAGTGTACTCATATGCACCCGAGGAAACCAGGGAGGGCATCAAATCCCCTGGAATTGGATTTTTAGTTTTAGCTTTCATGTGGGTGATGGGAACTGAACCCTGATCATCTTCAGGAACTGCCAGTCTCTTAATTGCCAAGACATGTCTCCAATTCCAGCACAGTACTTTTTCAAAACAAGGTTAACAGTTATGGGAAGGATTGGCTAATCCTTTCATTTTCTGAGTCAATCACATAAATTACTTTGTTGAGTTATTAATGACTTTTCCAATGCAATTATTTAGCTTGTGTTAGCTACTAAGTAAGTTAATTCTATACTGACCTTTTCCTTTTTTAAATTTGCCATTAAAAATACAATGATTTTGTTGACTATTACTTTATGAACAATTTGTTATTCTTCAAATAAATTATCTCAGTGTCCATAAATCTGCTTATTTTTACTTTGGTATTGCCTCCATAAGGGAAATATAGAAAATTCCTGTCTCTTGAAATTCCTGGTGAAACAGAGATTAGGATTTCCTTTTGATCTGCTTGTTGTAGTTAAGGGAACATCTCCCAGGCCTCCTTCCTAGACTTTCCAGTTCTCTGACACTATGGTGAAAGAGGGAAACTTTTTTTCCACATGACTTTCAAATAATGTATCTTACTTTCAAGCTAAAGCTTTTCATTCTGATGCTAATATTTAAGTTTTCATATTAGTAATGAAAAACACTCTCAGGACAAACAGATTTGAGAATACAGTTTTGTACTACTTGCTTCTAAGTTATTAACAACAATCAAACCATTTTATTTTGCTTTTATGGCAGGAAAATTTCAGAGCTACTATTATGATTATCAGATTATAGCACAGGGAAAGTGCTTGAGAAATAGTATAATAGAAATTTTGGAAACTCTTTAAGAAAGAGAAAATGACTCATTGTTAAAACCATGGATTAGTGTATCTCTCAACTCTCACCAGAAAAGTTTACTCACGTAGCAGATGGTGATTAACAAACAAACCCACAACTGGCCAACGTGCACAGAACAAAAGACTACAGAGTGCTTATCTCTGAATAAAGCATCGATATAAAACTTCTACCTCCTAAATCTCAGGGATCATTGCGGAAGAGAGGGCAGAGAGATGGTAAGAGACAAGAGCTGGGGGCTGTAGCTGAGTGGTAATGCAACTGCCTCTCACATGTGAGACCTTAGCTTCCATCCTCAGTACTATGAAAAAACAAAACCAAAAGCTAAAGCAAACAAACAAACAAACCAAATGAACAAACAAAAACTCAGTTTTAGGATAAAGAGATGACTCAGAGGTTAAGAGCAGTGGCTACTCTTGCAAAGGACTCAAGTTCCCAACATACACATGGCAGTTAACAGGTAATACACTCATAAACATAAATAAACTCTTATGTAAAATATTTTTAAAAGATTGTAAACTCCAGAGGTGATGGATAAGAAAACTGTTTTCCGGATAGCTGGCAGTTACTCATGTCATCTCACAGCAATGGATGGTGACAGCTCGCTCAAGTCCCATGCAAGCTGAAACTAGAAAAATCCCCAGCATAGATAATGGTTAATGAGGACCAGTGGAGGGACTCACATTGAAAGTCATTTGGCGACACAAATTAGACAATAGAACTATTTTGCACATATGTGTGTGTGTGTATATATATATATATATATATATATGGTGTATCTGTATAAAATATATATAATACAATACATTGGGCTGGGGCAATTAGGGGATGTACAGAGAGGAGAGATGATTTAAATATCATCAAATTATTTTGTATGGAACAGTAAAACTTTAATTAAAAATAAAGATAAAATACTAATAATAGTAATAAGAAACAGGTCTAGAAAGATGGCTAAATGTTTTACATCATTGCTACTCTAGCAAAGAATCAGGTTCTGTTTCCAGTCCCCACATGGGAGCTCACAAACAGGTGTAACTCGAATTCCAAGGAATCGATCAGCCCTTCTGAACTCCAATTGCACCAGGCACAAGCACAGTGCAGATATCACATGCAGCAAAAACCATCATACAAACAAAATTTTTCAATTTTTTAAAAACAGTAATTTACATAGACAAAGAAATGGAAGATGTGTTGTTTTGGAGAAGTAAGATGATCAGATTGGTTTGGGCTGACATGATCTTTGGATGAGTTTCAAAGAGACATTTTTATCAAGTAGTTGTTGGCAGATCACATGTGGGTGAAATCTTGCATCCATGAATTTCCTTAAGTTCTTTTTTATTAAAGACAATTGACACAGGGAAGAAATATATACACATGCTATTTTTTTTCACATTTTTCCTTTGATTAAATGTCATTTTTAAAATGAGGTAGTCAACCAAATGAACAGTCTAGAATTAACATTTTAAATTTGTTGGTTGCAAATTCAGGAATGTTTGGAAATGAATAAGCTATAATGAGGGACTCTGATTCTAAAATTATAAACAAAATATATGTAGCTGCTTATTTTCAGGATCAATGAATATGATGGCAGATGGTGTTTGTATTTGTATGAATTAACATAATGTATGCATTGTATATATGTAACATTCTTGACATTATTAAAGTGTTTTTGTAGCTGTCATTATCTTGTATTATAAAATCATATTTGATATTAAAATAAAACAATAATGGTTCATTCATAAAAGCCAATTAGTTAATGTAGATGCCAGAGCACGTGGGCAAGCTGAACAAAGGAAGTGATCATGTGCAAGACTTGGAGAGGAGGACTGATATCCGGGAGGAACTGATATTTTGTATGATAGTCTAGTAGGATACAAAAGGATTTAATGACGTTTTCCAGGGTCTTTGTATGGAGCTCCATGGTTGAGTACCCACTAATTATGCATGAGCCCTTTTAATTGATTCCTAGAACCACACATCCAAGTTGAAATGCACATTGTATTAAAAATAATACTGAAAATCAATAATAATAATGACTACTATGTGAAATATAATAGAAAATTCAATTTATGTGAGGAAAATAGTTTTATTAAATTGAAAAAAAGAAAAGCATTCTAAAATTAATGTCACTTGCCTAATAAAAATCAGTTCGTGTATATGGTAGGAATTCTTTTTTTCTTTTTTGTAAAAACAGTACTAGGCTCCTAAATACTTCATTCTCATATGTGAAGTCCAGAGAATGTCATTCCAAATCTTACCAGTATCATAGTTTATCAGGAAAACTAAGCTCTATCTATAATCAATCATTATTAGTCAAGGCTTCTCTTTTGCTCATATTCTTCAAGATTTAATGCTGAGTAACAAGGAAAAAAGAGGGGAAACATACATAAATAAGTCCTCTGTTTCCTTTCTGAAGAGATTTTCTGAAATGCCCACATTAAGTCCAGCTGAATTTAGTGTACTGGCAGTGACAATAAAAGAAATTTGGAAGCATTTTCTAAAAGCCGTTTGCAATGCCACCTCAAACCCTGTTAAAGTTCAGTGAGTATAGGCAAATTTATTTTGGAGAGAGACCTAGCAGTCCTTTATAAAAGTACAGGCTGCTTCTTACTGGCAGAAAAACAAGTGAATTTTACAAGATATCCAAGAATATAGTAGATGTGAAGGCGAAGAATACGGAAGGATTCACAATGGTTAGACTTTACAGTGGTGAAAAGGTAAAATGCTTTGACTTCAACTTTACATTAAATTTTAACTCCTGGCCCTTTCCCAGGTTGATGATATACATTTCAACATTCAAGTAATGCTGGTCAGCAGTGACAAGCCATTGCTCTTGGTCAGCGGTGTTTTTCCAATGCTATCCAGCAATTCCCTAATATACCAACAGCTATTTAAAAACTGCATAAGACTCTCATCACTTTAAAATACGTATTGTGTATGTTCCAAGCAAGTATAAGATAAACTAAGCTAAGTTGTGCTGTTTGGTTCTTTTCAAGAAAGTGTAATAACTTAATTTATAATCTTGTTTACACATTGATTTTCCAATTTTCATAATCTATGTATCTGTATTATTCATATTTCAGTGAGCATCTTTAAGATAATTTCTTTGAATTTTTCCCATAACCTGAATCTCCATTTCTTTGGGATCATGTACTAATGGTTGATTTTCCTTTTGTCATGGTTTCACAGTTACTGGGTTTAAAAATATAAAACATTAATAACACTGAGGATAATCTCTATTTTCTTGTCATATTTTGTAACTGTTTTAAATAAATCATTTTGTAGTGTATATTTGTGCTTTTGTGAGAATCTTTTTGCTGTTTTACCATTGTAACTTGTACTTGGCTACAGATAGATTATATTTTTATTGTTAGTTCTCTTCATATGAATACCTGCACAAAATATATTAATATCTATGTATTTGTTTATATAAACTACTAGCTTTTCCTTTAAGAAGAAAGCTTTTTTTTTTTTTTGCCTGTTTTGTGACAGGGTCACTTGCCTGGAACTCCCTATATAGACAGGGTTCTCTTGATCTCACAGAGATCCCTTTGGTTCTGCCTATCAAGTTCTGGGATTAAGCCGAGCTAAACTTGGAATTTTAATGAGAAATTTAAAACAGAGAACAGAGGGCCACTAAAATTTAATGTTTTTTATTTTATTTATTTTATACTTTGTGTTCATATGTATGCATGGGTCAAAAATTAATGTGATGACTTGTTGAGGTTAGAGGACAACTTGAAAAATCTTTTCTCTCCCTCCATTGTGGAGTTTCCAGAGAAGAAAATGAGGCTTTGATAGATGAAGCTCTTACTGACTGAATCATCTTGCTGGCAGTTTTCTTGGTTTTTAAAGAAGCAGTTCCTCCATTATTGATTGTATTAAGAATAGCGAAGTCTTCCCCAGTTATCAGGCTAGAGTATAGAAAATGCTGCCGATTTCTGGATGCTATTAGCCAACTACTTTTATGTTTTTCAAAGGGGGAAGTTATAGGATTGTGTGCATTTTCTTCATCCCACAAAACTGGTCAAGCTGTCATAAGCCTCTGTTTTATTTTCCTGTCTTTCATTATCACAGATTATATACTTTCTCACAATTCAGCAAAGTCAGGACAGCAAGTGGTGTCCGTATTGTCAGTGGAGGACCACACTTACCATTTCAGAGAATGTAGGCTGCAATTACAGTGAAAAGATTAAGCGTCACAGTCACATATTTTGGGGATGGATATCAGAGACGATTTGTGCTATAAAGCTCATGTTAAAGTCTGTCAGTGGATCTGTCACTAGAGTTAAGCTGACTATTGATATCTTGTTATTGCTTCTATAATAATCTGCCCATTATTTTCCTGCCTGTATCTGTCTATAAACTATGCAATAATAATGTTCTCTTCCTTGAAGGGGTTGAGCATGACAAATGTCAGAGTTTGAGGAAGCAGTCAACAAGAATATTGATGCTAACAGCTCATGTTCATCTCACTTTCTCTGTGACAGATCTTTAAAAGGATGAAGTCTCTCTTTGTACTGGCTTGTAACACCATAGGAGATAGATGATAAAGTTACCCTACAAACACTTTTTAAACTTTTTCAATGTAGCAGACAGATTTTGCTTCTCCTGCGCCTTGCACTCTCTCAGTTGGATTTCTGGACCTCACAGAGTTATTATTACTAATGGATCCTTGGTAAAACTGGTGCATCCTCCTGCTATTCTAGCATTTTTCTCAGGTCACCCTTTGCTTCAATTTTAAAGGACACTGTTACCTGATATAGAATAATAGGTTGGCTGATACTTCTTTCTGTTAAGATATGTCATAACACAATTTTCTGGATTCCAAGGCTCTGTGAACAATCTTCAGATAAATTTATTCAGAAACCTTTTATACAAGGTGTCATTTTTCTCTTATTGTTTTCAAGATTCTTGGTACTAGGATTTCAGCAGTGTGGTTGCAATGTTTACCATTTGTATGGTAAATTCAGGATTCTCTCTGAGTTTTTTTTTTTTTTTTCTATTGCTTCATTCCACGGCAAGTCCCGCCCTCTAACCAATAAGGGCAGAAAGGAGGAGACAAAGGAGGAACATCATGGCCGGGAGTCCTGGGGAGGCACAGATTGAACCCACACGGGAAGACAAATGCCCCGGCCCCAGGCTCACTCAGAAGGCCAGTCAGCATGCCAAGTCCCTGCAGTCCTAAGGATCATGTATGTGAAAGGGAAATGCTGGCTGGGAACAGACTAAGAGACCTGCACGCGGCTGTCCCGGACTTTGTGGGCGGGCCGCTGGTACTCAGTAACTTTGTAAACTTGGCTAAATAAATCAGTCTCTCTAAATGGAAAATCAGTTTCCATTTTGTCCAGCTGGATTAACCAGACCCCACCTGCTAAGGTGTGGAGAATAAATTTCATGAGACACCATTGTAACTCTCTTTTGACTTATCTGACTTGCTTGTCTACTGAACTCAGAAGTCTAAATTAATTCACTTCTCTGCATTTCATAGATTTCAAAACGAAGCTCCTCACTCTCTGTGTCTGAAACTACCTACCTAAGTTTATAAATTGAGAAATAAAGGCATGGTTGGTTACACTTTAAAATAAACAAACTCTGTGTAGAATTACAGCACAGCTCTTGTGAGCATTGAGGAATTCAGTGCTCTCTTTAGTGGCATCTCAAAGTGTTATATATCATTCCCAGTAAGTTGCTTTTTACTGCTAAGAAAATCTTTCTGAACTTCCAGGTTTCTTGGTAATAAGATGGGACATTTGAAGGGATAGATACCTATGGTTCTATGTTTTCCTTTTACTGTTCTTGGTTAACACTCTTAATTTGTGAACCACCTGTCTTCTTAATTTTCAATTTCAAACTTTCCCTTTAAAAAGGGGATTATAAAATGAGTTTAATTTCATTAGATTTGCATAAAATTTCATTTTCTAAGTTCTGTTTCTGAAAGTGTCTTCATTCTTTTTTTTCCCACTTCAATGATAGTTGGGTTGAATAAAGCAATCATAGTAGAATTGGGCTACATTTCATTGTCCCAAATTTCTCCAGGAACATGTTTATGCTTCTCTTCCAGAACTTTGACTATTGTGAAAACAAAAGCAGAGGAATGAAATAAATGAATATCTTCATCTCCAAAGGATGAATTGTCAGCTAATGCTTATTTGTCTTTCATACTACAAACAATAGTGAAGGTGAAATCCCAAAAGATGAAAACAGATAATTAGAATTCAATCTAGTGAGACATTTTTTATAATCCAGTACCTCTCAGTATCTGTATTATTTAGCCATGTTAAGAACTTGAGAACATACAATTCAACTTATTGAAGTGCAAAAAGAATATATGTCTTTGATTAACTTGTGGTAGTACTCATTTTATATAGCTCCTACATTAATCAATAAATGTTAACTGGACATCTTCCTTTCATAGTGCATCCTGATGCACATTGGTCTCAGGGGTCGGGCAGAATGAATTAAGTCACAAGATTCTGATTAGTATGACAAGTACAAGAAGAAATTAAGGCCATCATTGACTTCAGGGCTAGAGAGATGACTCAGATGTTAAGAGCACTGCCTGCTCTTACAGAAGAACTGGTTTTATTTCTAGCACTCAATTGATGGCTAAAAATCACCTGAATTCTAGTTCCAGGGGAATTTGATGCCTTCTTATGACTTCAATGGGCATTGAATGACAGAGGCGTACTTACATAAATGTAAGTAATGCATTCATACACATAAAATAAAAATAATAAAAACATGTTTTTTTAAAAAGAGGGAAAGAATCACATTGGTTCAGGGCTTTACCTGTGTATTTATACAAGTAAGTCGTATTTCATTCCAAACCAGAATATTACCATTAAATTATTTCAACAATTCTATTTTTGGCTGAGTAGTTTAACAACATGAAAGCTTTTACTGCATGTACAATAATTCTTTCCATAAAAGTAATTTGATAATAATCTTATAAGTGACAAGAGGTTAAATATTGCATTCTCTTTGATGGGTGCAATTAAAAAAAAGCATTATTTGTAACTATGTTTGGGTATTATTTATAAAAGGAATACAAACATGGAATAAATGTATAGTTCTTTAAAAAAACTGCCTGGTATATCAGATCATATAGTGAATACAAATTTCTAAGATTTAAAATCAAGTAAGATATGTGGAAATAAATTTTATTGTTATTCATAGTCCTATTTTATAAATATTTTGTCTGTTTATTAACTCAAACTCTATGGTTTCCAAATTGTTTCATCCGTTTATGTAAAGTACTTTGATCTTGTTTATCTTCAGTTATCCACATTTATATTCTCTTTTTATTCTGACTACTCTGTTCTATATTAGTCTCCCTTTTAATTTCACATCTATTTTAAAAATCACGTTTATGAGAGAACATATGTGATATTTTCTTCCTGTGTCTAGCATACCACTCTCAACTTGATAATCATCAATTCCTTCAACTTTACTGAAAATGACATAATGTATTCTCCTTTATTTCCAAATCTCCACTGGTGTGTGTGTGTGTGTGTGTGTGTGTGTGTGTGTGTCCCACTTTAGTAAATTCATCATTTAAAATTTTTTATTCAGTTTTTGTATGTATCATATATTTCTTAATGAAATTTAGACTCCTATACCTCATTCATGCCCCCACACTCCCCAATCAGACTTCATGTATTCTGCCATACATGTTAAGTTCTACACAGTTAAGCGTTTGTACTCTTTGCCATTCAATGCGAATTCATGTACTGGAGTATATTCAGGTATCCAGAGATTTTAGGTAATGACTAGTCCCTCTCACCCAGGAGTAATCAGTCTCCAATTGTTTCCAGACTAGGCCTTGTTAACCACACGTTTCTCTCACTCCACTCTCAACCCTTGTCTGATTGACTTGGCATGAGACTTGTGCTTGATGCAACCATAACCACAAGTACACATGTGCAAGCTTCAAGTGACCTGTAAGTCTCTGCTTCCCCATGTTTAGAAACCAGTCCTGGCTCTTACACACTTTCCCGCCCTCATCCACAATGGTCCCTTAGCCACAGTTGGGAGCAATTTAGTATAGGCATCTGATCCAGGGACATAACTTCTGCAGTCTCTTATTATGTAAAAGTGGGCCAATTGTGTTCTTCTGTGTGCATTGCATTCTATTGTGTAAGGAAGCATCAATGGTGAGAGTTGAATGATGCATCAGTTTTCTCTCCATTCTCTGTTCCACTATGTTTGATGAGCCTTATGTGTAGAGGTTCAACTGTACATATGATACCTAGGACTGGGTATCTCTCAGATGTACATGCTCTGTGCCTGACAACCTGTAGGATTCTTCAGTAGCCTCCATATGTTGCAAAAAAGGAAGCTTCTTTGATGAGTGGTGTATGGTATATTGTCTGTAAACACAAGAATCCATATTTGGAATGTTGTAAGACATTTCTTTTGTCTAGAAAATGATGGAGATGGAGTTTCTCTTGGATCTGAAGTCTCCAGTCACCTGCATGTGACTGTTACAGTGCCACCAATGAACCCATTCACATGGAGAAGATTATAAGTGCAGTAAAATAGCTGTTGATGCCCTTCAGATGACAGTGCCACTATTATAACAACAGAAGTAATTTACAGTTCTGGTCAACATGGGTATCAGCACTTAGGGTAGGGTTGGACAGTTGATTGATTTTCTACCTTAACATCTTGCATAGTATCCTCTAGGTCTATGAGAGCTAGTCTTCAGGTTGAACATCTCCAGGTCAGTTCTTGCTTCATTGCTCCAAGTCCTGTGTCCAAACTCTGTCTGTCTTTCAGAAGTAGGGTCTTATCTTCCAATTTGGCATGATATCCAAGAGTTTTGGCAATAGCCTGTGTTATTTTGGGAGCCTCTAGGACTACCAATCGATCAAAAGGAGACCTCTGCTGTCTGTCAATGTGTCCCATGTCATACAGCCCCCAAGTATACACATGCAGTGATGTTCAGACACTGTATGTGCATTTCTCAAGGGGTTTGTGGGGACAACACATCCACTCTGGCTTCCCTAGTCTCCCAAGATTCATTCATCCCTACTCTCTCCAGGAGTACTTTTATTGATTTCTTAATTTCCTCTTCAACCCATTTATCGTAGGTAAGCTTTATTGCACTGTGGACTGATAGAATGCATGGAATAATAGCAGTTTTTTTTTTTTTTTTGTACTTGTTAAGATTTGCATTGGGTCCCAGAATGTGGTCAGTTTTAGGAAAACTTGCATGATCTGCTGAGTTTAAAGTGTTGTAGAGTGGATTGTAGGGAACTGTTTCTCTGCAGTTTTTGTTTCTTATTGGTTCATTCTGTGGCAAGTCCCGCCCTCTGACCAATAAGGGAGGAGGGAGGAAGGAGAGTACAGAAGATTCATCATGGCCCGGAGCTGGGGAGAGAAGTGGAGGTTGCTGAGATCCACGTGGGAAGAGAAACGCCCGGATCCTGGGCCCACAAACCCAGGAGGCAGCGTTCCACGCCCCCGCCATCCAAT
Source organism: Eospalax fontanierii (assembly GCA_035773235.1). NCBI lineage: Eukaryota > Metazoa > Chordata > Mammalia > Rodentia > Spalacidae > Eospalax > Eospalax fontanierii. The sequence continues at coordinate 90,195,907 of CM069524.1, forward strand.
GGATCTCATGAGTAAAATGAACCGAGAGACCTGTGCCTGGTGCATAGCGGTTGCAAACTTTATTGGGCCGGCCGCTGGCAGTAGCAAACTTTCACGGACAAGCGGGCACGCATCCCCAGTGACTTTGTGGATAAATAAATCATTCTAAATAGAAAATCAGCTACTGTTTTGTCCAGCTGGATGAACCAGATCCCACCCGCTAAGGCATGGAGAATAAATTTATGCAACAAGTGTATTCTTTTATGCTTGGGTGAAATAATCTGTATATGTCTGTTAGGTCCATTTCATGTAAGATGTCATTTAATTCAAATGCCTCTCTCTTCATTCTTTGCCCATTTGACCTGTCTATTGGAGATAGTCTATTGAAGTCACCTACTATCAGTGAGTTGGGGTTATTCTGTGTTTTTTAGTCCTGGAGTAATGTTTTTATGAAATTGGTAGCTCCAGAGTTTGGTGCATATATATTTATGATTGCAATTCCTTCCTGATCAATTTTTCCTTTGATTATAATAAAGTGACCTTCTTTATCTCTTTTGATTAGTTTTAATTTTAAGAATATTTTTGTGAGGTATTCAAATTATAACATCTGTTTGTTCCTTAGAATCATTTGCTCAGAATATTTTTTTTCCATGCTCCATCCTTTGATAGTGCATATCCTTGACGGCAAGATGAGTTTCTTGAAGGCAACAGAAAGATGAGTTTTCTTTCTTGATCCTTTCCACTAGCCTGTGTTTTTGACAGGACAGTCAAAGCCATTTGTACATAGCATTATTACCAAAATATGAGCAGTGGGTACTGTAATTTTAACTTAAAAATATGAAATGCTTTGTGAATTTGCATGTCATCTTGTGCAGAGGCCGTGCGAATCTCTGTATTGTTCCAATTTTTTCTGTTTTTGCTGCCGATGGGAGCAAGCCACTCATCTTTTACTGGTTATTTGATTGCATGCCTTTGCTACAATGAGCAGTGCTGCAATAAATGTAAATGGTCAAGTTTCTATAATATACCAACTAAGAAAACTTCCAGTAAATAGTCAATGGTACATAGTCAATGGCTCATGTGATAGATGTATTTTTAGTTTTTTGAGGAAACTTTACATGGATAGCCACGTTTTATGCACAAATTTATATTTCTACCAGTAGGGCACAAAATGTCCTTTTCCATACAACTTTGCCAATGAATTCCTTTTGATGGTTGCAATTTTCACTGGAAGGTCAGATTCCAGCTAGCATTTATTTACATTCATCTGAAGGCTAAATATTTTGAACTTTTTTCGTGTATTTATTATTCATTTGTTTTTCATTGGAAAGGTATTCAGTTCTAATTGTCAGCTTCTTTTGATAAGATGATTTACTATTTTACTGTTTAATTTTTGCTGTTCTGTTAATACTTTGGGTATCAATTTCCTATCAGGTGAATGTCTGTCAAATATTTTCCCCCTCCTTATGCTGTGCCATCATTGTGTTCATTGTTTAATTTGTTTTGTGGAGGCATGTTAGACATTTTGGAGAAATTAAGCATGATGATTAAGATAAATTTTAACATAATTTATGTAATGAAATTAGAGTATTTTATTCTTATAAAAATATTCTATAGTAATATCATGCTACAAATCATATATCTTTTGAGTCCAGCACATTTTATTAAATACTTTAACTACAAATAGGGATAGTAACAAGAATATTAATTATTATTTATATTAATATTAATAATAATATTGGGAAATAATTATTTGTATATTAATATATAATACTATATTATAGATATGTGTGAATCAAGTTTTCCAACTGATATATATATATATATATATACATATATATATATGAACACTATCTATGTTGGTATTTTTGTTAGATTATATATAGGATATGAGATGCATTTTCAACTTGAAGATAATCAGTCTAATTTAGTCCAATAGAACACTATCTCTACTGATGCAATAGTGGCACTTTATTTTGGGGATAATTAATAGCTGTATGCAGCAACTTAAGAATCACTCAATGAATCATGCATACTTCTGTAAGCATAGTCAAATACATAAGACTGGAGAGGCAATAGATACTAGAAAAAACATTTTCTGTCAGTTTTCTAGACCCAATGTGATCTCATACTGTATTCTAAATTCACACCATAGTTGCAGACACATGTATCTCTTACCATTTATCAAGAAAACTTCTTTTTAAAATAGATGGACACTATTACAGAGATCACAACTGGTCAAATGCAAAGAAAAGAGACTGTGATGTACCCAACCTTAAGTGACTCTTCTACAATGTAGTGTCTACACACAATGTTCAAGGAACAGGGCAAAAGTTTGGGAGGAAAGAATATAAGAGGCATAACGAGAAGACACTGACTGTTACTTAACAGATTTTAGGCAGGACAGGTGGGTTTCACCAGTGAAAGCTCTATAGGATGGTGGTCTAAGAAGATCTGTATAATGACAAAATCTGTAGACAAGTCAAAGTGAAAGGGAGAAATGTCATGGGATCCCACCTCAAGGTGAAGAACTACAGGCAATCAATTGCTGCTGAGAGAGGGAGAATCAGTATTATCCATGGAGCAGCTCAGTGAAAGGCTATCTAATTCCCTGTGTGTAAAGACAGATAGGCATTATAAATGAGCACCACTAAATGGATGCATGTGTGTGTTCATGCATGTGTTATAATAATAACCAATGTAGAGAATAAAAATATTGGGAGGGAATGGGGGAAAAGGAAAGAGTGATTGGGGAACTGAGAGGAAAGGATAATACAAATACAATACTAATGTATTAAATTCTCAAAAAATAAACTTTAAAAGATTAAATCTTAATATGAGCAATGAACCAGTGTATTTAATAACACTGCCGATTGATTACACAATTACCATGACCAAAGTTCTCACCCCAAATGGACCTAATTAAAAGACATACTTCATTTATTTTCCTTTGAGTTATTTAAAGTTCATTGGAGAAATCCAATACTTACAAAGATACATTAAGTCTATGAAAATTTAATATGGTAAAAATCAACAAGAATCTATTTGCAAAATGAGCTGTGTTCCAAAAGAAAGATTAGAACAAAGATGCTTTTTGTTTTACTGTTGAACTTTGTCAATGGTATTTTCTTTTCATGCCTGAATTTTTCAAGATTCATATTATATTACAGTATGGTTTTCATTCAAACAATATTTCAGGGTCTTGATATGCATTCTAAGAAAAACATTATGAACTTTGCACTAGTAAAGCAAGCATTTCTGAATTCCGTGTTGTGAACAGGGTATACTTATGATTTATAGACTCTTTGTATAGTTGGCAATTGGGACATTGTGTGAAAGTAACTGACTATTTCTTTCCCTATTCTTAAATATTCCTCTTTATCATTCTACAACTTAAAAAAACATTGCATGCATGATATCATACTGTTGGTTTTTCTAGTTGTAAAACGAAGCAGGAGGGTGTTGGTAGAAGACAGTGAGCATTAAAAGAATGGGAAATTAGTGACATTCTGCAGGATGAGAGAATCTTAATAAGACTATAGAGAGAAGGTTAAGAGCACAGACTTTGTCTCACTAGACATGTATGAGAATCAGGGAGTCTAAATCAACAGATTCATTATTGGTAGCATCCTTTAATTTTTAAAATTAAACTTTTGTACAGAATGGGGATTTGAAAATAGTGTACTGAGGAAAAGTCAACGATAAACCTGTATTTTAAAAGAAATGATGGAAGCTGGGTGTGGTAACACATGTCTTTAATCCTATATCTCTGTGAGATCAATACCAGCCTGGTCTATACCGTGAGTCCAGGCCAGGTAGGGCTGCAGGGAAACCCTGTCCCTCTAAAATAAACAAACAACAAAAAATAGCATAGAATGTTTTGGCTTCCATGTAATGACTTCTACACTGACCACTCATTTTTTAATTCCTAGGGCAGTCATTGACCATGTGGTAGAAAACAGAATCTCACTTGACAAGACTCAGGAAACTTTGCTACATTTTATGAGGACAGTGTTACCTGAAAGTAGCTTAAAAGCTACAGAAGTTTTTTTTTTTTTTTTCCTGCAGAGTTTTCCATGAGATCAAATGACCTTATTGATTTTCATGTTTTCTTTTTTTAAGTGTGAAAAGTTAAACAGTAGCTCTTAATGTGTTAACTTACAAAGTAATAACAAGGCAAATAATGCTTCAGTTTTATAACAAGAACTGAGAGCATCAAATATAAAATAAGGTAATAAATTTTCACATATTTAATTGAGGAAATAAAATCAAAATAAAATTTAGAAATTAATTTTGTTAAAAATTAAAAATATAAAATCAGCCAGAATGCTATTTTTAGCCTATAATAATTTGACACTTGATGGGACATTAAAGTTAAAGAGAGTTCTAGAACTTCGAGTTCTAATCTGTGCTTTATGTTGATAAGTTCAAAATATACAGGCATAAATTATTGCACATTTAACATTTATATGAAATGCAGAAACATATAAACTATCACCAGTGTAGACTCAATCAGAGCTTCTTTTCTAGGTTAAGAAGAAAAGTAGAATGTTCTGAAATGTCCAAACTTAAATTTGATCCAAAGATACAGGAAATCATCAGTGACAGGTCACTGCAGAGTCTAGCATGTATATAGAATGCAACGTAGACAAAAAAAGGAGAGATTCAAGGAGCAAAAGAGCATTTGAGTTCAGATCTCCAAGGAAGGTGAGAGTCACTATTCCATATACACTAGAGTTTACAACTATGAGAGCAGTTTCCACAGAGCACAGAAAGAAGACAGTGAGACAGATAGAAAGGTGATGTACACAGACTCAGTGGGAGCTACATTCTGAGATAACCATTGTGAACTGAAGTGATGGTAAAGAAAACAGTATGCTGAACAACACCCGAGGGCCATACAGCATCCCCCTTTTAGTCATAAAAGCTTTAGCGTTTTTAAGCAAGTGAGCAGTCCAGCTAGAGAAGTCAGATCATACATTAATGAATCTTTTCTTCTTGTTTTATAAATCCTTTTTGCTGCAAACTATGACAAACATGTAATTTTCTAGAACACTTTCATTTCTCTACATTTGTAGAGTAGAGAGACCAAACAGGGTCTCACAATGTTAAGTCAGACATGAGCAGAGCCATCTTTTTCAGGCCTTCAGGTCCTAGACATGGAGAGCATTGCTTCATACACAACCTCTGGCCAATGTTTCCACTATCTCATTTCTTCCCTGACTCTGCCTCTCTTATATACTTCTGAGAAGTATTTCTGTTATTATTATGGAATTTACTAATTTTCTAACAATGACAAAGATAGAGCATTTCTTTCAGTTCCTTGGTTTTCAGTCAGTGCCATAAATGCCTGAACAAAGTGTCTGAGTTTCTTTCTTCATATGCTTGTAGGACTAGAATAAGAATCATGCTCTGGTGAAGGCTTTGCTTCTTTAATGATGTTACTCTCGTATGACCCACTTCTACATGCATTTTATAGTTTCAGTATGTGTAGGAACACAAGGAGAAAAATAATAAGCAAAGTGAAATAAATAACAGCAGGAAAATCTCCCTTAATATGCTGTTTTGCTACCATTTGGATACAAATTTGCCCACACAGGGTTTAGCCTTGAAATTTTAATGTCCTCTGTTCATATTCAAAGTCAGCAGCACTGAATTTTTCTTTTACATTTCTGAGATCTGTTGTGAAGGTTAAAGGACTATCATTAAATGGGAAATAGAGTTGAATGTTTATTAATGCTGGACTTTGAAAAAAAATCACTGATACCATAGTAACCAGCAGGTCTTAAGTAAACTCCACAAGCTCACAGTTCTCATTTAAACTCCTATGAAGATCATGGAAAAATTAAAAGAAAATATTCAAGCCTTTTGGAAAGACAGCAGGTAGAGAAGCAAATATTTTACAATCTATCTCTACCATTACTATTTTAATATGCATCATAAAAATATTTAATTCTATTGAACCAAAAAAAAAGTACACATATGTACATACATACATACACACACACACACACACACACACACATACACACACACACACACACACACACATACCACGGCCCAAATAATTCCTGTGGAGATCTGCTCATTCTTGTAGAAGGACACAAGATGCAATATAGACAACACATTTGTCTAACTTGTCCCTGCTAGTCTGCCATTCATGTGACAGATAGCTTATTGAGACAAAGCACATGCTGCCTATGTCAGACAAAGCTCATCAGGGTTCTACTTTTCCCCTTTAAAGCTTTCAATTGGAACAAATTTGTCAAAGAAATAGCAATATAAAGGAATTCTACTGATTACGCTAATGACAGAGCTTATACTGAGTCCTAATCTCTTCTACCAGGTCATTCACTGCTAAAGTAGTGAGATAGTTAAAATTATCCATCAATCCACTCTAGGTAGTGGGTTTTTTTAACATATGCACAAAGCCCTGATATGCTGTTGATGAATGAGAATGATCATGATGATAATGGATACTTGATTTTTGTTCTACGTGCCATTCACCTATGTTAAGTGCCACAGAGGCAAAAGATGATTGGTATTGTTACAGCTTCCTGTCAGAAAAATGAAACCTTCTTACTAGGAAAACACTTTGATCTGCAGTTCGTCTAGCGTGTAAATCCATCGTCTCCATTTCTTATTACTATTTTGTGGGAAATGAACTAAGAGCTCATCCTTACGTATATGCATATGAAGCACAGACATCATAGGAAGCTGTTTTAGAGTCTGTATTTCCCACAAAAAGATATATTTAAATAAATACCATCCAAATATTCAGATAAAAAGCCAGAATATTGATTCTTATTCGGTGTATTTTTTCATCACGGAGACTTTTAGAAATGAATGATGAGCTTTGTGGATGCCTTTAAATTTTGTTACATTTTATTTTCATTTTTACATTTGCTTTACTGTTTTGATCCATTTACTAAAAAAATTTATTGTAGTTATTCTGCTGAGTATCTTCCTGGAGAAAATCAAGTGATTTTTTTTCCTAATTAATATTGATACCTATAAGAAAATATTTCATTCAAATTGTTGAACTGTATTGATATTTTTCTGTTCAACACTCTGTTTCAATCTGTGATTAGTTACTGTTTGCTGAATACAATGTAGACACATGCCATTGAAATTTTACCCTCGCTGGACCATGTTTGACATGTTCCTCTGCTCGTGGCCATGAGTCAGTAAAGGTTTACTGTTATTAATTTCCAAACATGCATATAATCTTGTGTATTTATTCTTTTGTATATTTTTATTGACTTTTTGGGTATATTGAATAAAACATCTTAATCATCTTTATAGTCTCTCCCCCATTGGCATCGTCTCATAACACCCCACTGGATTTTGTCCATTCTGTCATTTATTTATGTAAGGCTTATTGAATCAAGCTTGTATTCCAAGATGTCTGTCTCTCAGTGCAGTTTCTCCATTAGTGTCTACTCAACTTTTCTAGAGTCACTCCCTTAAAGATCAGTTCTCCCTTACCGAGTAATAATCACTTACCTGTAGTTCTTCACCTCTGAATGGGACCTGTTACTCATTTCCCCAGTGACATGCTGGGTTTTTGTCTGCTTGAGCTTGCGTGGGTCTTGTGCATGCCAACACCATTGCTGTATATTCAAATAAGAAAAGTCAGGGAGCCTGTAACCCTCTCTTTCCAAATAGACATGCATCTCCTCCCCTGGTTCTTATGATTTTTCCAGCAACCCTGGGTGGGTGGGTAGAGTTTAATGTTGGAGTTCTGTCCAAGTGCCCACACTCTGAACACTCTTATTCTTTCCATTTGTGGCCTTTTGTGTTCATTGTCTTCTGTTGCATGAGGGAACTTTTTTTGACAGCTGAGAGATTCATTAGTATTCTCCCTACCCCTTTGCACTACTATATTCTGGGAATCTTACATATAGAGCTTCCATTGTAAATGTGTGGCTTATGGTTGGGCACTTCACAGATACTTATTCTCTGCTTGTCTCCAGTTGCAGAGACTGTAATAGTCTCCATTTTTTTGCAAAACAAGATCCTTTGATGAGTGGTGACGGCATACTAAGGATCGATATTTAACATGTACTCAGAAATTGCTTTTGTTTAGAGCTATGACAGCATTAGGGTTTTCTCTAAGATATATGACCACTCCAGTCATCTGGGTTTGGCTATTTCACAATACCACGCATGAGCTCCCTTCCATTGAGTGGGGTTTAATCTGATTAAGTAGCTTTAGATTTCCCCCAAGCAAAAAGTGATGCCAAGCCCCAATTTAGTTTGCTATTCTGGTTGTTGTTGTGGTTATTAAGGCTTAAATCTGGAGTTGAACCATTGACTGATGTTCTCCCTTTGGCGCTTGTATATGGTCTTCAGAACTATGCTAGCTAGCCTTTAGGGGAAGTTGCCTTAACAGTTCCTGTTTCATTGTTCCATGTCCTGTGCCCAAAGTATGACCTTCCTTCAGAGGTAACATTTTACCTTAAAGTTCTGTGAGGCAATCAAGGGCTGTGACCAAGTCCCGTGTAATTTTGGGAGTCTGTTGGACTGTGGCCTAAAACTTGAAGGGAGGTTTCTCTGGATTGACACTTTTTCTTTGTTGTTATTGTTATATAGCCTTCAGCTATGCACTGGAACTCTTGTAGACAGATTGCATGTGGAATTTTTCTGTAGGTTTAGGAAATTAAAAAAAAAACAACTTCTTATTGTTTTCACAGAAGCTAAGCATTATTTACCTCTCTTCATTCTCTCCCTACTTAACACTCGCATCTCCCTCCCCAGGTAATGTACCCATGCATTTTCCCGTTTCATCCATGATAATACCTGTTTCTTATGGTACCATCCTCTTGAACTTCTTCTTTTCCTTTACTCCCATGGTTCCTTGTACAACCTCCCTCTTCCTCTCCCATTTAAATTCCCCATTTTAAACATTTTCCCCTTGTTAACTTCTGTCTCCTACTGTTGCTCTTTCTCAGGCTCCCTTCTTTCCCTTCCCTTCCTTGGTTGATTTGGATTTTCCTGCCTTCTGTAATTACATCAGGATATATACTCACACATAAGGATTCAGTGCTAAGGTCCACAAATGAGGGAGAACGTATGTCATTTGTTTTACTGAGTCTGTGTTACTTCATTTAGCATAACAATTTCTAGATTCATCCATTTACCTGCAAATTTCTTGATTTTCCCCCACTTTGCCGCTGAGTAGGACTACATTGTGTGAATGTACCACATTTTTATTATCCACTTGTCAGTTGAGGGGTACTTAGCTTACCTCTGTTTCGTATCTACTGTGTTAAGAGCAGCTACAAACGTATGCACAGATATATCTGTAATAGGGTATTGCCTTTGGGTTAATGCCAAAGAGTGGTATAACCAGATCATATGGCAGGTTTATTTTTGGTTTTGGGGGTTTTAAGAGTTCTCCACCATTGTGGTTGCACAAATTTACACTCACAGCAGCAGAGAATAAATTTTCCCCTTTTTCCACATCCTCTCCAGCATTTGATACCATTTGTTCTCTTAATCTTAGCCAGGCTGAGTGAGGTAAGACAAAAACCTTAAAGGGGTTTTAATTTGCATTCATCTAATTACTAAGGATGTTGAACACATTTTAAAATGTTTCCTAGTGGTCTTTATTTCTTCTTTTGAGAGCTCTGTTCAGACTGATAGACCAACTTTTAATTGGTTTTATATGTTTTGGGTGTTAAACCCCTGTCAGATGTCTCCCTGGAGAAGGTTCTCCCACTTGGTAGGTTTTCTCTCTTCACTTCCTTTGTTATTTCTTTTGCTTTTCATTTAATGAGGTTCCACTTCTTGATTTTTGACATTAATTCCTGTACAAATGATGTCTGATATAGAAAGAACTTTCCTACCCATATATCTTGTAGGTTTCTGTCTATGCTTTCTTCAAATGATTTCAGAGTTTCAGATTTCACATTGAGGTCTTTGATACATTTGGAGTTGACTTTTGTGTGAGGTTGAAGGGTTTAATTTCATTTTCTACAGAGAGAGGACCAGTTTTGCCAGTACAATTTGTTGAAGGTGTTTTCTTTCTTCCAGTGAGTGTTCTTGGCCCCTTTGTCAAATAACAGATAGCTGAAATCACATGTACTCCTGTTTGGAGCTTCAACTATGTTCCATTGATGTCAGTGTCTGTTTTGGTGCCAGTATCATGCTGTTTTAAGACTATAGCTTTGTAATATAGTTTGAGATCTGGCATTGCACTTTATGCTAAGGATTCCTTTGAATATTCAGGGTTTTTTGTGATTTGATATGAAATTTAAGATTTTTTTTTCTAATTCAAGAACATCGTGGGGATATTGATTGGGATGATATTGAATTAATAGATGGCTTTTAGCAGGACGATCATTTTCACATTATGGATTCATCCAGTCCATGAATATGGGAGGTCATTTTATCTCCTGCTGTCTTTCTCTATCTCTTTCTTCAATGATTTATAATTTTCATTGTAATTATCTTTAATGTGTTTGGTCAAGTTTATCCCTAGATTTTTTGAGGCTGTTGTGAATAGACTTCCCATGTATTCTTTCTCCAAGTGCTTGTTACTGGTATATACAGGCTACTTATTTTTGTAGAATGATTTTGGAATCTGCTACTATGCTGAAAGTGTTATTTATTTCTAGGAGTTTTCTGTTGGAATTTTTGCAATCTCTTATGCAGAATATTATATTTTCTGCAAATAGGAATAACTTGACATCTTCTTTTCCAACTAGTACTCTTTTAATTTTCTTCTCTTGTCTTATTCTCTAGTGAGAGTTTTAAGCACTATATTGAAAATGAGTGGAGACAGTGGAAAGCCTTATCTTGTTCCTTGTTTTAGTGGGAAAGTTTCCTGTTTTACCTCATTTATTATGAGTTGGCTGTGAGTCTGTTGTATATAACTTTAATTGTGTTGAGGTATGTTCCCTCCAGTCCAGTTCCCTCTAAGAATATCAATATAAATACATGTTCGATTTTGTCAAAGGCCTTTTCTGCATCTATTGAGATAACCATGTGATTTCTGCCTTTGAGTCCATTTATATGATTTATACCATTTATTGACTTACATATATTGAGATATAACATTTATTGACTTATGTATACTGAACCATCTCTACATCTCTGTAATAAAGCTGACGTGATAGTGGTGGATGATAATTTGATGTGTGTCTGTTTGTGGTTTGTAAGTGTTTTGTTGAGAATCTTTGCATCTATGTTCATTAAGGATATGAGTCTATATATTTTATTTTTGGTTGTATCTTTACCTGGTTTTGGTATTAGAGTGATGCTGGCTTCATAGAAGGAGTTCGAGAGTTCACCCTCTGTTTCTATCTTTTTGAATAATTTAATTCCTATTAGTTGTAGATGTTTAAATGTTTAACAGAATTCTGTTGTTAATCTAACTGAGTCTGAACTTTTCTTAACACAGACAGAAGCATTACTATTTCAATTACTTTATTCATTATGGGAAATATGTTTCCATAACATAGGGTATGTTCCTTCTTTCTTATATATTTATTCTTGTCATTAGAGAACTGTCATTTGTATGACTGTTAACCAAAGTTAACATAATCAGTGTTGACAACTGCTAACATAAACTCATCACTTCTGCTCATTGTCACTATCTTGAGCTAATGAACAAATAAGCATATTCATAGAGATGTACACATGACTAATGTTTCAATTTATTTACCATATTTTGTCATTTTTGTATTCTATAGCATTGCTCCCTTAAAGATCAACTCTCTGTCACCCAGCAATGATCAGCTGCTAGTAGTTTCTAGGCTAACTTTGGAGCCTCCTGCCCATTTCCCCAGCTCTATTTCGATTTTTGTCTGGTTTGAATTTGCATGGATCTTTTGCATGATGTCACCACAGCTGTTCCTAGAACCGTGGAGTACTCTGATTCCTTATGATTATGCACCTCTCTTGGCTTTTGCAAGTTTTTGGTCCCTCTTTGGCAATGGTATCTGCCTCATGAGTGGCTGAGGTTTAATACCATAGTCCTATCAAACCTAATAACCACAAGAATGATTGGCACAGCAAACTATATCATTGCAGTGATTTCCCTTTTATCTTTGAAATAGTCAACAGCTATCTAATATGACCTAATATCCACTCAAAGGGAGGGAACTCATGTGTGGAACTGTAAACATAGACAAATGCACATAGGTGGAGGGGCATATAGCCTAGAGAAAACTCCATATCTGTCACATTCTTTGATAAATGTGATTTCTTACTGTATGTTAAATATGGATCTTTATATATCAATCATCATTCATCAAAGATTACTTTTGCAACCGTTAGTGACTTATACACTGCTTCACAACTGATCACACACAGAGTGTATGTGTCTAAGAATTTCCTAGCCCTAAGTGACATCTACAATGGAAACTCTACACACAAGAACTATGGAATATATATATATATATATATATATATATATATATATATATATATATGGAGAGAATACTAACACATTCATAAACAATCACTAGCAAAACTTCCACAGGTAATAGAGTGCACTACACTCAGAAGGCCATAACTGACCGAAGTGTAAAGAATAAGAGACTGCAGAATGCATGTCCCTGGATAGGAGTCCTATGTTAAACCCCACCCACTCATGACTCAGTGACCACTGTGAAAGAGTGGATGGAAAGTCTGTGTATTTTGTGCACATATGTGAAAAAATGTGATATATTCAATTTTCCCTAGGGCATATATCATATGTTCTTCTTTGATTTTGATATTGACACAAATACAGATCCTATTTGAAAGTGGACAGAGAATAAGAGTAGCATCACATAGCAGAAAATGGTAGAAACAACCATTCATATGTATGAAGGTCAAAGTTAGCACTCAGTATTAAAAGCTAATGTGATTTCTGGTGATTCATGTTTGTCCAAAACACTCATGGACACAGCCATATGTGGAAGCACACATCGATTAGAAAGTCTGTGTTCATGTTCCAAAATATTCCAGAGTCTCTCAACGAACATCTGCTCTCAACCTCTAGATTATCTAAGTGACCAAATCTTTAGGCAGTTCCAGTCTTATGACCTCAAGTTTTAAAATAAGGTATTAGGTAAAATGAAACAGAAAAAGTTTATTATGTTTAGTATGTTATGTCTAAATCTTTAGCCCATGGAAACTGTTAGGTTATTGTTGTTAAGGGCATTATGATTTGGGGGAACTTTGGAGCTTAATGATAGATAAATAACGTTAATTTTTGCAAAGCTAAAATACATGTGCACACACACAAGCATGCACAAACAAATGCATGAATATTAAATTGAGTCTGGAACTTAAAATGAGGATGTTCAGAATCAGAAATTGCTTCTAAGGAAATATTACAAAAAAGAAGGAATAATTTGAAAATGCAATTTAAAGGTCAAACTACAGTAATTTGGAGTGTTTGTTTGTTTTGATTTTTAGAATCAGTCACACTAAAAACTCTGGATGGCCTGGAACTTAGTATTTAGGGAAATTGGCTTCAAACTCACAGAGATCTGCCTCTGCCTCCAGTTTCTTGGAATTTAATGATTGAGGTCATGCCTGGCCTGAGATATAACTGTAAAAAGTTCTGTTAAGATCAGAAAGTTCTTGTCATGTTAATAACTCAAACAAAATCAATAAATAAATCCTAAAGTGGCTTGATGGTGCACAACTTTAATCCCAATGCTCATAGGAAGTGTCAGGTGGATCTCTGTGACAGTGAGGCCAACCTGTTCTACACAGTGAATTCAAGGCTAGCTTGGGCTACCGAGAAAGACGAAAAGAAAGAAAGAAAGAAAAGAAAGAAAGAAAGAAAGAAAGAAAGAAAGAAAGAAAGAAAGGAAGGAAGGAAGGAAGGAAGGAAGGAAGGAAGGAAGGAAGGAAGGAAAGAAAGAAAGAAAGAAGAAGGAGGAGAGAGGAAAGGGAGAAAGGGAAGGAAAACAGAAATGGAAATGAAAGGAAAAGAAAAGTAGAAAAACAGAACATTATTTTTAATGGTGTTTTTCACCCTTATATGCAGCTCAATTGGAAGTAGATAGAATCTCGATTTATTTTTTAATGAAACTTATCTTTGTAAGTTTCTTAGAAAATCCACAAAACTTTAAAGGAATTATACCAAAACATATTTCAGAATAAAAATGCGGGAACAGTATGTAATACAAAACAGTTCTTTTGACTCCAAATAACAAAGAGAAGCAATCAGTAATGTCCTCAATTTCAACATGAATGTTGACTATTTGGAGATAGAAGGATGACTCAGACAAATCTCAGACCCGAGTCTGTATCTTTACAGCTGTGGAAAATCATTCTCAGGAAATAGGATGAAATCTTAATCAAGTAACTTGCAAGCATCATGTACGCAGTTAAATTTACGAATTTCTGTGAACCAGTAACTGCTGTGTTCCTTCCATTTTCTCCTTCCCGGCCTTTGGTTATCACAATGCGTTGTGTCTGCACAGCCAGACATGCATGTGGGGTTTATTCACATTCTTTTAATTTCATAGATACTCAGAGTATTGTTACTGAATCGCTGCTCTAGGAATTCCAACAGAAGAGTTCTCCGATGATTCCATCCTCCACAACAATTGTAAATCTTGTTTTACTCCTGATCCCTTTAGCTCTCAGAAATTTTTTCATCACTATGGGCACATAGATGTACAAAATACATAGAAAAAAACAAACACTGTTAATAATTCATAAAGAAACTTCTTTTAAAATAATTCTTTGATGTACATGTGCTTTTATTATTTTATTAAATGAAGGTAAATTTACATAATAATGTATATGAAGAACTTAATATTAGATGAATATTTGTTTCCACAGGATGTAAAACATAATCAAGGTTTTCCAGATTTCATCAATGTTTTGATTTTACAACAATCCAGGTGGGGAATGCCATTACACACAAGCATAACATATGTAGAAAATGTTGGAAATATTTTTAGGGCATTTATAAAACTTGGAAATTCTATATTAACTTCAAGTTGAAATTTCTTCAATGTTTCTTTTTTGTGAAAGTGTACTTAGAAACTCAAACAGAAATTTTTAAAGCAAAGCATCCTGCCAAGTAACATTCAATGATAGGCTATTTGCACTTTGATTCTTACACCCTGAAGGAAGACAATAGGAAAATATTAAGTATTTTGTACTTAAATTATTATGTTTCTGAAACATCAGAAAACATTGTATGTACAGTAAAAATCAGGGTAATTCACAATGCACAAAACCTCAATTCTGATTCAAGGTATTTTAGACAGTAATCTTGACTCTCAGAGTTAGAAATTTTCATGTTGGGTGTGTTTGAACCAAGGCTGATGGGATATCATATGCTTCACCAGGTTTGAGAACTGCCCCAAACACCCCAGGTTCATTCTGAGTTCAATTAGAATTAATTTTTAAGCATTACATGTTGAACAAACAAATATTTTCAACACTGCCTTCATTACATTATCCCATAAGACATACTGACCCAGAGTTTACCAAGCTGAGTCCTAGACTTTCAGCTAATATAGTAGTAAAGGGAAGAAACTGTGGGTTTGAAGAGAAAAGGAATTGGTATTGTTTGGCCTTTTGTGGGCCCAAATGCACACTATGATAAAACAATGTATCTCACTCTACAGGATCTTGTGCAGTGACGCTGAAGAACCTTTATCAAAAGGAAGATGTCTTGTTCCTTTCCACGGAGGCAGGCCACACAGACCTGTTCAAATGCCATAACAGCACAGTGTCCCAGAAATGATGATGCTTACAACTTACCCAGAACAGAAAACAGTGCTTTTCCTTGTCTCTCTTTTCTTCTCTTTGGACTCTGGTCAACAACTTTTAAGGAAGTCCATGATCAGATAAAAGCCAGACATACTGATTACTCTTCTGATAGTCCCAGGTACAACCAACACCAGCTAGTTTGTGGCGAGGAGAGTTCCTTCTGTTACTACAAATAACCAGATTCTAAGGTTCCTGCCTGAGTTCTGAGACAAAGTAAATCTCAGCTCAATTTGAATATGCTTTGGTCTACTCAAAATTTTAAACCAGAAATATCATATGAGGGAAATTAATATTGTTATTTTACACTAATAATTTATGGATGATCTGTCACTGAGCAATAGATAATTCAAAACCACAGTGCATTTGATCTACAATAACATGTATTATTAAAACTTTGGATAGCATATTTTCAAATTTCAAATGATGTTTTATAAACTTTTATAAACTGTTAATCCAAAGTATCTGAATGGTATTTCAACATTTTAAAATAATAAATGAGATTTATTTTACAAGATATAATTGATTTATTAATAAAATATAGCAAACTGAAGTGTACTGAAACATCGTGGAATGTAGGAAGTTGTTTTATAAAATTATTTTCTTCAAAATGCATTTTGTGATTCCTATAAGACCAACAATTTACAAGAGCTATAAGGCAGTGTTTATTTAAAATTTGATTATGTTGAGTCAGGAAGATGACACAGAGGATGTAAGCACTGAGCATGTAATCCTGATGAACTGAGTTTGATATCTGGAAACTAAACAGATGCAGTGGTTGACATCTGCAATTGCATTACTCCTAAGGTGAGTAAGAAGAGATAGGAGACCAACCAGAAGCTCCCAAATGTCAAGCAATGACAGAAATAAGAGAGACTGACTCAGAAATAAGGTGCAATAAGAGCATTTACTCCAAATAAATTACTGTATGGTATATTACAGCAATACAAATGCTATGTTACATTAGATATAAAGTAAAATTCAATTAAAGCAGAAATATTTAAAAGCTTTAATCACTTTAAATATAAGTGATTACCTACGAATATTGGCAATTATTTGCTATTGCAGTATTGGTGGTTCAAATCTTTGAAAGGCTTATGCAGCATCAAAATAATTCTCCATGATTTTTGGATGCTTTGGTTGTTAACCTTAGCCTTTAACAGTTGCACCATCTCACAAATCCTATTTTCTATATTTTTATACAGCATTTTAAGAATGATGGGGCTGGAGAGGTGACTAGGTGGTAAAGGCACTGTCTGCTCTTGCAGAGGACCCTGATTCTCACCACCATATGGCTAAAAACCATCCATAATTCCAGTTTCAAGGGATTCAACACCCTCTTCTGGCCTCCATGAGCATCGAATGACATGAGTGCACTTATTATACACACGTAGGGAATCCACTCATACACACACATAAAAATAAATAAAATATTAGAAAAAATACACCTATTTGACTACTACTTCTAATGATTTGCTAAAACAAAGAAAGAATTAAAACTAGAATGTGCATCTGCATTTTATATAATTATATAAAATCCACTAATTCATTTAAAAATTTTTGTTAGCATGTTACTTAGTCTTAGTGTTGCAACAAAGTACCTGAAAAACAAAATTGAAAGGTGAATGTGCTTATAGTGGCTCACAGTTTGAGGATGTAGTTCACAGTCTTTTGAAAATCATGGCAGCAACAACATGAGGCAGCTGGTCTAATTGCACCCATTAGCCAAGAAGCAAATTTAGATGAGAACTAGTTCTCAGCTTACTATCTCCTTTTGCTTTAGTCCAGGACCCCAACCAGAAAATGATGCTGCCTATTTTATGGAAGTTATCCTAAATTTAATTATCATAATGCAGGAACTCTCTTACTGGTATGTTGAAGGCTTCTCAGATAAAATTTGAAACTGACAATCAATAGACACCATCACAGTTAGCCTGGGTAATATGTACTGCAATTAAATACATCCACTGATATAGTAATTGTATCCCTCATTACCCTGCTATTCAACAGTCAAATTAGAAAATATCAATATTCATATAACAAGCTATGTATGGATTTGAGATTTGTGAGCAAAATTGTATGTGTGTACAATCTTATTTTACCAGCATGGTTATTCTCAATCCTTGAGATTTAATTTTCTTCTCAAAATACTATATTTAAATATGTATGCATTCTTATTTGGATCAATTATTTTATTATTTGTGGTGTCTTTTTACAAGTCTAATTCAGAGATAAATTAGAACTAATTCAGAAAATCAACCATTTACCCATCAAAGGCCAAGGAATACCTACTCTGAGATCACAAAATCTGAATGTCTGTTTCTCATGAAGCTGAACTGATTTATAATAGAAATAAATCATGGTTTTATGCTGGAGAAAAAAAGAGTTCTCAAGTCTAGAAATTCTGGATTCCAAATACTTTCTTCCAATTTACTTAACAGTGAGTCTTCAGGATAATTATAAAACTATTTTAAATCTCAGGTTCTTCATTTCCTAGTAAGAAAAAGACACATTAATTTATTTTTTAATAATCTTGCTTTTTTTCTATATTTTTGAGAGTTTCATAGAAGTATACCATGAAAAAGACCATATTTATTTGTCATTTTCCCTTCAACTCTTCCCTATCCCCTCCCAATTTACTGTCTTTTTTCATAAAATACTTATTCAAGTTAGTGCTGACAGTGATGTGCATGGGTGTGGGACCTCCACTGGGGGATGGGAAACCTATCAGTAGTCATATCCTGAGCTCTTCCACTCCGTCAACCTTCCACTGTCAATAGCTCCTCCTGGAGATCATGTACCCCATCCATGCTGAAGTTTTGGCTAGATTGATCTACATAAGCTTTATGCAGGTTACCACATCTTTTATGAAATCATGACTGTCATGACTAGAAGACAGCATTTCACAGTACACATACCATCCTCTGGTTCTTACATACTTCTGCCTCTTCTTCCATGGTGTTGTACCCTGAGCCTTGGTGGTGACGGTCGTGGTGGTGGTGAGGGTGGGGGGAATGTCTCTTTTAAGGCTGAACAAATCATATCTTATTTTTATCACTTTCACAAGTTTTTAAAATTATGAGTAATGTGCTATATAAAATAGTTAATATTGATTGAGATGTTTTGTATGATATAAAATTTTGATAAAATTATTCTTTAAAATTATGAATTTCAGAGAACCAATTAAAATCATGTGAATGTACGTCTCTTAAAAATGTTAATACCTTTCATAGCTACATAATGATTGGCAGGATCCCATTATCAGCTACTTGGTCAAGTGAGACTGGAGGCTAAAGAAGCTTGGTGTTTCATAGATGCTGTATCAATTATAAAAAGCATGATTTTATTCTTAAGAATCAATTTTAGATGACAATATTTAAGTACTACAATACTATACAATACTAGAGATAATTCCAGAAAGACAATGATGATTTTTAGGATGAAATCCATAATGTGTGTTTCCTAAGTAAAAGACTTCCATCTTATAAGAATTATGAAATTTCTCCCCAATACACTATTCAGTGTGATAGAAACAACTTTCTCAGTTACATTTCTAGGTTGTTTCTTATGTACTTGCTCTAATAGGATGCTTTTGATTACTTTCTTTTGTCAAACTGAGGTAAATTGTAGAAGACCTGCAATCCATCCTGTGTCTGGCTTCTTTCCCTGAAGCAAATAATTTCCTATGCTAAAGTTAAGAATGTGGAGAATAATCATCAAGACAAAACTCACAGCTTCCATGAAGATGTTCTGTTTTTTCATCTTCACAGTATTGACTTTGGGGTTCCAGAATCAGTCACAAGAACAGGAGAACTGGTAAAATTCTTCATAAGAGATTTCTAAACAGATAGCTGGGCTATTCTGAACTTGCGCAAATAGCGCTTCCAAAGTCAGTTGAAACGTTTTGCTTCTAATTATCATTTTGAGGTCACCATCTGCCATCACAGGGGTGATGTATTCTGGGAATTCAAGCCACAAAATTTAGAGCTGAGCAACCCAGCAATGAGCATGAATTGTGCCTCAGAGGAGACATCCTTATATGGCATTGTGCCAATGGCACAGAACAGTAATATGAGATGAGCAAGAAAGATAATTCATATGGGAAAATGAAACAAAAAATTGGGTAAAATATATTATACAACATAATTTATTGTGAAAGACATAGTTGTAGCCTATGTGCACTCCTTTATCTTGCTTGCCCTGATCACCCTTCATTATCTCAACTGAACTGATGCTCACAACTCAGATTCATACAGATCCTATGTCCTAAGACTCTAGATACCATTGCTTATAGACAATTCTGATGAGATGTTTTAATGCAAATTTATCCAAAAATAGATGGTGAAAATAAAACATTTGTGAACTTTGAAATGCATATTAAAAGTTTTAAATGTTCAACATACAGTTACTGTGATTTCAAATCATTTTATCTTGCATTTAAATATTCTGGGCATTGATTTTTAATTGCAAAAATACATCAAGTTCCCTCAAAAGTTATGTTTTCTGGTAAATTTTTCTGTCTATCTATCTATCATCTATCTTCTCTCTATCTATTTACCATCTATCTCGCTATCATCTATCCATCCATACATCTAATCATACAACAGACCGAATAAAAACTACTAGAAAAAAACCTCAAGATGTTCAACCCTTCTATTATAATGCTTGCATTTTATTTCAATTGTATTTACATATGAAATCAAGGTTTGGACTACTGGAACTGTAAAATATATTTTACATATATATAATGTTATACATTAAATATATTGCACATATGTACACATGAAATCATCAAGAATAACATTTTACATAATATACTATCAAGGGAGCCTTTGAAGTCAAAAGCAAAAAAAAAAAAAAAGCAGTGTTGTGGAGGGAACTATTTTGTTATTTTAAAAATCTACTTTATTATTTTTATTTCATGTGAATGAGTGTATTGCCTGCATGTATAGAGGTGCACTCATGTCATCTGATGCTGCGGATGTCAGAAGGAGGCTTTGGATTCCCTGGAACTGGAGTTGTTAACTCGTTGTTAGCCACCATGTTGGTGCTGGGAATCAAAACCAGGACTTCTGCATGAATAGTCAGTGCTCTTAATCTCTGATTCATCCCTACAGATCTAATATTTGCTACTTTTATGACAGAATAATATTTTTAATGCACTCAAATGAGAAAAGGCATGATGATGATACAAACTGAAAAAAAATAAGTGTTTGTTTACAACTAAGAAAATATAATTCTGTATCTAACAGTTCTAAAAAATCATGTCATAAATGATTGAAAAGATTGGAAGAGTTTATTGTATTATTAACTTACAAAAACACAATGTCAATATCATTAATACACATAATTAGAGTGATCATATATATATATAGTCTAATTCAAAATCAAGCTTTATTCATAATAAAACTGAATATGAATATAACAACAAAAACTATGTGAAAATTCATTAAGTACTAAGAAGCATTTCAAGAAATTATGGTGGTCCAGCAAGGTTGGTTAGTGGAAAAAAATTGCTTACTATGCAAGCCTCAGAATGTGAGTTTGATCAGTGGAATCTTCATTCAGAACTAGATACTAAGGGAACCATGGTAGATACATGATTTTAATCATAGCACTTGGGAGGTAGAAGCAAGCAGATCTCTTGTGAGATAGAGGACAGACTCCACATCCTACTGTTTTTTCTTTAACAACCCACTGAGTCCATTTTATTATGCTATATGTACATGGATGTGGGGGCCATCCACTGTTGATGTACTAGAGACCACATACTTAAACAAAGCTCGTTCTTCCTCCATTAGCAGCCATCTATTGTATAAGTCAATTTTATTTTATTTTATTTTGTTGTTGTTGTGTTTTTGAGACAGGCTTTCCTGTAGCCCCAGGTAGCTTGGAACTCACAATGTAGACAAGTCTGGCCTCAATAACTCTAATAGAGATCAACCTATCTTTGCTTCTGAGTGCCTGAATTAAAAGCTTGTGCCACCACAACAATTGTTACAAATCAATTTTCTTCATAAAGAAAATTAAAAATAACTTTTTTATGTACTATAAAATCAGTTTTAGAATTTTAAATGCTTTCTGCTGCTACTTATAATTTATAAAGAATAATTAAAGTACAGACACTTCATGTACCTCTGATAGTAAATGTCAGTCATTAGTTTGATAAGATCTAGACTCACATGTGACATGGGTCTCTGGGTATGCCTATGCGGAACTATCTTGGTTAGGGAAACTGAGGTGGCTATACCCTCACACTATCATTTCTTGGGCTGGAATTATTTCATGGGTTTGGATCCTGCACTATACAAAAAGAGAAAGGGATCAGAGCACAAGCATTCACCATATTCTCATTCCTGATTGGGGCTACGACGTGACCAGTCACATCAAACTGTATTGACTTCCTTGAGATGATGGAGTGTTTCCTGGAAATGCAAACCAAATAAACCCTTAATCCCTTAAATTGCCCTTCTCTGAGACCGTTACTACAACAGGAAAATTAACTAATATGAAAAATTAGTACTAAGAAATTAGGTCACTGCTGTGGTAAAACTAGCCATGTGATTCCCAGTTCTATCAAATAATTTTGAGGTTAGAATGTTGAAGAATTTGTTACTTTGGGCTAAAAAACAGTTCTAGAATGCTGGAGGCAGAGTTAAATGGATCACTCTTATGGGAGGCTGGAAGAAAATAATGCTAAGAGAAATGATGATTGTGGAGGTGCAGCTCAAGAAGTTTCGAAGGGGAGCTTGGACAAGGGCACTTCATGGGGCACTTTGGGCAAGCATATGATTTCATTCTACTCATGACCTGAAAAATTTGAATAAGGTTGGATTTAAAGGTAGCGAACTAATTATTTTGGTGGAAGAAAGTTCAAGGCAGGATGGCATTCATTCAGGTTGGTACTGAGGAAGCAGATTTAACTTTTAAAGAGATTACTCTTGTTGAATGAGAAAAACTCCCTGAGGGCGAACTCACAGGAACCCAAGGCTCCATTGTTTGCAATAACAAATTCATTAGAAGGCATGCAACCTAAACTGCAGAATTTTCTCACTCAAAAATAATTGTCTAGGCAGCATTTTGCTATGGTCACCATGGAAGCTATACAGTAGCTGTCACAACTGTGGTCCACATGGACAAAGTTGCACTCTAAGGAGGCAGATGAAATTGCAACATTGTCTGCAGGGTCCTGTTACTGACAGCATGGAAGACACAAAGTTGAGGGGATAGTGATGTCTTGTTCCACAGATCAAAGGAGACTCTGAGGCCAGGCAATGTTTGGGAGTGTGGGAGTTCCTGCAAGGAGGACCAGAAAGAAGACTGATTGGAGCTCTGAAGCTGAATCTTAAGTTTCAATAGAGATTTCAAGGTACTGAGGATGTGAGGTCTATTAGATGTCTGCCTCCTGTATAGAATGTGGAGCTATTCTAGAGAGAGGCTGTGTGTGCTAGGGGCTGCAGAGCTGGAAGGATGACTACTCTCAGAAAGCCAGACAACTTTGTGAGTCCTACTTATTAGATATTAAGTTGTAAGTAAAATTTGGTGGTTCTGGTAATTTTATTATTGGATTTTGGTCTTGCTTTGGTCTGATCTTTCTTTGTTTTATCACTATTCTTTCATTATATAATAGAAGTATTCATCTGGACCATTAGATGTTGGAAATATGTAACTTGGTTTTGTCTTTATAGATTATATTTAAGACATTGCCTTCATGTGTGGGGTTAGGGCCCCAGCTGAGAAATGGGCTTTGGCTTTTAAACAGGTGTTAGGATTCCTGAAGAATGGAGATGTGCCAGGCATGGTAGAACATGACCTTAATTTCAGCACTCAGGAGGCAAAAACAGGTGGATGTTTGTGAGTTCAAGATCAGCCTGGTCTACATAGCGAGTTCCAGGCCAGTTAGGACTACAGGGAGACACTCTTTCAAAAAGAACAACAACAAAATGGAATGAGTATTCTTTTTTAAAAAAAAAAAAACAGATTGAATGAATTTTTGCACTATGAGAATTTTTTGGGACAAGGAGTTGAAAGTTATATCTTAAAAGTTATGTGTTAGGTTAAAAAGGGTAGAGATGTAATGGTTAATCTCAGTTGTCAGTTTGATGAGACTTAAACTTACCTGGGAGATAGTACTCTGGGAATACTTATGGAGGATTATCCTGATTAAGTTGATTGAAGATGAAAGACCTGTAACTATGGACACCATTTCTTGGGCTGAGATTCTGGACTGCATAAAATGGTGAAAGGGCAGGTCTGGAGAGCTGACTGAGTGGTTAAGAGCACTGACTGCTCATGCAGCACCCATCTGGCAGCTAGCAACCATCCTGACCTATGTGGGCATTGCACAACATGTACTTAAATGCAGGAAATACACTCATACACATAAAATAAAAATAAAATATTTTTAAATTTTAAATAAAATATTTTTGATGAAGAAAGGAAATTGTATACAGGTATTCATCCATCTGTGCTTTCTCACTACAGATAAAAGGTATCTAGGCACTTCAAATTCCCGCTTTGATTTGCTGCCATGAACTATAAGCTACAATACATACCTTCTCCTCTAAATTGTTTTTCTCTAAGATGATTGTTTCCAGGGTATGTTATCAAGACCATCGAAAAAGTAACAAATGCTGTGTTTATTTTTTTGAAAAAGAAAACATCAATTAGAACTAGAAGATTTTATCTTCAGATAAAAGGCTGATTAGGACTAGTGTACAGTTTTATTTTCAAAACTATTCTTCACCAGACAATCTAATGTACTTTAATTATAAAAAATGCTGGTCTTGTAATATTTTATAAGATTATTCATCACACTAAGCCAACTCAGAGTAAGAAGACAAGTTTGCCTCATATAAAGTTAGTCAAGCTTAATAACTCTTTCCCCAACTGTTGATCTTCTACTATAATTTCTCTGACAAATTCTATTAGTTGTCAGTACAGAAATGAATATTATTTAATCTACCTACCTCTTACTAAATGTTATTATGACTCACTCTATCCTTTGTAGATTGATTATATACTATTTCTCTCACATTGATAAGACTGAATAAGATACCTGTCAAAATTAATATAATTTTGAACTAAATATTAACTCCTTGTCGTATCTGACCTCTACTCATTGTCAGTTCAGTCATGAACATGAAGACTAAAGGATACAGTATGGATTAACTTGAACTTACTTGTGGAAGAAAAAAAAATATTTCTTTTAACTATGGTAGTCAATATTATAACTCAAAGAAAGAATTTCCTGTGATTCACAACAGAAAGTCTGCTGATTTTTAAAACTATCAGATATCAACATCAAATCATTTATTAATCGTTACTATCATTTTATGGACTGATTTATGTCCCTGTGAGTCTACATTAAAATGTTGACTGCTAGCCTCCAACATACTGGTAGTAAGAGGAAATTCATCATAGGACTTTTGCCTTTATGATGAAAGCCATTGCCTTTGTGGAAGTGCCTTCAGAAAGCTGTCTTTTTCTCCTGGATGGAGACAAGCCATTAGAAAATGCTTTCATTTTAGATATGTCTAAGTCTACAAGTGTGAGAAGTAATTTAATGATGTTTATAAGTCTCTTAGAACAAGATATTTTTATAGTAGCTGATATTGGCTAAGATAAAAATTAGTTTATATTACAGCTATAATATCTGCCATCAAAAATAATATGCATTATATTCATTGTATATTCTTTACTAAAGAATAAAAGGTTTATAAATTTGGAGACATAGCATTAAGATTATAAAATTAGATATAGAAAGAGAAAAAAATAAAATGTAATATAGTCTCACCCCATTACGGTCAGATTGCAAGAAATACAGTGTTTGTAAGTGAAGTTATCAAATAAGATGACTACAATTAAGAAATTAAATAACATCAAGAAATCAAGATTAAAAACATTTCAAATTATGGGGCTGGAAAGATAGCTCATAAAGAGAAAGTTAGAGATAGATAATGTATTAGAAGACTCCAATGAGAATTTATAAAAGCAAACAAATAAATATTTATTGATTCATCACTGGTGGATGACTAAACAAACTCAGCATTAAAAAGGCAGGAAATACTTGAACATGCTATAACTTGGGTGAGCCTTGTTCTACTAAGTGAAACAAGCCATTACACAAATATAAATATAGTTACACCTATTTAAGTTAATGACTATTACAAAGACAGAGAACAGAAATAATAAAATTCATTACATTTTATGCTAGTATAGAAACCAAATAATTGGAAAACCAAAAGGAAGTGGCTTTTGGGTTCTGAAGGGAAAGGTGTTGTATGATACTCTTCCGAAGGAGATGTGAACAACCATCTCACTCCGAAAGGGACTGAGGAACGGCCTTCACCAAAGTCCCATTGGTGGACTGTGAACTTATTGAATGTGGGCTTACATGAATGTGGGTGAGGAGTTACTTGCAGGAGTATAGACGAAGGTCTATTTACACTAGCAGAAAGGATTCAAAAGCAGCTATTTCACTGAAACCCACTTTAGCTTGTGTGACTATTCACAAAGCCAGAAGCCTATAACTCACCACTCAAACTACAGGCAGTCCCCTATGTTGGATACTATCTTTTCCAGGCAGCTCAAGTGTCTGAACCTCTTCCAGGAATCTCCTCATGTCAATATTTTCCTGGGTTCTAGACTAGTCACTCCCTCTTCAGGGCCTACTCTTTATATAACCTTAGGGAGGGAGGAGCCTTGTACATCTGGTAAATTTCAGGAATTTCCAGAGTCTTTTCAGTTGTTTACTATGGAGTCTAAAGTGGCATCCCTTTAGAACTTTCTGAGTATTAAGGAGAAATCTGACTTTAGAATGTCCTGAGCATTAATAAGTCTCTGTTAAAACTGCCCCAGTCTTAAGGAGCAAGAGAAGAAATTACTATAGACCAGAGAGGGTATTGGGAAATTATTTTGACAGATGTTGATTCTTTCATTTGCAAGTTTAAAGGAGTCATGTAAAGGATGGTTGTAATAGTTGCACAGTATTATAAAGATATTTGCTATTATTGAACTGGACACTTAAAGTTGTACAGATGGGCAATTTTACGTTATTCGTATTTTACTACTATAATTTTTTTATAAAATTACCATTTAAATAAAGCCACAACGATGCATTATACATTTAAGAGACATATTTGTTGCCAATGTGCTGGCCTGTTGATTAAATACTAGTCAGTGAGAATAGACTTTAGCTTCAGTACAATTCGACAAAGAACATGGTTTTCATTTTTTTCTTTTGGTTTCACTTGAGTCCTGTGGCCATTTGTTCATATACATCCACAGTATATGGAGACTGAATTATCAAAAGTAGAACTCCCATGAATCCAGAAGGTGATTGGCAGAGCAGTTTTTCACAGTAGACTGAAAGGACTTCATTCTGAATTTGGTTGACAATCACTGTCTTTACATGCATCACAGTTCTCCTTGCCAGTATAGGAACATTTTTTGACCATTTATATAGCTAACAAGATGTTTTTAGTAGTAGTATACTGATTTTTGCTCAAATGTCTTATTTTCAAGAAATATTTACTTTGTAAATCAGTCATGTCAGCAAATGACCAACTACACTTTTGATCTCAAGGAACAGTTATTTTTACAGTCTTTCATATGCCTTTCTGTAATACTTCCAAATGCATCAGGGCATATAAAGAATGCAGACATTTTCATAGACAATAACAACTGACTTAATGATAGGGAGATGAAAGGGAAATCAATAGGATGATAAAGATTTGTATCAATAGGAGGCTTTGGACACAGGCCCATGTGGTGTTGGCCTCAGACTCCAAATGAGATAACTACCTATTTTTCTAAAATTTTCCCTTAATATTTTTTGTTTGTTTGTTTGCGTGTTCCTGTAGTCCCAGCTAGGCTGTAACACTTTATTTAGAGGAGGCTGGCCTCTATTTCACAGAGGAGATGTCTACCTCTTGAGTGCTGGGAATAATGCTGTATGCCACAATGCCTGATTTTCCTCTCAATTCTCTGCAAGAAGTTTGGCTACTATACCTAGTATCCAAAAGGTCCATAGAACAATTTTTTACAACGTTTTAATTATAGTCTACTCTTGTCAGACCTTCTGTTTCTTCTGTCAAATTAGCATGTCTCCTAGCTGTGATTACTTCTAAAATCTGTGATTGTGTATGTGTGTATGTGCACTCTTCTGTGTGTGCACATGTGTGCACGTATACGGACAACCTCAAGAAGGCTGTCCATCTCTTTTGAGCCATGACCTCTCAATGACCTGAAACTCCACTATTTAGCAAGAGTGTTTGATTGAATTCCCTGGGGTATGCCTGTCTAAGTTTCCAGAGCACCAGGATTACAAGCATACACCGCTGCTCTTAGCTGTATTGTATGAATTCTGGTGACCAGTATCAGGAACTTGTGTTTGCCAACTGTCTCTTCATTTCTAGCACTTTGTATTCTATACTGAATTAAAGAAGCAATATCTAACCAAATCATAGGGTCTTCCTGGATTTGAGGCATCATTTTACATGTACCAACTGATTCTTGATGTGAACATATTCTTCGGTGACTATTAGCCTTTGCTACATTGTGATCAGGAAAAATACCTATTTCTTTTGGACTGATATAGATATCTCTAGCATTTTATGTGAAAAAAATTCATAATATATATGATAGAGGTAATCATATGCTTCATATTTACCAAAATAAGGAAGTAAAATCAAAGAAAAGAAGAGAATAAAATGAAAAGAACTTGAATCTTTCCTAAATACAGCAACCCCAGAATCAAAGGTATGGTGCATGCTACAGCTGATTCCCAGGCTCCCCAAAAAGGGCTGATACCCAAGCATCCATTGGTGTTTTAGCATTCTTATGGAAATGGGTAACTCCTCTTCAATTCCTACGTATCCAGTTGTCAGATGTATCCTTCATATGTGATGATTTTTATAACAATCTTTAAAGATAATGTATTTGCCTTGGTCTTAAATGTTGATTTATTTTTTTCCCTTGCAAATCATTGGAAAATTAATCTGAACAATGTAACTAGTCAACTTAGATCAGACATTTAAAGTCTAAAGAAATCCCTTCTACTATTTCAGATTGCCTTAAGGAGCCTATGCAAAAATACACACTTCAATCTTACTGTTTCCTCTTCCTTTGAAACCAATATCCTCTAAAACAGACTCCTCTGAATGCTCTTGTCATGTGAAGAAAATTGAAAACCAAATGTCATTGACACCTGATATTCCAGTTGACAATTGATTTTGCAATCTAGGAGGAACATGGAGGAAAAACGAAGCTACCAGAGAGGGAGAGAACAAAAGTCACATAGAACTTTTGTAGCCTTTGGTCGTCAGCACTGATTATCAACTTTACAGTATCAGGAATCACCAAAGAGACAGGGCTCTGGGAAGTCTGTGAGGAAGCTTCTACATGAGGTCAATTGAGAAGGAAATTCCACCACAATGTTGATCAGCACCATTCCAAGGGATCTACACAAAACAACTTAGGCATCAGTGTTCGTCCTCCTCTGGTTCCTATCTGTGTACACAATGTGACCAATACTCCAGTGTCACGAGGGACTGTGTTTCCTTATACTGTAAGATAAAATAAATCAATCTTTCCTTAAGTTGTTTCTAATCAGATATTTTGTCAGAGCAACAAGGAAAGTAACTAATATATATCCTTACAAGATGACAGTATCTCAGGACAAATCCTTTCATGAAGAAAGAGACCAGCAAATAAATGCTGTTATCTGTCAGCACACTAGAAAAATTGGCTGAATGTTAAGCATCATCCTAAGATACCTTTCCTCTCTGTGTAGTGAGGCAGAAAAAAACACTACTGGGATTACTCCCACAAGGGTTGAAGGGCATCTAGATCAACACCCTGAATGCGTCCATAGAATGAAGAAGTTACTTGCTGACCTTGCCTCTGACTCTGCTATCTCAGCAATGGGCACCTCAAACAAATCTTCCATCTGTAGGTGCAATTTTAAACTTTCTCCTGGATAGTGGGATCCTTATTTTGACCTTGCTTCATGTTGGCCTATGACTCATCAGTTACTGGAAATCAATGGGGCTTTCATGACCACTTTTTGCTTTTATGCCACAGATGGAATAACGCAGTCTTTACCACTGTTTCTAGAGACACGTCTTCCCCTTTTATTCACCTGAGATCTGTTTACTAAAAGGACTGTCCAATGAATATTCAATACCTTATCAAACCCTCTAATGGCCATGGTCACATCCATATTCTCAGTACTATAAATTTGCCTTTACATTCTATGCATCTGATTCTATGGTCATCTTGGAATGTATATATATATTCCATCTGTTTACACAATGTGACCAACTGCCCAATACTCCCAGTGTCACAAGGAACTGTGTTTCCTTAAACTGCAAGATAAAATAAATCATTCTTCCCTTAAGTATTTCTAATCAGATATTTTGCCAGAGCAACAAGAAAAGTAACTAATGCTTATCCTTACAGGGTGACAGGATCTCAGGAAAGATGCTTTCACAAGGAAAGTGAAGACAATAATGATGCCTAAGTAGCTTTGCCTAGATCCCTGATGATCACCTTTGTGGTGGAATTTCCTCCTCAATATAGGAATATAGGTGGCACACCATATTCTGGGAAAACCCGAGTCCATTCCTGGAATCATCTACCCTTTTGTCTGCCTTACATCTTAAACAAGTCTCCCTTTCATTAATGCTTTCCCCCCATAGAGGGAGCTATCAAAGTTTACAGTATGCCCCTTTCTTTGGAGAAGGTCACCACCCTCACCCATGCATATGACTCTTTGCCTGGTAATAAAATTCTTCCAAATTATTTACTTAGTCTTGCTTCTTGATTCTTCCTTTAATAGACAGAAAAATCTTGAGACACAATTGAGAGGCCTCAATTGATCTCTATCTTTAAGACCAACCCAGTCTTGCACTTGCAGTTCAACCTGTTTATTCCTTTGAGGAATGCCTCATAAGAACTGATTTAGTACTACATATGGTACCTGCAGAAACTTCAGGTCAGCCAGTTTGTTAGAAGCTCGTTGGAGGTGGAAAATAGCATTGAATTCTCAGGTGTCAGAGGAACCAATTAAAGCAGAAAATTAAAAAAATAGAGAGAGTTAACTCTTTAATCACATGCTGCCATGGTATAAAATAAGGCTAAAATATATTCACTGATGTTGGGCCTCATGGGTCCAGACACGTGGCCTGGTATAGCTTTCTGAGCCTCTCTCCAGTTTTGCAGCCTGTCTCTGACACTCCACTTCCGCATAGGAGTGACTCAGCAAAGCATAACAAAATGGCCTCTACCGGGCTACAGCCTACGTGGTTAAAAATGATTGGTCCTTCACTTCCCATGTTTTTAGCCCCACCCCCTACCCTATATAAGACTGTGCCTGACGCAATAAAACGAGATTTTGCTTGGACAGTTCTCCCGGCTCGGGGTGGTGTTTTCTCTGGAGTGGAGAGGGGTGCAGGCTGTTCAACACTTACCATCTCGCTCAACCCCCTGGAGGAGACCGGCTGGACCGCTCCTCTTCTGCCCTACCTGGCGGTGAGAACCCAGCACACTGACTACTCCATGTTGAACTTTTCCCCAGATAAGCTTCACATTGGTTAGGTGGATGAGCATAAATAGGCAAGGTGCCATACTGCCTGCGAGAATTTTAATCAAATATTTAGGCAGTCTTAGGGTCCCTGGAGTTGGAAGGATGTGGGTTGGGACAGATGAGAGTGAAAAAGTATTATTTATTGAAACAGAGTAGAGATACTTTTCAAGTAATTTCTTTTTCTATTTCTCTACTGCTGTGTGGTTTCACAGGGAAGTAATCTGAGGATTCTGAAGGCCTCAGATAGAGAGGTTGAGAAATGAAGATGCTGGATCACTGAGGACGTACATAGTGCGTAACTGGCCAAACATTGACCAACCTTGATCAGAGACTGCTGACCCCTGCACACGCCTGCTGCGGGAAGGGCAGTGCCCAGTAAGAAATGCAGGTAGACATTCCATCATGGCTTGTGGCTGTCCCTAAAAACACAAATAGGATTTTAACCAAGAGCTGAGCACCACAAAATAGATTCATATTGCTCTAAATTCAAAGGAATTATACATTGAAAATGATATGCAAATTGATATTGTTGTTTCACTTTTGAGCACTGAGTGAATTGTTAACAATGTCATATTCCACTTGTAAAAGAATTAAAATATTTCTACTTGTGTGCTATTGTTTTGTTTGTCCAGAGTTATGACTAGATTATACAGCATGTGGAGCCTAATTATTCACTGTCTAAAGATTGGCACTGGAGCCTATCTTTTGGAGACAGATTCTCCTTGTAAACTCAGCTTACTATGTAGATCAGGCTGCCCTCTGTTTCACAGAGATCCATTTTTCTCTGCCTCCCAAGTACTGGAATTAAAGTTGTGTACCATCATTCCTAGACTAGATGGTTTTCTTTAGAATTCATAAATTTTGAAGAGCATTTGGTTTCATTTTTTTAAAATTTTAGATATCATGAGTTGCAAATGTTTTAAAAATGTGCTTAACTAGAAATAGTAATGGCTGACATGGTCATCCTATGTTTTGCTTTTATGTAATCTGAAAATTAAATGATAACATTTTTCCTTAAAAACATTCTTATATACAACCTATGGTTCGGCCTCTGTTAGTAAATACCATCCCAGTAGGAACTGTGTGTGCTGCCAACAACTAATTAGCAGCAATTAGGAACTGAAACTGAATATTGGTCTCTTCTTATTTTGCTGTCCCCTCTATTCATCCTTTCTATGTAGCATTCCATTTAACATGACACTAAGGGCAACTACCTCATATCCCTCAAAAAATGCTTTCTGTAACATCATTATATATATTTCATGTCCAACACATCAGCACAGATCCTGATAGTCTTGTGTTTCAAACACAATTTTTTTCTCTTAATTAAAAAACATTAAGTGAAATTAAGCAAACTAATCAAGAGGCAAAATACAAATCTAATGAAAGTGAAATCACACTCCATTGTTACTTGACCAATTAATAATGTTTATTTTAAAAGTGTTTTATTTATTATTTTAATTTATTATGTATGAGTGTTTTGCCTGCATCTGTGCCATGCAATACCTGAAGAGGTCAGAATAGGATATCAGATTCACTTGGAACTGGATTTACAATTGATTGTTAGCCAGTGTGTGAGTACTGGGCTGGGTACAGAACTCAGATCCTCTGCAAGAGCAATCAGTGCTCTTAGGTGCTGAGCCATTGCCTCTTATGATGTACAGCTTTTTCTCTCTGTCTCTGCCTATCATCAATTCATCTTTCTAGCTAGCTTTCTAGCTAACTAGCTATCTATATATCAAGCTCTCTCTCTTTTATTTATCTGTTTTTAAAACATATATAATGACCATCAATATGAGGACAGAGAGAGAGAATGAAAGATAATTTGTTTTTTGTTTGTTTTATATTGTGTTTTGTTTTGTTTTTTTCTTTTTGTCTTTTTGAGACAGGGTCTCCCTGTATTCACAACTAGCCTGTAACTTTCTTTTGAGATCAGGATGTTCTGCATCTCACAGAAATCCATCTGCTTTTGTCTCCCAACAGCTAGATTTAAAACATATACAGTTAACATGAAAGTCACTCTATACTATACTCTTCTTAAAGGTATTTGCATGCATTCTCATTTCTTCTGAATGAATTCTTTGACATTGACGTATGTTGGGTCTCAAAGAAGAATAATTAAAAGTTATAAAGTTTAATTCTTAATCACTTACTTTAATAATAGAGATTAATTAAACCTGTTTTCTTGTGTTTGCAGTCTTTATATAATTAAACACATTAGCCAACACATTTATGCTAAATTTGAGGGGTTTTTTACTAAGGTGTCTTTCCTTAAGTGAAATTGAAGTACAGAAAATATCAAGGCTATGCCTGAATGGAAACTGTAGAGGAAGCCTATTTCAACTGCTCAACTGTAAAACAAAGCAAAACAAAACATAAGCAATATATAAAATTTTTATTTTTTTGTATGTGTTTGAATGTATTGCCTGCTTGTAAGTGTATCCATGTCATGCAATATTTACAAAGGTTAGAATACAGCATCTGATCCCCTGGGATGGGAGTTATGGACAGTTGTTAACTGCCATGAGGCTGCTGGGAATTGAACAAGGGTTCTTCCAGAGGTTAAGAGCAAGTACTCTTAACTGCTGAGCCATTTCTCCAGCCAACCAGAATCAAATGATTTTGGCTCTTGTTTTGAAACAAAATGAGGGAGAAGAAATTGTTATGATTTGGAGTAGGAGAAATCTAGTTTATGTTGTGTCTTCTCTGTCTTCCAAGTCTTCTGCAGACAGTGGGACCAGGTAATGAAGTCACAGCTACTGCCTACTTTGAAACTGAGAACGCTTTTTGCATTCATGCCTAATATTTTTGTAGATCTTTATTTCCAACTGTTGCTCATATTTATAAATGGATATTTTGTGCTTCCAAGAGAGAATACACAGGTACATTTCTCATAATAAGTAATTAATACTTATATTGTGTCCCGGCCGGCGGGATAGCGGTGAGCTTGAGACTCTCTAGGAACCTGAAATGAATAGGGACAGACAGACGGAACATGCAGGACAGTGAAGACAGACAAACACACAGAACAGTAAAGACAGACACACACACACAAAACAGACACAAAGGACAGACATATAGGACAGACGACCTGGGAAACGTGTCTCTTCAGGCCGCGCACTTTATTCTTCCACTGGGTATTTATACAGAGCTTTGGGGAGGCAGGAATACAGATGCACCCACAGATGGTAATTAACAGAGACACTATCTCTAACCTTCAAATCCCACCATAAGATTATGTGCATATCAGGAAGGTGGCACTAAAAGGGGAGGCAGGGGCTTTGAACCAGGAGAATGCTAAAACCCTGGCACCCTCAGAGCTTCCTTTTTAGCTCAGTTCCAGTGAGATAAAGAAGGTGAGCTATTTGGTCAAGCCCCAGGACATTCCTGTGAGACTTAGTTACAAGGATCAAAGACTGAGTTTATCTACAGGTGGTCACAGGGGGTGGAATTCTCCTAGAGCTGGTTTCTCTGAGATGAACACAAACTATAAGCTGGCTGTTTTCTCTGGCTCATGGCTTACAACAATATTGTTAGGAAAGAATGAAAATAATTCATTGTTTTGCATGTGCTAAAGAGTACTAGAAAAACTTGTTTATATTTTTATCGAGTGGGGTTTCACTGTCTTTAGAAAAATGTATACTTGTCAGTAACCAGGAGACTATGTAACAGATGATTGCTCTCAAGTACTATGCAAATGAAAGACATTGGACTCAAATCAGTCACTGCTATTTGAGGAGACTGGGATCGAGCCCCAGGACTCACACATGCTCAGCATAAGCTCTGCCAACAATTGATACTCGTAATAATCCTCTACATTTATAATGCTATATTATTCTAATAAGGCTTTTTGTGATGGACAGCTTTAACTTTCAACTTGACACACATGGGTTAAGGGAGCCTCAGTTGGGGAATTGCCTCCATTGGACTGATCATGTCTGCAGGACAACTTCTTGGTTGTTGAGTGATGTGGGAGAGCCCAGCCCACTGTGAGTGGTACCACACCTGGGCAGGTTGTTCTGTATTGTATAAGTTGGTAGGCTAAGCATGGGTTTGAGGGGTAAGTCAATAAGCAGTGTTCCTCCATGGCCTGTGCTTCAGCTCCTGCCTCCAGGTTCCTGAACTGAGTTTCTACCCTGGGTTCCCTAATAGATAACCTGTGACCTGGTAGATGTAAGCCAAATAAACCCTTTCCTCCTCAGGATGGTATTGGACAGAGTATTTTTGTCATAGCAGTAGAGAGAAGCAAACTAGAACAGAAATTTATACCAAGATTGTGGGATATTGCTGTGAAAAATCCCACCTTGTTTTTTTTGTGGAGAATTTTGGAAATGTTTAGAACTTTGGGCTTAGAAAAGCCATTAAGGCCTTACAGTTTGTTGCTGTGGAGCTTGGAACAGTTATGCTGAAAACAGTTGTAGATGATAGAGGTTTATGAAACTTCAAAGGGAATCTGAGACTATCAGGGCTATTTGTGTGATATTTTGAAATGGGAATCTGTAGTTTCTGGTTGGCTGGGGTTGAAGAATAAGTTGTGATTTAATAAGAGACCAGAATCACTGAAGAAAAATCTTTGTTTTACTGGGACAATTGATGTTGATTAGCTGGGCTGAAAAATCAGCTGTAAATAACAAGAGACCAGCATCCCCGTGGCAAAAAACTTCTGGGAAGAAATTCCTCAGGGTGAGCAAACAGAAGCTATGATACTGAGGGGCCCTGGGCCTCTGTCTCAAGTTGAAAGCAAGATTTGGTATGGGTAAAAGTCTCTTGCATGGTTCTAGTGTTGAAAGCATGAAGGGGCCACATTGAGCAGTTGAGGCTTGGTACCCTGTGAGGCCAGGAAAAATCACTGGCGAAAGTACAGCCTTGGTTGCAGTGAAGACCCCCAGGATTTCGGGGATCATGAAGAGAATCAGATTTTGCACCCGGAGAAGTCAAAAGAGCCCATTGTTACAAGTGTAGCCTCAGTTTCAGTGGAGACCTCAGCTTTTTAGAGATGCCAGAACCAATGTCGACCACCAGGGGAAGCAGCAGGTGTGGAATGGAGTGGACTTCTAGATGAGCTGTGTGTGCTGTGGACAATAGTTTTAAAGAGGTGGAGCTTCCAAAACCCTTTGGCGTCCAGAAGATCAGATTGAATCCTAGATATCTAGCCTTAAGCTATTTTACTGGACTTAGGCTTTGCTTAGGTATGCCTGATTTTTCTCTTTGAAATAAGACAATACATGTTTTGGATTTTACAAGAGCCCACAGTTAAGAGACTTAAAAGAGTCAGTGATCTTTAAAGTATTTGGATATTTTGTGTAAGGACTATGGGGTTTTTAAGGTTGTACTGTCTTATGTTGTGCTATTAATGTTAACATTATCTCTTGGGAACCAGAAATGAAAGGTTGTGATTTAACAGTTATGTGTTTTGTGTGACAAGTTTGCAGAGTTCAATTGTACTGGATAGCTTCAGTTGTCAACCTGACACACCTGGGTTCAGGAAGCCTCAACTAGGGAATTGCCTCCATTGGACTAGCCTGTGGCCATGTCTATGGGATATCTTCTTGATTGTTGAGTGATATGGGAGGGCCTAGCTGATGGCGAGCAGTGTCATCCCTGAGCAGGTTGTTCTGCATTGTATCAGAAAGCAGGTTAAATATAGGTCAGATTAGCAAGCCAGTAAGCAGCATTCCTCCATGTCCTGTGCTGAGTTCCTGCCTCCAGGCTCCTGCCTTTAGTTTCTACCATGGGCTACATAAGTAATTAACTGTGACTTGGAAGGGCTAAACTAAATGAAGGCTTTCCTCACCAAGTTGGTATTGGTTGGAGTGTTTTCTCACAGCAATGGAGAAGCAAAGTAGAAAAGCTTTTAAGAATTCTTCCACAAAATGAACCATACCTAATTTATGTTTCAACAGATATATGCATAGACATATATTATGAATAAAATAATTTAAGCAAAATTTCTATGAATTAAATGCAGTCAAACTTTGGGTGAATTTTAGTTTTGTTCACTGTGAGCCTCATTTTTTTAAAAAATTAGTTGTTATCTTTTATTTTATGTGTATGAGTGTTATTGCCTGTTTGTATGTAAGTGCACTCCTGTGGTCCAGTGACCATGAAGGTGAGACAGGGTGTTGCAGTCCCTGGAGTTGGAGTTATGGACAGTTGTTAGCTGCCATTGTAGATTCTGAGAACTGAACCTGAATCCTCTACAAGAACAACTAGTGCTTCTAACTGCTGAGTCATGTCTTCAGCCCCTGATCCCATTTGTTAATAATTACTAACCCCATTTGTTTCATGTTAAACAAATAGTTAATGAATCACAAAGCCACTGAACATAATAGGGTGAACTATTTTAGATGTGCTCAGTGGTAAATCATTTTGTGATGTATGAATATAAGTACATCTTTTATAGAAATAATCTCTTAAACTAGTTTGCAGTTTTGAATTCTCATGTATATAGAGCTATATTTGCAGAGCTATAAATGTAGATAGATATCTTTTAGAAGGACACATCTGTACATTACGAAAGAAATCATGTTCACAGGAATATTTGTGTATATGTGTTCTTTCAAAGTAAGTCAAATCCTGCCATATGGTGATCAACTCCATTTACTGAAATTATATGGATATAACTAAACATTAGACATCATGATTATAATCAGATGAACTAATCTCCATAATTGTATTGAGCATGCCCTTGCACCTGTTTTCTATTCCAATGATTTTCTTTATCCATGAGTTGGCTCTTGTCAGAATTGTTCTCATGGGAAAAGCATTTATTAAATGTATGCTAGATTCAGAATTCTTCTCCAGATGTGATAATGAATAAAAAGAAATTTAGGTTAAGTCTTTAATTGTTAAGAAATTCACACAAAAAGGTAAGGTTCTATATCTACTACAATTTCAAGCTAATAGGAACTATGCGAAAGAAATTCATGAAAATTAAACCTTGACCAATTATTAAGAATTAGAAATAAAGTCTGTCCACTCTCTGCAACCATATTTATGAAATGGAAAGTATTGTAGAATAGCTATTTTCTCTGAATTGAAACAGTCTTTCCTGGAGAGAGGAGGGATGCTCCTAGGCTGCAGGACATTAACAAACTCACAGGAACCTATAAGCTTAGGAAACAGAAGTTTCAGGTAGCTCATGAAATTACAAGGTTCACAGACTTCATAAAATTGTGTTCATAAACTAACTCCCCATGGTTATAAAAACAGCAATGATTATTCTGGAGGAGAGATTCTCTAGAAGAGTTTCCTGCATATTGTGCAGGGCACTCTGGGGTTTCAGCTTTTATGAGTCATCACCTATGGTGTGGGGACATTTCAGTGATGTAGCTTCCTTTGTGTCACCGATGCTCATGTAAGTAACCTCAGTAAATTCATTGGTTCATCAACCACATTTGGAATATAATTGCTTCTTTGGTCTGTTGTAAGTGCCCAATCTGAAGGGAACTATTACTTCATATCAGCAAGGAAGTTATACAGAACAATTAGCATGAAGTTAGAACCAGACAGTCCCATAGCAGTTGGTGAGGAACAGTTGCAAGCCCTTGCAATAAGTGAAAAGACATGAAACAGGCAGATTTTTTCTGAGGGTAGAGCACCTAGGGAGGTATTTGTTTGTCTTTGCCTAAGCGATACTGTACAATGTGCCTCCTTGCGTTAAGGACAGTTGTATGTTCTCTATGATTGACTGTAATATATGAAATCATCTAAGAGTAAATTTTCCTTAGGGAGAATCCCAGGTTGACCTCTTTCCCTATATGGTATGAAATAGCAAGCTTCCTTGATGAATTTAATTTGCCCTGAATGTGAGGATACCCTCCTAAATGTGTGATGGATAAGAGAATATACAGTTCTTGAAAGTAACACATATGACATGGGGTCAGAGGCAAGCTGTGGAAGTCAGGATATAGCCTGTGCTGTGCAACAAGTCAGTCGAGTAAGTAAGGTCAGTTATCTGTCCAGAAAGAACTTCTCTGTGTTAATGAGAAATCAGAGAAAGGCATGTGATTGCTATCCTCAAATTACACTGTGACATCTTAGGAAAAAGAGAAAAGATTAGGAAATGAAGTTCTTGACTTTTGTGATAATTCCTTTTCCGTTGCTGTGACCAAAGGCAATTTATAGAAGAACAGCTTATTTTTGACTTCTTTCAAATGAAGACTCTATAATGGCAGGGGAAGCACTCTAGCAGGTGTCCCAAAATGAGGTCACATCTCAGTCACACACAGGAAACCGAGTGAGAGCATTGGACATGAGTAAGGCTATAAACTCTCAAAGCCTACCCCCAGTGACATTTCCTTCAGCGAGACTCCACAGTCTAAAGGTTCTAGAATCTTCCTTTTCAGTACCACCAACCGAGAGCAAGCATTCAAATAAATGAGCCTATGTGGAACGTTTTTAATTCAAACTTCGACAGTTTGCCATTTCTTATAACTGGTATGATACAAGGGGAAAGTGTAAAAAAATTAGATCTGTGCAAAAGAGTCCTTCATAAGATCTCAAACCTTGAAACCAGTGGGAAAAAATTCAGTTGGTGATTTGGGGAGAAAGTGAAGTAAAAGAAATCAAAGGGCCTCCAAGAGGTCTGACCTTTAACACAGAGGAAGGAAAAGACCATGAGTCATGTAGGCTGGGTCTTTAGTAATGGCCTAGTATAGAAAACTATAGTAATTCGGAAATATATTGTATTCAAGAAGCTTGAGATGGGAAAGAATATTAAATGAGGACTGAGGCAGCCTCTCACAGCATCACTTCTAAGATTCTCTCTGTAAGAAAAGGATATAATTTCTTAAGTGGGAAATCAGACTGTGATTGCCTGAATCATATGAACCATTAAGGAAACCTGCTTAACTCTGGGTGTGGTACATATGCACTGCAAGAACTGGAAATCAAGAGTGGAAGGACAGAAATTTCCGAAAGAACTGGGTTTTGGAAATTTGGTTTTTAATGCCCAGTTCACCGTGCCTGACAATGTTCACCAAAGGGTTAAAGAATTTGGCAGGTGCCTTGGGACCCGTATGGAACTTTACTATCTGTTTATTCTCGTGGTGGGGTATCTCTGAAAGGTAGAAGAGGCTCCAGAGCAGTTAAAATTTTTTGAAATGCTTGTAAATCAAGTTATAAAATGTTAAAATAAGAGATAGGGAGAAAGGGACAAAACGCGACGTTTTCATATTATATTTTTTCAAGGAATTGGTTTCATTTGCCCAGGTCCTGGGAATTTGACTGCATCTAAGTAATGGACTGACTACCTTGGGAAAGAACACATCAGCAT
The DNA here is from genome assembly GCA_035773235.1 of Eospalax fontanierii. Classification (NCBI taxonomy): domain Eukaryota; kingdom Metazoa; phylum Chordata; class Mammalia; order Rodentia; family Spalacidae; genus Eospalax; species Eospalax fontanierii. Next base: position 90,236,487 of record CM069524.1, read on the forward strand.
GTGCCTTGGATGATTATCATTCCTGTCAATGTCTACAGTGAGAGAGAGAAAAAGTGAAGAATAAAAATATGAAAATGCACAACTGTGGGAGGAAATTCATGTGAGGGACTTTGAACACATTGTAATTTTAAAAGCATCTGTAACTGTTAAATAAATTAAAAAGAAGTCAGGTACTGTTAATAAGAATGGTTCTGCTAGGGAAAGACCCCACTCCCTGAAATCCATCTTATGGAATGCAAATTCATTAAAAAGTACAAAGTCAATCACTGAGGCATATTCCTTCTTGAAAAACAACTTCCTAGTAAAGTGCTGCCCCAGGCTCTGCATGGAAGAAACACGAAGTCCAATAATACTGTCATCCAAAGGGGCAAACTCCTTCCTGTGCTAACAACAGAAATTTGCAGGATCATCCATGTGGTATAGCCTTTACAGGCATAAAATATATGAAAGTAAGGGGACCATTGATTATTTTTCAATGATTCCAGATAACTGCTGAGGACAATTCATGCAGAGCAGAATTAGAATATCTGTTAAGAGGCCTTAGGACGCCACTGTCTGAATCCATCTGAACTGGGCCTCCTGTATTTGGGAGATTTTGGATTACTGTTTCACTTCCTTATTTGTTGTGGATCTGTTTAAGCTGTTGATCTCTTGCTTTAACTTTGGTGGTGTCTGTGATTTTGGAAACTCATCCATTTCTTTTAGATTTTTTAATTTAATGGAGTACAGAATTTTTAAGTATTCCCTTACAAGCTTCTAGATTCTTTCTTTGTGTGTACATATGTTTGTCTGTGTGTGTGTGTGTGTGTGTGTATGTGTGTGTTTCATCTCCAATTTTGATAATTTGCATTTGTTCTTTCTTTTCTTTAAAGAGTCTATCTATCTTCTTTGGTGTTTTAAAGAGCCAGCTCTTGATTATTTGTTTTGTTTTCTTTGTTTCTATTTTATTAATTTCTGCTCTGATTTTGTTATCTACTAGGTTTGTGGTTGGTTTGCTCTTGCCTTGTCAGAGTCTTGACTTGTTCTGTTAAATAACTTACATGTTCTTATGTTTTTTTTTAATTTTTTAAAAAATATTGTTTAATTGGATCATTGTGTGTTTCATACAGAACATCTCAATCAATTTTAAGCATTTTTATATCACTTTCCCCACTGTGCCCCCACCCACCTGCACAACCACACTTTCATTCATCTGTGTTAAGGACTATTGTGTCAAGTTAGTTTCCCCAAGAGACCTCAGTTCAGGTTCACCCACTGAGGTCTAGTCAGCCTACTCAGAGTCACTTGCTTTTGAAAGACTAGCTCATCCTCACCCAACAGGTGGGACATATTTTTTAATCAAAGGTTAACATCTGCTTCCCATTTCGCCAGGGCCAGTAGGCACTAAGACCTGTGAACTTCCCTCTTAGGACAGATTTTATCACGTTCAAGAGGTTTTGTTGTGTGATATTCTCATTTTCATTTAGTTCTAGGAGTACTTTTATTTCTTCTTAATTTCTTTTTGACCCATTCATCATTCAGGAGTATGCTGTTTAATCTCCATGAATTTATGTAGATACTAGAGCTTCTTTTGCTGTTATTATCAGATTTATTGCAATTTGGTCTGACAGAAAATCATGGGATTATTTCAGTTTTTGTATTTATTGAAATTTGTTTTGTATCCCAAAATGTGGTCAGTTTTACACAATTTTGCATGAGCTACTAAATATAAGCATTCTTTGCTTCTTGGGTAGAATATTATTTAGATGTCTATTAGTTTCATTCATGTAAGATGTCTATTAATTCTGATGTCTCTCTCTGTTTATTCTTTGTTCAGTTGGCCTCTTTATTGAATATAGTGGTGTACTGAAGTCACCTACTATCATGTATGTGAGTGCACCTGTGTCTTCCAGTGGCCATGGAGGTTAGAGGAAATTCCCCTGGCATTGAAGTTAGCCACCAGGGAGTACTGGGAATCAAAATTGGGTTCTCTACAAGAGCAGTGTTTTTAATCACTGAACTATCTCTTCAGACCCAAGATAATCTAATTTTTAATATACATTTTATCATTATTGTTGTTTTTGTATGTAGTCATATGTGTTTGTGATATGTGTACCACAGTATGTATGTAGTGAGCTGAGACAGATATTTGCAGACAGTTCTTTCTTTCCTCCTTTGTGTGGGTCCTGGGATCAAACTCAGACTGTAATGATTGTACAGCAAGCACCTTGACCTACTGAGAAACCTTGCCAGCCTGTGGTGGTTAATCTTGATTTTGAACTTAATGGAGTTTAGAATCAAAATGGAAACAAACTTCTGGAATGGTCTATGTTAGTTTCTAGAATGGGTTAAGTGAGACAAAAGACACATCTTAATATGAGTACATAAGTCCATGAGCTGGTGTTCTGGACGGATAAATCAGAGAAACAGTACAGAGTGTCAACATTCACCTCTTTGACCCGTAGCTGTGGACACAAGGTAAGCAGCAACCTCAAGGTCCTCCTGCCTTTTCTATCCAGTGTTAATAGTGAGTATCCTGGAATTGTGAACCAAAGTAAATGCTCTCTTACAATAAGTGTTTTTGTAATGTATTTTTTCACACCAATTAGAACAGTTACCAGTACACGTTCAAAAACCAATTGATGTAATTTGAGTGTAATGTGGTGAGCCTTAAGAGATCGTATCAATACTTTGTAAATATGTTTTATTTTCTAAAGTCTTACAATTTTGGAAAGGCAACTGGAAGTCCAGTAAGTGTTTGAACGAAGGCAACCCATGTGAATAGGAAAGGCTATTTACAGGGGCTATGGCACTGTTTTGTGAAAATTTTAGTGCCAGGTAAATTGCTTGATGGATGCTACTTTTGAACCCTCATAAGCCCTACAATCTTAAAAGCCATTTCCAGTGTTGCTGGCTGTATGCCTGAAATAAGTACCTGTTGCTGAAGATACTATGTGGTTTGGTTGCAGAACATGAAGAAAAGAGGACATGGCTGAGATGTCGCCTTTCTGCCAGTTGGATTTCATATTATCCACGAAAGTTATACAGGGTGTTGGGGAGAATTGTCACTGGCAGGCTTGCTAAGTTATGGGTCCTGTGGGATACCAACACATAAGACCAAGTGGACCACAGGTGCAGTAGTAGAATGGTTAAGTGGCCAACCAACTGCTTCTGATTGGATATAAAATCGCCTCTTTTCCTCCTTTCATCATGATTTATATACATAATTATTTGCATATGATTGTATAAATAATTATATATATATAAAATTCTTAGCATGTTTCCTAACAGTGATTTCTAAAATTTTTATATATATATATCTTGTTCTGTCAGCTTCACTTCTTTCATGCAAAATCTCATTTCTAAATTCTTCCATTATATTATCAATTATTGTGTATATAATATTGCTGTCTAAGTTTTAAATTTATTTATAATTGAAATAATTTCATGCCTGCTATCGATTGCACTGTTCACATTCCCTCAATAATAACTCAGAGTTCTTTATAAAACTATTTTTAGAGCAATAAACTAAATGCAATATCAAACAGTATTAGTTGACAAAAATATCACATCCTCAGTGACTAACGGTTTGGAAAACATTGTTCATTTTTGTTCCAGAAGAACTTTTGGACTTTGTTCAATATTTTCTCACAGCATATTTTATTGGAAACCAAATTTATCTCTAGCTATGGGCCCATATCTTCTTTATAACCAATTATTTCTTGACTGAGTATTTTCATGATGTCAGCTTCTTTGCTTTTAATATATAATAACAATAATCAAATTTACTATTATAATAGTTAAATAGTCAGTAATTACAATTCCCTCATACATAAGAAATTCTAGCAATTTGGCTAACACAACTTGGATAAGTAAAAGTATTTTTTTCTCTCAATGGACACAAGTAAATTAATATATATTACTGACAGACTGGTAAAATCTAAGCCCGTAAACCTTAATTTCTCCAAAGATCAGATACCATTTTTAACAAATGGTACTATCTCTTTTAAACATTTTATTTTATGATGGTAGTTCACTTCATTCGAAGTCATATTCCATCTGTACCAATGCTATTTCCAAATGTCAAGACAAAAATTTTCAATTCTTGACACATTTAGATATTTCTGGATATATAAATAGGCAATTGGTACTGAAAAAATTGTATTAGTTTATTGTAAAACCTATTTGGTCAAGTGAATAGCATAAATTACTAGGCTAAGACATGCTTGTTGTATTATTTTTGCTTGCTTCATTCAAGTCCTAAAGAGATTCAATTTATGTTGTGGGATCCATGACTTCTACTTAGCAAGTTGGATAAATCATACAACAGTTTATGGAGTTCTAGAACAAAAGAGGCTCTAGAATGGAAATACAGACAAAGATAATTTTTACAATATTTTATTTATTGTTTTTATTTTATGTGTATCTATATTGACTTTAAAACTCTTTTACAATAATTTATAATAATAATAAATGTGTCCGAAAAATTCATTAGAAACTAAATAATCTTATTATTTCCTCATATAAAGACAACATACAAACAACATCAGGCTTCTCTTTTTCAGATTTCATAATAATGTATGATTATGTTAAGGTCTATTGAGTCAAGTTTGTGTCATTTGATGTGAGTTCACTCACAGGAGCCTGGTCAGCCTGTCTAGCTTCACTCCTTTAAAGAAAACCAGTTCTCCCTGATCTAGCAGTGATTAGTTGCCAATAATTCTCCAGGTAAGGTTGGGGCTTCTTACACATTTCCCCAGTTCTATGCTGGCTTTTTGTCTACTCTCAGTTTGTATGGGGCATGTAAGTTCATATGAGCAAGTTTCCAGCTGCTTGGAAAATTCTGCTTCTTGTCACCCCCCAGGATTTTACAGTCTTTCTCCCACTCTTTCCAAATGGTCCCTGTGTCCAGGTAGCAGGGGTTTAATATGAGTCTTATCCAGGGACACATACTTTGTAGTTCTTTATTGTCAACTTTTTGGTCATTTATAGCCTTGTGTGATAACACGATGCTTAGTGAGAAAGCTTCACTGGTGAGAATTGAGAGATGCATTTATTTTCTCTGTTCCCCTTCTGTTATGTTCTGTGAGATGTAGAGGTTCCATTGTAGATGTGTCATCTAGGACTGGGCATCACACAGATACTTATTTTCCATGTTTGATCAATTGTGGAACTCTGTAATAGTCCCCATCTGCTGCAAAAAGAAGCTTCTTTGTTGAATGGTGACAGGTGTGTTTGTATGTAAATATAAGGATACATATTTGGCATACAATAAGAGATTTCATCTGATATAACTTAATTTGGATTCTATTTTATGTGGCCACTGTAAGAGTCAAATAAGAAAGTAATTCACAGTGTTTCGAAGAGTTCATACCCTACTAAATTTCTTTCTTTAACTGAATTGACATTATATATTCCAAAGGGCCTGTTTAAGCAATATAAAATTACAGCACATTTTTTTTTTACCTGTTAGTGGTAAATAGAATTCTGTGGGAACTCCTTAGTGCAACCCCCAAATTTTCTATATTCTCCCTAATTTCAATGGACAGATTGGATGATTTGTAGAAAAATGTAATGATGAACAATACTTATAAAATCCTTAAAACCATGTGTTTATATTTAACTCTGTCTAATACAAATCAACCCTTAATAAAGTACTTCAAAGTCATAATATTTGTAATATAATGACATTGATTATGATTATTACATCAACTGATTACACAAATTCAGTGCTTAAATATGGGGGTTTCTCCAGGTTTGAAGCTCCATTTGTGTGTGTGCGTGTGTGTGTGTGTGTAGTGAAATGAGCAGGTGAGGAAAAATGAATGACTTAATGTGAAAAATTCTGTGTTCTATCAGTTTTATCACTGTATGAGTTAAGCAATCCTACCCTGATGAATGACTGAATAATTTGTCTCTGTTCATTATGTGGAATTTTGTACAAAAGCACCTTGAGTTAGGAATCTGTAACATTTTCTCATGAAACAATTAATTGAAGATACAGGACTATTGCTACGTGGAGGAATACATGCCTCATACATGTAAGCCCAGGGTACATTTCTCAGGAATGAAATAAATAAATAATTATAAATAAATAGGAATCGGTTCCCTTGTTTCATTTATTAGGTTGCACATACATATATATATATATACTTTAGGAACAGAAAAATCGTATTAATAGTTCAACAAGTAGCATTGAAGTAGAGTTTACTCCATCACCAAAGCAAACAGGAAATTCAAATTTGATACAAATGACATGTTTGTATTCTCAGGTGTCCAGATTTCCATCCTGTCCATCAATAACAATACCAGAAAGCAGTATTAACTCTACAGTTTTTTTTTCCTTTTTCTTTGTGACAGAGTCTCCCTGTAGCCCCAGCTGACCTGAAACTCCCTATGTAGACCAGGTTGGCCTCAAACTCATAGAGATTCCAGTTGCTATGCATCCCAAGTGCTGCGATTAAAGGCATGCACCATCAAGTCCAATTAAGACACTACCACTCAGCAGAGTATGTTTGTTGATGTTTATCACAGACTCTTTATCTACTATAATATGACAAATCCTTAGGTTTGAATAAACATAACTCAAGCACCCTAAAGGATTCTTAAGAAATTTCTTGGAAAGTTAATTCTTCAATTAAGGCTTTTATGAATATTTATTAAAGCCCCAGGTAAAATTCATTATTAAAGTAAAAATGATGATTCCTATCATAGCAAGGTCATTTCTTACACTGAATGGATATGGAATTAAGGCAAATTTTAGAAAATTATAAAGTGTTAGTTGAAAAGTTACTTTTTCATTTATGTCAGCAATTTATGTGGTATGAAGAAGAATTCATTCTAAATCATTTTCATGTTTTCAAACTTTATCAAGCAAATATTATATATGTAAACACACAGTACACCAAAATTTAAATGTGTTATATTATGGAACTCAGTATAATGTGGATGCTTGATGCTTTAATTATGATTTCTTACACTGCTTTTATTCATATTCAAGGTTATACTAGGAAAATATTGAATTAAAATACATAAACTTTGGTTTAAATAAAATTTTTAAAAATTAGTCATACTCGGTATATTCATATGTATAATATGTATCATGATTTCTTCTATGAAGCACATTTGTTCCCAAAACTAAGAATATGCTTTGTTCTGATTGATTACCTACACACATTTTATAAAATAATTTCAGGTAAATGTGCATTTTAAATTATATTTAATGTTTCTAGAAAATAAATTTTATGAAAAACTGACTTCATTTTTTGCATTTATTATTTAATTATAGAATATTGTATTTCTTGATAATTTTTAGAAAGATTTGTATATGAATGTAATTTTAGCTTAAAAATTTTCCTAAATATGTTTAGATTTTATTCATAATGTTATAAATTTTGTCATTATTTATTCAATGGGAATAATGCTGATGGAATTATGCATAACTTAATCCAGGCTATACTACTTTTAAAATTTTGCTCATTTTAGCCAAATCTCATGTATTTTTGATGAGAATAGTACAGCATGGAATCATGAAAATAATAGTAACTATTAATTTAAACTTGACTTTAATTTTGAAACTTATTTACCATTTTTAATTTTTAAATTCTGATAATTAGACAAGACAGCAGTGTACTATCTCACTACCTCTTTTCCCAACTATATATATGTGAATGTGAGGTCCTGGAAAGATCCTACATCTGAAAGTTCTGAAAGGTTGACTGAGTGATGAGCACTTCAGTGACTGTGGAGAGTTGAAATGTTGTACATTCAGAGCCTATTTACAGTTTTTCTTGGACTGTCTTTAGTCCCTACTGGTCACTTCTTGCCCATCTCTGTTTCTGAATCAATATCTTCTAACTACCATTTCTTAGGCTTTGTTACACACATGAGTTCTTTCTCATAGTTTTGTAAATAAATAGTAACTTCAAAATCTGAAAAACAGATTTATTATTTTGCATAACCTCAAATAATGATTTTTCTTTTAGTTCTCTGTAGGCATGCAGATTGACTGTTAGATTTTTGGTGGAGAAATCTATTATTGTAAAAATTGAATGTTTCTCTTAATCTGACTCTATTAACATGGTTATCATTAAGTCTGGATACATATTCGGCAGTGAAGAGCATTTCCAGGGGACTGAAATTCAGCTTCCAGATTGGTAACAGCTTGTAATTCCAGTTCCAAGGATGTGACAGTTTCTTCTGACCTCCATGGCGTTATGTACATTTGATACAATTACATGTATGCACACAAAACACATACACAAAAAATAAAATTAAGTACCTAAATTTATTTTTATTGATCTTTTGTACATTTCATGAAGCAATTATTAATCAAATTTAGACTACTCCCCATCCCCCACATCTGCTGGATTTTAAGCATTCTCTCATATATGTTAAGTCTTATTCAGTCAAATATTTTTACCAAGATGTCCTTCCATGCAAGCTCATCCAATGGACTCTAGTCAGTTTATCTAGATATCATAAGTTGGACTCTTCCATTCACTAGCCATCAGTCTCCAACAGTTCCCAGATTAAGACAAGCTCACTGCCCATTTCTCTCTCTCCACTGTGGGCTTTTGAGTAATTGAGATTGCATGAGCATTGAGGTCAAAGCCATCATTGTCACAAGTTCACATGTGCAAACTGCCAGTTCACATTCGCAAGCTTCACGCGGCCTGAAATCCACTGTTTTCCTATGGTCGTGGACCAGCTCTGGCTCTTAAGAATTTTTCTGCCCTACCTTCTGAAATATTCCCTGAACCATGGGTGGGTGGGGTTTAATATAGGAGTCCTATCCAGGGTCACATACTCTGAAGACTCTTTTTCTCTAAAACATGGCCAGTTGTGGCCTTCTGTGTGCATTGCACTCTTGTATAAAGAAGGTAAATCAGTCAGAGTTGTGGGATGCACTCGTTTTCTACTATGTACCATTAGTCTTATTTTAAGGTTTCCTCTTCAATATGTCACTTAAGACTAGTCATTTCTAACTCATATATTCTCTGTGTGTTACCAGTTGTGAAACTCTACAATAGCCTCCATCTGTTCCAAAAAGAAGTTTCTTTAATGAATGGTGTATTGTATACATGTCTGCAAATATAAGGATCCATATTTAGCATATGGTAAATTACATTTTTCTAGAGCTAGGGATTTCTCTAGGATCTATGACCTCTCAGGCATGTGTATTTGGCTTTTTAATGTGTCACCCATGAGTTCTCTCTCATTGAGAGGGCTTTAAATCGAATTAGATAACTGTTGATTCCCCCCCAGAAAACAGAGCCACTACTGCATCATTAAGTTACTTCTATTATCTCATTCTGTTTTGGGATTGTCATATGAAACTAATTTAAAAGATTAGGAAGGCATTTGATAGAATGTAAAATAAGGATGATTCCCTCTACAGGGAGTCTAACAGGAAGAAATGCAAAATTCCCCCAAATTCTATTTTCAACATAACTAAAAAACTAGATGTTAGAAAGCTTCAAATTAATTGAAATTAGAGTTAATCATAGTTGCAAGAGAGGTAGATGAAAAACTATAAAGCTATTTATGAAAGTTAGCAAAGAAGGGTAGAGAGGCCCAGGCTCTGTCAGATTACTGTCAAGCCATTAAACAACTGTTTGCATTAGAAAAAGAGAAAGCCTCTGTGGGGGTTTGAGGAGTAATAACCCTTGTTTGCTCAAGAATTTGGGCACTTGGTCAGTTGGTGATACTGTGTGAGGTAGGCAAAGAGACTCTTAGGACACGTGGCCTGCTGGGAAGCACATCACTGGTGACGTACATTGTAATTTCGTGGTTTTGCATTACTTCCTTTTACTTAATACTCCTTCCCTGTCTGTGTTTGGGAATGTGAGCTCTTCATATTTTGGTTTCTGTCACTGTGCCTGCTGTAGGTTGTCATGCTTCTCTGCTATGATGGGTTCTTAGCCCTCTGGAACTGTAAGCTCAGATAAACTCTCCTGGTTAAGTCTGTTTTATCACAGCAACAGAAGAGCTTCTAGTACAGTCTATTCACAGATGAAGACCTCTGGAGTGTGAAAAGCAAACAAACCTCTATGACTGCAGCAATATAGCTACGCTGAGCACTGAGTTAGAAGGTTGCAAAAACCTAATGCTTTCTTTGGAAGCTTTAGGTAGAAACACTGAACAGAGGAATTAGGAATTAAGTACCAAAAAGAATATTCCTAAGAGAAAAGTGTTCAAACAGAAATTTGGCAAGAAAACATCAGAAGATTTTGGAATAATCCACTGAAGGAAAAAATAAGAAATCTTTAATGAATGAATTATTCAATAATCCTGATTTCAACTTTTAATTTTGATACATCTGTGAGAAGTAGCCACAAGAATATAATGCACTTCAATGTCTATTTCTTAAAGTTTGCAATGTCATAAACAATATTGGAGATAAAGGAATAGGCCACATTCTTCCTGCTTTAAAGAACAAACATCTCTTTAAGGAAACTAAGACATAAAGGAGATAATAATAATAATTATTGTTGTTGTTATTATGATTGTACTAAAATTTTTTCTTAATAATTCAGAGGATACTGGGGAGCATGTGAACAAAATTAAAGTTTGATTTTGGAAATTAAATACACAGATTTTGACCAAACATTTTACTGAAAGAGAGAGTTGGGATATCTTTTTAAGTAATGAAATAAGAACTTCTGAAAGACAGACAGTAGCAATATGAGCTCACTTTACTTATACAAGATTGATAATGCAAGTAGTACTGAAGAATTCACCCTGAGAAAAAACACAGAGGTAGTTTGGCCTGAACTAATAAATGTGACTTTAACTTAAAAAAGTTTCATAGAAATTTTCCACTTGAATGTGAATGTATGTTGATGAATTAGGCTCATCTATCTTCTCTTTGCATGTAGTAATCTTTAAAATACACATTATGAAAATGTGTGTGATTGCTTTTATATATATTTATTAACAACATTTGTACATGTAGTAATGCAATTCATTCAAAATTTCTGATTCTAAAATCATATTCTTCTAAGCAGTAATATAATTTATCTACATACAAAGGAAAAATTAAATGTTTTATAATGTTACTGTGGTAATTACTCTGTCAAAAAATATAGTTTATATAAATTTATATTTAAAAGTAGTCACAATTTTCATGAATTTCCACTGATTGGTTAAAATATTAAAATATAACTAGGTGATGAAGTCCTCATAGATAACAGTATTTTAACAAAATTGAGTTAAATGTTTTCTTATTTTTGAGAAAAATAATTGTGATGTATATCAACTCCTTAAGTGTATTAGCCTCAAGTTAAACCTTTTTTTAAATAATGAATTTGAAAACGAAGTAAACTCAAATTATAGCAGTTGAATTTTCTCCAATGCCTGTGGCTTCAGTGATTTTTAGATTTATTCAGATTTGTATTCTTGAAAGTTGCTTAAGTCTAATATCTGATAGACAAATAACCTTGTAAAGTGTAGATGCATTGACTCGGGAACTGGTGTGTAGCTTAATACTATAGGTATTATCAAGCATGCATAGGATCATGGTTCATTTTTCTGTATAACAGAATTTTTAAAATATTTGAATTGAGATATGAGATTATACAGGTGAATAAACATTTCTGAAGAAAGAACAACAAAAATGAAATAGACTATTTTCTAGTTAGTCAAGACAAAGAAGTCAAACAAATTGCACAAAAAAATTTTATCTTGGAAGCTAAAGTGCAAAACAAACTTGACATTGAAAATGACCTATATTGTGTTTAAACCTCAGTCCCCAGGATAGTGAACCTTGTGCCAAACAAACAGACCTTATGCACAGAATGCTCTTTCTCTTTCACATTATAATATTTTTAACTAATATTATCATTGATTTGACATACTCTTGGTGACAATACCTAATTTATTTTGAAACTCAAATGACATTAATGGAGAATGTAAGAGTTTGATGTTTACTAAAATGGATAATAGGTTAAAATAAAGTTGAGACATGCTCAATTGAACATACATTAGAACTTTAATTATAGAATGATTATCAAAACTTGAATGCAGTAATAACTTTCTCAGTGAGCTCACTTAAGAAAGATGCTTATTTCGATGCAGTTGATTAGCTGATGACCTTGGCTGTGTGCGGCTCCAAAAACGGGGAGACTTTTTTCCTAGAAATCTCAGCATATTCTTCTTTTTTCATTACGTCATTTCTTTCCAACAAATTTAAGTGATTTTTTTCTGTTTCTTGTTAAAAAATCGTTATATATAGTTAAAAACTATTTTATAGTTCGTGTTTAGAAATCAGGGAATCTTACTTAGATGGCATTTAATTTATCAGGAAACCTTTAATTGCATAAATGGGAAGATTAAATAACATACTAAACTGTACATTTTTAATGTAGTTTATTTTACATATGTGTTTTATTCTGAAAACCATGGGTAAAATATCCTAGATTTATGTAGCACAACAGGACTGGGTTTTAGTACCTTGTATTTAATTATTTATTTCAACAATCCCAGTGAGCTCCATGTAAAAACAAGGAGAAAAGGATGATGTAATGTTTGTTTGTTTATTGGTTTTGTTTTGTTTTGTTTTTCTATATATTCCAAGGTAAGCCTTCTCTCTCAACACATGCACAGAGGTCAGTGTATTCTCCCAGTTCCCAAAGTTCTCTCAATTAACACAAAAATTGAAGTTACCTCATTTTAGCGTAAGTCAGTATCCAGAACAGAGCAGTGTACAAAAGGAAAATCAGAGGATGCTTCCTCTATCTTCATAAGAAACTCAAGTGTTTTGCTAACACTAGAAGAGCAAAGATAGTCTCAGTGAGGATCTCCCTCCCATTAGTTAATCCTTCCTAAAAATGTACTCTCAAGTCCAACCAAAGGCCTCTTGAAGGAAAGAAAGAAGAAAAAAATGTCTTTATTTATGAGTGTGTGTGTGTGTATGTGTGTATCTGTGTGTGTGTGCTTATTTGTAAGTCTATGTGCATGCATATGTACCACTGTGCACATGACAGTCAGAGGACAAATTGCAAGAGTCTTTTAATCTTTTTCCACCATGTGAGTCCTAGGGCTTGAACTCAGTTTGCCAGGCTTAGTAGGCGGCAAATATACAGAAGGCTACCACTTAATCATTCAGGATAAACCACCACACAAACAAAACAAACTAAACCCAATCTAATATCCAAATATCAAAACATAAAATTAAAATGAAATGTGCATTGTTTATATTTTTCATATTTAAAATACCATGTTTATGAAAAAATACATTTAGCATGCTTATGACTACCATACATAAGAACATATTTCTCTTCTTTCAATATAGAACCCATACAGCAATTATTATATAAATAAGACAAAAAATTAACATTATTTGTAAATTATAGATGATTAGAGGATGGACTTAGTAAGAAAGTTAGCAATTATAAGAAATGCAGGAAAACATGGTAAGGCAAAAGGATAAAAATGGAAATAAATGGAATATTTCAAAGCAGTAAACCTAAAATGCAAATAGACTGATAATTAAAATAAAGTGATTTCTTCCATTATATTTACATTAATAGTCCTGTAATTGCCTGAATGTTGTAAATTTTATGTTGTCTAACACAATGACATACTTTTTCTCACTTATTTGCAGTCCTATGGCATTGACAGTTCCTAAAGGACACCTGTCCTCCACACAGCTATCCATCCATCTACCTTGCTTTGAAACTGATGGTTCTGGCAGGACCAACTTGACACCCAGACCTCTGCCAGCTTCACTGTGGCAGAAAGAGAATAATAGGAAGTCTTGTAAGCTGAGAAATTCAGTGTTCTGGTTGACTAGAAGAGAAGGATTACTGGCTATGATGAACTCTACCATTGTCTATCACTTCAGAATCATGTTGTATTCATGGCTTCCTAGCAACACTTTCAAGCTATTAGAACACAAGTCTGTTTGGCATAAATTGTATTACTTGAGAAAAATTACTATGCTACTCCACATGGTAAAACAAAATAATGCAATTCAGTATTTCTGTATTGTCTTAAGTAATTCGAATATATTGAATGTATTAAATAAAATGTTTTTGAGCAAATGGGAAAAGTGAATAATTTAAACAGCTGCATACATACACTTACTTGGTATATTTTGAATTAGACATGAAAATTCATTATTGGATCCATGATTATCTTTAAAAAGTGACAAGTATGTAGATATTTTACTTAGTATAATTAAAGTTGATTTAATATCTACAATTAATGGAGAATAATGCTGATTACTAGATGTTGAATTTCATGATTATTGCAAAATATTGTCAATATAATAAAAACATTATTCATTAAAACAAAGTTCATAAAGCATTCCTAGTCTGCTTTACTTTTCTTTTTATTTATTATTTTTATTTTTAATGCTTATGAAGTATATTGCCTGCATGTATGTAAGTGTACCTGTGTCGTACAATGCCCTTGGATGTCAGAAGTTCATAAAATCCCCAGGAACTAGAGTTGTGTATATTTGCTAGCCTGCTTGTCCTGACTGGAACTGAACCAGGTCCTCTACAAGAACAACCCGTGCTCTTTCTTAACCATTGCGCCCTCGTTTCAGCCTCCTGTTTACTTTTTTTATTTTCAATGATGTCAGTTATACACCATTTTTCTTTGATCCATAAAGAATTTAAATTCCCTTAGCTCTGCTAACCGGAAGTGTTGATGGCATTTAAATCTTCAGAAAACAGATTAATATATCAAACATTTTACATCAGTATTCTTCTTTTCATTTTATTGTATATTAAGCCAATCTATTACTTTTTCATTGGTAAGTTGTATCAATAAAATAAACATGCTGCACTAATGTTTATGAATTAGTATTGAAAATAAATTTCAGCCTAAACTTAATGCTTTTTAAATGAGGATAAACATAGTACAGATTAAAAATGATGGTTGTCAATCTTTTAGAAACCTTCTTAAGCACCATAACCAAAATTTGTTCTACTTCATTCATTGTCCATTTTTCAAAGAACCTTTATACAAATTAAAGTTTACTGATTGGTGTTTTTCTATAAACTTTTCATTTATGCATAGCAAGTATATCTCATGTATAATGAAGTGGATAATTTGACTTTATTTTTATCCTATAAGTTCTAGTCTTTCTTAGGTAACTAATTAAAGTTTTCAATTATGCAATGTTCAATGTGAACTAACTACAACTATATGTGGAGGCTACATGATATGAATATATATGAGCTTGAGTAGTGATATTGCCAAAATTTTCTGAAACAAAGTACTAAAAAAAGGAGTTGCAAGAATTCCCCCTTTTTATTGGGATATAGTGAAATTAGTATTTGGTCCGTTCATTTACTAAATGAGATATGTGTACTAAATCTCTGAAAAAACACATTGTTTAAAAAATAGGGAAAATTAATCATAGAGCTATTTCTAAAATTTTAATGTCTTTCAGTTGATGATTTCAATATCAAATTAGATATTTAATATAACTATGGATTTTCTATCATCAATATGGCAAAGACTATTAAGTATATTGACTTAGTTTAAAATGCCAACACACATATTTGACATGAGAAAAAAAAAGTCTTCTGAAGAAATTTAAACTCAAAACCAAATTGTTATAGGGTCACATTATTTAACAAAAACCGAATTTATATTTCTTTCCTTGCTTATTTCATATCTAACCTAAACACATAAATATTGATATGTTAATAACATCCAAAATTTGCAAAGAATATAGTAAACAAAGGAGGACTTTGTGCAAGATTTCTTCAACACAGAAAAAGGCCAGAATAAATATGTACTAACTTTGCTCCAGTTCCTTTCAACAGAGTTGTAAGAGTAATAATGAGGAGACCCTGTCCATCTGTGCATTCTAGTTGAGAACTGCACTTCAGAAGGCACTTCTGTACATGCTAGGTGACAGTAAAATATGTAACAGGATAAGAACTATGAAACATTTACTTTTATAGCTTATTTCTACAGTTATTTTATATTTTATCAACAAATATATTTTTATCCTTGAAAGAAAGAATAAACAATACCTGAAATCTGCTGGGAAACCTAAAATCAAGAGAAGATTTGTGTGCTTAGTCACGGAGAATTTGAAGGCTAACCATATGTAATAGAAGACTTTCACAGCAAGATGGTGCCAGGCTGCAGCTGTGTCTCCAGGCAAACAAAAGACATTGTTAAATACATCTCTTCAGTATAGACCTACATTGCACATACATATAAAAAATATAATATCACTCTCTAAGCACAATACTCAAAAGACAAAAGGATATGGAATTCATATTTGGATAGAAGTTTTGAATAATATCTAACAATATCTATTTCACTGATCTTTAAAAATATGACTTTTAGCAAAATCTTGAATGTAAGAAGCTCTATACAGTCAACAAAGAGGAGAGTTGACATAAAAACAAAAATACAACTTAAAAAAGAATTTAGAAATGACTTATTTTTGTACCTATCTGTGATATACATGTATATACATATATATATACACATATACATATACATGTATGTATATGAACTACATGTGTGCCTGGTATTCAAGGGGGCCAGAAGAGAGCACTGCATCTCTGAACCTGGAGTTACAGTTAATTTTGACACACCTTGAGGGTGCTGGTAACTAAAACTGAATCCTTTGCAAGAGCTTCAAGTGCTTTTAAAATCGGAGTCATCTCTTCAAACTCCAGAGGAAAAACATTCTAAGATAAATTAGAATATCATCAATATAGATATATAATACTATAATAAGAATATATGAGCTATGAATTGTATATTAAGGATAAAAAAATTAATATAATACATAGTTGTAACAACAAGGAGATCTCCACCTGCCATTTATAAAACATCTATTTTATTTATATACTATTTCTGAAAGTATATTCTAGGTGATATATAAATTATTGATTCCATCTTTTCCTCCATGATCCATGTCCACCCTGCGTAGCTAGTAAAACAATCCATGCAGAGTGCCCCTTAGAGTGCCCATCAGAGTGTCCATGAAACCTTGGAGCTAGGCTCCTTCCTAATGACCACTCCTGTGAAATCCTGAGTAGTTTCCTAAACTAGACTTCATTCAGTGTTTTCATCCCCCTGCATGCAAACCAACTAGATTCTCCTACTCCAGGGCCCACAACTACTCTGCCAATCTGTTTGACCCTCCCGGTGTTGTCCCCACTCCTGCTTTAGCCCTAGGCCTCTGCAACCTCCTCAGCCTCTTAGAACCCAGTCATTGGATTCCCATATTCGTTAATTGGGTCAAAGCCTCTTTGACATATTCGGGAGCTCTTGACTGTCATCTTGGAACCATCCTGTCCTGCAATAAAAAGTCAGACAGGGCTGTCCAGTATCTCCACTCTTTATCAGTATGCTCCTTGAAACTCTGACAAGAGCAGTAAACAAGAGACGGAAATCAAAGGGTACTAATTAGAAAAGAATTAGTTTAGAAAAAGCTCAGGTTATCTCTATCTGCAGATGGTACGATATTATACATAAGGGATCACAAAAATTCCAACAGAAAAATTTTAGAAATTATTAAAACTTTCAGTTAAGTAGCAGGTTACCAAATCAAATTGCAAAAATCATTAGCCTTTTTATATAAAAACCAGCAATCAGGAAAAAACATTCTAGGAAACCTTCCCATTCACAATTGTGTCAAAAAAATCAGGAATAAACCTAACTAAAGACATTAAAGAGCTCTACAATGAAAACGTCAAATGTTTAAAGGAAGAGATAGAGAAAGACTCTAGAAAATGTAAGGTCCTACCAAGATCATGGATTAATAGACTTATTATTGTGAAAATGACCATTTTACCAAAAAAAAAATCCATACATTCAATGCAATGCCAATTAAAATACCCACGAAATTCTTCACAGAGCTAGAAAAACATCCTAAAATTCATATGGAATCATGAAAGACTCTGGATAGCCAAAGCAATTTTGGACAAAAAGAACAATGTTGGAGGGATTATCATACCAGATCTGAGTTTATATTTTAGACCTATATATTGAGATCCATTATATTTAGAGTATTGCACTGCCTCAAAAATAAACATATAGATCTATGAAACATAATAGAATTCTCAAACATGAGTACATGCAATTTCAACTACCTGTTATTTGATAAAGGTGCCAAGAACCCAAAATGGAGGAAAGATAGTGCTGTCAAACCTGGATCTCCATCTACAGAAAAATGAAATTTCACCATTAAATATCAACATGCAAAAAAGTCAATCCCAAATGGAAAATACCTCAATATTAAACCTGAAACTATGAAACTGCTAGAAGGAAACATATGCGGTAATCTTCAAGATATAGGCTTAGGAAAGTACTTTCTAAATTGGACATCAACTGGTCAGGTATCAAGGTTAACAATCAATATGTGGAATCTTATTAAGCTACAATGTTTCTGTAAAGCAAAAGAATCAACCAAGGAAGGTAAGAGAGAACCCACAGAGTGGGAGAAAATCTACCAGCTAAACTTTCAAAAGAGGATTAATATCCAGAATGTACAAAGAACACAAAAACAAAGAAATAAGAAAACAAATGACCCAGTAGAAAGATGGGATATATATCTGAAAAGAAAGTTCACAAATTAAGAATTAAAAATGCTAAGAAACACCTTTAAGAGTGATCAACATCCTTAGTAATTAGGGAAATTCAGATAAAAAATCACTTTAAATTTTCATATCACCCCAGTCAGAATGGCTAACATCTAGAGAGAACATAAGACATCAAATGCTGGGTAGAATGTGGAGAAAGGAGAATGTTCATTCACTGCTGGAGAAAATGTAAACTCGTGCAACCACTATGGAAAGCAGTGTGGAGAATAATAATAATAATAGTATTAATAATCATAATAATAATAATAATAAAACTAGAAAGGAATCTACCATACAATCCATTTATTGCACTACTTCGGGTATAACCAAAGAACTCATCCTACTGAAGAAATACTGATACACAGTTGTTTATTGCTGCTCTCTTCACAGTAGCTCAGAAATGAAAACAACATAAATGTTGTCAACTGACAAAAGAATAATGAAAATGTGGTATATTTACACTATGGATTTCTATGAAACACTAAGAAAAGATGAAATAATGAAATTAACAGGTAAATGAATGGAGCTAGAGACTGCTAAACTACATGAAGTAATACAAATGTGGAGAAAAACAAGTGACGTATGTTCTCCTTCATTCTTGGATTGTAGCACCAATGCCCTATCTGTTGGTATAGATCGTGATGTAACAGCAGGAGCCAAGAGAAGAGAAAGAATACATGAAGGGAAAGGAAAGGAAAGAACCCCCAAAAAAAGAGCTAGCAGAGGACAAATGATATGGGAAGAGGGTGGGGGAAGCAAGAGAGCTGGTAAGGGAGGAGAAGAGGGAGAGACATAGAGGTAGTCAAGGTGTGTGGGGCAGGGAAGTCAGGAGGGGAAACTGAGGGAAGGGTATTAATTAGGGAGTATGGGGCAGGTGCAGGGACTGTGTAGGGAAAAGAGAGTTTTGATGGGGGTAAAAATAACGGACATGAGTGTATCTTGTGGGCTTGGGAAACCGGAGGAAAAATTCATGCCACCAAAACCCTCTGGAAAATTCACAAGCAAGTATGTAAACATTAGTAAATTTATATACTCTGGGACTGTGGGACTGTTTGGCAAGGAACACTGTGCCAGACAGAAGGCACCTACCTCCCTTTGTGTGGTTGGTGAGAGTGGTCCAAGAGATTCCCAAAATAATACAGACTATTGCTTAAGTGCTTGGTTATCTCCCAGAACCAGAAGATAATAGCTTGGACATATGTGGGATTCAGTACTTGGGGCAATGGAGCAGGAGCAGGAACTGACCTGGAAGCCTTCTACCTGAAGTTTAGCTCCTATAATGCTACATGATAACATATAAACTGCGAAGGGGGAAAATCAATCAATGGTCCAACCCAACCCTAAATTCTAATAACCATATCACCAGCACAGCACACTAACTCTGGTGCAGTGCTAGCACTCTCATCTGGTGAGTTATCAACAGCTATTTCATTGGACTTAAACTGTCTCAGTGGGAGTGAACTCATAGGTGGCGCTGTAGACTCAGCCAAATACATGGGCTTAGAGGGGACATAGATCCTAGAGAGAACCCTATCTCTGTCATATCTCTAGAGAAATGAAATTTCTTACCATATGGTGAATATGGATTCTTATATTTATAGACAAGCATACAAAGAAGCTTCTTTTTGCAGCCGATGAGGCTCCAATGGAATTCCATAACTGATCAGACACAGAGAATATACCACTGAGGGATGCCAAATCCTAAGTGACATATCTACAATTGGACCTCTAAGCCTAAGGTTCATGGAACACAGCAGAATAAAGAGCAAAGAGAAAGAAAAAAAAAAACGCAGCATCCCTCAACTCTCATCAGTGAAGCTTCTTTAGACAACATAGTGCTATCCACACAGAAGGTCATAACTATTTAAGTTGTATAGAATAAGAAACTACAGAGTATAGTATGTATCCCTGGTTAGGTGTCCTATATTGAACCTCTCCCACCATGGCTCAGGGATCATTGCAGAAATGGGGGTGGAAAATTTTAAGAGCCAGGTTCATGAACTTAGGGAAGCAGAGCCTTTCAGGCTACTGGAAAGGTTACTGCACATGTCAAACTGTGTCAGCGATGGCATTGTGCATAGGACCCACACCAACTCAAATTAGATAAGAGCCCAGAGTGGTGCTATATAAATTGGTGGTAGGCCAGACTTCCACTGAGAACTACTGGAGACTGATTATTACTGGAGGAGGGAGAGTATGCCTTACTTATGATCTCTAGTTATACTGACCAGTGGATGAATTTGCACTAAAGGACACCTGGCCACTAGTTGGTGACCTGATAGGATTTAATATGGTTGACAGAATATATGAGGCCTGGTGGTGTGGGGGCAGGATGGGTGTGGAAGGGGGGTCTTAATTTGATTAAGAACTGTTGTATGACATGTATAGATCTCATTAAAAATTTTTAAAAATTAATAAAAAGTAATAACCCATGAGAACCTGAAGGACAAAGAATTCATTCCCCATCATAAAGAAAACATACTACACTGGCAATAGAAACAGAACCAGTATTAAAGAAAACAAAGATAGGCTAGAATTTCATATCAAACACACAACCATCAAAAGAAATCCATATGCAAAGAATACAAAACAAAAGCACAAATAATATTAAAAACCAAAATACTATGTCACCGACAAAATCCAACAGTTCTACAGAAGTACACTACAAAGAGAACTACCCAGAGGAAACCAAGTGTGCAGAATTTAAAAGAACAGTCAAAACATGATTATAGAATTCAATAACTTTAAAGAATACACAAATAATTCAATGAAAACAAGGAAAATAGAAGAAGAGCACAAAAGAGCATAAAGGAATTCATGGTATAACTCAAGAATTTGGAAGGGCAGGAAGAGATCAAATCCAAACCCAAAAGATGAGAAGAAATAGCAAAGATAAAAGCAGAACTCAATGAAACAGAAATAAAAAATCATTAAAAATCAATGAATCCAACAACTGTTTCTTTAAGTAGATAAATAAGATCAACAGACCCTCCTAACCAAGCTAACAAAGAGTAAGAGCAATACAAGTTAGCAAAAACCAAGAATGAAATGAAGAATGAAATGGGAAACATGACAAAACACAACATAAAGATTCAGAGCATTATAAGAGAATACTTTATTAATTTAGAACGTCTAAAAATGTGGAAGAATGTCTAAATCCAATGGGTTCACCAAAGTTAAACCAAGAAGAGACCAGCAGTTTAAACAGATTCCTAAAAAAATTAAGAAAATTGAAACAGGAATAGAAGGCTCCCAATGAAAAAAGTTCAGGCCAGAATGGATTCATAGCAGAATTTTACCCAAATTTCAAAGAAGATCTACAACTGATCTTACTTGATTTATTAAAAAAGTTAGAGATATAACTTCCAATCTCCTTCTAAGAATCCAGTATGAATCTAAAACAAAAAATAGGTAAATACACAACAACCAAAAAAGATTAAAGGTCCATATCCTTAACGAACATAGATGCAATTCTAAAAAAAAAGAAAATTACATAGAGACAAACATCAAAAAAAGCATCCACTATGACCAATTTGGGTTTATTCCAGAAATATAAGGATCGTTAAATATACATAAGTTAACAAATGTAATAAATCATATAAATGAACTTAAATTTAAAAATGACATATTCACCTCAATAGATGCAGAAAAAAAACCTTTGACAAAATCTAACATGCATTTATGCTAAAAGTCCTGGAGATTTGGAATGGAGAGAGCATACTTCAATACAATTAAAGCTATATACAACAAACAGACAGCCAACATCATTCCATATAAAGGAAAACTGGAAGCATTTCCATTAAAATAAGCATCCAGACAAGGCTATTCATGATCCCATTCATTTTCAACATAGTACTTGAAACTCTTGCTAGAACAGTAAGACAGAGGATGGAGATTAAATAGGTTCTCATTGAAAAAGAAGTGGTCACATTATCCCTATTGCAGAAGATATATTATACATAAGAGATCCCATAAATACCATCACAAAACTTCTAGAAATAATCACTTTCAGCAAAGTCGTAGGTTACAAAATGAGTTTACAATAATCAGTAGCTTTTCTGTATACCACTAACAAGCAAACAGAGAAGGAGTTCATTAAAATTTCCAACTTACAGTAGGCTCAGAAATATAAAATATCTAGGAATAAACCTAACCAAACACATTTACTACCTAATCAATCTCTTCAAAGAGATTGAGGAAGACCCAAGAAATTGGAAATACCTCTTATGCTTATGGAGTGATAGAATTAATATTGCGAAAATCCCCATTCTACCAACACCAATTTATAAAATCCATGCAATGCTTATCAAATTATTCATGACATTTTTCACATCCTATAAAAACATTCTGAAGTTCATATAAAATCACAAAAGACCTCAAATAGCCCAGGGAATACAGAGCACCAAGGTAAATGCTGGGCAGAATACCATACCAGATCTCAAACTCTATTATGTTATAGTCATAAAAGAATCATGTTAGTTACACAAAACAGAAATGTAGATAAAATTGGACATGGACAAAGTTGAAAAAATGAGTGTATTCAATTTCAGCCACGTGATATTTGACAAAGGTGTCAAGACACATACTGGAGTAAATATTGTAGAGCCCGTGGTGGTGGATGATCACAAAGAAAGAAGGGTTTTCCAGGCTGCTGGGAGCATGTTCACATGAACTTACAACAGTGATAGCAGGTGTAGGACCCATCCAAGCACAAACCAGACAAAATCCAAGCACAGAACAGGAGAAACGGGTAAGAAGTCTCAAACTTACCCAAGGAGTTACTGGGAGATGATCTCTGGTGGGTGAAGGAAAGCTGGTTTTCTTTAAGGGAGTTATGCTAGATGGGCTGATCATGCTCTAGTGGATGAACTCATAATGAAGGACATATGGAGACATAAACTTGACTCAGTACTCCTTAAAATACATGACAGAGTGAATGAAATCTGGGAGGGGAGAAGGTAGGTGCAGATTTGGGAGGGCCTTTACGATTAAGATGTAGTGTATGAAATGCACAAAAATGCAGCAAATTACATATGGAAAACATTTTTCCAATTTAATTAAATATAGTTATTTCATTTTTGGACCTTAATATTGAGCATTCATATCATTATGTTTAATAGAACCTTGTGAAGCAGCAATCTTTGATATAATAATAGATTAAAGTATGACCTTTATACACAAGAATCTGAAGTTCATAGACCTCCAAATATAAAAATAAATGTTGTAGTCATATTTTCACAAATGATAATTAAAAACAAGTAGATAGAATTAGTAACCAATGAAGAAGGTTAAAATAAAAACAGAAATGAGGTCAGAAATTGAGTGTCCAGGAAAGTTAATGTGATTGTGTTTTCGTGAAACAGGGAGAATAAAATGAGGTAATGGCTGACAATGCTAAGTAAAGCATAAATTTTAAAAAAAAGTTTCAACAGTTTAAGCAGAAAGGCATTGATGATCATTTGATAAGCAAGTTCAGAACAGGACTTTCAGTCCGAAAGAGTAAGAAAAGACTGGAAGACTCTACAAAGAAGCAGTATGCCTTTCCTGATTATGTGTTCAATTTCTTTGCCTACAAGTTTGTTCTCAGTACTCTCCTGGTTATACTAGAATTTACTCCCTGCTCTACATCTTCTTCATATTCTGACTATTCTAAATAAATACATAAAGATATACTGTCTTTCATTCTATTTCCATTTATTCACATATACATAGGTATACACAGAGAAAGAATATTGCATATTTTACATTGTAATATATACCATACCTGTGCTATGAAATGTATATATGTTTATATATATATATATATATATGCATATATATATATACACACACACATATCTTGCAATGTATATTTCCTACAGGATACTTTATTTTTTCTGTAGTTAACAGTATATCTAACTACCCAAAGTTCCTGGAATAAACACGTCACACTCTTCTGTCTCTCTCTCAGGCTCTTGCCTATAGCCTGGAACATCAAGAAAGTTCACTAGAGCAGGAAAACCATGGGGTTCATCTCACTTGTTCCCTACTTTTTGGGATATAGATTTTTATCCCCCCTAGTTGGGTGTCTTGGAAACCACTCACGTGTGTTTCTTCTGCTTTGTAACTTCTTCTAATAGAAAACGTGTAGCTTCTTTATCCTATTTTGTCTGAAGTGAAACTGAAGGAAGCATGAGTATTTTGCTGTAGAACACTGTTGCTTCTGGAACAGTATTAAACACTGACTAATGCATTTTAGAGATCAGAATAATGCCCAGTAGTACTTGACTATAATTCCTAATGAAGTATAACTAAGGGAAAATTCTCATTGCCTGACTGGACTTCCAAAGTTGCCGTGTCTGGTGAAGGTTCTGACTAACGCATATCAGTGCTGGCACACAGGGGGCACAGCAACCCTGCAAGCATCGAAGACACAGAGTCTTAGTTATAGAGCCGGCAGGGTACTGAGATTCTCCAAATGATAAGGATATTTTATATATGAAAACTTGTTTTACTCCCCTCTTTGGCTACATTTCTCTTGATTTCAACATGTGTAATGGCATATGATCTGGGCTCACACTTTTGAACTTAGTGGTGAAATAAAACAAAGAAGAAAAAAAAAAGAAGACAAAAAGAAAGACAATATCTTTAGAAAAATCTTTCCTTGTCAGATCAGGGCTATATGACCATTTGAAGTCTGAAAAGCCCCACTGGTTTCCAATCCCCTTGTTCCTATGTGTGAAATCAAGCTCAGTATGGTATTTGGTGGCTCAGGTATGAAAGACAACACTGCCAAAAACATCATCACCCATTTTACAATGGAAAAGTTAAGGTAAATTATCACCTTCACGTTGCAGTCACAAAATCTCTGGTAAAGCATAAACCAGCATTTCCCCATAAGAAATCTATAATATTCTGTATGTACTTTATTAAAACCCTTCACGGTATTTTGTGTTTATTCATATTTTAATTTGAAATTTCATAGACCCGAAGACATGTATATGTTCACTTCTAAAGATTTGCAGAATAGCTGAAATTTTCTTCTTTAGCAATAATTGGGTTTGTAAACATGTCATTGATTACACCATGACAAAATGCTCCCTTTGGGTGTATTACAAGTAACTGAGCAGCAGTTCCTGCAAATGTTTTTGTGAGAGTTGAAAAGTAATGTATATGATACAATGTGTCTAAAATACTTCGGGAGTTTCCTGATCTTAAATTCAGTATCATTGGACTATTTCTTGGTATCCAGTATTAATAATTTTCTACTGATATTTTAAAAAGTAAATATTTTGCTTTCAATGATTTACATATATTCTAATACTGATGAATATGTGTTATAGAATGAAAAGCAGCACAATAAAGAGAATTATTTTGCAGGGGAGGGATTCATTAATTGCACACTTTACAATCTATTCTTGAGGAAGCCAAGGCAGGAGGAACTGTAGGCAGGAATTTGGAGGCAGAAACTGAAACAGAAACCTTGGGTGAATGCTACTGGCTTGGTTACCCTGGCTTGCTCAGTAGGTTTCCTTAAACAGCTGAGATCTGTCTATCCAGGCATGGCATCACCCATGGTAGACTGGGTGCTTCTACACCAATTAACAGTTAAGAACACGCCCCACAGATCTGTACACAGGCCACCCTCATAAAGGAAATTCCTCAGTTGAGATTCCCTCCTCCCGGGTATGTCTAAATTTGTATGGAGTTGACAAAAACTAATGGTGACATTCCAATCTCTCTCAACTTTGAGAAATCACTTTAAACTAAAACCTATCACATCATATCACCTTAAATTTGACCTTTATTTTCTTGTTTATAACAAAACCTCATGTTAATACAAAGTAAAACGAAATACTTTAAAATATTTAATTTATTATAATTTTGAATTTGTATATGATTGTATTCCTTGCATGTATCTAAATATTCCTGTATA
Source organism: Eospalax fontanierii (assembly GCA_035773235.1). Lineage (NCBI taxonomy): Eukaryota > Metazoa > Chordata > Mammalia > Rodentia > Spalacidae > Eospalax > Eospalax fontanierii. The sequence continues at coordinate 90,262,950 of CM069524.1, forward strand.
GTGCAATGCCTGGGCAGGTCAGAAGAGTGTGTCAGATGCCCTGGAACTGGAATTAAGGACAGTTGTTAGCAGCCCTGTTGGTGTTTGGAATATAAACTGGGTCTTCTGCAAGAGCAGCCAGTGCTCTTAACTCCACCCTTCTCCAGTCCCACAAAGTACAACAATAAAATTGCCATGTATAAAATTTCCCAAAATTCAATTAAAATGATGGTCCAAAATTCCAATGTTGAAAGTTCAATGCGTTTAAAAATTCAGTTTCTAAACTGTGAGCTCTTGTAAAATGAAAAGTTACATACTTCTTCATCCAAGAGATTAGAACCTGGGAATAAAACAATCAAATGAAAAATATACCATGTTGAATCTGTTAGAATCCATATTCAAGAGGATATGAAATAAGTGAGATAATCATCTGCAAATGAATAACAAATTTTCATTTTTGTTTTTATTATATATATATATATATATATATATATATATATATATATATATATATATAAATTTCAAAACAAAGTGCTTTTTTGAGACAGGTTATTCTCTGTAACCCAGACAGGTTCAAAGTCATTTCGTATCTCAGAAAGTCTTGAATTAATGATCTTCCTGGAACTGCAAGCATGAACACAAGGCTTCATTCCATGTACTCTGAAAAACAAAATCCATTGTGCATTTGTGTTTTGAGGCCTTGATAATTCATCATCTTCATAGGTCCTAAGATGTTGAAATTTTCTGTATATGTATTGCATATTAATAAATAAGAACAGAGTGCTTATGTTTTATAGATGGTGAATATATAAGTATAAAAATTTATGAGGTAGGATTCACTTAAATGGAGTCAATATTTATTAAGAAATGAGTAAGAGAAGAGCAAGAGAACTCAAGGTAATCTTTGGGGTTTGAAACTGACAATAAACTGAATCAAAAAAGTCCATATAAAGCAAAATTGTCATTCAAAATAAATATAGCATAATGACAGTTCAGATAGTTTAAAAAGTACTGAATTCATTGGCAGTCTAACTCAGTGCATTCTACATTTTCAGACGTGATTTCTGGACTAAAGAAAAATTATTAGAGAGAAATCTGTAGGGATAAGGACTAACAGGTGCACACAAAAAAAGATGACAAATGGCTTCTTGGTATCAAGATATTAAATCTCTATAGGATCATGATAAAATATCATTTGTTTTAACAATCAGCATAATTTAGTGTATATTTATAGGCCAAATACTTGAAAATGAGTGAACAATTAATGTCAAACATAATTAGACAAATATATTTGTAAATACTTATGCAAGGATGTTCTATGTAGAAGATTTTTATTCAAGGTACTGTACTAAATTTGAGTCATACTGTGATGTTGAGAACCTTGTGGAACAATAAACTTAGGCATGATTGAATACAGAAAGTTAGGAAATTAAATACTTCATTAATAAGAGGTGGGCTCAAAAAATAGGACTGGACTTGAAAACAAAAAATAAAGACCAAAGTCAAAACTAAATAAGTTAGGCAGAGGCAGTCAGATTTCTCTGAGACTGAGGCCAGCATGGTGTACATAGTGAGCTCCAGGCCAGTTGAGGCTACAGGGAGATCCTGTCAAAGCACTCTCTCAAATAGAAAAGCCTTGATAAATATGAGGAAGATGCACTTATAAACCCATTTAAATGAATACATTAAATACACTTCTACTGAATATTATTGAAAATAGCCATAGTATGCTTTAAATAAATAATCTTTACATCAATAGATATTAATGCATTAATGGAAAATGATGTCAGTGTAAATGATTTGAGAATTGCCAGATAACAACATTTCTCAAAATAACTTCTAACACAAACAATATTACTAAGGAGATAAAGGACATGTACTTATATGAAAATTCTTATTTCATTTATGTTATAATCTTAATTTTTTGTATAAGTTGTAAAAACGTTGTCATTATTTATATTTAGTTCTATTATGAATAGCCATATTTCTCATAATATAGGATTATGCATACACTAACACATTATACATACAAATGGATATATCCTGTAATTATGTCACTAAATATTAAATGCTTTCAGAGAAATGGCAACTAAAGTGTATAAAGATACACACTTTTCAACAGAGTACACATATCTTCAAGGCAGTTAATTATCTCACATTTACATAATCCTATTCTGTAGATTTTCTAACTTTTAAATTCTAACTAGAGGAAAGTTGTGTTGTTATATTATCTCCTACATTTTTTTCCCTCTGAATCCACTCGAACACTTAATCCTCATTGCACTGCTTCTCACACTTCAATGTGATTCATAATCTGATCAATTTGTTAAACAGTCACAAAGCACCATTGACCTAGTTGCAACTTATCTAGGTTCTGATGGAATTGAAAAGTGATGATTTCTAATGCTTCTCTTGAGGTTTGGTGCAAGTGAACAAAAACCATATTTTGAGAAATTCTGTTCCAGTCTTTTTGTTACATTTTTATAGAACTGAGTATATTCCAGATTTAGATTTCTTTCCTTTGCCTTAATTATAACTGTACTGCATAGTAGCTCTGTATTTTTATATGCATTATTTTCTTCTATCTTAGGAGGCACTTATATCTTATGTGTGAACTACTTAATTGTACTCAGTGAGAATTCTGAAAAGTTCTTCAAAGATAGATATGATAGGGTGATCATATCAATATATAAGTTGTATGAAGATATAATTCTAATAGTTTAGTTCAGGTGAGAATATTTGCATGTTACATTAAAAGTGTTGGGTACCAAATCTGTAAGAAATCTGTGAGTGCTATGTACAAATAGGAGGAATATGAGAGAGAGCAGCCCTACACTGTAGGTGAATCTTTCAATGAAGAAAGCACAGTTCATTTACCTATTCTCTTTCCAATCATCTTCCCTTAATCAAGGTACCATGGCTTGCTGCTCTGGAGACTCATTACACTGATGTGAATGTCACATTAAAACATATATAAAAGAGAAAAATGTTTAAAAAGGGATCCAAGAGTTTCACCAATGTTTGCTTTGAATTCTCACATTTACAGTCTTGCTATGGGCTGGTTTCAGCAGGCTGAAATCTTGAAATTATTATATACATGAAAATATTGCTACATGGAGAGGTGTCTCAGCAGTTAAGAGCATTTACTGCTCTTGTAGATGGCCCAGGATCAATTCCCAGTGAACACTTTGTGTTTCAAAGCCGTCTATAACTCCAGTTCCAGGAGACCCATCACATTCTTCTGGCCTTCACAAGCACCACATGCTTATAGTACTCATACGAACATTCTAGCAGAACACTCAGGTACATACAACAAAAATAATTCTAAAAAACTCATTGCTATTTCTCAAATTTTTTCTCAGCGTGATTTCTACTAATTATAAGATTTCCAATTATTTAATGAAGCTTTTGAAATTACTTATTAAAATGATATTTATATTGAAATTTAATATTCCCAGTAAATCAAATATTAAAAGTGCATAATACAATGATAATTTTTCCAATTGAATGTTTTATTGGAAAAGCAAAACTGTATTTACTTATCATGTGCTATTTGTGATAAAACAATAATAATTAGTAGATTGGGTAATTGCAAACTTTTAAATATAAAATGCAAAATTATGAAATGATATAGTGTCCTTGCCAAAAAGAACTTTTAAGCCTTATACATCTGAGTCTCTTACACACTTTATTTGTATCTCTGATGCTAAAATAAATCTTATAAATGGTAATTTCAAAATGCTTTGACTGCTTATGTACAAACCATATTATTTCACCGAATTAAAGAAAATTAAAGAGGCTATGATCACTTATTAAAGGAGTTAAAGCAAAAAGGGACCATTATGTATAAAAATAGACTATAAATTTACAAATACTTTATATATGCTGTTGAAGTTATTTTTATATTGATAAAGACGTACATCTGGTACTATCTAATAAAACAATGATGAAATATCTCCCATTTGATTTAGAACATGATATGCTTTTATAACAAGTATTTATATGTAAAATTTGGTTAGTAAAAGCTGATAATTATGAAAATTATATTATCTAACAAATTATGAGTTAAATTATCTGTATAATTTATGGTTCTCACTGTTACAGATCAATGTTAATCTGTACGTTATTTGTTGTGCCAATAAAAAGGCAGATACTGTGAGAAATGGAACAACTGCAAGTTGCTCAAGTGTTCACGGGGGACATGCAAGGAGCCAGCCCCCTGCAAGTACAGATGCAGGAGAGGTCAATAGAGTTCTTATATAGGATCTGCAATAAAAGTCCATTTGCACCATTTCTTACCTTAATCGGTCTGTCTAACTCATTAGAATATATTCTGTTTCAGTAGCCTGCCTCTGTACCATTCTCAAATTACACGAAAAAAACAACTTTGAACAATCTCTTGCTTTTCCATATTTCATATTAAATCAGTGTAGCATTGTTCTGATGTTTTGACCCTTGGAAGATTTCCCACAGATAACAGAGAGGATTGAGAGCAAGCTAGGTTTTCAGTAAAAAGAGTTTAATGAAAGCTGCAAGAGGGTAATTTGCATGGAAATGATATTTTTTGAAGCCTGGAAAATGTAACAAAAAGAGAAAACGAAGTAGCCTATCTTCATCCTGAGAACAATGTTTGTGATGAGTCTGACAAATAGAAATTTAACCATCTCCTGGAAAACTATAAAGTGCTTTTGATTTCCATGAAAGTTTTTCTAGTAGACATATATATAATAAAAGATATTCTATTTGAAACTCCTCAGGTAAACACACAATAGTATTTTGTGTTAGCTTCTATGGTCAGCCGCTACTAATGATATAAATTCTTGGATGCCTTCATATTTTATCCTCAATCTGAGGCTAGTAAATTTTATATTAATCCAGGAATTTTCCTTCATATTTATATTCTGCTTATACACACATGCATGCACATATCTATGTATGTGCATTTACACTGATGAATATGGAGATTGTGGAAAACAATGTACCATTTTTACAAATGCCAGTGACTTTGGGAGATTGTGTAAAGGTAATTCAAGTGACCTATGTCGCATGGAGAAAACTATGGGATATTTGAAGCAATTCTAAGGGTTTAAACCTGTCATTGGAACATGTTCAAGAATAATATTAAATATGTCCTGAGTTTAAAAACCTTGTGATATACTAAATTTGCAAGTAAAGGTTGCTGACAGTTTTCCTTGAACTTCCTAAATTTCAAATCTATGTTTTCACATCGACTAAATTTTCAGCCATTGTGCAGTTTAAAGGGTTAACTGATAAAGACAGTTTGTACTACAAATATAAAGGTATTAGCTCAGATTGTTTCTTAAATCACCCAACATATTACTGCACACATGTACACACACACACACGTTAGCAAAAATTCAAAGAAGAAAGAATAGTATGTGCTCAATGTGCCATTGACAGTATGATGCCATGAGATCTCATCTTCCTGCCTCTATCACCCAAGAGCTGCAATTACAGGCCTGCACCAGCACACACAGCATAAGCATGCACTTCTTTAACTTAAGCAAATGAAACCACAAAATAGAAAAGAATTTTGGGTGGCATACCCCAACTAGCTTCTGCACATTTGACCCCCAGCTGGTGGTGGTGTTCTGAGAGTTTGTGCAAACTTTGCGACAGAGAATCTAGTTGACTAAGTAGGTTGCTGGGGATAGGTCTTGAATACTACAGCAGGTTTTTGATCTGGTTTACAGTTTCTGCTTCCTGTCTGCTTCCATGTCAGCAGGAAGGTCCACATGCTCCCAAGTGCCGTACAACTGCCACTGCTTCCATCCTGTCCCCAACACAATGGAATGAAGTCTATGAAATCATGTGTCAAAATAAACCCTCAACCTTTCTTGCATTTTTGTTTCAAGTGTGGTGCTTCAAAACACTAAAATCTTTTTTAATTGAATTTTTGTGATTTAATACAATATAAGTTGATGGTAATTAATTTCCTTCCCTTTCCATATCTTCTTTTGTTTCTTCTACAAATTTAAATATACTCTATTATTAAGATAAAATAGACCCTGTAGAATCAAAGTTGTGTTCTCAAATGTCCTTCACTGAGGGTCTTTCCACTGTAGCCTGGAAAATCTACCACGAATCACACCCTTGAAAGAGGTTGTTTCTCTTCTTTCCAGCAGCTATCAGTTGCCAAAAGTTCCTAAGGTTGAGTTGGAATTTCTTACCCTCTTCCCCTTGTCTATATGCCTGGATTTTATCTGATTTGAAGTTGTGTGGGACTTATGCATGCTAATACCATTGTGGATACTGTATATGAGTAACTTCCCAGCTCTCTGGGAACCTCAGTCTCCTTGTGGTCATCCACATCCTCTTGGCTCTCGAAATCTTTCTGACTCTTCTTCCACAAGAATTTTCAAATAGGTATCCCATTCAGGGATAAGAACTCTGTAGCTTCTTGTTCTCCATGCATTGTCCAGTTGTAGGTTTCTCTGTTAACCATCATCTACTGCATAAGGAAACTACTTTGTTGAGTTTTGAGAGATGCATTAATCTAGGGATCTGAAAATGGTATTTAGGAAGAGTCAGTTTAATATTAAATTGTTCAGTAGAAAATTAGTCTTAGGCTCCCCTTTATGTTCTGTGAATTGTCTAGCTCAATTTTACGTGACTCCATCACTCCATGGATAGTACACTGGGCATCTTTTAATTTTGTCAAGTATTATATCCTACTGGTCAGAAAAGTAACTGTAACAGAAATTCTTATCATAAAAACCTATGTCTCTGTTTTAAGGTACATACCTGCTGGGCAAAACATCTAAACAGAATTATACATACAAAGAAAAGAAAACAAGTAATTTCACATCCTTGTCTTCCAGTTACTAGTGGAATATTTGCAAAGTGTCCTTCAGTATGTGGAGGACACTCAGTCCAACAATGCTTTTGTTATCTCCCAGATGATGGATTGCTAGTTGTTTGTTCTGTTTTATTGTTTTCTATGTGAATTACAACTACCAAATTTCATTTAAAAGATTAGGAAGTATTTGATACTCATATAAAGAGCAGTCTTTTTCAATCTGCTAAAGAAGTCTGTCACCAAAAATTTCTCTGCCCTCCCCCAAGCTGCTACCCATTAACCAGTTTTATATGATTTATAGCTTTCATGTATATTTGAAATAAAATAGAAGAGAAAATCCAAGGGTAGTTTGATTTCCCAATAGGAACAATATAATTGTTTATAATGTTTATAATAAAATTAATGACCCAATTATTTGCTATTCCTGGTAAGACAGGGCTATTCTGCTGTGAGGGCAAACTAAAATGGATAAAATAAATCAAACAGCCTATCTGTTATAATAATGTGGTCTCTGCTATGAACTTTATACTTTAATATTTTAAGCATGTTTTCTTGATTCTGATTCCCCTTTTAGTCTATGCCCTGATTTCAATCACATAGTACAAAGTATTACCTAATTTCTAGCTTGCTTTCTTCTTTTCCCTCTTAGTTTGTTTTCCTGTTGCTGTGCTAAAATACTCTGGGAAAAAAAAAAAGACTACTTAAGTTAGAATGCATATTTTAGCTTGCAATTCATATTATAATGGATCATGGTATGGAAGTCAAGTCAAGACAGGGAGTGATTGAGGCAGCTGGTCACATTCAGTCCTTGGTCAAAAGGAGAGAACAATCCTAGCAAGGGCTCAGCTGGCTTTCACCTTCTTAGAAAGTCCTGGATGCCCTGTAAGGATGGTTCTGCCACAATTAAGATGGATCTTCATACATCAACTAACATAATTAAGATAAACCTACACAGACAGGGGTCGTTCTAGAATCTGGAAAGCTGGCAATAACACTATCCATCCCACCCTCTGACACATACATGAGCACAAGCTAACTTCAGTTCATCCCTAAAGAGTCTTTATTTCTGCTCTTTAACTATGGAAGACTTAAACTCTGATACCCAGTGAGCTGTTAGCATGGTTGTAAGTTGAATGAATATTTTATGTTTAGGATTTGAGATACAGGTAGATGACAGAACACTTGCCTATTGAGTGTAAAACTCCGTGTAATCTGCAGCATGAAATGAACAAACAAAAAATTAGTATGAGAACAGTTTGAGTCTGTACAGAATGAAATCAGACAAGCTGGGGTCCCAGGAATTTTCATCAAATATCTCTGGGAAGGATTTATCCTACTGTGTTTATACCAATTTTCTACTGACCAAATTTCTTTTACACCAAAAGATTTCTAAAACATTAAAATTCAGGGAAAATGTCATTCTTCTACATCCATTTTCTGACGGTATGTTTTAAAGAAAATTTGCATTCGTGAAATATTTTTATGTTTCTTTGAAATATAAAGAAAGCATTTCTCATTTTCTGTGTTTTTGCCACACTGGAAAGGAAATGCCCTTCTCAAGGACTGGAAACTATCTCCCTAAAAGCATATGTGAGAAGAGAGCACCAGGAGCTGCAGGTTCCAATGGACACAATTTAGCAGCTGAAGATGGCCAAGTGACAAAGAAATATTGTAAATAAGTAACAGCACAATGTCCTGTCCATGTCCCCTGGTTAACCTCTTCTTATATCATACAGTTCTCTTCAACTACCTTTATCTCTGTGCTTATCCTGCCACCTGAAGCCTTTGTTTCCACCGAACTGAGTTTAGTCTATCCCCCTACTGTAAGAGCTTGAGTGTGAGATAAAGCTTAGACATTGAATACATTCTCTTATTTTTAAAGATCTATTAACATTCAGTGAACTCCTCTGTGAATGGATTCAAGACATTAATGAATAGGTATCCTCAACACCCTTAACTGCCCTCTTAGGCCTCCTGCTTAAGCTTTTGTCTTTCACAAAGACACAGGGCTTAGGGAACTTTCCTTTCTATAGAACTTTTATTAGCACTCCACTTCAACGATCCAGAAGCTCCAATTTGCTTTTTCATTTCTCAACTACAGACTCATTTTTATAAGGAAGAAAACAGCAGAATATCTGGTTCCTCTATAAGTGCTAAAGACTTATGGTGGTTTACCCAAACTCAAATATTTCTTTTTATATCTTTAAGTTGTTTGACAATATTTTACGTGAACAAATCTGCTTTCAGCCTCCATCACCCTCACTCACACTAAAATTCTTTTCTTTCCAGAAAGTCCCTTCCTATTTTATTTCGTCTATTTCATTCAATTATTGTTAAATGCATGAACATGAGTGGAAGGTTATTAAGTGGAATGTGGGAAATTTAATTATTTGTGGTTACATTACTGAAGATAGGGAGATCCTGTCCTCCATTGCACATTAACCTCTTGTAGCCTCCCACTGAGGTGTTAGAACTTTTGAGTCCCTCCTTCTTCCTTGAATAAATGTTGACAGGCCCAGTCTTGTTCAGGTCTTGTGCAATAACCACAGTTACAGTGAGCTCATGAATGGTGGCCATGTACTTATCAGAAGATAGTTTCATTGCACCTCTCCCATACACTTTGGTGTGCACATTCTTCCATGATGTTCCTGAGCTGTGAAGTGGATGATTTAGATATCATGGAATAGAAATGCGAGTTTCAGCATTAACTGACACATACAGCATAAAGAAACTTCTCTGAGCAAAGGTGACAGTAGCACGAATCTACAGGTATAAACATAAGTATTTACAAGGCGGTTTGGCACCATATTCAATTGATTCAACAACAGGAGGAAATTCTCCCCTGGAGTCTAGGATCACTCAGTCACAGGCTCTTATACCTTTACAGTGCAAAGGAAGCTCCTACCTGCAGAATGGGTTTCAAACACAATCACAATAGTGGTTACACCTACAATAGTCATGCCACAATTGCACTAGTGGCCATATCTTCACAGACAGAGCATTCTTTCTGCTTATAGAGTCCACAATTGGGTAAGAGCTTTGATAAATTTTCTCGCCCAGCAGCCTGCACAGTACCTTCTGTTATTATTAAATTTAGTAATTAGGGAGGAGATATTCAATATAGACTGAAGCTTATTTCTCAATTTGCTTCCTCCCAGATGTGAGGTATCTTTAGCAATAGGGTCTTATTACCTAATTCTGGTGGGTGACCAAGAGCATTAGTGATAGCTTGAAGTATTTTCAGATCTCTGGGGTCTTCGTGACCAATAGCTCATAGGGATGTATCAAATACCTGTTACTGGAATTTTTTTCTAATACTCTCTAGGCAAAGTATTTGGCAAAGTTGTTCTTGTGCAGGTGCAGGTTGCTAGGAAGCTTCTTGTGCTTACTGACTTGACCATGACTATGAATCACAATGCCCCAATATTTCAGAATATTCTTATTCTAGATAGCATGTCTATAGCCAGAGGTAAGTAAAATGTGTGCTATTTTAACTGAAAGTTTTCATAGGTATTCTAGTTTTCCGCTAACATTAGGAATGCCTATGGATTTAACCTTCTATGGTATTAATACAATGACTGTTAAACTCTACTTAATCCCAAATAAATTAATATTCTTTTGTAATTATGGATCAGTCCAAACAGTTTGGCCAGTTCAGAGATACTGATTTTTACGGATAAATGATTAATGAAGAGTTTATAATTGATGAAAAATTTATGCAACTCTCTGAAAGAAGAAACCTTTTTCTTGTTCTTCTTAGGGGGCCAATGACAACATGAAGGATACATTCACAACAAATACATAAGAATTTCATCATATTGTTGCACTAATGTTGAGTCTCAGCATACTCTTTATCATTTTTTTCATTACTAAGTTTATAGGAAAACATATTTAATATTTTGAGTTGATTTCAAATTCAAAACTCAATATTAGAGCAATGTAAAGATCTTGATGTATAATATAACAGTTTTTATATTCTTCTCATTTGCATCATGAAAACACAGTTTTGCATTTAATTAAGATCATTAACATTATTCTTTTACCTTCTTTATAAAGATACAGCTTCAGATAGTTTTCTAGGAGTAGAATGGCAGAAGACTGCCAAGCCCCTTAAACTGTTACTGGGTTCTTATCAGCTGCACATTCATTCTACTTTCAGAGCTAACATAGCTATTCCAGACTTGGGCAAAGGTGTAATCATTGCATAAATTTAGTTCTTTAGCTGCCCTTTTTCTGATCATTCAGCAATTATGTCTATTTTAATGTAAAAGTTATTTGCTAACTTCATAGCTTCTAACATTATGGGAATTTTCTTTCATTTTTGCTGAATTGACTATAAATTATAAGTATTCCTAAATTTTTTATTAATTTTTTGATTTTTAAAATTAATAAACAATATAATAAGATTCATTGTGGTATTTTCATGAACATTAAATGAGGCCAATCCTCTTCTCTTACTCTCCTATTTTTCTACCACTCTCTTGTTTATACTATGCTCCCAGTAGTCAACTTATACATATATACCATAATATTTTATATCAGGCAAGTCCAGCCTCTGTATTTTGAAAATGCCTTTAATAGATTAATATATGGAGAAGATGAACTGCATCAAATCAAGTTTTAATTTAAAAATAATATTTTATATAAAATATATATGTATTAAATGAAAAAAAATAAGTAACTTATCTAATTCAATGATTCCATGGTAGTTATGAGTTCAATTTAAGTCTCCACATATATGTGTATATCTGCCTCTTTATGTTATACAGAATACCTAAAGTATGGTGTACCATCACCTATGTTTTTTAAATACTAGAAGTAATAGATATTCCTAGTGAGTGGAGTTTTATTACACATATTGAGTGAATGATAATTATGATTTATAAATAATTAAAAATGTAAGTAGAGTCAAATCTTTCAAATTCAGATTCTTTCATTATATACTCCTGATGTAGTAAGTTCTCACCAGGTTAGGAATTGAATCTCTATATTTGTGTTACACACAGTATCCAAAATTAACTTAATTATCCATAATCCATGAAAACAAATATAATTTTTCAACAGGACCCACTGAAAACTCACTGGAAATGCTGAAAATATTCAGGGTCACTGTATGAGATATTTTCCTAGTGTCATAAAGGAAAAAAGAAGCTAAAAACAAAAAAACTTCTTCATAGTGTCAATATAGTTAATGGGTAATATGAATTATTTTGAATGTGCTCATGCAGGTAGAGGGGTAGCAGAAATAAGAGAGAGTACTGATATTTAAAATGAATGGAAATACATTCTTGTTATTAATGAAGGCCATGTTGTAGTAGCTGTGGTAAGTTCAATGAAAAAAGATAACACATTTTAGGATGTCATTACTTACATTGTGTTACTTCTAAAGTAATATATCAGAGGACAGGAAACACGATTTTCTAGCATATAGGAATTTCCAAATATATAGGAGAAAGCTGTTATCTCAAAATTCTCCTATGTTCTCAATGGAGTTTTAGAATTGAACCTTTCTGAAAAGACATATTATAAAACTCTTTTTTCTTGGTCTACAACTCTAATTCTATTGTTGGAAGATAGGCATATATATTTTTAGATTAAATATTTAAGTATATTAAGACAAGATTTTTCTTTTTACTGTAGATAAAAATTGAAAAAAGAATTTTTCTTTAGCCACGATGTAAAAGGTTACTTTATATCTCTCTCTAATTCAAAACTGAAACCTTGGAAGTAATGCAAGAAGCATTATCGGAGCCTGGAGTGAGGAAGTCAAATTGGTTTGACATCACAGAAGTGGAAAAACAGCTCAATAGGGCATCTTATGTCCCTCCATGTAACAGATCACCCTGAGTCAGATTTCCGGCAATCACTAACCCAGCAAGCAATGATAGTCTAGATGAACTCATTTATCCTCCAGATCAGTGGGAGCTTCCCCAGGAATAAGAAAGTGTGACTGAACAGATCCTGTTAAAGATAAATAGCCAGAAAATGTTTCCTTGGGTCACAGATACCTTAACGGAGAGGTAGTGGATAACCAGGTGGCGTTGGCAAGAACACTCACCGTAACAAGTACTTATCAGTTTCCTTGAGTTTAGATAACCATATCTCATTCTGAGAATCTATGGTGTCCAAGATATGCACAAAGAGAGTAAAATCACAGCTAGATGAAGCTTTATCCTCATATAGTGATCGGGACTATTGTTTCATGAATTCTGTCATGGTGAGGCCCGTCATTCAGCCCCACTCCACGCCCAGGTTTGAACCAATTGAGCTGACAGATAATGCTCCTTTAGAGAAATTAATTTATTTCAGGTTACTTACAAAGGATTCATTCCCGGGGAGAGAAAGAAGGAGAGGCTGTATAGTGGAGACTGCATTTTGATCATAAGTCCCCCCACACATCTGGAGGCAAACATGGAGCCCTGGTGCTGTGCTCGCCTTTCTCCTTCCCAGCCTTCCCTGCGTTTCTGCTAGACCTTCCCCCTTAAGTCATTGGTTAGTTGGCTATCAACCACATTTGGAAGTCTATCCCTCACAGCAGAGAGCAAAAACTGCTTATCTATGCAACAACTATGAAATGAAGTGTGGGGAATTCTGTCATGGCAAATTCCTAATAAGGGATGCCACTTTGCCCTGGGAGGATTGAGATTCCCTTCCCCCACTTTGAATTTGAGACCAATCTAGAATAATTAGTGATATCCTATCTCAAAATATGAATATACACTTACACATCTATATCAAATAGATAGGTATCATGTTGTGCGCATACACACGTGCTTGTCTATTCTAAACTTTTATGGTTGAGAACAAATAAGATCAAAGACATCTCTATATTGAAAAATGAACAAATCATAGTTTAAGCAAAGGAGCATATGCTAAATGCTCAACTAAAAGACATATCTCCAATTTCTAATTTTAAAATGCATGCCTTAAATATTTGCAGTATTAAATTAAAAAGATCAAGAAAAGAAAAAAGATGAGGCTCTGATACTAACCACAAACATAGGTAATAGAGAAACTGACAGCTACAGTGTAGAGGTGGCAACATTAATAAGTCTTCGTCTTTCAGAGTTTGAAATGTCTCTGCAAACATCTGCCTGCATTGGAGCCTGTGGTCATTTGGTGGGAGGTAGGAGTGGGTGGAGGGCTCTCCATGTTTCTCTGGAATGGGGTTGTAAAGGTTGGCTATTTTTGGAATAAGCAAGAGAATTCTCTTCATACTGCCGACATTGATTGTTCTTACTCCTAACATATTGAATTGGTGTTGTATGCAGTAAAACAGTGATGAGATCTGAACAAAACAAATGCCTCAGTATTGCCAGAGAACTTATGATTTTCACCATAAATTTTATAATATAGAGAAAAATATAGTTTTGCTGAAAATATCCGTGACCAATCAGCTGCTTATATAATGCTTATACACATAGAGGATGAAATGTTTTGACATCACTTTGTATATCTTCAATGGTATTTTCTGAAGATGTTGGTAAGAATATGCAAATCATTTCTAAAAGATAGCAAATATTTCTTCTTCCTCATGGGTTTAGGAAACTTCATTGGTTAATGTTCTTATGAATGACTAAATATTGTTTGAAGTTCAACTTGTAAGCAGTTATATTAATTACATTAGTCCAAATTTTAGGATTATAGTTTTTTTTGGATTTCTTGACTGTATCAGTCATGCTAGTTCCAGCACATTGATTAAAAAATCAACTGAAAATAACCTTATTCAATATCATTCTAGATACTGTAAAATTACCAACCTCAGACTGATGGGGAAAAACTTAAACCTTAGTCTCTCTTTCCTCTTTCTTCAAGACAAGGTATAAAGTTAGGTAACTTGTACTGACCTGGAACTCAGAGTTCTCCTGACATAGCATCTTGAGTACCAGGATTAAAGTCTTTATCATTTCTGGCACAGAATTTGTTTGTCAGGTAATTTCTACGTACTGGGGGAGGGATGTAAAACTAATCTGAGAAATGTGTTAAGGTTATTATGAAATCATATATTTGAAATCACAAAATTTATCCAAAAAAATGAAATAATTACTGAATAGATGTTCTCCTACGGCTGATGATACATATTTGTATTTACAGAGAATGGAAGTGTTATTCGGCAGAGATGATGAAAAAAGAATTTAAGTCCATGAAAACAGCACAAGAAGAAATAGCAAGGTGTCACTGTGTGAAATGAGGACAGCCATACATAAACTGGAATACAGAAGGCACATAGAGCTAAAAAGCTGAAGCAACCTGTGATATGGACTGATGTTAATACATTGCATAATTTTAAAATATTACATTTCTGATTAAGTGAAAAAAAACAAATTTGTATAAAAGAATAAATTAAGATGTTTAACTATTTGAAAAAGGAAAGATTAGGTGGGTACTGTGTAATAACAGGCAAATTCATGGTTTGTCAATAGGGAAGTATACATGCCTGTGCTATCAGTAAATGAATGATCAAATATCACATTATATTGATGCAGAAATATTGTTGAATGATCTTAATAATTTTTAAAATTTAAATATTTAAAATATTTTCTAAACAAGGGTACTAAAAATCTTAAAAGTATTTAATCTATTCAAGGAATCTGAAATATTAATAGTATAACATATAGATAAATAAACACCAGAAGGTGACTGACCAATTGTTCAGTTAAAATCATGAAACTTTTTATACTGGAAATCATCTCATATCTTCTTTTCTATTAATAAACCTTTAAAAACTATTTCCCATTTGTATCTTCTACTTTACAGATAATAATTTTTAACCTGATTTGAAATTTTATTTAATTCTGTCTTTATGACCTTTATGTGTTTCTTACCTATAATTTTGTTCGTGCTTCTTTTCCATTAGTGTTTTTATCTCATCTTTATTTTCCCTTAAAAAAAAAACACAAATTACAGTGATTTTATCACCTATAACATTCTTTCTTTTCTCTACCCTTTTAATGTTCTTGCATAATAATTATACATCAGATTTAAATATTGAGATGTTTTGCTCATTTATTTATTATTATTTTGTTCCCCTTCCCCTTCTCTTCTCTTTCCATCATTTTGAGATAAGCTCTCCCTGTGATCCCAGATGACCTGGAACTCATCATGTGGTCCAGGCAGTACATAATCTCACAGAGATCTGCCTGCCTCTGCCTCCTGAATGTTGGAATAAAAGGTGTGCTCCATCATGCTTGACCCCATTTACTTTAGTAGAGAAGGAAAAGTTGAACTCAGGGTATAGTTCAGTGTTTGGAGCACTTACCTAGAGTGTTAAAAGCTTCATGTTTAATCCACCGAACTGCAAAACAACAACCAAAGAATTAATATTCTTTTATGCTGTGCACATTTTTATTTTCTTAAATTCAATTTCAGAGAATATTCAATCTGATAGTCGGCTCTAGTATGGTGTTTGTTTTGATTCTATGTATGTATCATATGCGTGCAATGCATATGGAGTTCAAAAGATGGCACCAGGTACTTGTAACTCAAGTTATGGGCAGTTGTTAGCCAAGATGTGGGTACTGGGAACTGAACCTGAATCCTTTGTATCATGGAATCATTTCTCCCATCCTAGAGGATGCATTTTTAAATTTGGGAATTATGTACCAATATGATGAGTAGAGGTGTATGAAAAGAGAGTAGATATTTGTAAAAAAATAAATACCTAGAAGAAATATTTGAGAAGAGATGAATTATTTGGTCTCATGGTTTCAGATTATGAGGCTTTATTGCACGGTTGCCTGATTCCAGTATTTTAGGCTTCACAGGAACAGTAACATTATGATGGAGAGGGTGTGGTGAAGCATAGGTTCAACCTCACGGCAGGTGAGGAGGGAGGAGAGGCAGAGGTAGAACATGACCACAGGAATCAGAGATAAGGGATGCAGTTCAAAGACAAGTCTAGTGACCTACATCCTCCATCTAGAACTGACGTCCTAAAGGTCCCAACATTTCCAGAAATAATACCACCAGCTTGGGCTCATGTTTCAAACCCATGAGGCTACTGTTGGGACCTTACATACTTAAACAGCAGCAATATCTGAAATAGCAGTAGAAAGCAGTGGCTACTTGTGAAAATAACCTCACATGTCCCTGAGAGGAATGCTGACGAAGCTGCGAGGCACTCATGTCTTGCAAGTCAGCGACCTGAGGGAGCAACAGCCAGGAGCCTGGCAAAGGAACTCTGAAAAATGCAGTTCAGTGATATCTACTCTAGCAACTGTGTGAAGAATGCCAAATGAGAACCTGAGATTACAGAATTTCCTTCTTGGGCATGTTCTTCAAGGGGGTTTTTAAAGACACATGTGTCAATGTCTACATATTGAAGATCTGGTGGTTAAGGTTTTTGTTTTACTTTCAACTTCATTCCCTTGGGTATATATAAACTCTTGGTTGGGCAGTCTTTACATTCAATATTCTGAAATGTTTAATGCTTTGTTCAGCATTTGAATGCTGTTGCTAGGAATCTTACACCACTAAGTAGATTGTTGCCTGACAGAAACAGGTTGTACAAAGTCATTAAAATATGTTTGTCTTAATTGTGATAATCCATGATTTATATAGACTATCTTTCAACTTAAATTTCCTTTGTGCCTTTAGGCTACCTTGTGTTTACTTTTACTACAGATTGTACATTTTTATTAATGCTTAGAAAATTCTTTAAAATATATCTTCATGTTCTGAAATTCTTTTATTCTTTCAAATGAATCTGTTATTAATTTTTTTTATATTTTTATATCTATCTTCCAAATACTCTGAGCTTCTTTCCTGATTTTCTATTAGTAATATTTTGAGATGAGGATCATACTATGATACTCAGGGTAGTGCCCCTTCCTAGGTGCATCTGATCCCTCATTCTGAGCCTCTGGAGTGGCTAGGACGTCAGGCCTTATCATTCTGTGCTCACTGACTTGTTTTCCAATTTTATTATCTTTCCTTACTTTTCTAATGATATCTAGCTGAGTGGTTGCAGACCATTACTTATTCTTTACTACAATTCATGTTATTGTTAAATATATATTGGCAATTTGCTGTTTTCACTTAACTTTTGTAACATATTATATTTTAGTAATTTCCTTGCAATGATTTGTTCCAGCCTTTTATTACTAGTATACACTATTTTCCTCCTTTAAGGTCATTTTCTTCTTACTGAAATTATTGTTGTGTTTATTCTAATTAATTTTACTGTTCTGCATTTCTATCATATTTGTACTCTACTCTGTCTCATAGTATTTGTACTTGTCATATTTTACTGTTTTAGCACATTATAATAAATGAGGAGCATCTTCCAATTTGACTACTTGATATTTGCAAATATATGATAATATAGCCATGTTTCAGGCCTGCACATTGTACACTGAAAGAAAGAGAGCAAGAGACAGAGACTGAGAGACTGAAAAACAATAGACAAGAAGAGAGGGAGAGAAGAGCAGAGCGAGGAAAAAACAGAAAAGAACAGAGGGAAGCTAGGAACAGATATATTTGAGTTGACAGTGCTAAATCCCATCCCAGTTTTCCATTATTAAATACATTCATGAGGCCTTTTGGAAATCACTTATGTCCCTACTTTAATAACTGTTTTGATCCAGGTGGTGCTTTTTAGAATGACTAGGAAGGATGAAGTCACAACTAACTCCCTGACTCTAGCCATTGATTGTTTTTAAATTAACCATATTTTTATTTCTGACCTCACAATTTTGCTCCTATTTATTTCACAAATAGATATGAAAAAAACACATCCATACATAGATTTGTATATGAAAACTCATAGTCTTTCTGTGAGATTCCAAGGACCAGGAAGTCTGAACAGATGTCTAGATAGAAAATCACAAACATATCAATTGATTTCACTTGGGTAACTAATCATTTCTGTAAATCTTAACCTTTTTCCAGATTGCTAATATTAACAACCAGAAAAGGATATTTGTCTACTTTGGTTAAAAATGCAGCAGATTTTAGAAGTTGTGGCCCCTTGGGAAAAAAAAAGTAATAATCAGAACGTATAAATCTAGATGGAACTCTATGCCTTTCAGCAGAACATTTGCAGAAAACATTTTATGATTTTACATTTTAACCACCATATTTCCAAACATCAATTTTTGCTGTACTTTCTTTCATCATGCTGCAGAAAGTCAAGTCTCACCATCTGTTGGATACTTGATTTTATTGTCCCAGAATGGTGACAAAAATGTTCCAAGTGATTCTCTCATTTTCTTATTAGATGACCTTATTATCATAAGAATGTGTTTGAATTAGCTTTGTCAGTTATCTTTCAACTTGTTTCTATATCATTAGTATTGGGAAGATCATAATTACACAAAATAAATAAACTACTAAGGAAGCATACTATGAAAGAGTAAACAAAACTTTTAATGGAGTCCCAAATAATATCTAGTCATATTTATTGATTAGTCAGCTTTTCAACATATATTTTACTACACTGCATCAAAATTTCCGATTAGTAGACTGAAAAAAATTATTTGTGAAATGTATTTCAGAGTGAACAATTCATGAAAGGTTTTCCAAAGAGATGTTATAAACCCAAATGATTTTGTCTTAGAATTAGATTGGAGTTGATTGGCTAATTAGAAATTCCATTATTGTTAAATCAAGTTATTAAATATAATTTTATTTTGTATTTATATACTTTATCATGAACATTCATTAAAAATAAAGTGGTACTGTATATTAAACACAGACATACACAATCAGTTTATCTATTTACCAGTATGTGAGAGTAGACAGAATAACAGCTATGAGATAAATTTTTAAACAATAATACACAAAAGGAGAGATGAAAACTTGACTCTTTTCTTCTCTTCCTAGAGGTAGATCACACAGAAGGAACTTTTCTTCCTACCAACTAGTGAGATCCTCAGGATGATGGATGTCTCCAATTCCAAGCAATGTAATAGTAGCTCAGCCTTGCTTTGTATAGTGTAAAAGCAATGTGAAATAATTTCAACTGGTAGTCTAGAGGAGTGGATATTTTTCTTTTTATATACCATTTAAGAATTTATTTTCTAATTCCACCAAGCAGTAGTCTTTTAAAACCTAATAAGATGAAAAATTGTGTGTATATTCACAGATGTGTGTATTTGTAAGTCAGTGTTTAGCATTTTCTGTGGTTGAGACCTTGACAGGACAAAAATTCAAACTTGACTATGTTCTTTATGTACGAAGTATTTCGTTCCTCTTTGCAAATGTACATTTGCCCTAAATGTGCATACATAAAATGGAAAATCAAGGACTAAAAATTTAAAAAAAAACTTTGTTTAAATTAGATAACATCAAACGATTTATAACATGAAACTTCAAGTTATTTGCCTATTACTGTAAAGTGACCAGGTTTAGCCTGTGAAGTACAGGTCCTTTGTCAATGTTTGATTATACAAAAATAGTGAACAAGTTTTAATGCATGGTATAAATTATACTAAACAATTAAGTGTTATTTATATTTAATTCAATGCTAGTTTGACTTTTTTTCAGGCAACATTAATATTTTCTGTCCTGAATTTCATCCTTATGAAGTATGAATCTGAAAAACATAGAAATTATTTTAAAATTTATGTATGAATGCAGAGTTAGTGCAGTAAATACTTAGGTGGATTAAGATGGGAATGAGAAAAACTGACTTTTTTCCCTCCTTTTTATTTCAGTAAAGCCAAATAATGAACAATGCTCTATAAAGGTCAATTGGCAACTGAGCCATCTGGTCTGGGTCCCTAGAAAAATCTCCTGCTGGGGCCTTGAAACACATGAGCACATGTTGTTTTCAGAAAGACCCAAATCTTCTCTTGTTTTCTTGCCTGATCCCTGCTGTGGATACCAGGTGAGCAGCGTCAGTAATGGTGTTTGTGGATGAATCCTGGACATTCTTTATGACGATTGCTGCCAGTCTCAGGAAAGAGATTATTCTATACAGAAGCCACAACAAATGAAATGCTGGAATCCACGAGGCCTGGAAAAAGTGGGTAATTCATCAAGGTTATTTTTCTGAAACTTGTTTACTATTGTCTTTGGTACTGAGAAGGTATATGCTAAAATCCCATACATGCAGATGCCCTTCTCAGACCATTGCACGGAAAAGAAAGAAAAGCCTCTTAGAATATACACTCCAACCCCGTGGATCTGATGGACCTGTGAGTTGAGAAATCAGTATTCCCAGTCCATCATCCTAGATCCTAGGTTGAACACAGTTCCACACCTTCATGCACCCACCTAACCTGAGAGTCCCCCAAGCCCAACATCCCCTCTCTGTCATCCCGTACTCCCAGACCTAGTTTGAATCTACCATCTCCACACTCCTTTTCTCACCCAGTGACTTCCCTAATCTCAGTAATCCTCAACTCTGTCCTACTTTCCAACACCTACCTCAGCTCATGCACCACAGGCACATGCCAGGCATGGTGAGATTACAATCCAAGCACTCCTCCAAATTCCGACACTCCCAAGACTAGCTCAGTGCATGCCTTCTTTATACCTGGAGATCTTCTACAGAAACTACCTATCAATCCTGCCATCCTTATTACAAAATGATTGGTGACTCCCTTACAATTCAAGTCACTATTACCACCATGGCATATCTTGCCCTGATCAGTTGTTAGTTATTCTAACTTTCAAGATTCACAGATGAGTGAGGTTAATTGATTAATTTATACTTCTGGTGGCATGCAAAGCAAGTTCCAGAAATATTCTAGCCAAGTAGAGATGAACAAGGTCAGCACCAGACTGTATTTTCATTGGCTGTTCTACAGCTCACATACAAAATTTCTTCCACTATAGGGTCTAAAAATAAACACCTAGAGGGCAAACAAGAGCATTAGTAACAATCACTTTTGTTTGAGGGTTTATTAGACCCCTCCACCTGGGAAAATAACTCCAAAAGAAAATGTCTTTTCCTAGCTTTGATGTTTTATTCACTCACCTGTGGTGTCTGCATGATATAGGGTGATTATATGTAAACTCCTTTATATTGAAATGCATATATTTTAAGAAAAGTGTGCAGAAGTAGGATTCAACATTACTTCAAAAGAATTTCTGTGTTATTTATGCATTCCCATAATCTATTACCTACCCTGCCATCCTCCAACCCACTGAACAACTCCTACTGCATTAATCCCCTTTCCTATTCTATCTCCTCTCTCAGAAACCACATCTAACCTCCCCTACTAAGTTCCTGATGGCTATGGATTTTTCAAGCAAAGTTTACATATCTAAACATTGAAAGCTAGCATACACTTACAAAGGAGGACATGTGAAGTGTGTGTTTCTGAATATGAGTTATCTCATTCAGGATGATTGTTTCCTGTACCATTCAGCTATGTTTGAATTCATTCTTTCGATTTTCTTAACATCTGAAAAATCTACCATTGTGTACCATTTTTTTACTATCCATTTCTCAATTGATGAACATCTAGGTTATTTTCATTTCCTGAGTATTTTGAATAAAGCAACAATGAACATGGATTAGCAAGTATCGACATAGTAGATTGCTGTGCTAATTGTGGTTATTAGTCTTTAAAAATAAGGTTAGAACATTGAATTTCTCCCTTAGCAGCTTGCATAGCATCCTGTAGAACTATGAGAGCAAGAGCAGTAATAAAAAAACTCCCAATTAAAGAAATAAAATAAATAAAAAACAAGACCAGGCTGAGATGACTTCACTACAGAATTCTACCAGATCTACAACCAGTACTACTTACATTTCTCACAGAGATGGAAACAGAGGGACTGCTCTCAAGCTCCTTCTATAAGTTAGCTCTATTCTATTACTCAAACTAGGTAGAGACACAAAAAAGACTATAGGCCCATATCCTTAATGAACATAGATACAAAAACTCTCAACAAAATATTCACAAACTGCATACTCACAGAAAACTTCATTTAAAATGGAGAAATATTGGAAGAATTTCTGTTAAAATCAGAAACCAGACCAAGGCTGTCAACTATCTCCACTCTTTTTCAATATAGTTCTTGAAACTGAAACTCTTGCTAGAGTGTTAATGCAATAGAAGGAATTTAAAGGAGTACTAATGGAAAAGACGGGGTCAAATTATCCCTTTTTGCAAATGATATATTATATGCAAGAGATCCAAAAAATTCCAACAGAAAAGTTATAGAAATGATCAATAAGTTCTGAAAAGTGACAGGTTACAAAATCAATCTTGAAATATCAGTAGCCTTTCTATACAACAATAACAAACAATAGGAGAAAGTGTTCATGAAAACCCTCATTTACAATAAACTTTTTAAAAAAGTCTAGAGATAGACCTCAGCAAAGATATTAAAGATCTCTACAATGAAAGCTTTAAATCTTTGAAGAAAGATTGAGGAAGGCATCAAGAGATGTAAAAATTCCTCTGCTCAAGGATTAAAAGAATTATTATGGGGAAAATGACCATCATTCCAAGAGCAATTTATAGATTCAATGCAATGCCAATCAAAATCCCTATGACCATCTTCAAAGAATTAGAAAAAAAATCCTATAATCCATAAGGAATCTCAAAAGATCCTAATGTCTAAAGCAATCTTGAGCACAAAGAGCAATGCTGAGGGAATTACCACACCAGGTCTCTAATTATATTACAATGATAGAAGTATTTTTTCTTAGCCAACTCATTTACTTATTTACCTATGTAAAGTGTTGAAAAAAAATCCATGTTGAAGATATACGTTTCAATATAATAATAAAATTTCATTGCGTAGCATCTGTCACAAATTTCAGAACATATGTCAGAAGAGGTTTTTTGTTCTGTTTTGATTGTAGTTTTCTTCTACAATTAATTAAAGCCAAACCATTCTTCTTCCAGACACTTGTATGCTTACACAGGTACTTAGGTTTTCACACATAGTTCCTGGCATCTAATTAGGTAAATTTGACATATCTTTAAATATACAGTCATAACTCAATTTCAAAACCTGTTCATTACAATTTTCTCACAGAATGATGAAGTTAATTTTTAAAGTATTATTTCAATGCATTCTGTTATCAGATCCCTTTAGGAGAATACTGCAATATTATGTAAAATAAAGCTATAAATAAAATAATTTAAAAATATGTCTAGAAATACTAAAAATAACATAAATTTTTGTTATAGATAATTGTGTTCTTAATTTTGTCTCTAGTTCATTAAGAGTTACCCCAGTTACTACCCAGAGAAAAAGAAAAGAGTTATTCCTTCACTTAGAAATGTTACTAATTTAGAATAGGTATTCTGTGTGTTCTGTCATATATGCATAACAAAGAGTACCTCCATGCTTCAAAGGCCAACTCTGTCTAAGAGATAACACAAATCAAAGAGTTCTGTTGTTATTGAATAATACCACTGTCTAACATCCATTACATCAGCCCTCTAAGATTGTCCAGGAATTCTCAGATAATGTCAAAATGTCTGGCTGTCTCTGAAATCACAGAGTTTTCCTTAGAGTTTCTTGCTAAGAACATTACATTGAAGTTTTGAAATTCAAAATATATTAGGTAATTATCATGCTACAATAAACATTTTTCAAATATTCTTTCATAAATATGAGGAATCCCTATATTTTTATAAATATATCTATTTGGAGGATAGTATAAATTCATACTTGTTTTATATCAATAACCCCAATAATTAAGAAGGTAAAATGCACATTTATGCATTACATACATTGCACACAAAACGTACACATCCCAAGCCACCTATCCATTCAAACTACCATACCACTCTCCAAAGAAGATTTATGACTCCACTTGAGACCTGCATTACTGAGCAGTCAAGAAGCATTCCATAGAAGGAGAACATGTATCTAAGTCATGACAGAGTTCTGACAGATTTCCTTCTAGAAAGAATGGGAAGATTGAGAGTAACCTTAAATCCCCTTAAGACTCTTTTGATGGGAACCAGTGAAGCAAGTTTAAGGTAATGTCATTTTCTGCTGCTTTATCAGAGCTATCTAAGACAAATTTCACCTTCTAAGGTGCAATATATCAGCAATTTTACTGATATTGCAACAAATCGTCCCAAATAGAAACTTGCTCAAATTGCTTTCCCCAAACTAATTGTTTTTCTCTGCTGTTTTGAGAGATAAATTAGCTGGGAGTTCTTAGTTTAACTTAAAAATATTAAAAGTAAAACCAACCTAGATTGTCCCAGGCTTTGAAAATATAAACTGCTCTATAGGTACATATGTTATAGGCAAATGGCTAAAGTATTGAACTAGTAAATGTACAACATGCTTCATACTAAACTTAGAAAGCTCTTCATATGCTTTAATGTTGAAAACCCCCAGAACTCACTTGATGTTATTTACTTGTTTTAATAAGCTTTACAAGGGACTGTCTGAGGCATAATCCCAATACAAGAGAAATTCTCTTTGCCCTTCTCTGTACTTATTTTCTCTTTTATTTATTTTTACACTTTTGTTCTTTTGTTCTTTTCAAACTGGCTATGGCAACAGTGGAGAACGTTAAGAATGCACAATATGATTCAGTGCAAGGTATAAAGACCTTCTCTTATAATTATAAACATAAGTGCTGTATGTGAACTGTGTTCTTATTTCCCTTTGTGACTTTGCTGAAGGTAATTAATAACTTAAAAGTCATGTTCAATATTCACGATAACTGTTATCTGAATATTCAACACTCGCCAATTTAAAATGTATCTTATGTTTGTTTTCATCCTTGTTTTCTTTAATTATTAGATACTTGGTAATTCATTCTCTTAACTATGAGATACCTAACTCAGTTTCAAAATTTCTAAGAAGGACTAAAATAAGTGGGGTAAATAATCTGTGATGGTGCATCTTCATAATGATTGGTTTTATTTGATGTTTAGTCATAATTTATGAAACAATTTGGTATGCATGATATTGTTGTATCATGGTTTGCCATACTTAGCACAGAATATTTTCTATCTAATTTGAATATCTTGTCTTTAACATCTTATATGTGCAATTTCATATACCAATTTTGATGACATTTGGGAATGTGTGAATCAACTATGTTAAGTAATATTTAATTTAAATAAAAATGCAGTCATCTACTTTTTTCAACAATATAGATGTTCATATTACATATCAGATAAAATAACACATGTATGTAACTTAGGTTTCTTGATAATAGAAAATAAATTTAGCTATGCATTATTGAATTTATGTCATAAAATCAAGATATTTTTCTTCTCTTATGAAACTCATATGTCATTGTTAAAAAATGAATTAAAGTGCACACCAAGACAAATAATAACATGATTAAATATCCTGGTTTTCATAAGATTACTACCTAACTGGCTCTAACGCTTCACTTTACTTCAAAGGGCATTGCACAACACAGGTGCACTTAGGCAATGCAGACAATACACACATACACAAAACATAATAATAAGATTTGTTTAAAAAGAAGTAATTATGCCACAGAAAAATAATTGGCATTCAAAAAACATACAGAAGCAGCCTCTGCAACATTTTGGCCACTGATTTACTTTCTCTGGACTTTGGCTTTAGACCTTTGCAGGCATTGCATGCATGTAGTGAACTCATGTAGTATTAAACAAACACTCAAACACATAAAAAGTAAATTTAAAAGTTTTAAATATTTCAAGGAAAACATTCTTCTCGTTTTTGCTTAACTCTATTAATTATTCAATCTATTTAGTGCTTAGCTGTCTTATCAATGGATTACTATTCAAATGATGAAAATTTTATGAGCAGGAAGAAATGTTCAAGGACTTTTACAAAACTGTCTCAAGTGAAGCTTTAGAGCCAGCTAGGTAGTAATCTTATGAAAACCAGGATATTTAAATTAATGGCACTCATTTCCATTCTCCACGATGAGTAAGCTTCATGTTTGTATGCACCACAGTTATTCACATATATTTAAATTTTTGAGCATGTTCAAATTCGTTGTGAATGACTTAATTATGAGCCTTGGTTTACTCATTCTTTATCTTTTGTGTGTACTCAAAATGTGATGTGCTTGGAATCAATTTATATTTCTTTGTGGTTTTCAACTTTGCCCTAGGTCATAGTTGTATTCTAACATTAATCATGTTATGATTTTTCTTGCTTCACTTGCAGAGCATGATGGAATCTCAGCTTTCTGAGGTTCAAAGTTCTAAAACAATGGATATTTAAAATTGAAATGTTTCTTATTACTTAGAAGGAGTGCTTGGTGCCACTTCTGTGGAACAGGTGGAAGGGTATTCAGGCATGTTCCTATACAGGCAAGATTGTTTCAACTAAATAACGTCAGCGCCATTAGAAAAGACTGAATGAACAGTAAAAGACGTGCAGGGATACTTATAAGTACACATGTGTGTCTGAACTGAAGCCACTGTTCGGACACTTCCTTCTCTTTGTCGACATTTACCTAAAGGACAAAAAAAAAAAAAAAAAAGAATCTCTGAAATAAGTAATGACTGTCTGATCTTAGCTTTGCAGTGAAATCGGCAACTATGCTAATTACACTGGTCATTATTCTTCAACATTTTTCTAGTGGAGGATGGAATATAATGTTTTAGGGAATTGAGAAATACAAAGGAATAGGAAGTTATAAATATTTGACTTAATTTATAGTGGATGAATGAATAACTGTTGTTGTTATTTCAAAGGAGAAATCTATAAAATAAATATTTTATGTAACCAAAATCACAACCACAAATATTTCTAGTTGGGAAAAGATAGAATGAATATGATCTGCCTACTTAAACAAACTGTCATTATAAAAGTAATATGAAATCTATAAAAAATGTGTGTGTGTATTTTCTGAACAATTATGGGAACTTACTCATGTAGAATTAAAGCATGTTTTAATAGGAAACACATAACACGATATATCATCAAATGTTCATGCTGAATGATATAGATAATTAATCTAATTTTCATCTGCTTCATTCTGTGTTCTATTAGTTTCTTATTCAAACTTCCAAGTCACAAATCTAATTTAAAACCCTTTAACTAGTCTAATGCATAATATGTTCTATCTGCGTTCAGTGTCTAGCAGTGAGGAGCAAAGCCGGAATACTAATTTGCCTCAGAATGTGAAAAACATTCAATAATCAAATAATAAAACCCTGAATCCAACATTCCTTAATGACCTAACCAAATGGATTCAATGCTTTGAAATGTGAGTATAAGGTAAAAAAAATTACAAAGAAGAATACAATAATGGAAAGGCAGAATGTAGAATCATGTTAGTAAGACAGTATGTTAAATATCATGAATCTCTCTTCAAAATTATCTGTAGTTAGGAGACGAGACTGTGAAATTAGACAGAACTATTTTGATTAACCATTTATTTTGTTTATGGTGTTGTATTTTCTAGCTGTTAATTTCTCTGTCTATTGTTTCTGGCTCTATCTAACCTCTGTAAAGACACACATACACACCATTATTTAGATTTATTATTTTGAAATTATTTTCCATAATTTATTTACAAAAGTATGGATTAATTTTATAGATGGTAGAAGTATTTTTTGCCGTCATATATATGCACATGCTTTCTGGTAAAATAATGTTTATTTTCATATATTGAAAGAAAAATTAATTTAAAATATTGTAAAATTTTAAAAATAGGGTATGTCAGAAAAAATTAACCATGGTCTGAGTCATTAAACTAGTGTAGGAATGTCATTTCTATTCTGTTTAAATGTAATGCAATTTTCCTTACCATAAGGAACACCTTAGTTGACATAGCTGTTTTCCAGGCAATGTTAATCTAATGCATACTGCAATATATTCTGACATTGATGACAGTTTTATAATTCTTCTATTTGGTGCTCTGAAGTGTCTCTACTTTGCTGAAGGTTTTCTCCCGGAAAGACATACAGAAGTTTGTGGACTGAAAGGATCATAATCAATTTGATAAGAAAAGGCTATCATCATAGTACACAGTCTTCTTATTGTTATGGTAATAAAGGGAATATACAGAGGAGATATTGTTATATATGTTGGTAGTTTACATGAAATACAGGAAGGAAAATCTCCACAAATACAAATTCATTATGTCTTTATTGGGTTGCCTGCCCTATGCAAATTCTGCAATCAAAAATTATTGATATGGCATTTTGAGTAAAATAAATGTAACAAACATTATCTCAGACTAATTATACAGAAAATTTGGAAGGAAGTTTATTATGTATAATGTTCAAGTATTTTATTACATAAAATATTTTTCAGAGAATATTTATTTAGCTCCAAATCACTTTAAGAGTATATACATATCCAAATGATAATTAGAATATTTTTATTTTTAAGAATGAGAAATATAAAAATAAAAATAAATTCTTGCTTAGAATGCATCATATTAATTATAAAGAGCCTTGCACCAAACATGGAAAATGTGGTGTATGATATTCAAAGGATAGAATTATAAGAAGTGTGTTTTCAAAGCTGTAAAATAAAGATTTCCATAATACATTGCATATGTTACAGTTGTCCAACACTGATGTGTACTGCTTTTAAAGATAGAATAAATGGCCTTTGCATTATAGTATAATCTTGAATCTGTGGACACCCAGGAGTGAACTTTGGTGACTTGAATGACTGTCCCCTTATGAGCCCCAAGTATTTTGACAGTTCATGAAGTTCTCTGCAGAAGGTCATGGAACCCTTAGGAGGTATGGGCATGTTCGAGAAAGGACATCACTGCCAGTTGATCACTCATCACTCCGAGAGTTTTTAAGCCTTGTCTGTGCCTATATAAGATGTGATCATTCAGCTTTCTGTACAAGTCACCTCTGACTCTTTCTTACACTTCTGAAAGGCCAAATCATCTCTCTTCTATTTTATTTAATTACATTGTTAAGTGAATAAAACAGATTCAGAAAAGCAAGCAACTTACATTCTCCTTCATTTGCAGATCTTAGGACCAATCCCTTATATGTGAGTATATCTGAAAGAAAAAGCCAGAAGGAAGGGTAGGTAGAGTAAGGAGCAGATTTTACCAAAGGGGAGATGAGGGAAATTGGGCTATGCAACTGGGAAGGGAGAAAGGAAGGAGCACTAGGACCCTTGTGAGTAAAGAGGAAGAAAGAACTCAAGAGAGTGGACCTTTTAAGAGACAGGTATTATCAAGGGGAAAAAAGCGGGGCACTTACACTGGAGAGGGAAGAGGCGAGTTAGAAAGAGAAAGAGTCATATAAACTTTTTCCATAAGTTTCCTGGTCATGGCATTTTTTTTTTATCACAGCAACAGAAAATTAACTAACATAGTCAATGTAGAAATGAGTTTTCACATATTCTAGCAAAAGCAAGTACACAGCATTTAAAATACCATTTTTAGATCTAGGAGCAGAATTCCATTTGGATCAAGTCTAGTTTGAAGAGTCTTATTTTAAAGGAATTTATAAAATTCAGAATTACTCAATAAATAGTTCATGGTATAGTAAATATGAAGACTGTTGTACAGTTTAAACAATGCAACATTAGATTGATATATTTTCATTAAATAACTATTGATTGATATCAGAGGCTTCTTTTTTAGTGAGGAGAGTTCTCAATCTCTTCTATGGATCAGAAAAATAAATTAATTCATAAAAAAGTGCATACATACTAGAATTAAAAGAAAATATTAGTTTGTTAATGTGTTTAGTGAATGTGATACTTGGTTTTACTATCAACTTGCCTTAAACTAGAACCACATAGAAAGGAGCTTGGATTGTGGAATTGACTTAATTGCATTATTAACTGGTGTGGAAAAATCCACCCAAAAAGTGAGCAGCACTTTCTGTTAGCAGCAAAGATAAGCAGGGGCATGGCAAAATTAATACGACTTGCCTTTTACTTACATGTCCTTTTTTCTTGCTGCCCCTATGGATTTAGCCTCTTGCTGCTGCTGTTGTTGCTTACTCCTTGTCTGATATCAAAACAATCATTTTCAGGCGTCCATCCTTGACTAAGGACTAGTGGCTCTGCACAAAGTCTCCAGGTTTTCTTTGTAAGATTGGAACCCCTGAGGCACCCAGTCCTGTGAACTGAGCAGCTACCTGGCTCTCAGCCTCTCAAAGGTGAGACAGACTCTGAGGAACTACAGGAAATGCTGAGGCATCCAGACTCTAGGAACAAACAGTGAAAGAATTCTCAGTCTCCCAGGTGTGATTCACCTGTTGTTGCTATTTAAAATTTAGCTGATTTAATAGAGCATATATTTTATATATAATATATAATTTCTATTAATTCTGTGATCTAAAGGACCAATAACACAATGAACTTTAATTGCCAAACTGTATATTTAGTAGTATCTCTCCATTACATAAAATAGTTCTATAAATAAATCTGTTTTTAACGTAGTAATCAACTTCTTTTCCTTTGTACAAAATAATTTTAAATAAATATGAGTTAATTTTTTGTAGACTTATAAATGCATAAAAGCAAATGGACATTGCTTTTTCTTTGGGTTTTTCAAATTGAGGGCATTATTCTTAGATTAAAAACTATTATTATTTTGTCTGTTCATTAATGAAGTTTGTGTGGTCATGCATATGATAGCACATATATAGAAGCCAAGATTATATTGTAGATTGGATTCTCTCCTACTTTCACAAGAGTTCTGGTCTCAAACTCATATTGCAGTTGTGTGTACCAAATACCATTATCTATAGAGTCATCCTGATGACACATTTTTCTTTCTTTTGATATTTGATAACACTATATATATATATATATATATAGAGAGAGAGAGAGAGAGAGAGAGACTATAATAGATGCAGAATTTTTGTTCCTTTATTTTTGACTAGTTTCTGGATGTAGGGATGAAAAATCATTTCATAGCTAGGAGCTTGGGGCTACACTATAAATTATTAAATAGTGAAACAATTGTTAAGTTTATTAAGTTTATTATTCTCTAGCTCTTTTCATTTGTATTAAATATTTATTAGTATTTGGGCAGAAGTGATTACATAGTTTGAACTGTCTATTAGTGATTGGAGAAGAGGCAATATGTATTTAATGAAACAGAAATCAGGTAATAGCTAGAACTTGATGTGAACATTGGATGTGTTGATGTGGAAACCCACTGTTGGAAAATAACTGTTGGGATCATTTTGAAGTAACAAAAGTGATTTACATATTGATTATAGGGTTACATTGTGCATGTATGTTTTTCTAAACTTAAACAGAAACATTCAAGACAGGCAGATTCTATTTTATGTGAAATATTTTTTAGCAATTGAATCCACAGGGAAGAATATGCACAATCACACAATTTTGACCTATGGTTAGCACACATGAGAAATAGATCCTCAAGGTGGAAAAGCACAGGTAAGAGAGTCACATGTAAGAGAGTTCAAATTTCTTGTCATATTAGGAATTAGTCATTATTTCTGATCCTTAATGATCTCATCTACAAAGTGTGGAGTGATTGGAATGCCTCAGGTTGACCATGAATAATGATGCAAGGTAAATACCTTTCATTTAAGAACTTTTCAGATGAGGGCTAGAGAGACGATGCAGCAGTTAAGAATACACGCTGTTTTGTAAAAGACACAGGTTCAGGTCCCAGCACCTTCAGAACACTGAAAACTGTAATTCCTGTTCCAGGGGATCTGTTGCCCTCCTCTGACCACCACTGGCACTGTACTCATTCAGTGCCCTTACATGCATGCAGACAAAATACTCATTCACATATGATAAAAATAGACGAATAAATAAATAAATAAGTAAATAAATAAGTTATCCAAAGATTCCAAGTATTAGCCCTTTTATGCTGGCTTAATATATAAACCTATGTTATGGTTTAAATGAAATTCTACTAATGCTATTCTGAAAAGCTCAATCAGAATGATGAATTATTAATTGCATAGCTGTGTTTTAGGTTGTAATTTAGTTTTGAAAATTATGCTTAATATTCACATATACCAAAATAAAAGTATAAAACCTTATTATGATCTCACTAATTTTAGCAAAGATAAAATTTCCAAAATTAGTGCAAAACTTCTTGATACAGATTTTATTTGCTATTATCAAAATTAGCTTGTTGGTATTCAGTCATAGTTTTAAAACTCTCATGTTTTATGACTTACATTACAAATGAAAGTTTTTCTCAAAGAATTCTCCTTTCAGAACAAGAATATAGCCAGGATTAGAAATAAAAGCAAATAAGTCCCAGAACACATGTGTGAAAATACATTGCAGTATTTATTAAATATGAAGTTACTACAGTCTTTAACATTTGAATAAAGTTTAAGAAGTCATTTAAGTATTCCATAAAAATTGCATAGGTTTAGATTTTCATTTTCTTAGGCTATCTCACTTTCCAATAAAAACCATCAGTATGACCTATCTTGCATTGTTAGCTGACATCTAAAATTCATCTATTGGTGCCATAATAAATAGCCTAGGGAAATGGCTCTAAGGTAGTGCATAGCACATTAAGTAAGCTTCTACATACATAGAACCAGTGCTTTCATACTTCCTTAGGGAACAAAATGTTTTAAAAGAAATAAGCTTAGAGGGAGGGAATGAAATCAATATCTGCAATAGACTGTTTTAATAATTTTACTGTGAAACTTTCTTTTATCTGTATCCTAAATTACCTTAGAATATATTTGTGAGTGACATAAAATAAAGATCATTTTTCCATATTATGCATTATTGAAAGGAAGTTTGCTAGACAAGCCCACGATGTTTGGAAAAGATGATCATGACAGTCTGCACCTTCATCTACACAGCAACCAGAGAAATCTGGTACAAGGGAAATCTACTATTTTTTAGAATAAAGCTGAGATTTATACTATACTTTGAACTTATTAGATTCTTTTAGCCTCAAATTAGGTTTCCTCTGAATGATTAAGTGGAAAACTTCCAAGATAATACTAAAATACCAAAAGCGATAATACTGAGTTTTCTAAATTGCTGATAATTAGATATATTAGTTCTTCCTTCACAGAGTAACACTAGACAGGCTAAACAGGCTACAGTGGATGAGCTCACACTGAGGGACATCGGGATATAAAAACTTGACTCCATAGGCCTTAACAAATATGAAAGAATGCACGAAAAAGAGCCAGGGTGTATCGGTGGGAGGCAGCTAAGGGAGGAGGACGAAATGTATTTAAAGATGTTCTGTGTAAGATGCACATATTGTGTAGGATGCACAAAATCAATAAAAATAGAAAAATATTGATTTATTTATGAACTTAATTTTATCAATGTTCATCTTTTCCCTTGTGATATGACATTTTCACAGTAGTAAAATCATTCAGTCATTTGGTTTTAACATTGAAATTGAGGAAAATAGGTTATATTCAAACTAAGGGAACTCTAGGCTTTGTTCTATAATTCCATTTATGGATGATGAACTAGAAACACAGAAGTGAGGTTCAAGTCTTACTTTCCTTTACTTCAGCATACTTATACAGTCCAGGCTAGAGTGTTTCAATACCATACATCAATACTAACAATTTCCATACCTACAAAGACAATAGACATTTTGTATCAAATCAAAATTTCCCATTTATCAAAAATGTAGAAAACATAATGAAATTATAAAAGACCAAATTTATATATTTCTGCTTTATGCTAATAATGCAATTGATTTCATTGATAGGTTTCTTCATGTTGAACTACATGTTCATCCACTGTAGATGATTGTTGACTCTTATTTTTATGAAAGCACTAACTTACAGACTATCATTTGTTATCCCAGGAAAACAATATGACAAATTAAAAGACATAAAGCTAGGAAACAAGCATATATTATTATGTATTAATCAACTAATCAAGTGATCCTAGAGATCAAATGTTTCAATATGTAAGTAAAATTTGTCAAGTGAAATTCTGTGACTAGGTGACTGGGGAATCAAGTTGTTGAATATATTTAAGAATTGATACAAGTAACCTGAATTAGTAGAAACAATGCTCAGACTTAGCAGATTACCTCATGTGTCACCACTATATATGCTTAATGTGCTCTGTGAAATGAGAAAGGTGGAAATTAAATGTGTAGTATTAAGCTACCTGAATAGCTGTATGTACCATTCGAAGCAGATAGAAGAGAAGGTGATCTGCTTCTTAGCAAAGATTCATATTTATAAATGGATTCCTATGTAACTGTATACAGAAATAGCTATTGAGAAACACTTCTAATATTGCTTATGAGTAATAACCTTAGTGCTTATATCACATCTATATTCTTCATGCTTTAGTACTCTCATACTTGAAGTAGATTCCACTCCGTAAAGTAAACTAAATATTGACTACCAAGGCTCTCTTTCAGTTAAAGCAGTGAAGTCATCTTGGATAGTCAGTGTACCTGTGGTGGAGAAGGAAATCCAGAATAATTATTACTAATACACACATGAAACTTTCTGCATGAAAATGTGCATTTGTATTGCGTTGTGTGTTGTTTCAGTACAGCATGTAGGGATGAATGAGGGGCTTACTGCCTGTCAAAAGTGAATTTCCAGTTTTAATAATAAGTGTGTCTCTAAGTAATACAATAAGAATTGACATCAAAAAAGTTTGGTTCTACTGGACTTTGGACTGCTTAGAGAAGGAAGGTAAAACAGCTGTGATTTGAGCATAGAGAAGAAGTTATAAGATTTTCCCTATAACAGTGAAAGTTCCACAATCACCAGAATAACTGATTTTTGCATCTCAGCTCATGTAATCATTTCTTCCTCACTTGTGCTAACACTGATGCCTAAAGGTCACAGAATTAGAAGCATTAAATACAATCTTTCCCTTAGAATTTTTATTTTTCTATTATGAAAAATGTTATATATATATATATATATATATATATATATATATAACATGCTGAATTTTCCAAAAGATAAAAGCATGTATTAATAATTAAATCTTTCAAGCTTGTGATGATTCAAATGCTGACTATTTGATCTTGTCAGATTGCCAGATAGTTTTAAAAAATGAACAGCACATTTTCAGATCATTATAGGGGAGATCTTTCATTGATGGCATGATATTTTATCTTAAAATTGAGAAAATGTCCAAGAGTAAGCAATTTTCAAAATGTATAGCCCAACAAAGACAGGAACATATGAAAGGATTGTTACACTGAAGTATGATGAATAGATTCTTGCTTTCCTGATTAATGGACTGTTCAGAAAGATGTTCATCTGGGAGCACTGAGTTTAAAATTAAATTTGAGGAATTCCTGAGTTCTAATTTCATATCTTTAAACAGTGGTACTCTATAATTTATGCAAGCTTTGATGGAGATTTTCGAAGCTGCATTTAAGATGAGCAGTGTCAATTTCACAAAAGAATAATAGTGAGTTTTCTGTACCCTCATTACTTCATAGAAGCAACTGAAAAGGGAAAATGAAATAATGTACTTATTTGACATCTCAGAAATACAGCATGTAAAGCATTTGAATAATTCTTCGCCATTCTAGGTGCCTCTCATGTAAAATCAGTATGTTTCTGACACATTATTTTCCTGCCAAAACATCACAGAAGCTTATGTGATTTATTATCCTTTATAATTTATTAATTGAACATGATATTAATTGAATTACAGGTTTTAAAATAAGTATTTTGCTGGATGGGCATGGTGGCACACAGTTGCATTCTCAGCTACTGACAGATACTTGGAAAGAAAAGAAAGAGAAACGTGCACCCACAAGGAATATAAAGAAAGAGCAACAAAAGCCTATCAATGTACATTGTGAAATACAGGTTCAGTTTTTGAAAAAAAGTCAAAACTCCTAACAGATTTCTAATATAGAAAAGTTATAAAATATCCTTCAGAATACAAAAAAATATGCATTTTGAATGAAATGTAAAATTATAATATAGATATTACATAACACAATGAGAAAATGTATGAACTTTGTAATAAAATACAAATAAAGACAGAAAGAACTGAATATTTTATACATTCAAAGATAATTAAATATTATCAGGTTTTTCTTTTTATTTTAATTTTATGTGTATGGTATGTACCGACTGCATTAAAGTGCACCTATGTTTTCCAATACCTGTGGAGGTCAGAAGATGTCAGGTTGCCTGGAACTGGAGTTATAAAAGATTGTTAGTCACACCTATGATGCAGGAGATTGAACCCGGGACATCTGTAGGTACTCTTAAGCACTGAGTCATCGCTTCAGTTACTAGATTTTTCAATATATACTTCAAAATATAGATCAAAGAAATATAAATAATCCACAGCAAATGATTTTATTACCAACTTAATGAAAAAGGATTCCTTGCAATAATTATATTTTTAAAATTTGCTGAGTAGTTTCAGAGAAGATCATTGCAGCTGTTTCTGTACAGTTTTAACTTAAGTCAGATGTGGTGGCACGTGCCTTTAGTCCTAGTACAGGGGAGGCAGAGTCAAGCAAATCTTTATAAGATCCATACCAACCTGGCTTACACAGCAAGTTCCAGGCCAGCTGGTCTATCAGGAATACCCATCTTAAGAGAAACAAACGAAGAAATCAACTAACAAAACATAAGAACAATGTTAAAAACCGGACTTAGAGAAATCGCTAACAATAAAGGAGAAAATTCACCAAAACTATAACGAAACACAGTACATTTATAAACTGAAAATGTTTGGTTTTGGTCATCACTTCAGAGGTCAAACCAATGGTCGAGAGTTGTTGAACTCGATGTTTTGGGACCCTGATGGGATTACGCCACAGCAAAGCAGAGTATGGCCAATAATGTCCCATGTGGACAACAAATGGAAAGGACAGAGTCCCACAACCTCCCTTCTGTAGTAATACCTGCCAGTATGACCCACCTCGAACTTTGCATCACCTCCAGATAGCATAAATTTGGAGTCTCAACACAGGGTTCTCTGGGGACAGTTCAGATGTAAGCGGTCTAAAGAACTCCCCACCCCCCAAACTGAGGCTGATGGGAAAAAAATAAATAGCTAGTGATCATGTGAGTGAAGGGAGCAAAGAGTGAAGTGCACGTTCTTAACTCAACAGAAAGATAAGGAAGGTTTTGTCCTTGGAATTGCATTAGACATCCAAGACTGCAGGTGAAGCCAGGCTGAGACAGTGTACCACCTATCTTTTGAGATCGAAATAAAGCTCTTTCCAGAAGAGCCCAGGGTAAAGATAAAAGGTTTGGCAGAAACCAAGGAGAGCGTGCTCAGAGAAAAACATATGAAGGCAAAAAAAAAAAAAAGTCCAAAACTCTATATTTTGAGATATATTGAAACATAAAATGGCAGAAGATGGTGTTCTGTTAAATTTGAATGACTGTTTTAAAAACTCATTCTAATGCCACAAGAAACTTCAATGCATATGAAAAGTAAATGATGAATGTAATAAGATCTTGTAAATATTTACATAATGAAATATTAGAACAATTACTTCTCTTACGAATATAAACAGACTCAAGAAAAAGATCGCATAAATCAGTTTTCAAAATGTCAGTTTAATCATATATAAGTTAAGTCTATAATCAAACGACGAAACCTACAAAAGAAGCCCGCTGTGATGGGTATAATCCTAATATTGTGGAGACTGTAGCACTGAAGCAGATGGATTGTTAATTCCAGTCTAGCCTGTACTATGAGGTGGGGAGACACTTTGAAGGAAAGGGAGAGTGAGAGGGAGAGACAGAAAGAGAGAAAAGAAGGGAAGAAGGAAGGAGGGAGGTAGAGAGAGAAAGGAAAGGAAAGAAATGGATGGAGGGGAGGAGGAAGACAAATTTAGATAAGAAAGAACACGAGAAATAGTAAAAAATCAGAAAAAATAGATTACAGAAAAAAAATCAAATATATCGATATCCAGAAATGGTTGGGAGGAAATTTTATTTTTATTCAATGAAGATTGGTAAGCTATATTTTACTAATATTTGTCTCATAAATACTATGTTTATACATATCTAGTTTTTGCCAACGAATTATTGAGGTAACTAATAAGAAGTACTTTCAATACTTTCCTCAGTGTGAGAACGTTCGTCTGATGTTCATCGGAGCACACTAGTTGTGTGAAATATGCATGATAACCTAAACTGATTTATTTTTCCTCCAAAGTTTAGTTCCTATTCATCAGAAATACTGAAGTCATCGTATGTTGGGGCTGTATCTTCTCTAAAGAGTTTTGATGAGCTGTTAATTCACATGTTTCTGTCATTAGTGAACAGACATAAAAATTATTTGATTCAATTTCAGGTTTGAAGTATGTTTTATAAGAATTATGATCTTTATTAGGCAGATAATTTGATCATATAGCTACAATTTTTCTAATTGAAAGCTAACATCATCAAAACTATGAGAAGTAATAAATTTTTAAGGTACATTTTTATTGGTCTAGTCAGCCTTTCTAGAGTCACTCCCTGAGCAATAAATTTTATAGGTCATTGTAGTAATCTGGGAACCATGATATAATGCAAATAAAGGATTATTATTATTATTATTACAATATTAGCCAAATGAATAGAAAGAATCAAATGCACTGTCTTTGACATTAAAGGCGAGATTGTCAAAAATGAAGTAAATTGAATTGATGACTATAGATATTCAAATATCAATAAATGAAGAGCATTACATTTCATTCCTTTTATTTTTAAATTAGCGTACAAAGTGTTAAGTATTATAATAGCATTCTGAAATCAAATTTGTCGCTGACTCTCCTACTCCTTGTTTCTGCCCATCCCCTTCTGCTCCCTCAGCCCCTGTTTTCTTCCAGGGTAGCACTGTGATCTTTGTGTTTCAAGTCAAAGGTTTTTCTTTGTATTTTTCCACTCATCCCACCCCTTCATCTTTGATGTGTTTCTTTGTCCTCTCCTTTCTAGTCTTCAGGCCTATACCAACCCTATCACCCATTTATATACATACATATGCACATCATAAATTAGGATCCACATATCAGATATAATGTATGATTTTTGTCTTTCTGATGTTGGGTCACCTTCTTTAGTATAATAATCTGCAACTGCATACATTTTCCTAATACTTTCTTTTACAAATATATTATTTATTACTATAATTCTATATTTATGAGATAAATGCCTGAATGGGTATAAGAACATCCATGTTGTGCAGTGTCCGCAGAGGTCATAAGAGGGCATTGGATCCCTTGGAACTGGAATTACAAACAGTTTTTAGCCATCATTTCGGTGCTGGGAATCGAATCCAGGCCCTCTGTAAGAGCACCCAGTTCTGTTAACAGCTGAGCCATCTCTCCAGTCCAGAGTTTCCAGAAATTTTCATAATTTAATTTTCCTTTAGTGCTGAGTAAAATTATATTCTGTATGTGTACCACATTTTCATTTTCTATTTATCTAGGCTTATTCCATAACATCCTTATTTTGAATAGAGCATTAGGGAATGTAGATATGCAGGTATCTCTGCAGGAGAATAAAGTCTTTGAGTGTTTGCCCTTGAGTGGTACAGGTGAGTAGGTGGTATATCTGTTTTAAAATTTTGAAGGTACATCTGCACTGCCTGTCCTACCAGCAATGAATAAGTATTTCTCTTTCCTGACATTCTCATTTATATTTGTTGCCATATATCTTGATAATAACTACACTGACTGTGGTGAGAAGGCAGAAAGAATTGTTTAAATTTGCATTTCTCCAATGGCGAGAGATGCTGAACATTAAAAAAAAATGTTTATTGGTCATTTGTGTTTCTTCTTTTGAGAACTGTCAGTTAACTTCATTAGCCTGTTTGCTGGTTGAGAGTTTTTTTTTTTTTTTTTTTTTTTTTTTTCTGCGTGTCTAATTTTCACAAGTCTTTATAAAGTCGGTATATTATCCAAACTTGAAGTATAGCTGGCAAAGATTCTCTCTCATCCTGTATGCTATTTTTTCTTTTTATAGGTATTTTTGTCTCTGGGCAGAAAATTTATGTATTTTTTGAAATCTTATGCATACATTAGATCTTAATCAAATTTAGAAATCCTCCCCCATCTGCACCCTCTACAGCCCCTCACCAGATTTAAAACATTCTGTAATATAATTTAAGGCTTATCTTGTCAAGAAATTGTAGCCAGATGTCTCATGATGCAAAGTTATCGACTGGAGTCTGGTCAGCTTATCTAGAGTCACTCCCATTAAGAAGATCAACTCTCTTTCACTTCGCAGTAATCAGTTACCATTGCCAATAGTACCTTAGCTAAAGTTGGGGCCTGCTACCCATTTACCCAGTTCTATTCTGGGTTTGTGAATGCTGTCACCATTGTTGCTATCTCACATGAGGATGTTCCAGAGACCTGAAAAATCTCTTTTCCTTATGTTCATGCAAAAACCCATTTATAGTCTTTCTACCTTGTCTTCAGCAATGATCCCTGAGTCATGGATGAGGGTTAATATAGGAATCTTATATAGGGACATATACTCTGAAACCCCTTATTTTTCACGCTTTGGCTTGTCGTGGCCTCCTCTGTGCATCCCACTCTGTTTTAGGAGGAAACTTTGCTTTTAAGAGGTGAGGAATGTATTATTCTTTTTTCTACACTATCTTTCACTATTTTCTATGAAACTTACAGAAGTTCTGCTGTAGACGTGTCACTTAGGATTGCGGATCTCACAGACATGTTTTCTCTGTTTGTAACCAGTTGTGGAACACTTAAATAGCCTTCATCACTTGTCAAAAATAAAGTTTCTCTGATGAATGAGTTAAGGTATATTTGTCTGTAAACGTAAGGATACATAATTAATATATAATAGAATTTTTTTTCCTACAGATATGACAGAACTGGGGTATATGACATCACCAGCCATGTGTGTTTGGTTATGTTTACCATATCCTACATGAGTTCCCTTCCACTGAGAGGACTTCAAGTTCAATTAGATAGCTGTTGATTACCCCTAGATAAAAGTGAAGGCACAACAATTTTTATTATATTTCTTTGTCATCTTGTTTGCTCCCTTGAGAACTCTCTGTCCAGATCCTTAGCCCATCTTTTATATATTTAATTTTATTGAATTTCATATATTTCCTACAAGTTAATAATCTAATTTAGACTCCCCCTCCCCCATCCATTCTCCCAAACCCCATTCTACCACATGCATTCCTTCATATATGTTAATTGCTATCCAGTCAAACATTAGTGCACATATGTCCTTTAGTGAAAATTCAACCACTGGAGTCAGGTTAGGTTATCTAGAGATCATAAGCAAGGCATAGTCTCCCTCTCCCAGTAGTAAAGAGTCTCCAGTTGTTCTCAGTCTAGGTCAGACCCACTACCAATTTCTATTGGTCAGTTCTGGGCCCTTGTCTAATTTGAGTTTGTGTGGCTCCTTGCTCAGTGCCATCATTGCCACAATTTCACATGTGTGAACTTCCAGCAGCCTGAAAGACTCCACTTCCCTAAGTTCATGAACTAACCCTGACCCTTACGATCTTTCTGACATTTCTTCCTCAATGATCCCTGAGCCATAGGTGGGTGAAGTACAACAGAGGAGTCCTGTCTTAGGATACACACTCTACAGTCTCTGATTCCATAAAACTTTGCCAGTTGTGGCCTCTATACATAGAATTGTGTTGCTCGAGGAAGATTCAATGGAAGAGATGGAAATGGTCACAGTAGGAAAGATAGCAAGTGGCTGAACTTGCAGGTAATCTTGTTTAGGTCTTCAATTACGTTCCATTCATCTATGGGTATTTTCCTGTTCCAGTACCATTTAGTGATTATTGTACTGCAGTATAATTTGAAATTTGCTGTAGTAATTACCAAAGTGTTGTCTTTGTGCTCAGGGTTGCTTTGGCCATCTGGGTTTTGTGGTTAGAGAAAACCCCAAGAGTGTCATAGCCACAGACCAATGTAATTTATTACTATGTGCAAAATATGTATCCTTGTATTTATAGACAAGTATCCCAGTCACCACACATCACAGAATTTTCTTCCTTGTCCTGTGGAGACTATTACAGAGTAACACAACTGGTCACACACAGACATTGTCTGTGAATTGCCCAAGCATAAGTGGCACATCTACAATGCAACCACTACACTTAAGACTCAAGGAACAAAGAACAAGGGGTAAAGAGGACATTAATGAATCTCTCAACTCTAATGAATCTCCCTCATGCAAAAATGAACAGGAACACAAAAGGTCACGAATAGCCAAAGCACAGATATTAAGAATCTGCAGAATGCTGATCCTTTGACAGATTTACTATATCAAATTTCATCAACTCAGAGCTCAGGAACCATTGTGGGATGTGGGGGATTGTAAGAGCTAGGGAGGAGATG
The DNA here is from genome assembly GCA_035773235.1 of Eospalax fontanierii. Classification (NCBI taxonomy): domain Eukaryota; kingdom Metazoa; phylum Chordata; class Mammalia; order Rodentia; family Spalacidae; genus Eospalax; species Eospalax fontanierii. The sequence continues at coordinate 90,305,849 of CM069524.1, forward strand.
CATAACCATATGGAAATAGAGTCCTACAAATTGCTGGGACCTCAGTCATATGAAACTAAAGCAATGGTGTCAATATGCACAACACCTTTAAAAACTCAAGCAGACAAAAATCCAGCACAGAACTGGGGAAATGGACAGCAATCTTAGATGAAGAAATATTGGCAACTAATTACTGCTGGGTGAAGAAAGAGCTGATCTTCCTGAAGTGAGAGATTCTAGATAGGCTGCTGTGGGGACCTAGGTATTGAGCAAGGCAGGCAACTCCAGATACCCTAAAGGGATGACAGGTGTCTGACCTGCTCTGCCTGATGTGAAGCTAATATAGATATGAATCTTCCTTTCCCCCACCCCAGACCAGAACCAGATTTTTGGGTTTTGTTTCCTCATTCCTGAACTTCCACAGCCTTTCCACCCTTTACCCGAAAACCCCACCTCTAACTTTCCCGCCTTCTGTAATGGTCAGGAGGCCTCCCTATATAAGCCCCTGCATTGGCTCTAATAACCGAACTACCCACCGACGTAGTCTCCCGGGAGGGAACTCCTCCCGGCACACTCTGAGCCACCTGAGGTCCCGTTCCATCGTCCTCCATTCTCTGGCATGGCTGGAGGACAACAGCCGTGCTGGAGATGGAGACCCACCCACAGGCTGCCTAACTCTTAATAGATGAACTTACACTGAGGAACATCTGGGGACATTATCTTGACTCAATTGTCCTTAACACAAATGACAGAATGCATGAATTCTAGTGGGGGGATGCTGTAGAGAGGTGGCAGTGGGAAAGGGGGATATAAAGACGATTAAAACTGATTGAGATGTTCTATATGAAATATGAGAAATTTTAAAAAAAATTAAAGAGAGTACAGAAACTTTTAAATACATGTAGTCCCTTTGCTAATACTTGGTACTATTTCATGAATTATTGGTGTCGTCTTCTGAAAGTTCCTCCTGAACATTAGCATGCATCCCCTAACATTTCCTTTCACTGTTTCAGCTTTCTGGTTAAACTGACTTCCCTAGTTCGCTTTGAGTGGACTGAGTTTATTCTTCTATAGTTGAATACTCAGTATTTCCAGGTACATTTGTTGAACTGAATGTTTCTTACACAGTGTATGCTTTGACACTTTTGTTAAAATTTAAGTGTTTATAATTGTGTCACTTTTTTCCAAGCCCCTCTTCTGTTATATTGGCCTACATATATATTTTCATGCCAGGATCAGTCGGTGTTTCTGACTATAGCTATAATTTAAAGTCATTTGTTGTGATATCTTACCATTTCTCCTTAGAATTTCTTTGGCTGTTCATGATCATTCTGTTTCTATATGAATTTTTGAATTGCTTTTCTAATTCAGTGAAGAATGTCATTGAAATTAAAATTAGAATATCATTTCATGTGTAAGTTACTTTGATAAAGTTTTTTTCATGATATTAATTATGTCAGTCCAAGAGATTAGAAGGTCATTTCAATGTTTAGTATTTTCTTTGGTTTCTTTTTCCAATGTCTTAAAGTTTTCATCGTGGAAGATTTGCCCTTCTTTGGTTGGCTTCATTTCTAATTGTTTTTACAGCTATTAAGAATGTTATATTCATCCTAATTTTTTCTCTTGAATTCATTATTTGCATAGATGAAATCAGGCATAGATAAAAAAAATTCTTCCCAATGGTTTAGGTCTGTGTATACATCCATGCTGCCAAGCACGTAAGTTTTTCCATTCTGTGTGAACTTAACTTGGGACAAAATACAAATGTACATTTATTTAACTTCAATCTTGAGACTATATTTTATTCTTTTTATTATGTATTTCTTTTATCAATCAATTACTTACTTCTGTTCCTGATACCACATTGTTTTTATTTTAGTGTTTTGGTTTCTTAAAGTACCACTAAAGTACATCTTAATAAGATTCTGACGTGGCTTAAATACAGCAAATCTATCAGTTACAATTTTTGTTGTAGAAACACAATTTTACTCTAGCACTTTGGAGTAGAATTTGGAAGTCACTTTGAATGACTTCCTTCTGCCCTGGTGTCTTGGATCTTTTTCTTTTTCTCTCACAGCTTGTGTTCTTAATATGCTGAAAATATGCCTGGCTACTTCCCCGAGAAACAACTGTGAGGCAAATGTTTGAAGTCCTTGTATATCTGAAGTAGCACAGAAATGATTATTCTTCATGACTGTCTTGACTATGTATACTTTAAGTCCTTTAAAAGTGCTCCTCTTCAAAAAAAAATTACGCTTTTGTACATTTCATACAATTTTACTTATTCAAATTTAGACCTTCTTGCCCTCCCCCACCAGACCATTTGCATTCCACATACATGCTAAGTCTTATCAAGTCAAGCAATTGTACTCCTATGTTCTTCAGTAAAAAGTGAACCACTGGACTCTAGTCAGACTGTCCAGAGATCTTGAGGAAGGTCTACTGAGCCTCACCCAGCAGTAACTGGTCTCCAGCACTTTTCAAGGTAGGACCCACCGACCAATCATTTCCTTCACTTCACTCTGGGCCTTTGTCTGCTTGAGTTATCACGCACCTTGTACGAACACCACCATTTCTGCAAGTTCACATGAGAAAGCTTCCAGTGGCCTGAAAATCTGTTTCCCTATGTTCATGGTTCACCTCAGGCTCTTATGTTGTTTCCACATCCTCTTCTGCTATGGTTCCTGAGCTGTGGGTGAGGATTAATTTAGTAGTCCTATCCATGGACATACACTATGTACTCTCCTATTCTGCAAAACTTAGCCAGTTATGGCCTTCTGTGTGAATTACACTCTGGAATATAATGAAAGTTCTCTGCTGAGAGTTGAGGGATGCACTAGTATTTTCTCCATTCCTTATTCTTATGACCCATAAGCCTTAGGTAGTTGTTCCACTATAGGTATGTCACCTAGGACTGCCATCTCTGAGATATATATTCTCTGTGTATGACCAGATGTAGAACACCCCAGTAGTCTCCATCTGACTAAATCCTTTGATGAGTGGTGTATGGAATATTTTTCTGATAATATTAGAATCCATGTTTAGCATATGATAAGAAATTTCATTTTTCTAGATATTTCTCTCTAGATATGACAGAGTTAGGGGTTTTTATAGGATCTATGAGCTTTTCAGTCATGTATAGTTGGTATAACTAAAATTCCACTCTTGAGTTCACTTTCATTGATAGGGCTTTAAGCCCAATTCAATAGTTGATTAGCCCCCCAGATAACAGTTTCACTATCACACCAATAGAGATAGTTTATTGTGACAGTGGTTATGGCTTTTCGGTTTTATGACTGGATTGGACCACTGATTTATTTTTCTCCCTTAACAGCTTGCATGGTATCCTGTAGAACTAGAACATATCTTCAGTTAGAAGACTTCCAGGTCAGTTCTTGCTCCCTTGCTCCAAGCCACATGTCTAATTATGTCCAGTCTTCAACAATAAGGTCTTACTTTTGAGTTCTAGGAGATAACCAAGGGCCCCAGCAACAGCCTGTGCTGTATTTGGAGTCTCGTAGACTACTCTGAGCAACTACTCAAAGAGAGATCTCTCTTATCTGGCACTACTCCTTGCCATGCAGCCCTCAGGTATACACATGCACTAATATTCAGACTATATAGATAGGTAGATGATAGATGATAGATAGATAGATAAATGATAAATATATAGACATAGATATAGATGTATTACTTGGAGAGTTCTAGATCCAGACAGATTTTCCTCTGACTTCCCATGTCACAGAAGCTCCTTTCATCTCTATTATTCCCACACTCCCCGTCCCCTAGATAACACCTGCTTCCTACTGTCCTGCCTCTCCTGAGTTCTTATCTTCTTACCTTCATGATTCCCTGCATATATCCTGAAAGACAAGGTCTTCAAAGCTTAAATTCAGTGTCTTCCCCTCTTACTTGTGATACAGTCTTTCAAAATACAAATTCTCCTTGTGATAAAAATTTATTTAAGATGTGTTTGCTAGACAATATGACACTTGTAATTAAAGTCACTTGAGAAGTTGACAAACTGTATTTCATGACGGATGTAGTAATTTGTATAAGAATTCCTTTTCTTAGCAATTCCTACTCTAACTGGGATGAGGCAATATCTCATCATGATTTGCATTTATGGGAAGATGAGATATTGAACAGTCTTCATATATCTACTAACACTTTATGACTTATTCAAATAATTATATATTTAGGTCTTTACCTTGTTATTTTATTAAGTAATATTGAGCTATTTGAATTACGTATTCTGGACATTAATCCCATGTCAGATATATAATTTGCAAATATTTTTCCTATATTGGGTATATACCAAGAAGAGCCAACAAGCTGAAAAGAGCTCTTCATTCTTATGTTTATTGTAGCATTTTCCCCCAATTTTTATTGAGTTTATATGCATTTAATAAATACATCTTAATTGTCATTAGACCAGCTCCCTGTTCCCATAACCCCCAAGTACCAGATTTCATGTATTCTGTCATATATCTTGAGTTCTAATCATTATTGTAGTATTAGTCACAATTTCTGGGACATAGTATTAGCATAAATATTTGTAGTGCTACTTAGACATTTTCAACTTGACACAAACTAGAGACACTGGGAGGAGAGAACTACAGGGAAGTTATCAATCAAATTGGCCTGTGAACATAGCTATGGTGCCTTTTCTTCACTGCTAATTGATACAGGAGTGCACAGTTCATTTTGGATGGTGTCATCCCTGGGCAGTTGGGCCTGAACTCTCTGAGAAAGCTAAGTTAGCCAGAGGAAGCAAGCTAGTAGGCAGTGTTCCTCTGCGTTCTCTGCTTCACTTCCTGTTTCCAGGTTCCTACCCTGAGTCCCTGCCTTAACTTTCCTCAATAGTGCATTAGATATGATGAAATAAAACCTTTCCTCTCAAGTTCTTTTTGTTCAGTGATTTCTCACAACCACAGAAAAGCAAAAGCAAATTAGAATATGCTCCAAGAGGAAGCTCGATTAGAAATATGATATTTAGCAACAAAATTCAGGAAATCCTGTGATTTATAATTACAGAACTAGATATGGAAGACATTGTGTTTGATGCAGTGGCACAAGAACACAACTGTCACAAGATCGGAATCATAAGAAAAACCAAAGAAAGTAGATATCAGAAAGGTTTAGGTTAAAATGGGGGTTTGCAGAGTCTGGGGAAAGTAGAGAAAAGGAAATGAAGAAAAGGTTGTCAGGTACAGGATCATGGCTAGAGAAATTTGCTTCATTTCTGTAACAGAAAAGAATAATTGTCACTAATGCATTCTATTTATATCTCAAAATAGTGGAGTGGATTTGAATAACTTACCATAAAACATGATAAAAGTATAACATGATTGAGAGGCTAATTATGCTTAGCTAGTCACTACTTAATATATATGAACAAAAACATCATACTGTAATTTATAAATATGTATAAATATCATGTATCTATTAAAATACTTTTACTGGCAACATTGTCCATTATTATAAAAGCATTTCTAGGAACAAAGACCCAGATAAGCTTTCAAAATCAGTTCTAGCAGTTTATCACAGGATATGTACTATATTATGAAGTAAAATGTGAATTATTGTTTGTTAGTATTTGAAGAGTAATCTTTTTATTTTATAAACTATTGATCAAAACAAAAATTGCGATTTTGGTACATTCACTTTTATTTTTCTTAAAAATTCACAAATACAGAGAATGTGTTTTCATCAAATCCATGCCTCATTTCTTCCTTTTTAATTCTTCATATATATATATATATATATATATATATATATATATATATGTATATATATATATATATATTTGCTTTTGAAGATTTAATCCATCAATACTGCTATAATATAATTTCAAATCTTCTCTCTCCCTCTTCAAACATCCCTATGCCCCGAATTCACTCTCAATCACATAAACTCTTCCTTTATTATTTTTGCACACACATACACACACACACACATACACACACACACACACAAAACTCTACACACATACACATATCCTGTTGAGTAACTCTGTTCCACTACTGGTCACACACAGAGAATAATTGTCTGTGAAATGCTTAATCCTAAGTGACAGATCTAAATGGAAAAAAGAGTAGAGAGAATAATAATAATGAGTCTATCAGTTCTCATCAACTAAGCTCCCACATGTAATACAGGTCAAAGAATACAGAAGTCCACAAATGGCCAAAACATAGCAAATAAGTGTGTAGAGAATGGGTCCTATATTAAACTCTATGATCAGGCTCTGGGACCATTGTGGATCACTGTGCAGAGATATTGTAAGAGCCAGGGGAGGTGACTTATAATCATATGGAAACAAAGTCTTACAGGCTCCTAGGACCTTGCTCACATGAATCTTAGCAACAGTGTCAGTATGCACAGGACCTCTGCAAACTCAAGTAGTCAAACATGTAGCATATAACTGAGGGAATGGACAGCAGGTCCCAATCTTAGCCAACAACAATTGGCAACTAATTAGTGCTATGTAAGGGAGAGCTGATATTCTTTAAGGAACTGACTAGAGATGGGCTGACTAGAACCCAGTGGATGGACTTGTACTGAGGGATGTCAGGCTACACTAACTTGACTCCACAGGCCTTATCATAAACTACTGAATGCGTGAAATCAGTGGAATGGTGGGTACTATGGGAAGGCACGGTTGGAAGGGGATACAAAATAATGAAGATGATTTGTTTTAAAATTTTATTTATTATCTTTATTTATTTTATCTGTATGAGTGTATTGCCTCCATGTATGTAAGTACACACATGTCCTGCAATGGTCACAGAGGTCAGAAAAGAGTGTCAGATCTCCTGGACTATAGACACAGACAGTTGTTAGCTGACATGAAGGTGCTAGGAATTGAACCTGGGTCCTCTGCAAGAGCAATCAATACTCTTAACTTTGAACTATCTGTCTAGCATTCATTTAGGTGATTTGTATGAAATACCAAAAATTAAATTCAAAGAAAAACTCTGATAAATGTATGTGTTTAGAGCTGGACATTTGGGATTGGATAATCATCAAGACACTTTCCTTGGAGAAAACTGGTTCTCACTCTTTCAGCAGCCACAGATTGCCTATTCCTCTTAATTTACAGGTAGGACCTTATACAATTCTCCTGTTCACTTTGACCTATACCCTGGTGCAGTAATTATGTATGTTTATTTAAGCAACTATATTGTTTATATTTCTGTTTAAACCTTACCTGCAAAATTTGAAGGACAGTGAATAGCAGAAGGAGTTCTGTCCCTCTGGACCTTTGGCTTTCAGTTCACTCCTTCCTGATGTTCCTTGAGTGTTAGCTAGAGTTCTTGCACTGCAGATCTATCAGTTGGTTCTCTGCATTTTTGTTCACTTGTGGAACTTTGTAACACTCTTCATCTCTTGCAAAAAGAGGCCTCTTTGGTAAGAACTAAACTTATCTGTGTGTACAAGAACAAGCATTTACAGTATTGTTAGAAATTATATTGGTTTAGTAAAACCAATTGTCCTCTAGGAGCCTATGAGCTCTCTAGCCATGGCTGCTTATGTTTAATGTAAACATGAAGAATTCCTTCCTATTGAGTGGACTTTAAGTTCACATAGATAGCTATAGACCATTCCCTAAGATTAAGAGTGCCACTATTGCACCATTAAGGATATTTTATTCAGATGGATATTTTCATGGCTCTTGGGTTTTACAATTAGGAAGGGCAGTTAATCCGTTTTCAGTTTGCATAGCATTTTCTGATACTATGAGAATTGTTCCTCAGAGAAAAGGCTTTCAGGTCACATTTCTTCAAGCCCTGTGTCTGAAATATGTGGTGTATTAAGCAATAAGATTTTACCTTCACATTCTGAGTGGTGTCAAGGGCTATGGCAGTAGACTACATTGTTTAGGGATTCTATTGGACTACTGTGACCAAAAACTTAAAATGTTGTTTCACTTGCCTGGTACTAAAATGTTTGCTTGAAATTCTCTGGTTTTATATATATATAAAATAATATATACCTATACAATAATATATTTTCCTGTGTTTTTTTAAAACATTCTTAGTGTTATTCTTCATTCCTTGCTTCTTCTCCCTCTGTATTTCTCTCCACCACTAGTTAAAGTCTCCCTAATCATTTTTCCTGTTTCGCCCTTGATAGAGCATCTGTTTGATTTTTAAAGTTTAAGGCCATCTACTGGGTTATGGGTAGTTTAGCAGATGTGTCATTCCTGCAAAAAAATCATCTTCCTTCACCCCCAACAACCATTAATTGCCAATAGCTTCTTATATTGGGGTGGGTTCCTTGTGAGCCCCTCCCCCATCCTTGCTAGGCTTTTTGATTGGTTTGATCTTGGGCATATTTTGTTTATGTAGTCAAATCTACTATGTGTTCATGTGTAGTGTTCCTGTCATGTCTGGAAAAGACTGTTTTACCACCAGATATCCACAACTGGTCAGCATGCAGAAAATGACATACTATGTTTTACTTAGTCCTAAATGGAACTTCTAAATCACACCCCTACCCACAAGGCTCAGGGATCATCTTGCAAGAGGAAATGGAAATATTGCTATAGCCAGAGGTTAACTCAGGAGGTATAAATCTACTAGGCAATTCTAGGGACCCCAATGGCCATAAAAGGACAAAATCTTGGTGAGAAGAAATTAATCCCTTGAGGGAATCCTCAATAACTTTTAATTAGAGTTTGTTCTCTCAGTCAGAAAAGCAGTTTATCTTGTTTTCTTAATAGATTAGGCAATCTCTGCAACCAATATTCTGTAATACACTGTTTGAATTCATTGAATCTGGAGGCAAAATGTCTAAAAGATGGGGTTTGTGAGCTAGAAACATACAGAAAAGGGAATCAATAAAGCTCCTAAAATGGTGCAGAGATGATTAAGTCCGGTAGGAATTCTGAGGACAGAGATTTGTAACATTATGCCCCAGGTAAAATGAGCATCCTTGCAAAGCTTTTCAATGGATAGCATTATCATCTAATTAATTCATTCTATCTCTTCAAAAGACTGAGGTCCCCTAGAGGATTGAAGACGCTATTCGAGTCCAAAGGGTCAGACTGATTGATCTTGTAATTAAAAGAAGGGTCCCTTCCATTGTAATATCTCAGAAGGAGAATTAAGAGAAAACATTTCTTACATTTCCTCACGGGGGGGGGCATTCCATACACAAGCATTGTATTTGTTCTACCTAATTCTCACCACCTTAGCCTCCATGAATTGCCTGTAGCTCTGCTTCATCTAGAGGTGGATCCAGGGAAATCTCCCCTCCCCCTTGGAATGTCAACTGGCTTTGTCATTATGCAAGTCTTATTAGACTATCATAAGTGAAGATTATATAGGAACAATTTTAGTGAAAAGCATGGGTATTACAGGGCAACTAGAAACTTGTTAAAATTTGTCAATTGAACATATGCTGATTTGGGTTTCTATTTGCTCATTTGGTCTATTTGCTGGGGAATGTATTTGTCATAGTTAGGAAAAGCATGAGAGTCTTTTACTCTGAATATAATTTTGAAGACTGTGATTGTCCTACCTCATATATTTACCTCCTATATTTAGGAGTTACTGGGTTGGCCTGTAAATATTTACTTTTTTATATCCTTTCAGGAGATGTGATTGTAGCCATTATTATGAAATTTTGTAGCAGGCTTAAGATAACTAGGGCCTTTGTTTTTGTCCAAGGTTCTTTGTTCAATAGAGCAAGCAGAAATTCAGTTATTAGAAATGTATGAATAAAGACAGCATAAATTCAGAGAAACAATGTGTCAAAAGACTGTTGTTGTTACCCATTTCCCAGAAAGAAGTCAGAGGCCAGTTGTCTAGAGTATGGGTTATGAAAAGAATAGGAGGACTTACTATGGAGTAGAAAACAAAGAAAACTTACAGTGCTATTTGCAATTCAATATTTATCAAAGGTGAAAGACCTTCACTGGTGATGGTAGAGTCAGAGGCTTACTGGAATAAGAATATCTTTGACTCTGGTCTGGAGGCCTTTCATTCTCATGAAATTAAGAACTCTAGTGTCTCAGGAAGTTAAGGCAGGTTGGGGTGGGAACAGCCAGGGTAGTGGGCCAGTCTCAGGAGTATAAAGGCAAGTTTGGGTGGGGAGAGCCTATGAAAGCTCTAAAAAACTAGCTTGAAAAAATTATCTGGGCTGAGTACAGGGCATCAGAGTGCAGTGGGTGGGTCTGGAATAAGAATGTAGTTCGGAGATCTCTATTGCTAAGAGCAAAACAGGCCTGTGTTCAAGGTGAAGATAACAGGACATGTGGTGAAGAAGACTGGAGTTTCTCAGGTAGCAGTGGAATGGAGGCACAGTGTGCGATCAGACTTACTAAGGAAAAAAGCTGATCTCAAGAATCCAAGGCAAGTTGGGGGTGAGGACAGCCAGGGAAAAAAGACTGAAAAACTGAGATGGTGTGAGTACAGGGGATCAGGAGGCAGTGAGTGAGTCTAGACTAAGAGGGTTGTTCAGAAATCTTGCTAAGAGCAAAATTGGATCTGTTCCCAATGCATTGAAGAACAGGATGTGGGGTATGGGAGACTGGGGTTGCTCAGGCTGTAGGGTAAAGCAAGACACAAACCCAGTGAATAAAACCAAATCTTGCAACTCTATGTCCCACACTTGAGGATTTTGGTGGCATTATCCAGTTTCCAATAGCTTTAAGTAGTCTCCTCTTTGTCCAACTCTGTCATACTGAGCACATATAGACTCTTGCAGTGTCTATACTCCATGTCTCAACTTTCCTTGTTATATTTGCTCATGGTCTTGACATTAATGGCTTACTATCATCTCCACAACAACTTAGAATTCACATTCACTAATTTTTAAAATGAAATGACTTCTCAGTTCCTGCTTGCCGAAAATTTGATTCTGATACACAGAACTTGACTCAGCATCTTTCTAGACTCTTGTTCAAGCCACAATGCCAGTGTAACTCTTACATTTTTTTCAAGCCTGGAAAATGACATGCATGAAAATGAAACCTGAAATACAGCCAGGACTCATTTTACCATCACTGCAGTGGCCTCTTGGAGTGTACCTTGGTAGATAAACCTCAGAAAATGATTCCCTCCGTTGTTTTTGGTTCAAACTCTGTCAGTGACATTCTCAGTTTACTCTTCTTCATTTGAAATGAATTTTTACTATATTTATTTTTATTTTTAAATTTTATTTTAGGTTTATGAAAAAAAAATTAGCACATTATTTTAAATTTACTGTGTTCTCATTCAAGTCATCAAGCCATGAACAGAATATAGGTAAATTACTTGCCAAAATGTAGTAAAAAATGCAGTCTGCTATAATTCCCCAGTGGATCTTTATTTGCTCTTAAAAATCTTGAGCACATCAATTCAAAACTACAAGTTCTTCCAGATCTGTTGACCACGCAGCCCAATCTGCTGGTATGACTGTGAGGAGTCAGTTCTGGAACCTCAGCTCTAAAGTTTCGCTTATCCTCAGCTGATCTGAGATCACTTCTCACACACCGTATTCCCATCCACCTGAAGTGACTCCAAAACTGAGTACCAAGCAGTGCTCAGTGGGGCCATAACCTCACCAACTCTGACAACAGCACAAAAAGATACAAAGAACCGTTTAGCCAGTGCAGATCAATTCCACAAACCAAGAAACGCCAGCTGTACTGCAAACCCTCATGACCACGTCTCCTCAGAAATGCACAGCATGAATGACCAGGATTTTTCCAGGAATCGTAATACTCACCGAGAATGGCAACTTAGCAGATATACAAACAATAATTTCAAAATAGCAATTATCAATATGCTCGGGACTCAAAGAAGATATGAATAAAAGACTGAATGAAGATCATGAAAATACAAATACTTGGATTAATAACTAAAATTATTCAAAATCTGAAACCGTAATTCAATAAAGAGAATTGCTGAAGAAATGCAAAACTGAAATAAAATCTGAGATAGAAAAGTAAGGAACTAATACAGAAAGCTTAGAGGACAGGAGCAACAGGATGTAATAGAGAAGGTTTCAGAAAAAATTGAGGAAGTGGATTGCTCAATCAATAAAAATATCAAACTTAATCAAAGCTAGGAAAGGAACATGTAAGTCATGTAAGGCACTATAAAAAGACAAAACCTATGAATCACAGACATGGAAGAAGGAAAATAAACCTAGGTGAGAGGCAGATAGAATATTTTTAATAATATGAGAGTAGATATTTTCCCAAACCTAGAAAAAAAAAAAGAACTATCTAGTAAGGCACAAGAGACATACAGAAAAATAAATAAACAATAAATAAATAAAAACTTCCTACATCATATAAATTCAGAAATATAAATGATCAGAACAAAGAGAATATTTAGAAAGCTTTGGGAAAGTTCATGTCACATATGAGGCAGGACGATGAATATAACAGCTCACATTTCAATGGAGATTATGAAAGCCAGAAGGGCATGGACTCATATTCTAACAGACAAGAAAGAATACAGGTTCCAGCGCAGACTACTGTACCCAGCAAAACTATAAGCTGTAATCAAAAGATGATAAAATTAGCTTTAAGGAATATATATCCATAAAATCAATTCTACAGAGATAGTATATGGAATACTTTGGTCTGGAGAAAGATTAAACACTCTCAAGTATACACAACAGTAAATAAGTTTATTCCAGAACAGATAACAAAAAGTTTGCAAAGAAAACAGAAATAAAACACTAACATAACAGAAATTAACAATGGTCAAGAAAATAATATCACTTGTAACAATAACTTTAAAACTTAATGGCCTCACCTCCCCAGTCTAAAGATACAATCTAGTTGAATGAACTAAGAAACAAAATTCAGGCCTGGAGAAATGGCTCAGCAGTTAAGAGTAGTGGCTACTCTTGCAGAGGATCCGGTTCAGTTCCTATTATCTACAGGGCAGCTAAAAATCATCTGTAACTCCAGTTCCCAGGGAATACAATGCCCTCTTCTAACCTCTGAAGACATTGCATGACACAGGTGCACTTACAGACATGCAGGCAAAACACTCATATAATAATAATAATAATTTAAAAAAAGAAAAAAAAAGCTATGTGTTACATATAAGAAACTTATTCAACTTCAAAGACAGGCACCACCTTAGGGTGAAATGATGGAAAAAATATACTCTAAGCAAATAACACTGAGAAGTAAGCACATATTGCTAGTCTAATATCTGAGAAAATAGACTTCAAGTTAAAAATGATCAGAAGACATAAAATGCACCCTTCCTTCTAGTCAAATAACCAATAGTAAGGTCAACTGGACAAAGAATAAACAAAGGCACATCTTGTTGGGCATAATGCAAGGTGGGTCTAGCCAGGCCACCTGCTAGGAGGAATAGACAAATGGCTCCTGTGGGCATAGCTTTCTGCTCTCGCTAGTCACAAGACCTGCCTCTGCCCAGCCTCTGGAAAGAACCTGCATACCTGGGGACAAAAAAGTATCAGCAACGCTTATTGCCGGTGAGGAAAAGCATATCTTCATAAAAGAAGGGACTCTAGACAGACTGACTAAACCTCAGTGGATGAACTTGTACTAAGGGATGTGTGAGAACACTATAGACCGTGACTCAACCAGAAATAACAGAATGCATGAAATTCAGTGTGTGGGGGCCTATAGGAGGGTGACAATGGTGAAGGCAGTATAAAGATGATTAAGATATTCTGTATGAAACACATCAAAATGCAATTTAAAAAATTACAAATAAGTCAGGTATGTAATTGGACTTCAAGTCTGCTCAAGGGAAGGCAACTTATGTGTGACTTTGTAAACATAGTCAAATACAAATGACTGGAGAGATCAGAGATCTTAGAGAAACCCTACATCTGTCACATCCCTAGACAAATGTAATTTCTAACTATATAATAAACATGGATCCTTAAATACACAGAAGTATACCAATCATAACTCATCAAAGAAGCTGTGTTTTTCAAAGACTACTATGGTATTTCACAACTGGCCACACATACAGAATAAATATGTATGAAATATCCACCCCTAAGTGACATCCATAATGGAACCGTTACACTTAAGGCGTAAGGACTATAATGGAGCTAGGGAAAGAGAATACTAATACACCTCTCAACTCATCAGCAAAGTTTCCTCATGCAGCAAAGAGTGCTCAACACATAAGGCTACAACTAGTAATGCATATACAATAATAGACTGCAGAGTGTGTGTGTCTTGACTGGACTCCTATATTAATCTCTATCCACCTAGTGTAAAGGGACCATTGCAGAAGAAGGATTAGAAAGATTGCAGGAGCCTGGGATTATATATGGCCATAAGGAAACAGAGTCTTATGGGTTCCTTGGAACTTGCTCATATGAATCTACAGCATGAACAAGATACACGCACATTCAATCAGGTAAAAAAACACCATAGAACTGGCATCAGGCCCCAAGCTTAATTAGGGAACAGTTGGCAGCTCATAACTACTGGGTGAGGGAGAGTTGATAAGGAATGACACTAGACAGGGTGAACAGCTCCAGTGAATGAACACATACCCTGAAAACCTTGGTAAACAAAATTGAATCAATATGTTTTAATACAGATGACATAATGCATGAAATATGGTATTATTAAAATTTCTCTTGGGAGAGGCAGACCAACATAACCTGCCTCTCTTCCCAGGCCTTGCAACAAACATACAAATTTCTCCACCCATAGGTAGGCAAATTCTAGCTACTTTATATGGGCTTACTAACAGAGCAGTGGATAGGGGCCTACTTACAGAACATGGGTGCCCATTCTCCCCTCCAAAAGTTACATTAGTAAGTCCAGGCGGCTTGGATCTTGCGACTTCCCAGTCAGAGAGGGAAAAAAAGGCCAACCTCCTGGCACCACCAGTTTATACACTTTTAGCCCCTCCTCTCACCCAGGGCCAATAAACAGGGTGGGTGGGCATAGGACTTTCCCAGCTCCTCCTCTTTATGCCAAAGGTGATCCTGCGCAATACCATTCTGGGAGGGGTGTGTGTCCACAGCCCATCAGGCTTTTCCCTCGGAGAACTGATATACTCTACATGTGGTAAGAGGCCGTGGAGAGTACAGACTGTCCACTGTCTCCACTCCTTTTTTGATATATTGCTTGAAACTTGTGCTACAGCATTAAGACAAGAGAAGGAAGTTAAATGATTACTCATTGAAAAGAAGTCAAATAATGGCTTTTTGCAGATGACATGATATTATATCTAAGAAATGACAACAATTCTACCAGAAAACTCCTAGAAATGATTTAGACATTCAGTAAAGTGGCAGGTTACAAATTAATCTATAAGAAAATCAGTATCTCTTCTATATATCAATGACAAGCTATTGAAAAAAGAGTGCAAGGACCCTCCCCAACAAGAGCCTTAAATAAAATAAAATAAAATGTCTCAGAATAAACTTTCCCACAAACATCAAAGATGCCTCCAATAAAAATTTTATACCTTTTAAGAAAGATTGATGAGGACACCAGAAGATGGAAGGACCTCCCATGCTCATGGATTGGAATAATTAATACTGTGAGAATTACTATCCTACCAAAATCAATATACATATTCAATGCAATTCCAATCGAAATCCCCATGATATTCTTTACAGAATTAGAAAAAAAATATTCTAAACTTCACATGGAAGTACAGAAGATCCCAGATAGGCGAAACAACCCTCAGCACAATGAGCAATGGAGGAGGATTACTATACCATATTTCAAACTATATTACAGAACTATAGTCATAAAAATAGGATTATACTGCCACAAAAATATACCCATAGACCAATGGAATATAAAGGAAGACTCAAATAGAAGTACTTGAAATTTCAGCCACCTGATATTTGACAATGGGGCCAGAACACTAATGAGGAATGATAGTATCTTCAGCCAATGGAGCTGGTAAAATGAACTCCACTTACATATAGAAGAATGAAAAAAGACTCTTATTTTTCACCTTCAACAAAAGTCAATGCCAAATGGATCAACGTCCTCAATGTGAAACCTGAAACTCTGAAACTGTTAGAAGAAAACGTTGGCAGTAAACTACAAGATATAGGTGTAGGAAATAATTTTCAAAATTAGACAGCAGTTGCTCAGGTACTAAGGTCAATAATCAAATGTGGAACCTCATTAAACTAAAGAGCTTCTGTAGTACAAAAGATGCAATCAAGGAAGTGAAGAGAAAACCCACAGAATGGGAAGAAATATTCATTAGTGACATATTTGACAGAGGTTTAACATCCTGAGTATATAAAGAACTGAAAATCATAAACAAAAGTTACCCAATTAAAAGATGGGTTAAGGATCCTTCCTACTTTCTGTAGGTTAAGAATGATCAGACCCCTGTATAGGCAGACTAGACCTCAGTGAATGAACCTGCACTGAGGTCATGAAGGAACACTAAGTTTACACAATATCCCTTAATACAAATGAGAAGATATGGATTTCCTTGCATGCCTATGGGGGTGGATTACTGGTGGGGAAGAGAGATAAAGATGATTAAGTCTGATTGAGATGTTCTGTTTGAAACACACATTGAAAAACACAATGATTCAATGAAAAGGTATTTTAGAAACTGAAAAAAAAATGACAAGTAAAATTTAAGGGAGGAAGGGTTACCAAGTTCACCCTTGATGGTACAGTCCATCGTGATGAGGAAATCAAGGCAGCAGGGCCTTGAAGGAACTGGTCACTTCAAACACACAGTTAGAATAAAGAATGAAACAAATGTTTGCATACTGGTCCTTACTTCCTCCTACTTCCCCTTACATAGTACTTGGAGGAAACTACCTGCCACAGTAAAATTATCATCCTACTTCAATTAATGTAATGGAGAAAATCACCCACAGCCAAGCCCAGAGTTCCAAGCTTTGGGTAATTATACATTCTGACAGTTGATAGCACTAACTATCACATTGATTACATTGATTAAGCTGTTTCAAAATGTAGTCTACCTTGTCAAATTTTCTTTGATAAAGAATCATAAGGTTTTATCCCTGGTAGATATATTACACTCCAGGTCATGTTCCACACTTAAAAGTATTTGTGAAATAAAAATTAGACTTGATACGACGAAAAAAAATGCATGAAGTTGTTTATATAGGAATGTTGGAGTGGATGTGAAAAAAGTTGGGGGAAGGGGATATAATCAAAATACATTGTATGAAAATAAAAAATAATTAATAAATGTTTTAAATAAAGCATGTCCACAGAGTCTCAGCATGAAATAAAAAAGATGATGACCAAGGATGAAAAACGGTGACAGAACTTTAGACCTTGTATTTAATATGAAGACCTGTAACCTATGACATTATCTTCATAAATCAGGTAACTTTATGTATTTCATATAATACTCATCAACAAAAGAAATCAGTGTTGAATAAAATGACTAAGGAGACTATGTTTGTATTGGGAATAGTTAATATTGAAGAAATTTAATAATGGTAAGTATAATAATTTTTATCAAAAATATTTAGGATTAGAAGTGTTTAAAAGTTCATATTTTGCAACATTTTATATTATTAATGATACATCTGAGAGATTGTATAAACATATATATTAATGTAAAAATAAATTTCTTCCATATAAAACTTATAAGCATATCTTTGAGTTAATTCACCTGCAGTTTTGTTGAGACATGTGAAGTGAGATCAGACATGATACTTTTCACATGTGGTATCATCTCAGTTCTCCAAAGTTTGTAGACTCTAAACATCTTGGCTTTGAACTGTGGATTGCAAATTCTCTCTATGTACATCATTCTATTTAATTGATAACTATAAGAAGAAGAGTAAGTATTCCTTACCATTGAACCATCTCTTCAGGCATAACAAATAAGTTATTTTTAAATGGAAACGAATATTTTATAGATATACACAATTCAACAGCAATATCTAAGAGCCAAAACTGAATCCACAAACATAAATTGAATAAATATGTATGCTGACATAATTCACTTATTCAAAATAGAAGCAACGTGTTTCCCACAATGACAAGTTCAAACACTTGGGTAAAGTTGTTCTAATCTATTTCGTGACTCATGGATTATTCTATAGTTGTTCATTAAAAAAATACTTTGTAATATCTGAATCCACAGGGCATGAGTACTATATGATATTAAATTACATTTAAGAATATTTACTTCCTTTATCTGCTAATAAATAGGAAAAGAAAAATAAAAATTTAAAGAGAGACACCATATATGTATTTCTCAGGGGGTTTAGATTAGTGTATGTGTGTGTGTGTGTGTGTGTGTGTGTGTGTGTATCTGTGGGCTGTGAGGCAAGAAGTACAGTGCCAGACAGGAGATATCTCCATTCCAGTGGTTGTTCAGTGTAGACGAAGCCACATCCAAAATAAACCAGACTATAGGTGGAGTTTTTGGTTATCTCCCAGTTCTTGAAGGTAAGTCCCTTAAAGACAGGACATACTTCTGACACAGGACTTGAAACAATGGAGCTGGAATTGAACTGGAAGCCTTCTACTTGAAGACTATCTCTCTTAGTTGTAGAGAATATTATGCAAGTTGATAATTGAGAAAATAAATCAATGGTTCAACCCAGTCCTGAAACCTAATAGCCATTACTCTGGTACATCAAACTACCTCTATTGGTGTAAGAGTGGCACTGTAAATTGGGGAGTAATCTGCAGCTATCTAATTGGACCTAAAAACCTCACAATGGGAGTGAACTCATGGATTGCACTTCATAGCCAAATATACATGGCTGCAGATGTCATAGATCCAAAAACACAAACAAACAAACAAAAAAACAAAACCCAAACCAAACCAAAAAAAAAAACCCTGTCTCTAGACAAATGAAATTTCTTACCATATCTTAAATAAGAATCTTTATATTTACAGAAAAATATACAGTACACCATTCATTAAAGAAGGTACTTTTTGTAATAGACGTAGGCTACTGAACAGTTCTTCAGATGGTCACACACAGAGAATATAGATTTGAGAGACACCCAACCCTAGGTGACATATCTGTGATGAAGCTTCCTCACCTAAGGACCATGGATAATAGTGAACCAGGGAAAGGGAGTAGAGAGAATAGTAATACATCCCTCCACTCTCACAAGAGAAGCTTCCCTACACAACAGAGTGCAATACACACAATGCCACAACTGCTAAATTTTAGGGAATAAGAGACTGCAGAGTGAGTGTCCTTGGATAAGGACTCCGATATTGTACTTCACCCACCCATGGCTTAGGGACCAATGCAGAAAAGAAAGATTGTATGAACACAGGAAACAGATACTTCAGGTCACTGGAAACTTACTCATGTGAACTTGGGGCAATAATGGCATCAAGCACAAGACCCATGCCGACTCAATCAAAGGCCTAGAGTGTAGGGAGGGAAATGTGTGGAGGATTGACCCTAGCCTGAGAATTGCTGATGATTGATTACTGCTGAGTAAAGGAATGGAGACCTTCCTTAATATCTCTAGATAGGTTGAATAGACTCCAGTGGATAAACTTGCACCAAAGAAGATGTGGGTAATATGTTTCACTGGATAAGACTTCACATGTATGGCAGAATGTAAGAGATCAAATGTAGGAGGGGTGGGGCCTTCAGATGGAGGAGGGATTCTAAATTTGATTAAGAATTATTGTATTAAATGTACAAAAACCAATGAAAATTGTACAAAGTTTTATATATATATGAAAAAAAGCCACATGGAAACCAAAAACTTTTAATGAGGTAGGCAAAAAAACTGTAAAGAAAAATTCTTTGAATTACAGATATTTATTTCCAAACTGTTCTTAACTACCCAGAGGTATTACAATTCATGTCAAGTAGATATAGAAATGTATATAGTTAAGAACTAGATATTCTCATGAGTAATGCAAGGAACACAAACATTTCATCATCCCTTATGTATTTCTTCATTAAATATGTATTTGCTAAGCTTTTTGTTCACTTGGTATGTTTGAAAGTTACAGGTTAAAAGATGGACCAAGGACTGGACAGTAGGCTCAGCAGATAAGTGCACTGTGTACTATTGCAGAAAAGCTGGGTTTGGTTCCCAGGAACCACCTGTGGGCTAGCAACCATTCATAAATTTCAGTTCCAGGGTCTCTAATACCCTTTTCTGTTTCTGAATGAATGACACACACAGGTGAACTTTTAAACATGGAATCAAAACACTCATCAATATAAAATTAAAATAAATAATTAAAATAAGTAAGTAAAAATAAAAGATAAAAGATTTGCAAATAAGAAAATCATATTTTATGTGGAACTGTCTTTTGAATATATTTAATCTTAATTTATTTAACCTTAATATCATACTTGAAAACTTTTCCAGGTTTACAACTTAGTAGTATTCATACTTGTCTATCTAACCAACATGATTTCTCCATAATTTCTTCTCTCATCTTGCTTAAAATAGCACAGTCATTCTCATCCATCATCTTCTTATTAACTCACACTCCAACATTAAATGAATGGTGATCTATGCATTTTCATTAGGATGACTTGGCATCATCCCATTCGTATGGTTTGGAAAATATTAAGAAAAATCTAAATTATCGGGTAAATGTATTCAGAAACATTCACATTAAAGCATTACTCTCTTCCACAAAAGTCTCAACTTCTAATACCCGAATTATTTAGACTAAGAAGAAAGGAAATGTTGGAATAGAAATATAGTACATGAAGTTTCAAATAAAAAAAAATTACCAAGAAATAACCTACCTCATAATTCTTTGAAATCTGAGACAGTATCTCACAAAGTCTTTGCTGAAAAGTAATAATTCTTAGTGAGTTAAGTAGTTGATTTCATAGTGAAAATGTTTAGTAAGTTGACAATAAGTACATTTTCATGGTACTATTTTCTGGAAGATAGCAAAGTAAGTTAAATGAAGGTGGAACAGCAGGTAATATTACCTTAGAAAGAGTACACTGTCCATCATAGCTCCAGGGAGTCACAGAAATTTCTACTTATTTGATTTTACTAATGTTTTATGCACTTATGTTTACAGGATACATTAAGATTCTGGATGAAGAAGACCATTTCTTTTATGCATATGTAGTAAAACGGCATTTTTTTTTAAGACAAAGAAAGTACCCACAACTGTCTTAGCCAAAGTTAAAGATATTCATTTAAATCTGACCTGTATAGCAGTAATGTTAAAAGTTATATTACAAATATGTAATGTGATATGCAATTCTACAATTCTTGCATCGCCCAACTAAAGGAGAAACAATGTATTTATTGCTTTTCTGTTGCTGTGATAAAATACCATTACCAAAACCAACACAAGGAAAAGTTTATTTTGGTTTATAGGTCCAGTGCGTTAAATGCCCTTAATAATCAGAAGGCCTGGCAGAAGAACCAGGATCTGGGAGATCATATCTTTATCCTACAGGAAGTGAAACAGCAAGCAGGAAGTGGGACAATGTTGCAAACCACCAAAACTTGTGTTCAGAGATATACTTTTCCATCAAAGCTAAAGAGCACCATCAACTGAGGTCCAAGTGTTCAAATACAATATGTGAGTCTATGAAGGACATTTCTTATTCAAAGCACAATTTAGCTCTTGAGCTCCACCTTCAATGATCAAAGGTAATCCAAATGGTCCTCAGTCCAAATTTGCAAGTTCCGGTAACCTTTAAATTTTTCAACACTTTTCAAAAGTTCAGTTTCTTTTGAATCTCAAGGTAATCTCTCAAAAATTACTTTATGTAAAATAAATGTAGTTAATTTCCCTCATACAAAGATATAGAACATGTATTTCCACTTTAAAAGGAAGGAATTGAGAGAAATTGGGAAAAAGTTTAACCATATAGAGCCTATAGGAGGTTTTTCTTATTCAAACCACAACAATTAAAACTATGAGAACTTAGAATGTAAAGGTCTTCAGGACTGGAGAAATGCGCAATAGATAAGAGGTGCTGACTGTTCAAGCTTAAGGACCTGAAGCTAGAAACATAGCGTCCACATTTAAAAAAACGACAGCAAACAGAGAAATAAAATAAAATTGTGTAGTCATATGCATTCCTTTGGCCTATAGAGTGGAAATTGGAAACAGGAGACTTGCTGAGGCTCATGGGCTACCAGTCGAGCTCCAGCTTCAGAAAGGCTGTCTTAAAAGGCTGTCTCAATAGGCAGGGCTCAGACTCCTCACATCCTCTTTCGGCTTCAGGACACATAGGCATACATCAAACACACACACACACACACACACACACACACTCTCTCTCATACAACACAAACACTGAGAAAACTGATCAAAGTAACACTTTTTAAACAATAAATTTGTGGGTTTAATTTAAGCTTAGACATAGGCAAAATTCATAAATGTATTTATCTTAAAATAATATATTCATATTTTAGTCAAAGGATTTAATTTTATGTCCCTGATTTGTCAATTTCTGTTAAATGTCACTCAAATGAGTGTAGAAAAAAGTTCACCATAATTCATACCTTCTCTTCTTTGTTTCAGTAGAGAAATTCTTATTTCAACATAATCCCTATAAAAAGCATGAAAGAATACTCTTGAGTTTTTACTTCCAAGTGAAGTTATTGAAGCACTAACTGCATGAAAACCTGCAACAGAGAACAATGAGAGAAATGTAAGGTGTAGACTCACATATTCTTCAGTGTGGCTTCATGTACAGTGCCATGCACAGAAATGCCCATTAAGGGTTTGACTCCTCTTTCATTCATTCAATCATTTTAATCGATTTTTCCTTGATCAATTATAATACCCTAAAGATTCACTCACGGATTCTTAAAAAATATATTTAGTATGCAGTTAGTAAAGAGTATTTAAAAAGTTGAATCTGAAAATATTTATCTCATTGCAACCATTTTCTCTGTATTGAATAAATTCCATGCTAAAGGTCATTGTTAAGGTAAGCATATGTAAAATGCAAGAGAAACAGATGAAGAGGCTGTCTCTCAGAAATCCAAGTATGTTAGAACATCTGTGCCTGTTTCAATATTCTGAATATTATAATAATTGCCAAGTTTCCTCCCCATTGGAGAACAGTAAAAAGACTCACTTGGCTTTTTTCAGACTTTTTTTTTTTTAAGGTGAGAAATCCTCTCTTAGGATTTCTATCTCAATTTCTCTTCTACAATCTGACAAGCCTGAATTGATAGTTGAATAACTCAATTAAGTTTTTTTTCAGTTTCTCTCCCACTGCCTGAATATTATATAAATGATTCCTATTAAATATCTGAGAAAAGTGAAATGACTTTGTGAGAGATGAACCTTTGATAGCTAGGGATTAACTTTTCTGTATTTGCCCATGGAAGGTCCCTTTTGATTCTTTATAACTGGGTTCTAATGATATAGAAACTCCATTTATCATGGTACATTAATTAGATGCGCTATACTCCCTAAGATAAAATGCACAATAAAATTGTAAAGCCAGATGAAACAACCCTTCCTCTTGAGTATGTCAGCCTCCAGGTTATTCAAACACAAAGTGCACATTTTCTGCCTTTTCTTAAATTTAGTAAGATAGTGTTACCTTTTACACATAGCAAAATTTCTTTTATATTCTTCCAAGTTTTAGTACCTCCCTAATTTTTCAGATTTTAAAAATACTACTTAGTTCATTATAAAGCATATAAGTATGCTGAGTTCTGGAAATTTAGTGCTTTTTCTTTCTGTCCTTTCAGTACAAAGTCATAGCAAGAAAGCTGAGTCCTTTGAGATCCCATGTCCCAAATATTTTGCTGATTTCACAGATCACAGTCAATTAATTTCAACTTCTCTCTGGATAGTTCATCTATATCAGAGTTATTCTGTCTTCTCCAATATTTTCTCATTTAGACTTCAGAGATTTAATAACAAATACAAGATATTCAGGTTTTTGCATAATTTCTCTCTGGCTCCTCTTTTAATTATGTGTCCAGAAGAAGATGCCAGCTAGGCACATGCCTTTGGTCCTAGCACTAGGGAAGCAGAGGGATCTCTGTGAGATCAAGACCAGCCTGATCTACATAGTTAGTGCCAGGGCAACTGGGACTACAAAAAGACCCTTTTTCAAAAATAACAACAACAACAACAAATATATATATGAGAAAAAGAAAATGTTCCTGAGTCAGGATCTAGGAAAACTACACTTTAAGTGTAATTGTGCCACAACATGATGTTGTACATTATGTATACTTTTTCTCTATAGTTTATTTAAGAATATAGAACTTCAGTGTTTCTAAGCTTTACCAACTCATGTAATTATATATATGAAATTACTTTTTATGGAATTTTAATTTATTCATTTTAATAATCTGAATAATGGAGAGCCCTCCATTCCCTGATCTGAAATACTCTAGTTTTAAGTCATCTCTTCCATCTTCAAACAAGAGAAAAACTGAACCATCAGAAACTCTTCCTATTTTTATTGTAGTAATGATGCTACAGGAAAAACTACTGTCATCAAACTAGAGAGACATCTTTAGCAGAACTATACTTTAATGGTCACTGATGTTTACATTCAAATCCAACAGTGGGCATTTTTTTTTCAATAATTGACAAATTATTGTAGGATCTATCATGTCTAGTAGAAATATTTAAATTCTTAGGGGACTCAGTTTTAGAGTTACCCTTAAACTTTCTATAATCAAGTCTAAGGAGACTGAGATTTCTATTTGCAAAATATTAGGAAAAATCATTTCATGTTCCAAACAAAACAAAGAAAGAACTTACTCAAAATATTTATATTTATGATTTTTCATTAGCAATGTCAATCATAAATGAGCATATTTTAGAGGAAACAGCATGCTTCAGATTTTATCAGATGATAAGCCAGCCTTCCAATGATAAGCCAGCCTTCCTCCTCTCCCTGTTTTGACTTGGTAGAAGGAAGAGTGACAGCTTTGACTCATATAAATCTTAAGACTTTGTAACAAAACAATGCAATGCATTTTTTTTCTCACATCTTTTCAGGATGTCAGCAGTGGAAAAGCACTCAAAGTTTCAAATTTTATAAAAGGAACATATGTAGAAACCTGAATCAACTAAAAGAAAGAAAAAAAATACTTCCTATATAACTGTAGCAAAAGTAAACAAAGCCCAAGTCCTTGCCAAATAATAAAGACCTCATTCTAAATCTTATCTATAGCATACTTTTCTTCAGAATTTAAAAAGCACAGTAAAAGAAAACTAAAAACTTCACATACATACAAAAACTAATAAAAAAAGTTCAAACAAACAAAAATCAAAACAAGAGAATCAGGCTGAGGATATAGCAAAGTTCAGAATTCTATTGAGATATGATGGAGACTTTGGAATTATCACACAACAAACTTAAAACAAATATGTTGAATATGCAAATAGCTCTAATACAACAGTAGATAATGAAGAGCAGATGGATGAATTAAACTGGGAAATGGAAATTCAAACAATGAGAAGTAAAACCTAGAAATGAAAAACACGGTGCCAGAATTGAAGAATGCTTTCATTTGCTCATCAGTAAAAGTATGGTCAAGAAAGACTTAGGGAAATTAGAAATATAGAATAAAACAAAGATTAAAATTCAAAGAGAATTTAAAGGAGGGTTAGATGAAGAAATTTGATAAACTATAAACCTTATAAAATATATAAAACAAATTCCACAGAAGAAAACACAAAATAGCAGAACTGATCAGTAAATAATTTCCCCAAATTTGCAATAGATAAAAAATACTGATCCAGAAATGTTCTTGCCCAGCAAGCAAGAAAAATTCCAAATATCCCATGCTTAGACATGAAATATTTAAATTGCATAAAATGTAATGCACAAAAAAATATCTTGAAGATGACAATGGAAACAATTTACATACTGAAGAAGAAGTGAAGAATTGCATAAGACATCTAGTACAAAAGACTGTTGACGGAAATATTTGTATTTAGAAAAATCATTTTATTTATTTTTATTTTATATATATGAGTATATTTCCTTTATGTATGCAAGTGCACCCACATCACTCAGTGCCTGCAGAGATCCGAGGAAGGCATTGGATCCTCTGGAATTGTAGTTATGGATGGTTGTTAGCCTCCATGTGGTGCTGGCAACCAAACCTGGGTCCTCCTCAAAAGCAGTCAGTACTTTTAACTGCTAAGTCATTACTTAGCCATCAAATATTTATGTAGCTTTGGATCTACTTTTATTCTTTCAATTATGAGTATCTATCTGTATCTGCGTGTGTATATGAGCACATGAAACACAAGTGCAGGTGCCTGTGAAGTCCAGAAGATGGTATTAAATCTCCAGGAAGTAGAACTGCAGGTGGCTGAGAACCGCCCTATGACATGTATGCTGGGAAGTGAATTAAATTCCTATTCAAAAACGGTACCTGCTCCTAGCCACTGTGATATCTCTCCAGGCCTAATAGTTACAGGTTTGAAATAAAACAACTACAACAACAAACCCTAGAGATTCTACTCAGTCAAAGATCCTTCAAAAGAGGAAAACCTAATTCATTTTGAGTTAAAGAAAAATCTCAGAACAGAGGAAATTAAAGTTGAATTAAGTTGTTTGCTGTTGTTGTTTTTAAAACTGAATAATCCTAAAATATTTTGAGATGAGCAGCATATGCATGAAAAGTCATAATACTGACAGATGGTCATAATACTGACTGAACTTGGATCACAAAAGTAAGCAACACTGACAATGGAAAAAAATCAAATGGGAAAGAGAGTGCTGATCGGGATGGGATGAAAATTATAAAGGCAGGGGAAGGTTGGACCAAAAATTACTGTAGACATATATAAAATTGCCAGAGAATAAGCTTAATTAATAAAAACATAGATTCATATAGGAAGTGAACTATGGTACCGTTATAAAGATGGAAGGGACTCCTGCAGCTCTGGCCAAAAAGGAGTTGTTAGCAAATGCAGAGGCCAGAGGTAACATGAGGACAGGCAGAGCCTGGAGGGTTTTGATAAACTTTAATAATACTAAATAATCACTCCTTAAAGTGTGCCATGGGAATATATATAATATATTCATAATCACTATTATAATATATAAAATCTAAATAATAATGATGTATCATTGACATTAGTGTGGGGACTTTTGCTTTCTTTCCTTGAGACAGCATCTTCTTAGAGCCCAACTGAACTGCAACTTGCTATGCATACCAGAGTGGCCTTGATCTCACAGAAGTCCACCTGCCTCTGCCTCTTGAGTTCTGGAATTAAAGCCATGAACATTTCTATGTTAAAATAAATAAAAAATTATTAAAATATTTAAAAGTTAAAAAAGGAAAAAGATGTAAAAACTGAAAATGTATTTTAAAATTAAATGAAAGTGTAAACAAAGTACAAATCTATGTGCTGTAACACAGTGTTTAGAGGGAAAATTTAAATACACACAGACATATCAGTGAGAACAAAAATGTAAATATCAATAATTTGAGCTCCCATATTATAAACGTGTAACCAAGTTTATTGAAAGCAAGTAGGGAATAATTTTGCATAATCTGAACAACATTTCCTTTCCTTCATGAATCTTCCTCCTCTGTGGGCTCTCATAACCACGTTTCTACTCTGATTCCATGAGATCAATTTTTTCAGATTCTGCGTTTATTTATGCTGTGATGGATTTGAGAATTAGGTCAATGTACACTTACTGTAATACATTGCGGTAATCTTCATTGTCAAAACCATTGAGAATCACCACTAAACCCACTTCTGGGAGTATCTATGAAGATATTTTCAGAAAAAGATTAATAGAGGAGTAAACACCAAACCTAATGTATATAGTGTACTCCCATGGGATAGGGTCTTGGCCAAAATAAAAGTGAGAACACCAGCTGAGCAGTAGCATTTATTTCTCCCTTCTTCCTTCCTGGTGATATGGTGAGATCAACTACTACAGGTTTCTATCATTATAACGCCCCTGCTGTGATTACTATACCCTCAAAGTGTGATCTGATATAATAAGATACAATCTGATATAATAAAAAAATACTCCCACTTCCTAAGATTCCTTTCACTAAATATTATCTCATCCATGCGGAAAGTAACCAATATATATATAGGACACATTAAATTGTGTTCCATAATTGCACATAAATATTTTAGTAAAAAAAAGCTATCAGTGAAAAAAATCAAAGCTGAAATCACAGAAATTGAAAGCATGAAAATAGAGAAAATCAAAAGGAGCCAAAGTTTATTCTGTGAAAAGCTCAAAAATTTAATCAACCTTTAACTTAATTAACTAAAAAAAATTTTGAGAAACTCCAACTCATTAGTACAAAAAAAATGAAAACTCAGGAAGTGATGGATCAAGCTGAAATCACCCCTTGGAAAGGTGAAGCAGGCATACTGATAATAACTCAAAGAAAACTGTTGATTGGAGCCTTGGAAAGAATAGGCTCTGCCACCAATAATCTTTGAAATGAAGAACAAAAGCAAACTTGAAGAGGGGCTATCACTGTTGATTCTGTGATCATCAAATGGGACAAATTCATAGCTACACATTTAATACTTTGGTGAAATATACTCATCTATTAAAACACTCAATCTACCAAATCTCATAAAAGGACAAATAATTAATCTGAATAGATCTATGTTAAAGTAAATAAATCGTTATTTAATGATTTTCCAAACAGCAATCCAGCAGGCCCAAATGAAAAAGAAGAAACCATAATTTAAACACTGTATAAAAATTGATTGAAGTCTAAAGAAAGCATTGCATAAAAACAGGATATTAATCATAAGCACACTGAGGATGGGGTAGGAGGGGATCCTATAGGAACATTCCATTTTTTTACTCATTTTTACTGTAAACATAACTGTCTAAAAACATAGCTCATTTACTTCAAGCATTAATATATTGTTGAGGCTTGAAATAGTTATTTAATGACTATCATATTCATAAAATAAATTTGTAACTTTTATTTATAAATCTATTAAAGTTAATAGATGCCTGAGTGATCATTTTAAATTAACTTAAAATAATCCATTGTCTAACTTTTGTTTCTGAACAAAGTTCTAAAATGGGTAAAAATTCTTAGCTCCATTTCCAAAAGTAGGAAAATGAGAATCAGAGTTATTTGGAACAGGGAATGCATTTTTCTTTAACAGAATTTCAGAGATGAGGCAGTCTCAAGTTCTCCTTTTCATGATGTTACAGCAATACGGATTCACATCACCCACAGAACGATGGAATTTTCTCTGAGGTCCAACGAGGTGTCATATAAATTGATTTCTACATTATTTTCTATTCGACTTGGTAAAATATCAGTTAAGAACATTACAAAATATTCTGTTTCATAGTACTTTCAAATTATATCCTACTGTATTATATCCTATATGTATTGTATGTACTGTTTGTCTCATTAAAAATGCACTAGCTCCTTGTGTGATAACCTATAACATTTTATGAGGATTTTGTATTTAATGCTATTGTCTATAGTTTATTTGCTCTGGATTTCTAAATCCATACCATTTCAAATTCCTTCCTCCACACTAATGTGTGTGTAGTACATTTTTATTTGTGCGTTTGTGTTTGTGTGTGTGTGTGTGTGTGTGTGTGTGTTTCCTTTCAAAGTAAGAAAGGAAGGTAAGACTACAAAAAAAAGTCTCCACTTATGTCACCAAACAGAATGAAATGAGAGGACTGGTAATTCTTCTCCTTTAAAAAAATATTTTGTTTATTGTTTCAATTGTATGTGTATGAGTTTCCTGCCTGCTGCAGGTAAGTGCATCCATGACGTGCAGTGCTCACAAAAGTCAGAAGAAGGTGTCAGTTCTCCTGGAACTGGAGTTATGGACAGTTGCAAACCGACATGCTCGAGCTAGAAATCGAACCTGTGTACTCTGCGGGAGCAGTCAGTGTCCTTAACTGTCGAACCATCTCTCTAGCCCTGACGAATACTAAATCTAATGGCACTTTGAAATCCTAGTCTGTATATGCCAGATGCATTTTCAAGTGGGTAAGTTTCCATTTCTTTCCTTAGTATTTTGCTCCAGGGAACCCAGTGGAATTGGGTTTATCATTTTTTACACTTTGCAAATGAGAGATCCAAAACACAACAGTTTTATATTACATGTGACACTCAGGTAGAAGCTATGTTGCACTTGAATCCCAGAGGGTGTGGTCCTGCACACTGCTGCAAATAAACAAACTATGAAGTAACACAACGATTATCTTATATTTATTTGAAAGAAAACATGGTACACATCTTCCAAATATGTGTTTGTTATCCTCTAGTTACTATTTTCATACTATTAGTTTGAAAAATCAAACTAATGAACCAATATAAAACCTTAGTTAAAAACAGGAAATAATATTTAAATATTCACTGCATTTTACTTTGTGATAGAGGTGAATTTACTTTGAAGTGCAATAGAAACCAAATACTGGAATGGATGTATAGGAAGAACTATATAATGAATGTGATAAATTATAGAATTTATCAGAACATTCATAATTGTTAAATACTAAAGATCTTAAGTAGCAATTTAGCATCTGTCAAATAAAATAAAAAAGAAATTGTTTTCATTTGTGGTATAGGTTTGTTCAGCATAAAGTTATAACTATGAATGTGACTGTTGTGATAATAATTTTACATAAAGCCAAGATCAAAGAATAATACCTCAGGTAGCTTACATTAACCGGATAAGAAATTATAACAAATAACTTCATGTCAAGACTACAGTGTTGTAATGATTTTAAATTAGAACACAACATTTCTTGGATAGGTCGGTCATTTAACATTTTTAGGATCTGTCAATAAGAGCCCTTTTGGTATAAAACAGCCTATTTATTTTGATTACAACAAAAATCTCCCACTGAAACAGAGGCCAACAATAACACTTGACTAACCAAATGTCCAGCAAATAACTACAGAAATGGATGATTCATATGGGAAAATAATGATGTGAAAATGTTCACGATTCTTTCAAAATACATATACAACTTTCAGAAATAAAATATTACAAATTTAGGTAGGATTAGTTTGACTAAAGACTCGAGTATTTATTCTTACCGTTGTACTCTATTTGCATTAGAGAAAGTGTAGGTTCTGCTTTCACAGAAAATATTTCTAAGTCAATCTTTCAGAATTGGTCATGTATAGGATAATATTTAAAGAGAAGACATCTTGCTGTCCTATATAGGAGAAAAGATGGCTACAGTTGAGTTGATTTGTTGTCATGATGACAGAAGCTCACACTTCACCATATGTGTGTGTGTGTAATATCACCATAACCAGAAGTTTAAAAATATTTTTGTTCACTTCCTCTAGTTCTATCAAATCTATCAAATCCATCTATTGTTTTAATGTTTAACCAAGTCCCTTTAATTCTTAAAATAATTTCAACTTTAGAAAAATATCTTTGATAACTTATAATTTAATGTCAGGTTAATTCAAAGGGAAATCTTAATAGCGCATATCAGAGTGGCTTCAGAATCAAGAAATAATATATACTGTGGGAAATATGCACACATATTTAAGCAAAAATCAACACATATATGACAAAAATCCTAGAATTTTCATCATAATTTTAAGTAATCATTCATTTTACAAAGTGTCTTGTGATACAGCGTGGTTGGCTTGGAATTCACTATGCACCACACATGGGACATAAGTCCACAGTCCTCCGACCTCGCTTACCCTCCCAAATGCTGAGATGTGGACATGTTCTACCATGCCTGCCTCTTCATGATTGGATTAGTGAAACGTAATGTCCTAGCCTGTATATTTAAATAGGAATGCCAATAGAAATCTGGAAATTGTCAAGGGACCATAGAGTTAAGAGAAAATTCAAAGGAAAAGAGGACAAACACATGTGAAGTTCTTGAGAATGGGGGAATACTGAACAGCAAAGGTTAATTTGGAAGTGGGATGGGAGCCAAGCTAAGCACGGCAGTAGGGAAAGCCATAACCAACATGAAAGACATTTGAAAATGTGATATGCAAACCTGTACTGTAGAAACTTCCTAAAATATCTACGTACACATGTAGAAAGAAATGTCAATGAAGCTACCCTACAACTGGGAACAACACTTCTCCCAGACATCAGTCTATTAAATAAAAGACCCAGTGCCAAGCTCAGGTTACCTCTTTTAAGTTGTTGGTCAGCAGAGTATCATAGACCTAAAACATAGCAAGTTTTGATTATTACTCTTGGCTACCCTCCAGAACTTCATTGTAAGTTCCTATTGCTGAACATTCCACAGACAGGAGTCATTGAGCAAGGAGAACTCCAGCTGGCACTGACCTGGAAGCCCCACGCCTAACAGCTAGCTTTTGTAGTGCTGGAAGTTCTAGGTGTATTACCAGGGCATGGAAATTCATCAAAATTTTTACACAGCTGTGAACTCTTTGAGCTAAATTAACTACTGGTCTGGCATATATACCCAGTGGCACAATAGTGCAACGACTGTTATGAGTGTAACCAACAACTTTCCAATCAGGTTTGAGGCCTGCTCCACCATACTGAACTCATGTCTGATACCTCTAACCTGGCTATAAACTTGTGACTGGCTAGGTCATAGGCTCTAGGGGAGAACCTAATACTTGTGTACTGATATATGGACAAAGTATTATGTCTTCTATGTTCCTCTTTGTATACCTATAGTTTATATCTCTAAAAACTCATTAAAGAAGCTATTTTTCAAGAGATAGTTATTAGAACAGAAACTACAACTAGGAAATATACAGAGAATATGAGACAGAGTGCTCAGCTCTAAATAGGACATCAATACCCCTCAACTCAAATATTAAAGATCAAAGCAAAGGGAAGCAGACATATTGTAAATGCCAGAAATAGTGCATGTTTTCAACAAAACAGCATTTGACAGATGGCAGAGTTTTACACACAAGAACTCACAGTGACTGTGAATGCTTGTATAAGAAATGCACAAGTTCAAGCCAGCCAAAATCTCAGCATGTATTGGGGAGGGGACAGGGAACCTCACCACTAGCTAAGGAGCTAATGACAAGGGATGACTGCTGGGAGAGGGAAGCTAATTTTCTTCAGGGACGTAGCTCCTGATAGGCTAACTGAGCTCCAGCAGATAGTGCTACATACACACATACATACATACATACATACATACATAGAAGAAGCACTAAGTGGACTTAGTAGGTTTTAAAAAAATCAGCACATGAATTTTGGAGAGGAAACTGGTGGAGGACATATGTGAGAAATTGGAGGGAAGGGAACATGTGATGAATTTGAATTAAAAAAACATAAATATTCATGTTTGAAGCTCTCAAGCAATACTTTTTTTAAAGTATTTTTAAGAAGGATAGTACTAAGAAACAAGATTCAAAATTAGTGTTTATTTCCTTTGATTTCAGTGCAAGTATCATAAAAATAAATCTAATTCTTTTTGTACTTCAAGTAGAAAATGTATTGTTATTAGTAGATATGTACTTATATTTTGAAGGAAAACTTTGTTCCATAATGTACTTCTTTTTTTATTATTGTGATGAAAAGATATTTGAAACTAGGAAATTTAGAAAAGAAGAAATCCTTTCCTAGTTATGTAGGTAGGAAATCTAAGGCTAAGCAACTCTATTTCTGTTCATCATATGGCAGATCATATCATGATGAGAGCACAGAGGTGACATCATATGTTAAGACTGGATGTCAGGACCAGATATAGTCTTCTTACAACAACTAGCATTCATTAAAACTGACAGGGTTCCAAATGAGAACAGCACTAAATAATCACTGATCAGCATACAAATTATCTCAAGAATTTCTTTAAATAACACATTTTTAAAGATTCCCCAGTTTTTCAAATTCTATATACTAAGGGTCAAGCTTTCAATACAGGAGCCTTTGTTTCAAGCCATAACCAAAACCTAAAAAAAAAACTAAACCCTATTATAATCTTCATGTGTAATAACAAATCAAAAGCAATTGTTATTATCCAGAGAATTACAGGGTTTTCTCATCATTGTGCTTGATATCCTTTGTGTATTTTCCTGAATATATTCAGTTTAAAAACAAAAAACAAAAAAACATGAGTTTCAAGTTGCTTTTTTTGTAAATATGAAGGGCCAACTCTTCTGAGAAACTACAAGTCTGAAGATGGACAAAAATACGTTATTATTATTCATTATTAGTTATACTAAATGCAATCATCACTGAATTGCATCTCAGTACTTCTCAACTCATCTCTGGGGACCCAGACGAGTGATGATGAATATACAAATGAGTAGGGAGTGTCTGAGACTCTGGTGTGCAGGTCAGCATAGCTACAAGGTTGACCTGCTGAGAGCGAGCTTGAGAATCTTCAGACTCAGGCAATCTTTATACTCCCTTCTTTATTTAAGTTCAAGAAAACGAACGATTGAGGTAACAGCAGAATTTATCCTCATTTTACTCACCTGAAACTTTGATAAGAGTTTCATTAGTAAGTGTTAAACTTTATTTCATATTTCTGCTGTAAGTGTACTAAGTTAACATATAAAACATTATATTATTATGTTTCGTTTTAAAAAGACAGCTAATTTAACACACAGAAGTTGATTCTCTTTCTCAAAGCTGCGTAAATAATGAGAGGATCATTTAACCCAGGGGGGTCTTTTTCAAGAGCTAGTAGGGAAGAGGTAAAGAAAATTACACCACTCGGTTTTTATGACTGTGGCTCTGTAATATAGACTGAGGTCTGGTATGGTAATCCCCCCAACATTGATCTTTGCACTCAGGGTTGCTTTCGTTATCCAGTGTCTTTTGTCTTCCTATATAAATTTTAGGATGGATTTTTCTATTTCTATGAAGAATGTCCTCGGGAATTGTATTGGAATTGCAGTACATCTGTAATTGGTTTTGGTAGGATGGTCATTTCACTGTGTTGATTTAAACAATCCGTGAGCATGGGTAGATTTTCCCTGTGTCTTCCTCAGTCTCTTTCTTCAAAGATTTAAAGTTTTCATTGAAGGGGTCAAAAAGATGATTCAGTGGTGAAAAACACTAGATGTTCTTGCAGAGGACCCAGGCCCCTTTCCCAGTACCACATAGTGGCTAAAAAAAATCTGTAACCTCAGTTCTAGGTGATCTGATATCCTCTTCTGAACTTCGAGTACACTGCACCCCACAAGTGCACTAACATACATGCAGGCAATTCACTCAAACACATAAAGATTAAAATTAAAAACAACAAAGCATTTTAACATTTTTGTTAGTAAGTCTTTAAAGTGATTAGTTAGGTTGATCCCTAGACATTTTTTTTTGAGGTTACTGTGAATGGAAGTGTTTCCCAACCTTTTCCCTGACATTTTCTTATTTGTATATAGAAATGCCACTGATTATTTTAGATTGGTTTATAAGCTGCCACTTTGCTGAACATGTTGATCATTTAGAGAATTTTCTCAATAACTTTATAATATCATATCATCTGTAGTGAAAGTAATTTGAATTCTTTCCCAAATAGTATTCCTTTAATTTCCATCACTTGTCTTACTGCTCTAGCTAGAATTTCAAATACTGTATAAAAACAGTATGGTTTGGCACAAAGACAGACTTGTAGATCGATGGAACAAATTAAAAGACCTAAACATAGTTACAGCTACCTGATGTCTGATAAAGGTGCCACTGGAGGAAAGACCACATCTTCAACCAAAGGTGCTGGCAAAATTTGATCTCTATGTGTAGAAGAATGAAATTAGACCCATCCATATCATGTGCATAGAAGTCATCTAAAAATATATCAAAGACCTCATTGTGAAGCCTGAAATGCTGAAATGTTAGAAGAATAACATAGGTAGTACTTTAACAGATATAGGTGCAAGAAAGGACTTTCTAAATCAGCTATCTGTCCTCATTAAACCAAAAAAGAATCTGTATTGCAAAGGAAACAAACAATAAAGTGAAGAGGAGGCCTACAAAGTGTGAGAAAATCTTCAGCAGTTATTCATCCAAGAGAAATGAAACCACAGTGGAAATCTGTATGGAGAGCTCTAAAAAAAAAAAACTAAAAACAAATCACTGTATGATATTGTCATACCACTCCTTTACACATACTGAAGGGACTCATATTACCACAGAGATAGTTGCACAGCCATGTTTGTTGCTGCACTTTACATAATAGCTAAAAATCTGAAACAATCTAAATGATGAATGAGTAAGGAGAATGTGGAACATTACACAAATCGTTCTACTCAGCAGTAACAATAAACAAAATCATGAAATTTGCAGGTAAATGGATGGAATTAGAAACTGTTATGCTAAATAACACAAACACAGAAAAACAAGTGAAATATATATTAGCTTCTGTTTGTGAATCTTAGCTCCAAATCCCTAAATGTGAGTAGATATCCTGATATAACAGCAAGAGTCATGAAAATGAAAATGAACCATGGAGAAAAAGGGTAGAAGTTTGACAGAGGGGGGAGTAGGAGGCAGGTGTTATTAAGAGGAGCAAGGAAAAGGGGTACATTAGTAGAGGGAGTAGGAAAGTTTCTACAAAGAGTGAGAGAAGAGATAAATAACACTTTGATCATATGAAAAACCAGAAGGAAACTTACTGAAAAAAATATATATACAGGAATAAGTACATGTGTATAGCTGAAGGCTGTATATCAAATAACACAGTGTCAGGCAATAGAAACCTCCCTTTGAGTTGTCGGTCGGGGTATTTGAAGTGATTCCCAAAATAACCCAGGCTATTGTTACAACCCTGGTTTCCCTCTCAGAACTTGAAGCAAAACCTTATTGCTGAAACCAGGCCACAATTCAGACTCAGGATTTGGAGCAATCAAGTAGGGACAGACTTGGGGAAAGCATCCTCCCTGAAGACCAGCACTCATGGAATCAAGGATATTTTACAAGTTGACAAAGGAGAAAGCTAAACAGTTCTTCCCCACTGTGCTGCACAGCAAACAGCAACTGGTCCAGCAAACTGTCATTATTGGTGCAATTTATCTTGGGAGTAGTTAACAGCTTTCTAATAGGAACTAAGGCCCATTCAATGGGATGAAACTCATGGATAGTAGTGTTAATATGACTAAGTATATATGACTGGAGCAGTCATAGATCCTAGAGAAAAATCTACTTTTGCCAAATCACTAAACCAATGTAATTCTTTATTCTTAAAATGCATTCTCATATTTACAACAATTGTACCTTTCACTCTTAATCAAAGAAGCTTCTTTTTGCAACAGATGGGCACTGTTACAGAGTTCTAGAGCTGGTAAAATGAAAAGAAACATTGTGAGGATTTTAAACCTAGGTGAGAAATCCTCAATGCGACCTCTACATAGAGAATGAATGCATGTTTCAACTCTTACCATATATATATATTTTATTTATTTGTATTTTATGTGTATGAGTATTGTCTGCATATATGTGAATGCACTCATGCCATGGAATGCCTGTGGAGGTCAGAAGAGGATGTATGATCCCTTGTAACTGGAGTTATAGACAGTTGCTAACTGAACTGTGTGTACTAAGATTTGAATCTGGTACTTTTGCAAGAACAGCCAGTGCTCTTAATGACTGAACCTTCTCTCCAGTCCCCTGAGCTTTTCTAATGAAGCAGATGGTAATTAATATAGACATCCACAATTGGCCAATGTGCAGAGAACAAAAGGCCACAGAGTCATATCCCTCATTTGGAGCACCTGTCTCAAACCTCTACCTCCCAAGGCTCAGAAGTCATCATGGAAGGGTATCCCAAAAGATTCTAAGAGGCAGAGGGGTAGATGACCACAAGGAAACAGTCTTCTAGAAAGCTGGTCATTTACATGTATGAGCTTGTAGCGATGATGACAGCATGGACAAACCCTACACAAACTCCAATCAGACAAATCCCAGCATAGATATGGAGAAGTGGTTAAAAAAATGCAAACCTAACCTAAAGAACTTTTGGCTATTGACTGTTGCTGGGAACAGGAACTTCAGTGTTTTACAGGAATGGGACTCTTGATGGGCCCAATGGATGGACCCACAATTAGGAACATTTGGGGTACAAATAGAAATGTCATGTCCATTTTACATATATAAGAGAATACATTATATTTGGTGGGGAGTGGAGGAGGAGGTATAGAGGGAGGATCTAATTATTAGCAAATTTTATTGAATGAAAAAGTCACAAAAATTCATTAAAAATAAATAAAAAATGTACCATCAAAATCAATAGACACAAAATTTTAATTCCTATAAAGGAAGAGATATCAAATCAGCTTTGCTGAAAAAATTTTACAAGAACTTACTTTGTGGCTGAATATTATAAGCATTCTTTTGAACTGCCAAAAATATTAAGGAGACGCTGATTATTGTGATTAGGACATTTGTGGTTCGTAATTGGCACTAAGCTAGGGTAGGTTCATATTTTTATTTAGAGACTGGGAAAGTTGGGAATTTTCTTGAAGGTTAAATTTCAAATTATGACTCATTGGTCTCTGAGAAAGTCATTCCTATTAATAAAACTCTCAAAGAGTTGGAAAAAATATATCTCAAAGAAATAAAACAATCTGGTAATTCCCAGTTTTTGAAAGTAAATGTTCCCAGAAAAGGGAGATGATGGGACTATCATTGAAAGCAAAACTGCCTAAAGTATTGTAAAGCTGAGGAGAAAATGAACGGTGGGTTGGTCACTAGGTTGAGGGATCAACAAATAAGTACAGAGTTCGCTGTACAGCAAATAAATAATATGAGGAGACACCTGCAAAACCAATCTAGCAAAATCCTTAAAGGAGCTAGTGGAGAAGGCTATTTAGGAAGGTTATACTTTATTATTACAATTATCCTCCAAATATGTGTATACAGTTTTTGAGGCATGATGTTCTTGTACTGATCAGACTGTCCCTGAGTTCATAATCCTTCTGCCTTGTTCTCCCGAGTGCTGGGATTCTCCCCAGTGTATTCCACAGTACTCAAATGAAAGGTCATTTTTATGCTTGTAATAAAGTGAAAAATCTTTAATGACAATTCAAGAGATCTCCCGATACACTATTTTTCCGACATTTTTATTAGATAAATCAATGATGACTGAACATTTTCAAAAATATTCAGAATCTTAGCATTTTTTTATGCCAAACAGAATGTTAGTTACAGGAAGTTTGTGATATTATTTTCCTTTTTATATTTATTAATATAAAATAAAAACTTTATTTTTTAAGTGTATGAGTGTATTGCCTACATGTATATAAGTATATCTATGTCATGTACTGCCTACAGAGGAGAGAAGAGGGAATCAGATCTCATGGAACTGGAGTTACCAATGGTTGTTAGCCATGCTGTGGTGCTGGGATTCTAACTTGATTCCTCTATAAAAGTAGACAGTGATCTAAACTACTGAGCCATCAAATGGGTTTCTTCTAATTTTTCTTTTAGCTGCCATGAATGGACTCCAGACTTGCTATTTAAGCGCTTTGATAACTGTTGGAATGACTAGCATCACAGTGTGAATTCCACCCTAAATGGCCTCCACACAAGGAAAGAATAGAAATTTGACTATCATTTAATTTTCAGATAACGAAAATAGTGGGTTTTTTCCTTTTGACTGCAGGTGGACATTGCAAAGTTGATTAGGCTTAGCTTTGAAGTCTTACACCTGAGCAACATTTTCTTATTAAGAACAAATTCATTAGCGAGAAATGACTAAATAACATCTTATATTAACTTTAGCCTAGTGTCTGGGAAGTACAGTCTTTTGGCCTCTTAAAGAAATATGCCAGTCATTTTAATCTTTGTTATACTTTCCTGCTGGGCATTTAAGATCATACAGTTGTTCAAATAAACAGGTTTCTTTTTACTCTTAAGAGTGGCTAGGGATTTGTTCCACAGGGGTCACATGGGCTTGCACGAGAACATACTATAAATCAATTTGATATCAAGTAAATTATTATTTTTAATTGTTCCCTTAGTACATAAACCTAAACATTCACAACAGTCTCATACAGTAAATTCTGTGAGATACAATGCTATGAAAAATTTTTTTTGATAGACTTCAACAACAATTTGGTGAAAATTCTGATCAGACTAAAATGTGAATCTAAAATTTAGAACAGTCAAAGTAGTAACATTTAAAACCTTTCATGAAGGAACTCAGAAACCAATGGTATCCAAAAAATCTGGAAAGAGATAATGTCAGAATGTTCTTTCCCTTTAGTCTGCCCATGACATTGAAACTAGAAGATGAAAAGCAGGCATGCCCAAGGCATGAGGGAGCAGGAACCAAAGCAAGCATGAATACTCTATTTCAGAGGAAAAACAGGCTTGGCATCATAGTGTAGAAAGAGCAGGAACTAAGAACAGTGAGGCTGCATCTAGGCTTCTGGCCAAAGTAGGCTATAACTTTTTAATTGAGAAGTATTTTATGCAAAGCAATGTAATAACTTGAAATAGTCACTTTTAGATATCAGCAAATATACCATATAAAAGATGTCAAAATCCAAAACAATTCCCTCAAAAAAGGTAAATGCCATGCGAACCATGTCAGACCAAAATATTTCTCTTTGAAAGTTAGTAAATATGTAAAACAATATAAAAAGTTAAACAGTACTTTTAAAAAATAGTAAATACTATACAACAAATTAGAAGTCAAAATAATCCCAGTTAGAAACAGGTCAAAAGAGTGTCAAAATTTAAACTCCCATTGTGAAGGTCTGATATTACCTCCTTAGTCTGACACAAAAATTCATTAAACTTGTTAAAAGGCAATAGGGATTGTTGGAATCTCTTGCTTTTATGTAATCCTCTCAAGAATCAAAGATGAAAGCCAAAGCAAACAAAAAATTGCAAGAGAATAAAAAGTCTAGAGAAGTTAGGTAGTCATGATTCCCTAGGTTCAACAATACCAGTAAGTTCCTGGGTGTCATTATTTTGAATTATGCCAGGAGGTTGCATTAATTAAGATGGCTGCAAGTTCAAACAGGTCACCATCATTTTGAAAATGTCACTGTCCATGATGGCAATCAAGCCATTTGGTTGTCCCCTATTGATGATGTCATCACCAAAATGGAGACCTGCTCACGTGGTTGCCTCTCTCTTGGTAAG
The DNA here is from genome assembly GCA_035773235.1 of Eospalax fontanierii. NCBI lineage: Eukaryota > Metazoa > Chordata > Mammalia > Rodentia > Spalacidae > Eospalax > Eospalax fontanierii. The sequence continues at coordinate 90,346,714 of CM069524.1, forward strand.
GTCACCAGCCATGATGGTGACCAGGCCACTTGGTTATCTTAGTGAGGTCAAGCCCATGATCATATTTATCCCATCCCCCACCAGGATACAAACTCTGTGGGATTCATATATCTCACCGATTAAATGTGATTAGAAACACCTTTCTACTTTTAGAAAGAACCCAGTTAATTCATGCTCATATAGTAGGAGAAAGTGTACTCAAATGTGTAGGCCCCAAATAAGAAAGCAAAGCAATGGAGCTGATGGTCTTAAATCAAGAAAGGAAGTCCATGTATCTTACCAGCCACTGGGACAGGGAATGTGAAGGTTGTCTTCTGGATCTTGTCCTTCCTAGATAAAAGTTGTTGCTGAAAAACAACCTCATAAAGGCTAAAAAAAAAAATGGGTAGCTAATGCACATGTCCTTGAGCTACCCCATCCAAACATGGAGTGTGACTCTCCTTGTTCACAGAAATTTTAAAAGGCTTACATCTAGTTAGAAAAATAGCTGCCTTGGGACCAGAACCATAATGGAGAAAAATCAAATCAAAACAAAACAAAACAAAACAAAACACCAAAGCCTGAGAAAAAGTCCTGGAAAGGCTTTTAAAATCATTTTTTTTTCTTTTGTTCAAGTGGCAAGCAGTTTGCAGTCTCAAATGCCCCAAGGTGAGACAGCAAGATAAAGTAGTTCCTCTGCTTAACACCTTAGTTAGGTACACCTGTAAAAAGTTTCCATATGGCCAATTAGTAAAAAAGTTATTAGAATTTTGGGGACCCTTAGTGGTCTCCAAGGTGATACCAGGAGAAAGGGCATCCACTGGAGGTTTCACAGTCTCATTCCCCACAAGAAATGCAGAATGTACCCAAGCAGAATCTTTAGGATAATCTCATAAGAATTTAAAGTAAAATCCTCACAGTAGGCAAGCTGGGAATCTCAGAAGCTGCCGTGAGGAATATAATGGAGGGGAGAAGGGAAGAAGTCATAGGGCCATGAACGTTTGGAGCCTGTGTGGAGGTCAGACACGTGGCAGAGCAGCCCATGGCAGGGAAGAGGAAGCTTTAGAGAAAAAGCAAAGTACAAAATGCTCGGGCAGCCCAAAGCATGGAGGAAAGCATTTTCAGAAAAGAAATGAGGAAGGAAAGGAAAGGAGAGAAATCACGCTTTCCTGAAGAATTTTGAAAAGTGGGCAGATTACAGAGACTGTATGACTGTGGTCAGTTCCAGAAGCACTTAGCGAAGGCAGGATGAAGCAAAGAAGATCTGGATAAGCACAGCAAGGGAGGGGTGCGGGCTGTGGGAGGGTGGGCATTTTTGCCTGTGTGGTGGCAGATGTAATCAGGATCTGTGAGAATTTAACAAGTTTCTATTGGGTCAAACCTTGTTGTAACCAAAATAAGGCAGCAAGACTGATAGTGTCCCTGAGTCCAAGAGTAGGGAGATCTCAGGAGGCAGCAAGAGAGACAAGGTGGGGGGTGATATGAGAGTGCAATCCAGAAGCAAGAGTGGTCAGAGGACAACCATCCACTGGGAAGCTGGAAGAGCTTCCAAGCAGCCTTTTTCCTTAGCGTGATGAGAGAAGAACGTGTGATGTATCCCTCTAAGTCAAGGACAAGGAAGGGAAGGTGAGGTATCCCAATGACAAGTGGCAGCTGTGAGAGGCATCCATGTCATGCCACCAATCCCATCATGAAATAGTGTCCAGGTCACCTGTCATAGCGTTCTGAGGACAAGTGAGGGGGAGCCCAGCTGTTCATGGGGAGATGTTTGGCATGAAGGTATGACTTACAAACTGAGTCGAACATGTCTGGAGAGATGGGAGGACCTACAGGCTGTGGGATAGAGGAAGGAGAAAGAGTAAGAGATAGAGAGGAGAAAAACAGCAGGGGCTAGGTAGTCCATATTACAGCCAGGAGTATCTGAGTAGCAAGTTGTTTGGTTCAGGAGGAGGGACTGGGTCATCAGAGACTCAGTTCTACAAGGTTTTGTTCAAGAGATACAGCAGAAATGGACCAGAGACTCTGCAGGGAGCTAACAGGACAGATTTATTAAGGGCACATGTTAGTTCCTCAGATCTCCAGAGTTGAGGAAAACTAGCCAAGGCTAGCCTCCCCAGGGAGATGAGGAGACTAGCCCACTCATCTTGGGGAACTGGGCTGGGGGACCTGGCTTAGCACCCCCAAGTCCTGGGAGATGAGGAAGCAAGCCACAGGTCAGGAGATGAGGGAGCCAGATAGCTCCAGAGTGGGAGGATGAGAAAGCTAGCCTCCCAGGGAGATGAGGAGACTAAGTAGGCTGGAGAAGGGGGAGCCAGCTGCTAGTAAGCCTTTTTATAGGGGGGGGTCCCCATCACATCTGATTGATATTCAGGGGAGATGGTAAACATCTGGCCAGGAAGCAATCACTTTTCACAGATGTCTGTGGATTCTGAAAGTTTGGCTGGAGTGGCCAAGGTGTTTGTCCTGGAACTGCTCGGGGTTTTCGTTTCAGTCATACCTTTCAAGTTCCTCCTGAGTTCTCAGCACCAAATGAATGAAACAGGGATAGGGTAGTGAAGACCAGGGACCAACACAACTCCATAGAGTGCAGAAGTTTACAGGGGCGATCAAAGAGCTGGGCTGCCTCCTAGGGCCTGAGAGACACAGGCCAGCACCAGGAAGTTAGGCTGCCTTTATAGGCAATTAGAAACCTAAGGAAGGTTTTAAAATGTAGGCTGGGGTGGTTTAGCTTGGGAGTGGGTAACATTCCATTAAGCAGGGCTTGCCCAGGCTAATCCTGGACCCACCATTTTAGAATATTGGGAGCTGTGTCACCATTGTAGGCCCCTGCCAGGAACCTAGCATTCTCTATTTCAAATAGTTAATGAGCCATTAACCCTTCAGGGAGGAATAGCATTTTCTTGAAGGAGGATTTCATAGAAATTATACAATTTTGTTTCTTAATTTATTTTGTTTTGTTTGTCATCATTTAAGCCTCATATTTACCCAGATTGTCTTGGCTATTTCTAATTTATTATTATAATCTAGGTACAGTTGATAAATTATGTGCTTACTAAATGTAAAAGATCTCTTCCTAAACATCTATAGTATCATGAGTACTCCATCCCACATTAATTAGTATTATCAATATTATTCTATACTTTACTGGGATAAATTAAATGTACTTTCATTCTTACCTTTAAGCTCCTTTATGGTACATACCTTATTCAAACTTCTGTTATAAGAAATAGTTTTATACTCAGTCATCTTTATATATTCATTTAGTTATATCAATACATAGGCATCTGTGTTTATTTTATGATTTGTGCTTATGCTGGGCAAGATAATACTTCCTAAACAAATCAGTATCTCATGCCCTAGATCCTGGGACTGCTACTTCATCTGATGAAATGTACATTTGCAGATGTGACTTTGAGCAGAAGGAATAACACTAGAATATTCCGATAGATCCCACAAAACATGAAAAGAGAATGGCCTTTAGACCCTAGAAACAGTAAGGAAAGAGGTTCTCACCTTCACTCTAAAAAGAATACAGCCCTGGCAACAGCTCTGCTTTAGACTCTGAGCCCCTTATTGAACCTCTGTGGTATAGAGTAGCCACTGAATATATCTTATTGAACAATGATGGTGTCTTCCCTACTTGTCTCTTTGCTCAGACAAAAGCAGCTTAAGGAAGGAAGGAGTTATTTGACTCTCGGATTGAGAGGACTGTTCATCATGGTGTGGAGTATAACAAGAGTTTCAGGTGTTCACTTAGTAACTACAGCAAGGAGGTAGAGAGCAATGAACAACCTGTAGTTTTTATCCCATTAGGAATCCCAGCTTATGGAATGACTCCGCTTATACTAATGGGATGCCATTTTACTTCTGTTCTCATACTCTGGATTATCCTTCACTGGCATGCCCTTTGGATTGTCTCCTAAGAAAGGTTAGAGCTATCAGACTGACAAAATAATAACCATAACAGGCAGTAATACAAAAAACAATTTCAATGCTATAATCTTAAAAGAGGTCACTATTTCCAAACGGTCCCTACCTTCTTTCTGCCTACCATTCCTTTAATGGTCATGTCCTTATTTTGGATTACTAGAAGATACTCTACATTTATCTTGTATTTTCCTTAGACCTGCTCTAGAATCAGTGATTTTCCAAAAATATCTGCTCTACTGTTATAGAATGATCTTTAGAAATAAAGATTTGAGTGCTGGGTGTTTCAATTGCTGTCCCTATATCACGGTTTCTAAGTATTTTCTGCAAAAAAGAAAGAGAACATACATGCATATAGCATATCTATAATCATTTCTGAATATGTCAGCTTTTATATATTAATTAAATGCAGGTACATAACAATGATTCAGTGTTAATAATTTTTACAGATTTTCTTATTTCTAACTACTTTTCCTAATGTTTTGTGCTACTCATTATTTTTTTGTTTATTTCCTTTTATATACACATAGTCTCACTTTCAGAATGGTTTAATTCCATGCATGTGAGAAGACATCTGTTAACAAATATAAAGTTTTGTATTACACTGTAGGATGTTCCACCAAACAAAACTGTTCCCAAGTAAAATATCTCAGCTTTTCCTCGCTAATTCTCTTTTTTGATGTCATGTTATAAATCTATAAGACAATTAGATTACAATTTAGCAGCCAACATTTCATGACGTGAAGCCATTCTCTGGAGGCATTTCATAATTTAATTTGTGTCACACAAGTCTGTAAATTTTGATGAATACTCATAATTATGTGTTAATTATCTTAAAATACTTCCTCTACATCCCCTTTTAGCCTCTTCCTCTCTGGGATTGGTGGGCCACACCTTTAATCGCAACACTTGAGAGAAAGAGGCAGGCAGATATCTGTGAGTTCAAGGTCAATCTGGTTTTCCTAGTGAGTTCCAGGCCAGATGGGACTATAAGGAGACCCTGTCTCAAAAAGACCAAAAATGAAAAAAAATTTTAAAAGAGTCTATTCCTCTTTGGATGGTGTGAATCCTTGAGCTTTTATTTTTATTTCTGTAAGATATACATGGTAGTATATGAGTATAGTGCTCTCACTTGGAAGACGTAGGTAGAAATTTGTGAGATGGAGGCCAGCCTGTGATATGTTGTGGAACCCTATTTCAGAAATAGAAAAAAAAAAAAAAAACTTGGACTGAGAATATATTTCTATGGTACCATGCTTACCTTAAGTGCTCAGGGCCCTGAGTTTAATCTAGACTTACAAAAAATAAACAAACAAACAAACAAACGAAAAACCACAAATGAAACAAAAAGATAACATAATAAAGAATAAAGAACTACTGTATCTACAATAGGTAGCCATTTGCATCTGACTTCTTTCTCTTAGAAATTGTATTTAAAACCATGCAGTTTCGTTTTCAATATCTCAGTCCTTCTATAAAGCTGAATGATAGCTTGCTTTATAGAAGTTCTGTTTATCCATTTGACAGTTGAACAATATCAAGGTTTCTTCCAGTTTGTGATGACTGTAAGGGAAACTGTTAGATATAATCATGTACAGAATTTTCAATCAACATAACATCCAGTTCACTTGTTTTATGTGAAAGTATGCTTAATCTGTGATGCATGTACATTTAGTCACATAAGACAAGGACAAATTTTCATCACAAGACTTTCTCTTTTCTCTTCAATTTCCCCCACATTTAATTTGATCAATATTTTATATTTTAGTAATGCAAAAAACTGAAAAGTGCCGTCACTTTGTGATTTTAATTTCAATCCTGCACTGATAAATGACACTGAACGTCTTTTTAATTCCCTATTCACAAAGATTTTTGTCTTCTTTGGTGAAGGATCAATTCAGACACTTTTTCCTTAAATAGTTTAGTTGGCTTTTTTCTTGATTAATTTGAAGAAATATTCACTGAGGAAGTGACTTTAATAGTTATGATACCAGATACTTTCATTCAGATAATAGTTTGTGGTTTTTTTAATTCAGTTGTGTCTTATAGAAAGTAAAGATTTTCATTTTCATAAAATTCAATATTATATTTTTGATAGTTAAATTCACAGAAGTTCTGTATTTAATCTACAACACGTTGTGAAAGCAAAATTACAAGTATATCGCTCTCATTTCTTCTACAATTTTTAGTGATATTAGTGCTGAATTACATAGGGTTTGATGCATATATTTTGTATGCACAACATTCACTATTGGAAATACTATCTTTTCAGGAATTTTTCACAAATTTTCCAAGTTCATTAATATTAAAATCAACTGGAAATAAAATGACTGATGCAAAAATTATTAACATGTGTCTGAAGAAATTTGATATCTAAATGAGGGCATAATAATGCTTGTCTTAGCTTTCTGTTTATTCACTCAATAGTATTTTTTTCAGAATTAGAAAATGAACCACTGCCTTGTCCTTTCTAAACAAGTACTCTACGACTGAACTACATACTCAGCAAACTCAACTTTGATTGAGAAAAGTCAACTTACTGTCCATAGCTGTGTATGCAGTCTCATTTTATTTTAACAATCTCAAGGAAAATATTACTTACCTCATTTTGCATGTGATAGTTTTGCAGAATTACATAACAAATCTTATTCCATTGTATGAACGCATACATTTATGTGTATATGTGACATGAGCTACCAGTATAATAAGATGAACAATATACACTATATTGAACTTTATTGGATATAAGTGTGGCATAGACTTCTGAAGTCGATAACACACATGCATTTTGACTTTAGTCCTATGTTTTTTTCCTCTTACAGTTGTACAATAAGCAGATATTTAGTTTGCCTCCCAGTACTTACTACGTCCAGTTCTCCATGTTTTCAATTCTTGCCTATTCATTGTGAGTAGGATGGATAGCATCCTTCTTAATTAAAATGGTCAAAGCAACAGTAGCTCCTTCACTAATTAGATGATATTCTCTGCATAACACGTAAAGATGGCATGCCATCTTGTAATTAAAGTACATTTATAAAAAAGTCTGTGCTTACTGTCTGTAGTAGACTTTCTCTTTTGCTGCTTGAATAAGTGAAGAGATTTAACAACAACAGCAAATGTCAGATACCTGTGGGCAGCTTCCAGGAGATGGGAATTAGCCAAAGTTAACAACCATAAGGAAAATGGGACCCTTAATTCTGCAGCCATATTAACATGGAATTGCCTAAAATATTAGTGATTTTCTCCCATTTGACCTTGTGATGAGAGTGGCGTTCAGGTAGCATCTTGATTATAACCTTATTATGGACTCCATTAACCCAAACCTGAGATGTTGAATCATGGAATTTGTGGATCAATAAATGTGTATCACATTAAGCTTCAAATTCATGGTAATTTGTTATGCAGCAACACAAAGCTGACATAGACTAACTGATAGTGTTGTGTAATGTGCACTCACATTCTTTCTAGTGTATCTTCACGCAGTATCTAACCTGCATATATATATATATATATAATACATATTATTTATACCTATCGTATATAATATCATATGTCATATATATTTCCCCATATATTCAGCTATCTGCCGGAAAGTGATCATATTCTGTTTCACTGGATGTAGACTGGCCTTCTTATTCCATGCATAAATTTTCAGTGAGTTTAAATGAAAAAAAAAATATATTAAGGGAAAAATACAAAACAGACAACTCCATAAACTTTCAGCACAGATCATATTTAGATTGACTTTTTTTATTTTAAAACATTCTTGGAGATTATCTGGACCATTTTTCATATTTTATTAATAAATTAAATGAAACAAATCTTTCCTTTTGAAGTTATCAAGAACACACTTTCAGTTAAGGCAGGAACTGAAGGATGTTTCATGTATTCTGATTTACAGACTCATTTACTTCACAGTTAATTTTTCTGCTACTATTCTATCATGAGTATTATTAAAATTAAACTATATAATTGAAAATAAGTAAAGTATAAAATGTATAGGTACATGTATAAGGACAAGAAAATGTTATAAGTATGCACTTTATTATTGGTGGTGGTTTAATGGCTTTACCTTAGGGCCTCATGCATGCTGTTAGTACTCTATCAATGAACTGTGACTGAACCCTAATGTTTTGAAAATCATGACTTAGAAGATAAATTTATAATTTTTTTCAAAAATATTGCAAGTATAAGTTACTCCACTACACAAAATTATAATGATGAGCCTATTTTGTTAATCCATAGGAAATGATTATTCTTTGATTCATGTTTTGTTATAACAGTTATGGACTACATTCCTGAGGAATTATGTTATGAGTTGTTTAGCAAATCTTTGAAAAGAAATTAATATTTTCCCTCTCACTTAAGGAAAGATAGGCATGCTCTTCCATCAAGTATTAAATATGCATATTCCTAACTTCATGGCTGACAATACAACTATCAATCATGTTATTTCTTGCTTCTCTGTGAGAATTGAAACTCCAAATTCTTGATTCAAAAATATTGATGATTGCTTGGCAAGGTGGTGGACATCTCTAATTCCAGCACTTGGTTGGCAAAGGCAGGCTGATCTCTGTGATTCTAAGGCCAGCATGGTCTACAAAAGGTGTTCCTGGCCAACTATAGATATAAGGAGATCCTTTTACAAATATCAAAATAGCTGTAGGCCAAATTACTAGATTCCAGGTCAAATTATTAGTTCAAGGCCAGCTAGACCTAGAAGGAGATCTTGTCATGACCAAAAAGTAAACATTATTTTTTTGTAAATGTAGATTCTATAAAAGTGTGGAATTTGTGTGTAATAATTCTGTTCTTCCTAACCCAACAATATTTTTTTTTATTTTTTCCAACATCAAACCAGTGGCAGACCAAATACTAGATTAAAAATAGAGAAACTTTTATGCCTACAGTTTTTTCTTTCTATGTTTCCTTGAGACATGGACTCAGAGCTTCCAGATTGGCCTGAAACTCACTAGACAACACTGTCTATAAACCATTAATTCTCCTGCTTTGCTTCCTCAGTCCTGTGATTACAGGTCTGCGCCACATATCAAATATAATTTATAGACAGAGACTATATTTTCTAAATGGCACATTTTTTTCATTTTCTTTATGTAAACAATGAAATATCTAAATCTTATTACTTTATTATAGCAACAAGAGAAAGTACTAAGCTGCTTAGGGACACTGTCCTTATCATTCATCTGATTATCTATCATCTATATATGTATGTATATATGTATGTATGTATCTATCTATCATAACAACATGTTTAAATCTACTTCAGAAATACTGGCTTAGAATTTTGTTATTACTTATGTATGTTTATTTTTACCCAAATACCTGATTGAATATTTTATGTGGTTGGTCTTCTTCAAAAGCATGAAGCTAGATAGAATGACCAGACTCCAATAAATGGAGTCATACCTAGAAACATCTGGGTATAAAACTTGAGTGGCCTTAAAATATATTTATATATTTTTCAATGTTTTTCTTCTCTATTTTTTGCTATTTAGCATGTGAATTTAAAAAAATTGAAAGAAAGGAAATATTAATATCATCTTCTTTAAATTATAATAGTTATTTTTCAAAATTCTTAACAGTAGACTTTTATGTTTGGATTATATTTGTTCTGAAAAATAATCTTTCAACTCAAAATTCACATGATAATCTCCTTTGACTAGTCATAAAATATATATAATATATACTTCAACAAATATTTCATTATAACAAAGTTACAGAAATATATATGAGTAGATTTTTTAAAGGCATAAAATTGATTTTTATTCTTCTACTGAAACTTTATTTAGCTTTTTGTACTGCACAATGGCTTCCAGTCAAATTTTATTTTATTTTTCATAAACTTCCAGAGTGATAAAATACTTAAACTCTAATAAGGTAATACTACTTTTGTCCCTCCGTCTGTCCCTCCATTCCTCCTTCAGTTACTCCATCCTTCCCCCTGTCCCTCCCTTGTTCAGTCCTTCCTTCCTTCCTTCCTTCCTTCCTTCCTTCCTTCCTTCCTTCCTTCCTGCCTGCCTGCCTGCCTGCCTTTCGTTAGAATTTGTGATTATTTCTAGTATTCTAATTTACCTGCTTGTAGTTTTTTGGGAAAGAAGTACTGTTCATTCTGTAAACACCTTCTGCCATTATGGCAGAGTCCTGCTGTAATGTTTAAAATGTGTGCAATTCTAGTATGACTGTGAAAATAATCACTGTTTACATGCACTGATGATGCTAATGAAGCTAGGTCGTCATCTTTAAGCAAAAGCTTAATCTGATTAGCAGAATTCATAGTCACTGTTGAAATAATTAGCTAAGTATTTTCATTTGACTCATGCTTATTGGTATATGGTCTTTTATCACTGAATATTTTGCTTTTGGATTTAATATTAATTTTTAATATTTTTAAGTTTTATTTAATTATGTGTGTTTGTTTGTATATATATATACACACATATATATGGTTTGATGTTAACTAAAATTTGTAAAGGATACCCAGTACAGTCAAAGACCATTAATCCTGGTCTTTGCAAATGTTGCTACTTAGAATTTCTCATGAGCCTGGAGTGACTGCTCTTTTGTAAAACCTGCTTACTGTTCTAGAGGACCCTTGTTCAGTTCTAATCACCTATGTCAGGTGTCAAGCAGCCAAGTAGCTCCAGTTCCAGTGGATATCACACACTCTTCTGGCCTCCATTGTCACACACACGTGCACACACACACACACACACACACACAAAGAAACATACACAAATATTTTAAGAATCTTCAAATATCTAAATGTTATATGATATTATGTTGGATATTGAGTTGAATATCTCTGTGTTAGACATGAAGTTAAAAATAACATGATTTCATAGCATATTACTTAATAATTTTATTAATTATGATAACTTTCCCTTCCTAAGTGTTGTAAGAATTTACAATTATCACTGAGTGAGTGACAGCATTTTTCATGTGATAAAACAGAAAATTGAAATATTATGAATAATTTCTTTGGAAATTTGAGTGAAATGAAGTCTTATTTCTTAAATGCATATTTTTTATCTAAGAGTTTTTGTGATTATTTTGTATGTGGAGTTGAATTTTTATCACTGCGTTGTATAGGACTATGCTGAATTCTTATTTATATTGTTTTAAAAGTATCATCTTTTCTTTAAAGTTTATAGTTTCTTCAGTTTATTTTTCTGATGTAATTGATTTCTGGTAAATATTTGTTAAACAATGTGAATTAAGTTATCATTTTTTTAAAATAGCACATACATACCTCATGCATATTATTATAAAATACTTTGAAATAAATTGAAACTTCTCCATGAAAGTGCCAGGAGGATTTTGAAATGGCATGTACTTCTAGGTTGTCCACATGATTTATGCAATCTTAAAATCAGCTAGAGGAATTTGAAAAGAAATGAGAATTTGATATTCTTAGATAAGACAAAACAATGTCTCAAGCAATGCTAGAAATGTAGCCTTCATTTACAATCACATTCAAATTAGTTCTTTGAGAATTTCACATAGGCATACAATATATTTTAATTATTTTCACCTTCAAATTTTCTCCACCCAACTCTTCCCAGATTTCACCACAACACTCCCAACTTCATGTCCTCTTCTTTAAAAATATCCCACTGAGTCCAAATTGTTCTGTACATATGGTTATGGCTGGCTATGGAATCATGCAATGTATAATGTCTATCTATCAAGGGCCACATCCTCAAAGAAAACCGACCCTCTCTTTCCCAGGAATTAGCAGTCCACTTAAATTTTACAAATAGATACCCTGTATTGTCTTGACTTAACCATATATTGCATAGTGTTTAAATCCTCTCTTTAAACTCATCAGTTAGCTCTGATATTTTTGATTTATGGTACAACTAATGAATTTTTGAAATCTTCAATACATTAGCGTAATGTTTGTTAAGCGTATTATGTAATATTACACTAGAAAATCTTGATTATATATAACTGATACCAATCTACCTCTACCATTCCTTCTGCATTAATAATTCTCTCCAGTAATATAATAACAAACTCTCAGTTCCATGTATTGTATCCAAATATAAAATGCTGAAGAGTAGAGAACTGGAGTATAACTAAAATTCCTTCTCTGAGGAGTAAGCAAAGACCACCCCAACGCACTTGGTCCCTACAATACAAGGAGGTACAATTATGCCAAACTACATTTTGATACATCAGTGAGTGTGCACATCATGTGGTTTCTTCAGCAGTAGAGTTTTGCTGTTTAGTTCTGGCATGCAACCAACATTAGTGACAATAGCCTACATCATTTTGGTGTTCTCTGGAACCTCCTTGGACAACAACTCATAGGGGTGGCACCCTACACCTGGCACTGTGATTTTCAAACAATTACAACTTTGGGGATTTTCTGTTATTATTTGTGTAAGATTTCTTTATTCTTTTGCATCTACAGGCTCAGGATGATGTAGACATTTCCCAACCATCCCGGTGGGTAACGCTTGTGCCTTACCCAACCATGAAACTCCCAAGATTTTCAAAGCTGCACCAGGACCTTGTATTCCTTGTGAATCCTTTTCATCCTTGTTTCTTCAGGTGTACTTAATATCTTTCAAGTGTGTTTTCACATCTCCTAAACACTCGGAGGTTAACACTATGTACTAAATAAAAAATAAACAAGGTCTGACACAGCACGGGAAGATTTTATCTACTTATATCCATTGTTTTCTCAACAGATCCATGTTGGGACAATAGAACGAATTTAGTAATATCTACAGTCTTTGCTACTTTTCTCTGAGCCATTTAGTTTTGATATCCTGGAACTCTTACACAGAGCCATCCTGCATTTTTCCATCCCTGATGAACTTGATGGAACTGGCTTAAGATGCTTAGGGACAAGGAAGAACTTGGATGCCTTTTGCCCCTGCTGCACCTATTGGTTCCCTGGGTCAGACAAGCTCTGGTCTGCCCCATGGCTATAGTCATATCTCCTGCCTTTCCATTACAATTTCTGGCTACTGGGAGAGGCCCTGTCTGAGAAAACTATTTCTTCCTCTAACATAGCCTTTTTAAGGAAGCAAATGTACACTGTTCAATCTGGAGGGGTATATTTGGATACAAGGTCATTATCTACCCCTGGGGCAATTTTTATCTCTGCACCTGTATTGTTTTATTTTGCAAGCCTTTCGCAAACTCTTCCTCAGGCAGGCTTTAAAGCCTTGCAGAAGCTCCTTAACACAAAATTCTGTTTTTTATTAATTTTTTGTTGTTGTTGTTCGTGAACTTGGGCTGGGCACAAATCTTGCCATATTTACCTTCAAGAAATCCAAGCAAATCTCTTTCTCTGCTTTGCCTTTTTCCTCTCTGTTCTAGGTTGATCTACCATCCATTTTACAGACATAACTGGTCAAAGTCACTAAGGATGGCCAAAACCTCTTCTAATTTATAAAGATCCTGCCCCATTAAGGAACTGAGGAAAGCCATTAAAACTCCAAACGAATCTCAGCGTCCCTGCCGAATCAAGTTCTTTTTAAAATCTCTGGCAAATGCAGTCCTATTTGGTCCAGCAAACTTGGCATCATACATTTCTTTCTTATTGCCTAATTTTCTCAATAGCTCCGGCCCCTTTTCTATTGTCTTCCAGCTCTAGCTATCCATAGGAACCTCCAATGGTGGTTACCAAATATTTCTAATGGCTCACACAAGCCAATCCATGAGGGGTTCTCCTAGCATATCCCTCTGGAATCAGAAGCTCTACAAAATCTTTTTCTATAAGTTGCTTTTTTTAAATCACAACAAAATAAACTAACTAATATACTCATGTCCTGTAATTATTTTTATTTTTACTTTTTATATTCTCTTTCTGCATTTGTAAATGCTACATGCAGAATAAAGTTTACCTCACATAAGCAGCATCACCAAAAGATTAAAAATTTAGTTTCTATGATTATAATTATCATTTTTTTCTACTCATAAAGCTTTTAAAAGTCTTTGTATTGACAAAATTATTATTTTCTTTAGTCTACTAATTCCTCATTTGGTACCTTATATAGGCCAAACATTCCACTTTTCATACTTTTATGCATATATCTGTGTCTAAGTTACAACACAGAGAGAGAGAGAGCAAGGGAGAAAACAATACTGATATTTCCCATGTTATTTATTCAATAAATTGGAAATAATATTGCCAATAGAGAGTATTTAGGAAGGTACAAAATATTAGTGTAGTGAATTGTGGCTGTATTGTGAACTTTTTATTGTCTATGCAAGTTTATTTCATTCCCAGGTGAATTTTCACCCTAACAAATTCTTGGTTTATTGTAATTTCAAATAGAATATTTTGAGTTTGATTTGTATATTTCTGCCATACACGTTATTTATTCATAAAGAACTTTACAATTTCCAAGTCTGTGATTGTAATTACTCACAAAGTCCTAATCTTCCTCAAAGGACCCTCATTTCCACAAACAACAAATACATACCCATCGGTTACCCCATTCCTATCAGGGAGAAGGGCAGGCAGCATTTCTCATTGATCCTGGTTGTTTTTCCATATCAGACCATCTTAGCCTAGTGAAAGTGAGCACTGCATAAATATGCTGAGTCTGCTCTGCAATATGAATTACAACTCATCTACGTTTTAAAATCAGCTTCTGGATCTCTGTTATTTCCCACAAGAGAGAGTTATATAAGATGCTTCAAAGTATCTTCAGTTCCAAAACACAAATACATCTCCCTTAACTGACCAATGTGCCATTACATTCAGAACTTTTGCTCAAGCAAATGGAAAAGACAAATGTTACACTTTCCTAAACTTTGAAAAGCTTCTTCAGACATATTTATCATGCCAAATCTAGAAATTTCAAACTCTAGAATGAATGCTATTATCTCTGCACGTGTTCCTGTTTACTGTCTGAGGCATGGCAATTGTGATTGTTTTTGGTATTTCCTTGTGAGGTAAACTCTGCTTTCTTGCCATTCTTTTTCTGATTTGTGTGTTTGTTTCCTAGGTTTTGTTTTGTTTTTTTCCTTCTCCTGTGAAACAGGCCTCCCACTGGCAAGGTAAATGTTCTCCCAATGGTCTATATCTCCCAGCCTTTACTGGTCTTATTGACAGATTTGGCATTGCATTAACATTGATTGCATAGCAAACCTTGGCAGGTAGCATACTTGTGGGAGATAGATGTTTTTAAAACTAAGATAGCAAAAATAAATTTTGTCCACCACCATCCCAGGATTCCTTGCATCCCCTTTTAAGTTTAAGACCTCCTGAAGTTCCAGATTCCTTGCCGAGAAAGGCCTGTTGTTGCATCTCTCATCCAATTAGAAAGGAAAATGACTAGGTCCTTCTGGATGCTCTCCCGAATCTTTAAATCATTCACAACTGGGAAGCCTCTGAGCATGCCCTGTTAACTAAAATCACCATTCAGTGCTCAGATATGACTTTCCACTGGCGATGCTCAACCCATTAAGGCAAATTTAAGGAAAAACTTGCTACCTTCACTGTACTTGTATCTCAGCTTCAACTCAAACTGCATATGCTTCAAGGTTTGCTTATGTAATGTATACTTAATTGTCACAGAAAGTAAAAGTAGTTGGTTGATTTCTACTAAATAATGCTATAATCAGTATTTATGATAATGTATATGCAATAATAGTAATCAAAGAGGAAGGCAATAAATTGTGAGAGGAAAGGGGAGC
Source organism: Eospalax fontanierii (assembly GCA_035773235.1). Taxonomy (NCBI): domain Eukaryota; kingdom Metazoa; phylum Chordata; class Mammalia; order Rodentia; family Spalacidae; genus Eospalax; species Eospalax fontanierii. Next base: position 90,362,302 of record CM069524.1, read on the forward strand.
AAGAGAGGAGTTAGACGGGGACTGCAGGGGCTGCACACAATTAATGCAAATACCATGCTCATGTATGAAGCTCTCAAAAATTAAAATTAAAATAATTGAGGAAACAAAGCTGTATCTCTTAGGAAGGTTGGTTGACATGGGGAGTCTGAAGAGGGACATGAATGTGCTCAAAATGTACACTCAAAGACTATTTTTTAAACATGCAAAAATAATTCCATAATTCAACGTTACACCAGCTACTGTCAGTGTTGGCCTAAATTGCAGTCAACCACCATGATTGTCAGTTTTTATTCTCTTTTCATATACTTTCTCCTCCTAGTAAAATAGGTGATTTATGAGCCTCTTTGCCCACCTATAAATTATTTTATTGGCATGAACAAGAACCTGTGCCTGACTTCTCTAATCAATCTCATGTTCAGCTGTGAAGTTGATTTACTGTGTATCAGGTTCAGGAGGTAACCCATTCTAAGTTACTTCATGCTGTGTAAAACAGTGGTTTTATGGTTATACATTGCTCTGGATGTCTCCATTTACAAGCTGCCTTTGAATTCATTTCCAATGCAAATGCAGAGACAAGATGACTTTGCAAACTCCTGTGTAAATAGTAACCACCAATTGTACAGTACTACCCATGAGGCCCAGGCTGATAAATAACTTAAGATTAAATGGGCACCACCCTATGTGCTTATCAAAGTAGGTTGAAAGTAAATGAACAAATGGACATTTGAAAATCTTGTCAGTAAAACCAGGCCTGAGAAGTAATCAAACACTCCAGACTGAGGAAGTGTGTTTCACCCTCACCTAAACCTCACAAATAAAAAGGCACCTAACACTCAATGACAACAGCAAAGGGCCTCACTGACCTGTCCTCTGACAATACGAGGTATTTATTAATCAAGGAACCAACAGGTCGGGAACCCCAAATGTGCCCTGGGATTTAGATCAGATTATCTCTCAGTGCTGAGATGGCCTCAGATTTCTTCCATCAGTCCTTCCCTTCATTCATCCTGCATGGTCCTACCCTTTACAGTTTTATAACCCTGTGTCTTACTAGAGCTGACTCCATTGTACTGCATGTCACTTCTGTAGTTTGATTGGGCCCCAAGGTTTACTTCAACCCTGAAACCCTTCAGTCCTTGCAAACTAGTTGACCAGCAGTGCTTCAACTGGGTTTCTCAATAATCTTCTTTATCCACTTACTTCAGAAATTATTTTTGTATCTGCATCAGATTTCTCTTTCACTCTGGTGAAGCTTCCTTGAACTCTTTTCACCTTCTTGTGTTCTTCTAATCCCTTTGCAGCTATTTTGCAACCTAAATTAAATCTAGATAGATGATATAATTCCTATACGATGTTCAATGTGTGATCTAAGAATTATTATTAGGGATGGAAACATGGTTTAGCAGTTAAGATCGCTGACTGGTCTTGCAGGGGACTCACATTTCATTACCAGCATGCACATGGCAGCTAACAACAGTCTCTAACACCAGTTCCAGGGAATCTGGTGCCCTCTTCTGACCTCCTTGAGCATTAAATGATAGGGTTGCACTTACATACATACAGGCATATACTCATGTACATAAAATAAAAGAATAAATAAAATATAAAAAGGAATGCATTTTAGTAATTATGGTTGGAATAAGAGAATCTATGTTTTCAATAATCAGCTGCTTCCTAAATTGCAGTGTATGAAACTTACATTGCTTGTAAATGTGTTGTTACTCAGTAAATTTCTGAAATTGTGGAAAGGCACAAACTTGTCCGACTATGCTTCTGCCATGGGAGGTGCATCGGCCTCTGTAAGCAGAACAATCAATGCACATGTGGAGCTCAAACTAATTTTTCTGATAAAATAATGGATGCTGTTGTGTGAGAGCTAGGCATTCTTTCTGTCTTCAGCAACTGCAATGAAGCTCTGGCATCACTTACTGTGGAAGTAGGTTAGAGTCCTGACAGAATCAAGTCTCTTAGAAAGAAATGTTAACTGCCAGGAAAACACTTCATATTTTCTTTAGAAATAAACATCACATTACTATGTAAATGAACGTGGAAAAATATTTTAAGGACATGGAACATGAAAAGAAATAAAAAGAGGGAGAGGGCAAGAAAGCAGACTTTGTTACATACATACAAATTAAAAATTTTTAAAAAGAGGGACTTGGAAGCCTGTGATGACTCCTCTATACTAAGAATTCACAATTTTTAGTCTGGTTTTACATGATCTCATTTGTTTAACATTTCCAGGTCAAATAAATGATGTAGTTTGATTAAATTTTGCTTAACTATCAGTTCTCTGTAAATTAATGGAGGGAGTGTAAACCCCTATAAATATTCCTTATTTTCCTTAGCTGAATATATTTGGTTCTCACTAGTAAAAGGAAGAGAGATGAAAAGAGGAGGAGAGGGAGGAGGATGGAGAGGAATAGAAAGAGGAAAGAAAGAGATTTGACACACCTATTAACCCCCGACTTTTCTCTAGGGAACTTAGAAAACTCTATTATTTGAAAGCTTTAACTATGCCATAGTTTGTTTTGTATCTAGGCTGCCTTATCACCCTAGAAGTAAAAATATTACATATAGTATTCATTTTTAAAAAATTACTTTCTATTGAATTTTTGTGATTTTCATACAATATAGTTAATTCGCCTTCATCATTGTTCAGTAATACTGCTAAAGCTGAGAGTAATTGTAGAGAAGACTCCTATGCTTGGAATATCTACTACTGTTTAAAGAAAACGATTTGTATCAAAGTGGATTACTACATTTTTATAGTCTGAGAAAATTTCACTAATGGGAGGTGAGAGATGCATTAGCATTCTCTCTAATCCTTGCTCCACTGTGTTCTGAGAGTCTTAGGAGTAGACATCCCTTTATAGATGTGTCACTTAGGGTTGGACATATCACAGACACCTATTCTCTGTGTGTGACCAGTTGTAGAAATCTGTAATAGTCTCTGTTCAAAAGAAGTTTCTTTGATTAGTGATTACTGTCATACTTGTCTGTACATATAAAGATCAATGTTTAGCATATAGTAAGTAATTATGTTGTCTATAGATGTGACAGACTTAAGGTTTACTCTGAGATCTATGGCCACTTCGTGTGTATTTGGCTATGTTTACAGTGGCACACATGAGTTCCTTGCCACTGAGAGACCTTTAGTCCATTAAGGTAGCTGTTGATTACCCCCAAGATAAAAGTGCCACTACTAAATCACTATAATTAGTTGTGCTTTTCATTGTTTTGGTCAATAGGAGTTAAATCTGGTGTTGCATAATTGATTGATTATCCCTCTTAGTAGCTTGCCTAAGGTTCTCCAAAACATGAAAGCTAGTCCTCAGGGAGGAAGTTTCTAGGTCAGTTTCAGCTCCAGTGCTCCAAATCTTGTGTCCAAAGTATGTCCTGTATTCAGCAATAGGGTTTTATCTTCAAGTTTTGGGAGACATTCAAGGCCTGTGGAAATAGCCTTTCAGGAGGTTGATGAGAGTAGCTCAGGAGACTCCCTAAATTGCACAGGCTATTGCCTTTGTCTTCTTTCCCTCAATTTTTAATTACCAATGAGACAATGAGATTTTACCATATGTAATCTAGTTTATATTTTAGGGTACTTTTCTTCCCACTCCCAATGCTTTGGATTGTTTTTTCAGTTATGCTTCAAACCTTTGAAGTTTCTGTTATCTTATTTAACAAAAACCTCAACATTGCTTTTAGAAAAAGAAAAGTTTATGTTCTTTGTACCCTCACATGAGGAACTGGATAACAGGGTTATTACTTTGTGTGTAGAATCTGTCAATGGGAAATGCCCAGAGAGCATTATATAATATACTATTTGTTGATAGATTTTCAAATATTTATTTTCTGCATTATAAGTTTTGGAATCCAATCTTTCCCCACATACACAGTCACAGATGCACACTTTCTTCCCAAGGAGTCTTCAGTATGTTCCCTTAGATTCATTGACTTTCCCCACAGTAGCTTATTACTGTAATATTTCAGATACTGAATTCATGGATCTAATTTTCTTTTTGACCAAAAACTGTTTTTAAAATGAGATGTCTTTATTTAGTATTTGTGTATGTCCAAGTGCTTGTTCTTGCTATTTTATTGAAATTATTTCATATTAATATCCCCTTTTATTGCAATGATAAAATACACTTTATGCTATTTCCCCCCTAGAGATTTTATTTGGATTTTCTTCTCTCCTAATATTGACTTGTATTTCTTTCACAAGGTGTTTGATACTCACAAGAAGAGAAAGAAAATTATCTGCTTATGGCATAAAAATCCTCAACTATATCCAATTTTAAATTACCTTTTTCTCTCAACCTATATATTTATTTATTTATGAAGCCTCAACTTGTAATAAAAACACTGGATGTTATTATTATTATTGTCTTAAGATTTTAAAATGAGATATTGTTTTATAGTGAGAGCTACATTCTCTGGCTTCCATGATGTAGAATAATTTATAGCCCCTCTGATGGCCAGTTACATTATTTTTTCGTTTACTTTCAATTACATAAGTATTCTAGCAAGGTAGGTGGCTTTTCTTAATTACTCTCATTTAAGGTAGAATTTGTTGCATTGTGATAACTTGAAAAGTTTGTTTGAATTAAATTCACATTATGAGAAAAGTGAGACAAAGCACTGGAGAAAAACAGGAAGTCAGAAGCCAGAGAGAGCGCAGTTGTGAATGGATTAACCTAAAGATGCTCCCATTTGTCAATGTGGACCTGCAAGTTACCACCTGCTTGTGTCCTATCCAGTCTTCATGTCATTTGCCCATTTTTTTCTCCAGAAAACTCTGTATGGCATGTATTTTCCTTTAATTTTAGAGCTTATCTAAATAAACATAAAAGTTGAAGTTTGTGCTATCTGTAGAACACCAAGGAGTATTCGCATGTCCAACAACTATACATACAAATATTTTCTCTTGCGAGAGTCTTATTAAGTGCAGAAGAAAGGATGAAATTAAGGAAAACAGAATGAAAGTCAATTATAGTCATTTTTGTCCATTTGCTCTTGATAGAATTCAAGTTGTTCACAGAAACCTCCCAACTATTGTCTCAACTTTCAGCCTCTGTTGTTTGTGTTCATTTTTCTTCTTTTATTTGATTTTATTGTTTTTTATTTAATGTTTATTCTTGCTCTGATTATACTTTTTTTCTTTATTTCGTATAGAAAAATATGTTTTCACTTCACTTCTTTTATTTTTCTTAACTTGAATGAGATCAGTTTTACTATGTAATTCCTAGGTTTTTATATAAACAATAATAATGCCATCCATTTCCCACAACTTTCAAAAACATTCAACTTTAAAAAAATGAGTTTATAATTTATTTAGTAATTAAATGTTTGTGTGTGTTTGTGTGTGTGTCTATGTGTGTGTGCATGCGTGTATGTGTGTGTGTGTAGGCGTTCAGCAATTATTCTCAGTTCTGCAGTGAAGTAGGTGCCAAATAATGAGTAATTATCATGATTCATGAGGCTTGTAAATTGTGAGCAGGACAGATATTTTGGCTAGAGTGAAACCTTCTAGTTACCTTGTGGCTGAGCTCCATTCTGGGTGTGCTGAGGTTGACTGAAGATGATGCAGTCATTACCGACAGTTTCCTCAGAAGGGATTACCATGGTCTCCATGGGACCCTGTTAAGTTTCCCCCAGAACATGCTGATTTTAATGTACATGGCATGTGGAGGCCTCTTAATTCTTATCTTCGCATGCGATTGGTGTTTTGTAAGTTTCTATCATCTAGATGTCGAGCATCGTGTTATGAAACAGTCAAGAGACTTGTGCCACCTGTTGACCATAAGGAGAACTTGGTCCTCAACTTTTAGGTTCCAAAATGTAGTGGCTAATGATAAGTCACAATGATTGTGTCACTTATTTCAACTCCATCAATAAAACAAGAGAACAAGAGTTAGTACAGTAAAATTAGAAATTAAGAGAGAGAACATTATATGTATCAGTGTTCTCTAACGAAACATAATTGATAAAATTATATATATATAAATCCATATATAGATTTATATATATATATATGTCAGTGTTCTATAATGAAACAGAATATATATATATATATATATATATATATATATATATATATGGATTTATTAGATTAGCTTACAGGATAGAGTAATCCAACAATGGCTGCACCACACTGGTGAGGCTGAAAATTCGGTAGTTGCTCATTCCACGAAGCTGAATGTCTCAGCAGTGCTAATCTGGCACTGAAGGCATGGATGCCACGAAGCTGAATGTCTCAGCAGTGCTAATCTGGCACTGAAGGCATGGATGATTCCTGGAGACCCGCTTGTCTACAGTCTAAGTTGGGAACTGAACGTGTTGGCCACAGCAGCATGACAAGTTCACCAGTGAGAGAGATGTCAGCTACATGAAAAGCAAAGCTTCCTTGTGCCATGGCCTTTTACATCAGCTGCCATCAAAAGGCCACTCCGACATTTAGGGTAGGTTTTCCACCTTCAAATGATTCAATCAAAAATGTTTCTCTAATTTCAGTTTATTCCAGATCCAGTCAAGTTGACAAGAAGAGCCATCATATTATATTCATATTAAATTTTATTAACATGTTCTTCAATGAATATTAACCCCTTAGTGTGCCTACTTTATACAGTAAATGTTATCAAATCATAAATAGATATATCAGGGAAATATATGCATGTTGGTGACTTACTATTCATTTATATATAGTTTATGATAATTTGTATATCACTAATACAACTTAATGAAAAATGTGTAATATTTTGCCAAGATACGTTTTAATTTATGCAGAATGCAACAAAATAACACTGGGAACAGTAATGGAAATATTCATATTAATTCTTTAAATAATTCAAACAATAAGGAGCTGGAGAGATAGACCAGTGGCTAAGAGTGTTAGGTGTGACTGGAACCTCTAACCCCTTCCCCCTAGCAGTTCCGACCTAGACTCTCAGGTGCCTCTGAGATCTGAGAGATCTGAGAAAAGAACTGACTTTTGACTAGACAAGGTCCCCAACCCAAGATTCACAAACAGCTGTGAAAAAGGACTACTTCCTGGCCAGAAGTTTACCTTAAATATCAATCAGATGTCATGGTGATCACAACCCCCTCCCTGAAAAGCCAGGAGGAGGCTGAGGATTTTTTAAAGGCTTTGAGGCTTTGAGGCTTGAGGACTAGGACTGGTAGAGGAACTGGGACTTGGGCTGAGTCCTGTCCCAGGGAGTTAGTCTCTTGCACTCTCCTTGAGGGAGCTCCTCCATCCCAATCTGGAGCCTGGCATCAGCCTGGTTCCCCAAAGCCCCAGCTCCAAGATGAGGGTGGGGGTGGGAGCTAGCATTTCTCCACTTGTGTGTGTGGAGAAGCTAGTCTTAGCTGGTCTTCTCTTAATAAAACCCGGTCCTGTTAGCTCCCAGCGGAGTCTCTGGTCCCTTCTTGTCTGCTGCGTCTCTCAAACCTTGACCTTACAAAAAGCACTGGCTGTTATTGCAGAGGACTCAGGTTCAGTTTGTAGCATCTACATGTTGGCTAACATTCACCTGTTAACTCCAATTTTAGGGATTTTGAAGCCACTTTTAAGACTCTGTATGCATCAGGCACACATGTGATGAACATACATACATTCAGGTAAACACATAATTTTTAGTAATTCTTAAAAATAGTAAAAAAATAGTAATTTAAAAAATGATTTTCTAGAAATGAATGAGAAAATTGGGTTGTTCTTGTTTGAGGGAATTAAGAGATTACTTTCTGAGCAATCATTTGTCAATATGTTTGTATTTCATTAATATTCCCAGAGGCACACACCAGGTGTTAAGTTGAATACATTAATGGAAACTAAGTATAACATGAGGATAACTAAAAATTAGACTTGGAACTTCATAGGTTTTAAATGATACAATAATAATATACCACGTGAAATGAGTCGATTTATTGTACTGGGAAAAATGAAACCTAATAGGAAACTAAAATACTCGAAAAATATTCCACATGTATACCAAACCTAACTATTCTTTGTTGAAAAAGTACCTTTGAAACTGTTCTAAATAGGGAATATTCACTAGAGAACAGTATAAAACTCCATTTACAAAAAGGAGAGAGATCACAAAAGACTGACAAAACTATTTCCACTCTATACAAGATAACCTATGTAGAAAGTGATTATTTGCAATTATATAGAGGTTTCTTTCAAAGGTTCTTTATTCGAAATTTCTGAAGGAAATAAAAGAAAAAGATTTCTTTGACAGCAGATAAAATGGCCATTGTGTGAGACATACATATTTTCTTTGATGACTTTTTTTCCTTCCATGATGATCAGAAAAATGTTTTACATAATAGCTTGGAGAAGGATTTGTAGAAAATAATTACATTTTTAAACATTATTAAACTCTGTGCCTACTGATATAAAAGGATATTTTGAATTTCAAATATAGAAAATTTGCAGATACCTGTAACCTAATTACAGGGATTTCTCTCTTTTTCTGTCATAAGAAACATACAAATGTAAGGATTTCCTTAGATTATTTACATATCAAGCAAACTAATGTTTACTTAGGAGAATTCAATTTTCAATCAAAAGAAGAATATAAGAATATTATCTCATATTTTATTAAACTGAACCAAATGTTTATATTTTAATAATGTTGCTTTAATAATTATCAATGTTAGGGGTTTATCATAAAGAGAAGAAACATAAGAATATTATCTCATATCTTAATAAATTATATCAAATGTTTATATTTTTAGTAATGCAACTTTAATAATTATCAATGTTAGGAGTTTTATTATTTTGAAGAAAACAACAAATATATTGCACATTTATAGGCAAAGCTAATGTCTCTTGAAAACTTCTATGGTATGTCTTTGGTGCTATACAGATGGATACAATTGTATTAATTTTAAATGCATTGCAGTCATAATAATTCTGTGCATAGGCAGTGTGGAACCTAGAGCTAAAGACTGATGACTATGCTTTTAATTTTGCGTTTAATATACACAGTTTTAGTGTCAGTATTAATTCTGATGTTTATAGTTCGTTTTCAGCTTTTTGAGAAGATGACAAGAACTAAAGGCCAGTAACATCTGAAGTGCCCAGATAAGTGATGACTCTGTTCCGTCTATATTCATTGATGACCTCCTTCCTTGTGCCCACCCCTTGCCTGTGTGTTCACCCACTGTCCTTGCTGTCACTGCTTTATAACTGCCTCACGTCCAAATACTCTTTTCTCGGTACTTGACATCAGTAACTCATTAATTATTTAATTAATTAATTTAATTTTTTATGTGTATGAGTGTATTGACTGCGTATGTGTAAGTGCAACTGCGTCATGCAGTGTTCAGAGAGATCAGAATAGGGCGTCAGGTTCTCTGGACCTGGAGTTACAGATGGTTGTTGGCTCCTCTGTGGGAATCAAACTAAGTCCCCTGCACTAGCACTCAGCCGGCTTGATTGCTGAGCCATCTCTCCAGCCACGGTAACTCATTTAAAGGGATATTAAATTTAGATCTTGAGATTAAAAAACAGAGAAAGCTATCACATATGAAAAAGCCACGAAATATTCCGTTTTCTACTTAAGACATTTTGTCATTCACTGGTACTGGGACTTGCCCTGTCCCACCCTCACAAAGCTTGCTTTCTCTTTCTTCATTTAGCATACCAGATAAAACAATTTGTTTTGTAAATGTAGTATCAAAAATAATATTTTATATTAAATTGATTAGTGTACAAGGACATACTGTTCTTAAAAATGAGTTTATATATTTTATAAACTCAATGCATACTCGGTATAGATTATTATATGAATATTAGTGTGCTCAGTACCACAACCTAAGCAGCTGTTCATAGCTACAGAAAATGACACATTTATATTAAATGATTTCCACATATTTTCATCACTAAAAAAATCTCATATAGTCTCTCAGACGCACAGCAAACCTGCTGTCCTTCACTCGTTCTATGCTGTACTGACCGCCATTTTCCACAGCTTGCTTGTTTCCCTCATGCTTTCATCTCAGGGAATTTCGTTAGTTCATTCTTAGTGGACAATACTGTCTTTTATTTGCCACCAAATGCCACTGTAATTTTATAATTACAGATATCAATTGAATGAGATAGTACTTTTCTCCTCTACCCAGAACCAAATTATGGAACATTTACATCCTCACACTCTGATATGTTTCTCTGTCCCTTAACTCACATGAAAGAGTGTCTCTTTATTCCTGAACTCTGTACTTACCTAGTTTAACCTTCCTGAGGGCATTTGATACTATTCTTTGAAACCCCTCTGCTAAATCACAATTTGTATTCAATAACAGAGCAATAATAAAAAAATAACATTAAAGCATTCTATATTTTTCTAAACAGTGTAAAGGCAAAATATAGTTTAAATTACTTGTCTGATAGTTTAGCAAGTTTTGTCTCTGGTTTGGTCCCAAGAAGGATGATCGTGCTCCAGTGGATGGCCTATACATATGTGTACATGGACATTAGTACTTGAAACTAGGAGGTTACTAAAAAACAGCAGACACATGAAGTTGGGAGGGAGATGTGAATGAAGTGAAAGGAGTATGGGGTGAATATAATCAAAATATACACATACATGTATGAAACTCTCAAAGAATAAATACAAAGTATTATATAGAACAAATAACATGTCCAAAATCAAGGAGATCTTCTCTGGATTAGATCCAGGGAAGGGAATGAGCTTCACTGATGTAAGTCTGTGGGGGATGACAATTTTTACAGTGGCTCAGTAATGTCATTCAAATAATTTCCACTGTGATCACTACTTAATCTTCAGCACTGCCTTGATATTATATTAATACTGAAACATGTTAAAAACATCAAGACTGAATCCACATGTCTATGCTTTCTAGTCTCCTAATCCTGTTGATCCATTCCTGCTTCCTATCCAGGATTTCTGGAGACCAGTCACTAATTAAAGACAACAGGGTTCTTTGTGATATTTTCCATTTAATTAATTTCAGAAGCTGAAGTTAATTAATGTATTGAACTAGCTAATATATTGAATTAAAAACATAAAATAATAATAAATATTGTCACAATATGCACCTTGACACAGTAAGAGTAAGTTCTATACACAAACAGTTACATAACGTTATAAAAATAGAAGTAGTTACATTTCTTAAGCAGTATTACAATGCAGAGTGAAAATAAGGTTTGCATTCTTCTACTGTTTTCAATTAATTCTCCCAGTTATTGCAAGCTAAAATATCAAGAAAGTTAGTGAAAGAATAAAAATGAAAGAAATAATTTAAGGGTTACTGTTTGCACCTAGTATTTTTTATTTTTTAATTGACATCAAATATTTGTATATACTTTGGGATACAAAGATATTTTTCAATTAATGTATGCATTGGATATTGGATATTGATCAAATCATACTGTCATATCCATGAGATAGTGTTTATCATCCTTATGCTGAGCACATTCAAACTTCGCTGTTCTAACTATATATTGTTGAGTATGTGTTTTCTTGAACATGGGCAACAAATTCTTGATTATTTATTAGTTATTACCAAAGAGAATATGGGACTGGTTTTACTATTTATGATAATGGAAGGTCTTACTTCTTTCTCCTTTCAAAATGTTTTATTGAGGACAAAAATATTAGAGCTTCTTCAAGGAAAATGGCTATAACTGGCCATTATTAAATACTCTAAGGAGGATACAGCTAAAGAGAGGTGTTTGTGGGTTTCTGATGAAATGAATTTAATCATCAAATAAACCCAAATAGTGACCTCTATATTTCACTTTGAATTACAATTAACATGTACGAAGATTAAAGTTCTCACCTAACTTTTGAATTTTAAGTACTTGAAATAAATTTCTATTTTTAAAAACTTTATAACCCAAATCTGCACTTTCAGAGAAGTAGGCAATAGCTTTATGACTTTAAGAAAAATTCAAACGAATTTCAAATGATTTCCATTAAAAATTCAGTCTTATTTTAGGGGACACTTTTCAAAGTACTTAATATCTACATATGAATAGTAATTTTTTTCCACACTGGATAGGTTTGGATTATTTCTTCATTAAATGTGGCTGTTAACACCATACTAGTGCATTCCTTGTGATAAGGAATCTCACTGCTGTTATAAGCCAAACTTGCCTAGAGCTCTTCATAAAGCCACACTGTCCTCAAACTCACAGAATTCCTCTTGTCTCTTCTTCCAAGGGCTGGGATTATATACAGAAACGAACATGTCCAAGTGGAGAAAAAATTAATCTTCTTTTTATTCTGTAATCCAAAAGTTTCTTAATTTTATACTTGAGAGTTCACTTGGGTTTATAATTGAATAGACTCTTTCCCAAGTAATTAACTTAACCCCATTGAAAAACCCACATCTTGGGAATATGAATGTTTTTGAGAACAAAAAGTATAGGAATCTAAAACAACATGATGTTTGTCAGCAGCATTCTGCACTATAGAGTTTTAGAATCATCACTTGCATGTTATATAATATCACCACTGAATAGACAAACACATTTAATTACAAATGTATGAAAAGATGTTTAGTTTTTAAATATAGATGTTATATTTATAAAACTAATAATTGATTTGATTTTGATAAAAAGAAATTCATTTAGAATTTTGATTAATCAACATGCAAAAGTCATGATTAGGTTTAATAACGACAAGTGAGTAAGGTTCACAAAACTAAAGCAACAGATGAAATATGCATATGATTATAGTTTTGATAAACATGAATATCCATTTAATTTTATTAAACCAAAAAGGTAATGGAGCACATGGTATGATAGAAGATTACTAAATCTGACATTTACCAAGCAGAAATTAGATTGACTTATCACAATGATGTTGTTTATGAATATACCCTTCCATTACCTTATATCAAATGCAAGTGTTTCCTATTCTTAAATAGCGTTCCTGACATTAATGTGAAACACAGTCTATTTAGTATGATTTCTTAGGAAGAAATGGAAATCACTAATAGATAAAAGTTTGAACAATTGAAAATTAGATGCTTCTTCAGTTCATGGCCAGATTGAGCCTGTGTGCTATGCTAACATTCTTGAAAATGTCATTTATGAACTTTAATGTAATCTAACCCTTTAATATTTCAGCTTACTAACATTTATTACTGCTTTTAGGATAAACTGTTTTTCTTTTCATCAAAATTTTGGATGTGTATGATCACTTTAATTTTCTGCACATTTATACAACATTTTTACCTTATTTATGTATTCTTAGTTCAAGAATGTCTTCTAAAGTTTGAATTTAATCTTCAGAGTTAGCATAATGCCATTTGTGTAGATAAAAACATGATAAATAAGTAGAGTATCAAATTTCCAGATATCATGAATACCTTTCTCTGTATAAAGTAACTGTGTTATCTTTGTGATCAATAAAAAATATGTTTTATAAAATAATAAAGACTACAGTTAGGACTGTAACCCATCTGACTTTCTATGTAGAGTTTTTATATGAATCCCTAAATAGTCAACACCTGACTTCCTCAAGTTCAGTGATATTATTCTCTCATAATTACAGTAAATCATATATATGAGTATCTGAAGTTTTAAAGGGAAATCTCTTTCCCTTTGAATGAATATTTTTCTGTTTGAAATAATGTTAGAATTTTTGTGACTTTATTTTTTAAACTTAGATGACATTTATAAAATACGGAACTATAGGTACTTAAGTAATTTTAATAATAATTTAAATAATGATGCCATAGGGGAAAAAAAAGATGACAAGAGTCCCATTGCTGCCATATTTATAATCAAATTTATATTATTTGTCATAGCTATAAAGGATGCTGAAAATGTGGGCTATTTGTAATTTTTTTTTTAAATCTTAGTCAAGTTGTCCCAACACTTTACCTTTTAGTCTTTAGTGGACTTAGCCTGCTTCACTCACCTCAGGAGGTATCATTTGGTCATTTCTGTTGTCTGTAAGCACAGGATTGATCTCTCCTGATCTATTTAAACCCTGTGCATGGTCTATTCAGATATGCCTACAGCTATGAGCTGATTGATCTTTATGCAAAGTCTAATTATTGAGTGATTGATATATTCAAGGTTCCAAAATAGACAAAACCTATATCCATGTGCCAGCACTGTTAATAGAGTGTGCAAAAATGAATATTTTTTCATGAAGTTTATTAGTTCTCTTGATGTCTCTTATGATACTGTCTTAATGACACTGCCTAGTGAATACCGTGGGTTACTGGTTTATAAAGACCCTCTACCTGAGATGGATCTGCAGCTGTCCAAAGTCCCAGACATTCCTTATCTGTCTTGGTGATTTGTTCCTCACAGAAGTCGCAGCTGAGGGAAGATCATGACAGCTGTGCTGGGAATGGGGCTGCGTTCCTTTTTGTTTGTGGTTCATTTATCCTGAATTTCTGTATAATTTCAACTTTTAAAGCCATGCATAAGGATCCATTTGCACTATCATATTTATTTGGTTTTCCAAACTTCTAGAATGCCTATAATTCAACAATCTCCACTTTGATTTTAAGAAAAGCTATATTTGTCATTTATTATGAGAAATGAAAATGTGATGAGGGCTACCCACAGGATTTTGGTATTGGTGTACTTGAGCCAAATGAAGTGTTTGAATCATTGAATGTAGCTAAGATTTAGTATCTTGAAAATCAATCCCCATGATCATGATCATTCCAAGCAGCCTATGTTACATACCTACAACTGGCCTGCTTACATACCTTCTTGTGCAGCAACAGAAATACCCAGACACTCCTGAAAAGAAACATAGATTGCAAGATGATATGCTATGTGTCACATGACAAACAATTAAAGAACAGATTAAAGGATTCATAAACATGTCATATGTCTGATACAGGATACAAGAATTCCCCATCTCTTGATGAAGAATCCCAGGACATTCACATGAATATTCATGCCTGCTAAAAGACATTATATTAAGAGCATTTGCAATATCAATAACCATAAAAATATGGTTTCAATTTTTCATTCCTTATAAAAGAATGATGGATGAAATTATTATTGATTTTGCATTGGTAAGATAGTGCTATATTGAAAGTGAGGTCAGAAATACAGGAAATTTCAGGTTTTTTTGTCAAAAAATATTCCAGAGAAAATTTTATATATATGCCTTTAATGTTGAATTCTACTTGGGTTTTCATTTCAATTCCATTTGATTTCATTTTCTGAGATTTAGACTTTACCTGTCTATATCCCTGAGGGTGGGTCTCCATCTCTAGCACAGCTGTTGTGCTCCAGCCTTGCCAGAGAATGGAAGACAATCGAACAGGACCTCAGGTGGCTCAGAATGCTGTGGGAGGAGTTCCCTCCCGGGATACTGCATCTGTGGGTAGTTTGATTATCAAAACCAAGGCAGGGGTTTATACAGGGAGGCCTTTCTGGTGGGAAAGTTAAAGGTGGGGGTTTTGGGGTAAAGGCAGGAAGGTTGTAGGGCTGATGTGGAAGTTCAGGAACTAGGAAACAAAACCCAAAAACCCGGTTCTTGTCTGGGATGGGGGAAAAGAAGATTCATATCTACAGTGGCTTCCTGGGGCCAGGTTATCACATCATGCAGAGCAGGCCAGACACCTGCCGTCCCTTCAGGGTATCTGGGGTTGCTTGCCTTGCTCAATACCCAGACCCTCCCATCTTTTATATTATAGGGTGGTATATAAGGGCCCAGTAAAGGGAGGAGCCAGGCCATGAGGGGTTGGCAAACTATGGGTATAATGGGTTTTAAGTTCATTCTTGAGTTTATGAAAGGTATAAATGAGAGAATTTATAGTCTCTCAGTTAGCTATTTGTTCTCTAACTTTCCCCTTTTGAAGAGGTAACCCTAAAATCTTTTAGGAATTAGAAAAGAGCTCCCAAATACTTTGGAAATATTTGGCCTTTGATATAGAGTAGGCAGCTAAAGGACACAAGGACAGTTTTTGGTCTTTGGGGTCTTTTTACCCTAAACTGTCTAGCCAAGCTCTACCTCCTATTCTCATCACACCACCCTCTGAAGAGGTCACCCTAATTGCCAATAGGGAATTGGGTTGCTGACCGCTCCTGGCTGCTTCAGGCTGAACAGGGATGAAGGTTGTGGCAATTGGGGTACTTCTTCAGTGAGTCTATCTAAAAGACCCCTGAATTTCATAACTGTTAGTTGTAGGAAGAAAAGAAAGTCCTTGACTGGTGCCTGGAAGATGAAATAAAATAGTCATAACAGGGAAGAATTCAAATATCCAATTCAAGGTCCATTAGAATTTCTTGCTTAAGGACTTTCAAAGGCTTCCGTCTTTGGGGTTTCTCTTTATTTTTCTTTTTGACTGCCATGGCTGAACTTGAGAGTCTTGAAGTCAGGATTTGTTTTCAGGTACCTCAATAGGCTTCCTGGAGTGGCTAGAGTCAGGGTAAGTTCCCTTCCAAATGGCTTTTAGGCAGGGAGAGAAAAGAAATTAGTCATTTAATTTTGCGGTTAGAACAATGGTGGACTTGCTTTTCTTGGCCACAGGTATGCACTGCACTGTTGAGGTAGGCCAAGAATTGAAGTCTTACATCTGAGTGGCATTTTTTTATTAAGAATAGAATCATTAGTGAGAAATTATGTAAATAACATCTTATATAAACTCAAACCTAATGTCTGGGAAGTGTAATTCCTTATAATCTTAAGGAAGCATAATAGTCACTTTATTTTTTGGTTATAGCTTCCTTTTGGGTGTTTAAGATCTTATAATTTGGCCCAAATAAACCTACTTAATTTTACTCTTAAGGCCAGTTGAGTATCTGTTCCTCAGGGGTGTCACATGGGCTTGAGAGGAGCCCCTGGCTCCATAGGCCTCTGTTTTACCAGTTCCATCTGTGTGAAGATAAATCAAAAAGTCTTGCTAGACCATAGCTTCACTCAGAAGCAAATCGAGGAAATATTTTCCCATGCTGACCCTCTTCTTTGCAGATTGGACACTGGTTCAAGTCCTTCTAGTGGGGTCTCCACTACCTCCCTGAACAAGAAGACAGGTGACCCATCAAAGTTATAGGACATTTTGAAAGATGCCCCATAGTTCCCTGGAACTTAGTTGACCTTGGAGGGCAAGAGACAAAAAATTGTCCTTTTAAGTCCCTCTGGCCAGATTACTATAGGCCTTTAAATATGGTTGTTAGACACCCAAGAAGGTTAGTTCCACCAATACTGAACTATTAATTACTGTATGTTATGTAGCTAAAGCTTGAGCAAAAGCCAAACATTTTTTAATAAGCCTTGACTAGGCATATATTTTGTTCCTTAAAGTATTTGGCTGAACTATTACTTTAGAAATTTTAAGACTATTTATACATTATTTATCTAAAGTTTCCTATATTATAACATATAAACTCAGATCTTTAATCACTTGTATAGACCTTCTTATACAAAAACCACTTTTAATAAAATATAAATACTTTTCACCTCATTTTCTTTTCTTAAGATCATAAAATATAATAACATTAAAAAAAATTTTTCCTGGGTGTACTAAGCAATGTTTATTCCCTTTCTAAGGCTCTAGTATCAAACCAATGTTTGATATGTTTTAATTGATCAAACCAATGATCATATTAAAATTCACCCTGGGGAATGAATGACTTTACAGATTCAGATGGGTGAGGTATTACTAACAGGTATATTGGTGACCTGAGAATAGATGCACTGTAAAGACTTTAACATGGATGTTGACTTTTCTATAACCTCATGGATCAATTCCTTTCTTTTAGCCTTTCCCAAATTTCCTCCCCAAATGCAGGAGACCATTTGTGATTTGGGCAAAATTACATACAGCTGGCTGTATACTCAGGTGAGGGTCCAATGACCCTGCTTACTCCTCTTTCAGTGGAAGAATACAACCGTTAGCAAACCCAACTGTGATGAACTGTAAATAGGCACAGCTGAAGTCATGAGGATGACAGTTACTGGACTCAGAATAGTGCTGTGCAGCATAATCTTAATAAAAGAACATGGACTGTAAAATACACATATAAGGTAATGTACATTGTACTTTATAAGTTTCTAGTAAAACCTTATAGAAAACATAAAAACCGTTAAAATCTTTTTTACTTCATCTATTTTAGAGACTTGGTCTACCAAAACCTTGTTGTAGGTCTTGAGAGTGCAGATACCAGATAGAGAGAAGCAATTGGTACATAGTAATATATTATCAAATTGAAGTTCAGAATCTATAGCATAATCACTGACTGAGGAATTTTAGACAGAGGGTGCTGTCTGTCTTTTTCAAGGAATGTAAATTGTCCACTTTACTATACATTTGCATTAGTCTGTGTTAGTGACCTTTTTATTAATTTCCTTTAAAAACAGATAAAGATGTTATATAAACAAGTACCAGAGTTTAAAATAGTTACCTGTAAAAACCAGTAAATGCATAAGACAATGCAAAAATAGTCATTTTTAAAAACCTGTAAATACCATAGTAAAAGTTAAAATTTAAATAGACCAAAATGATATTAAAATGCTGTGTTTCTTTTTTAAATTGACATAGAAATGTATTAACCTTTTGTCAAAAGGCCATGTGAGAATCTCTTGATTTCTATACTTCCGTCAAGAATCTAAAAATGAAAACCAAAGCAAAAATATAAATTGCAAAAGAATAAGGACATATGATTAAATGCCTGTGGTCCAGGGAATTCCCAGATTATCACCATCTCCCAGAGTTCTATAGAACCAATAAATTCCTGGGTGTGGCCATTTTGAACTATGCCATGTGGCTGGATAAGGTGGCGGCAAGGGCAAGCAGGTTAATGTCATTTTGAAAATTTTTGTCCAAGATGGCAGTGAAGCCATGTGATTGTCACCATAATGATGAAATTACGTGCATAAGATATGGAGACCAGACCACATGGTTGCCTCTCTTCTAGTATGGACACCATCCATGATCATGAGCAAGCACATGGCATATAATTTTTACATTTAAAAGGCATCCAGTTAAATGTCATATAAAGCATGGTATATGACTCTCCTGTTCACAAAATCTTAAAATGTTTAAGTCTAGTTAGAACTGCAGTTGTCTTGGGACCATAGTAACTGAGATACAAAGTTCTGGCCCTCTAATGGCTCTTTTCCCTCATCCATGAAGAGAACCATGGTGGAGAAAAAGTCTAAGGAAAGAAATAATTTTTAAACCTTTTTTTTTTTTTTCCTCTGTAGAGAAGTAATTACATTTTCAGATAACAAACTAGATAAAAGCACTTAGCAGAGTTAGTATACATTTAAAAGTAGCGACATTTTGACATTTTCGGACTCACTCTGGCCCATGATGAAACAAACAGTACACTTAAGACAAAACCAAAACAGACACAGACAAGTAACACAAACTGGATTGTTGCCAAGTCACAACAGACAGAATCCAAGACAGGAACCAAAGACAGACACAAAAACTCTAGGTTAGCCATTTTTACAAATGTTTGTTTGGTGCTTACGGGTGACTGAGGTTTGACTCTCAGGTCAATCTCACTGTTCTTTTCCATACTCATGCTTTAACATGCCCTGAGGTATAACATGCTAATTGACGGAGCTCAGTCCCTCACCTGCAGCTTGGTAGAGCTGGTGCATTGCCCATCATAGAAAAGGAGAGAAACGTGTAATAGAGGAAGAACATTACCTGGTCTGTGGAAAGGTCCTGGGCGGTGGGGGGGAATTCAATCCAGTATACACACGTAAGTCTCACCACAAGTTTAAGAGAATGGCAACAACTCTAAGAGTTTTTAACAGGTCATTGCGTTACCTGGTTTTTGATCAGAGAGAGTAAGATAGAAGGTTGTTGTCCACACCCAGCCGGGCAGTTGGAGTAGGGTCAGAGGACATGTGGGCCTTCAGCTAACACCAGGGAGTAACTCTAGTCAGAAAGCTTTAATTACCCCATGACATAACTGGTCCCTCGCAAGGATTCAGACCGAAGGAAAAAAGATGGAAGTTAGAAAGAAACTGAGCCTTTCCTCAGAGTGGGATGGCAGGGCCAAAGCCCATGTCCCTCGTGGGGAGCACTCACCTTCCCCAGCGTGTCCTGGAGTGTTCCTTGTTCAATCACCATTGTTAGTCTCTATCCATCCATGTTGGGTGCCATTTGTGGGTGGGTCTCCATCTCCAGCATGGCTGTTGTGCTTCAGCCATGCCAGAGAATGGAGGACAACTGAACCGGGTCTCAGGTTGCTCAGAGTGCAGGTGGAGGAATTCCCTCCTGGGATACTACATCAGTGGGTAGTTCATTTATCAAAACCAAGGTAGGGGTTTATATAGGGAGGCCTTTCTGACCATTAAAGAAGGTGGGACAGTTAAGGGTAGGGGTTTTGGGGTAAAGGGGGGAAGGTTGTAGGGCTGATGTGGAAGTTCAGGAATGAGGAAAGGAAACCCAAAAACCTGGTTCTAGTCTGGGGTGGTGGAAAAGAAGATTCATATCTACAGTGATCTCCTGGGGCCGGGTTATCACATCAGGCAGAGCAGACCAGACACTTGCCATCCCTTCAGGTATCCGGGGTTGCTTGCCTTGCAACCCCAAACTTTTGATTAACCTGCATCAGCTCACCTATTGACAGGCCGACGGGACTGTAGGTATATATTCCACATTCAGCTATCCTTCATATTGACTGTGAAATATTCTGTCAACAAATTGTTGTGTAAATTATTCTTCTTCAAGTCATAATCTTACCTCAGTAAATATGGGTGAACAAAATTGCTAGAATGCCTAGGAAGCTAATATATAGGGTTTCTTCTTCATGTACAGAGCTGAAAAACAGATATTGCCAAACTGCAAACCTTTTCATTGTGAAGTGATGACAAGAGGTGATCAAAACTCAGGTTCATGACTATTGCTTCTTCATCTCTGCAGGATGATAGTGGTGTTGGGGAAAATGATCAGCATAAAAAGAAACTGAGAAGGCTAAAACAGCTGTGGTAATTAGAAAATATTGACACTTAACCATCAATGAGAAGTTTTTATTGTCTTCCTACCTGAGTTGCCTTCAATGAATGAAGTAATCTAATGACAGAATATGTGCATGCTATATATTTTATTTTTTATCTCCCATTCTCATTGTTGAACGGAGCCTTATCTTTCCTCCTTATAAAAAAATATTGATTCCCGGAAATCGCCTTGGGACTTAGAGAAGTGCAGCAAGGTCTAATTCTTAGGATTCCAGGGTAGAATTTAAAGTGAAAAGTGGTCCACAAACCATAATTTCAGTGGACACTTTCTCTCAAAATACCAAATGTAGAATGTTTCCTTACCAGCATTGTTTGACATGTGTGAAAATTTGAGTAGGACAGTCATAAGACAGCAAGAAATGAACAATATTACCTAGATAAGAGTATTATAAATCAATGAAATTTCTGAAAACAATAAAAATAAAAACCTTTGACCAAGAGCCAAATCATGGATCAGTAAAATGTCATTAGAGTGATAATCTTCATATCAAGTGAAATGATATTTCTAAAAGTTGCCTGGTTACAGAAACTATGTTGTTCATGTTTTGTGAAGTTTTCATCTTTTTCTTAGTATTAGTGAGCCACATAAAGAAAGTGGCTTCGGTTTTGCCACCAAGTTTTCTCAGTGTCTCTGGTTTTGGTGGCAATAGCATGACATTCCCAAGGAATCCATTTCAGACTTTATAAAATCTCCTATTTTTTTTTTATATCCGAGCAGTTCTGTTTCTGTTCGAAATATCAGAATGTCATCCCAAAATATTAATTTTATGTTATAATATCAGTGGTGATATCTAAAAAAAAGAGATTTTAACAATTAATTGGTGGCTTTCTGCAGAATTTCTCTGATGATATTTTCTTCATCATATGTCCCTTAAATTTTTGTAAATAAAAACCAATTCAATTTTCCTCAGTCAAGGAAAACTAAATTGTTAAATTGCTTGAAGTAAATAAAGTATTTTTTAAAAAATGTGTTTCTATAATTTCATAGTCAAATACCAAGTATTTATTTTCCATATTTAGTCTTTCTTAATTTTTCAAAAACTATTTTAATCATTTTTTAAAAAATATTATGTGCATAAGTGTATTGGACACATGTATGTAATGTTTGTCCCACAATGCCTATGAAGGTCAGAAGAGATTGACAGATTCCTCTGAAACTTGATTTAGAGTTGATTGTTAGCTGCCATATTGGTCATGTTATGTTGGTCCTCTGCCAGAGCAGCCAGTACTTTTAACCACTGAGCCATCACTTCATTCCTTTCTCTCTTCTTTTTGTAATTCCTCACACTTTTTAATAGATTTTAAAATCAGTAAGAAATAGAAACAATCTAAATATTCCTCATTTGATGAATGTATAATGAAAATGTGGTGGAGTTCTACTGAGTGGTAATGAAAAATGAAATCATAAATTTCTAGGTAAATAGACAGTACTAAAACTAAAAAGAAGTAAAGTATGTTCTCTCTTTTGAGCTTTAGTGTTAACTTGACACATCTAGGTTGAGGAAGCCTCAATTGGGGAATTACCTCCATTGGACTGGCCTGTGACCATGTCTGTGGGGTATTTTCTTGATTGTTGAGAAGTGTACTTCTCACCACTCATCAAAGCAGCTTCTTTCTGCAACAGATAGAGATTATTACAAGAGTTCCACAATAGGTCACATACAGAGAAATGGTAACTGTGAAATGTCCAGCCCAAAGTGAGACATCTACAACATAACAGGAACAGGTGGCAGAGAACATTAATGTGTCTTTCAGCTCTCACCAGTGAAGTTTAAATACGCAACAGATGGTGATTCATACAGAAAGTTACAACTGGCAAAAATATAGAGAATAAGAGACTACAAAGTCATGCCTCTGGAATAGTACTTCTCTATTATTAAGTCTCCACCACCTAGGAATCAGGGACAGGGGTTGTTGATGATAACAAAGAAACAGAGTTCCCCAGCTGGCATGGGCTTTCTCACATGAACTTAGAGCAATGGATACAGCATGCACAAGATCCATGCAAACTCAAACCAGACAAAAAAGCAGGCATAGGAATGAGGATAAGGGTAAGAAATTCCAAGGCAACTGATCAGTGCTGGATGAGGGAGAGTTGGTCTTCTTTAAGGAAGTAACACTTAGGTTTTCCATGTACCAGTGATGAACTCACACAAGGATATATCCAAATTTGCTTCAGTTGCTGTGAAAAATCTCTCTGACCAATACCAACCTGAGGAGGAAAGGGTTTATTTCACTTACATCTCCAGATCACATAGTTCATCAGGAAGTTCAAGGCAGGAACTCATAGAAAAAACCTGAAGGCTCCAGCATAGCCCAAGGAGGAATGCTGCTTATGGCTTACTCTCCTGTTCCATGCTCAGCCTAATTTCTTATACATTAAACTGCAGTGTGCCTATGGATGGAACTACCCATAATGGGTTGGACCCTTCTGCAGCACTCCGCAGTCAAGAAAATACTCCACAGACATGGCCACAGGCCAGTCCAATGGAGGCAATTCCCAAATTGGGGCTCCCTCAACCCAGGTGTGTCAAGTTGACATGAAAGCTGTCCGTCACAGGAACATCCGGGAGCACAAACTTAATAGGACCTAATATATATGGCAAAATGTATGAAGTCCGGTGGGGAGTCCTATGGTTGATGGCAGAGAGGGAAGGTAATCTAAGCAGGATCATGATGGACAACAGGAACAAAAATTTCAATAAAAAATAAAGGTTTTAAAATCACTGAAGAACTTTATATTATTTTTTAAGAATTACTTTAGCATGAAAATTCTTTTAACAATAATATTCAAATCTATAAAAAAGGTAATAAAATATGGAACTTACATTAATACCTGTAGCTATATACTATCTTATATTTTTGTATGGGGACCATGACTATTTTTTGTTTAAAGCATTTTGTCTGTAAGTTAGAAATCCAACATCATATCTTTAAGTAACTTTTTTTGGTCTTTTAGAGACAGGGTCTCCTTTTAGCCCCAGTTAGCCTGGAACTCACGGAGATCCACCAGCCTCTGCCTCCTGTGAGCTGGGACTTAAGGCATGTGCCAACATGCCTGGCATTTTTTAATTCAATAGATTTTATGAAAAGTAAATGATTTCAAAGTAAGCTATGTTTTCTAGTATTGTACTTATGTGTATGTTCTATTTAAATCATGTAAGATAGCAAATTATAAGAATTATGAATACAGTATATATAGTAAATGAATTTGAAAATTTAAGGAAAATCAATATTATAAATATTACTTATATTTTAAAACAATGAGAAACATTTTCCTTTGCCAGTAAAGATTTCGTGAAATAATTTTTTTACTGTCATTCCAGAGATATTTGTTCAAAGAAAAGGCAAGATTATATCTTACTCAATTTTTTAATTTGTCCCATTGCAGTTTACATTAGGCAGAGCAGTATTGCTTCTTGAATGTCAGTGTTATCTAGAACAGTCATGGGTGTATTTCACTTCTATTATTGCTATATGGCATTAAATAGTATAAATAAAACCATATGGTATATTAAAAATAATACAGCTCTATTAGAATGAACATTTCTATAAAGGAATGTATGGAGGAGTCTCAGATCAGAACTGTATGAATGAAATATTCCATTTTCTTCTATTCACTGAATTTAACTGAGCACAGCCCATTCCTTGTGTTTTATCTTTTAACGATCTCAAGCAGATTTCACAATTCTGCAGAGGCTTCAAGGTTTTGAATGTCAATCCAGGTAAGGTTACATTGGGTTCATTTTCTCCCCGTCTTAATGTCTAAACCCTAGTTCCTTTTTTATCAGAAATGCTGGATATTAGAAACAAAAGTGCACAGTTGACTTGAGTTTCTTTCCATTTTCTCATTTTAAGGTTGGGTTCTTTCAAATCTTGAGGAGAAATAGTGAAAGATGGATAGGAGAGATGCCATTCATCCTCCTGGCCTATACTTTAATCTTCTTTGCCTTTTCTGACTCTGATTTAAACAGAAATTAATTCTGTAAGACTTGTCTCAGGGCAGGCTCTTTCAGAGACTGTGTGTCCAAATTGTATGGAGGACCTTGGTTTGAGGACTCAGATCTACGTAGTCCTCACCAATGAATAATTTGATCCTTTCTTCCTTAGCACATAGGACTATTTGTGTTGTTGGCATTCCACATATGTCTATAGCAACATGATTCCAGCTCTACTAATGTCTGGGTGTCCAATTCTAAGACAAACTTCTGTGTACAAGAACCAGGTGGGAATATTGGCTACATTCTTATCATTTTTCTTTCTTTTCTGCAATATCTGCCTAATTCTCTTCTCTACTGAAGCACAGAGAAGGTTAAACATTTCTGCTTAGCAGATCATGCTGACAAGTATACTGGTCATACCTCCTAATTTTTGTGAACGTACTATTCACACAGTTGGCTAAGAGGAAGGAAAAACACATTATACTTAGACAGTGAACTGTCTAACTTGGAACAATGCTGTCTTAGAATCTTTTCTTCCTCACGCATGGATCATTTTTATCTTTTTTGATGATTTTATGGAGACTGGGGATTTAGGGAATGTATAAATGGACCTCAATGTAATAAAATCTGTTGACTCTGTTTTGTTCTTTATAGAGTGGAAATTTGGGCATTTTATTCTCACAATTTTTATTTCAAGATAAAGCAGTAGTTAACATGCTGCTCTCTTTGATTAGGATATACCTTGTCTTGTAATTCATATTTTTCTAGTATTAATCTATATTTTAACTTTGAAAGTTTCCTATAATTATTTATATTTATTTATCAAATTTTATATTTATTTATCAAAGTATTCTATAATTAATTATAGGATATGGAGTATTTATTTTCTATTTTTAAAACTGTGAATAAGCAATGTACAAGCTACAAATATATTATTGTCATTATCAATTAATTGTAGATGATAAGATGAAATTTAAAATGCATAATTTAGCACAGGCTTGTACTTTCACTTCTTCCTAGTTATGAAAATTATTACTACACACACAAACAGTTTAGTTCTTTCCTCTATCAGCTGTATGTTATGTTCATATTGGTATTTTATATAATTTCTAGTATCAACATAAAGAATCACATTTTCAGATTGTTTTTCTCCTGACCCTTCTTTTATAGGATGTTGCTTTCATTAAAAATGGTACATTCACTCTTGGATATTTTGATGATATTAAGGATTTTTATATTTTTTATTTGAATGAGTGTTTGCCTGCATGAAAATGCATCCACATAGTAAAAAACCCACAGAGGACAGAAAAGGGTATTGGATCCCCTGAAACTGAGCTATAGATGGTCCTTGACTACCATGTGAGTATTGTGAACTGAACCTAGATCCTCTGAAAGAGCAGCCAGCATTCTTAACTTCTGAGTGATCTCTAGCCCAGAGATTATATATTAAAGTAGTTTATTCCATTTGACATTGTGGGAGAAAAAAACAATTACTTTCAATAGGTTGATGAGCTTGGATACAATAAAAGATATGAAAGTTTTAATAAATGTTGAAAGCAGAGTTGTAGACTATCTAAATATCCTAGTCACCCATAATTATAATAAGCTGATAATTTAAATTATAATTAACTTCACCTTATCATCTATAATAAAATATAATGAAGATCAAATACTATTTAAAACTTCATTCTGAAGATATTAAATATTACCAGATGTGGTGATGTACAGCTTTAACCCAACACCAGAGATACAGAGGAAGGAGGCTCTCTGAGACTGAGAGCCCAGTCTGTTCTATTAATGAGTCCCAGGTCAGCTGGAGCTACAGGGAGACCCTGTCTCAAAAAGACCCAATAAATAACATAAACTCTAAATTTTGTTCAGACATGTAGCAATTCTTAAGTTGATCATCTCATACATCTTGTGTATTTAGTAATTTTGTGTTCTTTCAAGGTATTAATAGCTTTCCAAAGTCAAGAGGCCTACAACATGGAGATGTCTTTCAATTTTTTTGTAAAGTTGAAATTTCTCCATAAAATAGAATATTTAAGGTACTTAGGATTAATGAATGATAATTAGTGACTAATGATGTAGGGAAAACTTCCCTTTACAAGACTGGAGGGACAGTGTCTCCTCATTCTAACACAATTCATTATGCAGTTGTAGGCTCAAGTCTCCTAGTTGTTTGACCATGGGAACTGGCATATTTGCATGTTTCATATTCTCATTTTATGATATAATTCCTTATTTTCATTCTGCATATGGGTCATAGTAGAACGAGGAGTGGAGAGACTACTATTGCATCCCTCACTTCTCACCAGGGAAGCCTCCTTATAGAGCAGAGTGTGATGCACACAGAAAGCCACAACTGGCCAAGTTTTACAGAATACGAAGCCTGCAGAGTGCATGTCCCTGGATAGTACTCCTATACTAAAACTCACCCATGCATGCCTTAGAGACCATCTCAGAAGAGGATGCAGAAAGATTTTAAGAGCCAGGGTTGGTTCATGAACACAGGGAAACCAAGAATTTGAGGCCAATGGGAGTTTGCTCATGTGAACTTGCTGCAATGGTGATATTGAGTGCAAGTCCCATGCTTACTTAACTAGACAAGGGCTCAGAGAGAAGCAAAGAAAATTGTTGGTGGGCAGGTCCTCCCCTGAGAACTGTTAGATATTGATTACTTCTGGGTGAGCAACAGTAGACCCTCTTTAAGATCTCTAGATAGGCTGACTAGAATCCAGCGGATGAACTTTCACTGTTTTCATTTGAGTAAAAATGCTTATCTTGATAAGAGTTAGCATATGTACAGAATGAATGCGATTTGGTCAGGGTGGGCATGGATGGACAAGGAGGTCTAAATTTGATTAAGAAAAATTGTATGAAGTATACCAAAGCTCAGTAAAAAATAATTTTTTAAAAGAGTAACAAATTTAAAGGACTTAAAGTATCCAAAGATAAGACCATCATGAAGTTTAATCATTCCTGTGCTACATCAGAACTTCAAATATTTGCCCCACAGTTCTTTCTCTGAGAAGTAGCCAGGCATTTTTTTTTACATATTAAGAACACAAGATGAGAGAGAAAAAGAAAATAATCCAAGGCACTGGGCCCACACAGAAGAGAAAGGCAAAGCGTTTGTAGCAGAAGGAAGTCACCCAAAGTCTCAGGTTTTCAAAGTGCTGGAGTAGAAGTGTGTTTCTAGAACAAATATTGTAACTGATAGATTATTTGATGGATTTAACCCTGTCAGAATTTTATTGACATACTTCAGAGGTACTATAAGAAACCAAAAGTCTTAAATGAAAAACAATATGGCATTAAGAACAGAAGTAAGTGAACAATTGATTAAGAAAAGAAATACGTAATAAGAAGAATAAAAATATATTCTCAAGATTGAAGTTAAATAAATGTATATTTGTATTTTGCCACATGTTACATCTATTGATTGGTCACACAGAAAGAATAACTTACAGTCTTGGCAACATGAATGTATACACTGATCTGAACAACT
Organism: Eospalax fontanierii; assembly: GCA_035773235.1. Classification (NCBI taxonomy): domain Eukaryota; kingdom Metazoa; phylum Chordata; class Mammalia; order Rodentia; family Spalacidae; genus Eospalax; species Eospalax fontanierii. The sequence continues at coordinate 90,390,690 of CM069524.1, forward strand.
GGGAAGAACTGTTTTGTGATCTATGACTACTTTTGACCTCATCCATTATTTCAATGTAATTATTAAGAAAGAATTAATACCCCAGTTAAATGTAAAATTATTTATCATATCAATAAGGAAATTCACTGAGTCATTTGAATTAATGTGTCTTTGAGAGGGTAGTGGGGTCATGAAGCTTATGTTTTATTTTATACTATTTTATTTTATTTGTACTATAATAGGGAACATGGAAGATCAAAGGACAAAGAGTTTCTCACATTCACATATAATTTATATGTTTATTTTATTTGAAAATTAGAGTACTTTGTTTAATATACTGAGAAGCTTACAGAGTCGTAATTGGCTGATTCAGTGTTAAATGCCCAAAATGGATGACTTTCTCTTCTTATGGCCATGAAATTCACATATGGATTTCTATAGGTCTTTTAGGAATATATTTAACTTTTTATTCAAGTATTCAAATTTACATAAAGTTATCCATGTATGATTTATATTGTTGCTTTTAAGAAAGGAAGGAGGTTAAGTGTTGTGACAATGTCTCTGTGGTTAGGAGCATTGGATGCTTTTGCAGAAGTCCTGAGTTCAGTTCCCAGAACCCATATGGTAGCCAAGAGCCTTCAGTAAATCCAGTTCTAGGGAACCCAACACTCTCTTCTCTCATCTGCAGACATTGCCTACATGAGTGCACTTACATGCTATCTAAAATCTCTTACATATAAAATAAAAATAAGTAAATAAGTGCTATGTGTGGGTGTGGGGTTGGAAGTCTAATTCTAGCATTCAAGAGGCAGAGGCAGACAGATCTCCATAGGGAGTTCCAGGCCACTTGGGGTTATTGGGAGTTCCTGTCTCAAAAAAGAAATGAAAGAGAGAAAGAAAGAAAGGAAGGAAGGAAGGAAGGAAGGAAGGAAGGAAGGAAGGAAGGAAGGAAGGAAAAAATAAAATAAAAATATTAAGAAGGATATGAAGGCAGACATTACTTTTTAATTTAAACCTTCTCAGTTTCTAGTTTAATTTACTAGAAATCCTTGTGGGTTCTAGATATCAGCACAGACAGGGCCAATTTCAGTAGAATTGTTACATGTAGACCTTATACATGCTGGTCAAATAGGCATTAGTGAATGCTGAGTGGAGAATATTCTTCTAATGAGTTAAAACCGCAGGATAAGCCAGGAAAGCATGCTCATCCCTGTTCAGGGCTGACTTCTTTTTTCTTCTTTCATTTGTTGACTCTTTTCAAATTTTACTTTGTGTACTTTTCCTTAACTAAATAAAAAGGAAAATAAAGCTGATATATGAAATTACTATTGAAGTATGAATTAAGAAGACTTTTGAACCATTAATAGTTCTAAAAGTGGCTGGCAGGGTGTATGTGACCTGAAGGAGCAGACATTTGTGATCTATTAGAACACAATTAGGAGATTTTAACTTCTGACCTTGAGGCTCACAATAATGGTGTCTTTATTATTATTATTATTAAACTACTAGACCTTTATCCTTAAGTTCTTTTCTACAAACACTATTCCCCAGGAATTGGATATCCAGAAGATTAAACATATCAGAATAATAGATCTAAACATGATAATATGGAAAATTCAAAGGAATGCAGATATGTATATTAGATTCTCCTGCTTTTTGCCATTCAAAGTACATACTGCTACTAAATACTGAAACATTGTTATAAGCATATTTATGTATATGTAAAATATTAATAAAAGGGATTTACTTGAACTTTTCTCAGTCTAAGATTGGTCCTAAAAATCATAAGACTACCAATTCCCATTCATGAAAGATTTATTAAGGACAAGGGATAAATTAATTCCTTGGAAATTAGTTTTTTGTTAAAGACAAATGAAAAGTACAAATTAAATGTGTTTGTAGATGGGCAGGAATTTAACAAATAGTAATTAGACACTGTTTAGTTTTCTTGTACAGATTAGATTCATTATTAAACCCTAAACATTTATAGTAATCTTCCTTATTTCTGATATCTGATGTTTTGTTCTTCAGAAGTGGTTCCCACAGTAATTACAAAGTAAGCATAGGAGAAAAGCAATATTCTGACCCAATATTTTGAACTATAACACTTATATCTGTTACCCTCACTAATGACACATCTGAAAATCAAGTAAAATAAAGTTTACCATAACTGAATAGGTCAACCTCTTTAAATGCTTAAGGAGTACTGACTTTATGTGTAAATATGTACTAAAGTTTAACATGTACAAATTTTTATTCAAATATGAGTGAATAAATAATGAAATGGTTTTAACAACATGCTTTAAAATGCTTTAGACATTATTACATAGTGACTACAAAGCATTGTTAAGCATTATTTGATATACATGTTCTAATGTTTTATGTATTAAATGTTTAAAATGATTCATTATTCTTTTAGAGTTATCAAACTCATAACAACTTGTTTCTGTAAGCATTATCTTTTCAGAGTAACCATTTAATTATTTTTCATCTGGAGTGAATGATTGAATTTTTACCTTTTTATTTTTGTTTGTTCACTATATTTTGCATTAGAAAGTCATTAATGATCTGCAATTTTCTCTGTACTGAGTACTTAATAAAGTTTAAGACTAACAGGAAAACAGTGTGATTTCAAGTAAGGCTATTTGATACCGAGTAGCACAATAACAAAATGTAATTATACAAAGTCAAAATTATAACTTAAAGAATTGACTTCTATCTTTTCATAAGCAGATTGGCTTGAAGGAATATGTGATGCTAAATTCATAACTACAGATATATGAGGATATTCACACAAGCAAGCATCATGGGTAATACATCACATATACAAACACACATATTTCCTTAGCTTTTGAATAGTGAAATAGAAACTCTTCCTCTCTTACCTTTTAAACACTGCATATAAAACACATTCAAATACTAAAGTTTAGTGGATTCCATAATTCTGATTCTATAGCTAGAATTGCTTATAATAACAATGCATAAATGACATTAAATGAAAACATTTTGACTGGTTCTATTCAATGGACAAAGAATAATATAATATTAATATAATATTTAGAATATAATTATTTTAGGAATATAAGCGACTAATGAAAACTCACCTTGAATTTGTGAGTGTTCTGATGAGGAAAGGGAGGTGGAATATTTAATTGGCTTGTCTGTAAACTTCAAGCTTGCTCTCTAATAAAGGATTTGAGGAACTGATACAAAAACCATGAATACTATATAAGTGACTTTACCATGAGAGACACTACCATTCTCCTTTAACTGATACTACTACATAATTATTACGTCTTTGCAAAGAAGGAGCGTGTTTCAAAGTACTTGGGACTGCTTATCACTTGTGAGGAGGGAGAAAAACAAAGTCAGGAAAATGAAGCATGAATTACTCTTCCATGTATCCTACCTTTCTTCCTTTCCCACACAGCTCTCTCTCTCTCTCTGTCTTTCTCTCTCCCTCCCCTCTCCCCTTTGTCATATACTCAAATGATCCCCATCATTGTATTCCTCCTTGTTTTTTCTTTATATATTTTCTGTTTTCCTAACATCAGAATAGTAATCTGAAGTAAATAAAGGTAGTGGTTTTTAAGAGTATAAATGTTTTATTATACCTTAATATAGCTTGATTAAAAACTATTATAATATGGCCAATGTACTTCAGTCAGTATGACTGAAGTGGTATATCAAATATTATTATAATATTAGAAGACGCAAAGATATTTTATCCTTCTAATTTTTTCTCAGTGCTAACATTCAAATAGATTCATGGCTTACAGTAAAGATTTATTTAAAACTTTCTAAATATTATAATGCTATAAATCATATATGCTACTATCATATTTCTTTAAAACATTACATGATGAAATTATTATATGTGGAATAGAAAGCTGATTATAAACAAGTATCCAAAATTAAATTGATATGCATTTAGAATTGATGTTTCTGATATCATAAACATTTTGATAAGAATTATGATTATCCTTAATTAAAATATTTTTTGGAAATTAATGCATGTTGATGTTATAATACCTATGACATGGTAGGGCTGATATGTCAGTCATTGCTCTGTGATCCAGATCTTTGTTCTTCTCACTTTCCACACTATGCACTTTTCTTCCGGTCATATTTTACAGTCTCCAACAGAAAAACTTAGCTCATATGTTCACCCTAAAATGTGATGTCTTTTCTGTGTTTCCAGAAAAGTGTTTTAGATGTTATTAAGGGCACTACATGTTTGCAAGGACCATGGAGGCTAGAAGTTGGTGTCAGATACCCTGAACCTGTAATTACAAAATGTCCTTAGCTCCCATGTGGGTGCTGGGAATTGAACCCAGTTCTTCTGCATTAGGAATCTGTTTTTAGCCACTGAGCCTTGTCTCCAGCCCCCACAGCAGACACTTTTCATAATAATAAATTTTGAGCAGTTCTTCTTACCTTGGGCACAGGCCCTCACTTACCCTTAGTACTCTGGCTCTCTGGACTAACCTCTTGGTCTAGACCCACCCACTGCATCCTGATTACCAGTACTCAAATCAACTCAAATTTTCAGATGAGTTTGTTAGAGCCTTCACAGGCTGCCCCCACCCCATCTTACCTTTGCATTCCTGAGATCAGCCTTCTACCTGACATTGCCCACCCTCCCAATTTGCCTTGGATTGTGGACACCAAAATTTTTCCCTGGTAAATTTGAACCTGCCCACTGCATATCTACTCCCCTAACACCAAAGCAACTCCAAACTCCCCCAACCCCCAGCCTGCTCTCCTTCTAGACTTGGGCACATGCAGGCTTTTACTATTAGTACCTCAGATCTCTGGACTTCCCTGCCTAGTTGGGAGCTCTCCAAATCCCACCATGCCCATTCCCCTATGTGGGTTACCTCTGTAGCCCCTCATACTTGAGAAAATTCGATGCGTATTTATTTTAAAAGTTCTAGAAGAAATAGGAGGGTACATTACTCAATGTAATTAAAGCTATATACAACAACCCCACATTCAACATCATTCTAAATCGAGAAAATGGAAGCATTCCCCTCAAAATCAGGAACCTGACAAGACTGTCTAAGATCAAGAAAATAAGTGATTCCAAATGCTTGAGAGGATGTAGTGAAAGAGGAACAGTCATTTAGTGCTGTGGGGATTGTGAAATCATGCAATGTGTATGGAAAATATTGTAGAGAACCCTTAAAAAACTGAAAATGATTCTATGATCCAAGCCGATTTTACCATTCCTTGGAATATGCCTAAAGGACTCTGCTTATTGCAGAGATACTTTTACATACATGTTTGGAGCTGCTCTTTTCACAATAACTAAGTGATTGGAGCAACCTAGGTGTCCTTAAGTGACCAGTGGGTAATGAAAATATAGTGCATTTACACAAAGGAATTCTACTCAGTGGTAAAAGAGGACATAATCACATTTGCAGGTAAATGGATGGAACTAGAATTTTTTATGCTAGGGAAAGTAACACAGACTCAGAAAAGCAAACAATATATGTTTTCTCTCATCTGTGTGTCCTACCTAGCACCCCAAGCACCAAACCTTTATGTGTGAGTGTGTGTTCTGATGTAACTGCAGCCACCAGGAAAACAGAACAGAACCAATGAGGTAAAGTGAAAGAAAGAACCTTGGAGAGAACAATAATAGCATACATGTGTTATTAAGGGAAATAGATAAAAAGGAGGAATTTAAATTAGAGGGAAGAATGACGGTTATATATGGAACTATGGGATAGAGAGAAAGAAGGAGCTGAAGAAAGATATGCCCATAGGAGACCGATATTATAGTGGAGAAATGGGACACTTTAACTGCAGAAGGCATGGAGGAAGGGTTAAACAGAGAGAGACAGAGACAGAGAGAGAGAGAGAAAGAGAGAGAGATAAGAGATAAATTATGCCTAGCTAGTGTAAAACAACAGAGGGAATAATGTAAGTCTAACAACTGACATTCCACATACAATATCTTTACTGGAGCCCATGTTCATAGATGAAGGCTGCATAACAAGAACAGCGCCTGACAGGGGAAAACTTTCTGTGAGTTCTTGACAAGGGATTGTCTCCCAGAAACTGATCGTAAAACCCTCATTTGAAGAAAGGACATACTTTGGACACAGGATTTGGGGCAATGTGCTAGAACTAACTGTTAAGGCACTTCCCCTTAAGGCTAGCTCTCCGAGCTCTGGAGAGTACTATGCAAGCAGTCCAACACAAGCTTCAAATAACCACATCAATAACTGGCACAGCCCTCAGCACCTGTGCAACAGTTGCACTTTTACCTAGGGAACAATTAATGGCTACCTAACTGGTCATAGACCCCACTCAATAGCAGGAAACTCATGTGTGGTACTGTAATCATAGCCAAATACACATGGCTGAAGAAGTTTTAGATCTTTGAGAAATCTCCATGGCTGTCACTTCCCTAGGCTAATTTAACTTATTACTAAGAGCAAAATGTGTATCCTTATATATACAGTGAATTATCCCCATCACCACTCATAAAAGAGTCTTCTTTTACATCAGACAGACTATTACAGAGTACCACAAATGGTCACTCACAGACATTGTGAATTTCCCATGCCTAAGCAGCACATCTACAGTGCAACTTCTATACCAAAGGCTCAGTCAACATAGAACATGGGGTAAAGAGGGCACTAATGACAACTCTCATTAATGAAGCTCCTTCCTGCAACAGAGTGACAGTAACACAAAAGGTTACAAATGCCCCAAATTTGGAGATTAGGAATCTGCAGAGTGAGGGTCCCTGGACTGGACTCTTTTTAAAAGTTTCACTCACCCAAGGCTCATGGGTCATTGTGGAATCCAGGGAGGAAAGATTCTAAAGACCACTGAGGAGGTGCATGACCATGTGGAAACACAATTCTGCAAGTTCCTGGGACCCTGCTCATATGAACTTGCAGCAATGATTTTAGCATTATTAAGACCCATGCAAACTCAAGCACATTAAAACCCTTCATTGAACAGGAGAAAAGTGTAGCAGACCTCAATCTTTGCTGTAGAAATATTGACGACTTATTACTGTTGAGTGAGGGTGAGCTAATCCTCCTAAAGCAAGGGACTCTGGATAGGTGGATAAGATCTCAGTGGTTGAACCTTCACAGAGGAAGGTACACTAATCTGATTCAGTATACCATCGCATGGATGAAGGAATGTATGGATTCCAGTTTGGGGGCTATGTAGGAGTATTGGTGTGAAAGGGGACAGGAAGATGATTAAGACTGATTGAGACATTTTGTATGAAATACACAATGATTCAATAAAAAATAAATTAATAAAGAAACAAATAAATAAAATAATAATAAATTTTAACATCTATAATTAATATTAACCAGATGCAACTTGAGGCATTTTATCTGGAAAATTCATACTTTGAAATTTTATTAATAGGTATTCTATGTTCTCAAAGTCATCATTTAAATATTGCTTACTTTGTATATTTAAATTGATATAGCATAAATTTTGAAGGAACAGAAATTAGTGGTGTGAATGTTTTTCTTTGGAAATAAGTACCAGAAGCATTAGAATGAGATCTTGTATATGAGATGGTTTTAGAAATGTAATAGTCTCAGCATGATATAAAGTTTGTAATAAAAATAATAACAATGTTAAGTAGGTGGAGAAGCAGAAGCCTGTTGTAAAGTTTAATATTTTTAAGGATCTAGATTAAGTTGCAGTGATTATATCAACCATAAGTTTCTTTAATTTCATGGACTTGGAATCACTTTTGAATATTCTGAAACAACATTATTAATTTTAAATACTAAAAAAATTTTGATTATGTGAAATAATAGAAATTATAAAATAAATGCTGCATTAGCATTTTTAAGACTAATGTAGCCTATTGATAGAAATATAGTTTTGAAATTATCATTTAATTTCAATGTTATTAAATTAATGTAGATGATCAAACCAGAAATATGAAAATTAACCAAGTGGCACATATGGGAAAATATTTCTGACTTATGAATCACCAGACCTAGAATACAATAATTTTCTCTTACTCTACCATGAAATCTTGATGAAAAAGTTTCATGGTTGAGCAAGTGTGTTTAATCATTAAGTAACTGATCAATACTAACTAGCTAATATTTCTTGGAAAGTATCATGATATGCAAAACCCTACTCTGGCTGTTCCCATGAATATGAAGATCTGCATGTGTGAAAAAGGAATGCCATTTGGATAGTATGTTAAGAATTCATAACATCATAGAATCAGATCTTTGTGTTCAGCTTCTGAACTAATGCATTCAACATGCAAATCACAGTAGTTTTTTGAAAATCTCAGAAAAAAAATGGTTACTGAAACATCGTTAAAACAGAGAGACAGGATGTGACACACACTCACACACATGCACACACACACACACAGAGATGGAAAGAAGAGAGAGACAGAGAGAGGAGAGAGAGACTTCAATTTTGCTCCACACATGGGGAAAATATATTTTAAAATTTTGAATAATATTAATGGTAATTTCTTATAAGGAATAAGTTATTTCTAAAAACAAAATAAGAACTGTCTTCACTGTCATATTTTACAGTACAAAGGCAGCTTTTCCAGGGCAGAGCTGATATTTCTGCCTTCTCCTGAGATTTAGGTGATAATGTTGGAACATGGAGAGGGGTCACACGAATAGAGGTACTGGGATAATGAACTAAAAGACCTTTTAGATATGCAGACAAATTCAATTACCTAGTAAATGACTTTGTACACCTAGAAAACTCCTAAGACTATTTTCTCTCAAAAAAGTTTTTTTTTAGGGTGTTTTTGTTCTCTGGTGATATTACTAGAATTATCAGGACATATAGTGAGTAAATAGAAGTTTCACAATAGGAAAGGCATTGGAGGAAACCCTTTTATACCTTAACAAACACTGAGAATATTTACTGCCTGCTGTTTAAGAAAGTCTGCCCTAAGGATAGTTAAACCACAAGACTTTGCAGAAAGCAAAGGTGTCTAAGGAAATGTGCTGTTCCCCCCTAGGTGACTACAAGCTCTGTCTGGCTGAACTAAGGTATATAAATTAGCATGAGGTCCCAAACCAAGACCAAATAAATCTAAGTATAAGAGAAAAATATCAAACCAAGAGCATGAGAGAAGAACCCCTGTCTCTTTTTCCAATTGCTTTCCTGATAGTTTTCAAAGGAATGTGTTTGAGTGAGAAAGAGTTTGATTTTCAGATCCACAGATAATTTTTTTGTATATATGAGGAACAGTGGGAGGTGGAAGAAAACATGGACTGGAGATGGGCCTGGCAAGGCAATAATATTTGGAAAAATTCTGTGAATTGTACAGAATTTTCTGTTCTTAAACATCAATAAATACCTGTAAATTCAGTATATCTAAAGGGACATAGTAATGTTTACTTTTAAAAAAATATTGACATAAAAATTTTATTATCTTTAACTTTAAACAAAGCTAAGCATTAAATGCCTTGTGATACTATATTTTATCACCTACTAATTGCATTGTGTTATATTCTACGTTTACTACAGATATGTGTAAATCATACAGAGAAACACAAGTGAGGAGAGCATGGAGATAGAGAGTGATGACAGCACACACTTACCAACAACGAAAGAAAGCATACTGAGAACTGAATGAGGCTCGCTCCAATTCACGTCAAACTTTGGTTTCGAAAAGTTGGAAAGGGAATTGATTTTGTATAGGGTTACAACTCTGGCAAAGATGATCTGATTATGTGAGGGAAGATTAAGCATTCCCATGTGTGGCCCAGATTGGGGAGAGGGAGAGACAGGTTTAAAGTTTTCAGAAATCAAACATCACATGCGGTGATATTATTTTATTTTTTAAATTACTTGCTTTTTATTTTTTAATATTTATTTAATAAATACTTTTATTTTTTGATAATTTCATGCAGTGTCTATTTATCATACTTACTCTCAGCTTAACTCTTTCTACATTTATCCTTACATCCCTAAACCCCCAAGTCATACACTTTAAAAAATGTTAATAACCCATCCATCCCAATTTATTCCATAAATATACTTCTGGGTGTAGGGCCTAGTAAAAGATAATTCTTTAATTGCCAGGAACCATAATCATAAAGAAAACTGTGTCTCTCTCTCCTAGAAGTCAGTCATCAACTATTCAGAGCTTCTTAGGGAGAAGCAGAGGCTCACAAACCCCTTCTCTCTTCATGCCAGAATATTGATTGGTTTGATCTTCTGCAGATCTTGTGCAGGCAACCACAGCTACTGAGTGTTCATACCCTATGAATTCATGATCCTGTCATGTACAGAATGCATGGTTGTGCCTTGGTTCTCCTCAACTTCTGGCTTTCATAACATTTCCACCACTTTTTCTGCAATGGTCCCACACCTTGAGGACAGTGTGTAATATACATGTCCCATTTGACCATGTGCACTCCATAGTTATTTATTCTCTGTAGTTTGACTGGGTATGATTTTCTGTATTAACCATCACCCACTGCACAAAGAAGGTTTTCTGATGAGTTCTGAGAACTGCATTTATCTATGGGTTAGGAAACACAAAATTAGGAGACAGTTTAGTCCTTTCATTTAGAAAAATAATAATAGTAGGTATACTCCTGCTACCTGTGAACTCCACAACCACAGTCTCATAGCCAAATTTGGAGTGTCACGTGGGTGTTCTCTCCTATGGAATAAATCTCGAATCCAATCAGAAAATTGTCAGTTACCCTCATAACATGGGTTTCACTATTGAATACATTGTCATGCTAAACATATCTGCCATTCACAGTGTTCAGACATGAGTGAGACTGTGAGAAATTTTTAACCCCAGCACCAAGCAAAGCTCCTTGAAGTAGTTTGAGAGTTAGCCAGCAAGGACAAGTTTCCTGATCAGTACCAACTTGTTTTCTCAATGTTCTCTGACTAGTGTACAGTGTCTTCACCAATACAATCATACTTTAAACTTCTATTGGGCAATCAATAGCATTGGGGTTGTTTTGAGGGTATCTCTTATCAATGCATCAAAGGGATATATTCCACACCTGGCACTCTACAGTTTATTTGGCGTCCTCTGTCTCCTGTAGGACAGCATCAATTAAAACCATTTATGTATGAATTATGGAATAGTAGGTTTCCTTATGATTTTTTTTCAAGTAGCCTTGTACTAAATATGTCCCTCAGCCCCCTCTTCTGACCAATCCTCACATCCTTCTCCTCAAACTTCCTTTCTAGTATTTTCCTTTACCACTATATAAGATTGGCATTCTATTACCCACCTACCTTAAGATCTTTCTTTTCCCTTCTCTCACAATTGGGCATTTCCTTGTTTCTTGGATTTTAGAAATACTCCAAGTTAAACATACAAATCTAAATATTTAAGCTATAATTTTCATATGACTGAAAATGTCATGTTAATCTTTCAGGGTATGTATTTCCCCACTCAATATAAAGTTTTCTGAACCATCAGTTTACTTGCAAATTTCGCAAGTTCACTTTTTACTTACAACTGAATAAAATCCCATTGTGTAGAAGTATGATTCATTAATCATTCAGCACTTGATTGATATCTTGGCTGTTTCCATGTCCTAACCTTTGTGAATCTGAGGTAGGAAATAGAGTCCTTAAGTAAAAGACCAAGAGTAGAATATGTGGGTCATATGGTAGAATTATTTGTAATTTTCTAAGCAACTAGCAAACTGATTTTCACAGTGAATCCACAAATTTTCTCTACATCTAACATTGCATTGGGGAGAACCTTTATCACATGAGTAAAAATAAAATTTTAATTGGCATTTCGCTGACAGCTAATGATGCTGAACTCATTGAAAACACTGTTTGCTGTAACAGTGCAGCACGGCCCCTAAAAGACACCATAGGCTAGCAAAATAATAGTGCAATGCCAGAAATGAATTCTTTCATATGAAGCTTTTGACAAGCTGACTCATAGACCACCAAATAATACTGGCCATTTCCCATTCTCTTGGTTATCCACCAGAACTTCACAGAAAGAGCCTATAAATGAAAACACTATATACATGAGATGTAGAACAGATCAGGAAAAATCAAGCTGGTGTAGACTTGGAGCTTCATCTTTAACTGAATAGCTGTCATATTGTAGGAAGGTGCTATGCATATTACCAGAAAAGAAAATACATCATCTTTGAATTGCCTGAGCTGTGAACTCCCTGAGCTTTAGTGATAATTGATCTGGCAAATTAGGTCTACTGTAGTAATAGCGGGGTGAATATTACATGATGAACTAACCACTTTATAATTGGATTTAAGCTCTTTTTTCTTAGGATGGATCTCATAACTGACACTGATATCATGCCCGGGAACCTGAGAGTAGACAGGTCGCAGATCATAAGGAAGAGACTAATACTAGTTTTCTTCTCAATGGATATAGTATTGAACTGACATCAAATAACTTATTGTTATACCCATAGATTAATACATCTCTCATATTTCATCAGACAGGCTTCCTTATGCAGCAGACAGTGTTTAACACAGAAAACCATAACTGACCAATTTGCATAGAACAAGGAGCTGCTGGGGGCTTATCCTTGAATAGGACATGTGTACCAACATCCTGCCTTCTAAGGCTCCTGGATCATTGTGAATGAGGAGGGAGCAAGATTATAAAAAATTAGAGATAATGAATGATCTCAAGGACATAGAGTTCTCCAAAGAACTGGTCAGTTATATGAACTCACAACAATGATGACAGCATTCAGAATTTCCTTGTAAGCTCAAACCAGACAAAATTCTAGCATAGACATAGGAAGAGGGTAAGAAACTTCAATCGGACCTGGGGAAATGTAGTCAGCCAATTGTTCCTTGGAGTGGGAGAGTCAGTTTCTCTTGTGTATGATTTTTGTAAGTTAACCAGACTCCAGTGGCTGGACCAAAATGAAAGACATTTGAGAACACAAATTAGACTATATAGATTTTAATACACACACAAGCATACGTACACATGCACATAATAGAGAGCAAATGTGGGTGGAAATCAAATATGATCAAAGCATATTTATATGATAATCACAAAAAGTCTATTTAAAAAGTGAAAATAGTTAAACATATAAACATCTAGAGAATTCTCAGCTGAAGTCATAGAGATGACTGAGCAATTAAGAACACTTGCTTTTCTTGCAGATGACCCAGGTTCAGTACCCTACACCCACAGGATAACTAACAACCTTCAGTAGCTCCAGTTCCAGGATACCTAACACCCTCTTCTGTCCTCCTTGGGCACTGTGGAGATTTTGTGCACTAATATACATGCTTGCAAAACACTCATACATGTAAAATAAACGTAAACCAACACACTTTTTGTTTTGTTTTTCTTTGTAAATTAATTTTATTTTTATTTTATTACTGATGTTTTGTGTAATTCATACACAACGTCTATTATACCCTTCCCTACTGGTATTGCCCCATACCACTCCACTGAATCAATAAAGGAAAAAAAAAACAATTTATCCAATTGTACCTTGTCTTCTAACGTCTCTCTGTCCAGCATCATAGTCCACATTTGATTTGGTTTGTTTCCTTGAATGTTTAGTTTTGAGGTTCCTGGAATGTTCTAGAAGTCAGTTCTCTATCAAAAGTGTAATTGTCAGATATACTTTCTTTGGACAGTTTCTTCAGTCAGTTACCAGTTTCCACTGAAGTACAGAAGTGTTTTGCTTTTCACATTTGTTGATGTGGTCTATGTCCCAAGTTACCAGAGTTTTAATTAGTAAGAACATACTTGAATCTAGCATCTGGAGTTTCATGAAATTTGTGAGCTTCCATGTCTAGCTCTGAGGAAATGTTCCCACCTAGAGGAAACAGTTACACAACAATGACTATTACAAAGCTAAGAAAGTTAGAGAGACCAAAAGATTTGCTCATTTTCTTGCTGAGGGGTATTTTTAAGCATTATCTTCTTAATGAATGTAATTAGATTTCTTATATTTACTTAAAAATACTTTATTTATTATTTTAATTATTTTATGTGTATGAGTGTATTGTCTGCACATGTGCACCTGCATAGTTCAATGATTGCAGAGTCAGAGGAAGGCATGGGAGTCCCCTAGAACTGGAGTAAGGATGGTTTTGGTCATCATGTGGTTGCTGGGCATCGAATTCAGGTCCTCTGCAGAAGCAGTCCATGCATCCCCAGCTCCTGCATTTTAGTTTTCATAACACTGAAAATCTTTTTATTTACTTATTTTTATCCTTATACATATGATGAGATATCTTTTAAATATCTTTACTATAAAATAGCAAACGCTTTGTTCAAAATAACTATTGAGTTTTCTTTAGAGATGCAGAGCACTACATATTCTCTGCTATGGAGCAACATTTTAAAGAGAATAAAATCTAACTTAATAAGATTGCTTTCACAAATTCTTTTGGCAATATTTAAAAATTATTAATAAACCCAATGCCACACAAATTATATATTTAACATTTTTTTCATATTTTGTTATGGTATGAAGTTTATATCTATATTTTAATAGCTTTATTGGAGGAGAGGAAGTATATACATAGATATCCATTTTTATGGCACCATAAACAGAAAAGAATATGCTTTATATAAAGGATATGAGCTTTATATTCTTCTAAACACAAAATAATACATATCATACTTATGTATGTATGTATGTATGTATGTTTATGAGCTATAGTTCATTTCATTAATTTATGTGTTTTAGTTTTCAATAATATTATAACTTTTAAATATTAATTCAAATAAGTTTACCAACCTTGTTTTTTTTCTATAATTATATGTGTGTCTCTAGATCTTCAGGATTAAAATGGGTTTAGTTTGAATTCAGAAAATAAAATGGTTTGATATTGATTCAACCCCCATTAAAAATACTGATGAATCTGGAAAGAACAGCTATCAAAATAACATTGATGTTTCCATATAAGAAACATGAAATGTATCTACATACTATTTCTTTGATAACTTCATACATATATTGTGAATATGGGACATTTTCATATTTCTTCTTTCATCATATGTTCCACCAAATTCCTACTGTTCCAAAATCTCTTCCCATTTTGATGTTTTAACCCTCTAATATTAATTAAAGTTGTTTTTAGGAGCCTCAGTGGGAGGTTGTGCCTGAGAAATGAACAATAATTAGTGTCTCTACCAGTGAGAAAAATGATGCCCTTCAACAGTAGGGCCCCGTAAACCTTTCTGTATGTATTTTCTGGTTTGATAGCTTTCCATTCCACAATCCTATATTATTTATTATTTTTAGTTATCTTTATTTTATGTGTATGAGTGTTTTAAGTGCACCCATGTTATGAATGTCCTATGAAGGCTAAAAGAAGGTATTTGATTCCCTAAAACTGGAGATATTGGTAGCTGTTAGCCTCCATGAAGGTGCATGAAACTGAACCCTGGTCTTCTATAATAATAACCAGTGTTGTTAACCACTTAGCCATCTTTCCAAACTCATACTTTATTACTTACTGAATATTCACTATTGTGATAGACATTTTAAATTGTTAAATTTTCCTCACTTATTTCTGGCATACAGAAAAGGTATTGATTTTTTTATAAATTAATTTTACATCATATGAACTTTCTATGCAATCTTATTTCTAGGAGTAAAAGTTAATGTTAATGTATCTCTCTCTCTCTTTCTCTCTCTTTCTCTCTCTCTCTCTTTAACTTGCATAGCTTTTCTGGTTCTGAGGTTTCCATTTGGGAAATATATTAGTCAGGGTTTAAAAAACACAAACAGAACACTATGCATATGTGTATAGAATTTATTATGCTACCTTATGCCATAAGTCTATCCATAACTGTCTTCATACTAGAGAGGCTGAGATCCCAGTATCTTCACATTACATGAAACTTGTTGAATCAGTAGCTCTACCCTTTTACTGAAAGCCTGGATAATTCCTCAAGAGCCATTGATTTTCCATGTTTACAATCATGTTATCTGCAAATAAAGATAGTTACTGCTTACTTTTTCTTTATTTTTTCAGTATTTACTAGTGCATGATGATGTCATTATTTTCTTTATTTCATTTCATGAAAAATAAAACAAAATATACATATTTGTTTCCCCATTTAAGGAAATACATCTATCTGCTATTAGAAAAAAACTTTGTGTTTTCAAATCCAGACAGAGAAGACAACATTTAGACATACCACCCTAAGAATGGCCAATCTTATCCAAACAGCAAGTCCATATCTCATGAAAATCATTTAAATAAGAGAATAAGAATTAAACTGTAAACTAGTACTGTATCTAGGATTGTAATTTTATACCCACTTTGGACAATGTAGTGTTCCAATATAAAAGAAGAAGCATGCCATTTGTTAATATATTTTAGAAAATATGATCAGTTATGTATTAGATAGAAAATAATGAGTAGGCTTAGAGTATTTAAGTGATATTTTTTCATGTTCTAAGAACCATGACTAATGAAAGTTGATAACATAACCAATAAAAACAGGTGGATGTTTATGTTAAATAGAAATACTGAGAGAGAATTCCTTGCCTTGACTTCATAATATCAATATAAATATAAAATATCAGATCATTATCAAGGTAGATTAAATATCCTTTTAATAGTTTATAATACAGTGGATCAGGAAAGTTGATAAGTAATACTGAAAATACCATGTGTTTCTAGAAAGAAAACCTCATGACCTTATTAGGTCATGCACTTGTATATTACTTTCATATGCAAATATGTTAAGTCTTTTCCATGTATGCATATTTAATATATGTTTTTATTGTTGCAACTTTTGAATTATGCATATGTCTTTTGTATATGCATATGTGAGTGCTGGTGTCTGCAGATTCAAGAAGAGAGTATTGCAAAAAAATAACAAGATTCCCCATTTAGTCCACTTTCAATGGAGTAAAGACATAGTGGGAGTGTTAGACAGGGAGAGAAAGAGACAGAGACACAGAGAGACAGAGACAGAAAGAGAGGAGAGATAAATAATGTCTATCTAGTGTAAAACACCAAATAAAATCACGGTAGTCTAACAATGTAATGACAAATTCCACATACAATCCTACAAGAGTCCATATGGATAGTTGAAAGTTGCATAGCAAGAAACAGTACGAGACAGGAGAAACATTCATTTGATTTGTTGGCCAGAATGGTCCAAGAGATTCCCCAAATTACACAGGCCATTGCCACAGTCTTTGTTTGCATCCCTGAACCTGAAGGTAAGACGTTAATGTTGAAAACAGGACATGCTTCACGGACTGGATTTGGAGCAATGGAGCTGGAACTGACCTGGAACACACTTCTCCTGGAGGCTGGCGGTCATACCTCTGGAGATCGCTACTCAGACTCTAAGGGAGAATATCAGTCAATGGCACAACAAAAGATTCATGACCACATAAACCATATCAATGACTGGCAAAGCACTAAACACTGCTGCAATTAATAGTACTTTTATTTTAGGGGTAACCAGCAGCTACTTTATTGGACTTAATTCCCACTTAATGGGAAGCAACTCAAGTGTGGTACTGTGGTGATAGCCAAATACAGATGCCTGAAGATCTTAGAGAAATCCCCAACATTATTGAGACTAACATAACTTCTTACAAAGTGCAAAATATGAATCCTTATATTTACACTCAAGTATCCCAGTCACCACTCATCAAAGAATTTTCTTCTGCACCAGACAGAGACTACTACAGAGTACCACAACAGGTCACACAAAGACACTGCCTGTGAATTGCCCAAGCCTAAGTGGCATATCTACAGCACAACCTCTACACCTAAGGCTCATGCAACATTAAACAGGGGGTAAAGAAGACACTAATGCATCTCTCAACTCTCATTAATGAAGCTCTCTTATGCAACAGAGGGTCAGGAACAGAAAAGGTCACAAATGGCCAAAGCAGAGATATTAAGAGTCTGCAGTGTGGGTCCTTGGTCAGGACTCTTTTATTAAGTTTCACTCATTCAGGGCTCAGATACCATTGAAGAAGAGGGATAGGAAAGATTATAAGAGTGAGAAAGGAGGTCAATAACCATATACAAATATAATCTTACAGGATCCTTGGACCTTGCTCATATGGACCTACAGCAATGGTTTTGGCATGCTCAAACCATTGCACACTCAAGCAGGCAAAAAGCCAGCATGGAACTGGAGAAATGGGTAGGAGACTCCAAACTTTGCTGAAGAGTATTGGCAGTTGATTGCTGTTGGGTGAGGAAGAGCTAATCTTTTTAAAGTGAGAATCTCTGGGTAGGCTGATTATATCTCACTGGATGAATTTGCATTGAGGAATGTCCAGATTCTCTTACTTGACACAATAGTCCTTAACACAAATAACAAAGTGTATGTTTTTTGGAGAAGGTGGCTGTGGGAGAGTGCCAGTGAAGAAGGGTGCATAAAAATGATTAAGATTGATTGAGATATTCTATATGAAATACAGAAAAAATCAGTAAAAAACTCAATAATGAAAAAGGTATATACCACCATACCAAGATATCATCATCATTGTTGAGAAGCAAACTTGTGTCTTCTAGAAGATTTGTATCAATTCTTAGCACTTAACCTGCCTCTGCATTCACTAGAATTATTGTCCTATATTTTGTGTTATTATAGTAACTTTTATTATTTTTGTTTTAATGCATATTATTGTTTTAAACATTTAACTGCTGTAAGGCACAATTATTCACATGGGGATAGTGTATTTCTATTTTTGCACGGGTAATGAGTTGACAGATTTGGAGTTTGAAAAGTGACATGTGAAACCATGTTGGACCTCAGTGGAAGAATGAAGACTAGTAGGAAAATGGTACCTAACCAACATATACACATATTCTTTTTATGCATGATGACAAATGTTGGTATTTTGTATTTTCATGTCATCGAGTTGTATGTCAGGCATTTTATAGATGGAATGTAAAAATACATTGTTCCTGAATTATTCTTAGCCATTGCTGTGTCTTCAATTACTTCAAAAGACTCAAAATAAAATGTGTGGGAAAGATAAATAATGAAAAACAAGAAAATAATTAATTTACTTTATAGTAGTCCTACAAATATGTAAATTTAAGTGGATAACAATTGCTGTATATTCATACTAAAAAATGTAAAACATGTTATTAACAAGAAATCCAGTTACATACAGGTTAAGTCTATTTCCATTACCTTATTACTCAGAAGGAATTATAATGTCTAACAGCTTTATGCTGAAGAGCATACAGAAAAAAAACAAAGAAAAAAATGTATCACAAAATAGTTACAGAAGAGTTAAATACACAACACAGAGAAGGTGAATATATTATCTATTTCAAATATCATCTCTATCAGACTCCTTAAGATATGATACATGGCAAACTGCTAGCCAAAACTCAGAATGCTGATCCTTTGGTTTGTTTGTTCAGTGACATAACTGTTGTTTACTAATGTTATTTATAAGCTCTTCTTCATTAGTTCTCTTCTCATCAGTTTATATGACATCAAAGGAAATTAGCTTACTAGTCTTAGTACATTTTGATATTCTGAAAATTCTTGACAAAATTGGATATTTTTAAAATATATTTTTATTGCTATCAAGATTAAACAATCAATGATTTTCTCAGAACTCATATGTCCACTTAAACTATAATGGAAATGAAACAGTAATATCTTATTTGGGGTATTGTTGCCTAGTATCTAAAAATTGAAGATTCTGTGTGCATTTTTATATGTCTATTCACAATCCTTGAATTCTTTCAAAACCAGATTTCTGTTCAAAGTTTTGGGTATATGTTTTTCAAGCATGAAATTACAAGTTCTTTTAAAAGAATGCTGTTTCAAATACATTATTGCTTTAGTCTGATTCTTACATATGCCTTTATAATTAATGCCTATGTTTTGATCAAGATAATAGACAAAACACATTTCATAATCCATGGGCATTTGTATCAAAGAAACATGAAAACTATGGACTTGTGTTAGTGGTGGAGTTTCTAAGTATAGTGAGGTGTGTGGCTTCTAAGGGAGGAGGCTCACTTATAGGTTATGCTTAGAGAACTCACAGATCTGGGGTTTGCACAGATCCAAGTGATCAAGCACGTCTGCGATCTGACATGGAATGTTGCAGAGAGATCCTTGGATAAGGGAAGAACTCAGGGGACTGGGTTGTGCACAGATCTATGTGACTGAGCAGGCTCCAGAACCAAGATCACAGGAGACAAGAAGATGCTTGGAAATGGTGGGAGCTCTCCCGGAAACATAATTACCACTGTCACAGGCTTGATTACACACGGAACTTCATGGTAAGAACCTACTGCTGAAGACACATTAGCTTTGGAACAAACAAGGAGAAATCAAACTGACGCTGACCCCCAGGCTTCATCTCTTCTGGGTACAGTTCATAGTGTTGAAAGGTGCTCTGCATGCTGCTAGAAGAAAAAAATTAATCACCAACTTTGCCCCATTGTAAATTCTGAGAACTACACAAAACAACTGGACTTAAAAGATATGCCCACTACTACAATTGTAGCATGGATATCCAAAAGTAAACTTCAGTTACTACAGATTGCAAGATATACCTCACAATAGGGAGCCCATACCTAACATAGATATAAGGCATAGGGATATGTGGTTAGACAAATCACAAGTCATAGAGGAGAGTCTACAACAATTATTATGCTAAAAGACATAGTATTCAAATGACTCCTATTTACTTGTTTTTATACCCATAGCATCACTCAACTTTCACTAGAGAAGTTTCCTAATGCAGGTGTTGATTACCATAGAAACCGACAACTGACTAATAAGCAAAAAAAAAGACACTGCAGAATGCTTATCTTTGAGTAGGACACCTATATCAAGCCTCTGTCTCCCACGGCTCAGGGATCCCTGCGAAGTAGGGCAGAAGGATTGTAAGCCAGAGGCAGTGGATGACCACAAAGAAACATATTTGTACAGATCTATGAACCCACAAAAATGACAAAAACTTATTCAATACCAACATAAACTCAAGTCAGAATTAAAGAATGGCAATGGGGAGCAGAGATTTACAGAGGCTCACAGTCCTAGCTGAGGAACTATATGAACTCATAGAAACCACTGGATTATGGAAAAGTGACAGTTTACTTCTTTTTTAATATTTTAATTATTATTTTTGTTTTATGTACATGAGTGCATCACCTACATGTGTGTAAGTGCACTGTGTCACAAAATATCTATGGAGGTCAGAAGAGGGCATTGGATTCCCCTGAAACTGGAATTACAGACAGTTGTTAGCTGACATGTAGGTGCTGGGAATTGAACCCAGGTCCTCCATGAGAAAAGCCAGAGCTCTTAGCCACTGAACCCTCTCTCCAACCCCTGAGAAAGTCCGTTTTCTTTAAGGTATGATGTAGGAAAGGCTGACCAGGCTTCAGTGTATAGATATACTCAGGGGGCATTTTGGGGATACAGGTTTGACTCAATAAGCATATATATCAGTGTAAATGAAATTGAACTATGGAATACTGAAGGAGTCTGCAGAAAGGAGAAGTGGTCTAAATAGGATCAAAATATGTTTTATGAATGTTTAAAACATTTGTTATAATAATAAAATAAATAAAATCTGAACCAATCCAACCAAGGGCACAAACATATTGTTATAGATTTATTTTTAGAGCAATTTTATGGATTTGGCCCTTGATTAAATAACCTAATTAATAATAATTATTTCAGTTGTTTGTGGTAAAAGATAAGATATCAGTTATTTTCATATGAACCTGCATATTTCTAGATCCATTTGTTGAAAATAACATCTCTTAGAAACAGAAATTTGTCAAGATTTATTTAGCCTTGGAGATTGGAGAAATATTTCAGTTTTTAAAAGCAGTAGTTCCTTTTGTCAAGGACCCCAGTTTGGTTCCCAGCACACACATATCAGCAAACAATTGTTTATAACTCATGATATGGGGATTCAAGACCCTTTTCTGGCCTCCATGGGCATTGCATTACAGGGATGCATTTATATACATTTAGGTAATATATTAATATCCATAAAGTAATAAATAAGGTAACATTTTAAAATTATTTAGCCTTCTATTATTGGCTGCACTCACATTTATGTAGCATCTGTTCTTATTCTCCAATATTATATTTTGTAATTTTCTTATAATATGTATTAAAATCAAGTCAGTTTTCCATTTACAGATTTTATATCCTTATTTCTGTTATTTATCTCCTAAATTAAAACTTTTTCAAAGTAAACTTTTAGTAAACACTTTACAAATACTACCAAGAATACTGTGACATATTACTGCATGTGATATTAAAATTTTTAAATCACTTGTTAAAATTTTGTAATTATCTGACGTTTATCATATAATCAATTATATGATATATTTTATAATTATATAATAATGCAAATTACAATACTTTCTGTGTGAATCTTGTATTATAAGAAATATTTTGTAGTTTTCAAGCAGATAAACTTTATATTTTAAAAGTAAATTTTAACCAAACAGTAACATCTTTCTGTTACTATTTTACTAAGTCTAAGTTTTTAATGATTATATTGAAAAGATTTGTTCATATACTTACATTATGTTCTGCAATCTTATAATTCTTACTTGCCTATTATAAGATAATTTATCTAAATCATTTGTGTTTTATGTATAGATAATCAAGTTATCTTTCAAAAAAGGAGAAATTTTCTACTCCATTTCCAATAACTTGGCTTTCACTTAATTTTATCAACTAACTATTCTAACAATAATGTTCAATACACTTCTTACTTTAAGTGATAATATGATATATATCTTTTACTACTATTTTAGAGAAAAAAAGTATCTTCATATCTTCATCTTCAAAACTGTTTTTTCCCCCTGTAAATATGATGACACTCGGCCGGGGTGTAGATGAATTAAATGGGTTAAGTATGTTTTTACCCTAATATGATGAGAATTCTTTCCTTTTTTTGACTTTAAAAGTGCCTTATTTTATTGAATCATTGGGTATTTCACTCAGAGACTGTCAATCAGTCTTAATCATATTTAGAGCCACTTCCCCACTGGTATACTCTATTGTCCCCCAACTAGATTCCAACATTCTTTCATCTGTGTTAAGGTCTATTGTATCAAGTTAGTGTCCCCAAATTTTCTACACTAAAGATTCACCCACTGAGGTCTAGTCCAGCTATCCAGAGTTCCCTTGCTTTAGGAAGACTGGGTCATCCTTGCCTAACAATAATAAGTTGCCAGTATTTCTTCATCAAAGATTAAGATCTGCTACCAACTTCTCCGGTTTGATGCTGGGTTTTGTATGCTTGAGTTTGCAAGGGTCTTGAGCATGCCAAAATCATTGCTGTGGGTTCATATAAGCAGGGTCTCAAGAACCTGTGGGATTCTACTTCCATATAGTCATGGACCTTTTCATTGGCTCTTACAATCTTTCTAGCTGCTCATCCACAATGATAACTGAAGCTTGAGTGAATGAACCTTAATATAAGAATTCTGTCAAAAGACCCATACTCTGCAGATTACTAATCTCCATTTATGACCTTTTGTGTTACTGACCATTTGTTGCATGAGGGAGCTTCATTAATGAGAGTTGAGAGGTTCATTAGTGTTCTCTTTACCTTTTGTTCCAAGTTGCACCAATCCAGCACCTCCAATCATCATATGCTGTACAGCTAAATCATTTACTCCCTCCTCTGAGATGGAGTTATTGAGCAATCCATGTTCAATGTCAGAATCCAGTGGCACATGCAGCCAAAATGCTGGCAAAACCAAACATTCCTGAACAAATCCTAAACAGACACCCATTTTGTTCCACAGAGCACCCATCTACCAATCCAAAAACCTTAAGATTACACATACAGTTTTTTCTCATCCCTCATATGCCATAACATGTCAACCCAGATCTGTAGTCACCTGGTGAGAATTGGTAAGGCATTGCTGCCCGTAAATCATCAGAGTTGAAGGAAAGGAGTGTGCTTACAGATCCAGCAATTCTACAGTGATCGGGGGATCCTCTGTGCCGATAGATACATCCATAGCAGGCTTGATTTTTCTGGCAGGTATCCAAATGGGGAAGGAACAGATTTCTGGAAAAATATAAGCATATCCTTGACCCTGTGTTAAAAGTGGGTGAGATCCCTTCCATTCATTTGAGAAAGGATCTTGCCAATGGACAACAAGTAAGGGAATAGTGACTGGTTGAGATCACCAATGTTTGTAGGCTGGAGAGAGTCCTTCTTCATCAAAGGAAAGAAAATTGAGAATGAAGAGAGTTTCCACCAAGGTTAAATGTGACCCCTGGGTGTCATTTCAGTTTTCTGCTTCATAATGAATTCCTTGAGGGTTCTATTAGTCCTCTCCATATAGCTTGACCCTGAAGATTATAGGGGATGCCCATGGAGTGTTTAATTCCCCAAAATTCTACAAAAGACTTGAATTGGGCAGATATATATGCTAGACCATTTTCTGTTTTAATTGCCCAGGGTACACCCATAACCAACAGTGGTTTTTGTTGCTTTAATAGCATGGGATGCCTTCTCACCTGAAAGGGCAATAGTGAAAACAAATTAGAATAGGTGTCAACGATGATATGGACATATTTAAGGATGCCAAAGGAGGGTATATGGATGACATCCATTTGCGTAAGGCCCCTAGTGTTAATTCCCTGTGGCTGCAGTGGGCCCAAGGGGCCCAATGGGGCACAGGATTTACATGTACAAATTAAATGCTTACATTGACTAAGAGAAAGCTCAGGGTAGAGGACCCGTAGGTTAGAGGGGGAGAGATGAAACCTTTGGTGCAAGTGTCTGGCTTGTTCCAGTAGTGACGAGGAGGTGACCACAATAAATTTATCTACCCGTGCATTTCTGTCAGCAATGAAGCCAGGCAAACCAGTGTGTGAACGTACATGTTCAATGAACCAATGATTTGCCTATTTTCCATCAATATTTTTAAAGTGCTTATGGCAATATCTATCAGTTTATGAGAGAGCCTGGGATTGGCCAAGGGAAGCATTCTTGCCATTTGAACAGCATAACTGCTGTCAGAAAAAATATTGACAGATTCTTGTTGACAAAGCTTTAGCACTCTAAGGATAGCATAAAGTTCACCTAATTGAACTGAATGAGGGTTGGCAAATTTAAGAGCCTTGTCTGGCTGATTGGTTTTCTTAATAATTAGTCCATAAGAGTGCTTATTGGCATCTGTAAAAGCTAGGGGGATAGGTTGGCTGGAGGACAGAGAATGGGGATTGGTCTTCAGGGGTAGGATAGCAATTGATTGAAGTAATTTGTGAGCAGGGAAATGGTTATCTATATCATTAAGAAATCCTGAGACCAGGATATGAAAAAAAGGTGATCATTCCTAAAATGATACTGAGGTTCCGTCATGGATATAGGCAGAATTATTTTGGAAGGCTCTATGTTGTAAATTCTGTTTGTGTAATTATGTGTCTTGATAGTTCAGAGGAGTATTGCCTCCAGTTTGGTGGTGAGTTTCTGAATCTGTAACAAAGAGGGGTGAACCCAGTAAAGAGGAGCTTGTTTTTCCCAAATGACTCTTGGGCTCACCCCTTCACTCCAAGGGGAGACCCCTCCATCCAGAAAATAAAATTTAGGATTGGAAGGGTAGAGTCATATCTTGCTAGAGTAATTGAAAAGAGTTAATGAGATATATCCTGTAAAAGTTCTTTTGCTTGTTTTGTGAAAGGGATTTTTTTGGGAAAGACTGAGGTTTTAAGAAGGTTGAAAAGGGGAAAGAATTTAGGTGGAGGAATAGACAAAAAGAGCTTAAGCCAATTAATTTGACCACAGAGATTTTGAAGGTCATTAACCTTCACTAGAAGGCTTGGAGTAGGGGTCTGATATCAGTGGAAATTTTAAACCGTAAAAACCCAAAAGGAGGTATGGTTTGAATTTTTTCCTTGGTTGTATTTAAACCTAATTTTCTAAGGTCCTCAAGAAGAATTTTAAAGAGATCCATGAGAACACTTTGTGAGGGGTGAACAATTAAAAGGTCATCCATGTAATGTATTACTAGATAGTTTAGTCTGATTCTTTTAGTGGTGGTTGAAACAAACAATTGACAGATGGATGGGCTATTTTTCATGCCCTGAGGAAGGACCTTCCATTGATATCTCTTAGCTGGGATGTTATGATTAGGTTCCCAGACAGTAAAGGCAAAGAAAGCCTGTCCTTGACTGCAAGGGAGATAGAGAAAAAGCAGTCCTGAATGTGTAATATAACTATATGATGTTTAATAGGAACAGCTCCTGGATGGGGGAGGCCAGTTTGAAAAGAACTCATCTTTATCATATGTTTATTGATTTGGAGAAGGTCTTGAAGTAATCTGTACTTGTTGCTTTTCTTTGAAATGATAAAGAAAGAGGAATTATGGGGACTAATGGAGTGCTCAATGCGGCCAAGATCAAGCTGTTCTTGCACAAGGGATTTGAGGATAGTCAATTTAGGTTCTTAAATAGGCCACTGTCTGACCCATATAGGGTTTGAAGTATATCACTCGAGGCTCATGGGAGCAACAGAAGGTCGAACAGTGGCCTCTAGAATTGGGGGTGCAATGGAGTTAGATAGCCCTGAGAGGCTAATGGTGTCATCATAAAAGGCTTTATCATCCATAGTTATAACTACACCCATGTTCACAAGGATGTCTCTTCCCCATACGGTATTAGGGATATTAGCCACCAGAGGGTAAAATTTCCATGTGTTGCCATCATGGTCCTACCAGGTGACCGGTCTCCTAACTTGTCTAGTGGGCTGTTGTCCACCAGCACCCTGGATGTTAAGTCCAGACTTATACGCCCAATTGGTCATACAGAGTGGATCATTAGCAGAGATAATAGTAGCATCTGCACCCGTGTCCACAATTCTCTTAAATTTAATACCATCCAGAGACCGAAGTATGTGGAGTATGATCATAAACTGGGAGAGCCCATCTTATTTTAGGAGAGTACTCTCTTATGGGCGGGGCTGATGGTTGCTCCTGGGGGTTTTAAAGGCACATCATTGGCTGCTTTAATTTTGCAATCTTTGGCCCAATGATAACCTTTATGACATTTGGGGCAAAGGGTCTTGGATTTCGAATTGAACCTTTCAAACTTAGGTCAGGTCCGTTGAAAGTGCCCTTGTTGGTCATAACCACAACAAATAGGTATTGAAAGGTAGATTTCTGACCAAGTGCTAAGGTCTGGATGGAGGCTGCTATTACTTCAAAGGGGGTACTTACAGGGTTAATATCCTTGGTGGCCATAATCCAATATGGAGTTCTTCATTGCGCACAGCAGCAATAGCATTCCGAACTGCTGTGGTGGCCCCCTCCCAAGTCAGTTGTTTGACTAATGCATCCCTGGCAGGGGCTGAAGTGTCTCTGCTCTAGTCGGGGATGAGTAGACGCAGAGTCAACACACAGACTCCAGGAGTTGAGCAGAAAGGCAGCAGTGGTGATCTGCTGCAAACTCATTTATTCAAGAAAGAGCGAAGAGTCTTATAGGTCTTGTTAGCCAATAGCCTTATGGGTTTTGGTCCCGACCACAGCCAATCACAGTTTTTTCCCAGGTGGATCAGGTTCTCTCTAGGTGCTGGGCAGAAACTGGCCCCACAACCAACCAGTGTGGAGCCCACACCCACAAGAGCCATTCCTTCATTTCTCCTGGCAGGTGGCCTAGCTAGGCCCACCCTGCATTATACCCAACAGAGTATTACTCTTTCCCCACATCCAATCCAGCATTTGCTATCATTTATCCTTGTGATCTTAGGCAGTCTGACTGTGGTAAAATGAAACATTAAAGTGGTTTTAAATTTCATTTCCCTAACTATTGATGATTTTCAGCACTTTTTAAGATGTTTCTTAGCCATATATATTTCTTCTTTTCAGAATTCTCTGCTCACATTTTTTAAATTTAATCATTGTGTGTTTCATACAGAACATTTCAATCAACCTCAATTATCTTTATACCCACTTCTCCACCAGCACTTCCCATACCTCCCCCCCCACTGGAATCCATTCATTCTTTCATCTGTGCTAAGGTCTATTGTGTCAAATTAGTGTCCTCAAGTGACCTCAGTAAAGGTTCTTCCAGAGTCCCTTGCTTAGATTATCTTTTAATTAGGTCACATTTTTTATAGATTCTTTGTTCTTGAGTTCTTTATATATTCTGGATGTTATACTTCTATCAGTTGTGGGTTTTCTCTTCACTTCCTCTATCAGATGTGGAGGGCTTAAGATTGTCTCTTCACTTCCTTGTTTTTTTTTATTTTTCTATACAATGAGGTCCCTATTTTTGAAAATTAACCTTGATACCTGAGCAATTGCTGTATGATTTAGAAAGTCCTTTCTTAAACCTGTGTCTTATAGGTAACTGCCAATGTTTTCCTCTAATAGTTTGAGACATTCAGATTTCATATTTAGTTCTTCACCTGTTTGGAGTTGATTTTTGTGCAAGGTGAAAGTTATGGTTCTAGTTTCATTCTTTTAGGGGTGGAGATCCAGTTTTGCCAGCACCATTTGCTGAAGATGCTATCTTTCCTCTAGTGATAGTTCTTGACACCTTTGTCAAATATCAGGTTGCTGAGATTGCATGAACTCATGTGTGGTATTCAGTTATGTTCTGTTGATCTACACTTTCATTTTTGTGACAGTAGCATGCTGTTTTTGTGACTATAGCTCCATAATTTACTTTGTAAAAGATAAAACAACAGACTGCATTCAGTTTTCTCTTTCATTTTCTCATTTAAGATACTGATTTGTGTCTCTGTTTTGTTACATGGATCTGCATCTCAGTGTACTTTGGTTTCAGGATATATAGCCCTCAGGGACCTTGTAATAATAATACTGATCTCATTTACAGACCTGCATTATATGTAGCCTGGGTATTACACCTGAAAGTTTAAGTCACCCTAAAATGATGATAATAATCACTAACATGTAAATACATTCTAAATAACTGTTGTAATGGATTTCTTAGGAAATAATAGAAATATTTATGTTCTAAGCAGACAGGGTTCTTATAAATATTGTTGATGTACTATTGGTGGACTCCACAGATACCGAACTCATAAATATGGAGATCTGACTGTATTCTCTCATAGAAATGAAATAAATGTGCAACATTATAAGAGAAAAATTTAGAAGCCTAATAATTATATGCTTTGTATTTCAAGTTAATGGAAATCATAAATTAAATGATTCATTGGTATGCAAAATAAAATATGTAAAAATTCATAAATTTTAAATATAAAAGTCTAGTTAATGCTCAATTAAAATATGTTCCAGACCTACAGCCTTTGACTATCAAAACTCTTGCACACTCCCTGATGTTTCCACTGGATACAACCAATATTACAAGGATGAAAACTTAATTATACAGAACCTATTTTAAATGGTACAAAATCAGCACTGGTATTGTTTCCATCATTTTATTCACTGCTAGTTTTCCTTGGCAAATCATCTTACAGAAAGTATGAAGTTATTACGTATTAAAATAATATATTTTCAGTGTAATAATGTAAACCTAAGAAGAGAATAAATCAACTAATAGTCCCTACTACTCTAGCTACAATTTTAATCTGAGGCCAGAAATGTAAAATTATAAGAAATAGGACAGCTAAGTAGTTGTATTGATGGAAAGAAGTGCATTTTAAATTGATAATTGAATTTAATAATACTATTCAATAATATTTTTGCCTAATTAGTACACCCATTTCAAATACTTGTTATACTCAAAAACACTGACTTTATTTTTAAATTGTAATGTAGTAGTCTTTATTTGCTTCAATCTGATGAAAAATAGCAACCAGATAATTACTATTCCTTACCATATATTTAACTGCAATGAATTTACGTGCTGTTCAAACAAAGTAGAAATTTACTTATAATGCTGAAAAATTGAAATAGATAAAACATCAATAGAATGATTGTTTGAATAATCTCTCTTTAAATTTTGATTGTGTTGGGTTAATAAACCATCTTTCAAAGGATATATTTTGTGAATAACTTATCTAAAATCAAATTTATTTAAAATATGATATTAAAGTCATTCTATAGAACATATTGTCTTAGCTGACTTGTCCTATTAATTAATAAAATAATTAAGTCTCTAATATGTTAAAATGTTCCCTCAATATTCCCAGAGTGCTTTGAAGTGTCTGCTCTTCAGTCATTATTTGGGTGGATGACAGTATAGACAGAGGATATTTGCATATTTGTTCTCCTTTTGGTATAGGGAACTGTGAGCGAGTATAATCTGCCACTGCATTATGTCTTGCCTACATCATTTCTTTTGACTCCACCATCAAACATAACGCCATCTCTCACACATATCTGGTATCTACATAAATGGTTCTTAACTTGTTGGGGTCCCCTGTGTTCAGGGCCAGCCTGAGGGGGACAAATGGTCTCTGCCATGGGGGGGTAAGTGTCAACAAAAACACAGACAGACTCTGGGAGCTGGGTGAGAAGCATGCAGGGGTGAGCTGCAGCAAACTCAGTTTATTCAAGGAAGTGCAAGTGTTGTTATAAACCTGTTAGCCAATTGCTTTATGGGGTGGGGTCCTGGCTCTGGCCACTTGTGCTCCGTCTCTTAGGCAAGTTGTCCAGGTGTGAGGAGGAGGGTTTTGTCATGCCTGGCTAGGGTAGAGTGCTGCATCTGGAGCTCCCACTCCATGCCTTCATGGCAGGTGGCCTGGCCAAGGTCCATGCTGCAGTAGGACATACATATCCTCCTTTTTTGTTTTTATTAATTGATCTACCCTGGGAGGCATGATTTTTTGCCATGCCATTGTAGGCCCCAGGCCGTTAGGGATCACCTTAGGCAACGGTGCCTGTCTTAGGTTGCCCCTGCTGTCAGGGTCTCACCCATCATTGGCTACCCACTGTTCAGGTGAAATAACCCAATGGGTGATGCTTGCTGCTCATGACAGTAATAAGGATGCCATGGGAGGTTTACAGGAAGGTTCCTGTGGTGTGCATGAGAGTCCTTGTTGAGGAATGCTTTTGTGCCCTGTAGAAGACTCAAGAAGAAGCTAGAATAGTTAAGTATTGCAAAGAAGTTGGTGTTATTAAATGGCCACTTAAATGGAATTTGTAGTATCAATATCTAAGAACCTTTGCTTTGATGCAGTGCTTTCCAGAAGCAATGAAAGGTCAGCATGAAGGCCACAGCAAAAATTCCTCAAGATTACCAAATTGAGGAATGGAAAAATGGCTGAGATCCTATTTTGTCTCAACAGATGGTGCTGAGGTCCTTTGTGTTAAAAGGGTCAGTCATGCATTTCAAAGCTATGCATGGGGGTGCTGAGAAGGTCTTCCGAGGGAAAAACAGAGGGAACTATTGAGAAGCCATTCCCTTATTCCTCATGGCAGGTGGCCTGGCATAGGCCCAAGAGCCAGGTCCCATTAATTCCCTGTACCAGTGATTCCGTGGTGGTGGGGGCATCTGCTGTGCCCACAGGTGCATCCATGGCATGCTTGACATTTCTGGCAGGTATCCAGATTGGGAAGGATGAGGTTTCTGGAAAGATACAAGTATATCTTTGACCCTGTGTTAAGAGTGGGTGAGGTCCCTTCCATTCATTTGTGAGAGGGTATCTCCAATGGAAAAGGAGCAATGAGGTAGTGGCTGGTTGAGGTCTCCAATGTTTATAGGCTGGACAGAGTCCTGCTTCATTAAAGGTAAGAAAATTAAGGGTGAAAAGAGCTTCCACCAAGGTCAAATGGTGACCCCTGGGTGTCATTGCAGTTTTCGCCTTCATAATGAGTTCCTTGAGGGTTCTATTAGAACTCGTCACTATGTCTTGGCCCTGAGGGTTATAAGCAATGTCTGTGGAGTGTTTAATCCCCCAGGATTCTACAAAAGACTTGAACTGGGCAGATATATATATGTTGAGCCAATGTCTGTCTTAATTGCCCAGGGTACACCCATGACCAGCATAGCAGTTTTTGTTGCCTTAACGGCATGAGATGCCTTCTCATCTGAAAGGACTATAGCAAAAACAAATTTGGAGTAGCTGTCCACAATGACACGGACATATTTAAGGTTGCCAAACAAGGGTATGTGGGTGACATCCATTTGCCAAATGGTATTTGGCATAAGGCCTCTAGGGATAATTTCCTGTGGCTGCAGTGGGTCTAAGGGGGCCAAAGAGGCACAGGCTTTACATGTACAATCTTAGGTACTTAAATTGGCTAAGAGAAAGCTCAGGGTAGAGGACCTGCAGGTTAGAAGGGGAGAGATGAAATCATTGGTGTAAGCATCAAGCTTGTTCTAGTAGTGGTAAAGAAATGACTGCAATAAATTTATCTACTTTTGCATTCCAAACAGCAGTGAAGCCAGGTAGACTAGTGTGTGAGTTACGTGCTCAATGAACCAGGGATGCTGTATGGTAAATTTCAGGATTCTCTCTGAGGTTTTTTCCTATTGCTTCATTCCATGGCAAGTCCCACCCTCTGACCACTAAGGGTCAGGAAGGTGGGGAGAAAGGAGGAACAACATGGCAGCGAGGAACAACGAGTCCTGGGGAGGCACAGATTGAATCCACGTGGAAAGAAAAATGCCCAGGCCCCAGGCCCATGCAGAAAGCCAGACCCAGGAGGCAAGCTTGCCAAGTCCCTGCAGTCCTAAGGATCATGTGTGTGGAAGCGAAAGGCTGGACAAAGGGCTCTGTGCCCGGGACCAAAAGACTTGCGTGCAACCTCTGTGACTGCTTTAGGCTGGTGGGCCGCTGGTAAAAATGACTTTATGGCTCACCTGAAATAAATCAATCTCTCTAAATGGAAGATCAGTTTCCTTTTTATCCAGCTGGATTATCCAGACCCTACCCGCTAAAGCGTGGAGAATAAATTTCATGAGACAGATGCTATTTTCCATCAACATTTTTAAGGCACTAATGGCAATATCTATTGGTTTATGAGAGGGTCATATCTTGCTAGGGTAATTGAAATGTATTGGTGAGATATCTCCTGTAAAAGTTCTTTTTCTTGTTTGATCAAAGGGATTTTCTGGGAAGGACTATCTGAGGTTTTAAGAAGGTTAAAGAGGGCAAGGAATTTAGCTGGAGGAATGGGCAAGAAGAGCTTAAGCCAATTAATTTGTCCACAGAGTGTTAGGAGGTCTTTGAGAGAATATTTATCCTTTACTGCAGGTCTTGGAGTGAGGGGTTGAATATCAGTGGAAATTTTAAACCCTAAAACCCAAAAGGTGTACAGTTTGAATTTTTTCCTTAGCTATAGTTAAACCTAGTTTTTTTAAGGTCCTCAAGAAGTATTTTGAGGAGATCCATGAGTATAAATTGTGAGGGGTGAGCAGTTAAAAGTCATCCATGTAATGTATTATGAGGCACTTTGATCTGTTTCTCTCTGTGGTGGTTGACACAAACAATTGACAGATGGATGGGCTATTTTTCATGCTCTAAGGAAGGACCTTCCATTGATATCTCCTAGCTGGGACATTATGATTAGGTTCCCAGACAGTAAAGGCAAAGAAGGGCCTGTCCTTGACTGCCAGGGGGATAGAGAAAAAGCAGTCCTTAATGTCTAATATGACTATATGATACTTAATAAGAATGGCTTCTGGGTGGGGAGACCAGTTTGAAAGGAACCCAGCTTTATCATGTTTGTTGACCTAGCAAAAGTCCTGAAGTAATCTGTACTTATTTCTCTTTGAGATGATAAAGATGGGGGGATTATCAGGGGATATGGGTGAAAATCAAGCTCAGAGCTCCACATATTCTAAGCAAGCACTCTGTCACTGAATTATATTCTCAGTCCACCAAATTAAGGAGCAAAAAAAAGCTGAGCTGCTGAGGGGGATCAGAGGGAACCATTTAGGAGATAGGTCCCATTAATTCCCTATACTGAAGGGATTTCCATGAAGGGCACCCTGTGGCAGGGTTGGATGAAAGCATAGATTGGCTAAGTCCAACAGCAGCTCCCAGCAACAAGGCATGCCAAGTCCAGGCCCTGGGTGCATGCCCTGCTTCCAAGAACCAGCAGTTCCAGCAGAACGCCCATGGTGTGTGGTGAGCTCTGCGGCCCATGCAGAAGACCCAGGAGCTCCCGGATGCCTATACAGGGTGGGCAGTAGGGCATACCCAAGGCAGGGTGAGAGGCACAGCTGAACCTCTGTGCAAGGGCTAAGAAGAGCCTGAACCTGTAATGGCTGTGCTGTTTCTTCAGCCTACATTAGAGTAGTGGTGGGTGTTGCTTTATCCAGCTTTTAAAAGTTCCACAGTTGCACAATTCTGTGTGCTAGTTCCTGAATGCACCCTGAAGTGCTAGCATCGTCCAAAAGAGGGCAAGGCACTTAAAACTTAAGAGGTCTGATCCTGCTTACTGGAAGGAAGGAGGTTTCTTTGTTTTTTTGTTGTTGTTGTTTTGTTTGTTTGTTTTATTATCAAATTTGGGAAAATTGGCCTTCCCCATGGTCGATTGCCCACATGGTATACCTGGAAAGGCTTGGCAGATAGCCTGCCTCAGTTCCAAAATCTGGGGGCTGTCAGGTCCTCATGTGATTTTCTGGGACGAACCAAAAAGAGAGTGGCCAGCACAGATCTCAGTTACCTTGTGGGGAGGTGTGCTTTGCCGGAGCCCGCCGGCAGAAATCGAACTGTACCTGAATTGGGGAGTTAGGATTGAGAAATGAAGAAAGAGAGAAATAAAGATAGTTTCGGGAGGGCACTCAGTCAATACTGAGGCCTCGGCTTTATTATCTCCAATGTAGTTATAGTCTTACAAACGTATGAGGAACAATACCACCATCAGGAGTTCAAGCATGCATTTACATATGTGAAAATATTCAAACCACTCACATCTACTAACAATGGGTCCTCAGCCTTGGGTTCAAGGCAGACTCCCATTCAGGAGTCACAAGATTCTTGCATAACAAAGCACCCTGCTCCCACAGCACTTCCGTGACTGTTGTCTGTTTAGCCCTTGAGCTAGGGCATAGCTCAAAAACAGGCAAATGGCTCCCGACAGCTCCCCCTTTATTATTTTATAAAAAAACCATAGCTTTCCCAGCCATGGGCAGAAAGACTGTGCCTGTCTTAGGTCATTCTCTCCAAAACATAAACCTTACCCGTCATTGGTACGTGAATGCCCACCATTCACGCCCTGTCTTAGGTTAGCTTAGTTCGAGAGAAGGTTGCCCGTCTCTGGCTATCCAGTCTCTGCAAGGGGCAACTCTACTTAAGGTAGAGTTCTGAGCCTTGCTTTCTGCACGTCAGCCTTAAATATTCTAGGAATGTGCTGAGAATATCACCATGGAGGGAGCATGCAAATTCTAAAGAAAACACAAAAGCCCAAGGCTATAATACTTTTTAGCCGTGAGGTTAAAGTAAAGAAGACCCTGAAAGCAAACAGGCTTTCAATTTTGAATAATAACTTAGCAGTAGTTTTTGCAGAGTCAAATTTAAGTGGCCAAATTTTCACTATGCTAAACCCCTTGTAAATGTATTCTTTTCTCCAAATCACATTGACTGAATATCTTAGGAGTAACACAAATTCACTGATAGTCTGCATGACATACCAAACGAAATTTTGTAACTTTTACAAGCAAATCACAATAAATGAAATTGCTGAAACACCATAACTTACATTCTTATGGAAATGCAAATTAGACAAGTTACATAGAACACAGTAAACATTAAACCAGATAACATCATGAGGAATGCTTAATTGTCCAATGTCCTGATTGTTTTTTGACCAGTCCATAATATATCTGAATAATTAAAGTCAGTTTTTTGCTGTCCCATGTAAGAATGTACTGACAGGCAAGTATCATTCTCCATCACTGCAACTTTCTTTTCTTCCCATATGGCTGGATGCAGCATAGTTGAATCTGGTACAGGAGTCCAATACAGCTCTCCGTGTATCATCAGGTGAACTGATTCCATCTCGGACAGCTACAACAGCGTCACTCTTCCTCCTTTCAGTCCCTGCGAACCGAACCAGCCTTTCTGGAAGCCACCTGGCATTTTCAGCATTCTGTGGAAAAACACAAACATGCCCTCTTCCCCAAATTAATACTGGGTCTGGACCATACCATTTCCCATCAATTGGATCCTTCCATCTCACTCGTGCATAGGTATCCAATGTTTTGGGATGCCACAACCTATCTGCAGCAGAAAAACCAAGAGCATCCACATTTAAAAAATTTAAAATAAAAAGAGCATGATTTAAAGAATTCTGTGGAGATCTGGGGTATAACTCCCCCCTTTTTATTTTTTGTAATTGATTTTTTAAAACTCCATGGGCACGTTCAACAATCCCTTGCCCCTGGGGATTGTATGGCTAAATCATTCCCTAAAGCTAAAGGACCTGGAAGCCCAGTATGGGCTCTAATATGTCCTACAAAGCAGGGCTGAGAACGGGCATGTAAACACTTTTGTATCTGACTAAATAATTCCTGAACTTTGGTATTATTTGTCTTGATATAAGGCACAGTTTCAAGCATCTGTAAAGCTCTAGCAATATAATGACTATCAGTGTATAGATTAAAAGAAGTAGAGGCCATAAGCTGAAATACAACGGCTACAGCTCGAAGTTCTATTACTTGAGCTGAAGCTGGAGAAGTTTGAAAAACATAAGATTGCCCCTGTATTACATAAGTAGCCCTACCATTAGAAGACCCATCTGTAAATATCACTAAAGCATCCTTAATAGGTTCCTGTTTCATAATTTTTGGAAAAATAAAAGCATGACAATTTGCAAATTGTAATAACTTATCTTTTGGATAATGATTATCAATAATTCCAGAAAAATGAGCAAAAGCTATAGCCCATGAATCCACATTTTGAAATAACCAATCTAACTGTTGTTTTGTAAATGGAAGTCCTATTATATTAGGTTCTTTTCCAAAATATTTTCGAGATTCAGCTCGAGCCATTTGAACTAAACATGCCACAGCCTCATAATAAGGAGTCAACACTTTAGCGGGCGATACTGGTAAATGCAACCATAGCAAAGGTCCTTTTTGCCATAAAACTGCAGTTGGAGTATGACTAGTAGCCAAAATATATGCTGCCCACTCTTGGCTATAATCTATATATTGCATTTGTTGATTTTCAATAGCTAGTTCTATTAGAGACAATGCCTTTCTGGCCTCCTCTGTCAAGCCTCTAGTTGATTTAGGATCTGGATCACCTTTTAAAATGTCAAAAAGAGGCTTCAGTTCTCCTGTAGCAATTTTTAAATGAGGTCTAAGCCAATTTATATCTCCCAATAATTTTTGGAAATCATTTAAAGTTTTTAACCCATCTTTCCTAATCTGAATTTTTTGAGGTAAAATCATTTTAGGATATAACTTATAACCCAAATATGAATATGGAGATTCTGTTTGTACCTTTTCAGGAGCTATAATTAGTCCTTGTTCTTTCAGAGCCTGTTGTAAATGAGCATAGGCTGCAAGTAAAATTCCCTCCTGCTTATGAGCCAAAAGTATATCATCCATATAGTGAATTATATACACTTGAGAATAAGCTTGTCTAGTTTTTGCAACTGCTTGGGCCACAAATCTTTGACACAGGGTGGGGCTGTTTGCCATACCCTGAGGTAGTACTTTTCATTGAAATCTTTTCATAGGTTCCTTCCTGGGAGACCAGCAACCCTGTCTTTTACAGGCATTTGCTGTTGAAAAAGTATTTCCTTAACTGATTTTCCTAGTAAAGCAGCAGCCAACGCTACACCTTGAGTATGCGAGGGCCCAATATCGGAGCAAAGTCTGATATAGTCTGATAAATTTCCCTTTTTTCTAAACGGTC
Source organism: Eospalax fontanierii (assembly GCA_035773235.1). Taxonomy (NCBI): domain Eukaryota; kingdom Metazoa; phylum Chordata; class Mammalia; order Rodentia; family Spalacidae; genus Eospalax; species Eospalax fontanierii. The sequence continues at coordinate 90,428,354 of CM069524.1, forward strand.
TCAAAGCTGCTTGACAGGCAGAGTTTGCATTCTCATAAGCTAGTTGTTTTACCAGCAAGAGTCCTGACTCTGAATCTCCCAGTAACCTACTTGCTGCCTGCATCAGTCTAGCCACAAAATCCTGATACAATTCATCAGGCCCTTGTCTAATTTTTGACAAATCTTCAGTCCTATTTCCCGCGGATGGAAGTTTATACCATGCTTTCTTAGCTGCAGCACTGACCTGTGCATACACAGCAATATCAAATGCCAGCTGATTCCCTATACCTTGATATTGTCCTTCTCCTGCTAACATATCAAAGGTAATCTGTATCCCTTGAGCTCGATTTGTTTCAGCTGTGGACTGGCATTGTTCTGCATACTCAGATTTCCACAACAAATAATCTCCTCCTGATAAACATGCTCTAGCCATTTGCTTCCAGTCCCCTGGAGGAAGTGCTTCAAGGGACATGGATTCTAATATTGCCTGTGTGAAAGGAGCAGTTGGTCCATATTGCGCACAAGCAAGCTTCAACTCTTTCAATTGATTAAAAGGAATGGGAACATGTTCCCTCACCCGATTTCCTTGTCCATCGTCTCTGTCTATAACAGGAAATAATTGAAATCCTTGAGTGTTTTCTCCCTTTTCTGCTGCTTTACTTATAGCAGCTTGCAAAGGGGATAGAGAAGTTTGCACTAAGGAGAGAGAACAAGGTCTACCCACTGGATTTACTCTTGGGTGGGGATTATATCCTGCTTGGCCTTGTAGTTTTTCCTGAGCCTGCTGTTCCTTAATTTGCTGCATTTGTACAGACAACATCTCTATCCTTTCCTGTAAATTTTGGATTTCCCCTGAGTAAGTTTCTTTCTGATCGGTTTCCTTTTTTGCCAATGCCTCTTTCCAATACCTAGCAGTTCTCTCCTTCCGCTCTATTTTTTTTTGGAATTTAATGGCTCACTCCTGGATAGTTGCTCAATTTCAGGCTCCATAAGAACTGCCTCCATTAACGGAGGAGCAGAAGGTTCAATTTTATATTCCTCCTCTGTTTGAGTATCTTGTGACTCAGTGTCACTCACTTCTTCTGCTCGAACCCTTTCTATCTCATGTCTAGGATCTAAACTATCTCTAATTAAAGTCCACAAACTGAAAGTATCCACTGGGACCTCGCTTGGTCCATGAACTTCATAATAATCCTGAAGTTCTTTTCCTACTTTTTTCCATGTTTTTAAATCTACAGTCCCTTCTTCAGGGAACCAAGGACAAACTTCTTCTATGAAATCTAAGAAATTACAGAGCTGCTGATGTCCTACCCCAACTCCTCGAGCATGCAGCATATTTTCCAGCATATGTACAAAAGACAGACTACTACTACCCTGACCCATTTTACTCCCGAAGTTACTCACCGCACCCTTTTTCCTTAAACTTGAGCTCAATTTTCCTTTGCGGTGTCCTTAACTGCGTCCCCAGTATTCAGGTCCCACGTTCAGGCGCCATATGCCGGAGCCCGCCGGCAGAAATCGAACTGTACCTGAATTGGGGAGTTAGGATTGAGAAATGAAGAAAGAGAGAAATAAAGATAGTTTCGGGAGGGCACTCAGTCAATACTGAGGCCTCGGCTTTATTATCTCCAATGTAGTTATAGTCTTACAAACGTATGAGGAACAATACCACCATCAGGAGTTCAAGCATGCATTTACATATGTGAAAATATTCAAACCACTCACATCTACTAACAATGGGTCCTCAGCCTTGGGTTCAAGGCAGACTCCCATTCAGGAGTCACAAGATTCTTGCATAACAAAGCACCCTGCTCCCACAGCACTTCCGTGACTGTTGTCTGTTTAGCCCTTGAGCTAGGGCATAGCTCAAAAACAGGCAAATGGCTCCCGACAGTGCTTCCTCTGTGGTATGGAGATGAACACAGAAAAGGGGAAAAAAGGAGGGGGTCACTCACTCATCCTCGAGGACCATTAGCACACAGAACAGAGAAGAGCCTACTCACCGACAATCAGACTGGGGGTGTCTTGCCAATATGGGGGAGGTTGTGGAGTCCCTGTTCGGGCATCAGATGTTGGGGTCCCCTGTGCTTGGGGCCAGCCCGAGGGGGACTAAGGGTCTCCACCGTGGGGTGGGGTGAGTAGGCGTGGGGTCAACAAACACAGAGACAGACCCCAAGAGCTGGGTGAGAAGCATGTGGAAAGCAAGCCCCATCCAAACTTGTTCATTCATGGAAATGCAAGGGGTCTTACAGATCTAGTTAGCCAATTACCTTATGGGGGGAGGGATGGTTCCCGGCTGCTGCCACTCATGCTCCATCTCTTAGGCAGGTCTTCCAGGTGTGAGGTGGAGGCCGGTGTCATGTCTGGCTAGGGCAGAGTGCTTTATCCTCAGGAGCTTCCTTCTCATGCCTCATGCAAGGTGGCCTGGCCAAGGTCCATGCTACCTAATATGCCATATGTTAACCTGAGTTTTTAGACCTGGGATTTCAACCTTCTTGTTACAGTGTATTTGTAAGAAAGAGAAAACCATGAAGCAGTCAAGATCAACATTGTCATGTCTGATTACTTAGTATATATAATGGTAATTTCACAATAAAGTACAAAGAACAATTGTCAAAAACAGAGAGATTACTATATAACAAAGTTAAGAGGAGCTATAAAAGGGAAGAGATTGGTTTTAAGGTAAAAATAGAACTTGTCAAAGGCATGTATTATAAATCCAAATTATGTGTATTGATACAAATGTCACACAACCTTAATTCATGACTGTGACATTTCATTTATTTATTTTTGAAATAAATACTGTAAAGATTCCTGATTGCCTTTTTTGAGGTTTAACTCTATATGGAAGAGAGGCAAAATCCTTATGTTTTTTTAGTACAAATACTCCAAACACTTCAACATTTGTTAATGTTATTGTGGTTTCTTTAGTGTGGTAACACAGATTTTATTTCCAAGTGAACTTTCATTCAAGAAAGCATGTAGACAAATGTGGATCTAAATGACTGGGGATATCAACTGCAGTTCAATTAGTCGATCATAGCATTCATTATATAGAAGTGAGGCCTACTGTTACTCCTATCTGCTACCCCGTCCTTCTGTGATGTGGTTATATAATTAAAAATAGAATGATTTTATAGATATTAAATTCACAATAGCCAACTTCTTAAATTTTTTCTGTATGTAAAGAAGTGTTTTTAAAAATTTGTGCAGAATTATTAAGATATTTTAAAAGCCTTTAAATTTGCCAGAAAAGCTAAACAAGTATTTTTTTAATCTTTTCTATCTCTGGGAAAGCCTTTAACATTTCATGAGCACATTGGCAATAGAAATAACATAAATTAATTGACGATAATTTATCTTAGTGTGAACTTCAGTTTCAAAGGATAATTGTCAATTTCCTCAATTTGTGCTTATCACCCACTAAGTTAAATAATATATGCATTAATTAAGAATATTTCTGTAACACTTTCATAATATTGATGTGCTTAGTGACACAGACCCTCTGCACAACCATGCTAACTTACCTTATGAGTATTACTTCATTTAAAGAAAAGAATTTAAACTGGAAATTTCCCTAAGATATATATGGATAAATAAACAGAATATATGGAGAAATGGTTGTTGAAAATTGTTTACTAAATTTTGGTAGCGACAGTAAAATCTATCATTTTGAACCAAGACCCAATTCCTCCCCTCACCCTTCATTTTATTGTCATAAAATCTGTGAATCCTGGAGTACTGTAGATTCCTCTCCATTCAGCACCAAGATCTGTTATAGAAAACAAATGGAGAGTTGTTACACACATCTGGAATCTAGGCATTTGAGAGGTAAAAAGGAGAGGATCAAGATTTCAATGTCATCTTTGGTTAAATAAGACAGCATTGGCTATTTGAGAGCTTGTTTACAAAATGTTAAGCTAAATAAAACCTAACAGTAACATAAGTACAAACAACAACATAGAATGTAGTATCTTAAAAATGCTTAGACCCTCCTCAATTTTCCTTTCATCTCTTTGACAGACCCTGCAATCCCAGAGGGACTCAGACACTGGGCATTGGTTGCTATGACATAGTGACATGGAATTTTAACTTTTAAATTGTTCTTTCTGGATTACCCCATCGATTCATTTATCTTCAGGTGCACTTGACAATATGAATAAAACCAATGAAAGGCACCACTGAAAAAGAGAAATCAAGAACTAGAAAAGAACTACCATTTAAAGATAATTCATTTGTTATGTATCTTTTTTCTGAATTTTTGTGCATTCCATATAATACATCTTAATAATATTTGCATTCCTCACCTATCTCTTCCTCCCACATAGACTGTTCACAGAATTCCGTGCATTCTTTGGTATATGTTAAGTCTTATTGAGTCAAGTTTGTATATCCAAATGGCCCTCAGTGTGAATTAATCCACTAGAGCTATTCAGTCTATCAGGCATCACACAGTGAAAGATCGATAGTCTTCCCTCACTCAAATTCTGTAGTATCTCACAAATAGATGATCACAAATGAATTCTTTACTGGATGGTAATGGAATCCTTAAAAATGGAGAAGCATCAGTTAATCACAGAATCTTCAAAATATTAAAGAAAACTTTTTTGTAGCATCTCTGTAAAAGTCAGTGTAGTAGCTGTGGAACTGCATATGTCTGCATATGTCTGCATATGTCTGCATATGTCTGCATATGTCTGCATATGTCTGCATATGTCTGCATATGTCTGCATATGTCTGCATATGATGTCTGCATATGTCTGCATATGTCTGCATATGATGTCTGCATATGTCTGCATATGTCTGCATATGATGTCTGCATATGTCTGCATATGTCTGCATATGTCTGCATATGTCTGCATATGTCTGCATATGTCTGCATATGTCTGCATATGTCTGCATAAACGTATGTACGTAAAAATACCGTAGATGTAGTGATAGAACTTGAATCAAATCCCACATGCTTTTATGGCAAACATTCTTGTTCTTTGAGTTCTCAGCACAATGTTATTAAAATGATCCTAATATATAAATGAATATGCAGATTATTGGTAATTCCAACTGTTGGCATAGTGATTTTAAATGGAGAATGTAAGGAAAGAGAGTCACAATTATAGTAAGTTAATTTTTCTCAGGATTTCCAAGAATGCATAATTTCTCAAAGGTCTTCAAATATTTTTGAAATTGCTGATTTTGACATACAAAGGATAAAGTTGAAACTGTTCCTGTTACCATGGACCAAAAATAATGAAGTAAATCATAAGCCTGAACATAAAACTTAAATATAAGTATCACTGAGATGAAACTAGAGGAGAAATTTCACTGACTTGTAATTAGGAAATCTTTCTTAAGCAAACACAGCAAAAAAAGAGCAAAATGTAATATAAAGAAAATAACATATTCAAATTATAAATTAAAAAGTTCGAAAGCAAGACTGATAATAGTTATTTTAAATCTTGTTTACAATAAATAAGTGAATAACAAGAGAAAAAGTGTCATGACTTGAAAATACAGGCTTCCCAAAAGGAAGTAGGAAATTTGTTAGAAAGAATCTAAAAGGCATTCAATGTAATTAGCTATTAAGAACAAACACACATTTCAAAATCAAAATAAGATACCATTTTTCATGGACCACCATGTGCATAAAAAGGAAAAAGACAGATGGTGTTCAGATTTGGCAATGATGTATAGAAATTTAAATTCTTATAGATTGCATGTGGGATTCTAAGATTGTAGAGACATTTTAGAGGTTTGGCATCCCTTCAAACACATAAAGCTGCCATATGATCCAGCAATTCTGCATCTCTGTATATATGCAAGAGAAATAAAAACATATGTCTACACTAAAACTTGTATAACCATGTTTACAGCATATCTAGACATAGCCAAAAATTAGAAACAGTCCAAATGACAGCAAGGTGATGATTTAATAAAAGAAAGACTTGACCCAAACAGAATTTTCACAAAAAGGAATGATAACAATACATGCCACTATGTGAATGAACTTTTGAAAGTATTGTGTTATATAAAAGAAGCCAGTCACATAAGAAACCATGCCATTTTATTTCATTCATATGAAATGTTCACTACCACAAATAGAATGAAAGACTACCATTTGCTTATGGCTAGGGAGATTTTGGCTTCATGACTGCTAAAAAAGTACAGTTTCTGTTATAAATGAATACTCTAAATTTTCAGGAGCTAATTCTTTGAACATTGTGGAAACCACTGACATAGAAAAATATTAAATGTCATGCTTTAAATCAGAAAATTGTCATATGAGTTCTATCTGAATGTAACATTTGTATTTTAGGATCCCACTCTTGTTACCCATAGCATAACTTTACAAGTACAATGTTTTTCCTACATTGATAATTCTCAAGAGTAAGGAAAATAGTAACATGTAAGATTATGTATAAACAAAGCATCTTTAAAAAATTATCTTTAATGCCAGCCATGCTAGTGCACAAATTAATCCCAGCACTCAGGAGGCAGGGTCAGGAGGCTCTCTATGAAACTGAGGCCATCTTGGTCTGCAAAACAAGTTTTATGACAATTGGGGCAACATGGAGATCCTGTCCCAAAGAAAACCTAAACAAAAACAATAACAACATCAACAACAAAACAAAAACAACAGCTGCCCCAAATGTATCTTTATATCAAGGAAAAAGTATAACAAAACTGCACTAATTATTTGAGTAAATCAGCAAAGGTGACAAAAGTCTACATAGAACACACATAGCTTGAAGCACTGAGATACAAAGAAGAGTAATTTCACAGTAGTCCCAGAAGGCTACCCAAACTCTTGACCAAAGGAAAATGGACATGTTCCTCCACATGTGTGTGTATATGTATGAGAGAGAGAGAGAGAGAGAGAGAGAGAGAGAAAAGGAGGAGGAGGAGGAGGAGGAGGAGGAGGAGGAGGAGGAGGAGGAGGAGGAGGAGGAGGAGGAGGAGGAGAAAGAGAGTCATTCAAAGTAATGATAAGTCTGGAAAATTCACTGAGGACAAGACCATAAAAACAAGCAGAAATTAAAGAAAATCATTCCATGACTAAGATTTATGAAACAACAACAAAACATGACATGGTTTCTTGAACGCACCATTGAAATGGAGAAGGAAAGAGACCTTGTTAGGGCAGCTGCAGTAATTCAAATGAGTTGGGGATGATGTTTGCATTATATAGTCGAATTGTTTTGATTTTTGCAATATGCACTCTATTTTTCCATCTATCATCTATCTTTCACAGCTGTTTCCTGATGCCCTGACTCCTCTTGCTTTTCACATTGTGTTCACAGTGCTGACACACACTGAGTCGAGCGGGACAATGAGAGACTAACATTTAGGGTGTCTGAGATTATGGATATGCTGATTGGTGTGGGTCCTGCAGTTTATGCAAATGGAAGCTTTTGAAGATTGAAAACAAATTTAAACTGAGTGAAAATATGAAAGGATGATTCATAGTAGAAGATGAAGTTTTGATATAGAAGTGTAAAAGCTGCCCAGAATATGCAGTATTTATTTCTGTCAAAATGTGTAAATCATGCAAATCAAATGTAAATCATTTTAAGATGATGTCTTCTGGGCTAGTGAGATGTCTTTCAGATAAACAGACTTGCTGGACCCACATGTTGGAAGATGAGAACCGACCTTCTCTTGCTTGCCACAAAAATTATAAATCAGATGCAAAAAAATCAAAATGAAAAGAAGAAACAAATAAATTCAAATTCTTATGGGACTTCAAAAAATGTTTATTCACAGTAAGTTGTAGTATATATTTCATTTGTGTTGTCAGTTGAACAATGAGTATACTTCCCATTTAATTATCTATGAAAAAGCGCTATGAAGCAAAATTAATAATAGTTGGGTAGAATGGATACTTACCTAAAAAGAGCTTATTTAACCATTAAAATTCTGTAACAAATTGTGTTCTAAAAATAAGGTGTCTTGAAATAATGTGTATTTGAAGTTCAAAAACCTTTCTTTTATTATGTCATTTTGCTTAACTAAATTTTCTAATTTCACAATTACTATTTTTCACAATTTTAGAAATCACAGAAGTAAGATAAAGAGTGTCTTCCTTTTCTTCCATTGAGAACTCCTGGCTGCTCTTTACAGTCCAGCCTGTGTTTACCACTCTGAGGACTGTTGGTACAATCTGTCTGCATTCTGCCTGAACCCCTCTCCTACGTAAGTCATTCTGTAATATCATGTTACCTGCCATGTTCTGATAGTATTCCCACATTTCTGTGTTGCAGATGTTTCTAAGATTACATAGATAGTCTCACATCCCCCTAAATTGGAATTTAGGGGATATTCTGTGCTGATGGATACCTTGCTATCATACACCATTTTAGTTAAACATTTTGCAAAATTTATCAATATATCATAGTAAAGAGTTATGTTGTATAGTATATGTAATTTTATATTAACTTATCAAATGCAATAAATATGTTTAAAACCTGACTCAAAAGTAATTTAATTCTTGACTCAAAAGTAAATAAATGAAATTGAAAATTGAAAAATTCCAGAAATCTAAATTATAAGGCAGGAATAATAGATTTCATATATTAAGAAAATGCTTAACACTTCATTTCTGTAACATACTACAAATATTTCATCTCTACATTTACATTCAAATACTCTGTTCCCAGTAATACCAAGAATACTTTTTCCAGTAACACAAATGCTTATTTTGTGCATCAAAATCACATTTCTCAGCTATAAAATTTTAACAATTTATTACTTTTAGAATCTGAATAAATATAATCTGAAAACCAAGAAAGACCATGTTGGAATCATAATGAAAATGAAGCCAACTTTTCAAAGTTTTCATTTACAAGCCAGCTCTAGTATAAGCCCGTACCTCAAACTCCCCCATCAAGATGAAGATGACAATGTGATTAGAGTAGGAGACATGATAAGCAAGTGTTCAGTTTGTAATATTGTTGTGTTATGTCTCAACACTATATAAATAAAATTCCAAAATAAATAATGAGAAGAATGTGGACGATACCCATGTAGGTCAGAAGAGGGCATCGGATCTCTTGGAACTGGAGCTACAGATGGTTGTTAACTGCCATGTGGTGCTGGGAATTGAACCTGGGACCTCTGCAAGAGCAGTCAGTGCTCTTAGCTGCCCAGCCATCTCTCCAGGCCCAGCCCTAGATAATGTGATGTTGCCACAACAATGGAAAGCTTACTAAAACACTGCAATGTTTTTAATATGCAGTACTTCATTATTAGAAGTTTTCTGCACATTTATTTACATCAATAAATCATTTTGGGAGATGAGTTTTACATGAAATAATGATTGGTGTCATGGACTGAGAAGCTGAATACAGATTATGTGTTTATGCCCCCCCCCCCTTTTTTTTGTATGAACTTTCCTGAACTAGCCAAGGAAAATTGTTAAAATAAAACAAAAATTTTAGATAGGAATTTCTCAAATGTAAAGTGACACAGTAATTGTTCACATCTTCCATTCAGATAAGTAGCCTAAATTGATCCTCTTCTATTTATAAAGTGTTTTAAAGAAGTGTACTTTGAGACATAGACTGTACTTATTCTAATTAGATTCAAAATATCTAATTCTCTAAGATTTAATATCAAATTTATGTTTCAAAGGCTCTCATGAGGTATTTTAATTTTAATTTTAAAATTTACTTTCATTTTATATTTAAGACTGTATTGCCTGCATGTATGTCAGTGCACCAATGTTGTGCAATGCCCATGGAGGACAAAAGACGACATTAGATTCCATGGAACTGGACTTACAGATAGTTATTAGCCACTATGTGGATGCTGGGATTTGAACCAGGGTCCTCTGCAGGAGCAAACAGTGCTTTTAAACTCTGAACAAGCTCTTCAGCCCCTCATACAGTATTTCAATTCAATTTTCTTTGCACTTCATTTCTTGAAATATGTGTATTGTAATAAGTTTCTTTACAATTCTATTGTGCTCATGTGAAGTTTAAGTTATCATAGTTTCAGGGGAAATTATCTTGATTTTTGATGACATTATTTCTTTAAAACTTCTTTCCATGGGAAAGAATGCGTTCTTGAAATGTATAATATTGAATTTCTTTAGTGTGCATAAATAGATAATTCCATGTTAAACTGTTTTTCTTTATTATTTCCAAACATGGGAGAATTTGACATGCAAAAAAAAAAAAAGGAATGTTAAGAAAAGCTTACCCTGCTTTGATTTCTATTATATAATCATGCCACTTAAATCTTGATTTTTGATGACATTATTTCTTTAAAACTTCTTTCCATGGGAAAGAATGCGTTCTTGAAATGTATAATATTGAATTTCTTTAGTGTGTAAATAATCAACTTATAGATCACAAAGTTGAGAGGGACTAAGAGTTTGAAAAACACATGTAAGTGGAAAGAGATTAAAATCACCTTATTTATGGATATACTGTCATAATAATTTGTTTTTAAATGCTTTTATTTGAGTTCTAATAATGAGAATATATTAATGAAACAAAAATTAATAAAATATTTTAATAGAATCATTATGTGTTTCATATACAACATCTCAGTCAGTCTTAATCATCTTTACATCATTTACCCCACTGGAAAAGCAAATGATTTTTAAAAATAGGAATAACATTTGTGCCATAAAGCTCAGTAGTTTAATCAGCAAATTAAAGACAAACATTATAGACGGTTTCTGAAAAGGAAAGCATGTTTCCTATTAAATTCATTCTTCACTTTCTAAAAGTGAGTGATTACAGATATGTAAATGTTTAACTAAAAGATTTCTAGAACTCCTAGAAAAGTATTAAACGTCAAAAGACTAAAACATTTTATTCCAATGTTATGTGGTAAATTTAAAACAATCTTTTAAATAATTCTATATGTTATTATTGTTGCATTCATACAGTTTTTGGGTTTTAATTAAGTGGAACAAGAAACCATTAAAAATTTCATGAAACTTAAATAAAAACAAATATACTAGAAAAATTTAAACCTCTGCAATTGATTGTATTTAAAGATGTTTTCCTTAATCTCTTTATTTTTCACAATAATTATATGCTGCTCTATTTTTGTTTTTGACAGTTTTCTGGATGAGCATTGTGTTCACATCATCCCCATATCGCCTTCTCCCTCCGACTCCTTCCATGTACTCCCCACATCCTCTCAGCTCCTTGATCTCTTCCTTCAATGCCGTGACCTTTTCCTTGCTTATTGCTATAAGGACAGACACACACACACATTTTATTAGTTCAGCATATTGTGGAAATTTCACTAGTAAAGCATCTTTCTTAAATCTAGAAGACACTACATATTAACAGGTGTCCTGCTACTCTGGTTTTTATATTTCCACCTCCTCTGTGATGTTCGCTGCATCTGAGGTGGAGGAGTTGCCTTGTACATGTTTCAATTATAGCAAGCACTACATTCCATGGTAACTTATTCTGTGCATTTTAATCAGTGATAGAATATTATAAAAGTCTCCAGCAGTTGCCAAAATAAGTTTCTTTTTTGAGTTAAGAGAACTGTATTTAACTATTAATATTAGGATAAGGTTTTAGAATGTAATAAGAATTTACATTGGTTTAGAAGAGAGGCACTAATAGATTTTCCTTTGGAGTCCATGACATTTTCAGCCCTGGGTATTTCGTTCTATTCTGTTAAAAGCACTTTTAAACACACACACACTAACACACACAAATATATATATATATGAAAGTCATCATTTAGTTGTTCCAATCTGATGATAAACATTTCAAATTTTTCTTAGAGTGTTTTATATCACAGAATGTATGCATTATAGAGACAATAAAAACAAATAATGTTATCGAATTTGCTTAAGTAACTCTTTTCTTTCAAGTAATAAAAAACAACTCTTGTTTCTATAAATACTTCATAATTCTTCCATTATTTATTAGAATGAAGTACTCTAAAATGAAGCTAATATAATTTCCATAGATCATTTTTTCTGCTTTTACATGCTACAAATTTTAAATATTATGTTGATTGTCATCCATATTTAGATTTTTATTAGCAAATGATTTTCAGTCTTCCATGATATTGAATGGAGTCACCTGTGTCTGTTTACATGAATCATTAAGTGTATTTTTTCTCTTTAATGTTCAAAGACAGCTTGATCTGAGGATTTCTATTTCTCTTCTTTATTCCTTAGTTTTGCATATATTAAACATAAGTATAAATTCAGGTGCTTAACTCCTGTACATAAATTTTTATAATAAGTATGGGGGATATTCTTTATCCTGCTAAGTGTTAGAGAGTTATTCAGTAGGTCTTTGTTACTTACAAATATTTATTTATTACATATTTACACATTTATTTATTGCATATTTATACATATTTACATATTATTTTAGGAATATGTTAAATAATTTAAAAGACTGAGAGGAGTTTTATGGGGAAAGGAGTTGAGGTAGGGTATCACTCTGCAGTACAGACTGTCCTGGAACTCATTGTGTAGTAGGTCATAGCCTCAAACTCAGACTGAGTCACTTACCTCAATAGTGCTAAGATTGCAAGTGAGACAGCTTGCATGTTTAAGATTGAGTTTTAATCAGGCCTTATGTCATCATTAAACAATTTATTATATTTTAATTTAATAATTTAGAACATAGTTTATGAATTATTGAATGATTTATATAGTAAATTTTCCATTATCCACAATTTTATTTTGAATTTCCCAAAGTGTAGAACAGAAAAGAAAGGCATTGTGGGAAAAATTTAATAACTATACTTGTAGATCTGTGTCTTTTATTTGTTTAATTGTATTTTGGTTATAAGTTTTTTAGACACCCTGTAGCTCAGGCTGCCTGCAACTATAGGGCTTGTGATGATCCTCCTGCCACAGCTGCGCAAGTGCTGAATCTGCAGGTTTGAATGAGGGAAGCTTTCTATCACTGAGATACACTTCCAGTTCCAGAATCTATATCTAAAGTATTTTCTCATGAGCTGGAGAAATGACTTAGGATTGAGGAGTATTTGCAGCTCTGAAGAGATTCTGGGTTTGGTCACCAGCACCTAATCAGGCAACTCATAATCACATAACCAGTTCCAGGGGATCTGACACCCTCTTCAATCTCTATGATCACTAGGCATGCACAAGGTGCAAATACATTTATGCACTCACACACATGGAATAATAAAAAAAATATTTAAAATATCATTTGCCTTAATTTTTTCCCACAGCATATTTGATCAAATTACCTAAAGCAAATATGATCCAGTTTTAGAATTGCACTGATTAATTGATCAGAGGACCTGATTAAAAGAGGCCTCATTGGGAGTCTTATTTTCCACACATATAAAACCTCAAGGAGGGGAGAACTATATGAATAAAGAAGAGAACAGACAGAAACACTTGCTAAATTTGGAATTATATTGTTTTTTGAGATACTAGCCTAGAGTATTGAGAAAATTAAATATCAATTTTTTAATAAATAACCCAGATTGTGGTATTTTAATATAGTAATACAGATGAAACAAAACAGGAGCAACATATGACACTATGAATAATTATCGAGACTCCAAACTGCAAAACTTCTGTTTCCTCCTCATACTCAGGTTTGATATGAAGTATCAATTGATATTATCATGGGAATAAAAAGATATTATTGGAAAATTATCTCAATTGTCCTGATTCAGATCATTTTATTGCATCATGTATGTTATTTTGAGATGATAATTTGAGATCAAATTTCCATTTAATAATTAGAAAGTCTCATCTACTGTCAATCTACCCATCTCTTTGGATGTTAGTATTATTTGGCCAAATACATGCTGATTATAGATAGATCATTTCATTATGAAACTGGAAATACCATTTGCAGACCCAGATATTATTACATTATTAAATATTATTTTTTTGCAAATTTTGGCTAAATCTCAAAAGAATGTCTACATCTCTGGCATAAATTATTAAGTTAGACTTTGTCTCCATGTTCAAAAATATCTTTTAGTAGAACACAGAAGTTTGACTTAAATTTCTGATCACTTGAAAAGTGTCTTTATGCTAAAAAGTTATTGCCCACAAACAGGAATTATATTCTGTACAAGATATTGTTTTCAGGAATGTCAACCAATCAAAGAAATGATTACTTTCTTCAAACGATGTAAGAAACCTATAACCTTTTCCTATTCATAGCTTTTGTGACCATTTAAAATGCTTGTTCTCAGTTTAAAAGATATTCCTATAAGTCTGAATAGTTTACCTTAAGAATGTTTTGAATGAGTTTAGGATAGCATCAAGAGCCATCACACAGAATAAATAATAAATGAAAATATGTGTCAGTTATTGATACTTGGAAGAAGTTTAAAACTCAGCATGATCAAGTATCTCGGGCATTGCCACATACATTGTTCACTGAAATAAGTACATCGTACTGATTGCAACTTAAAAATAACACTGAGACCACGGAAGAAAGGTTTTCTCATTGTTATATTGAAACAATTAGAGTCAGTAAAATCTTGTATACTGGCGAGGATCTAAGCAAACATGTCCGGACAGAGTACAATATCCAGTCAATGGGTAATCATTTACAAAACCAAAGAGAACTATGGACTAGGTTAGATGTACGAAAGCAAATTTATAGCATTCAGCAAGAGGTTTATCTCTGAATTGAAATTTTACTTATTACTCATTACTAAGAATAATAGATCACTCAGATCTGGTGTAGGAAAATAGTTCATTGTAAGAAACACTTTAATTACCTACAGCTGCTTACTGTTAGAAAATTACATTTCAAGCTCATATGATTGTCAGGCTCATGAAGGATAAGTTAGGAGAATCTGTGAAAGAGAGTGGGTTAGATTAAAAAGGACCACACATTGACTGACATTCCACCCATTAATGGATACTCTCTTCTCTTTCAGTTTGAGCAGTTCCATAACTCCCCCCACCCCCCGTTCCATTGACTTTTACTAAACGAACACAGGAATATTTATTTGGTGCCAGTATCGAGAATCCCATCTTCAATGGATAAGAGTACTCATTACCTCTGTCTTGAACAATTGATCCTATAACTAGAAAGTTCTATGAAAGAAAGCTCGCTAAGAGCTGGTCATGGGGAGATACACTGAGAATACCTGGGAAGAACATTGAACCCTGGATTTTTGTCCAGGCATGGGTGAGGGCATTCCTCCATTTGAGTCATTTATAGAACACTGCCTTCTGAGAACAGTAAAAATCATAGAGAAGAGAAACAATATCTAGCAGAATCGTTAGTATCATTGAACTGGTATAATAATAATAATAATAATATAAAATGAAATATTAAAATGTTTCTAGAACATCTTGCTGAGCTTTAGAGTAGTTTACTGCATAGAAAAAAATATGAGAACAGTGAACTGCCTGATTCAGATCAGCTATCTGTGCAATCTGATCATGAATCTTCCGAATGATTGGACACAGGCCTGGGGCATCATCAGCCTTTGCACCCAGATCTTCCAAAGTAGAAAGAGGGAAAGGCAACAGTCAGGATACACTTTATCTTAGGTGATATAAACCAAAGTTTCAAATCATGGTTTAACTCATGTGGAGTTATTCAACAAACTGTTCATAATTCTATAGTTAGTCGTATATTTCTATGTTACAGATGTTTGGGATTTCAACAAAAATATAAACCTTTAGATATAAAGTATGACTATATTATAAAGTATCCAAAGATTTATTGAATTACCAATGTGTGTGTGTCAATGTATTGAAGGGTTTATAATCACATATATAGAGACATCTTAAGTTTGTAAAACTAGAAATAAGGGTTTGTCTCCTCCCTTGAAATATTTATTTATATAGTAAAATGTTATAATAAAAAAATTTTCATTTAATTTTCCAATATGACTCTCTAAGAAATGTTAAGGGAAAAGCGTACCTTTCTCCTATGCAGTACCTGAAATACATCATTATGCCTGTGCATAGCTTGAATTAGAAACATTTTATGAATTTTCATGATTGTTTTGTTTCTTCATGTGAAAATTACATTTGAGGAACCCACAATGCTACTATAAATGTGTAAGTAAATGATAACACCCTTCTATTTCAGAAATACCTTAAAATTTACTTACAGAAAACTCAAGGCAACTATAACAATTTAGTAGTCCAATATTTATTACAATTCAAAAACACTACTTATTCAGATTACATTTCATAGTAGCATTTGTGGAGTTATAAATGAAGTGAATTAAGATGAGAAATATGATGAGCTGTAACAATATCTGTATGAAAAAAGTAATCTACCTGAAATTCTGTCTTGATCTGGATATGTATTTTCTGATAATATATTTTCTTCTAATATAATTTTTCCACTGTGATCTTTATTTACAAGAATTTAATAGAGTGAATTCATAATATTCTTATAAATGACTATTTGAGATTCTAAGATTGATATTTTATAGAAGAAAATAATAATTACCAATGGAGTTACATATGTAAATTTAAAATTATATGTACAATCTTATAAATTTCTATGTTTTTTGTTTTACATGAATTTCTAATCAATTAATTTCTTCAATGATGTGCATTTCCCTCCAGGGAACATGATTAAAATCATATCCCATAGAAAATTGTTCTAGACAGGAGAATACATTGGAAAACAAAACCAAGTTCCTGTCAAAAAGTACTCTTCAGCAGAATACACATTTTCAGAGCTAATTAGTGTTATCTATCACATATATATTTTTAGTCATTATTTGTATATTCATCTTATAGTAAAAGCATAAAAATTACTGAAACGTTTTGAAATCTTTTTCATAAAATTTGATCTTAACATAGTTAAAAAATATTTATTTAGTGAGATATTCATTTCAATTATAATTTCATTTCAATGATTTTTATATTAATTCATTCACATGCAATTCCTATGCATCATTAGCTTCTTTATCAGAGTAATTGAATCTTTATCTCAAGAACACACCTTTTAACCTAGAAAACTTAGCCAGATATATCAAATCATAAAGAAAATAAGAATTGCTGAATTGCTACTAACATTAAATTGTTGAACAATTACTATTAAAGATAATTATTTCATTCAAGAAAATTAACTAACTATGATTTCAACTATAGTTTATACTTGAACATTATTTAAAACATCATATTTACTTAAATCTAAGTTGTTAGCCATAATTTGAGATTGTTTAATTGTTAAGGAAAAAAGCAGCTGTGTTATTCAACCTCAGACATTGTTAATGAGATATTAGATATGTTGTCTACCAACCATTTCAGTTTTTCTTAAGTTATGTCTATCACTATAAAATTATTTTCAGGAACGTACATACATTTCCTATATCAAATTTAGTCCTATAAAATACATACTATAGACTTATCATCATTTTCTGTGATTATTGTACTTTTGATTCAAACTAAGTTACACACGTAATACATTCAGACACGTGCTCTCCTTGTATGAGCTTCAATAATATAAAACATATATGTATTGTTAGATATTAAGAGAAAAACCTCAAGTATTTCTTGTTATTTCATATTAATTCCCTTTCAATAAAAGGAAACCAGACTGCATTTAGCTGCTTGATAATACGGATCCCATACCTGAAATTGAGATATGGCCTAAGTGTCTGTGGCTAGAGAGGTCACAGGCCGTAGGAAAGAGCCTAATATTATTATTCTGCTAAATAGATAAAATATTAAAGTAATTCCTAATGACATTCCCATACCCATAGACCAACGCTTCTCTCAACACTCACACAGAAGCACTCTTATGCCGCAGATGGTGGTTAACACAGAAAATCACAACTGGACAATGTGCAGAGAAGAGTAGGCTAAACACTGCTTATCCCAGAATAGAACATGTATATCAAATGAGTGTTCCCCAAAGGCTATGGAATCACTGGAAAAGAAAGGGCTGGAATATTGCAAGAGCTAGAAGTTGATAATCACAGAGAAACAGTTTTCTAGACACCTGTCTGAGCAGTTACTCATATGAACTCACAGCCATGGTAGTAGCTATAAACTCAAACCAGACAAAATACAAGTATGGACACCGGGAGATAGGTGAGAAACACCAACTCAACCTTAGCACTGTTGGTGGCCAATGACTCCCGGGAGGGGGAGAGTCAGTCTTGAATAAAGGTGAGATTCTTTGTAGATTTACCAGGCTCTTCAGTGAAATGTCCCTAGATCACAGTGCACTTAGTGGGGACACATGTTTGATTCTACAGACATATATATATATACGGATGTATCCCATTGTCCTTGTACACCTGAGTTGATTCTGTATGGTGATGATTGTGCCTAATAATACAGTAGTCTTATTTGTTGGACTTTGTCCATTTATGATGATTCACATTTTTTTTGTCTCAGAAACTTTAAAAGATCAGTATGATTATTGACCTTTTATGAGATTTTGGAGAGACTTCAGAATGATATTGCACGATAAACACTCCTTAAGAAGTTTTTAACTTTATTGAAGAGTGGGAACTTGAGAAAGAATGTTGTGAAACAGAAGCTATGTCTTCTGGACATCACATAAAGTCAATTCACTTATGAGTTTGCTGAAGCTGTGGCTAACTGCACAAGATGGACACAAGATTAATCTATCACTACTCATTATGCATATTGAAAGTTTTCATGAACTTTCACTCCTTATCCAAAGAGTATGGTCAGTTAATTGATACTAAGAGAATACGTGCTGTTTTTTTCAATGGCATAGCCACTTGTAAATGTCCAGTGTTCTAATATATAGCTCCCAACTTATGCTCATTCAAACAATCATAAATTCAGTGAGCAAAAAAATAAATCATCTGGTAACAGGGGTGGCTGGAAAACATTTCCAGCAGGAGGAGGCAGGCAATGAGGAAAGGGAACCATGAGCAAAAATGCCAATAATTATTTAAAATATTTTGAATTTGCACATTCCTTTGGAAAGACTCAATTCTAATTCACATTGTTAAAGTTGCAGTTCTCATTACACTCATAAAGATGTTAATTTTTCTGAGATGTAAAAACCATTCACTTCTCTTCCATGCTTTGCCACTTATCATTAGTTTTTGTTTACGGTCTGTTACTCGGCTTTGGTCCCCATGACAGCGCTCATATACCAGCCAACTTCAATTAGTACCTTAGTAAGGTTTTTGAGCCCTGCTGTCAAATGATTTATTAAAGTCAACTTGCATTACATCAAATTCATTAATAATAGTCACTAATTATATCAAAATAAGCAATCTGTTCATTGCTGACATCACTTATTCCCCATGCTTTTCTCTACAAAGTGTCCTAAGAAAGCAGACCATTTCTATATGTCTCTGTTACAAGACAGGTAATAGGCAGATAAACTGTGGTGAGCCATCAACTTTTCTTTGCTATTTATTTTTTCTTAAAAAATTCTCTATATTTTTCTCATATCTATCATCCATTGAATTAACAAATGAGTTCGGCCCCAATGTAAGGACAGAATTGGGCTGATTTGGTTCTCTCATACCTGCCTAACTTACTCAGCAGTTGCTAAGTGTCCACACAGACATATTTTCATAGAAAGAGAAGTATTATACAGAAATTCTTGAAATAGATTTTTCTAGGTCATTATAGGTTATATTCTAGAATGTATTCTTCTTTCATGTTTGTATGTATGCAATTCCTATTTCTCAATAGTTTATTTCTGACCTATTATCCAGAAGTAATATGCCTAGAAGTGCAAATGGGGGCTGAAAGATGGCTCAATGATTACGAGCATTCGCTGCTCTCGAAGAGGATAAATAGAAGTTAGAGAAAGAACATAGAATATTATGAATAAGATTAATCCTCAAACATTAAATGCTATGCGACTGCTCTTGGTTATCCTACAGAAATTGATAATAGGAGCCTATTTCTGAAGACAGCACACACTTGCATCATAAAACATGGTAAGATCAATTTGCTGATAATGTGGAAGCTCAATTCCTACTGGCTAGCATTCATAGTGCTGTAAGGTGTTATGTAAGCTGCCGGACAAGGAAAGTTATCATCAATATTACCCATCTCTGAACCCTTCCACTACAGTAACTGCAGTCCTGGGAAGATATGCCTACAGTTGCAATAGTGACATAGTTGATATGGAAGGAACACATTACCCTCTAATTGAATTTGAGACTCATTCTCCAAGATGAATCTAATACTTAGAGCTATTACACAGGCCAAGAAATCCTTGGCTAGATAAGTCATGGACCCTGGGGGAGAACCTGTAACTAAAACTCTACTACGTGGACAACGTATCCATATGATTTTTAATGTTTTTATTGCTATATCCTTAGATAAGCTATTCTTCTGCTGGCTTTAGAAGGCAATTTAACAAACACATCAACAACTAGTTGATGTGCAAAGAATAAAAGACTGTCAAGTGCTCAGCATCAAATATCACCCCCCCAAGGCTGAGGGAACTTCCAACAACAGGGGACAGAAAGATTTAATATCTAGAGACGATGGAGTAATACAAGGAAATCATGTTTTCTGGACAGCAGGAATGATGTCATAGCATTGTGACACCAGGTACAAGACCTGCTCAAGCATAACTAGACATAAATCCAATCCTTCACCAAGAAGGTGAAGAAATGGACATGAATTTCTATATCTGGTGGAGAAGTTAATGATATTCCACAGCTTCTAGGAGAGTAGGAGTCATTTTCTTTAAAATGTGACTTCTGGGAAGTTGACCAGAATTCCAAGACAAGTTCCACACCCAACAGTATTTAGGCAATACCTATTGAACCTGAGGGGGGAGAAGAAAACCACAAAGATGGATGGATAGTGAGGTATGTGTGGATCTTGGAAGAGTTGGGAATGAGGAATGTGATCAAAATATATTGAATTAATGAAAATATTTTTAAAAGAAAATAATTTAATCACTGCATTAATTCAAATGAAACTTTCCAGGTTCTAGAAATTTCTTCTTGCTTAAACAAAATTCACATAGATTTTAAAATTAAAACTAGACCCAATTTCAGTTGTTCAAAAAGAAATATCTTATATATTTTTTGTTCCCCAAGATGTTTTGCATAGCATAAATGTTCCACAGCTTTTAGAGAAAAAGAAAGAAGTAATTTACAAAATTCCACATGCTCACAGAAGTTAAATTGTAATAGCTCACAATTAATATGATATTTGCAATGTGGATATATAATATGAGGATATAAACTTTATTTCAGTACTAAAGTAAATAGTTTTACTAATGAAAAATAGTGTGTTCTTTGCTAATGATTAATCCAAATGTCTAAAATTATACTATATTTTAGGATGGTCATTAACCATATAGCTATTTACATTTATATTTGGAATTAATTAAAATAAAACATAAAATGTACTTTCTCATATATAGTGCTGAATGTTGACATCTGACGTGTCTCTTCATGGTATACAAAACATATAAAATTTTTCTACCAATGAAGAAATTACATTGATTATTTTAACTGGAATTTTGTGATTTTTCTCCCATCTGTACCTCACCTCCCACTGTCCCCAAACAATTTAATGTACTCCCTTATATATATAGTACGGACTATAAATTCTGATTTGTGTCCCTAAATGTTCTTCAGTATGGGTCCATCCACTGGGCTCCAAAAGAGTCTCATCCCTGTAAGACACTGTCTTTTCTCCTCCCACAGCCATCAATTGCCAAATGTTCCTTAGGTTGGGTTGGGATTTCTTACCTACTTCCCTATGTTTATACTGAGATTTTGTCTGATTTGCACCTGCATAAGTCCTATGTGTGCTTTCACTAATGTAGTGAGTTCATATGAGTAAGCGATCAGCTCTCTGGAAGATTCTCTTTCTCTGTGGTCATCCAATCTCTCTGGCTCTTATTTTCTGCTTAATCTTCTGCAATGATCCCTTAGCTTTGTGAGACAGAGGTTTGAAATAGGTAAAGCACTTTCAGGCCTCCTATCCCCTGCACGTTGGCCAATTTTGGTTTTCTGTGTTAATCACCATTAGCTGCATAAGGAATTTTCTTTGATGAAAGTTGAGAGATTTATTCAACCTAAGTGTAGAGGTTGCATTGAAGATATGTAACTTGTGGCTAGACATCTCACAGACACTTATTATCTGTGATTCACTTTTTCTAAAACTCTGTAGTAGCCTCTATCTGTTGCAAAAGGAAGTTTCTTTGATGAGAGATAAAAGATACATTTTTCTGTAAATATCAGGATGCAGATTTATAATGAAATAAAATATCTCATTGATCTAGACATGTGGCAAATTAAGTTGTTCTCTAGGATCTATGTGTTCTGCATTTATGTATATTTGATTGTGCTTATAATACTAGACATTAGTTACTTCCCATTGAATAAACTTTAATTATAATTAAACAGCTATTATTTGGCCTCAAGCTGAAAGTGACACCACTGCACCAACACCAACAGAATGGAACGTTCACTATAAATGACCAACAATATATGAACTACAGATAATCACTCTTTTTATAAATATGAGTGAACTGTACATGGGTATGTTTTCCTATATTATTTTCTATATACATTTCCTATATACATTTCTTACAAAGGTGGAAATAAAAGAAATTATAACCAACTTGGTATACTTGAAAACTCTTCAGATTGATAATTCAAATCTTTAAAGATACTTGCCGACCCATGAAACTGTGCTTGAAATAAATAAATACAATTAAATTGAATAGCTCTCTAAAGGCATTCCTTAGGGAAATGGTGAAGTAAAATTACTTTTATTGTCACAAAGGCAAAGATTTAGGCAGAAGCAGTTGTGGGATTAGCACTTTTTGCCACTTCAGAAATTAGTGATTGGTGTTTAAGGCCTCGCACATTTTCTTGTTTTTATCCAGTTAAGATTATTTTTTGACAATTTCATACCTGTATGCAATGCATATATGTACTCTCAGTTCTACCCTCTTTTATCACCCTCCTGTCACTATCAATTTTCCCTAATGCTTACTGTTATCTTTCCCAGACTCATGATGTCTTATTTCATTTGGTGACCCATATAGTTAAAATCAGGGTTATCTGTGATCACTGGATTGGAACTGTTCACCAAAATCTGATGGCCTTACAAGTGGGAACACAACAGAAGGAAATGACACTTCTGTCTATCCCGCCTAGCAGTGACTAGTAGGACACTGTGAGCATCTTCTCCATCCATGACTGATTATTGACATTTCCATTCCTTTGAAGACTGAATGCAGGCTTCCAGAGTTTCTACGAGTTCATGATTATAATGTCTGTCTAACCTGAAGATGTTTCAATGGCCATGTCTTTATCTTTCTATTCTTTCTTTCTACTACCTCTTGAGTAATGTTCCCTGAGCCTTAGAGTGTCTTGTTTAAGACTGAATACTATCTGTCAGTCATTCTTAGGAACTAATGCAGTCATGAATCTATGAATTCACTGCCACTCATTGCATAGAGGAGGTTTTGTGATTAAGGCTGAAAGCAGCATTTGTCCAATGGTATAAACACAAATATTGAAGAGTAATTTGGTGTTATTTACAGTTAGTTAAACAGCAGTATTTAGTTCTCATAAGTGCATATTATTTCCCTTACTATGACTTTAAAGTGTCAGACATGGGTTTCTTTCTTGATAGTGGGCCTCAAATCCAGAAAGTATTTGCTTATTTCTATAACAGCTGTGCCACTACGCACAAGTGAGTACTCTTGCTTGATGTGTAGACTCACAGTTCATACAGGCTACAGCTGAGTAAGAATATGGGTGCCTTTTCTCCATAAGCAGTCTGTAGTGCAACTTTGGGGAACATAACCAGCAGGAAGGAAGTTCCCAACAGAGTGACAGCTTGATTTCTGTATTCCATGCAGTCAGTTATCTTCAGGAATATGCCCATATTATCTAGTTCTGGTGCGTAATCAAAAGGAACAGTAAAATTTATATTGTTTTGCTGGCCCCTGAAAACTCCCTGATAAACACTTCATGAGGTGATATCTTACCCCTGATATCTTATCTCTAGTTTTGGTTTAATAACCCACAACCTGTAAGAATAGCATTATATATAGACATGCAGAATATCTTCTTTTTAAAACTCTTCTAATAGACACCTCAAATTTACATTTTATTTGATTACAAGGTAGTTGGCTTCCATATGGCTTCTTTATACTTCCTTTGTTTTGGTTGCAACTGCTCTCACCTCATCTCCGAAATGCCTCTTCCTTTCCCTGCTTACATGTCTCCACTCCTAGTATTCTTCCAGGCTACTTTCAGTTTAACTGTGTTCTGCGCTCTGCCTCCCTTAATACTGTTCCTCCCAATAATCTATTTCTAGTTCCCTGGCTTCTACATGTACTCTAAGTTGAACACACAAAACCAAAGATTTGTGACTAGGATCATTACAAGAGTGAGGACCTGTGGGCATTATTTTTTTTCTGTGCCTGGATTACTTAATATAATTCTCTCAAGTTCCAACTCTTTATCTGCAAATTCCATAATCTCTGTCCCTCTTTCTCTTGTTCTTGCTTTCTCAACTTTATTGAGACAGGGGAAAACTGGCAATGGAACTACCATTGTAGACCAGGCTGGGGTTGATCTCAGAAAGATGCACCTGCCTCTGCCTTAGGAGAGCTTGTAGGTACTTTCATATTTTTTGGAGGAGTGTGGTCATTTGCATTTCCTTTTCTATTCAGTGTATATTTTTTCTTCATTTCATTCATCTTATTCAAATTTAGGGCCCCTTCCCTATCCACATTCCTCATCGTCTCCCCTGTCAGATTTTATGCATTCTACTATGTACTTTAATCCCTATTGAGTCAAGTTCGAGTCAAGTTTGTGTACCTAGATGCACCTCAGTGCCATTTCATCCACCTGAGTCTAGTCCCCTGTGTATACATAGCACATCTCATTATCTATACATTAATATTTAATATAGACGATCTCACATTTTTGAGTGACTGTTTCATTTGCACATTTGTAATAATTTACTAGGTAGGGCAATATATTATTTAAGGGTTCAAAGTAGAAACATGGAAAGGACATAAAATAACAGTGATATAGCTAAGAAATATTTTTTATTTTTATTTTTCATTTACATAAAATTTGAAATTTCAACCATTGGGGCAGGGGGGCAGTAACAGGTTTCCTATAGCCCCAGGCTGACAAGAACCTGGAACTCACTAGGTAGACCAGTCTGCTTCAGTCTCACAGAGATCTGCTCATCTCTGCCTCGTGCTTGGATTCAAGGTGTGGGTCACCATGCCAGAATAAATTTCAACATTTAAAATATTTTTTGTGTATGAGTGTATTGCCTCCATTTATGTAAGTGCTCCCATGTAATGTAATGTCGACAGAGGTCAAAAGAGGGAGGCAGATTCCCATGGAAGTTGATTCTCTTGTACCTGGAATTATGGAAGGTGGTTAGCTACTATATGAGAGCTGTGAATCGAACCTGGGTCCTCTTCAAGACCAAACAATGATCTTAACCACTGAGTCAATTTGAGCAATTTCTAAGTAGCCCATATGAAGAGATTATTTCACAATATTTGGATTTTTTTCAATATTTGAAAAAAGCATACATATGTGCAATGTATCTTGATCATATTTATCCCCCAATCCACTTCTAGATTCCTCAGCTTCCCCCAAACACATCTCCCTGCAACTTCATACCCTTCCTTCCTTCCTTCCTTCCTTCCTTCCTTCCTTCCTTCCTTCCTTCCTTCCTTCCTTCCTTCCTTCCTTCCTTCCTTCCCTCCTTCCTCTCTTCCTTCCTTCCTTCCTCTCATTTTTCTCTCTTTTTTGCTTGATTTACACAATCAACTGAAAATAGTTAAATTTTTAAGTGTATGTGTCTCGTGCCTGCTTGTGCAGGACCAGAAGAGAACTGAAGAGGGTGTCTGATCCCCTGGAACTGGAGTTAGAGATGGTTGTTAGGTGCCATGTGGGTGATGGCATTCAAACCAGAGTCATCTGCTAGAACAGCTAGTGCTCTTAACGGCTTTGTAACTTTGTACATCCATAAAGGTAAAATTAAACTTGTCTGTGTAGTCAATGTATCAATACAGTGAGTTATTTTCAATCTATTTTGGTGACTCAGTACTTTTAATTTTGAGTTTAACTCATTTTTATCTGAAGTAAATATAACATATAAACCTCTTTTATGTGTGGATATCCGGTGAAATTTTACCCTCTCATTTGCAGTTTCTTCATTTGCTTGATTTTTCCTTTGAGATATGATGGTTTGTATCATGATATTTCTTTGTATATTTCCCCTTTATTCCTCATATATCTATGTTTATTTTTCAATAATTGTCAAGTAGTTTTTGTTTGAATTTTCTGTCAAAAATAAATTAACAACTAACAAATAAAAACAGAAAAGAAGTTAACTTAGTCTCAAATGACTCAAACAAGTCAAAAGAATCATCTGCTTAATTTTAAGTTAGAATTATAAGACAGAAATAAATTAAAGAAGCTATCTAGTTAGTTTATAATTAGAAATAAATGTTTAGATCCATAACCAAAATTACAATTCATAAGATTCTTAGTTTTCTTTAAAATTAAACATAATTGAGCCAGGAGTCATGGCATCTAGCTGTAATCTTAGCATGGAAGGCTGAGCCAGAAGAATGGCAAATTCCAGTCCAGCCTTAGCTACAATTGTGACCCTATTTAAAAAATAAATATATGAATAAATTCTGTGTGTAAAATGCACTGTTAAGGAAATGAAAAGACAAGCACTGAGACAACACATGTGCTACTAGAACCTGATAGTCTATAATTTTGATAAAATATCTCCCCCAAATCCTCCAAAATCCATGACCAAAAACATACATACCTCATAAAACATAAAAATGTTTGATGGACAAACAGTGAAAAATTTCCCAGTGTTATCTAGCATCCAGGAATTGGCAGTTAAAACAATTATGGACTACCAATCTAAGATTGTTAGAATGACTGATATTCAAAGAACTATCAATAACAGGACAGCAGAAGCTTTGTGTGATGCAGCATGGAATTCAAAATGCACTTGAATTGTAGGAGATGCTTTGATCATTTCTGACCAAATTTAATGCAGCCTATTGGAATCCAGCAAATGTATTTCTGTGGTCTTACCCAACTATATGTTGATAACTTGGTTTATAAAAACTTGCATGCAGTAAGGATTGCCATCCTTTTATTGATAATTAACTTCCATTTTTAACGTTATTTAAGAGGAATATAGTAGAGTTTCAGGAAAGACTTATATAAGAGAGAAATTTGTTCTGTGTTATCTTAAAAATAATATGCAGTAATAATAACACAAATAAACTGAGTCACTTGGAGTAGTGGACATTGAGTAGAGAGGGGCATGACTTGTGAATATGATAAAAATGCAGTTTATGAAATTCTGGAATCATCCAAAGAAGAAGAAATTAGACAGGCTACCTAGAGAAATACATTATGGTATTAAGAATCTATATTCAGTGTTTATCCATACTGCATATCTTTTCAAAAATTATATATCTTTTAGGTTATAACATTAAAAGTGAAAAGAATCTACACACAATCCTGTCAAAATAATTTTTCTAGAACATTTTAAAGCATTTACATTTTTTGACTAACACACTGAGAAGGTATTACATGTAACATTGAAATAAAAAAGATTAGAATTAATTTAGAATATGTTCTGAAAACAAGCTGGTCTAGATATTTAACGTGGAGTAAGATAAAACATCCCATGTCACACAGGGACATCCAGACTTGGTAAGGGATACATACTAGACCCTTTGTTTTTCTATGGTTCCTGAATCTGTGATGATAACAGTCCCTTATTTATAAGAGGGTTAATTTTCCTAATTGGAAATTTCATTGTCTGTTTCTTAGAGTTTGCTAAGCAAAGTTGCCAAAAAAGTTGTGTCACTTCTGTTTACTTCATAAGCACCCTTGTAAATAATTGTATAAAATACTGCTATTCGTATGTCTGAAATAAGAAATGGAGATTATGAGCCCTTGTGAACAGAGCTCATTATCTTTAATCTTCACTAGAAAACATTGCAGGGGTTTTGTTTTATTTGGCCTTCTTGAAAAGAAGTGTAATTTGATGTTCAATTATATATTCCTAATCTTCTGTCTTTCACATCATCCACAACATATTCTGAACAACTGATTGATGATAGATAGATAGATTAATAGTTAAATAGATAGATGATAGAAAGATAGATAGACAGATAGTGATACACCATATATGGAATATATCTTTCAGCTTTTCTGTTAGTTTCCTGGGATTTGCCTGCCTTCATTTAACAAGCTCCTTGTTTCTGTTATTATGCAAGATATCATGCCTGATTAAGTTCAGACCGTTTGCAAGGCAGGGGGTTTGTGTAACTCTCTGTTCATGCTCTGCAGGTTGTTACTAACTGTCATTCCTTCTGAAAGTAGATTAAAGGTTTTTTTTCAGAGTGTGCTCCTCACCTGTTTGTTCATTATATTAATTTAAGCTGTCTTTCCTGTTGTTTGTTAAAAATCTACCACCAGGAGTATTTGATGAGGTATATTTTTTACCTATTCTTTTAAACATGCCCAGGGTCGTTATGTTAGGGCATCATCAGTCCTGAGAATTTCTTAACTCCTCCAGTACCTAGGATGGGAGAGACCTGGAAAAAATTCATCTACTTCTGAGGGTAAAGCCATCTACTTTCTAGAGTAAATATACAAACAAATCTGAACGCCTATGATGAACTTTAAAACACTGAAATTTTAAATAGCTATCTAACAGATTCTTGTAATGATGTAATTTAATGATGAGTTCACAAATGAAGATAGTGTAAATCAAAACGAAATATGTTGATTCATGTTTTTCTCTTAAAAACATTCAAGACTAAATTCATTTTCTAACCTAGATACTGATTTTATACTTTTAACAGATAGGATAATACTTGATTCATTTATTGTTTTGTTAATTATCCTCTATAACTATAATTTGTGTATTTGAATAAATATAGTAAATAACAATATAAAATATTTAATATTGTTTTCCACAATGTTTTCTTAAGTAAAATTTTATGTAGTTCTAGAAAAAGAATAGTCATTAACTAGTAAATTGCTAGTTAATGCTTGGGTTTATTTTGAATACTATCTCTGCCTAATTTAAATGTATATGATACAGTATTCATGAAATAGTCCTCTGTGACAATAGTGTAATTTAAGAATAAGGGACAAATTGAAAAAATAATCTATTAAAATATTTTGTACATTAACATACCATAATTAAAGCAAGAAAAGAGAAATCCAAGTCAAACACTATGAAATGTACAATTATCTTATGATTTTGACAAATGAGTTCAGATGTTAAATGTAAGTACATTTAGAAATGTAAAGACTAATTCTATGGCTTTTAAGTTTTTATAAACTGTCACATACAATTAAGAGTTCTTGGGACTAGAGAGATGGCTCAGCAGTTAAGAGCACTGCCTACTCTTGCAGAGGACTTGGATTTGATTCCCAGCAATAAAGCAGCTAACAACCATCAATAACCCTAGTTCCATGGGTATCCGACATCTTCTGACTCCATGAGCATTACATAACATGAGTACAGTTATACAGGCAGTACAGTCATACACATAAAATAAAAATAATGCAATATTTCAAAAAAGTGGTCTTAAGTGTGGTAAACTGCACATACAATTAAATTAATGGTTACCAGCAATTATTATTAACTTTTCCTATATCCTCTGAGTACCCTTCCTTGTGAAACTCTTTCACAAAATGTCTATTATATCTTCAAACAATTTATATTATGCACATTCATGTGTACATAATAAAGGTAAATGTATAGAAAAATATTTTATGAGTAGTTATGATAAAAATTTATTTGTTCATATGAACTTACAACAATGGTGACAGCATGCACAAGAACCATGCAGACTCATGCCAGATAAAAATTCCATACAGAATTGGGGGAATCAGCAAGAAGCCCCAGCCTTAGAATGGGACTATTGGCATCTGATCACTGCTGGATGAGGGAGAGTTGGTCTTCTTTAAGTGAGTAAAGTTAAATAGGTACAAGTGGATGAACTAACACTGAGGAACCTCTTGGGACACAAACTTGAATCCCTACCCCTTAAAATATATGACAGAATGCATGAAATCTGGTGAGAGAGCTATGGCGGCTAAGAGATAGCGGAGAGATATATGAAATGTTCAAATTTTCAATAATGATAAAAGCCGGAGGTCTGGAGAAATTTGGGTCTGGCATCCAGCTAAGAACAGTAGATGTTCCTCCAGAGGTTCCAAGTTCAATTCCTACATGACACATGGCTGCTAACTACTGCAGGATCCATTTCCAGGGGATCCTCTCCAATGCCTTCCTCTGTCCTGTGTGGGCATTGTATTTCCATGTTACACACACACACACACACACACGCATGCAAAAACAGATATGAGAAAATTCATGAAGTCCTGTGGGCTGACTATGGGAGGGACCATTAGGGAAATAGAGATAAATAGATCAAGATATATTGCATGAAATCCACAGAAATTCAATAAAAATATTTTTAAAAATTAAATTAGGGACTGAAGAGATGACTCAGCAGTTCAGAACACTGGCTGCTCTTACAAAAGACCTAGGTTTGAATCCCAGCACCCACATGGCAAGTAACAACTGTCTGTAAGTCCAGTTCCAAGATATCTGACACTTTTTCTCTTCCCTGTGGTCACTGCACAACACGAGTGCATTTACACATATGCAGTCAGTACACTCATACACATAAAATAAAAATAAATTAAAGAAAAAATTTTGGAATATAAAATTATATAAAATATTTTAAATATGCTTTAACAAATTAAAAATCCTAAAGATGTAAGTGCATATTTTTGTTGTCACCAATTAAAAATTCGATGTAATCTGAATGAAGAACAGAAAATTCTATTTGATTTTTTACAAACATTCCACATAGTAAGAAAATATTTGATAAATGAGGTATATAAGGGCTTAATATATCTATCTGAATAAAATAGATTATTAAAAATTAAGAAGAAAAAATTGTTATTTTTGAACTACGGGAATAATAAAAAACAACAAAATGTCTGTAAACAATACATTTATACTAACTGTTAGCAGAACCCTGTAATACGAAAATGTTCTCTCATTTAAAAATTTTCATGTTTAAAGGGAGGGAGGATTTATTTTGTCTCACAGCTCCAGAGAGATGCAGTGTGTCATGGTGGGGCAACTTATGGTGCCAGGAGAATGAGGCTGGCATGTCACATTGCAGCAGCAGTCTTAAGCTCTGAAATAACATCCAACTTATTCTCACTGGCAGGTTCTGTCTCCATCTGGGCTCAACTTGATCTACACACACATCACAGTCCTTGGACACGGTTCTCAAAACCCAAGAAGCCTGCACGCATCTCTATTACAACTTCATCTCTGACCTTCTCCAGCTTCTTCTTTACCCAGGGAAATTCCTTTAAGGAATCTAACGAGGTATCATGTGTTTTAGGGCCGCTAATTGGTGGATATCCAGCAGCAGCATTGTTTTCTGGAGGCCTGTGGTTTGAGCTTTGACTTCTTGAACATGATTTTCTCTCAAAATTCCTTCCTGGTCAGGGTAGGAAGAAGGAGGCCCTCTACTAAAACTTCTGCAGTCAGGTCTAGAATTAGTGAGTAGACTACTAACTTGTCCCTAGCCTATGTTTCTCTGTCTGCAACTCTGGATCTTAAAAAAAAAAAAAAATTAAAAGGTTGGACAAATCCAAGCTTTCAAAGGAAAGTGTGCTGTGTGTATTATTTATAGATTCAGTCTGAAGGTGATAGGAAGAATTTTGGGAGAGTCACCATAAAGATATAAGTACTGTGATTATTGTCATATTGTTATTAATCCTTTATTTAAAAAGAAAAAAAATAACAAAAACCTACTACTGGAATTCTGACTTTGAGTGAATGTGAATTATACCCCATTTTTTGAAGGTGAGAACCCTCTAAAATATACATTTAATAATGAGTAATTATTTTTTCTTATTTCTTCCCTTCTTCCCTCCCTAGTCTTTCTTTACTTTTCTCCTTCCTCCATTACTTAGCAAATTATGAAAAACAAAAATAACTTTGAAATATATATTCCCTGTGAAATGACTAAATCTAAAAAATATATTCATTATAGAAAATATTTTATCCTTGTGAGGAAACTCTTTACATCCACTTTCTATATTTTCACAAATATGATGTAAACTAGAGTCACCATTTTATTCAGTGTGATTTTTGAAGCTATTTTACCCAAATAAAATTTTATGTACATGGAAAATCTTCATTATCAACCATTTCAGCCTTGGTCACTCACTCATCAGTATACTTTCAACATCTGTAACTAAAATTTTCACATTTCCCCATCAGAGTAAGATTGCTGAGTATTTATCTACCCATTCTTGGATTATTCTACTTAAGCTAATGACTTCATGACTATCCAAATTGTGACAGGTGAAATGATTTTCTTCTTTTTTAATAGCTGATTAGTCTATAACTGAGTATGAGTATCACATTTTCTTTCTTTATTCAATGATTTATGACCTCTGTTTGATATTATGTCTTGAGTTTAAGAATTATTCTCCAGGGGCAAGAGAGATGGCTCAGTACCTAAGAGCTCTGATGGCTCTTGCAGAAGACCCATTTTGATTCCCAAACCCCCATGGTTGCTAACGATGGTCTATAACTTCATTTACAGGGATCTGACACCCTCTTCTGATCTCAGCATGTATTGTGTGACATGGGTGCACTTTCTACATGTAGACAATATACTCATACACATAAAATAAAAAATATATAAAATAATAATTCTCCAATAAATATTTTCATAAAAATATATATTTACATATTTATTTCATTTATTTTGTATGTATATCCAGATAAGGTATGAGTTTGAGTTTATTTTTTCTTGACTTACTAAATAGTATACAGAATGGATATTCTAATTTATAGTCCTATCATCCCTTATGTGGGGGTCCGTATTCCCCCACAGCTTTATTAGAACTTGTTCTTGTCTGTTACTCTGGTAACAGCCATTTTAAAGAGAGTGAGAGGATACCTCATTTTGTTTTACCTCAGTTCTGTTATGAAGAGTGAAGTTGTTCAACTCTTACACACCTATTGGTCATCTCTTTGACCCTTTTGAATAAATTATTCATGTCATTTACTCAATTTAAAAATCAGTCCACTTGCCTTCTTGCTGCTACTGATTATCTATTTTTGATGTTATCTTTTTGTCTGATCAATAATCTGTATGTAATGCATTACTAAGTCACATTAAGGTTGTATCAGAATGAAAAATTGACCTGTCTCTTAGCATTTGTTTTAAAATCCAACAATGGCCCTGAACTTTAAACATTTGTTCCTTTAGATCTCTCAGGCCTCAACCATATTTTACTGAAACAGCTTCTCCTTTATGAATTCTAGAACCACATATATAGACCCCTCCCCTTTCCCACCCTGATAGCAGACAATCCTGCCCTTTGATCCCAATGCCTAAAATAGCTCAACATACAATGTCAAGTAGACTTCTCAGTTTTCCAGTGTGGATATGAATATGAATATGTTGCCTGCAGAGCTTTGATATGCTAATTCAGGCACATCCACATTCATTCCCTATCTTGAGTAGAGGACCAAGTGGAGTCCACAGGGATCAATGTCAGGTGCCTAGGTCACAAGAACACATGGAGCAGTTTTTGGTACAAGGTTAAACAAAAATCATTAGTAAGAATCAGTCCATATTGTAAGTCATTCTTGCTTGAATGTTTCTTTTATTCTATAGGTTGTCCTGGTAGTTTATTGACTTGCTTGGAGTAAGTATATTTTCCGTGTTGCATTAATTTTCTGTGCTTTTGGAGTTTATATCCAAAAGCAAAGTATGGTACATAGACAAAATTATCCATGCTGGATAAATTGATCAAATTAGATTTCTCTGAACATCGAAATATACACACAAATGTAAACAAGAAAGAATGCAGTTTTAACATATAAGAATCAGAACAGAATGTAATACCAATCATATGTAATCCATTAGATATTGCAGGAAGAAAAACTATACTACACTTTTCAATAACTCAGTCCCTACATTTTATGTCATTAAACACTAAATGCTTGTCAGCATTTGATAGTATCACAGATACAAGTTTATCCTAAATTCCTATGATGATTGGTGTGACCATCTGTGCTAACTGAATTTGCATACAGGAAGAAATCAGGACATAATTTCCAACTTGGAGCAAAGCACTCACTGATGTCAAGCTCTTCCTTTCCCCCGAAACTTTTGGTAGGAAACTGACTTCATGGATGATTGCTTTATAAACAGATGGTTCTTAGGTTCTAGACAAAGACTCCCAATATTTCAAGGCTTCTAGGAGACACATTAAGCATTTTGAAAGATTACATTCATTTCTAAATGATAAAATGAATTCCCAATTTTAAACTTCCTAATGCAAATATTGTGAAAAATGAAAGAGAAAAAATCTTCTTGAGTTGATCTAGACTTACAATTCACATTTGAACTTAGATTACAAAACAAGGGGAAATACTGTCTCATCAGTCCTTATAACGTTCTAAAGTTCACTCTATTCTTTTCCCTATTAATCTCCAAAAGATGCAGTTCAAGGTCTGAGTATTTATACACTAAAGACATAAAGCTAAACATGACCACAGTTCTCCAAGGGAATGGAACAAAGGGGGAGAAACAAAATATACATCATTGTCAATGTCCTCTTTTCACTTATTGGTCAAGTAGTTCTCTTCATTTAACCAATTAGTTTTAAGTTTTACACACACACACACACACACACACTCACACACACCTGTGGACATTACTGCAATTGTGACAGCATGCATATCATCAATGCAAAGTCCATCAGATCAAAATGAGCATAGAAATGGTGAAGTGAGCAGAGGGCCCCAACCTTTACCAAGAAACTATTGGCAGCTGATCTCTGCTGGGTGAGGAAAAGTTGTTCTTTATTGTAGTGACACTAGGTGGGCTGAACAGGCTCCAGTGGATGAACTCACACTGCGATATATAGCTGAGTATACAAACTTGACTTGAAAGGCTTTACCCTTTAAGACAGAGAGTGTGAAATCCTAGGAGCAGGCTATGGGAGGCTACAGGTATGAAAGTCTACATTTGACTAAACTGTAATTTGAAATCAAACAGCCCTTCTGTACTGAACATTTTTAGTTGGAAACTATACACCTAGGTGAGGGGGTGCACAATGGGGAATTGCTCACATTGGACCAAGCTGTGGCCATGTCTGTGGAGCATTTTCATGATTGTTGTGTGATATGGGAGGGCCCAGTCTACTGTGGGAAGTGCCACCCTGGGCAGGTGTTCCTGTATTTTGTAAGAAAGCAGCTTGAGCACAGACTGAGGAACAAGCCATTAAGCAGTGTTCCTTGATGGTCTATGTTCAGCTCCTGCCTTTAGATTCCTGTTCTGAGTTCCTTCCTTGGGCTACCTCAGCAATGAACCCCACCTGGGAGATGTAAGCAAATAAAACCTTTCCTCCACAAGTTGACATTGATCACAGTGTCTCATGACAGCCACTGAAGGCAAACTAGAACACCTTAAAAAATATACTAGGCAGCCGCATGCTCAACTCATAACTCAAAGTGAAATTTTTGAATAAGATAATTTTATTTAAATCACAAGTAAAATAAATGTGTCACTTGATCTTTATTGAGCTGGTAGGACCCTGCTTTGAAGGAACAATGCACTGATCATTCTGCAAAGAGGATTAAATGATCAGAATTTCAGTAATAGTAAAGAGGGAGGTTGGAATACTGTAAGTCTGGACTCTAATCATAAATTATCTTGGGCTATCTTAATAATCATTCCTTGCCCACGTCTATGTCTATACTTGTGACAAACATGTAAATATTTTGGAACATAATCACTTAACAAATCAGCAAACCATTATCTTCCACCAACGACAAAGCTTCAGTTCTTTTCAGAAAACAGGTGAGGCCTGGAGAGGAGGATTTTCTGATTTGTTTGAACCTTCCTACTTGCCTGCCTGTTTCCACCAATGTACTTCAAGGTGCCTTAACTTTCATTGTTGTTTGAAAAAATTTAAGGAGTTGAAGAGAAGACTTGGTGGTTAAAGAAGTACTGATCTTAAAGAGGCTCCAAGTTCAGTTCCTCATACCCACATCAGGTGGTTTCACCAGCTTCAATTTCAGCTTCAGAGGACCCAACACCCTCCTTTTCCCTTTTGGAAAACATGCTCTCTGACACACATAGATGCACATGTGCAGTCACAAACAGCTATACTTCCAAGTGCTGGTTTCAGGTATCCATCTTCTAGAGAAGAGCACAAAGCTCTTCTATGTTTGCCATTGTGACATTTACTACAGGCATTGGGAAGCTACTGTGTTGTCATTTGGGGAAGTAATGCTCAGGATAGCTATTAGCACTTGATTATAGGTTGTGGAATGGAACTTACGGGCTTCTATACATTATGGATCACAATCTTTTATATGCTCTTGTTTTGAAATATGAAGTTTCATGCTATTCATGACAAAGACATTTTGAATGTTGGAGTATTTGGCATTCTGATGTTTACATATAGATTTTCTGTTTCATAATTTTTTGAGTTGTCTTAATGTGCAATTACTGAAGCCAGTCCGTTTCTCAAGGGAGTATATGCTATTGGCTTTAGGACTCATTTATCATATAACTAAAACGAACTGTGTTTGTATTTTTACTGTTACTTTAGTTTTAGTTACCAGAAACTGGATTTTTTAAAAATATGTTTATATTAACAAACATAAAAAGTAACAACTCTAGTTTACCACTGATAAAATCTAGTGCATTTGTGGAATGATAATTCTCCTTCCAAATTCTGGGAGCTTTGGGTAATTGTACTAATGATGACATGGGGAAGAGGGAGATAAATGTATATTCTCCAACAGTAGCACTAACACCAGCTTCCCTTTATAAACTAAGGAAAATATCCATATACCTTGATTATTTTCCAGTGACATTATTATAGAGTAATGCTTTCTAAACTTTCAATTTTTCCTATATTGGTTTACTTTAAACTTTAACTTGTTTCCATAAACCTTTTCACAGCCATCTCATCACCATGAGTGTATATTACCTTCTACTGCATGTACTGAAAATAAAATTACACCTCAGTGACTTTCTGGACATTAGTTTAAAGATGCAATTCTTATATCAATTTTTAAAGGATTTATTTTTCCTCATGTTACAGACTTAGCTGAAGACCTTATGCAAGCACAGAAATGCTAAAGAATGTCCAAAATAATAACTCTTGTAACTTAGATATTATTTTTATCTTTTTACTATGGTCCAGCCTATGAATTAATTAGACTGCTTTTTTTCAGTAAAGTCACTGTCATCCAAGCAACCTCTTACCAGTAAAATAATTTGAATAACCTTGATTAGATGGGTATAGATATAGATATGAAAGATATAGAAAGTTTAAGAATAATAAGTTATTTTTTCATTTTTATGTTATATTTAGTTTGGTTGACTTTTCAGTAAAGCAGAAATAGAACTCTGTCCAACTGATTCTTTTATTCATTTTTAAAATTTTTGTGTTTCTTATATGTAGCTCAAACACACTTTGGAAAGTATTATTTATAAATAGAATGAATTTGCTATAAACAAAGCCAGAAGATAGCTTTCAAAACCAAAAAGAAATAGAAACCTGACAGTCATGTGCTTCCTTCCACACTTATCCCAGGTTCTATTGTGATCCATAGGTTTCTTTTTATTTTACAATTTTCTTAAAATGAGGAAAGAACATATACTAAGAGATTTCTGTTCAAGGAAATATGGAGAACAAAGGAAGTTGGAGGGTAAATTTATAGTTTTCTCTCTGCCTCGAGGGACATGCCTCCAAGAATGTGATTGGCAGCCAGGCAACCATGACTTATGGGGGAGGGACTATCAGGAAAGCAGTGAAAGCTGTGAAGGAGATCCACAAGTGGCACGGGTTTCCATTTGGGGTGTGTGTGCTGGAGGTCCACCAGACTTCTGATCAAAATGTTGGCTCCCCCATACGAAATTTCTGTCTCTCTCCCAGAGGATGAATCCTTTATAAGTATCCCCAAGTAGCACCTGTTTTTTTAAATTGGAGAGCATTCTC
This sequence comes from Eospalax fontanierii, assembly GCA_035773235.1. Taxonomy (NCBI): domain Eukaryota; kingdom Metazoa; phylum Chordata; class Mammalia; order Rodentia; family Spalacidae; genus Eospalax; species Eospalax fontanierii. The sequence continues at coordinate 90,466,343 of CM069524.1, forward strand.
TGTTAGCTCACTTGGCTCAAACCTAGGCATGTGGGGCTGAATACCAGGTCTCACTGAAAGAGGAGAAATCATAGACAGAATGGTGTAGTCCAGCAGGACTGATGGACATAAACAGAGAATGCTTCCAGGAAAAAGACTTAAGTGGCCTCCATTAATGTGGGGTCCAATGAAGGAAGGAGGGCGGACAGAGGAAATTTTGACATGATGGATTATCCCCATAGGACTGATGTGTCTGGCAGCCTTTGTAGGGATAGTGCGGTTTACGTTGAAATATGTAACTAAGGTGAATTCCCCTAACTAGGTGAGATTGGTGGGACAAATACTAGGGTAAGTGGTATGGGATGGATGCCTGCTTGACCAATGGGGACCACCTCCAGAATAGGGCTATGCTTTGAAACAGTAGAAGGTCTAGAACAGACTCTGCAATCCTGGGAGTGGTGCACCTGAAGCAAAGATATCAGCAATTCTATGCTGAAGAGTTGTGGCCGCTGCTATGCCTTGTGAGAGACTTATTTCAGACTGAATCAGTGGCCCAGTGAGAGACTCAAAGTGTGAGAGAAGAATTAGATCAAGAGAAAGATATGAGGCTTGCTTTCCCAGTATTAGCCTCTAATCTTTCTAGCAAATTGGATAAAAGAGAAAAAGAGATAGAAGTTTTAGCCTGCCATTTTTTACATCTGGGATGTCAAAAAGGGATGAAAACTCAGGTCAGGTTGATAATACAAAACCCATCCTGGGAACCTAGTACTTGGAGCCCCTGTATAGAATCAGGCAGCAATGAGGAAAGGAGCAACACAGAAGAAGCTAAGAGTGCCCCTTGCGTTCCACCTGTAATACAAAGAAAGGAGAAATCCCAGTGTCAGCATGGAGGCCTTAACAAGAGTGAGAATTTAGCAAATGGAGGATGTTCAGTCCTGGAGCTGCTGTAATTATGGATAACATTAAAACAAGCTGAAAAAGAACCTGTCATCACCTAGCTCCTAAGAATATGGGACACAGGAGCAGATGATATTAGATTAAATGCTGCAGAGGCAGGAAAGCTGAGCAATATAACAGCTCAGCCCTCATTAGATTTAGGCTGCATAACCTGAGACACTACAAGGGGAAGCAGTTTCTGATGCACTGACTTGTGTGATCTGTTAGTGATACTTGGTTATCACCAGTGGAGGTTCCCACGGATGTCAGGAGCTGGAGAACACTGAAAGGGGACAGGCACTGCTGAGAGAACTGGGCATGAGGAAAGCAATATATAATGTCCCATTCACAGGACTCACTAGAATTGTGTTCACTGGTATTTAATGAAGGACTTTATTGAACAAGGACCTCAAAATTGGTATGGCAGTTTAGTGTCTCTGCTAAGTCCCCTAGTGGAACAAGATCTTTGAAAGGCAGTAGAAGCTTTGACAGATTTAAGCAAACTAGATCAGCATGTAAAGTATGTCTGTAGAATAGAATAACCTAAAATGTATAAAAGAGACAAAACAGAAAAGGAAGTCTGCTTGGGTTACTTATAGGCAAATGTTGCAAGTCTGGTGTATAGCCCAAGTTCCTAAAGAAAAGATTGATAAAAACCAAATTCTGTGCTAAAGTGCCTCTGGGAGGCATCAAACCCTAAGAAACAGTTCACAAAAGATACACAGAGGATCAAATATTCCAGGGGTGGAAACTAACCCACTCCCCCAGAGTAAAGAGGGTATATTTCTCCCCTGTGAATAGCTATTCAAGGGGTGTAGACAATTTGTCAGACCAGGCTCTCTCCCAATGGCCAGGTGTGGTCTATGGAGAGACCACAGATATGGCTACCTCCAGGATTCAGGCCCAGAATCAACAGGCCCTGGGAAACAGTAGGTGCAACAGGAACCTTATTCCTCCTTGGCCCATGTGTAGGACCAAGCAGTTTGGGCCAGACCCAATGAGGTTAGCAAGGATAAAGGGATGTATGGAGGCTCCTTGTGAGAACTTCAGGACACTGAATGGATTCCAGATGATAACTGAAGATAGTAAAGGACTAACTAAGTTACATGCCACTGTACCTAACATGAATGCATTGAAAAAACAGCTGATGCACATGGAAAGGAATTTTCCATGCTATATTAGATCTTGTTTATGTATATAATGTTAACGTCTGAGTGTTTTACAGATGTGAAACCCATTTGACAGACATCAAGTACACTTGATGAAACAAGGATGGAACTTAACTTACACAGTGTACAAGGGTGAAGTATAGCTGTGAAATTCTGGGAAGCTCTATGGACCTAGGCCTATACATGCCAAAGAATAAAAGGATACTATATAAAATTATTAATTAGCAATTCCGGTACCCAGCATGGGTTGCTTCCCCTGTTAGCTGTTGCCAGGGGAGCCTTGGAAGGCCCCTTCTACAAAAGAGGCAGTTGCCACATTATAATGCTTTTTGCACACCTGAAGCGGACAGTAAGGCCCTATTACTGAACATGTGGCATGGTTTGAGAATGGAAAAGAGAGATCTAGCTGGGACCAAGCTGGAAACTCCCTGCAAATGGACGGCTGGCCTTCATAATGCTAGAGGGTGCTACGCAGACCACTATGGGAGAATGGTCCTGAAAACCTCTGCTTAATGACAGATCTTGAGTGCTTCACTGTCAGATGCCAAACAAGATGTTCCTGCTGATGTAATAGAGCTCGTCTATTATGTGCACCTCCAGTATATTTATAATTGGATTTAAGGCCTGCTCCTCAGGGAGGGACACACATCTGATATTAGGAGAAAAGACAACCCCAGTGGTGATGGGGGAGTTATAGTCCCCTGTAAAGAAGCTACTGTAATTATTTGCAAGATGAATATAATACGCCTATTTAGGTACTGCCTAAGCCTTTGTGTTTATGCACATAGATTAGGTCATTCAGTATTTGCGTGGATGTTACTTTTGTTGTTCCTGTTGTTTTTACAGTTGCTGTGTTTCTATAGTAGAAGGAGTATCACTGAAGCCAGATGATAATCCATGCCACAGTGGAAAGAACATCATCCTAACCTGTTATTCTTTCCCAAACTCCTTGTTCTTGCGGCTCAGGGACTGTTGCAGAAGAGGATGGCGAAAAGTTTTGTAAGAGCCAGAGAGAAAAGGGGTGGGATACAGGGGTAATTTACCTCTGGGTAATGCCTCAAGGGACATGCCTCTAAGAGTGTGATTGATAGCCAGCCAACCAATGACTTACGGGGAGGGCAGCAGGAAATCAGTGAAAGCTGGGAAGGAGACACAAGAGTGGCCCCACAGGTCTCCATCTTGGGTGTGTGCTGGAGGTTCATTGGACTTCTGATCAAAATGCTGGATCCCCCACAGAAAATTTCTGGCTCTTTCCCCAGGGATGAATCCTCTGTAAGTAACCCCAAATAAAACTGGTTTCTCTAATTGGAGAGAATTTTCTGTTTGCTCAATCGGTTCAAACCTGGGGTGGGAGGGGGGGGGACTGAATTCCCAGCCTCACTGTGAGAGGAGAATTCTTAAGACAAAAATTTATTCTGTTATTTATCATTTATTGCTCTTTTTATTGTAAAATTAATGAAGCAGTTACCAAATCCGGCTAATTAGATTGCTATGTAAACAAAAACTGATCAGAAATATTGTTACTTTTCTCTTAGAATGTATAGATTTCGAAACAATACAAAACAATGCTAATTACTCTAGTTGCTTGTGAACATTAAAGTGGGTACATGAAGAAAGTGAATTTAGTCTTCCATGTTATAGAATCTGAGAATGTTCGTACTGTCCACAAATAGCCTATAACAATATCTATTTTCCACTTTGCACATTTAGAATAGTAAAAATTAAAGATTGTAATTTGATAACCAGTTTTCAAATAAAAAATATTTTTCATTATATTTTAACTTATTTCTAAAATTTCTTATTCTTAGTATAAAGGATATTAGTAAACATGTTTTGCTAGTGACTTATGAGTGATAAAATCAAATTTAAGGGTAAATTTAATTAAGTCCACAGATGGTGAGACATAATTGATTATAATATGTCAATATCAAATGGAATTAACTGTTTCTAAAACTGATCACAAGAATAAAATAACAGTGTTACCAAGCACTGTATGTAGTGAGAAGAGTGATTCATTAAATTTATAATTTTACTTCAGAGTACTTCTTGTTGAGATACTCTCTGATGTGTGAAAGGAGATACTGTTCCATAGTACAATCAGTTTATTTTGTACCTGACATGGGACAAAACAAAGCTGATTTCCATATGTATAGTATATAAAGTATTGTGAAAACTGTATGGGATGCTATCTTCTGAGAAATGGACAGGATGTTGTGTCTACTATAATAACGTGACATTGATTTTGTGTGTCACTGGTCATACTGTATTTGTTTATGACAACAGGAATATAGGTAAGTTATACTATGAATCTGAGCGCGAACTTAGAACTGGGAAATACTGCAAAGGTGTTTTTTTAAGCATGTAGTTAGTTGTGTTTTTCTTTTTTTGACTGAAAATTTGTATTGAGTTTTGCACATTTCATATAATACTTCTTAAAAAAATTTAGGCCATACTTCACCCTCCCCACCACACATAGACCCCCCCAGATTTAAGGTATTCTGTCATAAATGTCAAGTTTGATCTGGTCAAGCACTTGTACCCAGGTGTTCCTTGGTACAACTTCATCCACTCAAGTCTATCAGTCTATATGGAGTTACTCCCTTGAAGATATACTCTGTCTTATCCCATAGTAATAATTTGTTAACTATTTCACTATAGAATGCAGGGTTTTTTAAATTAATCAAAGTAGGAGAGTCATAGGTACAATTTAATACAATAAATAAAATTATTTAAAAATAGTGGAAAAGTATAAAAATTATATATTGGATTTTCTATATTTTTATGATCTATGGATTATTTATTATAGTGTAGTACTCTCTATAATACAGATATATAGAGTTTTCAAAATTAAATTTGATATCTTTTTGAAAATAGAATTCCATGTTACCCTGTCACCTGCTTTTAAGTATTGATGTGTTTGAATGCTAGATTTAAATATTTAAGAAAAATAGAAAAAGTTTTTATCTATACAGGGGAATTCTGGTCAGTGAGATGAATCAGCCAGTAAAGCCTCTTTTACTAAGCCTGATGGCTTCAGCTCAATGCCTGGGTTCCATCAGGTAGAAAGAGATACAACTGGTAGTACAAGCTCTTTTCTAACCCCTGCTTGTGTATCCCATTAGCCCCATATCCACAAATACAGCATTGCAACTAAAGATGTGATGATTACTTCCACAGATATATTAACTAAGGTCATGTAGGCAATAACATATGGAAGTAGAAATCTCTCATAAATAATATGCATAGCTTGTTTCAAATGAACAGACATTATGAGGTTGATGAGCTTAAAACAAGAGGACACGGACTTGGGGAAAGTTAGGGATATGGGGATGGATCTGAGATGACATGGAGCAGGAGGAGGAGGAAGAAGAAGAGAGAGGAGGAAGAAAGGGAAGAGGAAGAGGAAGTGCAAGAAGAGGAGGAGGAAGAGGGGGAAGAGGAAGAGGAGGAGAGTATGATCAAAATACATTGTAAGAAACTCTCAAAGAATCAATAAAACTATTATTCTAACATATAAAGATTACATCAAGAAAAATGTATAGTAAATCCATGTTCTATATAAAATTTAAAACCATTTAAAAATAAAACAATGATCTGTGGGAAGCTCAATTTTTTAAAAATTTCTCTGAATATATTTTGCTTCCAAGTAAAGTTGTTTTCAAAGTTAGCATTATATTTTAATCTATAATCATGCTTATAATTTTTAGTACAACTTATTCATATAGGTTGAGTGACAAACCAAATAATGATCAGTATTGATAATGACGTTAAATAGCATTAAAGAGAATTAAAGTTTAAGAATCACATTATGGTTATTTTTCTAATGTCATTGTGGTGTTGTTGGTCATTGATGGCAGTTATTAAATTGTAGTCAATTAATGTTCAATTTCTAATAATATTCAATTGTAGATATTTTCATATTCTTTAGTGCATGAAGTCAACATATAGATCACACTGAATTTCTTTATCTCATAGAATGTATGACATGTAGCAATAGCTCTAGTTTATGTTTCCAATATCCCAACTAAATGAATATTTTCTAATACTTATATCATCACCTGTAATCCAAAAATATTTGTCCTTCTCTCTCATCAATCAACCTGTTATAAACCCATGAACATACACTATAATATACTCTACACAACAAATCTTCAAGTTATCAGCCTTTCATGAGCTTTATTTATCTCAAAAAGTCCATGACTCTCCCCTATTGCAAATATTACAGATATCTTCATCTTCTTATACCTCCCCTTGTTTGATTCAATCTATACATCGAACTAATATTTCAAGAAAGCAGCTGTGTGATAAGTACTGTTCTATGACTATCTTTAAAGAGCAAAAGGCATGTACTCAAAGGCACATATGAGACACAGATACAATATCAAAGTACAGCATAATGGGTAATTCAAGATCACATAGGGAGTGATGCCATGCATCCGGGGGTGGCTAGTGGCAAAGTGAACTCCAAAAGCTGAAGAGTAAAGAAGGGGTAGCTGGTGTAAGAGAAAGGGCTGCTTTTACATAAGGAAGACTAAACTCAGATAAAGTTTGAAACGTTTTATAGAATCATTTGTTCATTCATTTCCTATTAGTATATTACTTTCCCAGATGCTGCCATTCATTATATACATGTTTGAAATGGTCAAATAGCTGAGTACTAATAAATGGTACATCTATAAAAAGAAAATATATGTGTGTGCATATTTGTGCATATGTTTATACGTGCATGTGCGTGCACATGTGTGTGTGTGTGCGTGTGTGTGTGTGTGGTCATAGGTCCAAATCAGATTCTGTGCTGAGATGGAAGGTACATGCTTCCCCATCTTATTTCTTAAGTGGATGCTTGAGAAAGAACTCGTCATACTTCTACAGCGAGCGCTTTATGTATTGAGTGACCTACCACCCCATGAAAAATGTTGTCGAGTGTCTCTAAACTTACAGTAATTCAATATAAAGAGTAGTAAAAACAAAAACAAACACAAGAAAAAAAGTTGCTACAGTGGAAAAGGGCAGCAGGCCCCAATATTAGCTGAAAACTACGGAGCAACTGATTATAACTGGGTGAAGAAGAGCTGATCTTCCTTAAGGGAGTGACTGAGCTCCAATGGCTTAACTTGTATCAAGGAATGTCAGGGAACCGTAACTTGATTCAAGAGAACCTAACATAAATGACAGAATGCATGAGATACAGCGGTAGGACTAAGAGAGGGTGGGTATGGGGAAATAAAGAAGATTAAATGTTGTATATGAAATACACAAAAATTCAATAGAAATATATTTTAAAAAAGACTTGTAGAGGAGCCAGGTTTCAGCTGTGAGCACCCACATCAGCAGTTGTTTTGTGCACTTATTATTTTTTAATATTTCTTTTTTGTGTGTATACCTACGTGAAATTACTCATTCTCTTGTTTATGAATATTTAGAATGTTTATAATTCAGAGCTGTTAAGAATTCAACATTTTTCAGGTTTTTGCTTACATATGTTTTCATTTATCTTACTTAAATATTTATGAATGGAATTGCCATAGCATATGGTAAGTATATATTCACATTTATAAGAAACTGTCAAACTACTTTCCGAATTTGTAGCAAAAAATTTAAAATTATGCCAGAGATGCACGAGTCTTCTGGCTGCCTTACGACTTTCTCAACCCCTGGTTTTGTCTTTTTATTAAAATTTTAGCCATTCTGATGAATATGCAGTGATATTGTAAGTTGATTTAGTGTACATTTCCATTGATCACATGACAAAAATACTGGCCATTTTCCCTAGTATATTGGTCATGTGCATATCTGTGTGTATAAAATGTGGTTGAATATGTTATTATTCACATATATATTTGTTAAAATATTCAAATGTGATTTCTTTGTTCCTGTTCTTTAAATTTTTATTCCCAGGTTGTGTGTTTCTGTGTATACATCTTGTGTGTGTGTTCCACATGCTCTATTACACTCCATGATATTCCTTTGAGACAGTTAGTTACTCACTGGATCTTGAGCTAAGCTGATGGCCAGCAAACTTCAGCAATCATCATCTCTCTGCTTCTGACACAGCAACGGAGGTACAGGATCACACGTGAACATTTGGAGTTTTGCATGTACTCTAGGAATTTAAAGTCTTATCACTATGCTGTGCTGCCTGTGTTCTTAATCACCAAGTATTTCCCAACTTTCTCTATTCCTGTTTGGTTTTGTGTTGGGCATAATGCAAGGTGGGCCTAGCCAGACCACCTGCTAGAGGAATGGCTCCTGTTGGTGTGGCATTCTGCTCTGGCTAGTTGTGAGACCAGCACCTGAAAAGAACCTGCCTACCTGGGGATAAACTTACTATTGGCTGTATTTGAGACCCCACCCCATAAGATCATTGTCTATCCAGACCTATAAGAGCTTGTGTACCTATTCAATAAACGAGTTTGCAGTACTGCATTTGGGCTGCTTCCCGTCCAATAATTATTATTTTTTACCAGTCAAAATATCTGACATTCAGTTAACTAATGTTATCAGCTTAGTCATTTATAATTATTAGGTTGCATACTTACAAAGTTGGATAGTAATTGCCATGGAAATACCTAGAAAAGTTGATTCAACTTCTTTTCTCTTTGAATGGGAGGAGGAATACACAAGTTCCCTGATATAAAGGAAATTTAAGCTAGACTCTGCTAAATACGATCTGAAAAATGAACCTAAAACCAGAAAGAATTCAAAGTTTGATGAATGGTTGTAGGTTATACTCTTGGAAAAAGAAAAGGATGTTTAAATATGGAACCAGATTTACATCAGCTATTTTTGGCTCTGGTTCTCTTCAGGTAGCACATCCATGTGGACATCAATATCGCTGCTAGGAAGCAGCATCATTTATTGTCTAATTTTTATATCTTGGATTTACCTAATCCCCATTATTTAAGTATATATTATTTTCAGCATATTACAATCTCTAAAGGCTCTAATGTAAATGTTATCAGATAAAAATATATAAATTTACTAATATTCAAATGAAAATACCTTTTAAACTTAAAAGTAATCAGTATTAGTTTGAGTTTGTATGTACTAGAATCTCTGAAGCTTTAAAGTAGCATTAAGTGTTATGTAGTTATCTATAAAATGGTCAAACATCTCAGGTATGGTAGTCCAACTCAAATTCTTTCAATAAGGAAAGTAATAAAAGTTTGAGTTACAAATGGATACAGTCTCTCTTTCTCTCTCTCTCTCCCTCTATCTACATCCTCTATAATTTATCATGAAATCAAGTACAGAATTATATAAGGTAGAGCTAAGTTGAAATAAATTGAATTTACTGATAAAAAATGGTCTAAGGCAGTACTACGAAAGATTAAATTTGTTGGTAATATGAACATTCTTTGAATTCACTTACAGTAAAAAAAAAAAATGCCCTAACCATCACTGACTGTCTTGACTTCAAAGACCATGACTACAAAGCTTAGATGATAAAAACACACATCATATCATAGAGTCAGTTAAGTAAAGTAAATCCAGTGGTTCTGCTTAGATTTAAGTTAATACACGGAGTAATTAGAGGCTCAATTTTCACTGATTACCTATATGGTTAATAGTGGCTTTCATGATTTGAATAGCAGAGTCAATATGGTGAAATAATCTCCAGTGGTTCATGATTATAACATGAGATATTGAATTGCTGTTAGGAATGAAGAGTCCCATGGTTTCATTCTCATTCATCTTGATCTTTGAAGTGAACAGACATCACCTTGTAAACTCCTGGTGTTATGCAGTGATACAAAGTAAGCTCCATTGTCTCCAAATCAGACACATGCTCTTGAGGAGCTTTCCTAAGTATGATTTTGGTGGCTTTTTTTCACTTTGAAGTCCTTTATTCTTATTTTGTAGGCGTTTTGAAACATTTCATCTCTTATTAACGTTAATTTTGCTCTTTGACAATTTCATGCATGTACACAATATAGTTTGATTATTCTATCATCCTCTCTTACCTCAAGTACATTTTTGATGTTCTCCTTAATAGATAAAGTAATGTCAGAGCATCATGGATTAGCAGATGAACTAGACAAATTCCATTTCCTTTATGAAATCTCAGTCACTGAGAAAAATGGAAAGGAAGGGATGTAGATTGATACTAGCAGGAGAATCTTTAAAATTGCCTTATATTAGTGTTCACGTAAGGCTAGAAAATAATAGGACAGACAGATACATTTTAGCTTTTATTATAAGAAGCAATTACATATTGCAGCACATAGTAGTAAAATATGGATATTTCAAGGAAGAACAAAGAAGCTTTTTGCTAGGAAGGGACGAACAAATTATTGATTTGTGGTGAATATTTAGATATTTATATTATCTCATTTATTTACTTATTTTTGTATACTTTAGATTGAGCCTCACACATTATGCATGTTAAACAAATACTTCAGCTATCATTTTTGTTTTCCATTCTGGGAAAGATTCTTAGTAGACTGTGTGCCCTACTGAATTATGTCCTTATCCTGCAGTTCAGGCTGACCTTGATCTTGGGGTCTCCCTGCCTCAGCCTCCAAGATGCCAGGATTACAGGCTGCCCAATCATGTGTGCCTCAGCAACTACTTTAAAATTTATTTTTAAAATCTACTCAGACACTCTTGTTGCTGACTCTACAGTATAATAACTTAGGCTGCTGGCTTGAGACTAAAGTTCAGAAATACTTCTCTTGCCATACAATGTAGGCTGCTGGTTCTCAATGAATATTTAGTGAATCACTGAGGCATTTGCTTGTGAACTAAAAGTGACCCTAACCCTACTCTCTACTCCCTGTTGCTAGATATCATGGAAACTTTTCTCCCTTAATCAGGCATGGTTCTTCCGTAGTTACTTTATAACTCTAGGAAGGAAAGGCCATTCTTTGCCTTCATTATGCCCCTTCTTAGTCAGATTCTGCAAATGAAAGTTTGATCCTTTTTCCAGTTTAAGTTCTGTATTAATTGGCACCTCCCATCTGAAAAGCTAGAGCTGCCCTAACCAGGTTCCCCTGGACACTAGGAAAATGCAACATAAGGTCTGACTTAGGTAAACATAATTTGGACACCTGTCAGAGACTCATTTTCACAAACGTTTATGTCACCTTATAGTAGGGTTCCAATTAAGATGGAGGCACTCAGTAATAGCACTGGTATTAATTTTTTAAATATCTAAAAATGTAATGAAATCGCAAACATACACATATGCATGCATTAAAAATAAAATACATCTTTAAAAAGAATATCAACTTTGAAGTTGCTGAAAAAATAGTGGAAAACGAGAAGATTAAAAAGTAGTAAAAACATTCTTCAGGAGATGCAAATACATTACCAAAAGAGAAGCTTCTAAGTCCAAATTTACTACTAATAAAAAGGTATAGATTGGTGTGAGAGACTGCAAAAAAGTAAATTAATGTATTATATTTAAGTAGAGAGCATATATTTGATTCTTGATGTACTTTGACCTGATTAATATGAAAAAAATCTATACTACGCAGGGCAGAGGAAAATGGACACTACGGAGTTGTATGGACTATCAGCTTTTAAGGGAAGCAAGTTGCTCATATTTATGAGAAGTCCTCAAATTATTCAAGCTCATTGGCAATTATTGTACTTCTGGAAATCATTCATAATGAATGAAAAGCAAAAGATTTTACAGAAACAGCCTCGAACACATTATTTGTAACCGTAAAATATTTTAGTAGACACTGCTTAAATTTTCAGTTCAGTGGAGACAAATGATTTTTGTGAAGTTGTGTTATCTTATTCACTAAAAATATATGTCAAACTTCAAATTATAAATTATGAAGTCTAAGGTTATAGTTAAGTGAAATCTATGTAAGAATAGTAAATGATCACACCAAAGATATGTTTTTATTCCAGTTTAATATTTAATTTTATATGAAATAATCATGAAATTTTCCTGATCATAGGAACATTAAGTTTTTCATAGGATATGGTGATTCATTGTATCCATATACAACAAATGAAGGTAAGAGATAAAATTTAAAGTCTTATAATTTCAACTAATAGGTTGGCTTTGATATTGATAATTTGTGAAACAGTATTTTGAAGCCAAAGAATCATATAAAATTGTACTCACTTAATCAAGTTAGGAAAATTAAGAGACACCAAAAATAATTAAAATGACTGCTAGTAATAGAAATACCATCTAAAAGGACACACATATTTGTTGGGAACTCATCTTGAAGTGCAATAACAGTATAGTTAAAGTGAGAAAAGATGCCAGGCTTGAATTTCTGAATTCAATAAAAATTAATAAGCACATATAAAGAAGATACTGGATATAGACTATTAGGACAATGAGTACTTACTTAGATTGATACCAATTACTCCATCAACTTGCCATTGAAATTATACTCTAATGTCAAGGACTAATATTTTAGATAACAAAATAAAATGTTTAATATATGCTTCAAGAAGAGAACGGTAAAGTTAAAGATTTGTCTGCCCCGAGAAAAATTCAGATACTACAGTGTAGCTAGTAGATTATTCAGAATCACAACGGAGAAGTAAATAAAGGCAGAAAAGTGCTTCCAAATATCAATATATAACGGGTTACTGATATATACAATCATAAAGGTAGATAATCCCTCTTCAATATGAATGAGGAACTGGAAAGTTTGACAGAGCGTAAAAGAATAAAGAGATTTGAAGACAAGAGATGAGTCAAAAAGGACTCAGTATTTGTCAATGACTTTCCAATAGTGAGACTGAGAAATAAAAATAAGAAAAGAGTGTAGAAAGTCTACAGAGTGTGGGTCCTTGGACAGAACTCAAACTATTAAACGCCATCCACCTACGGCCCAGGGACAATTGCAAAGGAGCGTGGAAATATTTTAAGTGCCAGGGAGGAGGACGTAGCCATATGAAAAAAGAGACTTAGGGACTCCAGGGAACTTGCTCATACACATCTGCAGCACTGGTGTCGTCATTCACCAGACTTTTCTCAAAAGTCAGAAATGCAGCATAGAAATGGGGGAATGGGGAGCAGACCCCTAATCTTAACTGAAGAGCTATTGGCAGTTGTTTGATGCTGGGTGAGGGAGAGCCAATAATATTTATGTTCATGACTCTAGATAAGTTGACTAGACCCCAGTGAATGAATTTGCACCGATGCACATTTGGGTACATTAACTTGACTCAGTAGACAGCATAAATGACAGAATGCATGAAATTCAGCTGTGGGGTGGGGAGGTTTAGGAGGATGTGGATGGGAGAGGGGTATGAAGATGATTAAGATGTTTTATGAAAAATACAAAAATAAGAAAAACCTTAAAACACAAGGAAAGAAAAATTAAAGTTTGAGAAGAGAGAAAATGAAGACTTGATTATATATATATATATATATATATATATATATATATATATATATCCATCCCTTAAACAGAAAGTGATATTAGATTCCCAAATTCTTGAAACCATTAAGAACATTCAGAATTAAGTTTCTGTGAGGGGAAATAATTAACAGAGTATTTACATTTTATCTCCTTGGATGAAATAAATAACTAGACCCAAAGATAGATATCACAAATGGATATCACATCTAAAGTAGCTTTCTGAAGAATTACCAAATATATACATGTAGCTTGCAATGAATATATACATGTAGCTTGCAATGTTTTTAATAACAGCATAGAACATATGGAGACATTAATTTGAACATATTTTATTTTATTCAGCTACTCTCAGCAGTCTATTAAAATCTATTGAGCTGATATACTTAAGTATAATTTATTTTAAAAGGTCACAGATATAAAGCTAAACCTGAAAAATTAATATTTAAATTTGAATCAAAGATTTATTTTCTTCTGCTGTTAAACATAATGTATATAAAAGCAAATATCTCTCTGGAAGTATTATGGCATATTCACAGAATTTTCCACTTCTGAAAAAGAGGACAGTACATCTGTTAAGGTATATTGGAAAATCCAATTGATACATAAATCAAAATTGTTCAAAATATGACTTCAATAACTATAATAATATTGGTATATAAAAGCCTATGGATTTTTATAAATTGAATTTGTATACTGTAACTTTGCTGAAAGTGTTGATCATTTCTAGAATTTTTCTGATTGAATTTTTGGGATTTCTCATGTATAAAAGTATATCATCTACAAAAAGAGATAATTTGACATCTTTTTTATTTAGTACCCTGTTAATTTCCTTCTTGTGTTATTTCTCTAGTTAGGGCTTCAAGCACTATATTGAAAATGATTGGAGATAGTGGACATTTTTATCTGGTTTCCCATTTTAATTGGAGTGCTTCAAGCTTTTTCCAATTTTTAATGATTTTGTCTGTGAATTTGTAGTACATAGACTTACCTTGTTGTAAGTTCCCTTCAGTTCAAGAGCTTCTAGTAATTTAATCAGGCAGGCCTGTTGGAATTTGTCAAAGGTTTTTTTGCATCTATTAAGATAATACTTTGATTTTTGTTTTCAATTCTGTTTAAATGATTTATTATTTTTGAGGTTCTTTTTCTGTGAGAGAATTAAAAGAAGATAGGGATAAACTACTGACTGAATTCACAAAAGAAATACTGAAGAAAAATCAGGAACCAAAACAATACACATTCTACTCAGCAACTCGTGGAATTTTCTTTAAAACTGAACACTTAGTGGGGCATAAAACAAATGTCAACAAATCCACAAACAATGAACTAATCCCATGCATTGTATCAGACTACTATACAATAAAACTTAAAATCAACACTGGAATAAGCCCTGTAACCTCATGAACTCATGGAGATTAAACAACACACTCCTCAATGATGAATGGGTCAAATGAGAATTTAAGAAAGAAATAAAAGTATTTAAGGAATTAAAAGAAAAAGACAATACAATACAACAAAAGCTCTGGGGCACTTTAAAAATGATCCTAACAGGCAAGTTTATAGCTCTAAGTGCCTATATTTAAAAAATCTGAAAAAGCACAAATAAATGACTTATCATTGCAACTCAAGAATCTTAATAGGCAACAAAAAATGAAATCCACACAGCAGAGAAGAAACAACAACAAAAAGAACATAAATTAATGAAATAGAAACAAAGAAGACACTACAAAGAATAAATGAACCCAAGAAAACTTGTACATTGAAAAGATAAAGAAGATAGACAGACCCTTAGCCCAGATAAACACAGAAAGAAAGCAGCCCCAAATCAAAAATATCAGAGATGAAAGGGTAACATCATAACAGACAAAAGAAAAAGATTAAGAAAGTTATAAGGAAATACTTAAAAATCATACATGCTCTTAAAATTGAAAATCTAAAAGAATGGATGTATATCTAAAATCATAAGTAGCACTAAAACTAAACTAAGAAGATATCAACAACTTAAACCAGTCCATAACAAATAAGGAAATTGAAACACTCATACAAAACCTCCTGACTAAAAAATGCCCAGGCCCAGACGTATTCACAACAGATTTATAAGACATTCAAAGAAGATGTATATGCAATAATCCTTAAATTATTCAAAAAGGTACACAGAGGGAAGACTCCTTTATTCCTCATTTGAAGCCAGAATCACTCTAATACAAAAACCAAGTAGATATACAACCAAAAAAGAAAACATAAGCCCATATCATTAATGAATGTAAGTACAAAAATTCTCAACAATATACTTACAAACAGCATACAGACACATATCAAAAGATAACCTACCATGATTAAGTTGACTTTATCCTAGAGATGCAGAAATGATTCAATATATGTAAATCAATAAATGTCATAAATCATATAAATTGACTTAAAGACAAAATCACATGGTCAATCCATAGTTGCAGAAAAGGCCTTACAAAATTCCACATGTATTTATGTTAAAAGTTCAAGAGGGAATTGGACTGGAGAAAACATAGCTCAACATATTTAATGCTATAGGCAAAGTGCCCATATCCAATATTATTCTAAATGCATAAATATTGGAAGCATTCCATTTAAAAGAAGGAACCAGACAAGGTTCTGTCCCCATACCCACTCCTTTTTAATATAATGCTTGAAACACTTGCTAGAACATAACACAAGAGCACAAAGTTAAAGGAGTACACATTGGAATAAAAGAGGTGAAATTATCCCATTTGCAGATGATATATTATACCTAAAAGATTCCAAAAAATCCACTAGACAACTTCTAGAAATGTTTAAATGTTAAAAGTGGCAGGTTACAAAATTAATTTACAAATGTCAGTAGTCCTTCTGTATACCAATAGCAAGCAATTGGAGGAGTACATGGAAACCCTCCCATTCACGTTATTGTAAAAATGACCATCCAACCAAAAGCAATATATAGATTCAAGACAATCCCAATCAAAATCCCCATGACATTCTTTGCACCAAAAAAAAAAATCCAAAAATTCATATGGAAGCACAAAAGGCCCCTTATAGCCAAACTAACCCTGAACACAAAGAGCAATGAAGTGGGAATGAATATGCCAGATTTCAAACTATATTACAGAATAATAGTCACAAAACAGCATGGCACTGGCACAACATAAACCCATAGACCAATGGAATATAATTGAAGACACCTTTCTGTCACCTGATATTTGACAAAGGGACCAAAAAACACTCACTGGAGGAAAGATAGCATCTTCAACAAATGGTGCTGGGAAAACTGCATCTCCACCTCTTGAAGAATGAAACTAGCCCTTATCTTTCACCTTGCACAAAAGTCGACTCCTAGTAGATCAAAGGCCTCAATGTGAAACCTGAAAATCAGAAACTGTTAGAAGAAAACGTTGACATTAACCTACAAGATATAGGTATAGAAAAAAATCTTCCTAGATCAGACATCAGTTGCTCAGGAATTAAGTTCAATAATCAACAAGTGAGACCTCATTAAACACAAGCAAGCCTAAGGCTTAGAAATGGTTTGTGAATACGTTAGGCTGAAACCACTTAGAAGTCATTAATTCAGGACTGGACCAGAGGCAGACCTAAGCCCATTCTTCAGGTTACAAGCAGACTAATTCTCACAAGTCAGAAACATTTGAGAAACAGAGATTTAGACCTAACCTCTGGCAAAAGAGTCTGAAAGTGAACTGTGCTGACCAGAAGCAATTCCTGGGAAGATAGAAGAATAGCACTATCTCCAGTCAAGACTACTGTTCTTGAAGTTTATATGTATTTCCTTGACTGCACTAACAGTTTCCAAGAAGACCTTTAAGCATTTAGTCCAAAATTAAATGTGAGAAAACAAAAACAAAAACAAAACTTCCTGACTCATGAAATCAGCCTCAAAACACACATCTATGCATGAAGATACATTAAGCAGAGGGGCTTTTGTACAAATTACTCTGTAAAGACTGCTGTATAGCATAAATGTGAAGAAATAGATAAGAGGCCGCAAACTCAGCTGAAGAACTTTTGCAAGCAGAAGACTACCGGGAGAGGGTAAGTATATTTTAAGGGCTGGTGCTGGATAGATTACCAAGGCTTCAGTGAATGGCATCACACCAAAGGACATCAGAGGACACACACTTGGCTTGATAGGCCTTAACATACATGATATAATGGATTTAATTAGGTGTTCAGGCTATGGGGGGTAAAGATAGCGGAGGGGTCTCAGTATGATAAAAGAAGTATGATATTTGCAAAAAATTACATACATAATTAATCATAAGAAAAAATATTTTAGTGACTATAGCATTGTTCTGAAAATTGTAAATAACAATTTATATACAATTACAAATGTATTTAGTATAAATAGCTTTATTCATAGAAGATCACAATAGTATATACAATATTAGATATATAGATATATGTATATATGTTTCATATGTGCAAGATAAAAGGGTGATGATGGAGTATATTATAGTAAACATAGTGTATATCAATGGCATTAAGCTGAATTTGAATATAGCATACCTAACCTACCAAAATATAACTTTGTAACACAATATATTGAAAAGAAAGGATTACTAACATTTATCATTTATAGCTGTTGGAAAATTCCAAAATAACATATACATGGATCATATTGCATCCCTATAACTAGAGCAAATGTCAGTAACAAAATTTAAAGTGTGATTTCTGTTGCCATATTTCATTTATATCAATGTAAGTTAAAATTGTAAGTTGAATCCTTGTTAATTGTGGCTTAATTGTTCATTATACTTTATCTGGACTAAATTTAGTTAAAATCTGATAGCCACCTTATAACGTAGTTATCTTACTTTTCTGTGTTCTTTGTAATAAAATCTTAAAATTCATTTGAAAAGAAAGATAATTTTTGCTTTGCAAATATTTAGAGAAGTGGACAAAAGTTATCTCAATAATTGAATATACTTTTTATATTTTTACACTTTTTCTGTTGCCACTGACATGCCATAAAACGACTAGGTTCCTAAAAAATATAGAGAGAAAGTTTTTCATTTCCAGTTCTGCAAACAAATGTCACAAAATAACAAATTTAGTGGCACTCAAATCAGTTGAGTCTTAGACTCATACTTAATATGCAAACAGATTGTAACTGTTTTAATTTAGATAAAATTGATTAGCTTCTGAAGCTCACTAGCATTATATTGATATGAAAAGTAAGCTAAAAAGGATGTGATACAATAAACCTCTGTGCTGTTTCTCTAGATATAATGAATTAATATAAGCTTTGATTATTTTTTGAAAAGTAAATAATGAAATTGAATAAAAACTTAATACACTGGAAAGAGTGTTTTCATTGAATATGATAATATCTTTAGAAAAATGAAGTATGATAATTGAAATTACAAATGAATAAACAGATTATAGAGGATTGAATTTACTATGTTCCTAGAAATCTACATGTTACATATTCTAAGCTTATTTTGATTTTTAAATTGTTTTATGGGTGCAAATATTTCATGTGCGTACATGTAGGGGCACCTGTGCTATGCAATGTCTTCTGTGGAGAACACACACAAGAATGTATGTTTGTAATCCACCATGTATGTTCTGTGAAACTAACCTGAGTCCTCTAAACAACTGCCAGAAATCTTACTCACTGATTAATTTTTCCATTCTCAGACTAAATTTGTAAAATAAAGGACATCGAGAATGAGATCATGGAATTGAATGAGTTTGCTTTCAAAACTGAATTTTCCATATGCACTTACGTCAATATATAGTTGTTTATGACATGTATTGCAGCTCAGAGGAAAATTTATGTGAGTCACCAGGAGGACACAGTTGTTGAGAGTTGAGTGATACTTTAATATTCTCTATGCCCTCTGTTCTGCCATGTTCCATGAGCCTTAGGTATAGCGGTTCTATTGTAGATGTGTCACTAGGGCTGGGCATCTCACAGACACTTATTCCTTTCACCAATGGTAGAACTCTGTAATAGTGTCCATCTGTTGTTGTTGAACTACAAATGTCTGTAAATATAAGGATACATAATTAGCATACAGCAAGAACAAAATTAGTTCCCCCCCCCACCAGGATCTAAATACAATGGATCCACCAAAATTAATTAATTAAATCAAGATGAAATCAACAGCTTAAACACATATAACAAATAAGGAAATTTAAATAGTAATATAAAGCTTCTTGATCCCCCCAATACAGTTTTAGAAATATTCATGGCATAATTTTACAAGCTTTCAAAGTAAATATTCAACCACTGATTTTTAAATTATACAAAAAGATAGAAACAGAAGGAAAATTCCAAACTCCCTCTACGAGGCCAGTATTATCTTAATTCCAAACCAACTGAAGACAAAGCAAAAAATAAATCTGTAAGGTCATATTCCTAAGGAACTTAGATACAAAAATGCTCAACAAAGATACTGAAAAAAACACATAGAAACACAAATTAGAAAGATCAACCACCTTGAGAATGTCATCTTTACTCCATAGTTTCTGGTAAATCAATAACATGGTAAATCATATAATTGGACTTATAAAAATCATATCATCATGTCAATAGATGCAGAAAAATGCTTTGACAAAATCCAACATACATTCATGATAAAAGTCCTAGTGGAAATTTGAATGAAAAGAACATGCCTTTACATAATCCAGTCTGTGTGCAACAAACCCACACCAACATCATTCTAAATAGAAATTAATTTGAAGTATCCCCATTAAAATCATGAAGCAGAAAACACTGCCCACTATCCCAACTCCTTTGCAGTGTGCTGCTTGAATCTCTACCTGGGGCAATATGAAAATAGAAAAGAATTGAAGGGTCACTGATTTAAAAGGGGGGGCATCAAATTATCCCAATCCAAAAATAAAGGTCAAATTATCCCAATTTCATTAGCATATACTTTTTTTAATTTAACAGATTCAAATATTGTACCAGAAAAATTACTGAAAATATCAACACTTGCCACAAAATAGCAGGATACACAGTCTATTTAAACAAACAATAACCTTTCCATATACCAATAACAGGCAGTCAGAGAAACAATTCATGGAAAAATTACCATTCACAATAGCATCAAAAGTAAACCATTTATCAAACTTTTCTAACAGTTTTCTGGTGGAATTTTGGGGATCTCATATATAAAATATCATATCATGGGCAAATAGTGATACTTTGACATCTTATTTTCCAATTTGACTCCTTTTGTTTCCTTCCGTTCTTGTTGCTCTTACAAGAATTTCAAGCTCTGTATTGAAAAGGAGTGGAGACATTAGACAGCCTTGTCTGGTTCCTGATTTTAAAGAGAATTTTTCAGTTTTACAACATTTAGAATGATAATTGCTGTGGGTGTGTTGTGTACAAATTGATTGTCCTGAAGTATTCCCCCCCAGACCAGTTCTTTCTAGGAACTTTAAAAATATTTTATTTATTATTTTTAGAATTTTAGGTGTATGTGTATAATGCCTGCATGAAAGTAGGTGCATCCATGTCATGCAGTTCCCACGGAGGTCAGAAGAGGACATCAGATCCCTGAAACTGAAGTTATAGACGATTTTTGCTGACATGTGGATGCTTGGAATTGAACAGCTCTGCAAGAGCTGTCAGTGCTCTTAACTATCTTAGCCATCTTTTCAGCACCTTCTTTTAGGACTTTTAACATGAACTTATGAAGGATTTTGTCAAAGGCCTTTTCTACATCTATATAGAGGACCATGTGATTTTTTGTCATCAAGTTCATTCATATGTTTAGTTACATTTATTGACTAAACTATATTGAACCATACCTGTATCTCTAGAATAAAACTGACTTGATCATGGTGGATAATGTGTGACTGTATGAAGTTTGTGAATATTTTTTGAATATCTCTGCATTTATGTTCTTTCATGATATGGGTCTTTTTTTATATGTTTGCTTTGTTTGGGTATTAGAGTGATACTGGCTTCATAGAAGGAGTTTGGGAGTTCTCCTTCTGTTTCTATCTTTTTGAATAATTTAAGCAGTATTGGTTGTAGATCTCTGAATGTCTGGTGGAATTCTGTGGAGAGTCCATCGGGGCCTGGATGTCAGCTATATATCTGACAAAGGATTCATATATAACAAATCTAGCTCAAGACACAACAGCAATAACAAAAACAAAGACCACTCTTTGCCCATGATGTCCCTACTGATCAACATAGATGCAATGATTTTCCACAAAATATTCAGGAAAATACATACAGATACACATCTAAAATATTATCCACTGTGATCAAGTCAGCTTCAATTCAAAGATGCAGAGATAATTCAATGTACATAAATAAATACATTTAACAAATCATGTAAAATGACAAGACAAAAATTACCTGATCATCTCAATAGACACAGAAAAGACATTTGAAAGAAACCAACATGTGTCAATGATAATGGGATATGGATCTGAACAGAGAGATAGCAAAAAAATGAGGTTAAAATGGCTAAGAAACATCTTAAAAATAATTAGGTTAATGCAAATCAAAACCACTTTAAGATTTCATCTTACTCAAGTTAGAATGACTAAGATTAAGGCTGGGCTCAGGGGCTAATAGCACACAGGCTGCTCTTGCAGAGAACCAGGTTCAGTTCCCAGCACCCACATGGTGGCTAACAACTGTTTGTAACTCTAGTTCCAAAAGATCTGAAGCCCTCTTCTGACCTCTGTGGGCAATGCTTGACACAGTTGCACTGATATACATACAAACAGAACATTTATACATATAAAATAAAAATAATAAATAAAATATGTCTTAAATGATGAAGATCAAGAGAACAAATGGCATCAAATGCTGGTTAGGATGCAGAGGAACAGACACTTATATGCATGCTAGTTGAATTGCAATCTAGAACTCTTAAAAAATAAATATACTGTATGATATAGTTATACCATTTCTTGGTATATACCCAAAGTGCTCATCCCACAGAAGGATACTCCCACAGTTACATTTGTTGTTACTCTTTTCATCATAAGTTAAGAAATGGAAACAATCAATGAGTCACTTAAATGATGCATGGATACTGCAAATATGTTAACATTTATGCAGTGGATATGGATATGCATCTACTCAACAGTAAAGAAATCATGACATTTGTAGGTAAATGGTTAGCACTAGAAATGTTTATATTAAGTAACCCAGACTCAGAACAGCAAGCAAAGAAAGTCCCCTCGCATTTATGACTATTAGTTCAAAATTGTTAAATGTGAATATATTTCCTGGTATAACCCCAACAGCCAAGTCAATGGGAAGGAATTCTGTGGGTAAAAAGGAAGAAGGAGTCTGAAAAAAGGGATAGTAGGGGTCAGGTGTTACCAAGTAAGAAAGGGGTACAATGGGGATATTGAACTAGGAATAGAGGAGGAAAAGTTATCAGGTAACCATATAGTAAAGGGGAAGAGGGACCACGAAAGAGAGGAATAGGAACTGATGAAATAAATGCCAAAGTGGAGAAAATGATGGTATTTAATTATGAATGGATGTGGGGGGGGAATATTTAAGGGAAAATGAGAAAAAGAGGAAAAAAAGAGTTATAGAGAGGGCTTAGTGGGGGACAAGTATTTTCAAAGGGGAATGGAGAAAATAGGGGTACTTCAACTTTAATAGGGGTTCTTTAGCTTTAATAGGGGTACTGTAATGGAGAGGCTGGTGGGAGGGTTATAAAGTGGGAGAGAGAGGAAAAATAATTAATCTTTAGGTGGTAGGAAATAACAGAGGAAATCGTATTAGTTCAAAATCTAACAAATTCAAAAGCTGAAAAGGAACCAGGGATGTAAAGGTTAGGGTTAGGGTAATGGTTAGGGTTAGGAACCTGAGAGAGAAGAACAGTAGATGCCAGGTTTTATGAACAGAGAAGGGATACAATGGTGGTATTTGAATGCAAGTTAGAACCATAATAGATATTATCATGGGAAATATGTGAAAACTTGGGATAGTTTTAATGGAGAGGTCATGGAAGAGAGAGAGAGAGAGAGAGAGAGAGAGAGAGAATGAAAAACTGAATGATGTCTAACAAGTATAAAAACACCAGATGAAATTGTATTAGACCAAAACCTACTGAAAAATTATGCATACAATATCTCTACATGAGTCCATGTGTATAACTGAAAGCTACATAACAACAACATCAACAACAACAAAAAAACAATGGCAGATAGGAGAAATATTCCTTTGAGATGTTGGCAAGAGCAGTCCAAGAGACTCCCAAAATTGTCAGTCCTTTAATGCTTCCCAGAACATGAAAGAAAGACCCTATTGCAGAAGACTGGACATACTTTGACAATCATAGGTTTGGCACAATGGAACTGAACTAACCTGGAAACCACCTCCTCTGAAGGCTAACTCTCAGAGCTTTGGAGAGCGCTACACAAGCTGCTAAGGAAGAACATCAATTGATGAGTCAACCCCAGCATTAAGGACTAATAAGCACATCAATGACTGACACAGCAAATGATATTAGTGCAATAGTTCCATTTTTATCTTGGGGGTAATCAACAGCTATCTGATTGTAGTTAAAGCCATCTCAGTGGAAGGAAACGCATGTGTGATACTGTATACATAACCAAATACACATGGCCTGAGAGGTCATAGGACTTAGAGAGAACCCTAAATCTGTCACATCCCTAAACAAATGTAATTCTTACTATGACCAAAATACAGATCTTTATATTTACAGGTAAGTAACCCAGTCACCACTCCTTAAAGAAGCTTCTTCTGCAACAGACGGAGGTTATTACAGAGTTCCAAAATTGGTTATACACAGGTATTGTATGTGCATTGTGAAAACTTAACTGACATATCTATAATACAATATCAAAATTCTATTGAACATAGAACAAGGAGTAAGGAGAACACTAATGCATCTCTCAACTCTCATCAATGAAGTTTCATCATGCAACAGAGGGTGAGGAACACAAAAAGGGCACAAATGGCCAAAGTGTAGAGATAGTCTTCAGAGTGTGTGTCCCAGAACATGACTCCTATATTAATTTCTACCCACCCAGGGTTCATGGACCATTGTACAACAGGCTGCAGAAAGGTTGTAGCAGACGGGTAGGATGGCACATGACCATATGGAGATATTTCCTGGGACCTTGCTCATATTAACTTACAGCAATGGAGTCAGCACAAGAAAAATGTAAACTCAAGCAGACAAAAACCCAGCACAGAACTGTGGAAACTGGCAGCAGGCCCCAATCTTAGGCAAAGAATTATTGATTTCTAATTACTGCTTGTTGAAGAAGAGTTGATCTTAAAGGGAAGGACTCTAGTAGATAAGCTGAACTGAGAGACCTCTGGAGACACTAACTGTATATATTTGCAGATAACAGAATGTATGAATTACAGTGGAGGGGGCATAGAAGGATGCCACTGGGAAAAGTAGGCATAAAGAGAGTAAGATGTTCTGTGTGAAATACATAAAAGTCCAATAAAAGTTCAAAAAAGAAAAATATGCTCTGTATATGTATATGTATAAATTCATCTGTATTCTTTCGACTGGCTAATTTAATGCAATATGGGGTTTTAATGTATTTAATGTATTTACAGTATCCTGAATCTCTATGACATCTCTTTTGCTGTTTCCCTTTACATCTTCAATTTTGTTAAAATTTTACTTTCTTCTTCACCCTTCTCTGTTTGTTTGTTTGATTTTTGGTTACCTTGGCTAAGAGTCTGTTATTTTAACCTGTTTATATTTACATAGAACCTCCTCTTAGATTCACTGATTTTTTATAATGTTAACTTTGCTTTCATATCATTGATTTCTGCTTTAATTTTTATTGTTTTTCTCCCCTATTGGATTTGAGTTTTTCTTAGTTTTTCAGATTCTTGTCCCATTATGTCATTTATCTGTAGTCTTTCTAATATTTTTATGTAGGCACTTAGAGAATAAACCTTTATCTTAGGACTGCTTTTAATATGTCCCAGAGGTTTAGTTATGTTGCATTATCATTTTCATTGAGTTCAAGTAATACTATCATTTCCTTCTTGATTTTCTTCTTTAACTCACTCTTCATTCAGGAGTGTCTTGGTTAATCTCCATGAGTTGTTTAGTTACTAGTGCCCCATTTGCTGTTGTGTTTAAAACTTATTCTGTGGTAGTCTTATGTAATACATGAAATTTATTCAATTATTTTTATATTTATTGATCTTAGTTATGTGAGCCTGTATGAGGTCTATTTTAGAGAAAGTAAACTGAGTAGTACATGCCTTCTATCGGTTCTTGGGTGGAATATTCAGAATGTTCTCTCTTTGAGACAGTAGGGTAATGAATTCCTTTATTCGTACTGAGTTGGGATTAATCTGTGTCTTGAGTAGCAGTAATACTGTTTTATGAAATTATATGCATCAGCGTTTGGTGCATATATATTTATAATTACAATATCATCATAATTCATTCCTTTGATCAGACAGAAGTGACCATCTCTTTGGATTAATTTTAATTTGAAGTCTATTTTATCAAGTCCTAGAATTGCAATGACTGCCTCTTCCTCAGTGACATTTGATTTGATACTTTTCCATTTTTTCACCCTAAGGTGGTACCTAAACTTCAAGATATGCTTTTTATAGAAAAAAAAATATGTATTTTGTTTCTTAATCTATTCAACTAGTCCAAATGGAGAATTGAGGTGATTGACCTGTAAGTTTATTACTGAAAGATGTGTGTTGGTTACTGTCATTTTATTTTCTATTTGTGTTTCTAGCCCTATTTTTTATTTCTATAATAATACTTTCATTTGTTTTCTTTTTATATCCTCTTGAGTATGGTTATTTCTTCCTTCAGTCTTTTGTATTGCTTCAAGTATTCCCTGTAGGCTGGTTTTGTGGACACACATTCTTTTGGCCTATTTCTATCATATAAACTTTTCTTCACTACAGTAGTCAATTTTGCTGTGTAAAGTATTCTGAATTGGAGTCTATGACACTTTAGAACATATAATACTTCACTCTAATTCAGATGGGTTTTCCTTCATATGTGACTTGTTCTCTTGCAAATTTTAAAGCCATTTCTTTGTTTTCTGCCATTAGTGTTTTTACTGTACATCATAGAGAGTTTCTGTTCTGTTCCTATCTTGCTTTTGTTTGTTTGCTTGTTTTCTGAGTGCTTCTTATATATCTATATGTAAGTTTTTTTTTATTAATTTAGTGAGAGTTTTCTTCTGTTATCCAGTTGGAGATTTGGTGAATGTCATTGACCTATGATTATTTTCCTTCCTCTATGCCTGTGATATAGGTTAGATCTTTTCCTGGTGTCCCATAGTCCCTGAATAATATAGTATATTATGTGGCTTTAAATGTTTTTCATATTCTTTCTTTGAGCAGTCCACTTCTTCAGCTTTATAGTCTAATCTTGACATTGTTTTGTATTTGATAAATTCCATTGATGAGGCATATCCTGTCATTTCAAATATGTTTATTGAGTTTTTCCATCCCATAGACAGTTCAGCCTGTGTTTTTCAACATTTCATTCTTTCATGAATTTACTCTTCAGATCTTAAATAGTGATCTTTGTCATTTAATTCAGTCATTTATTTTTACTTTCTTGGGCTTCATCCTGGAGTTTATTCCTATCCTATTTGATTTCTTTGAGTTCTTTCTTTGTGTGTTCTTCATAGTCATTGATTTCTTTGGTCATTTTTATGAGTGTTCTTCTAAATTCTTTGTTCTGAGGCTCCTCTGGGTAGTTCTCATTATAGAACATTTCTATAGAACACGTGAGATTTGATAGGGGTATTTTATCTTTATTTTTCATATGTTTTGTGATTTGGGGTTGTTACTTGTGCAAGTGGATTTCTTTTTTATGCTATAAGTTTGATATGAAATACTAACCTTCCTTTGTTGAGTTGAAGTTTCATTTTTATTTTATTTTGAGATATTTGGGCGTTCTCTGATCAAGTATGAATAATATGTTGGTCTGTGCTTTAGATTCTCGCTTTTGATTTTTTTAAATTTTTGTTTGTTTGTTTTCACTCGAGCGTCCAGATCGACCCAGACAAATCCAGAGCTTCCCAATAGCACAAATGAACCTAGGGCCTATATGGATAATGTTGGCAGTTCTAGCTAATCATATTATATTTGGGTCCTAGAACAGGATGAATGCACTTTGTCTCAAAGCAAGATGCTGTAACCTGTTGGGTGGGATCCGGGTTGCTCAAGACACTAAGCAAGAGCTCTCTGGCAGTGTCAATGGGAAGGTACCTAGGACAAAGAAGGCTGATGGGAACATGGTGGCCAGGTTCTAAGTACTACCTCAGCTGAGTAGTTATAAATCCTGATGCTGTGTATATTGTTGGTTTCCTTTTCAAAGGGGGGGTCTTGAAAGTTCCACTTAAATCCATATGTATATATTTAACATGGATATATCATAACGACATATCCAAAAGGAACTGAAGATTGGCAATTCTTAATTTTTGTGAATGGTATAATACTGTCCAGATAAAAACAAGATCCATTTTAACAAATATATTAACTGCTTAGTTTTCCATGAGAAAAATTCTATAATTATGTACATTTATTTTTTGCACACATGTATATGTAGAAATACAAATAAAAATATAGGTAGTACTGTTAAATAATTTGTTGTCTTCAGTAAGCTTTAGAAATAAGCAAGAGAAAGTTATTATGACATGACAGATGAAAAATGCTGAAGCTAAGCTTTATAAACCTGATTTTTGGTGTAAATCTGTTGAAGTATTATATTACTCTTCAAACAAATCAAACATTGCCACATGGAAAATTTAATCTAAATATATTATGAAACCAATAGTTTTATTATTTTAGGCTAAATGTTACTGTGATAGTTTGTTTTCAATTTTTTCTTCTATGATATACTAAAAATGGAATATTTTCAGTACCATGACTACATCTGAGGATACATATTTGCCCACTCTAATTTTGCCTGCTTATACTTCTAATGAGACATGTGACTTATTTTGTCTTTCATTCTTTGTCTTTATGCTGCTGGTTTTTAGCAAATGTGTATGTACTTGATTTATGGTTATCCTATAGAAGTATGATAGACCGCCAAATAAAATTACACTACAAAGACTTCTTTGTAGAAAATGATGAGGCACAAGAGAAGATGAACAGTTTTGTGTTTACATGATGCCAATTTCACATGAAGCAAGGCAAACTTAAGTCTACCAAGATATCCATTTGCAAGATCTGGCAAAGGAGATGAAAGTTTTGTTTGTTTGTTTGTTTGTTTCCCTGTAATGATGATGGCTGATGTCTGGTTCATGTTTCCTCAGCAACTCATAAAGAAGAGCCAGATTTTCCTATCAGTTCTCTGGATGTATCAAAGAATGAGGATTATTATGGGTTAAAAACTGCCAGACAAAAAATGATTGTGTCTAAATTAGAATTCCCTTTTGATACCTAATGATGAGCAAAATATGTTATGTTTCATTTAATTAATTATTCACTAATTTATCTAAACTTATTGCATTGTATAAAGTTACAAGCAAAGGATGGTAAATGGGATGGGATTTGATTTGTTCAAGATGATACCATTGTAACTGAGAAAACAAAGTTAATGTCATAGGCATAACCAATTAGCAAGAGAAAAAAGAGTCTCTTGACTCTTTGAGTTATGGGCACAGGGTTTTAGGGCATTGATTTTTGTTTTCAATATTTGAAGGGCAAGAGATTCTGTAATAAAAGGATTTTCCTTTAAACAAGTTTTCTTCAATGCTGACATTGACAGATGATCAAGACTTTGATGATGACTAGAATAATCAATATAAATATGCAGATTTTGCTTTGTTTTGATGCATATCTTCCATTGATAATGCCTGACTCATGTGTACATAACTACACTGCAACTTATGATATGTCTTTTGTAGGATTTTCTTAAATAAGTGAAGAGATCATTCTTTCAAATGATGATGATACCTTCTACAGATTGTGAATGTGCTTTGATGCTGTCTCAGTTGTTTAATTTATTTATTGTATTCAAACAATGCATCGGTACTGGTTTTCTGTGGCTTCTAAAGAAAATTAACATGAATGCCATAGTAAGTGTTTAAAATAAAATTATATTCGGAAATAAAAATTTATCCTCTCACATCATGAGTCTAAATGTTCGCAGGGTGGTCTTCGTCACTGGCTGATATAGGAGAGATATGTCCTTGCCTGTTGTTGACTTCTGGTGAATGAACACAATTGGTGCTCCTCAGCTGACAGAACTGTCATTGCATTCTTGGTCTGAGATACCCTGGCCTTTCGATGTACATCTTTGTCTATGTTCAAATTTTTCCAAAAACCAACCACCTAGCAAAATCAAGTTTGCTTCATCTTAATTTGATTATACTTGCAAAGACTTACATTTTCAAGTAAATCTACACACAAGATGCTAAAAAATAATAACTGAATATAACTTTCTAAAAGAAACAGGATTTCTCTTCAAAAAATGCTTTATGAGCTTGTGATTATTACTGAATATAAAATAGAGGGCAAATATACACAACTCAGTCAACCATTGAAATTATGCATTTTGCATAATAACTGAGTTTGAAAAAGGCTCATGTTCTGATATTGAAGTGGCTTTTCTAACTCTCTCTTTATGCAATTTAACACAGGTGTAAATCAGTCTAAATGATGTCTCAAAAATCAGTCCCTTGATCCAGCTCCTTCCTTTTTGGTTTTTGTCTTTTTATCTTTAAAGATTGCTATTCAGATAATGTGTCTCTCCCCTGTATTCTGTGTGTGTGTGTGGGGGGGGTTGTATGTGTGTGTGTGTGATTCAAGACCATTTTAAGTGGAAGATACAGGTTGAAGAAACAACAGCAACAACAGCAAAAATGTTTATGTGGTCCCAAAGAGGAAGCCATATTTTTCTGTGTGACTGCAGCAGGCCTCACTTTTAACATTCTTTCCCACAATAACAATGACTCTATATTCTTTGTATTTCACAAGATCCTAGTTTCTCATGGTTTGCTCTAGAGGATAGGAACTCATGTGGCTTTGAATCATACGACAAGTTCACAGTGGAAGAGTGGTTCACCTGACCCTACTTTCAGTGTTCATACAGGAAAGAAAACAGGCAACATATGACACTCAGAGTTTCAGACAAAAATACAGCTCAGGTTAGTGTAGGGAGGCATTTACTTCAATATTTTTTTGGTATAAATTAGTTACAGAAACTTATGATTTATAGTAGTTAAATGTACAACAGTACCTCAACAGGGTTTAACATATTGGCAGGCAAAGAGTGATATAAGACAAAGTAAGAATAGACATTTTGCTCAAAACACAAAATGTATGGGATCACTTTTTAGAAGCAAATTTCAAGGTCTTCCATCATAATTCAGTTCAGATTTGAGAATAATCATACAATACCTAATTAATTGTAAATAGTTTTATCAGTCGTATATTAGTTACATTCTGGTGCTTTAATAAAATGCCTTTACAAGAGCAATACAGAATAGTTTATTTGGGCTCACAGTTAGCAGTACAAATCATCATAGTGTAAATGTCAAAGCATTAGGGTTTTGAAGCAGCTGGTCACTTTGAATCTGTAGTCAGGAAAGAGAGAAAAAAAATGAATGATTAGTCCAGTTTACTTTCTCTTTTTCATGCATTCTATGATCCCAACTCATAGGGGTGCCACCCACAGTGGGCAGATCTGCCCAAGTCACAGCACATAATCAAGACAGTCACTTCTCCAAAGTGATTCTGAAATTCATCACAAAGACAATTGAGATTAACCATCGCAATTCCCATAATGATTTTCAGCAGAGAGAAAGGCAGAGTTATCCTGGTGGTTAATTAAATAATAGATTAAGAAGGAATAGAAAGGAGTCTGTATCAGGGAGTGGCATGAATGTGTTTTATTTTAACTCTGTGATGATCATGAGAGTGTCCATTTACAAATCAGTTCATCTAGAGGTAGAGCAGAAGAAGAAGGAAGGTGGAGCCTTAAAGACCTCATTAACCAATCGCTAAAATAAAGTCAGAATTTTCACTCTATTGTTACATGTTGCACTACGGGAGGGTCAGATGATTACGGTATGTTTTAATTATGTATAATCAAGATGTAAAAATGGCTGTATATTTTGGGGAAACTGAAAATATTTTCTTATATTTTTCATCATGTAGACAGTGTATATTTTCACTTAGTCAGTGATACCGTTCCACCTTGATAGCCATTGATGTCTCCCATGTCACATCAATCTTCTTCTGCCATTGCCTGCTCTAGTTCCCTCTATCACACTTAAATATCCCACATGATTGATTACATTAACTCCTCTGACATAATTCAAGAAAATTTCTAACATACAATTAACAGCAGCATAAATTTTCTTTTTTAAACACACTTCACAATATCCATGTATTGAATCTACTTCTTTCAGGAATTTTGATGTTAAAAAATATCTAGGAATCAACTTTTCTGTCTGTACCTCTCAATTCTTGGGTCTCCAAAAATATTTGTTTTTGTTTTTCTTAGACAATATATTGACTCAATCTCAAGTATCTTTTTATTCCTTTACATTTTTATTAAATCTTATCCATCATTTCTGTATTGTTGAAGGAATTCTGTGTGATGACCCTTTAATTTATTTGATATATGTACTATTTTTTACTCAGAGTTATTTTAATTCCTCTGCATTCAATAATCTGTGATTATAAGCATTTTTTGACTCAGACTAAAAGAAAAGAAGTTTACTGGCCAGCTATCTGGAATGATTTTTGTACTTTCAAGCCAGTTCATTCTCTACCCATTATCTTTTTAATTTGATAAAATTTTTGTTGTCCTAGCCAGCTTCATCCTGAATGATGAACTGAATATAGTCACATGTCTCTCTTCTATCACCTAATTCTTATGTTCAGTGCTTCAGTTCCTGTCTTCAGTAAGGCACATAATTTCACATTTTTATGTTCCAAAATCCTAAAACCCATGCTCTGCAATATTCATGACAGATATAATACTCTGTGTGGTGTAATGTATTTTTTTATACATTATCCCCTCATTTAATACAATCCTTTGAATATTTTGAAATGTTTCTAGTAAGAGTTTTCAGATTACCTCATCATTCATGTTGACTTGTTTTTTAAATACAAATATAAATTTGTAACTTCTTTTTCATGTCTACATGCCCCTTTGTTTTAAGATTAGTAGTATATGTAGGTGACAATGAGTTATCACATTTCCTACATGTCTTTTACGTGCATTTCTCTGCTTTGCTTTAATAGTTAGAAAATGACTACATTATTTTATGATTTAGCTGAAGTACATGCACTTTCATATATTATAAAGAGAAGACCTAGAGGAATATAGTTCAATTGTGTGATGCATACTGAATGCTGATTGTTACACTCAGTGAGCCAAAAAACATGATAACACATGCACACTGTGTTGATTTGAATGAGAGTGTCCCCCTCATAGGCTTAAGTACTAGGGTTCAAGTCCCCTAGTATTTGTCCCCAGTTGGTGGATCTGTTTTGTAATATCTTAGAAAGGATGACCTTTCTGGAAGAAGCAAGACACTGGGATGGGATCTGAGCGTTCTTAAGACTTGTGGGACTCCCAGGAGCTCTCTGTTTCTTGTGCCTGCATCTGCTCTGGTCATATCAATGATGTCTCCCTGCAATGATGGACTGTACTCTCTCTGGAACCTTGAACTGTAAGCTAAATAAACTGTACTTCCTATGAGTTCCTTTGATCATGGTGTTTTATCACAGCTACAGAAAATTAACACACACACACACACACACACACACACACACACACAAGCATTCTTATAGAAGTGAAAACTGATAAAATCCAAAGGAGAGAGATAGGCATTTATATGAATAGCATACATGGACAATTCAGAGAAATTATCAACATAATTGTATTATCTGTAGAAGGAATAATGAGAGAATAGAGACAAATGCACAAGAGCTCTGTATTCTCACATCTAAAAGTTAATGGTTAATACAAAAGTAGTTTATTTATACAACAAAATTAAGAAATGAGTAAATATTCCAGTATATTGCTAATGACACAAATGTATGCATTTCTGTGTGTTTTTACTTATATATAATCACACACTGTTTTATTTTAGTTGAAATCTACAATGAAAAATAAAATTTTGTTTATGTGTAGATGTATTGATTTTTTTTGCTCTTTCAGTTAACATATATAGATATGTATGTTTAATTTGAAAAAGTTAAAATATTATGGAGAATCCATGGATTTATAAGAATGAAAATCAACAAAAGAAACTCTGACAATATCAAGAGAGAAATTTAAAATAAAAATATTTCCCAAGATTTTACAAGTGTGGTTAATTTCAAATGGATTTTTTAAATACATCTTGGTAGTTACATTTTAGGGTAGTGCCTCAGTTGTACACACCAGTTATCTTTTCTTGCTTCTGTTGTAGAAATCATGTTTACAAGGGTCCGTGCCATCTGCTGGCCATCATCTGCTGTGGAGAGAAGTAGACATCTTGGTCTTAACATTTGTTTAGAAAAACACCATTTGAGATACAAAAAAAAACAAGCCAATGGAAGAAAAAGGGTTCATGTAACTGCAAAACGTAGAAGAAAAAAGGAAAGAACACCCTAAAAATAAAAATAACCTCAAAAGCTATGACTTGATTTTCAATTAATTACTGGAAGGAAATTTCATGTTAGGAAAAACTACGTTTTGAGTGAGTATCAGAGAAAATGAATTAACAACCAGGGATTACTGGAGGAAAACTGGACTTCTGGACTTAGAAATATAGATTCTTCATGTTAATAAATCAATATGAACCCAGAGAAAATGGTTTAAGGCTATGCCATCTGACCAGTACTGCTTCTATCTTCAGTGATTATCATTAAGTTATGTGAAGCATAGTTAGGCTCACTAGATTACAAAATGAAAAGATGTTATTAAATGTGATTACCTGAAAACCGCATTATATATTTAAAAGAAATAGGTCAAAGTTTTTCTTTAATTTAAAAACTTTCAGTCATACAACACAGGGATATTTTTCAGGAAGGTTCTTCACATTCTTTCTACAAATATTATAAATCTAAATAAATGCTAGCAAAATAGCTAAAAGAAGAAATAATTTTGTGATTGAATATAATTGAGAATTCTTAGAGTTTACAGACTTGAAAGTTTATGAAATGTAATCTCAGAAATTACTTTTCACAGTATCAATTGTGATTTTCTATAAGGAAATCATATTAAGTGGTCAAAATATTTGAAGTATAAAATCTGTCTTTGTCAGTCAAGTGCTTCTTGGGATCAGTATTCCTTGATGTATGGTTTAAGGTTTCTGCAAATAGAAAAAATTATTTAAATTTGAATTTAAAGATGTCAAAGTAAGCATCATGATTAACAAATTAATCTGACAGCCAATTGTAAGTATTTCTATCTATTAATGAATAAATACTGATTATAATTTCATAGATGTTTAATATTCAAATGCTCATTTTAAAATGATAATTTTACATATATGTGATAGATAAGCACATATATACATATATGTGATCATTTGATATATGGCAAATACAGTTGTTAAAAGGAATATCTCTTTTCAATTAATGTAGTAGAGAAAAACAAAACCAGGCAAATTTTATATTGTAATATTTATACAGAAATATTTAAAATATGATAAAACAACATGTGTAATCTTTCCTTTCACTGAGAATAGTTTGGCTAAATGCTCTTTACATAATAATATTTGAGTTGTTCTATGAATAACCATTCAAATAATTATTTTAATCATTGCATTTAAAATAAAAGATTAGGTTTAAAAGGAATGATAGAGACTGTAATTGATCTTGGAGACATGAGGGGTTAAATGGACATGCTGTAAAATTTATCTCAGTGAGGAGAGTAAAATAGTTGATTCTAATATGTATATCTAATATATGTATGAATACAAGGAGAAAAATTGTTTTAGTTTCAAATCCTTCCAAAAATTACTTACTTGAAATTTATCTTGTGTTAAAATTATAAGCTCATTTCATTTTTATTAGCTTTTTTTATCTTAATAGAACATTTTGTTTAATTTGGAATTGTTATAGCCTGACACCCCACGGGTAAACAAGAAACCATGCACATTAATGTCTCTAAGATTTTGTGTTAGTCATAAAATTTTGGCAATCTAGATTCAATAGAAAACTTTTACATGTTTTGGAGAAAGAAAAACATACAAAAAATTGCCTATAAAATTATATGGTTCTAATTTTCTATGCTTTGGACATTTATAGCCTTTGTGTCTGTTGTCCTCTGCAGCATAGACCTTCCTTGATGAGAGCTGAGAGAAGCATTAGTATTCTCTCTAATCCTTGACCTAAATGAAAGAATGCATGAAATCTGGAGAAGGGATTGGAGGGTACTGACAGAGGAAGAGTATAAAGATGATTACGATGTTTTGAATGAAATACACAAAATTTAATAAAATATTTTTAAGTTATATGGCTATACCACTGCTTAAAATAAACTTCTGAACTTGACCTCTAGTGACATGAAAATTTAAATATTCCTAAAGTTTCAAATTCTTCTCTAAGCTAATATAATTAGCACCGCATTTCCCTTATGATGAGTTCTTCATCTGCTAGTTTAAAGTGTCTCTTAGGACTGCTAAACCCTTGTTATAGGAGCTGCCTTTAAACTCTTTTTATATTATGTGTGTATACATTTAAAGAAGTTTCTACAGAAGATTTCCATATGAAAAAAATTAAATGTTTTTACTGTTAGTTATCGCTCCTCTTATTCCCTCTTCTGAGCTACCCTCCTAGGAGTTGTTGAGCAGGAAGAGTCTAGGAAACCTCAAGCAATATTGACTGTTGCCCTTGCACAGGTTTACTTACCAGAAGTTGATGGTAAGACACTATTGCTGAAGACAATATTCATCCCAGTCATAAAATAAACAAGTAGAAATCAAGCCAGTACCAACTTTGAAGCTTCAGTTTTAATGGCTAGCTTTCATATTAGTAGAAGGTGCTATGAATGTTACTGGCAGAGAAAGATAATCATCATTCTTTCTGAGCTGCAAACTCTGCAAACTACATTACGACTGGCTTGACAAAATATGTCCACTGGTGAAATAGAGCATAAATTTTAAGGAATTAACCAACTGCTTTCTGATGGCATTTAAGAACCATTTAATACAATGGAATACCTGAAACTGTTATCAGGGTCAAGATCCTGTGGCTAGATAGTTCATACTAGTATTATTCTGCTAAATTAATATGGTATTAAATGAACTCACGGGTTATTGCTATATCTGTAGTTTAGTGCATCCCTCAGTACTCAACAGAAAAGTTTCTTCTTGAAACATACGGTAATTAATGCAGAGACCCACAACTGATCACAATTTAGAGAATAACTGACTGCAGAGTGCTCAATCCCAATTAGGACACCTATATCATCGCTCAGCTCCACCAAGTCTCAGAAATCACTGTAAAAGGAGGGGGACGAAGGGTAAAAAGACTAAAAGTACCAAAGGTGGTGAATGAATACAAAGAAACCACTTTGCTTGTACACCACAGGGCACTTGCTCATATAAATCAATAGTACTTGTGGCAGCATGCAAAATATCTGCGCAAACCCAACTCAGAAAAGGAAAAAAAAAAAAATCTTCTTGGTTAAAAGAGGTGGGAAAGAATTTCCAGCCATAGCTGAGAAACTATGGGCAATTGACAACTGTTGGGACCAGTATTCCTTTCTGATAGGTCTCCTGATAGATGGACAAGATTCAACGGGATAAATACACACCACAGAGCATTTTGGAAGCATAGGCTTAAAAAAACTGATACTAATAGAGGACACATGATCTTGGAGGTGGGATGTAGCAAGTTGTGAGTGTAAGATGGGTCTAAATATAATCAACATAGACTGTGTGAAATCTATGAACCAATAAAATTAATTTAAAGTGAACATTTCATCAATTTTATGTAGTTATTTTTATTCCATACTAAAACATAAGTATGTATATTGATTCAAATATTTATGGTGTGAATAAATTGTACCTGAGTGTTAACTACTTAAAATGATACCTGAGTATTAAATACCTTAAATGATAGTGCAATAAAACTATTCTGAATTGATATGTTATTCTGCATAAATTTGGAATATTACAGTGCAAGCAAAACACTCAGAATAATTCTACCTCTCTACCTCTCTATAACCTCCTACCTTTCTCTTTCTAGTCTATATAAAAGTTGATAAATTCATCCTCAAAACTATGAAAACAACATGATTCAACTTTCCTTCGTAAAAAAATAAAAACCGGAATAAACTCTGCATAGAAGGATGCTGCAAAATAACAAAACAACATCTGTTTAATAATAAAGGAAGCAAAGTCTATTTGTAATAGGATATATGCAAAAGTAGTCTAGGACACCCTGTGCTGCCTGACATTGTTGTAACTGACCAAGAAATTCAACTAAAAATAACATAATAAAACTTCTTCCTGTCGGGTTTACAACAAAACAAAATAGGAGGAGACACCTTAGCAGCTTGCATAGTGCTCTCTAGAGCGATGAGAGCATTTAGGAGAAGTGGTTTCCAGGTGAGTTCCAGCTCCATTCCTCCAAATCCAGTCTCTGAAGTGTGTTCTGTCTGCATCAATAGAGTCTTAATTTCAAGTTGTGGGAGGCAGCAGACAGCTGTGACAATAGAATCAATAGTTACTTTTGGTAATCTCTTGGACCACCTCAGCCAACAACTCAACAAAGGAAGGTTTCTGCTGTCTTGCACTGTTTCTTGTAATGCAGACTTCAGCTATGTCCTTGGGCTGGTAGGGATATTGTATGTGGAATTTGTCAGTAGGTTGTTAGATTAATATGATTGCCTATGGTGTTTTAAGGAGGCTAGATGTTATTCTCTCATATTCTCTCTCTCTGCCTCTCTCTCTCTCCCTCTCTCTCTCTCTCTCTCCCTATGTAATCCCCATCCATATTTTCCCCATTTAAGGTGCACCCATTTCCCCATTTCTCCCTTGATAATAACAGTCTCCTAAGGCCCCACCTGTGTTGAGCTCCATCTTTCCCCTTTTCCCTATGGTTCCTTTTATAACCCTCCCTCTCCCCTCCAATTTAAATACCTCCATTTTATCTATTTCTCCCATAAGAACAACTATAACCTAATATTCTCTCTCAGGTTCCTTCTTTCTCTTTATCACCCTGTATATTTTCCATTTTCATTTTGTCTGGAGTTACATCAGGATAAATTACCTATAAGTAATTGATGCTAGGACCCACAAATGAGAGGGAGCATATGTCAATTGTTTTTCTGATTCTGTTTTCTTTCACTTAGACAGTTCCTAGTTCCATTGGTTTACCACTCAAATCCATGATATATATACATATATATATGTATATATATATATATACACACATATATACATATATTTACCACTGAGTAGAATTCCATTGTGTATATGTACCACAATTTCATTATCTGCTTGCCAGCTGAGGAATACTTAGGTTGCTTCCATTCCTTAGCTCTTATGAAAAGAGGAGCAAGAAACATGGATGTACACGCAGTTCTGACATACAGTGAGTCCTTTGGGTATGTGGCAAGGACTGGTATAACCAGGTCAAATGGAAAGTTCACTTTTAGTTTTTTTAAGGGTTCTCCACACTGCTTTCCATAGAGGTTGCATTAGTTTACAATCCCACCAGCAGTGAGTGAGTATTCCACTTTACCCAAACCCTCTCCAGCATTCGGTAAAATTTGTTTTGTTTTCTTGATTTAGCCAGTCTGACTGGGAAATGAAATTTTAAAGCTGTTTTACTTTTCATTTCTGTAATTATTATAAATGTTGAATAAGATGTTTCTTAGCCATCTTTATTTCCTCATTTGAAAACTCTCTGCTCAGATCCTTAGCCCATCTTTTAACTAAATGATTTGCTTTCCTGATTCTTTGTTTTTGAGTTCTTAATATATTCTGGATATTAAATCTCTTTCACATGTGTCACAGGAGATTTTCTCCAGATGTGTTGGTTGTTTCTTGGACTGTGCAGAAGCTTTACAGTTTAATACAATCTCATTTATTGATTGTTTAACATAATCTGTAAGCAACCGACATTCCATTTAGAAAGTCCTTTCCTATACCTTGTAGGTTACTATCAATGTTTTCTTCTAAGAATTTCAGAGTTCCAGTTTTCACATTGACGTCTTTGATGCATTTTGAGTTTGATGTTTGGGCAAAGTGAAAGATTTCTTCTACCTGCTGTTATGTAGGTTTACCAGCACCATTTGCTGAGGATGCTGTTTTTCCTGTAGTGAGTGTTCTTGGAAGGTTTTTCAACTATCAAATGACTCGGATTGCATATACTCATTTTTCTGGCTTCAATTATGTTCCACTAGTCTTTGAGCCTATTTTTGTGTTAGTACCATTCTGTTTTATGACTATAACTCTTTAATATGGTTTTAAATCTGGTATAGTAATCTCCCCTGTATTGTTCTTTGTAATCATCATTGTTTTGCATATCCGGGGTTTTCTGTGCAAGCATGTGAATGTTAGGATGTGTTCTTTTAATTCTGTGAAGAATGTCGTGTGGATTTGAATTGCAATTCAATTGAATCTGTACATTTCCTTTGCAGGGATGGTGTTTTTCACAATATTAATTCTTGCTAAACATGAACATGGGAGTTCCTTCCATGTTCTAGTGTCCTCCTCAATCTGTTTCTTAAAAGATTTAGAATTTTTATTGTAAAGATATTTAATGTCCTCGGTAAGGTTTATTCTGAGTTGTTGTTTTAGGCTATTATGGATTGTACGGTTTCCCTGTACTTTTCCACCAAATTCTTGTTATTAGTACCTCAGAGTTTTCTGGTGGAATTTGGAGCATCTCTTAAATACGTATTATGTCATCAGCCAAAAGGGATAATTTTGTCTCTTCTTTTCCAATGAGTACTTCAATTTCCTTCTCATTTCTTATTGTTCTAGCAAGAATTCCAGTCACTATATTAAAAAGGACTGCAGGTAGGGACAATCTTGTCTGACTCCTGATTTTAAAGGGAGTGCTCACTGTTTTTTCTTCATTTAGAATGATGTTGGCTATGGGGTTTGGAATGTAGCTTTAATTATCTTGAGGTGTGTTCCCTCCAGTCCAACTCTAGGATTTTTTAACTTAAATGCAAACTGAGTTTTGTCAAAGGCCTTTTCTGTATCTATTCAAATAACATTTTTTTTTGTCTTTGAGCCAATTTAAGTTCTCTATGACATTTATTGACTTAAATATATTCAGCCACCCCTGTATCTCTGGAATAATGTCGACTTGATCATTTTGGATTTTTGTGTGTGGGTGTCTATATGGGGGTTGCCAATGTTTTGCTGGGAATTTTTGCATTCTTTAGGGATATGGGTCTTATGTTTATCTTATTGATTGGGGCTTTAACTAATTTTGGTATTATAATAATCCTGACTTCATTGAATGTGTTTTGGAGTTCTCCCTTTGTTACTATCTTTTTGAATAACTAAAGTAGTATTGGTTGTAGATCCTCCTTGAATGTCTGGCAGAATTCTGCTGTTAGTTCATCTGTACTTGGGCATACCTGGGCATACCTGAGCTTTTTTTTTTTTTTTTGGTATTACTGTTTCCTTATATGTTATAGGTCTGTGTAAACTGTCTATCTCTTCTTGGTTTAGTTTTTGTCCTTCCTATAATTTTAGATATACATCTGTTTCTTTAACCTTTTCAAACTTAATAGTGTACATATTTTTAATGTGCTCCTTTTCTCCAAAATACAATGTTTTGGATCTTTTTGTTGTCTGTTTTGATGTATCATCTTTTATCTCTGATTTTGTTGATTTAGAGTTCCTCTTTGTTTCTTTTGATCCACTGGGCTAAGTGTCTATCTTGTTTATCTTTTCAAAGAACCAGCTCTTGAATTCATTGATTCTTTGTTTCTTTTTCATTAATTTCTGCTCTGATTTTTATTATTTATTCTTGTCTGTGATTCTGTGCTTCATTTGTTGTTGGCTTTCAAGATTTTTGAGATGCAATAATAAGTCATTTATTTGTGCTCTTTCTGATTTTTAAATGTAGGCACTTAGAGCTACAAACTTGTAGGACTGCTTCTGATGTGTCCCAGATGTTATGCTGTATTTTGCTGTCCTTTTCTTTTAATTCCACGATTACTTTTATTTATTTCTTAATTTCTCTTTTGACCAATTAATCATTCAGTACTGTGTAATTTAATCTCTATGAGTTTGTGTAGTTACTAGAGCTTCTTCTGGTGTTGATTTTAAGTTTTATTGTATGGTGGTCTGATAAAATGCATGGGATTATTTCAGTTTTGTGTGTTTTTTTGTTTTTGTTTTTGCTTTTTTTGCATTTGTTGAGGTTTGTTTCATGCTCTAGTACGTGGTCAGTTTGGGAGAAAGTTCCATAGTATGCTAAAGATAATGCATATTCTTTGGTGTGTGGAATATCTTGTAGATGCCTTTTATCTCCAGTATTGCTTAATGTCTCTGTTTATTCACTTTCGTGTTGACCAGTCTAATGGAGTGTGAGGTTGTGAAATCCCCTACTAGCAGTCCATTGAGAAAATCTGCGGTAATTCTGATGGATTTTCATTTATATGTGGCTTATTTTTCTTTTGCAACTCT
Organism: Eospalax fontanierii; assembly: GCA_035773235.1. Taxonomy (NCBI): domain Eukaryota; kingdom Metazoa; phylum Chordata; class Mammalia; order Rodentia; family Spalacidae; genus Eospalax; species Eospalax fontanierii. Next base: position 90,508,335 of record CM069524.1, read on the forward strand.
AAGTATTCTCTCTTTGCTCTGTATGCCTAGTGTTTTTACCGTAATATACCTTGGGGGTTTCTTTTCTGGCTCTGTCTATTTGGTGTTCTATGTGCTTCGTGTATTTGTATGGGAATGTCTTTCCTTAACTCAGAGAAATTTTCTTCTACAATTCTGTTGAAGATATATTCAGCAACATTATCTTGAGATTTTTCCCCTTCCTTTATGCTTATGATGCATAAATTTGGTCTTTTCATGGTGTCTCACATTTCCTGCATATTCCAATCCTGTAATTTTTGTTAAATTTTTCTTAGCTTTTTTGCTTCAGGGCTCCTGAAGTTTTGATATTCTGTTTCCCTTTTCATTCATTCTATTGTTGAGGCTTTTTGCTGTTGCTTTAAATTGGCTTATTGAATATTTCACTTATTTCTTCATTTTCGCCTGAGTTTTCATAAATACTTCTCTCTTTTGTGAATTCAGGAAGAAGTTTATTCTTAGCTGCTTTTAGTTCTTTGATTTGCTTTTTACTTGATTTGTGTGTGTTTTTTTTTAATTCATTGAATTCTTAGATCATGTTTATGACTTTTTTTTTAAAAAACTGTGTCCTGTGTTATCTTTATGGGGTTCTCATTGTAGAACTCTTCTATAGGAAAGGTGATGTTTGTTGGGGATATATTTTTTGTTAGTTTTGTTAGTTTTTCCTTGTGATATTGGCATGCGGACTTCTGTTATTTTTAATTATGATGTGAGAATGATTCTGTTTGTATATTGATGGCATTTTGTTTTTTCCTTATAGGGTACGAAAAACTGATTGGTCGAGTTTTCATGTTCTCTCTTTTGATTTAATTTTCCTTGGGACTGGATGACTTTTGTACAGCTGCTCAGGGATTCCCACAGAGTTACAAATCAGGAAAGATTGGATCCTTTCAGTCTCTCTCTTAAGCTCTGGGCTCTTCTAGCCAGCAGGCACAGCAGAATTTCAGAAGATTGCTAGGCAGAAGCTAAATTCAGATGGGTCCCTACTAAAGGGTCTTTCAGTAGTGAGAGGGACTTCAAATTGTTCCAACATAAGGGGGATGGACATGGTTCAATTTGGAGAGCTCACAACCAGGCAGAGCTAAGAGGGTCGTCCAGAGATCTGGGGAGCTAAGAGCAAAAGTGGGCCTGTACCCAAGGCTAGAATGTGAACAGAATGTGGGGTGGGGGATATTGGAGGTGCTGTCGCAGTATGGGAGTGGAGATGCACTTAACAGTATTAAATTTACAAGGGAAGAAAACTGATGTCCTCATCCGAGGCAAGTTGGGAATGGGGACTGCCAGGATGTAAGGCTGGTCTTGGAAATGCAAAGCCAAGTTGTTGGTAGGGCCACCCTTTGAAGGCTCTAACAAACTAGTCTGAAAAATTGAGCTTCTCTGAGAACAGAGGATCAGGATACAGTGAGCAGGTCTCAAATAAGAGGGTAGTCCAGACATATGAGGACTAATAGAAATTTTAATTTTCAAAATTAAATATTTTGAATATTAAGCTCCAAGTGACAATACCTGCTACAACCAGTAATCAGTTTGGGAAAACTTAGCTATTACCAGCATTCAATGCAGAAAGAGAAAGCAATGGACCGTGTACAATAAACAATAAACTGATCATTTTGCTTATTATCTTAAGAAATTGATTTCATAATAATTTTAAAGCACTGACTTAATATTCAATAATATATTTAGAATTTTTATCACCATTAAGTTCAACGTTATTAATTTCACTTTCTATATACTGTGGAATTGAATTTCAGTGGAAGAGCATATGTTCAGAGGTCTAAGGACAAAAACAATCAGTTATAATTCAATATTAAACTATTTTAAAAGAAGCACTCATAGGTACAGCTTAATTTCAGAGAATTATTAAATTTTAGAGAAAAAAATTTATAATAGGCAAAATGAGTCAAAAACACAAATGCAGATCAAACAACTAATTTGATCTGATGTGATTTCTTTTTTCAAATATTAAAGGGAAGTAAACATATTTATATGTTACTTAATTTTAATTTGGTATTTATAGGTCACATATTTTGGCAATTTCATACATGTATATAAGACATTTTGCTTATCTACTCCCCAAACTCTCTTATTTCCCTCCATCCTGCTCAAGGCTCTCTCATTCACTACCAGTCCCTTTCTTGATGCATGGACTTTACATTATTTTTGTGACCTATTGAAACTAAATATTTCATGCATTAGGAACTCACCTGTGGAGTTCTAGGGCTCAGCAGTGGCCAACCAGTTGAAGAGACTGTTTCTAATGACTGCTTTTCCCCTGGAGTCTGTGCTTTGTTTGTGAATGCTCACTTAACACAGATTTGTATACTGTTTTTCTGTCTTGTTTGTTTTGCTATAGTTTCTTTCATAATCTAGGTTGATATGTGGTTTTTCTGTTCATGTTGCAAAATCATAACCACAAAGTCTATGCATCAAATAACTAACTCTCTTCCTCATTTGAGTAACAAAAAAAGTTTGCTTTATTAATTATCCTTTTTAAAAATTTATGATTAATTAATTTATTATTTTATGTGTATGAGTGTCATGTATGTACATCCCCATCATTCTGTCCTTGGAGGAACAGAACCTGTCTCAAAATCAAACTAAACCAAACCAATTGAAAACAAAAGAAAACAAAACAATCCCTGCCACCAAATGAACAAAACAAAACAAAACAAATAACAAGACTTCTTCCTGCTCTTCCAGACAATCTCAGTTTGGTTTTCAGGATCTAATTCAGGTGGTTGACAGATAACTGTAACTCAAGTTCCAGAGGATCCAGTGCCCTTTTCTGGTCTTCATGGGCATATATGCACAGCATACATTCACAAAGACACACATATGTATGCACACAAAATAATAATAATAACAAAACTAAGCAAATACTATCCTAAACAATTGTGCATTTTTATGCAAACATTTGCGTTTACTCCCTTACAATCTATTTGAATCACTTCCTTCTGTTACCAAAAGAGGTAACAGTGACTTGCTGTTTTAAAGAAATTTACAAAACTTAAATTCAAAGCATATGAGAATCAGGTCACCCACACACTGCCACACTAACCTTCTTTAGAAGCTGTTAGATATGCTCATTGCAGCACAGTGAGTGCATGGTGCAGTCCTTGCTGCATTGCTTGCTTTCTTTTGCTGTTGATTGCTGTTCTACTTGTTTATTTTGATTGCCTGTATCCATTTAAATGTATTTATTCACTAAAGAAATACAATTCATCACCAAGCAAATAAAACTTAATAATTCATCATGCATTTTGAAACTTGTAATGTGTTGTAGAAATCTATATTCAGTATATAAGTTCCCATTCCTATAAATAAATGTTTTAAATCCATAATTTTAATTCATTAACGTTTTTTGAATTTTTATTGTATTTTTAAGTATCTGAGAGTAAATGAATTATTTTAATTCATGATTTATTCATTCATGTATCAAACTTCTTTATGAATAATTTAGTATGTATGAATGTACTATAGGATGAAAATTTTAATACAGTCTTGATATTCAGCATTTAATGGTAAGAGTCTCCTCATTAAATTAATTTCCAACTCTTTTGTATTCTGTTCACATACAATTAATTTGTTAAAATAATGTAAATTTCTTAGTGCTTTTGTTCACTAATCTTTAACACATATTCTTTTATCCACAAAAAAAAAAATCCCAAAACAAACAAGAAAAACTAGAGCTCCTCCATTTAATCATAACACGGAGAATGTCCTGGGATGTCTTGGTCTTTCACATGCTACTTTTTACATCTTATTACCTTCTAAAAGCTGATACTGGTGTTCAGTATATATATTTTGTGCTTCTGTTGCCATGAAACAAATTACTCAACCCCCATGACTGCTCTGGCAGCTTCCCACAAAATACCCAAGGTACTTTCTTGGGTTTTATTGATATAAATTTATTCAGAAATAATGTTCATCTGTTGAGCAAATGCTGTGGTTTAATTAGAGAGTTGTTAAATCTCCATACTTCAGATCTCCTATAATTTAGTATATCACCAGAGACATTGACACTAGGATATAACCAGCAAAATTATTTTCAATAGCAGATGGCTGCATGCTTCAACATAGCTCAGATTCTCTTAGTACTAAAGCATTCAGGATTCAATAATAATTCAATACAACAAAGTAGAATTCAAACCTACTTTTCATCTTAATCTCTCAAAATATGTGTCACTGTAAATAATGTAAAAAAGGTATTAATCTTTGTGGCTGTCTTGTAGTTGTATTTTAAAATAATTACAATAGTTACATGCATGAACAGATTTGTTGAAATTCTTTCAAATTTCAATATTTTATATTTCTCAGAACTCAAGCTGTCTAATTAAAATCATGTATATTTTAACTATGAAAACTACCGATAACTATATATTGGCTACAAAACTCAAAAAAATTCAACATACCAATTAACATACTTATGAAACATGAATCATGTCATGCATTTGCATTAGTTTACTTTAAAAATTGGAGTAGCTTGAACATTCATGAGTAAATCATATATAGTACATAATTATTTATAAGGAGCAATTTTGATTGTTGGCTATTTGTTTTAGTTTAGCTTTTGAGACAGAATCACAATATAAAGTCAGGCAGACCTCAGACACACAATTCTCCTACCTCCACCCCAGAGTATGGGAATAAAACACATCCCCCACAACATTTCTATACAGTATAAGCAGAATAGACATTATTATGACTCACACACATACCACTTTTTTCAGAGCAAATAATAATAAAAAGACTAATCAGTCATGTGAGAAATCTACCTTCAAAGTTCCTGGGGATTTCCAAGTTGCCCTCTGTGTATCTGTGATATGGGCATTCTCAGCAGTGATCACACACAAAAAAAAATGTCTTATTCTGTTGCCATTGGCTAATATCACATTTAAAATACCTTAATTTAATTTTAAAAAATTTACAGTTCACAAAACTGATCTCTATGCTTGAAGCCAACATGCATTAAAAGCAGAGTTCCAGATCAGCTAAGGCTACCTAATGACCCTAAATCAATGCAACAACAACAAAAATGTATTTTATTTATTTGAGAAAAAATAATAGCCTGATTGAAATAGAAATGTTAGAAAGTTCATTTTTTTTTTTGAGAGAGGGAATCACTGGAGCTCACTACAAAGACCTGTGTCTAAGCAATCCCAGTCATTCTCCACTCATGTGTGCAACTGCAGTCAAGTACAGCAAACACTGTTTTGCTGTAGACGGCTGCATCCCCTTACTGTCTCTCTGCCACCTCTTCCTCTATGGCTCCTGAGCACTGGTGGTAGAGCTGTGATAAAATGTCCCATTTAGAGCTGAGCACTGTACAGTGGTTGCACATTGACTGGTTATTGATGACTGTATAAATCTACACCTACTCAGAAAGAAGGTCTTTAATGCAGCTAGAGAGCTATACTAATACATTTATACAAAGATGGGAATTCAGACGAGATTCCATTGCTGTCTGTGGGACCTGGTCCTATTGCGTAAAGTCATTGTGCAGACAGTGTGACCCTGGAGACTCTGAAGGGACAGCAATTGTCCTGGCCTGCTATGCCTGAAGCTATAACCTAGGTCCCAGGAAGCCACTGCAGGTACGAAATCCCCATTCCTCAGCAGTTGCTTAATCTTCTTTTCCCCCACAAAGATCACCCAAGACCAAAGGCAGGTTTTTGGGTTTCATTTTCTCATTACTTAATTCCAAATCAGACTTAGAACCTGCCCGCCCCTAGAAAATACTACCTTTAACTTTCCGTTTAGCAAAATTATGATATTAGCTTGTCCTCTACATCCTACGATTTAGCCTGCCATGAGAGTTTGACCAAACTAACAGTAGTAGTCATAGTACACATTTTATTGAGTGGATTTTAAATTCAGTCACAAAGTGGATGGTTATATCCCTAACATACGTGTCAATATTTCATCCATAGCAAAAAGAAGAATTGGAGTAGCTTAAAATTTTGTGAATAAATCATATATGTACATTATTTACTGGGAGTAAATAAACTATACATTTATGGTTTTTGTTTATGTTTTGGTTTTTGAGACGAGATCACACTACAAAATCCAGGCAGACCTCAGTCTCACAATCAACCGCAGAGTTCTGGAATTACAGTCATCCCCCACAAGATTTGAATAACAGAATACGGTTATAAATTTCAATGGGCAGTGGAAAGGACAGAGAAGGGAATATGGAGAAGGAAAACCAACTCTAAAGTCCTTTTAAAATATCATTTGGAAACTCTCTATGGAAAATTCCTTCTGTAGAAGCTTCCTAAAATAAATACATTACACAAATATAAAGATATTTAAGAGAAAATACCATATAACAGGAGATAATGCCTCTGCCGGGCTCCACTGACTATTAAATACAAAAACCCTTTGCTAGGTATAATACACCTACCTCTTTTAAATTTTTTAGTTAATGGTATCTCATATACTACCCAAATATTACAAGCTATTGGTACTGAAGACCCCACCCATCTGATTTAGAGGACATGAAGCAATCAAGTTGGTAGAAAGTTCGAAGCTCCATTGATACTGGATAGCTTGCATAGTGCTGGAAGGGTCTATGCATGCAAGAATCAGCGAAAAATCATTGCCATTCTTTCCCACCTGTGAAAACTGGAGCCTTTATGAGAAGTTATATTATAATTTGAATTTTTAAAAATTTATGTGATTCTTTCATGTCTATTTTTTTGGACCAAGAGGGCTTAAAATTTGAATTAGGGCCTTTTTTGTTTCCACAAAAGAACAATCACAGAAATCACACACTGCAATTTCATTAAATTTGCAGATTAGAGTATTAAGGTAACGTTGACATGTTCTTCACATCCATGAACATTGAACAACAGATATTGTCTTCTTTAACAAGTCTTCAGAAATTTCATCAATTTTTTAAGAAAATTATTCAGTGCAGTCTTTTTTTTAATAATTTATTCTTGTCTTATATTTTTGATGATGCTATAAAAGAAAATAATTATTTTTCAGAGTACATATTGTAAGCGTGTAGAAAATCAACTGAAATTTATATCCCTTCTGTATTAACTGACTTTACTGAATCCGTTTATTATTTCTAACAGTTTTATTGTGATTGAGGTTTTCTCCCAAAGAATTGGGCATAGAATATATGATCACATATATTAATATTAATATTAATCAAATCCATAACAAATTGTTCACTCTTACTTGTTAGAATGGCTATAATCACAATGTCAAAAGATGCTAATATACTGAAAGGCTGTGGTAGAAGGGAACTCCTACAAACTGTTGTTGGGATTGGTATAAAGTTCTACAAGATAATAAAATCAGGACAAATATAGGTTCCATCAATCTCCATTCTGAGAGAAATGCAAAGGGAATATAAACACTTCTGAACTGGTAGCTAAACATCTGTCTCTATTGCAGCATTCTTTGCAATATCCAGAATATGGAAATGAAAAATCTGATATTGAAAAATGGAATACAGCAAGTTTTTGTATGTTTGCATAAGCTTATCATACATGCACACAATGGAATGTGATTCAACCTTCAATAGGATTCCATTGTTACTAATTATGATTTGAATGTCCCTGGGGAAAATTATTTTAATGGAATTAATCCAGAGAATAGATAATTATATGCACTCCAAATTTCACAATATTGAACTCATAGGCTAGCACAGAACTGTGGCTATGTGAGATTGGATGTGGAGACATGAGATACTGAACAAGAAAATAAACCTTCAACCTGATGTAAGTTTTGGAAATTTACACTCACCATCATTGCTACATGATTATTTGTGCAAATCTGCTAAAACAGTGATCTTATGTTTCTGAGTACATACATAAAAATGGTATCTATGTGAAGTGATGGATATGTTCATTAAATTGATTGTGATAATCATTTCCCAGGCATAATACATAAAACTATTACTTAAATATCCTGAACATATAAAATTTGTGTTGATTACAACTCAAAACTGCTGTAAACATAGTGAACCTTCTTGTTTTCTTTGATATACACACACATATATATATCATATATATTATATACATATTATATATATACATGCAAGGAAGCTATAATTTTTCAATTATCTTTCAAACATTTTATGTTAACAAAAGAAGTATATTGAAATTTAAGTTTGATAATCATAAACAGACATGTTGATACTTTTTTTGTTTTGTTTTGTTTTGTTTTTGCTTAATCTGTGGTGTCAAACTAACAAAATTGCAACAAGAATACTTTTAAAACTATTTTATTCATTATTTTTAATTTGTGGGTATGAGTTTACTGTCTGCATGTATTTATGTGCATTTATATCATGCAATGTCTGCGGAGGTCAGAAAAAGATGTTAGATTCCCCTGGAAATGGTGTTACAGATGGTTGTTAGCCACCATGTGGGTGCTGCGAATTAAACACAGACCCTTTGCAAGAGAAGCCAGGTCTCTTAATTGCTGACCAATCTTTCCAGCCTCCAATAAGAACACTTTAATGGATGCAGACACAGTTTAAGATTTATTTTTCCCAATGGGAGTCTATATTGCTCAAAAATCATTCTTATTAAGTATCCTTTTTTAAAAAGTGTTTTTACTTATTCCAAACTTCCCTCCAATATATTTTGATCACACTCACACTTCCTCCTTCTTACCAATTTCTACCCTTTTGATTTAATGTAATTCATTATTATCAGTTCTTTGCTTTATTATTGTTGGTTATTCTGTTTTCTGAAGTACCGTCAAATCTAATCTAAGCTTCCCAAAGCACCTCAGTGTGGGTCCATCCCCTGGATTCTGGTCAATCTACCAAGTGTCACACCATTAAAGAAAACTGATTCTTCCTCTACTAACCTCATTACTTGGCAATGAATCCTCAACAAAGACTGTGGCTTCCTATCACTCCACCCACCCATACTTAGCACCTTGGTGCTTTTGGGTGACACAGCTCTTGTGCATGCTATTATAGTCCTATGAGTCATTACATGAAGCTGCCTATGGTGCCCGGACAACACATTTTCCTTTTATTCACCTACTATCTCTGGCTCTTACCACCTTTCATTCCCCTCTTCTTGCAATGTTCCTGACCCTTTGAAAGAGATGGTGTGATATAGGTATTCCAATTACAGATGAGCACTCTTCTGTCTCATAGTCTCTGAAACTTGACCATTTGATGATGTTAATTTGATGTGTTAATTTCTATTTTCGTCAAAAAGAGCTTTCTCTGCTGAGAGGTGAAAGATGCACTAATCTATGGAGATACGTCTTTGGGAACCTATTTTAAAGTATGTCTATTTAGAAGAATGACTGTAGTGGGTTCTTCTCTATGGCCTGTGACCTATGTAACCACAGGACTTTGGTTCTGATAACAGCATCAGGTATGAACTCCCTATTGTGACATAGTCCTTAAATTCCATTAGAAAATGGTTGGTCCTCCCATCGAATTCCTATCACTACTGCACCATATTTTGGTAAGTCAAGTGTTAGTGTTCTTCACATGGTACACAACTGGGTGACATGCAAAGAAGCATTCATTTTATGAAAGCTATCCAGCACAGATGTAGTATCAATGTCTATACCATCTTGATGTTTCCTTGTTTGTCCTGTGACTCAGTTACGTACCATCTTTAGCAATAGTGTTTCTGTTGTTGTTACCAGCTGCAAGATGAAAATTATATTTCAAATAAAAGCTTCATTGATAATGATGCTGTTTACATTCTATCACATTCAGTTTTCCTTTTCTTTTAGCAATAGGCTCTTACCATCAACTTGTCATGGGGTAGCAGGGGTAATGGCAATGGACAGCATTGCTTGAGGATCTACGCCTCCTCACTGGTCAAGAATTCCAAAAGAGGGAGTTTTCTAAGTTATTATTTTTATATCCTTAGATTACTGCATCTTCCGACCTTCGACAGAGAAGTTTCTGTGCATACTAAATGGAAATTAATACAGAGATCAAACACCAGTAAGTGTGCAGAGACTCTGTGTTGCTCATGGCAGAACTCTGAAAACATTCAAAGAAAATTTAATACTAATACTCCTCAATTCATTCTATAACATAGAAAAGAATAGATACTTCTGATGCTTTCTACTAGGGCAGTTTTACATTGTTACCCAAACCAGTTAAACACCCAACAATAACAGAAAAAAGAAAATTGAAGGCAAATCTCTTTAATTAATGTAAAAATTTGATTGGTAAAAAAATAACCAATCAAATACTAGCAAACTGAATGTAAAAATACATAAAAAGATTACTTACTATGATCAAGTCAACTTAATCCCAGAGATGGTTCAACGTACATAAATTAATTAATGAAATCCATAAGAAAAATCACTTGATCCATTAGATACAGAAAAGGCCATTGGAAATATCAAACATCTATTCATGAAAAAAGCCACAGAAAATCTGGGAAAGCAGGGAACATATCTCAAAAAAAGTAAAATATAATAAAAGCACTATAAAACAAGCTCACAGTTAACATCATACAAATTGTCGAACAATTCTAATCATTCCCAATTAGATAAGGAAAAAACAAGGGTGTATACTCTCTCCATTACTGTTCAATATTATATTGCAAGTCCTATATAGAGCAATAATACAAATGAAGGAAAGAAAGGGAATACAAATTACAAAGGAAGAAGTCAAATTATCCTTGTTGGCAGAGGATATAATTCTATGTATGAAGAACCCAAAAGACTCAAGCAGAAAACTACTAGAGCTGATAAACACATTCAGTAAAGTAGAAATAAATAAAATAAATAATTATCCTTCTTATATAGGATAAAAAAAAATCATACAGAGAAAGAAATGTGAGAAATTATCCCATTCAGAATATCCTGAAAACACGAAATATCTTGGGATAAATCTAGATAAGAAGTGAAACAATTGCATAATAAAAACTTGAGACATTAAAAAAAATTGAAGATGATACAAAAATATGGAAAGACTTCCATGATCATAAATCAGCAGGAATAATATTGTGAAAATGACATCCTGTCAAAAGCAATATACAGATTCAATGAAAACGTGATTTAAATTCTTACACGGTTCATCATAGAACTTTTTAAAATCTCAAATACCATTTAGAAATAAAAACAAAAAAACCTGAGACTATCCAAAATGATTCAGAAAATTAAAATAATTCCGGAGTCATCACTGTCCCTGGCTTAAAATTAAACTACAGATCCATAGTGATAAAAAATAGTATTATGGTGGCCTAAAATGGACACATTCATCAATGAAACAGTGTTGAGAACCCATGTATATGTTCATGAACTTACAGCCACGTGAGTTTTAATAAAGAGCCCTTGAACACTCACTGGACTAAGAAAAGTATGTTCGTAAATGGTGATGATGAAATTGGATAGGTACACCGATGTCGAGCAGCAATCTCAGCCTTCTCTGGGTGGCTGTCCTTCCCCCCCCCCCCCAGTCTCTTTGGCTTTGGCACTCTCTTTGCCTCTGTGTTGGGACTATCCTGGAGGCACCAGAGGTTTCTGTCATTTGTAGATTTTTAGACATGGGAAGACTGCATCTCTAGAATTCACCTCCCACTTGTCTTGATGGCCAGCTATGGTCTTGACTCCATAGGCGGTTCTGTGTATCTAGACTTAGATGTTGGTCCTTTTCCAATTTCAGCAACCAAGTTGTTTATTGTTAATCATTCTGTTATTATTCTACATTTCCAGGGTCCATTCACCTATACCTTACAGAAAACGCAAACTTATCTATAAATATAAGAATCTCTTTTTAACACATAGTAAGTAATTATATTTGTCTAAGGATGTAAGAGACTTGGCGTTTTCTCTAAGACCTATGACGTCCCCAGCAATGTGACTTTGGCTGTGTTTACCATACCACACATGAATTCCCTCCTATGGAGTAGGCTTAAAGTTTAATTAGGTAGCTGAAAAGTGCTTCTACTGCCCATTGTAGTGTGGTGTGCTGGTCAGGGCAAATGCAAACCTGAGCAGATAAAATTCAAGCATAAAACTATGGAAATGAGAAGCAGATCCCAATCATAGCCAAAAAAACTATTGGGCAGCTGGTTACTGCTCGCATGGAAAGAACTGATCTCCTTTAAGACAGTGACTCTAGATAAACTGACTAGACGTCAGTGGATGAACTTGCACTGAGGGACATCTGGGGGCACTAACTTGACTAAATATATTTTAACATAAATGATAGAATACATGGAATCCAAAGGAGGGAGTATGTGGTGGAGGGGTATAAAGATGATTAAAATCTTGTATATGAAATACACAAAAATTAAATAAAATATACAATAATATAAAGCATATGAGTTTTAAAAAAACAAAAGAAAATTATTAAAAATGTGCTTTAATAACTAAACTGTTAAAACTTAAACTAAAATTATGAAATTGTAATATAGATTGTAAATTCACAATTCTACGTGTTTACTATAAATTTTGAATATTAGTTAATGACAAAACTGCACTATCAAGCTTTACCGATATTGTAGATTTCAGTAAAATGAGTTTGTCATCAATCCCTCTTCCAAATTCTTCAACGTATACAACATTATCAATGTATTTATGTTATTTTTATAAAAGTAATGCCAATTTTAAAGAAAGAGAAAAAGAACTTATTCTCTAAACTGATTAATGAATTAATAGTACAATTAACAGTACAGAACTGTATTGTAAAAATCTTTTTACTGATATGATTTTATAATAGCTTTTATTGTTTTTGAAATTTTCTAAAAAAAAAATAGAAAATCAAAGAAAGCTAAGAAACTGAACAAAAAAACCCAAATAATCAAAAAATAACAACATTAAAAAAACAATAAACCCATTTAAATATTGGGGCAATGAACTAAACAGAGAGCTCTGAAACAATAAAACACAAATAGCTAATAAATACTTTGAAAATGTCCAACATTTTTAGCCATCAGGGAACTAACTGAAAATTAAAACTGCTTTCAGATTTCATCTTACCCCAGTCAGAAGGGACATATCCAAAACAGAAAGGGGAGATGTTATTCACTGCTGTTGTGAATGCAGACTGGTACAGGCATAATGAAAACGAGTGTTGAGTTTCCTCATAAAATGAAAAATAGATGTCTCAAATGACACAGGAAATACCACCTTTGAGAATATATCCAGAAGGCTCTGTATCCTATTAGAGAGATACCTGTTTATCCATTCAGAGAGAATCTATTCAGTGCTGATCTATTCAAAATAACAAGGAAATTGAAACAACATAGATATCCATTATTTGATTACTTGATAATGAAAGTATGGTATATTTACACAATAAACTATTATGCAGTATTAAGTAAAATAAATTATGAAATACGCAGAAAAATGAATGGAACTGAAAGTGATCATCTTGAGTGAGGAAACTGAGACAGATAGATCTGGAAAATACAGGGGCCCATGAAGGTGATTCATGTGAAGGACAACAGAACTCAGTAATAAAAACACGAAAGCGAATAAAGAATATCATGTTTAATAGAGTGAGGAATGGGAGGATGGAGCTGAAGGGGAAATATGAGGAGGGATGACTAAAACCAAAGGCCTTTGCTAAAGTCATATGAAACCCTTCCATAGAAACTTCAATATATACATACACACTGTACAAGTATTTAAATACAGTTACTGTATGGCAGGGGCTCAATGACCCTATTATACACCACAAGCTGCAGAATGAAAATGCCAATGACAGAGATGAAGTTCCCTTTTTAGAGTTGTTGACATCCTTTTTTATAGCATCTATTTTACCTAAAGAATGTTTTGTCTACATGTATTATATTTGTTTCCTTTTATTACTTTCTAGTTATCCTATGTCTCTTCATTCCTTCTTACATAGCTTTGTTGGATTGTTTATTCATTTATTCTCTTGGTTCTGAAAACTGAACCCAGAGCATTGCACAAATACTCTACCAACAGTTCTACATCCACACCTGTCTACTGGATTTAAAATTGTTTTTATGTCTGACACTGCTTTTGCTGCTTGATGCTGCTGTATTTACTTTCAAATCTGTAGATTTGTTTATTGGTAATGATATTTATTTGCAAAACATTTTATTTCATTTGAAAGGTATTCTGTAATGTACTATCATGCTTAAACATCTAGTAATATAAAATTACTATAACCAGAAAATCAGCTGTTATTATTATTTTTTAATTCATAGAGGTTAACATAGTACTTCTTTCCAGAATACATCTGTTCAAATAATTGTTCTGATTATTTTCTTACCTGATGTTTGTCATGTCTCATCCCACCGTCTTTTAATTTCTCATCTGTTGTGAAGTCTACAAATTTCAAAGTTGTTTTGCTCTTACTGTCTTTCCTCATTGCTATTTTTAAGATCTTATTTTGACCAGTATTGTTAGTTTTCTTATGAAGTGTCTAATTAACATTCACGTTTCTAATCACATCCTGAATCTTAGCTATTTGAGAAATCACTACTTCTGATATGTCTGCAGTCTATGGCCAATTTTCCTGTCATTTTAGCATTTACTCAGGATTGCAAGGTTTCTTCCTTATATTTTTCTCAGGCAATATTTCCTTTTACTTTGCCACAATATTTTCTAAGTGGAATTCTGTGTCCTTTCCTTTAATTTTTACACAATATGCTAATTCTCATTAAAAATAGGTATATTTACTTGCTATTTTTTATCTACATGCTGTATTTTTAAAGTCATTACAAAGTTCCCTTCATTTTTAGCCATCTATCATGGGTCTTCCTTAATCAATAATAAGCGATATTGCTCACTGCTTGAGGTAAAGTGCCCCCCTCATTTGTGATATTAAGATTTCATTATCACTCTTTCTTGGAAAATTTGAATTTATTTGTGATGGTTATGGGAACATATGTACAGCCATCATAAGCTATCAATGAATTGCTTTTGGAATTAGTCCTTTCTAACACCTTGCTGTAGTGGGGTTTCCCTGCCTGCTGTTGCTACTGCTGTAACTCTGCACACTCCATCAAGGCTCACTAGTGAGGCACACTTGTATGCTTCCACTTGACTTGCCTGGTTTCTTCATTAAAAGTGTTGGGATTACAATACAAACCACTTTGTCTACCTTTTATGATTTATATGGATGGAACTCAGGTTCTTCTGTTTGTACAGCAAACACTTCCCTCTGCTGAGACATCTTCCTGGTCCCATTATTATTTTATTTTGGAAAGACAATCTATGTACAGAAAATATTTAATCTCCATTATATGATGTTTCAGACTTTAATTTTATTTTTACCAAATTTCCATACTTCTGGAACCCAAATTTAATTTTACAATTATTCAATAGTGATGGAATTCAATTCAATATTGACACATTACATATAAAAATATACTTATTATTTCCCTGGAGATGCACAAAACCAAGTTTTAAATTATCTTTAGCGAAGTAAATAATGATAGATGAATGGTTGGAACACCAATAATTAAATAAATAATTTAATTTTGAAAAATTGTACTATTTTATTAAATATATAAAGCTCAACAAAAATTAAAACATGGCTTTAAAATAATTTCTGTTAGGTAGTGAAATCTTTTAGTTTGATTACTATTTGATTTGAGCTTGCATCTAGTATTTCTTGGTTCCCTTGGTTATTCTTCCTTTCTCATTTTATTCAAATAATGACATATCTTAAATTGTACTTGGTCTCAGTTGGCAAATAGTATCAATGTTATGAAATATGAATAACCATAAATGGAAAAAGAAAGTATTCATATTGTCATCATTAGAATATTATAAATTTCTTTGATACTAACAACGAATACATGTAAAATATATCATACCACATCACTGATAACAAATTTGTCGTCAATAAGTAAAGGATGGAATAGCAAAGGGAAAGATCAGAAGCTGTTGTGTAACACCTATAAATATATGCTCACATATCATGATGAAGATGTAGGCTTAATTTCAGATATTAGGAACACTTTCATGGAAGGTTTCCTGGATAACACCTTTAATTCCTCTCAGATAAAGACCAGGTCAATCTACACAGTAAGTTCCATCCCAGATAAGCTCTTATGTTGTCAAATGATACTATATAAACTGCAGAAGGAGAAAATCAATCAATGATCCTTTCCATCTGTGAAATCTAATAAACAATGACTGCCCCAGCAAACTATTGTTGTTGCTACAGGAGTGGCATTTTTTTCAACAGCTGTTTAATTAGAATTAAAGCCCATGCAATGGGAGGGAACTTGCATGTGTAATCATAGCCAAAATACTCATGGCATGAGTCATAGATCCTAGAGGGAAACTACTTTTGCTACTTCCCTAGACAAACAAATGTCCTACCTTAGTATAAATATGAATACTAATTTTAACAAATATGTACATTTCAAACTTTATCAAAGAAGCTTATGTTTGCAACAAATCGAGATGCTTATAGGTTCTAGAACTCGTCAACTGCAGAGATAAAATGTCAGAGAAACATGTAACCCTATGTGGCAGATGCTCAATGTAACTTCTACACTTAGAATGACTGTGTTACTTAACTCTCCTACAGAAATTTCCTTATGCAGCAGACAGTGATTAACACAGAGACCTGTAATTAGCCAATGTGCTGAGAACAAGAGGTTTCAGAGTACTTATCTTGAAGAGGACAACTACTTTAAACCTCTGCCTCCCATGGCTCAAAGATAATTGATGAAGAGGAGGCAGAAAGACTGTAAAAGCCAGAACTGGATGATCACAAGGAAACAGGGTTTCTTAAGAATTCTCCTCTGGCAGTGAGGCCAGGAGTTCAGCCCCACCCCACTGCGAGGTTTGAACAGATTGAGCGAATGGAGAATGCTCTCCAGTTGGAGAAACCAGTTTATACAAAGGATTCATCCCCATTTAGAGAGACAGGAATTTCCTATGTGGAAGTCAGCATTCTGATCAGAAGTCTGGTGAACTCGGGCACACGCACCCAAGCTGGAGACCCTTGGTGCCTGCCCGCTCTCTTACCCAGCTTTTTCTGCTTTCCCACTGGACCCTCCCCCCTAAGTCACTGCTTGGTTGGGAAGTAGTTGACTCTATTGGCTTCATCTGTGTCCATCACACTCTTGGAAGCATGTTTCCTCGAGGCAGAGAGAAACTTTGTAAATTTACCCCTACACAGGGTCTCCTAGACATTTGACCATTTACACATATGAACTCACAGCAATGGTGACAGCATGCACAAGTCCTATGCAAGCTCAGATCAGACAGTATTCCAGCATAGACATGGGGAAGTGGGTAAGAAATTGCATCCCAACCTAAGGAACAATTAATTGGTAACTGATGATTGTTGGGAGGTAGAAATACAGTGTCTTAGAAGTTTGGGGTTCTTCGTGGGCCCAGTGAGTAGATGCACATTGAAGGATATTTGAAGACACAAATCGTATTTTTGAATATTTTATAGTATTAAATATATGTGTGTGTGTGTTCATTTAATTAGAGATGGAAAAGTGTAGAGAGTGGATGTAGAGTGGATCTAAATGCCACAAAATCATATTGTATAAAAATGTCACAAATATTCAATTAAAAGATGGGCTCATGACAGGTGAAATAGCAGAATGGTAATGTTACAATTGTATTGAAAGGAACCTGCAATAAAAACAATGCTTTGAAACCAACCCCAATAACGAGACTCCTGTCAAAAACCTATGAAGCATAATTAAAATGTAAATAAGTTACAAGTCATTCGTTTGTCCAGGGATACACTCTTGCTTTCCACAACTCATGATGAAAGGAGAGAATCAACTGTTACAAGTCGAGTGCACATGACATCAAGCATAAATAATAATTTTAATTACTTAATAATTAAATAATTCTTAATTATGTAAAAATTACATTGTAAAATACATTCCTTTTACTACAAAGTTGTTTATCTCCAGGTAATGATGACTAATGGCTTGAAATTTATAGAAGGATCATGACCTTTTTGGACATTCCCCCAATCTTAGAGGGAGGGTGGGGGAGCTTATGAAATGTTTTGTTCCAATAAATAAGTGATTATTATCTTCATAGTTACTGGAAGAATTAACACTAAAAATAGAATTTCTGGGAATAATGTCAAAATCTGATTAATTTCTATCAACTGATACAATGATAGCATTACTTAGAACATTAATCTTCCAGATATGACAATTTCAAGAGAATAGATTAGTAAAGGTCATCATTCATACATCTATTAAATCTATCAAAATGAATGGAATAAACAGAAAGTTGAGATTACATACTGTTTACTTAAAAAGTACTAAATAGATTTTTTTGCTTATTTCCAAATGTGAGATAATATTTTTGTATTTATTGAATGATTTACATTTCATATGATAGATCTTTCTTATTAATTTTTATCGAATTTTTGTGTATTTCACAAAGAACATCTGAACTAATCTTAATCACTTCTATAACTCTTCCTCATTGACACCCTTCTAGAGCGCCTTCCCCTCAGAAGTTATGTACTCTGCCATTCGTGTTAAGGCCTATTTTGGAAATTTTGTGTCTCCAGACATTCCTCTGTGCATGTTCATCAACTGAGGCCTCATTAACACATACAGAGTCTTTACTTTAAGAAAATTAGCTCTTTCTCATTCAACAGTAATCAGCTAACAATATTTCTTCAGCAAAAATTGAGGTCTGCTGCCCATTTCCCCAGTTCCATTCTGGGTTTTTATCTGCTTGAGTTTCATGGGTATCGAGCATACCGACACTATTGCTGTAGGTTCATATGAACAGGGTCCCAGGAACTTGTAGGATCTGTTTCCACATAGACACATCCTTCCTCTCTGGGTTTATAATCTTTAGCATCCTCTTCAGCAATGGTCCCAGAGCCCTAGGTGAGTGAATCTTAATATAGGAGTCTGGTCCAGGACTCTGAAGATTCCTAATCTCTATGCTTTGGTCATTTGTAAACTTTTGAATTCCTGATCCTGTGTTGAAGGCAGGAGCTTCATTATTTGGAGGTGAAAAATTGTTAATGTCCTCTTTACCCCTTGTACTATGTTGTATGAGGATTAGGTTTACAAGTTTTAATGTAGATGTGGTATTTAGGCATGGGTAATTCATGGACAACATCTGTGTGTGATCAGCTGTGATACTCTGTATTAGTCTCCAGCTGATGCAAAAGAAGTGAAATTAGTCTAGGGATGTGATAGCTTTGGTGAATTCCCTAGGATTTATGTTCTCTTCAGCCATGTGTATTTGGTTATGATTACAGTACCACACATGAGTTTACTCCCATTTAAGTTCAATTAGGTAGCCATTGATTTCCCCCAAGATGGAAGTGCCACTAATGCACCAGTCATATGCCAGTCACAATGTGGTTATTTGATCATGAAGCTGGTGTTGGGCCATGGATTGATGGCCCTTGCTTAGTGCTCTCCAGAGCAATGAGAACAAGGTTTCAGGAAAAGTGTCTTCTAGGTCAGTTCCAGCTCTACTGCTCCAAATTCTGTCCCAAAAATATGTCCTGTCTTTAGCAAAAGGGTCTTTCCTTTAAGTTCTCAAAGACCATCAGGGGCTGTGCCAATAACTTGTGTGATTTTTGGAGTCTTGTGGACCACCCTGGCCAACAACTCAAAGGAGGGCTTCTTCTGTCTAGCAATGTTTCTTGTTATGTAGCCTTCAGCTATGCACATGGACTCATGCAGATATACTGTGTATGTAATTTTTCATTAGGTTGTTTAGACTATGATTTGCTCTGGTATTTTATAATAGATAGGCATTAATTATATCATCTCTCTCTCTTTTTCCTCTCTCCTTATCTTACCCTTTCTCCCTGTCCTCCTCATTTAAAGTGTCCCAATATTTCCCATTTCTCCCTTGTTAATACCAGTCTCTGATTCCCCACTTTTCTTGAGCTCCTTCTTTCTATTTATCCCCATAGTTCTTTGTACAACCCTCTTTACCCACTTCCACTTAAAATCCACATTTTAATCTGTTTCTCTGTTAGTAACAGATACCTCCTACTCTTTTCTCAGGTTCCTTCTTTCCATTTACTCCCCTGGTTCTTTTCCATTTTCCTGGTTCTTGCAGTTACAACAAGATTCGTACAGATAAGGATTTGGTGCTAGGATTCACATGGAGAAGATACATCGTTTTTCTGAGTCTGTGTTACTTCACATAGTGTAATAGTTTTTAGTTACAACCATTTACCTGCAAATGCCATGATTTTATCTTTACCGAAGAGTTGAACTCCATTGTGTAAATTTACATTTTCATTAGCCACTCGTTTTCTGATGGACACTTAGGTTGCTTCCATCTCTTAGTTATTGTGAGGAGATCAGCAACAAACACAGAGGTTCAAGCATCTTTGAAATAAGATGAGTCCTTTGGGTATATACCTAGGAGTGATGTAACCAGGTCAAATGGTAGGTTCATTTTTAGGTTTTAAGCAGTTCTTCAAGCTGCTTTCCAGAGAGGTTGCACATATTTATAATCCCACCAGCAGTGAATCAGTGTTCCCCATTCCCCATATCCTTTCCAGCATCTCTTGATCTTAGCCAATCTGGCTAGGGTTAGAAGAAATCTGAAAGTGGTTTTGATTTGGATTTCCCTAATTATTAACAATGTTGAACATTTACAGATATGTCTTAGTCATTTTTATTTCTTATTTTGAGAGCTCTCTCCTCAGAACCTTACTCCATTTTTAAATGGGTCACGTGCTTTCTTGATTCTTTCTTTTTTGAGTTCTTTATATATTCTAGAAGTTATACCTCTTTCAAATGTGTCACTGGTGAGGATTTGCTCGCACTCTCTTGGTTTTCTTTTCTCTTCTTTTGTTGTTTTATTTACTGAAGCTTCTTACTTTAATGAGGTTCCACTTGTTGAATGTTGACTTTAATTCTGGAGAAAATGATGTTTGATTTAGAAAGACATTTCCAACACTTATAGCTTGTAGATTACAGTGAATGTTTTCTTCTAAGAGTTTCAGAGTTTCAGATTTTTTTTGCAGTTGAAAGTTAAGGATCTAGTTCCATTCTTCTACAGGTGGAGATCCAGTTTTGCCAGGACCATTTGGTGAAGATGCTATCTTTCCTCCAATGAGTATTCAAGCCTCTTTGTCAAAATCAGGTAACTGAAATTGTGTGTAGTTATATTTGATCCTCAGTTATGTTCCATTGATCTATGGATCCATTTTTCAACCATCCCATGTTCTTTTTTTTAAGATGATATCTCTGTAATATAGTTTGAAATCTGTATACCAATCCTCTGTGCATTGTTATTTTTGCTTAGTGTTGCTTTTGTATCTGGGATCTTTGTGCTTCCATATTAATTTTAGAAAGTTTTTCTAATTCTGTGAAGAATGTCATTGGTATTTTGATTGGGATTGTATTGAATCTGTATACTGATTATGTCAGAATGTTCATTGTCACAGTATTAATTCTTTTAATTCATGAGCATGGAAGGTCCTTGCTCACCAAAATCTGGTATCCTCCTCACTTTCTTTATTTAATTTAATCATTTTAAAAATTAATTGTAGAAAATTTTAATATTTTCATAAGTTTATTCTAAGATTTTTTGAGGTTATTGTCAATTGAGGGTTTCAATATGTTATTGGTATATAGAAAGACTACTGTTTTGTTGATTAACTAAATGAACTTACACATTGTTGAAATTATTAATCATTTCTAGGAGTTTTCTGGTGAAATTTTTGGTATCTCTTAGAAATAATATCATTTCGTCTAAAAATATTTGATCTCTTTTTTTCCAGTTAGTACTCCTTTAATTTATTTCTCCTGTCTTATTGCTGTAGTAAGAGTTTGAAGCACTATAATAAAAAGGCATGGAAATAATTGACAATCTTTACATGTTCCTGAATTAAAAGGAAATGCTTCCCGTTTTGTTCCATTTATGATGTTGGCTGTGGGTTTGTTCTATATAGCTTTAATTATGTTGAGATATATTTCCCCCCAGTAATATCCTCTAGGTCCTTTAACAGTTGTAAATTTTATCAAAGGCCTTTTCTGCATTTACTGAAATGACCATTTTTTTTGTTTTCTTTCGGTCTATTTACACGATTTATGACATTTATAGCCTTACATGTGCAGAACCATTCCTGTATGCTCTGGAATAAAGCCAACTTGATCAAGTTGGGCAATCTTATTTTGATGTGTGTCTATATGTAATTTGCAAGAATTGTGGTGGTAATTTTTGTATCTGTGTTCATTAAGGACTTGGGTCTATAGTTTTGTTTTTCTTTTTTTTTTAATTTGGTTGAATCTTTACCTGGTTTTGATAATACAGTGATGCTGACTATATAGAAGGAATTTGGTAGTTCTCTCTCTCTTTCTATCTTTTGAATAATAAATTCAATAATATCTTTTGAAAATAATTTTGGTTGAACATCTTCAAATTTCTGGTAGAATTCTTATGTAAATTCAACTGGACCTGAGCTTTTATTCAGCCTGACAGTTTGGTATTACTGTTCCAATTTCCTTATATGTTATGTGTCTGTTTAAGCTATTGATCTCTTCTTGGTTTAGCTTTGGTGATTCCCATGACTTTAGATTTATATCCATTTGTTTAAGCTTTTCAAATTTAAAACCATATAGGTGTTTCAATTATTCCCTTATTCTGTTAAGGATAATTTTGTTGTCTTTTGTGATTTTTTTCCCACTTCATCTCTAATTTTGTTATTTGGAGTTGCACTTTCTATCTTTTGCTTAACTGGGCTGAGGGTCAGCCTATTTTGTTTATCTTTTCAAAGAACCTGCTGTTGGATTTATTGATTTCTTTTTCTTGGTTTGCATTATTTTTCTTTGTTTCTATTAAATTAACTTATACTCTGATTTTTGTTATTAATTCTTGTTTGCTGGGTTTGGGTTTCATTGTTTTTGACATTCAATAGTCTTGAGTTGCAATTGAAAGTAATTTATTTGTGGTCTTTCTGGCTTTTTAATGTAGGCACTTAGAGTTATAAACTTCCTTCTTAGAACTGCTTTTAAAGTGTCCCAGAGGTTTCATTGAGTTCTGTTGATCTTTTCATTTAATCCAAGAAACTTTTAATTTTTTTCTTAAATTCTCCTTTGACTCATACATCATTTAGGTATGAATTGTTTAATCTCCATTAGTTTGTGTTGTTAGTCTGATCTCTTCTGTTGTTGGGTTTAAGCTTTATTGCAATCTTGTTTGATAGAGTGCATGGGATTATTTCAAAATTTTTATACATGTTGAGGTATATTTTGTGCCTCAGTATGTGGTCTATTTTGGAGAAAGTTTCATGGGATGCTGAAGAGAATGTATATTTGTTGCATGACTAAAATATGGAGTAGGTGTCTGTAACTTGAATTTAAAGTATGTTTTTTTTTTTTTAATTCATTTTTCTCTCTGTATTTGTCTGGTTAACCAGTCTAATGGAGACAGTGAGGCATTGAAATCCTCTGCTACTAATGAGTTGGGATTAATCTGTGTATTAAAGTCACATAGTATAGTTTTTAGATAATTGGGTGGACCAAAATTTGGTGCAGTTATGTTCATGATTGTAATATACACTTTATTAACTGATCTTTGATAAGAATGAAGTGACCTTCTTTACCTATTTGAATTAGTTTTAGTTTGAAGTTTATTTTTGTCAGATATTAGAATTGCAGGTCCCTCTTGCTTCTTGGTGCCATATACTTGGGATATTTTTTCCATCTTTTTTAATTTAAAGGTATTTTCTGTTATTGAATGAGATATGGATTTCCTAAAAAAGAAAAATTTATTTCTTCATACATTCTACTAATTTGTGCCTTTTGACTGAGTTTAGTTCATTGATATTTAGAGTTATTACTGAAAGATGTGTATTAGTTCCCTTCATGTTAATTTTTGTTTGCACTCCTGATCTATGTTTGTGGTTCCATATTTATCCTTTCATTCTTTTGACTCCCAGGCATAGTCTTCCTTTCTTTAACTCTTTGTGTTGCTTCAATAAGTCTATGGACTTGAAATCTCACCTATTTATGCCATGGAAGATTTTTCTTTCCTTTTTCTTTATAATAGACTTTTTTCTTGGTAAAGTGCTCTGGATTGGCATCTATGGTCATTTAATTTCAAGAAAATCTTTGGTTCAGGCTCTTCTACCTTTCACAGTTTTCATTGAAAAGTCAGCTGCAATTCTCATGGGTTTTCCTTTATTTGTAACTTGCTGTTTTTCTCTTGCAGCTTTTAGTATTCTCTCTTTGTTCTGTATGTTTAGTGTTTTTACTATGATATGCCATGGGGAGTTTCTGTTCTCATCCTGTCTATTTGGTGTTTTGTGTGTTTCTTGTATTTATGTGGGAATGTCTTTAATTTGGGGAAAGTTCCTCCTACAATCCTACTGAATATTTGGTCAGTACCATTATCCCGAGATTCTTCACCTTTTTCTAAGACTATACTGTGTAAGTATGTTTTTTCCATCCTGTGCCACATTTCCTGTGTATTTTATTCGTACCATAATCTTAGCTTGAATGTTTCTATTCTTCACCTTTATTGTCGTCATGATATTCTTTTTTCCAATTCTTTTTATTCTATTGCTCAGGCTTTTCTTTTAGTTTTCAATTGATCTATTGAGTTTTTAAAATTGTTCTTTTTTTTCATTTCAGCCTGAGTTTTCTTCAATATTTCTATCTCTTTTGTAAATTCAGTCAGAAGTTCATTCCTATCTTCTTTTAATGCTTATATTTGGTGTGCGTGTGTTTTGTTTAAATTCATTTAATTATTTGATCATGTTTATGGATGTTCTTTTAAATTCTGTGTCCTGGGTAATCTCTAGGAGTTTCTCCTTGTAGAACTCTTCTATAAAACTGTTTGTGTTTAATGGGATCATGTATATTTGGATTTTTCAGATTATAATTCGTTGTGATTTCGGTATGTGGAATTTTTTTGCTGTTTGTAATTATGATTTGAATCGACCATCTTTTATTGATTTGAGGATTGATTTTATTTGTATTTCTGATGTGCTTTGGTTGTTTTCTTATTAGTTATAAATAGCTTATTTGTCTGGAATTCAGATTCTCTCTTTTGATTATATCTTGGACAGAATATATGGCTCTAGTCCAGCTACTCAGGAGTTTCCTAACAGATGCAGTTCAGGCACCAATCAGACACTTAGGCTTCCTTCTAAAGTCTGGACCTCTTCTAGCAAGCAGATAAAGCACAATTTGAGAAGCTTGATAGAAGGAAGTCAGAGTCATGCTCTTTCAGACAGACTGGAAATCTAGACCACTGGTAAAGGGCAGAGGAGTCTAGGCCTCCTTAAGGAAGAGGAACGTGGGATGATCCCAGTGTAGAAGGATGGGCATGGTCTAATTTGGGAAGCTCATCACCACGTGGAGACAAGAGGCAGGCACTCTCAGGCAGTATGAAAATATCTGGCCCTTGGTACCCGGGATCAGAGTCTGGCCCTGGAGCAATGGGGTGGGTTTTAGATTGTCCTGACAGGAGGATGAGCATGGAACATTTTGGAAGGCACTCCCAAGCAGTCTGGAAATGTCTGAACTCCTAGTAGGGGGTTGTGGAGTGTCATATAGATCTTAAATATAGACACCCTTCTCCACTGGTATTCCCCATGGCCCTCCTCCTACAAATTTAATGCATTCTTTCATATATGTTAAGTCCTATTCAGTCAAACATTTTTACTCAGCTGTCCCTCAGTGCAAGTTCATCCACTGACATCTAGTCAGCCTATCTAGAGTCACTCCCTTTAAGAAGATCACCCAAAAGTAATCAGTTTTCAATAGTTACTCAGCTAAAGTTGGAGCTTGCTGCAATGGAAGCTTCCCCGGTGTGAACTGAGGGATTATTATTATTATTATATTACTATATTATTAATATTTTCTCTACCCCTGTTCCACTATGTTCCATGAGTCTTAGTTGCACAGGTTCCACTGTAGATGTATCACTTAGCTATGGTCATCTCTCAGACATATAACCTCTGTATATGACTAGTTATTCAACCCTTTAAGAGTCTCCATCTGTTGCAAAGCCAGTTAAGACTGGGTCTTGATTTCCCCTCACTCTGAGCAGATCTACTCTCTCCATGCACTCTGTTCCCCTTTCTAGTGTTGTGTCTAAGTCTGCTCCTGCTATTTCTGACTCAGACCTCTGTACCACCCTCTTAGTACAGAGACTGTCCACTGTATTCCGATCCCCCAAAAGAAGACAAGGTGTGTTCTCCAGCTACAGGACCCACACATACTCTGCTAACCTGTTAGACCCTCCATAGGCTGTCTCCACTACCACCTTCTTCTGGGCCTTCTGATCTTTCTGCTACAGAGCCACATACTACTGAGGTAAGGCAGATCTCATCCTGTGTGCTTTGATTTCTCTGCATCATGAGCAGCTCACTCTCTATCCCCTTTCTAACCTTGGGTCAAAGAATGCTCCTGGCTCTTCCTGGGTCAGATCTCTAAACTAGCATCCAAACTGAGATCATTACCACTGACTCCTGATCCCATACCCACCTCCAAATTGCCATTGGATCTCGGTTCTGATGTGCCTGCCATAGACCTGTCTACTATCCTGTGAGAACAGTTAGCACACATCAACAAACTCTCCACACCTGAGTAAAAAGCAACCAAGTTACATCAACAATATAAACAGAATCATACTTCAAACAAACAAAGGCATAATGGATATTCATATCAGACACACAACCAACAAACAACATCCATATTCCAAAACAACAACGTAAAACCAGAAATAATATGAAAAACCAAGAGACCATGTCCCCAACAAACCCACCAGTTCATTAGAAGCATTCTACAATGAGAATCGTCCAGAGGATCCCCAAAATGCAGAATTTAAAAATACCATCATAAACATAATCAAAGAATTTAAAGAATGAACAGATAAACAACTCAATGAACTCAGTGAGAAAAGGCATAAAGTCATGATGGAAACGCAAGGAAATACAAATAAGTGTTTGAGTGAAAAAACAAAACCTGGACTTGAAAAGTGAAATTATAAAAGAACTAGAAATATTGAAGAAAACTCAAGACATAGTAAAGATGGAATTGAAAAGTTAATAAGTCAATTTGAAATGACAGGAGAAAGCATCACAGGCATAAGCAATGACATGGAAACCAGACTATCAAGACTGGATGACAAAGCTGAAGAACTGGACTTCTCAAACAAAAAATATATTAAAAAATTAAAAACACACAGGAATGGAATACTCAGGAATTATGAGACACCACGAAAAGACCAAGCCTATACATCATAGGAATACAGGAAGGAGAAGAAGTTCAGATCAATGCATTTACCAGACATTCAACAGCATTATAAAAGAAAAGGTCCTTAAATTAATGAAAGGCATGCCTATACACATACAAGAAACACAGAGAACACCAATTAGACAGGACCAGAACAGAAACTCTGCAGGGTATATCATAGCAAAACACTAAATTTAAAGAACAGATAGACAGTACTGAAAGTTGCTAGAGAAAAACAAGTTACATATAAAGGAAAATCCATCAGAATTACAACTGACCCTTCAGTGTTAACTATGGAAACCTAAAGAGCTGGGAGTAAAGTATTCCCAGTTCTAAATGATCCTGGATGCCAATCCAGAATAATTTGCTCAGAAAAATGATCATTGACAATGGAAAATTAATTATTTTCTTCACATTAATAGTGTGAAGAATGCATGTCCACCAAACCAGCCCTACAGAGAATACTCAGTTTTCTGTAATACAAAGGCCAAAGATAGAATTGACTATACTCAAGAGGTTACAGAAAGAAAACAAGGGAAGTTTTAATTACTAAAACATAAAATAGCACCCAGAACCAAACTAATTAAAATGGCATTAATCAAAACACATCTTTCGATATCAATGGCCACAACTTTCCGTTTAAAAGACACAGGCTAGTGGAATGAATTGATTAACAAAATCCATCCATCTTTTGGTTGTCTTCAAGAAACTCATCTCATGCTAAGCATAGTGGCACCTGCCTTTAATTCCATCCAGCACAAGGGGCAGAGGCAGGTGGGTTTCTGTGAGACCAAAGCCATTCTAGTCTATTTAGTGAGTTCCACGTAATCCAGGATGAGAAAAACCTTTCCCACCCTCCCACCCTTAAAAAAGGAAAAGAAAGTAAACTCATTCACCTTCAAGGATAATTACTACCTTATGGTGAGAGGGAAAAGAAAATATTGTAAATAAATAACACTATGCTGTTATTTAACTAAAATTACCCAGTATAGAAAACTGTATTCTACTATGGGTGGTTAATTCAAGTCATGGTATCAGTTCAGCCCATGAATATTTGGTAAAATATATTTTAATTGAAATTAATTTTCCTTGGCCTAGAGAAATGACCCAGTTGTTAAAACAGTCTACTGCTCTTCCAGAGGATGAGTTCAGTTCCCAACACTCCTATCAGATGGCCCATAACCACTAAGGAAACTCAGTTCCCAGAGTGATTAGTAGCACTGGCTGCAATGTGCACCTGTGTTCAAATACACGCACAAAACCCCTCACATGCAAACACACATAATTAAAGGTAAAATAAACCTTAGAAAATACATATTCTTCCTAAAGGTTCAACTGTATGAAATTAATATTTCTTTCCAAAATTTGAAACTATCTATATATTTCTGGATATCAGAGAAGAAGACATGTTATATTAAAAATAATAACTAGCAAGTATTTATGTCTGGACTAAAGATAATATATATTTTCACATGTCTTTGTAAGAGATGGATGCTCTATTTCTTAAAGTATAAATTATTCATTTTCTATCATGTCATATTCCTAATGCTCACCATTACTGTGTCTGATTTGAACACACAGGTGTGATGTATCTTACAGTTTTCATTTAATCACATTTCTGTTCCTATGTAAAGCATTAATTCTGACGTTAGTATAAAGCATTTGTTTTCCTAAATGTTTTTGACAGATTCCCTGCCACAAAGTGAGTAAGCCACTAGTCACAGGAGGTAAGCCTGAATTAATATCTATCCTCCAGGCAAACCAGTTCTCCAACTTACCTGGAGTCAACATAATTCCAATGTCATGCTTAGTGGTTCAAAATAAACTGCATTTCATTTCCAGGTCTCTGAACCACTTCAGTAAGGAGAAGGCATCCGCTAATGCTTACAACAGTGAGAAATTCAGAGAGACATAAGTGAAGTAAGCAATAAGTTACTAATACTTGTCATACTAATTATATGTCTTCTTATTTAGGAACAATGTGGGATTGAATTCCATCAATTTGTATTTCTAAATGCAACTGCTGAATCACATTAACAATTTAGAATTCTCTAATATTGTTAATGTTATCTAGCCAGAAATAGGGAAAAAAGAGAAATGTCACTAAAATCTTGTGGGCACCCATAATTTCATATGTAACATATGTAAATGTAACAAACAAGTTTTCTGTTTCTCTTTGCATCTTCACAAATTAAATATAGACATTATGAGATAAAATGAATTATGAAAAATGAATTACAGGACAGAATATATAGTTTTTTTCTTCCTAATATTCAAATAATCAGTGAACATATAAAATAAAATTTAATATCCAAAGCCTGTGATAATTTTCACTTTGATTTGCATAATGAAGAAGATAAATAATTATTTACCAGTGTTCAGGAAACAGAAAGTATAGGATTGATATTTCCTTCAATTGCTCTCTTTAGGTTAGATATCAGGCAGAAAGCTTTCAAACTGATTGTAAAGGGTATAAACAATATTGAAAGAGCTTGGGGAGTTCTATAGATAAGTAGGTGTGTACAGATTTGCATTGGTGATGAGAAAAAGTTATTTTACTGTCACTGCAATTTCAGTGAAACCATTCAAACAAATATTGCCTTATAAAAATGGGATAGAACTGTTTGAAGTTTTCCAGATTCCTTCTTAAGAAAGCACAGATTTCAATTTGAATCTTCTTATCAGCCTCTTTATTTTATATGGGACATGTGTTCTCTTTGTTCATGGGCCAAAGAAACATGAGTAACTCTCTGCGTGAGTCTCTGTGACCTGAAATACATTGTGTTGGATTCACTATTCAGGAATCAATTCATGCTTTTCACTGAGAATTCAATCTGTGGATGGACATGCATGATAGTAACTCAATTTGTGTTTGTTTTCCTTCAAATAGAGCTGGTCAGTCTGTACTTGCTAGTTTCCAAACAGCAAGATTGCTCACATATTTCAAATATTTATTTGCGAAATACAAAATGGAATCAGAAATTTAAAAATGTTTAAATATGCATTTTAAATAATAAATATCACTATAGCTCAATTAAATTGCAATTTTAGGTGGTTATTTGGGACACAATAACAACTACTTTATTCTCATAATTATGTTTGTGTCCCATGTTCTTTTATTTAACTAAAACACTTCATTTACATTTTCAATATATCTGGATGTTTAATTCATTTATCAGTTTGTCTATTAAGCTTTATAGTATTTTACTACTCTGAGAACAATATTGCAGAATATTACTGAGTTATTCTTTTAGTTTTCCACTTATTGTTTTACTGGGACTTTTATGTGATTTAACACATTCAATACCACAAATGGAGGGTAATGAAAAGTCAGAGGATTTATCACTGAATAATAAATATTTTTCTACAAATAATGTTCCAAATAATTAACTCCAAATGAAATGTTTGTGAATAATTGCCTTAATTAAGTTATTACTTCATTATTTTTTTTCAAAATACATTTTCATCTTGCTTTTGCAGGAATTCTGTTATCTTATTACTATATCTTTACTTTTCACAGAAAAATATTGAGTTAGAATTAAATGAAATATTATTTTAATTACAATTGAACTATTTTCTAAGACACATTCTTGAAATCACAATCTCTGTATTCTCTGTATATCACTCAATGAACAATATTGTAACCTACAATTATGATCTGCTAAAGAATTCCTAGATCTACTGCAAAAACACAAACATGTAATGATCTGAATAATAATCTTATATTGATAAGAATTTAAATTAGAATAAATTTTCAATATAATAAGATTTTCGTAGTTCTTCATATGCTTCAGTACTCTAGCATTTTACCTGAGACAATTTCAAACTGAAAAGCTGAACATCAAGAAAATGAGGTAAAATTGTATGCTATTGGATAATTGATTCCTTCTTTATTCTTTACAATTCTTAATCTTTCACTATCTGAAATTAATTTATCTCTTCTAGAAGCATTGAATAAATGCTAAAAATGGATCATGCTATATTATTCACAATAGAATAGTCAAAATACACATTAATTTAGAACAAACTAATTGTAGTACCAGCATGCCAAAAATATTTTATTTTAGTGTGGTGGAGAAAATAACAGAAATCTAAACAATGGAGAATGATTCAGTTGATGTGTTTTAGTCAGAAATACTGAAAACAATTAAACTGAAAGTTTGCCTAGGGTCATACATTTCAAGGAGTACTAACAAAAATCCAAGAAAAGTATTTTGTAGATATTGAAATTAACTCAAATGTTTATATACAAACAAAGGACCAGAATAATAAGCAAAATACAGAAAAATCCAGGAAGAATGACCACTGTTGTGCTGTAAATATTCCTGATCTTATGTTTAGAAGATAATGTGACATTTGTTTTTAAATGTATTATGTATTATGATAGAATAAGTGGGGAGAAGTTATGTGAAACAACACCTTTATAGGATACTGATGTTTGACAAATGAGAAAAGTGATTATCTTGGTGAAATAGTATGTTTTCAGTAAAATACTTAGAGAAATTAGATACTACAGTCCAAAACTTAAAGACACAGGATAGATCTATTCATAAACACACTCAACGTAAGACATGATAGCTTGAATCTGACAAAGGAGAAAGTATGGATTACATTTGAATTTATAAACAAGAGTGACTAAACAAGTTCAGTCATCCCATTCTGCTTCCATCTCAGCTATTTCTGACCTGTGAGGAGAAAAACAATGAGCCCATCCCATACGAGACTCTAGACTCTTGGAAGATTATATATATCAGATTATATATCTAGTGATTTCGTGAAACTGCCAATCTTTTGACATCATTTTATCTAATTAATATTTGAGAAAACAACAATGTTAGTTATACTTTTGTAATGACAGGTAGCAGGCAGTTTAGTAAATATGAACTAAGAGTTAGCAGACAGGAAATATTGAAAACATAGTATCTTAGAAATTTTTACTTGATATTAATGTATTCTTATTTTAGTTTACCCTTAGAAGAAATTCTGCAGAACCAAGCAAAAGTAAAATTCTCAAGTTGACATGGATGGACTTTCAGTACTTACGGCAAAATTTTAATTTTAATTCAGAAGTTTGTTGAAGTAATGTTTATTATCTTATCAATGAGCTTTTGTTTACACTACTGAAAATAAAGTGTCTGTTAAAACTCAAAAAAAAAAAAATTCCCCAGAATGGATAAATAAGTTTATTTCATAGTCATTAAAAAAATCCATTTATATTATACTAGTGGTTTGAACCTATGCACAATGCACACAGGTGTATCAAATTTCATAAAATAAATATTACCAAATTTAGAGGTACAGATTAATTTCAACAAAGTGATAGTGAGAAAATTCAATACCATGTTATCACCAATAGACAGAGCTTCTAGATAGGAAATGAAACAGAGAAATATCAAACTTAAGTGAAACCATAAATCATATGGTCTTAACTGGAATCATCTAAAATATAGCACCAAAGCATTAAAGAATACACATTCTTCTCAGAAGCTCATCTAACTTTCTTCAGGTAGGACTACTCTAGAACAAAAGTCAAGCCTCCACAAGTGTGAAATTAAACAAGCACCCTGTATTTTATCTGACCAAAGCAGAATAAAGCTTGACATTAACTGTAAGAAAATAAAAGAAAGTAAACCAACTCGTGGAGATTAAATTACACATTATTGAAAGATGAGTGAATAATTGGAGAAAATTTAAAAATTCATAAAACTTAATGAAAAGAATAGCATAATATACCAAAATCTGTCGAATATAAAAAGATAGTACTAAGAAGAAATTTATAGCATTAAGAACAAACCAAAGAGTCATGAATGGTGGCACACATCTCTAGTCTCAGCAGTAGAGGGCAGAGGCAGGTAAATCTCTGAGAGATCAAGGCCAACTTGGCCTAAATAGTGAGTTTCAGGTCAGCTAACTCAAAAAGTTAGCGATAACATCAACATCAAAACCGAACAAAAGCATTATATGAAGTAATGAAGTTCATAAGTTCATAACAAAAAATAGTGAAAGAGAATAATATATATACACACATATAAAGAATTGATGAAACAGACTGTGTTCTCTGAAAAAAAAAAACATTAATAAACCCTTAACCACACTGAGATAAAGGATGATAGAGAAAAAGTAGTTTAATAAAATTAAGGATTTAAAGAAAGACATCACATAGGCACCTGGGAAATTCAGAAAATCAATCATGGGGACAAATGTTAAAAACTTATACTCCAATAAATTGGAAGATTTTAAAGAAATATGTGAATTTATAGATGCATATGACATAACAAATTTAAATTAATATTAAATAATTATGTAATCATGACCACCATGGAGATTGCAGTATTGATAAACTCTGCCACCTAAGAAAGGTCCAAATGTATACATTACAAAATTCTACAAGAACTCCAAAGAACTAATACCAATACTACTTAATTCCAAATATGAAGGAATGCTTCCAAACTCTCTTTATGAAGCAAGCATCACCCTGATTCTGAAATCAGAAAAGAAAATTGCAGATCAATTTCCCTGGTGAATATGTATACAAAAAGTCTCAGTAAAATACAGGTAAACTCAATTCAAGATGACGTCAAAAGGATTATTCCTAATTCATCATGACCAATTTGAATTCATTTGAGTAATGCAAGAATGATTCAACATACATAACACGTACCAACAATATAAGTCCATTTACAACCTATGCCAGGGGAAGCAGTGGGGTAAATAAATTATATAGCCTCGAACTTTTTCAAAATATGTGCTTTTATATCCCGGGACCAAAGGAACTCTCTGCTTTAATTGAGAAATTTATTTTTACAGTGAATGATGGAAAATGTATAACTCATGAATGCCCAATATGCTGAAAATAAGTGAATATTGAAAGCTGAGCCCTCACCAAGACAATTGCAACACTATTTATAAAGCATGAGAAACACTGATGAACAAGAGAGATTTTTGTACCCAGAAGATAAAGTAAATGGTCAGGAACTGACATTGTTTTGAGTCCTAACAACAATTACAGTCATCGACTCACAACTGAAATAACTGATGGGTCTTGTCAACTCTGAGTTGTGGGATATGGAGGAATCAGTGGAACTATACACCTACTGCTGAAATATTTGATACTGATAGTTCTTGGGATCATGTAACTTGTTTAATTTTTGTACTCTTTGCTGAGTCAGCCTTGCTTTAATGGATAGCCCCCAAGCCCATAGTCCCTCAGAAAGGTCTGGCAAAATTTAGTGGGCCGTACACACAAAAAAATACATGAATGTGAAAGATTTGAAGGGAAGAGTAGGTTCATCAGAGGTAGTAGATTGAAATGGAGGAGCTTGTAGGGTGAGGGTAGTCAGCATGCATCATGTACATGTGTGAAATTAAGAAATAACAAATCTAATTCATTTTTAAAAATTAAAACATCAAAACGTCCTTACTGTTGGGAATACAAAATACATGTAGCTTTTTTTTGAAAATCATTTGCTAGCTCCTTATAAGGTAAATACCTTTCTACACAATGATCCATTTGCCGTGTTTCTTCACTGCCCTCAGTTCAGTGTTTTCCCATTTCAGTGTCCACGTATCATTTTACAAACTCTATCTTACCTCATCATCTAATTCTGTATTTCCTTACATCTTTTCGAGATTATAAGATTTTCCCATATTTACACATTAATCCGCATATACATGTGTAAAGTATAGGCTAGGTGCTGTCTATCAGGGGAGAAGAAGTGAAAACGTGTTATTTTATTTAATTGTGAATTTTTTTCACCATTCTTAATATTATACTTGCTAGATGCATAATTGTCCATAAATTTCAATACTAATTTTTTAGGTTGAATAATATTCTTTTGTGTATATGTATCAAACTTTCATTATTCATTATTTGGTGTAGAATTAGCAATAGAATCAAAATAAGGAATGGATTTAACAAAAAATGTAACATCGTGTTTTTATAAACAATAAAACAGAACTGGTATCAATTAAGACATAAAAATACTCAGGTTATATCTAAATAGATTAAAGATCTAAATACTACTTATGAACCATCCCTTTGAAAGTATGTTTATATGTATGTATTTAATATGATCTATCCATAGATGTAACTATAATCTATATTTCATATCTTTGTATGCTTCCATTTATTCATTAAATGAAATTCAACTCAGAATTCCTGATTTTGATTCTCATTTATCAAGCGCAGCAAACAAAGTGTTGTGGCATCACAGCCAAGTTGAGAATTCACAAAAAGGAAGTGATGGAAAAATATATCTGTTTAGATATGGGCAACCATTATGAAAACCATGTACAAAGGAAAGTTGGTGTGAAAGACATCCTTCAACAAATTGTTAAATATTGTTGTGGCTTGTAATATAGAGTTATGATTAATATAGTCACTTTGGAAACTGGGATTTGGCCCTGACTATGGGAGAATGATTTGACTCTGTTTTTTGAGATTGGAGGACTCACTCACTGTAGATAACACCAATCCCTGGTTGGGAACTTTTACTGTATAAAACTGAAGAAAAGGCAGAGGGTAGAAGGATGAGTCCATCATTCGGTGACACAGAATGTTAATAATGCAGTGTACCCAGTACTTCAAAATACTTCGCCTTAATTTCTCCTCCATAATGGACTACATCTTTGAACTATGAGCCAAATTTTTCCTTTCTCTACATTCAAGTTACTTTTATTGTTTTGTATTTTTAGACAGAGTATCCTTTTAAAAAATATTGTATTTATTATCTTGCTTTATGTGTATGATTGTATTGCCTGCATGTGTAAGTGCACCCATTTTGTACAAGTACAATGAGGTCAGAAAAAGGGTTCAGAACCCCTGGAACTGGAGTTACGGACAGTTGTTAGCCACCATATGGGTGCTGGGAATCAAACACAGGTCCTCTGCAAAAGCAGTCAGTGCTCTCAATCACTCAGCCATCTATTTAGCACAAAGCGAGAGTATCCTTTTGGATTCAGTTGGCTTGAAACTCACTATATTTCAAGATTGTCTGGAGATCTTCCTGCACCTGCCTCATGAGTGCTGTAATTAAAGGCATGACCTACCACACCAGTCTTGTTATTTTAATATGCATATATTATCACAATAGAGAAGAAATTTATATATATATATATATATGTGTGTGTGTGTGTGTGTGTATGTGTGCATGTGTATATTTCCAAAAAGTTAACTCAAACTAGGTCATTGAATTGATGATAAAATTTCAAAC
This sequence comes from Eospalax fontanierii, assembly GCA_035773235.1. Taxonomy (NCBI): domain Eukaryota; kingdom Metazoa; phylum Chordata; class Mammalia; order Rodentia; family Spalacidae; genus Eospalax; species Eospalax fontanierii. The sequence continues at coordinate 90,544,675 of CM069524.1, forward strand.
TATGAAACTATTAGAAAAACATTATATTAAAGACATATTTTATAGACATTTTTCTATATGACACCAAAAACAGAATTCATAAATAGGGAAACTAATTTTTAATGTAAAATGATATTTTTATAATATACTTTCAAAAGATGGAAATGCAAGATACAAAATGAAAATAAAACAAAAGAAAAAGTTAATTTATCTGTCTGGTAATGAATTAGTGCTTAGAAAGATGGAAGAATACTCAGATCAATAATTCAGATTTGGTACTGAAATGCCCTCCGATGAATTCTGAGTCTTAACTTCATAAAATAATTAAAATTGGACAATATATTCTCAAGCTACAATAATAACTGTAAATTGTCTTTAAACAGCACACTTTTTTGGTGTTAAACAGAAATCCTTGAAGGTATTGGATTAAAAATCTCAATTGACAACTGTAGAAAAATTTACACAGCAAAATATGCTTAGGCTCAGTAAAATGTCCAGAGATGAAATGCACACAGCAAGAGGTTTTAAATCACTAAGGATGTGCAAAGAAAATCACTGTAAGAAACTATTTCTGGCCTTTTGAAATGGTCACAATTAAAATGACTAAGTGGGGATGCCGAGGAACTAGAACTCCTATAGTACTAAGAATGTAAACAAAGCAGAAATGTTTCTCTGAAAACCAGTCAGTTTCTGAAAATGAAAAAATAATGTACCATATGGTCTAATTATTCTACTCCTAGACTAGTACTCAAGGGAAATGAAGTATGTATACTTGTAATTAGTAGAATGCCAATACTCGTGACAGCTTTATTTATCATATGACAAAAGATGAAACAACTCAAATTTCCACAGTCCATGCAGTCTAATATAGGCTGAGGTATTCTCCTATAACAGAATACTAAGAATGGAAAAGAAGAAAGTATTCACATAGGAAATTACTTTGAAGTCTAGTCAAAAATATACTTATGTTGAGTAATATCATCCAAGCCAAAAGAGTTATTTAAATCAAGTTCTGGAAATGTGTACATTGACAGAAGTGGACCTGAGTTGACTTGGGTACATTGTGAGAGAGGTGGTGTGTGGATGAGTGATAACAGGGTAGAGATGAGCAGAAAACTGGAGGGTCATGGTACATTTTCATTCTTGTTTACGCCTTTCCCCAAATCAGCATGTTAGGCAAGGAAGTATTTAGCTCTCTATGGATGAAAATCTTCCTATGTAGAGGAAAGGATGTCCATTTAGGTAAAGCATGATCACGTCCAGTTTGTTTTGTTAATTTGTATGAAGTAACGACTTCTTCAGTTCTCTGAGTTTTGATTATATATGCTGCTGTACACCACAAAAAGGATATTTTTATTTTCATAAGTGGGGCACAGGAGGTAGCTCATTGTCACAGCCCTTGCCTAGAATGAGAAAGGCAATGGGTTCAACCCTAGCACTGTGAACATATGCAGCCATATCAAAAAATAGCAAAATAATTCTGTGAACTACAGTAGTCAAGTTTCCAAGTAATTGTAGTAGAAAACTGGACACATGATGGGTGGTTCTAAATGGAAAAAATAAGACAGTATATTTTAATAGAGAGTAGAAGAATATTTAAGTTCCCTGGAAGCTCTTGCATTGGACACTGGTTGATTCAAAGCACACATATGATGACTAACAACTGTCTATAACTCCAGTTGCAGGGGAATTCAATTCAATGTACTCATGTGACCTCTGTGGGCATTGCATGACACAGATGTACTAACATTCATACACGTAAATAAAAATAATAATATTTTTTAGATCAGTATCTTTAAATTTTAATGATTTTAAATGGAAAACAGGCTAGGATACATGCCTCCTTTCTCTAGATAGAAAAAAAATCATGGTTTCTCTTTCTACTTTAGAATACTATTTCATATATCTGAAGTTCTGATTCCTATACACGAAATGTTATTAGAGACACGTAAGGAATCCTCCCATTAGAATCATCATGTTTACACCTCACCTTGTAGTATCAGAATGGTTTCACACAGGTTTTATTTATCATAGTATAGTTTTATTTTGTCAGATACAAAAAAGTGTACACAATGCTAATTTTACTGTCACTATAACAGCTTCAAAAGACCTTTGTTCTTGAGAAAATGTGAGTAAGACTGTCAAGATGGCATAGAAGTGAAGAGAATGTGCTATTACTGCAGAGGGCCTAGGTTCAGTTCCAAGTGTCTTTATCAGGTGGCTCACAGCAATTTATAACTCCAGTTCCAAGACATCTGACACCCACTTCTGAAATCCCAGATTCCTACACTTATGTGCACTTATTCATACAAATATATCTATAATTTAAATAATTATTTTTTAGATGTGATTGAATTCATTGCCTTTTTTGTACTTCAGTGCTTATTAGACATCAGAATTTGATACAGTCATGAAGTGATAATAAGACTTTGCCAATTTGCAATAAATAATGCATGAAATACCACAAATTTAGTTTTAACATTTTAGTATTTTTTATAATCATATTAAGATGTAAGGTCAATATCCCTAATCTTTACCTAAATATCCTATTAGTAAAACATAGGTTTTAAATTTTATAATAATTCCTTACAATGATATAAATTTTATAAAATGTTAGGTGTAGAGGAATGTGGACTTATATATAGATATTTATTACTTATTATTTTCATTTTACACATATGAGTGCATTGCCTGAATGTGTCTTAGTGTGCTCATGTCATACAAGGCCCTCAAAAGTCAGAGGAAGATATCGAATCCCCTGTTGATGGTTGATGGCTGCTAGCCACCATGGAGGTGCTGGGAATCGAATGAATCTGGGTCTCTGCAAGAGCAGTTAGTACACTTAACCACTGAGCCATCTCTCCAGTGCCATGTAAAGAACATGAAAAATAGCAAACATTTATGTTTCCTCAAAAGGTTGATTTTGAGTATGATTCTGGGAAGTATTATATTATATTGGGTTTCTTAAAGATGCCCAAATAGTTATTGGCACAATGCTATTACTAAGAAATTGTCATGATTTTTTTCTATGTTAAACAAATTATGCAATAATATTGATAAAGAATATAAATGAAAATTTTACTCAAGCATTCAGTAATCATCTATCTAGTATTTTGATATAAAGGCATGTTGTGAAATTCTTAAAATAGCCATAAATGATTCTTCTGATATAGTGTTTTGGACATTTTCCATAGCACAATATCAAAAGAAAGGCACAAGCAGCATTTACTATTCATTCATTCTATTCATATGTTTATATGTATAATGACCAAGTTATGACAAAAGTTATAATCAAAGATGGAAATGTTTCCAATTTTTCTGTGCAAAATTTTGATCTTAGATAATGGCAAACTGCTATATGCAACTTCATGTTCCTTCTTTTGACATCCTATTATATGCAAGGTCTACGGTGATTTTCTGTCATTGGTCTGATTCCATCATCATTTACAGTAATGATGAAAGAAATGAATCTTAGTGGTTGGGAAGATGACTCAGTGGTAAAAGATTTTTGTCCAGCCTGAGAACATGAGTTCATGAAAGTAAATATATAAAAATATATATAAATTTATATATATAAATGTTACCCATATTTTCTTTATAAAAATTCTATCCATCCCTTAGCTATCATCTGGGAAGCTTCCTTGAATGACAGAGTGTGATGCACACAGAAGGCCACAAATAGTTAGACTTTAGAGATTAAGAGACTACAGAGTGTGTGTCATTGGATAGGACTCATATTAAACCTCATCCACCCATGGCTCAGGAGCCATTTTAGAAGAAGGGGTAGAAAGATTGTAAGATCCAGGTTTGGATCATGAACACAAGGAAACAAAGGCTTTCAGGTCACTGGAAGCTTACTCATGTGAACTTGGAGGAATGATGTGCTGGGTAGAAGGCTGATGAGACAAGGGCCCAGATGGAGTGAGGGAAACCGGTCCCAGGTCCCAGCCCTAGCCTGCGAATTGTTGGCAACAGATTAATTTTGGGTGAGGTAGAGTAGATCATTAAGATTCTAGATAAGCTGACTAGATGCCAATAGACTGACTTGCACCAAAGGACAACTGAATAGAAATTCTTGACCATACTGGACTTAACATATATGACAGAATGCATGAACTCTGATTTGGCAGGCATATGGGGGTGCGTGGATGAGAGAGGGGATATAAATTTGATTAAGGACTGCTACATGAAATACACCAAAATTCAATAAGAATATTTAAATTTTTCTATCATGAATCTCTTAATTTGATAGTATTTTTGTTTTATTGGACATAAAAGGATCACTTTGTGACAACTGGAGCCAAACTGTACATCTTTAATTAGCGGTCTTCTTAGGAAATGTGTCTTTACGAAGAGGAATTTATTTACTCAAATGCTGTCTGTAGTATAATAATTAAGATATATTATAAATTGAATATCAAGTTATTTTAATAGCAAAATTACAAAATAAAACTAAAAGGAAGTTAATGACAGGATCTGTTAAGATGTATACTTACACATTCTTTACTGAATTTTTTTTTGTTAAACATAAATTAACTCAGTGTTACATATTCAAGCACCAAACATGCCATGCTTTTGCTACATGTTAAAAATCATGTGTCTTCATTTCAAATTATCATATAAAACTTCATCTACTATTATCTTTGTATTTAAAACTTCTTCAGATTATTTTGGTTTATTATTATTATTATTATTATTATTTTGCCCAGCTGGATAAAAGCCAGTGCTAATCTATGCTCAATAAGCTCTTCATCCCACCAATATTCCCAGTCATGGGGAAATGTCCTCAGTTGCCAAATTGCTCCTTCTTTTTAATTATCATCTTTGTCTTCTCCCTTCTTTAGGCAAAATGTTCTTAATAAAATCATTAATAACAAATTTTTCATAACTTAGTTCTAGACATTTTAAGTTTTTGAGGCAAAATCATCTGTAAGATGTGCATAAGATCCAAGTGTAAGACCCAATGATTTTATTTTAACTTTAAATATTACTTCAATTAATTATCTAGAAATTTGACCATAAAACATAAATAGAAAATTTGTGTGGAAGATCTTACATGTTTGTTTTCTTTGATAAATAGATTTCTACTTATAAAAAGTCGTGACAACCTAACTAGTTTTGAGATATTTTTACAGTGACTGTTATTTTGTATCAATATGCTCAGTCATGTTCCATTTCATTTACAAAAGCAAAGTTAGTATGAATCATCAATTTTTTGAGCCTATTTGAAATTAAAATTAACTAAAGAAACCAAAAAGGAAAGGAGCAAATTACACTCATTGACCAAATAAATTGGTTGACATCAGTATATATTTATTCTTGGAATAAAATGACTTTTAGTATCATAAGTTAAATTACAACATCACATATTTTAGAAGACTAAATTAATTGCTGCTATTAATATTTTTTAAATGTTCAGAGAACTATGAGCTTTCTGAGTATGAGGAAAAGGAGCAAGAAATATTGTTGAAGACAGTGTAGAATGTGACATCACAGGGCTTATTCAATGGCAATGTAACTTGTGTGTTGGTGACAGATTTTAATATATATATTAAGCAGATCAACTTTCTGAGCAACAATAATAAATGTTTCCTGATATCATACAAAAATAAGGGATTAGTCATAAAGTTAATAAATATTAACTATATGACAATCATGTCAAAAAATCTCCTATTTGAGAAGAGCTCTAATGTTTTAAGAGCTTTAATTTTTCTATGAGCTGAGAAGTTATAGTATTTTTCTACTGAATAATTAAAATACAAAATCATTAAAATATTCATTAATTCATTTGATTAACTCATGTTTGATTAAGTAACTATATATGAAAAAGTAAATTTCATTGTTTTTCTTTCCATTGTGAAAAACATCTTGAAAAATGCTTATTTCTTATTATTACATAAAAAGAAACACTGGAAAAGTGAAGAAAGTTTTAGAATTAATCTTCTTTGATTATTTTAAAGATAACTTTAGTGGTAGAATATATGTCAGAACCAAAATGATTATATATAAAACCCAATATGAAGAAGTATAACTGAAGTATTTGTTTACTTTTGCAAAAAATAGCATTAAAGGACTATCCACTATATTTCTCAGTCATGAATTAGAGACTATGAATTCAAATATCAAATTACATTTGCCAGTTAAATTGCTAAAAAATGTACTTGCAATTATTCAGTCTTCTAAATTACTAGCCAGAGTCACGTGAATACTCAGTTTATAATTAATGTAAAGGATGTAGCTGAACATTTGGATCATATGTTCTCTATATGGACACAATCTTTCATTCTTTCTTTCCATCTTCTTTCTCTCTCTCTTTCTTTATTTCTTTCTTTCTTGTTTCTTTCTTTCCAATTTCATACTTGAGCTCTCTATTTGCATTAATCCCCCCTACCCTCTCCAGTTTCAACTGCTCCCAAGTCTTTCAACTCCTGCTCAAACTCCTGTGACCGCTTCCTTGATTATTTTGTTAAACACACACACAGACACACACACAGACACACACACACACACACACACACTCACCACAGGCTATTTTTTTCTCTCTCATTGTCAAGGGGCGTTAGGTCATTCCATCACTAGTAAAATGTTGAGACATTGAGAAGAGAAGCTGAATTATAAACCTCTAACTTCAATATCTGTAAGAATATTTATTTGAGGACCCCATGACTACCCTGTCTCCAAGTGTGAAATTCCCTTATATGAGACAAGGTAATGCCTTCATATAGCCTATTTACATCTGCTCTTGCACTTTAAATCATCTAAAACTTGTTTGGAATATCTAAACAGTGTAAATACTATTGCAGTAGTTATACTGTATTGCTTTGATAATAATGACAAAAATAAAAAGTCTGTACATGTTTGTCACAAATGTAGTCTTTTAATTTAAGAGTATTTTCAATTTGAATTTGCTTAAATTCACTGAGGCAGAATTGAAGACACAGGGTACTGAATGCATTTAAGTTTAAGTAATTGCATTAGCATAAGCTGTACTATCTGGGTAGATGGAAAAATGAAAATGGATGGATAGATGGGTAGATAGATAGATAGATAGATAGATAGTTAATATATATATATATATTCATGCGTGATAAATAGATAATTGGATGAATAGAGGGTATATAGATGTAGATTGGTGTCAGATGTAGATTGATAGATGATAGATAGATACATATATACATACCTACGTTGATAGATGATAGACAAACCTAATGTGGTTAGTAGTTAGATGATGAGTAGACTGCTCTACTCATTCAAAAAATTAAATTCATGTTATAAATGTAATCACTGCCATGTGAATGTCAACAATGGTAGAAACCTAGGAAACCTGACAAATTTGGCACAGACATCACCACAGTCCAAGTTCAGAACAACTGCAAAATTATGCATTCTTTCAAAAGTCTTTGTTTTGTTGATTTCTTTCTTTCTTTCTCTTTGCTACTAAATTCTGTGAAAGTTCTGTCTGCAACAAAACAACTGAGGCAGATGTATTAGAAACTTGAACAATACTGCAGCTTTTGTTTTCAATCAATGTTTACAAGACCTAATGTTCTGTTTTGTAGCCATTTTACCTCCAAGAAATTTTATTTTACATTCATAAAAAAATCCCCCTCAATATTACTGAGTATGGACATCTTATTTAGACAGAGGAAATCATTTTTCTATCAGGTACAAGCCTATAAGTTCAATACCCGGCAGTAGAAAAAAATTTTATAAAATTACATAAAGAGAAGAAAACATGATTTTTGTGGAAATTTGAAAGCAATGCTAGTGAACATAATGTTAATGAAATGATAAATAATTCAGAAAAATAATATTTTAAAGAATGTTGTGCATCTTAACTTGTATTAAGACAAAACTAAATTTCCTTTTGTTTAAGAAAATTCTCCTAAATCTTGCAAATAATATTGAACTTGCTTTATTATATTACAATTGTTAAGAGGTCAGTTCAGTTTTACATGTGATATTGTCTAAAACCCACTTGATCTCGAAAATGAGTTATGCTCTTTAAAAATCTTTAAAGTTTCCCATTAAAAATAGAAATGTATATTATGTACTTTATATTAATAATTATATATTATAATTATTCTTTCAGAATGCAAAGTAAAGAATGGCTACAGGAACAGTTATACTTGGAAATTCATAGTCATTTATATTGTTTTAGAGTTGTAAAATTTATTTTTTCAAAGGATATCAAAGAACTTATCTAGGATTAATCTATACAACAAACTATTTTAATTTGAAAATTGTCATAATTAGTTATTGCAAGTTAGACTCTATTTCTGTCAAAATGCAGAATGAATGAAGGAGATCAGGCTCATAGCTGTAAAATAAATTAATGGAGTATAAGATATTTCACTATGCATGCTCCCTGAAATGATACTCAGCAGTATTATATGTAGTAAGTTTCAACTTATTTTTCTTTTAAAATTTTACTTAATGGGTTAGTTATTTTTAAAGAATTCTTGTGCAAAGTATAGCTTTCAAAAGTATAAATTTAGCTATAAAATTATTTTTAATTTGTAGAAACAAATAATCTTAGTTTTATATTTCTAAGTGTAAGGCAGAATTGGTACTAGCACTTTTATACTTTTATGACTTTTATGACTATTTAAGCAATGTTTTATAAAATGCTTTTAGAAAAGGTGTTCATCCTATGCAAATGATTGCTATTATCTCCCACGAGGAATCCACTCAGTATCATCAGTAGTTCTTCACCTGGATGTTATAAGCAGCTGTTAATAAGCAGACTTTGGAAGGCCGTCTACAGGCAAAGACACTTTTGCATTTCCAAGATTCTCGTGCTCTTCATCACCGTTTACTTGTGTGCGTGCCTTTTTTGAGACAAACTCTCCCTGTTTTTCTCAGGCAGGCTTCAGACTCAAGATTATTGGGATTTACCTGCCTCAATCTCCAGATTACTCGGATTAAGATGTGTATTACCGCACCTGGATTGATATTTCCTTTATAAATATAATAGGCCTTACCTATTTTATAAACATTTTTTCATTTTTATTATACAATTAACATGAACCTAATGTTGTCTTCTTTAAAATTTAAATGGAATGCTTTATTAAAAATATTATGTGCTTTCTGACTTATTTATAATTTTATAATGTTAGTACTTTTAAAAACAGCCAGTGAAACCCTGTGAACAATCTTTTTTTTTTTCTCGAGTTGTTTTTTGAGGATAATACATTATTAGTTTTTGCAAGTTTTAATTATTAAGGTTTAATTATGTAAACTAAAAATGAATGACAATTACAACATAAATCTGTCCTGTCTTTTAATTCTTGAATAAATAAATAAATAAATTCAGATAAAATTACTTCTTTCATCTCAAATGGAAATTAATAGAATTTGAAACTGGAAAATCTATTACCTTGCAAGATGATTCATTGTTTAGAAAAAAATAAATCCACACAGCTCAAATAAAATAAAAGACTTATTTTCAAGTTTAAAATAATTTGATAAACTGTTATTTAACTTAACAAACAGTGTATAGATGCTGGGCAGGTGGAGCATGCCTTTAATCCCAAAACTCAGTAGTGACAGCAGGCAGATCCCTGTGAGATTCCAATCATCCTAGTTCACAGTGAGCTCCAGACTAGCTGGGGCTATGAGACACCCCGTCTTGAAAGAACAAAAGCAAAACAAAAATAAAGCAAAACAAAACAAAAAAAAATCAGTGTATGCAGCAATACTACACAGATTTTGAAAAGAAATACAAAAATATAATTTATAGGAACTTTGAAATACATAAATACTAAGTTTTATGTATATTACACATAGATAAGTTAATATTAAACAAATATCTCAGTTGAGAACCCTCCAATAACTATAATGTAGGGACAATATTGACATATATGTATGCATATGTATATGTATCCCCATCACTCAGGGATATGCACAGCAAAATAGTGAAAAAACAAATCTAAGAGCCAAAGGGAACAGAAGTGTGCTGTCAGTCAGCATTTGCCAGACCTGACACTGAAGTCGCACAAATGCACCCAGATTAGCTGTAACTGAATCCAGAGATATACAGAAGATTAAGTCAGTGAGAACCTGAGCATGAATGAGGAAGGGTCTCATCAGTCCTCTGACCAATAACTGAAAATCTATTGAGAGCTGATAACTAAAGGGGAAAGAGAGTGAGTCTTTTTTAGAGGTATGGTCACAGATGGGTAGACACGCTTCAGTGGATGGAACGATATACATGAGCATAATTAGACACAGTCCATTATTAGAAACAATGAAATGAGGACATGAAGTTGGGAGAGTTGATGGGGTATGAAGGGGGTGAACCTGGGAGGACTTATGGGGGAAGTGGAGGAGTGACTATGGTGAAAGTGATATATATATATATATATATATATATATATATATATATATAACATTAAAAAGGGATTACAAGGTTTACAAATTAGATGACTTTTTTAGGATAGATACGAAATTAAGAAGGAAAGGGAAGAGATTGGAAGGGACAAGAAATGAAAGAAGAAAAAAAAAGGAATAAAAAGGTGTGTGAGGATAATGTGGGAGAGAAGCAGAATAGATAAAAATGTGGGGTTTGAGGGTAAATGTCCACCAACAAATAAGTGCCATGTTTTCAAAGAAAAACTTCAATAAGCATATATTAAAACAACATATATTCATATATAAATTATCTTACTCCACACTTCTGGAACCTAGGATGAGTTGTACAGCATGGGCAGCTGAGTAGAAAATGTATTCTTCAGTGCTTGGGTGGAATAGTTTGTAGATGTATGTTAGTTAGGTCCATTTCGTGTAAGATGTAATTTAATTTGGATCTCTCTTTGTTTATTCTTTCTCCTACAGGTGGAGATCCAGTTTTGCCAGCACCATTTGTTGAAGATGCTGTCTTTCCTCTATTGTGGATTCTTGGCATCTTTGTTAAATATCAGGTAGCTGAAATTTCATGTACTCGTGTTTGGATGCTTTATTATGTTCCCTTAATCTATATGTTTGTTTTTGTGTCAATTTTATGAATATAGCTTTATAATATAATCTGAGATCTGGTATCCCCCAGCATTGTTCTTTTTGTTCAAAATTTGACTATCCAGCTTCTTTTGTGATTCAGTATGAATTTTAGGATTTTTTTCTAGCTCTGCGAAGAATGTCGTGGGCGTTTTGATTGGCCGTGCATTAAGTCTATACATTGTTTTCGGTAAGATGGTCATTTTCAGAATACTGATTCTATCAATCCATGAGCATGCTAGAATCTTCCATCTTCTAGTGTCTTCCTCTATCTCTTTCTTTAAACATTTGAAATTTGCGTTGTATAGATCTTTAATGTCTTTTGTTAGGTTTATTCCTAAATATTTTAGTTTCTCAGTTTATTGTGAATGGGAGGGTTTCCTTGAGTGGTTTTCTGAATGCTTGTTATTTCTGTATAGAAAGGCTATTGATGTTTGTAAGATGATTTTGTAACTGGACATTTTCCTGAAAGTGCTAATATTTTCTAACAGTTTTCTGGTGGAATTTTTGGAATTTCTTGTGTATACTATATCATCTACAAATAGAGATAACTTGAAACTTTCCAATTGATACTCCTTTGATTTACTTCTCTTCTCTTATTGTTCTTGCAAGGGTTTCCAGCACTATATTGAAAGTAGTAGGGATACTGGACAGTCCTGTCTGGTTCCAGCTTTAATGGGAATGATTCCACTTTTTCTCCGTTTAACTCCAGGTCAATAAAAGATAAATTGACTGTAACTTGGTAATAGTCGATGACTTCAGTACCCCACTATCCTCACTAGACATAGCAGAAGGAAAATCTTTCTAAATTGGACATCAGCGGCTTAGGCATTAAGGTCAGCAGTTAGTATGTGGGACCTCACTAAGCTACAAAGCTTCTGTGCAGCCAAAGAAATAACCAAGGAAGGGAAGAGGAAACCCCCTGAGTGTGAGAAAATATTTACTGCTAATAATCCAATATTACTACTGCATAGCTAAACTTCTGACTGAGGATTAATATCCCACATACAAAAATAACTCAAACAATGAAAAAAATCAGAAAATCAATGACCCAAGAAAAAGATAGGCCTAAACAGAGGGTTCTCAAATGAAGCAATAAAAATAGCCACGAAACACCTTGAAAAGTATTCACATCCTTCACAATTTAAGAAATATCCATAAAAACCAGTTTATGATTCCGTGTAACCCCTGTCAGACTGACTAAGATCAAGAGAATGGAAGACACCAAATGCTGGAGAAGATGTGAAGAAAGGGAACACTCATCCACTGCTGGCAGGAATTATTGTCGAGCATCTCATGTCCTTGACACAGTAAGAATTCAATGAAGGGCTGTCATCATTGCCTTGCTTCAACACACATGTTCTATACCATATTTTTTATTTATTGGATGTTTATGTGTGTTTGGGGTATAGTGTTTGTATTTGTTTGCATGTCTGTGAACACACATGAGTATGGTTGCATGTTGAGGCCCCAAATTAACATTATATGTTTTCACCAAGCCTCTAAAGATTATTTACTGAGACAGTTTCTTGAACACAATACTCACTAGTTATGGCTACACTAGCTAGCCATCATGTAGCAGAATGCCCAGTTTCTGGGTCCCTACTGCTGAGATTTTTGGCTACATGCCCAGCTATCGTAGATTCAGGACATCCTAACTCTGTTCCCAGTTTAAGAATTAAGCTATCTCCCAAGTTCCTATCTTATTTATTTTTGATCATAGTAACTATGAAAAAACTCTAGAAAAATGCAAGTTAGAAATGTCTTGAATTTTATTTTCAAAATTTATTTACTTTAAATTCTTAGAATAGAGATTATTCACATGTTCTAACCTTCAAGAAGTAAAATGCAAGTGAACAATTCGACCTGCTTGAATTTTATAAATCATGAAGTGTTAAAAGCAATGCAATATGTGATATCTATTATTAATAGTGCTAATAATCAGCCATTACTACTGCGTATTACTTGTTTCTTACCATGTAATTGAACTTTATAACTAACATGGCATAATCATAACATTAGTTTAAAGAAAATGACATTACAGTAATTTTATGTCTTGTGAATACTAACTAGGAAATAGTTACTTTTTTATCATTGTCCTGATCTCTGCAAATAATTCTCAGAATCAGTCAAGTAACCCACAGCATTTGTACTGGTCTTCTTCTCAACAGATCACAGTGATATTACTGCCCAGAAAGGAAATTCAGATTCCATTATCTCCCATTATCTTACAAAGCATTTTACTTCTGGTAGCTTTAATTAAGTTAAAATCTGTTTCACTTACATTACTGATTAAAACTAATTAAATTTGTTGCTTAATCCTATCAAGAAACTCTTCTATTGCTTGAAACAGGTTTATTTCCAAATGGAATTGTTCTAAATGGGAAGTAAATACAATATCAGGACGAGATTCTCTTTCATTAGTGTCATTTTTATCATACCTGTGTTTATCACACTGGGGATAATTTCTTAAATTCAAAAGGTAGAGAATATTTTTTGTGCATTTATAAGTGACAATATGCACCATTTATATTTTCATGTAAAACTGACAGGTTAGAAAAAAAAGTCAGTAATTTTGTTTGAATTCGGGGAATGAGGGACTAAAGACTGCCCTTTATATTTTTATTTGATTAATCTTTTCTTCACTTATTTAAAATGTGTTTAGGTGGTTTAGAAAAAATCTTTAGAAATAAATTTAAAAATACTAATATTATATGCTATTAAACATATCAAAATAAATATTTTTGTCATAAATATGTAAACTAAATTTCATTGAACCACAACAACAAAATAACAGAGAGACTAATCTACTTTTTAAGTTATAAAATTAGGCCTTGAAATCAACAATATTCCAGTTTAACACTGAGGCTATTTTACAAATTTTCCAACTCATGTAGCTGAGCCATTGTACTTTAGTCAAATCTCAAAGGAGTACTTTTCATCTTTTGCAGTCACTGAGAAGATGGAAGAATATAATCCTCAAAGCACAGTAGAGTTGGGATAAAACACAAGTCCCAGTCTCATTGGTGTTCAGTCACTTTGAGTGAAGTCAAGAGTCACTCCTGGATTTAATTTTCTTTCTTCTTTCTCCAAGGGCAGGAAGCTTTATGGTCAATAAAAAAAAAAAAAATGTAACTTATAGTCAAGTAAGTATACGTACATGTGAGTCAGATTGTAACATTAAATGACTTTTGTATAGATTGCTTTAAAAAATAAAATAACTTGGAAGTTTGGCATTCAAAATAAAAATTTTCGTAGCTTTCTGTAACTTGAGCTATTGATAGATAATGAATATGAGTCTTATGCAAGATTAGTAGTTACATACGATCAGCTAATTATGTATCCCAAGTAATTCAATATAGTGATATTGCAATGTAGGTATGTATACATTTATACTCAAAAGTTTTGGTGTGTTAAATTCATTTTCTTTAGCTTAGTCATATTGTTCTTGAGACAGCTTATTAATATATTGTTTTAATATGAAGAATATCTGATAGAAATTTTAATTTTGTAGAAGCAGAGAAAATTACATTTATGAATTATCTGTGCTCTGTAAGAGTTCAAAGATCTAAGCCGTAAGATAGTTTCCTAGATGATATTTAGATAATCAAAAAGTAGCTGACTAAATAGAGTAAGTCCCCAGTACGCATGTGCAATCTTCTGTGTAGTTTGATGAAAGTGGAATATTTTCTCTATACTTTAGTATCAGTTATGAGGATAACAAATGATTATTCAGTATTGAAAATAACATTGATTTTAACTGGATAAATACAGCACATTTTCTGCATAAACTATTTGCCCAACACGATAAAATACTGTGCAGAACAGAAGGGAAGTAATTGTGCATGTGTAACACTTCCCTCAAAGAAAAGAAACCCAAGGATAAAAGATGTCTGTGCGGAGGACTTGTTTGGACTTTGGTTGTATTAGAAAGTAGTTTTCCTTGTATGAATTAAATATGTCTTATTGTTTTGGTAAAAAATGGAGTTTTGTATATAATGTTCACTTTAAAGCCTGTGTACGAGATATTATGATAATCAGAATCACAGTTCAATTTGAAATTTCTATTTTTCAGATTGTAGCATTTTCAAACTTATTTTTCAGACTAGGATAATACTAATCTTCAGAAAATTTAAATTTGACTCTAAATATAATTCACTACAAGTTAATGTAATTGAAAATTTTACAAAGGATTTTGCAGAGATGTCAATTTTTTCTCTATTTTTTCACTTACATTCAATGCTCTATATTAAGTATCCGGTTTATGCTTAAGTAATACATGGAAATCTCTAAAATTAGTTTAAGAAATATTAATGATTATTGTTTCATGGTAAAAGAAATCCCTGCTCCTATCAGTCCAGTTCTTAGCTGCTGATTTAGGGCTGTCTTGGACTATGGTGCTCTGCTATTCATGCTGTAGTCCTCAGAGCTTCAAGGTGAGTAATTCCCTGTATAGCAATTAACTACCACCACCCTACATTGCACTATCTCCAGTTGTCACTAATTTGGTGTTAAATAAACCTCAATTCTAGCTGTTCTTCCCTCAGAATAATGCTTTGCACTACGGTCTCTCAGTGCCTCTGAGACCAGTGGCTCCACTGGAATTGTCTCAAGCTGGTGATATTCTTGCTACAGCATTCAACTTTTGATTTTTTGCTAGTGCTTGCTTTCTATATTTAATTTTATTTGAGGGACAGCTTGGACACTGCCATAAATTTGGTAGCATATGTATGTGATGAGATCAATGACTGGTCAAAACTATGCTTTTTCTCCTCATCCTCCTAACAAGTGTCATTTATCAAAAATTATGATGGAAAAAATCATCCCTTGATATTTTTTGTGCTTGTGGAGAAGACAGTGAAAGTTCTGACAAGACAGATACTATTAAAATGCTGTTTTACAGGGCCTGAAGTGCTGTAAAATTCTGAATCTTTCACTTTTGCTTATGTTTGCTGCTAGAAAACCAAATTTCCTCCTATGAATGTTCTTCTACATCTAAAAGTTAAGTGTTACAAAGCCCTTATAATAGAATCTTGATAATCTCAGTAGTAAAAGGATGAGGATGTAGAAATATCATTCTCAAGGCAGGTCATCAGGAATTTTATTAAAATGGAGGCAAAGGACTTGCGGTGATATGTAATTGATACTATTTGCAAATGTATCCAAGTACACACAGATAAATAAGGAATGAAACAGTAATATGTCACCTAAATAAATTCAGTTGAAAAACTAGTTCTACTAAAAACTAATTTTAACATATTGTTTTCTTTCACTCCTACTCTTAAAGGTTATTTAATGTTAATAAATTTGCAGATATTTCTTAAAAGCTTTGCAATTTTACTTCTGATCACATAAACATGATTCAAGTGAAAATAAAAGTTGAACAAAAGAAATAGAATGTATATAATTGAAAGTCTTCAACACAAAGAACAAAAAGAAAGCACATTTACATAATAAAGCATCAACCTGATATATGCTTTTGAACCACATAGTTCATCTAAAAGTTATATTTGTGGTAATTTCAACAGTGTTTTATAATCATTTCTCAATAAACTAATATTTAGGTAACCTTTCACGGGTTATTTTCTATAATTTTGGAGTACATAATAGAAATGGACTTTGAATCAATTTTTAAGATATTAAGTTGAAAATTTTTATTATGTACATGCAAATCTATAATTAGCTCTCATAGTTTTGTAATTATCCTTGGGAAATAGACTATATGATAATAACTTAAATCTTAAATTGATCTCTGTCACAAACGCAAATATCCTCAAAACACATTTGAGCCCTATCAGGGAAGGCTAATTTGCAGACGATCCTATAATATAACTATCTCAGTAGAAAACCCCCACACTAAGTATTATTCAAAGAAGTGTACCCAGCCTTGGAGAGTGACTAGTAATGGAGTACAAATAGAAAAACAAGCCCTCCACAGAGAAACCCTCCTAGAAAACTCCATGTCAATTATTATGTCACAGAAACTGATTTAACAGGAACTTGGGAGATGTCTCAAGTGGTAGCACGTATCCTGAATAAGAGTAAGGGCCAGGACCAGATCTCAGATCCTCAGTACCCACCTAAGAACCTGGGCATGGTCATGGTTCTAACCACTGTGGTTAGGCAAGGGTAGGTAGTTTCCCTCAGTTTACGGGCTAGACGTTCCAAATGAAATGATGGGCACTAGATTCAAAGAGAGGCCTCACCAAAAAAAAAAAAAAAAGTGGAAACTGATAAGGATGACAACTAATGTCAACTGCTCGGTTAAAACACAGATGCCATTTCGCACTATGACTCTTCTCCCTCAGGTTCCTTCTTTCCTTTTGCCTTCCTGGTTCTTTTACTTTTTCCTGGTCCCCGCAGCAATATCAGGATAAAAACGTATAAGGATTTGATCCACAAATGGGAGAAAACATCACATCTGTACTTGTTTATTCTGAGTCTGTGTTACGTTATTAACATAACAGTTTCTAGGTCCATTCTTTTACTTGCAAATGCCACGTTAATCACTTTTAAAGATGTCTCTTAGGCATATTTATTTCTTCTTTTGAGAGCTCTCTGCTCAGATTCTTAACCCATCTTTTAATCGCATCACTTGTTTTCTTGATTTTTTAAAGAGATCTTTATATATTGTGGATTTTAAAACTCTATCATATGTTTTGCTGTGAAGATTTTTTTATCCCACTTTGTGGGGTTTTCTCTTTGCTTTCGTGGTTGTTTCTTTTGCTGTACAGAAGCTTTCCAGTTTAATGAGGTCCCATTTGTTGATTATTGACCTTAATTCCTGAGCAACTGATGTCTTATTTAGGAAGTCCTTTCCTCCACCTCTATTTTGTAGGTTACCACCATTTTTTTTTTCTTCTAACAGAACCTAGATCATCTGAACCTACAGCAATGGTGTTGGTATGCTCAAGGTCCATGCAAACTCAAGTAGAGAAAATCCAGCATGGAACTGGCAAAAACTCAGCAGCTCCCAAAACTTTGCTGAAGAAATACTGGCAACTGATTACTGTTGGATGAGAATGAGCTAATCTTCTTAAAGCAAGGATCTCTGTATAGGCTTACTATACCTCAGTGAATGAACTCACAGTGAGGAACATTAGGGGACACTAACGTGACATAATAAACCTTAACACAGATGAAAGAATATATGAATTATAGTTGGGGCCGGGGTGCTTAGGGAAGGATATGTAAAGATGATAAAGATTGATTCAAATACAATGATTCAATTAAAAATTTTAAAAAATAACAAATACAAAACTACATATGCACAAATTTGCATGTACACCCACACACATACACGTATCCATATAAACATGCAGATACAATACCATCACCATTTCCACACAAACACACAGGAGAGAGGGTGGGGGAGAGAGAGAGGGTTGGGGAGGGAGAGAGAGAGAGAGATCCCTTGGATGGGAGAGATGACAGTGATGAATTGCAACACAATGCAACTTCAGCGGACTTGAGTTCACCTCCCAACAGCTCACAACCACCTTTAGCTCCAGCTCCCAGGGGATCTGACACCTCTGGCTTCTGTGGGTACCTGTAGTCATGTTCATATGCTCCTACACAAACACACACAGACTCAGATACAGACACATACACGTGCATGTGCACACACACACACACACACTCACAGACATTTAATATAAAAGTAAATAGAAAAAAAAGAAATTTCTCTAATAGAAGTACATGTCAAGATTGCTTCACATAATTAAAGCCTACAGATAATGTTAGACATTCCTCAATCAAAGGATCAAGCACTTTGGCCAACTTCATTATGATTGCTTTCTTACCACCTTTTGAGATTTGTTTTTTTCAGTACACTCTTCAGGCTTTTATGTTGTAAATTCCTTCTTGCAGATGTTTAAAGGATATCAGACCTGAAGCCACCACATCTGATAATTGGTCCTTAAGACCAATAAGACAACTGATAGACAGATGATAGATAGACAGATAAGTAGATAGATAGATATAAGCATACATAGATACAAATGAAGAATTATAGACAGATATAATTATAAACTTGTAAAGGATCTTCATTATCCCAGCATAGGGGCAAAATACATCTTTCTAAAAAAATCATTATAGTTCAAGAATCCAAATAATGTAAGGACAGCTAGAATCTAAGCCAAATGCTCTTTTCATGAAGTGAATTGGAAGAAAGAAATGTGATTCTATCTACCAAGTCTGAAAGGAGGAGAAGAATGATGTTACAAAAGAAAAAATGCTAAGCAATTGCAATTTTGTGTAGTTCATGGTCTTGGCGGGCAATCAATAAGTCTTCAAGGAAAAAGTAAATAAACAAATGCTTCAAATGCAAAATATTACTTGATATACTGTTATAGATCAAAACTCATATCTGAGGGAAGCTACTGAGAGGTGAATCATGTAAAACAAAATTAAAGCAAACAAAAGTGATCTTCAGCAGCTACTGAACATCAACGACGGCTGCTGTTGCTACCTGCTTATGATTTCATATCATTTTCTCTATGCTAGGCATGTCAAGCACTTCAGAAACTCAAAAAGAGAGATTTTCCAATCTCAATGTAACAAACAGGAAGACTAGAAATGTTTCTAGTTTTATTTGCTTTCCCAGGTCCTAATCAGGACTGGTTGCAGTCAAGATTTGCTGTTCAAAATAGTAACTTGTGCATTTGAATATCTGTGTGCTCAGTTCTTATGATTTACTCTGGCATGGATGTGAATATGTGTTTATTCAATAATTCTATAAAAAGGAATTCCCCTTCCATTTCCAAAGGCTCAAATTCCCCCTTTGATTTAGTGTCAATATAATGCTTCCTTCTAGGAAGACAGTATTCCATACTTTAAGACTTAAACATCAACTCAAGGACACACAAACTTCTTGGAATTCTATAAGTTTCACCCTTCATTAAAAAGACATGAACAGAGGGCTTTCTCTGTGCTATTGATTCATGAGGACCAAGGAAATCTATATGATAGAAGAATTTGCATTCTGGTGAAAAGGAAGGAATAGACATACCATGAATATAGAATAAAGGAGAATGATTATACTGTATCAAGGATAATAAATGCCTTGAGAAGAAATATCCTCAACTGTAAATGGGAATCAGATACACAGTAGTTAAAGCAAGGAATGAAGGTTGCAAAAGTAAATAGGATCAGTCTATCTGCATTTCATTCAGATCAGCAACTGCCTTGAATAGCAATGCTTACAAAAATAAGTTTTCTAACTCATCTTGCATCCATTTAATGTCCCTAATTTATACTGTGTTCAAGTTTTGACAATTTCATTATCAAGTATCATAAAATGTTTTCAAAGAATCAGAGCCTGAATGAATTAATTATCAATTCAGATTATGATACATGTATAAAAATAAAAATGCAGTTCTACATTTACATATTAGTGATAGCTTTGAAATACTCAAACTTAGTTGTAAGATTAAAATCAATGGGAAAAAGGGGAAATGTGAGTTCTAGTCAAATTCTGAGTCTCCACCCAACTAATAAAAGGAAGACAACCTCCCAAAAATTGTTATTTTTGTCCATAAAGGCAAAGTAGTCACTTATACTTCTAAACCTACTAGACTATCTAATTTAAAAAATAATTACTACTTTTTTTCTTTAGGGAGTTATAAATGTTATACGATTAATGTTTGTGAAAAAGACATACTAGACTTGGGAGAAGACAAATGATTATAATGAAGGTAGCCAGGGTCAGAGGAATGTTCAACAAATACTTTGTCAGGGTGTGATTCCTGATCAAATTAAAACTAGAGATGATAGCATATTATTATTAGCACATAATGATTTCATAATTATAGATATAATTAAATATTTGAAGAGCTTGAAATTATACTCTTCATAAGATTAAAATATTTACTGACAAATTTATTTAAGTCGAGAAGAACCTTTGTAACTAATGACAATGAAAACAATAAACATCTTTCTGCCAGCTGCTGAATAATTAACACTAAACATATGAGTTGGTGAAATTTAAATGGATGTTTTATGGTTATTTATTAGTAGGATTACCAATTTTAGCTTGCCTTACACATATATTTTTATTTATTATTTCATACTTTAGTATATGAATAAAATAAATCTGACCATAACAAAACAAAATTCAGATTAGGATTATAGCTTATCTAAGAGTATGTGCCTAACAATCCTAACAATACCCTAAGTGTAATGAGTTCTTGAAAAAATCCATAAGTAATATTTGAATGAGCACATTGCTTATTTTAAAAAATAAACTGTCTCAAAGTATTAGTATAAATGAAAATAAGATCAGAGCATATGAACTGAAATGGCCAATTCTTTACTTACTAATGATTATTTTGCACATCAGTAAGCATTAATTTCTTGACCTAAATGCATAATAATTAATCTATGATTTTTTTGAACTTTGAACTGATAATGTAGCTTAAGTTGCTTTATACATTTTTAAGTATATTGTAATTATATATTACACACACACACACACACACACACACACACACACACTTCTGAGCCATAGGGCCAAGGCATTTTCATTCATCTCTCAAACCTGGGCAATTATTGATTAATGTTGATTAAAAATCTGCAAAAATAATAAATTTTAAATGCAAGTCTTTCATAAATGCTTAAATTGTACATACACATAAATACACACACACACAAACATGCACACGTATGGATTTAAATCATTCTTGCATGATTTAAGTATATAAGTATTATATATATCATATATATTAAGTATATAAGGGTATAAGTATAATATATAAGTATATATATATATATATATTTAGTATATAAGTGTAGAATCTCTGTGGGAAACCAACAGTTATTACTGAAGATTAAAGGGATAAATAGGAGAAAAAAATTTTTCAAGGTGCTGCAGAGTAGCAGGTCCATTTGGTCAAAATGTCAAAAGTCCCTTTATGCTTCTAGGCATTACTAAAAACAAATTCAAGGCTTCTCTGTCAGTCTGCTGATCCTGTTTTTGCCCTTTTCCCTATCCACATGAGTGCCACATTGCTCAATCACTGGGCAAATGTTGCTTATTGTTTTCCTCACTCAGTCAGTCACCTTATAGCGGTACTAAGAAATGCTATGATGAGTACCTTCAATGGGAAATCTTCTACAAAGTACAGTCTCTGTCCTTCTAGTTTGCTGATTTTCTTTAAAAAGACCAGCCACCTATGATAGCCTTCCTAAAAATTTAAATGTATCTGTTCTGCAAGTCATGTATGGCATCTTAATAATAAATATATATGCTTAAATACCTAAATTTAAGTTTAATTATGTAGTGATGTTACTATAAATATAAATTAAATTTCACATCAAACTCTGGGTCTCCTTTTTTGATAATAATTTCATTCTTTAATTATATCTATAAACAGTAAAGCCTTTGCTTTCTACATTTTACCAGAAGCAACTTTAGTAAAATAAAATTAAGTTATAATGTGAAAATATTTGAAAAACATTAGCATCATATTTATAAAAAACCCAGGCATTAAAATATTACAGAAGACATTGAAATTTTTTATATATTTATATGTGAAGGTATGTGTTGGTTAGTTTTTGTTAACTTGACCCAAACTTGAGTGACCTTGCAGAAAGGAACCCCAGTTTAGGAATTATCTCCATTGGATTAGCTTATTTCTATAAGGCATTTTCTGGATTGTTAATTGGTGAGGGAGAGAGCACCCCCTCTGTGAGTAGTGCCATCCCTGGCCAGTAGAGCCTGGGTTGCATAAGAAAGATAGCTGAACAAGCCAGAGGAAAGTAAGTCAGTAAGCATTTTTACCAATGATCTCTGCTTCAGTTCCCGCTGCCAGGTTCCTGCCTTATTCCCTCACTGATGGACTGTAATTGAAATATACTCTTTTAACCCAAGTTGGGTGTGCTCAGTGTTTTATCACAATAGAAAAGGTATCTTTAGGATAAAGTATATTTAGACACACAGACACACACGTATGTATACACACATGCAAACACACATATTTCAGGATTTAATTACATGCTAACATTGATATATTTATTCTATAAAGTCTAGCATCATAAATAATAAACTAAAATATATAATCATTCTTTTATAAAAACAACTTGTAAATAAACAAATGACTACTAAGATTTTCCTTTGTGTTTCTTTAGAGACAGCGATGTGATCTATATCACAGGCTGATCTTCAAGTCATGATTTTCTCAGATGCTAAGCTCACTAGAGTTGTATAGAGAATGGACAAAGATTACAATTTTTCCTGTTTTGTTGTTGATACTGCATTCAAACCTGCAGTCATTCCAAAAAGAGCAGAAACCTGTCACAGCAGCCGTGGGAAGCGATAGTTATTTATTATTCACCATTCCTGTAACATAGTCCAGCTTCCTCATGCACCTCTCCTCTCACAAATTGCATCTGTCCACTAATTGAGCAATTCATCTACCAAGCTGGTTGGGAAAAAATGAGAGAAGTAAAGGAGAGAAACTTCTGGAACTGTAAAGTTATAAAAAAAAATGGAGTTGCTCTGTCACTATCAATGACCCAGGACATTGACATGTCATAGGCCACCTGGCATTTAACATTTTAATGATTCAAAGTTGGTTGCCTCGAGATGTAACTTCTTTCCAAACTAAACAGCATTTTCATCTTAATGTCTCCCACAGAAATTGTCACTTTTAGTCCTATAAATCTCATTCTTTCTGCTCATATATTATTTATATGGGACTCAATAAATACGACCTTTTTCCGTAAGCCCAGTATTTGTTTTATTCCTCATAACCTTTTTAAACTACCAGGCATGGTGGCACAAGCATTCAGTCCCAGCACTGGGGATGCAGCGACAGGCAGATCTCTCTGCAGTAGAGGCAAGCTTAGTCTATACAGCATGTTCCAGGTCAGCTCAGGCTACAGGGAGACCCTGTCTCAAAAGCAAACAAACAAACAAACCCCTTTCAACCTGAAATACTATAAATGCTTGTGGATTTCCCTGGTCCACTATAGGTTAAAACAAACAAAAGAGGCAAAGGCATACTTCCCCAATGAATACCAGAGTAATCGATGATACTCTGAGTTAATAGCAATACTGGTACATAAGAACATAATGGAAATCAGTAACATACAGTACTGTACCTGCTTTCATTTCTGCTGCGACAAACGCCCATACTTAGAAGTTTCAAACTACACCTAATTTATTTTTGCATACTTTTATGATTTTTTGTGGATTTGATACACATCTCAATCATCTTTACATTGCCTTGCCATGCCGCCCGCCCTCCACTGTCATTTCTGTTAAATTCTATTGAGTCAAGTTAGTGTTGAAGAGCTTATCTTTAAGCGAGTGACTCTAAATAGGCTGACTAGACCCCAGTGGATGAACTTGTACTGAGAAACTACACTTAATTTTAATCCGATAGTTACACAGAACACAGATATAGCACAGGTCTCCCTGGCAAAAAACAGATTGCAGCAGCAGGTTTTTTTTTTTTCCTTCAAGACACTACAGGCAAACCAGTTTTCTCTTTTATAGTTTCTAGACTTTACCAAGTTCTCTTGATTTTAGCCCCCCCCCACTTTCTATCTCATAAAATTTAGTGTTTCTGTGAACACAGATTTTTTTTTCTGGCCTTATCCTCCTCAATTTATTTTAATATGCATGTTATCTCAATGGGATTACTTATTAACAAATTGGCTGCATTTGCAATCTTAATTCTCCTTTGTCACAGAACCTAAAAGGATATTTCAGATACACATTGTTCTGACCACTATAAAAATGAATGATTATGACCATTGTTTAATATATAATAATTGGTATATATAAGTCCATACATTGCATTAATTAAGAAACTGTTTTAAAATAATTTTATAGTAGTGATAACACAATACAATAAACTCAAAGTACAACTCTGAGTGGATTTTGGTGGAGAATGGCAAGATATATGAGATAGAGATCATAGATAGTTTGTTTCCTCAGTAACACTGAATAACAACATTATTTCTCCAAGATGTGTTCTTATCCTTTCAAAGTAGTTCAATACAGAGTTATAGATTTATTTCCAAACTATCTTAATCTATTGGCTTATGTATTTGTGCTTATGCTGCTGCCATGCAGTTTTAACTATTAAGGCTTTTGATTTATTTTGATGTGAGATACTTTAGATTGTGTGTGTGTGTGTGTGTGTGTGTGTGTGTAAAATATCATTAAATATCCATTCTCTCTGATTTGAAACATTCCTTCCAGGAGTTAGGCAAGAGGCTCCTGATACTCAGGATGCAAATAAACTTCACAAGTCTGGAAAACCTGAAACTTGCATGATTCTGGAGGGCTGCTCTCACGTTTTATAAAAACAGTAAACAACTACTGAAAGAAGAAACTCTGAACAGCAGAGCTGACAGAAGATCTCTCAGAACATGCTAAAGACCCTGAAAATTATAAAGAAGCTCTGAGGATGCATTTTCATGAATTATCACCTGTGTTGGGTGAACCATGCTCCTGTTAATAACCCCAAATCAAACTCGTGGATTCTGCAAGTTGCTCTTTGCTACTCTCTTTAATTTGCTCTATTATGGGTCTTTTTCTGAGGTGATAAGTCTGTGTTACATTTTCCAAGGAAAGTGTCTCAAATAACAGTCTGTTTCCATATCAATTTTAATATTTTTTCCTAGTTCCAGTAAGAAAATCATTAGCATTTTAATAGGGATTGCACTGGACCTGTGGGTCACTTTAAATATTTTTGGACAGTTGACCTGATCCATAAACACAGATCTAATTCCATTTTGAATGTTCTCTTCAGTTTCTTTCTTTTCTTATGAAATTAATTCATAAATGTTTTACTTTATATTCATTTTAGTTTTTATGTTTAATTTGTGCACCATAAGTTTATACGATGAATAACTATATTTCATGTAAAAATTATATATTTATTATGTACACTTATTTATGTTATTAACAGGATTATTCTGTTTATTCTTTTCATATTATTCACTGTTGACACATAAAAATACTACTCTTTAGCTAAATTTAGTAATGTTTCTCATCTTTTAACTTAGCTGATTTAATAGTCTGAACAACTTTTTTGCCAGAATTGCCAGGTTTCTTGTATGAAATATCATGCTACAAAGAAAGAAGTGAATATTTGAGTTCATTGCTTCAAATATTGACACATTTTTGTCATGGTTTGGTTTTCTGCCTGATGGTTCTGACTGAGACTTCTACTGTTCTGTTCAATAATGTTGATGACATATGCAGCTTTCCCTGGTTCCAGACCCTAGACAGCAAGTATTCATCTTTTCCTCCATCAGTTTGATAATAGCTATGAGCTTATTGTCTATTTGGCAGTTAATTTATTCAGTTACAATTCCTCTGTCCTGAATGTGAGCTGAATTTTAGTCATGAAAGATTGTTTAGTTTTGTCATTTTTTTCTGTCTCTAATGAGATGATTTTTATGCTGTTATTGCTCATTTTGTTAGTATATTTATTGATTTGCTTATGTTAAATTATATCTATAATCAAAAATGAATCCCACTTGACCATATTGAAGAAAAATTTTAATGTGAGGTCTGAAGAGAAAGCTTGACAGTTAAGAGTACTACATGTTCTTGCAGAGGACCCAGATTCAGTTCCCAGCACTCACTCACACTGGGGGTAACAATAACCCTTAACTCCAGTACTAGGGAATCTGACCTCTGTGGATATTGCACAACAGGTATGCAATAACATACATGTAGGCAATACAATTATTCACATGAAATTAAAAAGAAATAAATAATAAATAACATATTAAAACATACAAATTTAAATATGTTGATGAATTCAATCTTCTAAGTTCTTACATTTTTTAATGTGTGTGTGTGTGTGTTTGTGTGTGTGTGTGTGTGTGTGTGTGTATGTTTATGAATGTGGGCACAGACTACTGCATGCATGTGGTGATTAGAATACAAAGTTCAGAACAGGTTGTTTCCTACAAACTGTGGATCATGAGTATCCTACTCAGGTCATCAGACTTGATGGAAGGGAAAGTTACCTATTAATCCATTTTACTGACTAGATCTGCAAATATTTGGAAGGGGATTTTTCAGCTATGTTTAGTAGGAACACTGCCCTATGGCTTTCATTTCCCTCTGTTGTTTCATTGTTGGGTACAGATATAAGGGGAATACTAGTCAGACACAATTAATTTGAAAGATTCTCTAGTAATCAGTATTTAAAATTAAAATAGCTGGGCCTGAGATATGGCCCTATGACAAGTACTTGCTCTAGAATGTGAAGCCCTTAGTTCAAATCCCCAGCACCCAAGTAAAATGTTGCATACATTTATAACCCAAGCATTGAGGAGGAAGAAAGGCAGACACTGAAACCCCAATGGCCTTCTGCTATATATAATAGGGCTTATCAAGTCATATTTGTGTACCCAGATATCCATTATATTAATCTACTCAGGTTTAGTCAGCCTATCTATAGTCTCTCCCTTAAAGAAGATCAACTCTCTGTCACCCAGCAGTAGTCAGCTGCCAATAGTTCTTTGGCTTGGGTTGGGGCCTGTTGCCCATTTCACCAGTTCTATGCTGGGCTTAAAAAAGTACTTAATTTTATACATTTTCATACAACAGTTCTTAATCAAATTTAGACCCACTCCCCCAGCCAACCTCCCCAAATTCCATCAGGCCTCAGGTATTTCCTCATACATATTAAGTTCTATTCAGTTCAGTATTAGTGCTCAGATGTCCTTTAGTGAAAATGCATCCACTGGAGTATGATCAGGCTATCTAGAGATCATAAGTAAGGCAAACTCCCCTTCTTCCAGTAGTAATCAGTCTCCTGTAGTTCTCAGTCTAGGTCTGACCCTGCACAAATTCCTATACCTCTACTCTAGGCCCTTGTCTAGTTTGAGTTGATGTGGTTCTTGTGCTCAATGTCATCACTGTCACAAGTTCACGTGTGCAAGCTTCTAGTTGCCTGAAAGTCTCTGTTTCCCTAAGTTCATGAACCAGTTCTGGCTCTTATAGTCTTTGTGACCCCTCTTCCAGAATGATCCCTGAGCTATTGGTGGGTGAGGTTCAATATAGGAGTCCTATCCAGGGATACATACTCTATTATACTACTATGTCAGTTGTGGCCTTTTGTGTGAATTGCACTACATATTTTGGGGAACCTTCACTGGTGAGAGTTGAGGGATGCTTTTTTTCTCTCTACTCCTTTTTCTGCTGTGCTCCATGAGCTTGTGTTCTAGAGCCTAGGACTTGGCATCCCGCAGTTGTATATTTTCTGTGTCTAATCAGTTGTGGGGTTGTGTTGTAGCCTCCATCTATTGGAAGAAAGAACATCTCTGAGGAGTGGTGTACTGTATATTTGTCTGTAAATATAATGATATATATTTAGCATATGGTAAGTAATTTCATTTCTCTAGAGATATACAGAGATAGGAATTCTCTCTAGGATCTATGTCCACTTCAACCCTCTGTACTTGTCTGTGTCTACAGTGTCCCCCATGAGTTCACTGGTATTGAGAGGGCTTTAATACAATTAGATCACAGTTGATAACCACTTGGAAGAGACTGCTACTACAGCCCCAATAGAGGTAGTATACTGTGTGGGTTATTTCAGTTACGAGAATTCAGGGTTGGGTTAGGCCACTGATTGTTTGACAAGACGTGAGAAAACTAGTATACCTGGATTTTTATCTCCCTAAAAATGATGAGTTGAGAAATAAACTATATACATTTCTTCATATCAAGGATTCTCTAAAATCTTCCTAAATTTATGTAGAAATCTTTCTATTCAAAGCAGAGATAACCTGCAAAAAATTGCGAGCAAACTTCTGTTACATTAACAACATATATCCAGGGCTTCCTGCTCTGTCTTTCCTTCCTGTGCCATAAACTATTCTAATTATAAAATCTGTCTTTAGTATCACATTTTCTATGGCAGTTGTGAAGAATTGAAATGCATTCTGAGAACTGAGTATGCACAGAAGTCACAGCAAGTTTGTATTATAAGTTGGCTTTTTTTCCCCCATTTTCTGGGTTATATATTATTTTGTGGTTATCAAAATGAGTGAAATAAAGTGCATTGATTCCATCTTTTTCTCCCACATTAAGTGTGAATAAAGCTCTTACAATAATATTTTCCTCTAAAATCAGGTTAGAATAGATTACATTTTGCTACTTTGTTTTATGTGGACTACTGCTACTATTATTGTTTTATTGAGCACACTATTTGAAGTGAAAATTGCAATAAATCAAAAAATAATGCACTTCAGGATTTAAGGATGAATGTGTTCTTAGTATCCCAGTCTACAGCTGTAATTAGGGGGTACTTGAATTCTCCCAAATATAAACGGTTAACCAATTTATCAAATATATGTGAACAATGTGAATTTTTTGTTATCACAGTTTATCAATATGTTAAATGATTATTTCTTAATAAGTAGGGAAATTTATTCACTGAATGTATATTCTGCTTTTAGGCTATTTATGACAGATATACAGTGATATGTATTTTATACCACATTAACTGTTCATCTCACTTTTTCTGTTTTCTGGATTTTCCTATTTTTAATTGTAAATATAATCTAGGAATCCAACATTGCATTTTTCATAATCAAAATTAATGTGACTAGAATGCTCAGATCTGTGATCACTTTATGTGCAAGTGACTTGTTTGTGCTTAGAACCAGAAGGGTGCCCATGACCCTGTATTGTTAAAGGCACAGAAAGTGCAATTTTTTAAATTTCTTACTCAAAAAAAACCAAAAACCTTTCATTTAATTTACATATGCACACACTACCGCCTATTTCTTTATATATTACAAAAACCAGAAAAGGCAACTATTAAAGGAATAACAACTGGTGTTTTCATGAAACGTTCTATCGGGAAAGAGGTTTGCAGGTCGCACACACAGCGATCACATTTGGATTTCTGCACACTCATTTCCTGTGTCCATTCCCTGATGAGCTCAGGGTTGTGACACTCCATCCCAAAGCATTCCGTCAGAAACTACCAGCTGTTCACTCGTTAGCCTCCCACCCATGAACATTCCACTTTCACCCAAAAGAACAAAATTCATCCTTCTAGAATATCACATCGCTTATGTGTGATTCAGTGTGAATTTGTTACCAATTACCCAGGCCCTATGGCTGATTATTTCTGCTGTCTAATATAAGTTTTTATTCCACTTTCCAATTAAATTGGCATAATGTCTCTGATTCCTGATTCTTTTTTGTTCCCTTCTTCATCCTTCCCATAGTAATTTGAATGGATTGCTTTTTTTTTCTTCTGTGTCAAAGAATCACATGCTTTACAGTCCCTAGTTGCTTTTTGTTGCAAATTATTTTGTAATTTCAGTCATTTTCAGAGAATTATGCCCTCTTTTTAGAGTAGGCTTGATACTTATCTTCCGGTTTTGTATCAATTTTTTAACTAATTATTCCAAACTATTTTATTCACTAAGTCTCTTTACATGATGGAGTTGAGGTAAAAGGAAGTTTACATCAGGAACACACAGGGGCCCTGCATTCACATCAAACATACTATATTACATTTTTTTTCTTTACAAGCAACATTCACTTTGCTCAACAAGTGGTAATCATTCTGTGTCATCTGGAAATAGTAAATATGTCACCTTCTCTCTGTATTTTTTTGTAAGTTTCATAATACAAAGGTCAAGAATGTTCTTTCTTGAAATTAATAAACAAAATACCATATTCATTACAATGCAGTAAAGTGATATCGAGCCGCTGAAAATGTATGGTTTTGAACTTAAATAGTAGAGAAAACAGTGAAAAATGCAGATTCATTAAAAATAACTATAAAGCATAAAACATTGAGATGAAAGGCATAGATGCAGATGAGACACCTATTACAGGTCATGTATCACTATGCAGAATACGTAAATAGCAAAGTGAAACCATAGCATATATATCCCTAAATGCTCAGATGCATACTCAATGAGTATGTTAAATGCTCAGATGCATACCCAACGAGTATGTTAGAATTACACAGGGCTGTTTTAGAGACAAAAACAAGAAGCAAGAAATGATCAACAACATGCAAACAATATCATTGAAACTATAACTTTATGTATAAACAAATAGGAATAAAAAGTGTAGTGGCTTGGTAGGATAAAGTACAGATAGCTAAAGCCATCAGTGATGTGAAGTAGATTGACAGTACAGAGGCTCAGGTAGTCAACTTTCTGTTTCTACAATGAAATTTATCTTTTTGTTTTGTTTTTATTCATATACTCATATAATTGGTAATTTTACATAGCTACATTTTCTTCGCTATATTTTTAGAAAACAGCTTTTCCTGAATTCTAATTTTGAACTTTAGTATTTTTAATTTTTGATACTTCCATACAGAAATATTTTCTTGGCCCATTTACATCCCTCTCAGTCCACTACCAACACCTCCCATGATACCACAATGCCTCTCAATGTATTCTCCCTTTTTTAAATAACTGTAGTTACATACATGTATAAATATATATAATATATATGCATATATATATATATATACATATAAGTTATTGAGTCAATTAATTGATGGTCTTGTGTATCCGTGCTGAAGGATGCTCACTCAGAATCTGATAACTTCTCAGGGAGCTATTCCCTGCAGAAAACTGATTCTCCCTCCCTCAGTATCCTATGATTGTCTGGAGTTCTTCATCTTGAGGTGAGACACTGTGACATTCTCGCCATCCACCTTGGTATGTCCACTGTCTTTAACATTATGAGAATCTCTTTAGACTACCATACCAAGGAGGTTTCATTGGTGAAACTTCCCTGTTATGTCTACAATGCATTTTCAAGCAGCAGGTGTCTTTTCCCTTTGGTTCTTACATTGCTTCCTCTAAGCCCTCTTCCATTATATTCCCTGAGTCTGCATTGTATATGTGTAACTTACAATTGTGGATCTCACAAGGTGCTTCTTCTGTTTTATCCCCATGGTTATTCTCCATTTCTGTGCCTCCTGAAATTACATCAAATGGATACTCACACAGAAGGATTTGGAGTTAGGATTCAAAATTGAGTGGGAACATGTGTTGCATGTTTTCTAAGTGTGGATTATTTCAATATAACATTTTCTAGTTCCATCCATTTACCTTCACTTAATGTTGAGTAGAAATCCGTAGTGTAAATGTATCATATTTGCATTATCCATTAATTCATTGAGGGACATTAACTTTGTTTTTATAGCCTAGTTGCTCTGAAAAGAACAACAATAAACATGAATG
Source organism: Eospalax fontanierii (assembly GCA_035773235.1). Lineage (NCBI taxonomy): Eukaryota > Metazoa > Chordata > Mammalia > Rodentia > Spalacidae > Eospalax > Eospalax fontanierii. The sequence continues at coordinate 90,576,853 of CM069524.1, forward strand.
CACAGGCATCTCTATAGTAGGATATTAGGTCTTTTGAGTGTATGCCAAAGAATGGTATAACTGCCCATATGGTAGATCTAATTTTAGTGTTAGGAATTTTGCATACTGATTTCCCAAGTGACTTATTTGCAATGACTCTAGCAGTGAATGAGGATTCCCCTTTTCCCATATCACTGCCAACATTTTCTGTCATTTTTCTCTTGTTCTTCTGTTGGTGTCCTTCTGCTCGGTGCTCGACGAGAGGTGCAGAGTCAACACACGGGCTTCGGGAGCTGAGTGAGAAGCACGCCGTGGGCAAGCAGCAGCAAAACTCCTTTATTCAAGGAAGTGCAGTGGGTTTATGAGTTTGGTTAGCCAACCCCCTATGGGGTGGTCCCCAACTGCGGTCAATAGTATTCTGTCTCCAGATGGATCATCTCTGCACAGGTTCTCTCCAGATGCAGGGTGGAAGCTGGTGTCACCCCTGGCTGGAGTGGAGCACCACGCCCACAGGAGCCACTCCCTTAATCCTCATAGCAGGTGACCTGCCTAAGGTCAATCTTGCTTTGTGCCCTAGTTTCTTCTCTATTCTGATTGGAGAAATATGACATCATAAGGTAGATTAATTTTGCTTTTTCCTAGTTGCTATTGTTGCTGAGCACCTTTTAAAGGTATTTTAAAGCTATTTTTCTTCTTTTAATGACTCCCTGTTATCAGATTGGTTCACCATTTATTAATTGGATCACATGTTTTAAATATTCTTTTAAATGTATAGCTGTCAATGATTTCTGTCCCATTCTTTTGGCTTTGTCTTCACTCAATTGTTTTTTTCATTTGCAGTATAGCATATTTTTGGTTTCATAATGTTCCACTTGTGAGGTTAATTCCTAAACGAACAAAAGGAGATTTAAAAAGTCCTTTCTTACTCTTATAACTTTTAGGTTACTACCTGTTTTAATCTAACAATTTTAGAATTTCAGGCTTCAATTGAGATCTTTGAAGATACTGTCTTTCCTCTAGTGAGTATTTGGCTCCTTTGTAAAATATCAGATGATTGTAATTGCATTCACTCTTGTTTGAGTCCTCTATTTTGCTCCACTGATGTACATGCCTGCTTTGTGCCAACATCATTCTATTTTTATTAGTTTATTTCTTTAATGTAGTTTGAAATTTGGTACATTAACCCTGTCTACATTGCTCTTCATGCTCAGGAATTCTATATGGAGTTTATTTTATGTTCTGTATGTACTTAGTTTTTTATCTATTTCTTTGAAAAATGTGGAGATTTTGATTGGGATTGCAGTGAATCTGTTAAGTGCTTTGGGTAGGATGATCATTTGGACCATCTTAATTCTGAAAACCTAATAGTATGGGATGACATTCAATCTTCTAACATCTCCAGTGACTTTCTTCAAAGACATGAAGTCTCATTTTAGAGATCTTTAACACTTTGGTTAGGTTTATTTCTAAATTTACTTAAGCTATTGCTAATGGGAATGTTTCTATTATTTCTGTCTCTCAGTTCTTATTATTGGTATATTAAGAGGATACTGATTTTTTCACTGATTTTGTAATCTTCCACTTTGTTGAAAATGTTGACAATTTCAAAGCTTTCTAGATGAAGTTTTGAATCACATATGTATAATACCGTATCATCTTAAGCAGGGATAATTTGAATTCTATTCATATTATTTATCCCCTTTTTTCCTTCTTTTGTCTACTACTATACCTATTGTTTCAAGAATGAATTGAAGAGGTGAGATAGATTTCATCCTTCTCAGGGTCCAGATTTTAATTCCTTTTACTATGATCTTGACTGTAGGTTTATAATGTATAGCCATAAATCATGTTCCAGTCTATTCACTCCAATCAAATTTCTTCTAATATTTTTATCATGCAGTCATGTTGGATTTTGTCAAAGGCCTTTTCTGGATCTATTGTAATGACTCATGTGATTCTTGTCTTTAAATATTTTTATATATGATTTATTTCATTTATCGATTTGTGTATGTTGAACCATCTCTGCATCTCTGTTATAAAACCAACTAGATCATGGGTAATGATGTATGTTGATCTGTGTCTGTATGTAGTTTGCAAGAGTTTTTTGAAAATTTTACATCTATGTTCTTTATGGAAAGTGGCCTGTAGTTTTCCTTTGTTGTCTTTACTTAATTTTGGTTATATAATAAAACTGACATACAGAAGGAGACTGGGAGTTCTTCCATTGTTTGTACTTTTTTGAATAATTTAAGCAGTGTTGGTTACAGTTCTTTGAAGATCTAATGAAATTTTGTGGTGAATTCATCTGGACTTGGTTTTTTTTAAGTCAGAAAGTTTTGTATTAATGTTTCAATCTCCTTATTTGCAATGGATAGATTTAAGTGGTTAATGTCATCTAGACTTAGCTTTGTTAGTCTAAATAAATCATCCATATCTTTTAGATTTTCGAATTTTACAGAATAAAAATTTGAAATTAATCTCATAATGTTCTGGACTACTTTAGGGTTCACTTTAATCTTTCTATTTTCATTTCTGATTTGGATGATTTGGATTTGCTCTGTTTTAGTTGGGCTAAGGGTCTTTCTGTGTTCTTTACTTCACAAAGAATCCACTCTTTGATTCACTGATTCTTTGTTATTGTTTTGTTTTTGTTGTGGTTTCTAATTCATTGGTTTCAGCTGAGGTTTTATATTCTTTCTTACCTTTTGAGTTTGGGATTGATTTGATATTGTTTCCCCAAATTCCTGAGTTTTATTGTCAAATCATTTGTTTGTGCTATTTCAGCTTTTTGTTTGGTTGTTTTATAATCTCCCTACCCAGGACAATAGGATAATTTTTAATGTTTCCTAATGGTCTTATTGTGTTATGATTTGATCTTCATTTTGTTCCAGGAAATATTTCTTTCTTTCATGGTTTCTGCTTTGACCCATTCACAATCCAGTAGTATATTGTTTAATGTCCATGAGTTTGTGTATATTCTCTTATTAATTTTAAGCTTTGTGACATTATTGTCTTGATAATTTGAATTCTATTTTGTATTATATTAGGATAGCAACTCCTGTTTGGTACTTCATGCCTTTTTCTCAGAATAGTTATTTCATGCTTTCAATATAAGGTGGTATGTTACCTTGAGGGTTAGGCAAGTTTCTTTTAGATGACAAAAAGAAGGATTTTATTTCTTAATCAATTCAAATAGCTTGTGTCTTTTATGGGGGAGTTAAGAACATTGATATTTAAATCTGTCATTGAAAGTATGTAGTTGTTGTCACTTATTTTCTGTTAATATTTGTTCATTAGCAATATAATATTTTCCATAATTGTATTTTTTTTCTCTTTGTAGTTTCTTGGGTGTAGGTATTCCTTCCTTCAATTATCTGTATTGCTTCTAGTATTCTCTATAAAGCTAGTTTGATGGACATAGTTTCTTTCAACCTATTTATGACATGGACAATTTTTCTTTCTCCTTGAATATGATGGGCAGTTTGTTGGTAAAGAAGTATGAATTAGCATCTGTGGTGATTCCAAACTTCAAAAACGTTACTCAGGAACTTTGGACTTTAAAGTTTGGGTTCAAATGTTAGCTGTCAGTCTGTTAGGTTTTCCTTTATTGGTAGCTATAGGGGTAAATTATGATTCTGGGAAAAGGATTTATGTGGCCAATGCTAATGTGGTGATCCACAAAGGAAAGAGTGTGGACAGAGGAAATTTTGACATGGTGGACTATCCCCATAGGACTGGTATGTGTGGTGGCCATTGTAGGGTTAGAGTAGTTTACAATGAAATTGGTAACTGAAGTGAATTCACCTAACCAGATGAGATTGGTGAGGCAAATACTGGGGTGGCAATCCATGTATAAGTCTGCTTGACCAATGGGGGTCACCTAGGGAATGTGGCAATGCTTTGAGAACAGAAGAAGGTCTAGAAGAGACTCTGCAATCCCTGGTAGTGGCATGCCAGAAGCAAAGATATCAGTAAGCTGCTGCCTAAGTGGCTGGGCCACTGCTATGCCTCCTGAGAGACTTATCTCAGGCTGAATCACTGTCTTAGAGAGAAACTCAAAGTGTGAGAGAATAATTAGATTGAGAGAAATTTATGAGGCTTGATTCCTCAGTACTGCCTCTGACCTTGCTAGCAAATTGGATAAAAGAGTAATAGAGATAGAAGTTTTAGCCTGCCGTTTTTTATGGCTAGGATGTCGAAAACCCAGATAAGTTGATAATACAAAACCCATCCTGGGACCCTAGGACTTGGAACCCCTGGAAAGAATCAGGTAGTGATGAGGAAGTGAGCAACCCAGAAGAAGCTAAGAATGCCCCTCGAGTTTGACCTGTAATTCAAAGAAGGGAGAAATCCAGAAGTCATTATCTTGATAGAGGCCTTAATGAGCATGAGAATTTAGCGAATGGATGGTTCTCAGCCTTGTCGCTGCTGGTTATAGGAAGGACATTCAAAGAAGCCACAAAGGAACCTGTCATTATATGGTTCCTGAGAATATGGGAAACAGGAGCAGATTATATTAGTTTAAATGCTGTAGAGGCAGGAAGCTGAGCAATATAACCACTTATCCCTCATTGAGATACAGGTTGTGTAACCTGAGGCAGTACAAGGGCAAGTAGTCTCTGATGGACTTGCTTGTGTAAGCCATTAGAGATACTTGTTTATCACCAGTGGAGGTTCCCATGGATGTCAAGGGCTGGAGGTCAATAAAAGCAGGACAGGTACTACTGAGAGAAATGTGTATGAGGAAAGCAATATGTGGTGTGGCATTCACAAAACCAGATAGGACTTTGTTCATGAGAGATTTAATTAAAGACTTACTTCATTGAACAAAGACACTGAAATTGGTATGGAGGTTAAGTGTCCCTGCTAAGTCCCCTAGTGGGACAAGACCTTTATAAGGCAGGAGAGGCTTTGAAAGATTTAAGTAACATAGACCACCATGCAAAGTATGTCTGTAGAAGAATAGAACAACCTAAAAGAAGTATAAAAGACACAAAACCAAAAAGGAGGTCAACTTGGATTAATTGTAGGCAAATGTGGCAAGACTTATGTCTAGCCAAAGTTCCTAAAGAAAAGATTGACAAAAGGCCAAATTCTGTGCTAAAGCGCCTCTGGGAGGTTTAAGCCCTGAGTAACAGTTCACAAAAAGTATACAGATGATAAAATATATTCCAGGGGTGGAGACCAGAACCCCCACCTCCAGAGTAAACAAGATATATTTCTCCCCTGTGAGTGGTTATTGGAGGTATTGAGACAGTTTCCCCAACCAGGGTCTCTCTCAACAGTCAGGTGTGGTCAACGGAGAGATAACAGGTGTGGCTAGAGCCAGAAGGTGGGCCCAGACTCTTCCAGACCCTGAGAATCAACAGGTACAACAGAGGAAAGAGGAGGCTTATTACTCCTTGGCCCTGTGTAGGACCAAGCAGTTTGGGCCAGCCCTAATGTTGTTCTCAAGAATAAATGGATGCATGGAGCCTCTATGTGAGAACTCGAGAACATTAAATGGATTCCAGATGATAACTAAAGATAATAAATGACTAACTAAGCTACATGCCACTGTACCCAACATGAATCTGTTGAAAAAAACAGCTGATACACATGGAAAGGAATTTTCCATGCTATGTTAGACCTTATGTATCTATCTAGTGTTAACTTCTGAGTGTCTTACAGATGTGAAACCTAGTTGAGAGACATCAAGTACACTTGAAGAAATAAGAATGGAATATTGCTCGTACAGGGTACAAGGGTATGATATAGCTGTGAATTTCTGGGGAACTCTATGGGCCAAGGCCTATAGATGCCAAAAAGTTGAAAGGATACTTTATATAATTGTTTACTAGAAATCCTGGTACCAGGCATGAATTGCTCCCACTGTGAACTGTTGTCCAATGCCTTGGAGACCACCTCTACAACAAAAAGCAATTGCCAGCAATGTTGGTCACACACTGGAAGCAGATGGTTAGGCCCTATTGCTGAAGACATGGTATGGTTTGAGCCTGGAAAAGAGAGATCTAGCTGGGACCAAGCTGAAACACCTGGCAAATGGATGGCTAGCCTTCATAGTACTACAGGGCACTATGCAGACTGCTATGGGAGAATGGTCCTGAAAAGCTCTGCTTAATGACAGATTTTATGTGATCCACTGTCAGATGCTCCTGCTGGTGTAATAGAGGTTCATCTGGTTTGTGCACCCCTAGCAGAATTCTAATTGGATTTAAGGCCTGCTCCTCAGCAAGGGAACATAAACCTGATACTAGGAGAAAAGTCAATCCCCAGCTGTGATGGGGGAAGTTATAGGCCCCATAAACAAGCTATTGTAATTTTTTTAAGGTGAATATCATGCACCTACTTAAGTACTGTCTAAGCATTTTTGCTTCCCCCATCAACAGGCTACTTAATTGTTTGTAAGATGAATATGATGTGCTGACTTAGGTACTGCATAAGAATTTGTGTTTATGCCCATAGGTTAGGACATTCAGTATTTGTTTGGATGTTACTTTTGTTGTTGTTGTTTTTTTACAGTTGTTGTGTTTTTATAGTAGAAGGAGCATCACTGAAGCCAGATGATAATCCATGCCACAATGGAAAGAACATCATCCTACGCCTGTTATTCTCTCCCCAAACCCTTGCTCTTGAGGCTCAGTGACTACCACAGGAGAAGATGGCAGAAAAGTTTTGTAAGAGCCAGAGAGAAAAGGAGTAGAGAGTAGGGATAAATTTACAGAGTTTCTTTGTCTGGAGGGACATGCCTCCAAGAATGTGATTGACAGAGATGAACCCAATAGAATCAACTACTTCCCAACCAACCAGTGACCTGAGGGGGTGGGCCTAGCAGGAAAGCAGTGAAAGCTGGGCAGGAGACGCATGGGCACATGGCTGGTCTTCATCTTTGGTGGGTGTGCTGGAGGTTGCACTGCACATGTGATAAAAATGCTAGCTCCTCCATACGAAATTTCTGTCTCTCTCCCCCAGGATGAATCTTTTGTAAGTAGCTCTGAATAAACTGATTTCTCTAATTAGAGAGCATTCTCCCTTTGCTCAGTCAGTTCAAACCTAGAGGTGTGGGACCAAATACAGGGCCTCACAATGTGAGGAGAATTGTTACAGTGGCCTGCTTTGATCTTGGAGTTTTCAGACCTTCTCTTTTTTCTTTATATTTTGTGTTTTAATATGATATGCCATGGGGAGTCTCTTTTCTGGTTCTATTTCGTGTTCTGCGTGTCATTTATATCTGTGTGGGTCGGTCTTTTGGTATTTTAGGGAAGTTTTCTTCTATAATTTTTGAAGATTTGTTGAATTCCATTGACCTCATATAGTTCTCTCTCTTATATGTGTATAATTCATAGATTTTCTTTTTTCATGGTATCCCACATTTCCTAAATGTTACATTCCTGTATTTAAAAAATGTTTCATATTCTTTGCTTGAGCAGTCCAGTTCTCCATCTTTATTTTAATGTCATGTTGTTCTATTTTATAGTTCACTCACTCTGATGGTAAGATTTTGTCCTGCCTTTTCTAAGTGTCTTATTACATTTTCAATTTAATCTTTGGATTTTCTTAAATATTTCTATCTCTTTCATAAATTCACATTTAAAATCTTTGTCATTTCATTCAACAGGATGTTTGTCTTTTTGGAGTTTTAGTCAGGATTTAATCCCCTCCTCCTTTATATCCTTGAGTTTTTTGTTTGTGTCATTGAATTCTTTGGTCCTATGAAGGATTGTTCTATTAAGTTCTGTGTCCTGGGGTTCCTGTGGATAGTTCTCACTGTAGACTACTTCTGTTCTAATAGTGGAATACAATGGTAATTTATTATCTTGGTTTGTCATATTATTTGTGTTTTGTTTTTACATCATGGCATGGGCATATGGACTTACTTTTGATTGTGTGTCTGATATTAAATTCTAGCCTGACTTTATTGAGAAAAGTTTGATTATGTGCTGCTATAGTTTACTTTACTTCTAATTAAGTATGAATAGATAGTTGGTCTGTGCTTCAGGTTTCCAGGTTGATAATTTTTATTGCAGGGATGGAATACTTACATTCTGGTCCTGTGTGCCAGGTATGTAATCACAACTAGAACTGTGAGTGTGGAGACCTGGAAGGAGTTTGTATCTTCTAACTAGTTTACAGTGGTACCCTTGCTTCAGTTCTTGTCTATTACCAGGGAGGGAAGATGGCAAAGCAGTGGAAAGTTCTAACTAACTGACCAGGGTGTGTGATTAAACCCTAGCTTTTTGTTTGTTTGTTTTGTTTTTTTCTTCTTTTTCTTTTAATTTGAATTTATTAGTTTAATATTATCTTTGCAGACAGTAAGCTCCACCACAAGAGCAGATATTAATTTGGCTCTTTTCTGGCCTCCCAGGGGGTTCTGAGACACAGGTGGTATCCAGACACAGACTTATTCACATAAAAATAGGGCTTAACAATGGAAATTGGGGATGGTTGCATTGGAGGAGCATTTAACATCCCATCTAGTCTGGAGGTCATCTGTTGACATTTCATCCTCATAAAAGTATTATTTTCTATAAATTTCACAGTTACTTAAACACATAGGGCCTTACTTTCTTCATTAAATGAACCTAATGACAACATGCCTTCACCTTGGGAGTGTAAGATCCTGGGTTTGAGAGACACAGCAGACAAGAAGTGACCAGAGACTCCGCTGGGAGCTAACAGGACCTGGGTTTATTAAGAGAAGACCAGCTAAGACTAGCTTCTAGGCTCCCAGGAGTGGAGAAACGCTGCTAGCCCCGCTGGAGGGTTAGCCTCCCCTGAAGAAATGGGGGAGGCTATCCCCCTCACCCTCACCTCATCTTGGGGCTGGGGCTCCGGAGAACCGGGCTGGTGTGCCAGGCTCCAGATCCTGATGGAGGAGCTCATCCTGGGGGAGTGTGAGAGGCAAACTTCCCGGGAGAGCGAGCTCAGCCCAAAAGCCCAAGTCCCAGTTTCAGTCCTAGTCCCAGTCCTCAAAGCCTCAAAGCCTTTAAAAAACCCTCAGCCCCTTCTGCCTTTTAGGGGACAGGTTTTAGGACTGCAATTGTTAGACCTCACTCTCAGCCCAGGTGACTTGAACCCCTTTGGGCCACCTGAGAGTCCAACGTCGGGGAGCCTCAGTACCAAAAATCCAGACCTTCAGATGCAAACAGCAAGAGGATTTATTTCACTTGCGCAAGTGGGTGACTTAGCATTGAGAAGCCAAGCACCCCTGGCAGGGGTTTGGCCAGGCTTTATATTACAGAAAACCAGAAGATTATCATAGATTTACATACAGGGTACTTGTTACATTTGGATTGGCCCTTAGCCCTCAGACCAGGGTCACAGAGAAGACAACTTTACATAGTCCAACCTTTTTTCAGAAATACCATAAATCTAGTTTCACAATGTTGATGTGACATTCGGGCTTTTCTTGTAAATACCACAGACATTATCTCACATACCGTGAGATGTTGAAGTAGCCCTTGTGACCTCCTGGACTTTCCAGTTTGGGAGGGGTAAGCTAACAAAGGGGCCCAGGTGTTTAAGATGGTGGCACTCAGGTCCTACAAAGCAGGATCTTCTAGGGGTGAATAAACAAAATTGTAAGGCAGGACCTGGCAGGACCTTTCACAATGACATCTGATTGATGTTTAAGGCAAGCTTCTGGCCAGGAAGTAGTCCTTTCTTACAGCTGTTTGTGAATTTTTGAGTCTGCAACCCTATCTGTTAAGGAAGCCCAGTGTCCTTTATGAATTTGGGGTATGGAGTCTTATTTGAGCTATTTGTAGGTATTTGTAGGGCCTGGATTTCTGAGGAGAAGTTGTAAAAGTCAATCTTTTCTCATGCATGTTTTGTAAACACCGGCTCCAGGTTTTTTCTCCAGGTTTTTTTCCATCTTCCTGAGTTTGAAACTGTTGGGGTTTCAGTCACATCTTACAGGGAGTCTTATAAGAACTAAAGATTGGTGCAGCGAGTGTGTGCATTGCTTCATAGGCATTTTGGTAGCATGTACTTTCAACTCTCTGATTTACGTTCTTTCCATATTCATCTTAAAATCAAAAAATAATCTTTTGGGTAATACTATTAAGAATTAGTACAATTATCATTGAAATAAAATTTGTATTAGCAACAAATAATATTTATATGCTGTTACTTTTATATTAGTTGAGAAAGGTTTCATGTTTTCTCATATATATATTAAATAGTTTTCAGTAGAGACCAGCATATTCAGAACATTTGGGTTCAAAGCTAATGTTCTGAGTGCTGATTCCCCCCACACCCACTTTTTTTTTTTTTGCCAGCATCTTCTAAAGTATGATACTTCCTCTAAGACAACATTTCTACATCTAAAGCATAATAGCTATTTCTTTCTTCTTTGTACTCTTTGTTAAAAGCCTTTATAATGGAAAATGCATCTCTTTGCTTCTTGCATTTTCCCTTATCTAAAGAGATAGCTGCCTGCAGGCAGTCCCTTTGAGTTCCAGGAGGTTGCAGTAACCTTGTTTGTGCTTAGATTACCAGCTCTTGGCTACTTTCCTGCACTGCATTTCTGACCCACTAATAAAAGAAGGATCGAAACAAGGGCTTTTAGCTGGGTTGGGTGGAGGCAGATTATTGTTCTTTTTTCAGGAGTGACTGTGTTCTTTCAGTTCAATGTTATTATTGAATGTCACCTGCTTTAAGTCTTCTTTCTTTAACTTTAAAATGCAAAATAGAATAGTTTAAAAGCAGAGCCTGATTCAAACTAAAAGATTGTCAAAACCATTAAGGGTAAGGATTTCTATCTTCTGAACTGAATTTTTAGCTTGAACATTTTCTTTAATATTTGTATCCTTGGTGCTTAATCATTGACCATGTTTTCCCCAACTCATTAAGAAATGGAAAAAAAATTAAACAAACTTCAAAAAATATTTCATTAAGATTACTCCTTATGAAAAATTTCAAAACACATCACTAGTTTGAATTATTATGATGATGGCATTCGGGATATTAGTTTATCAACCTATTCAGTCTATTTTGATGCGTGTTTGTTCCAATTCTACCTTTGGAATCTGATCAAAGAGAATATGGTACTGCAAATGATCATTTGCAAAGCAATATAGTTTAGGTTGAATAAAGAATATCCTTTCAGGAGATGAAAATGGGCAGGCATTTCATGAGAAGTGCAGAGTTGAGAAAGTTACAGAAAATCTCCTTTCAGTTCTGCAATATAAAATATATATGTAAACTAGTTTAATCTTCATGCCATGGTCTTTGTATCATAAACATAACAGAATACGGAGGAAGATAGCCAAGGAAAATAATGCATTTGTAGCATCATATAAGGGCCAATAAGATGGCTCAGCAATAAAAGCACCTACTGCCAAGTTTGATGATCTGAGTTCAATCACTCTGACCCTTCTTGCTCCTTCTCTCTTCAGTATTTTGAGATACTGTAGCTCAGACTGTATTTCAACCTGCTAGACTCTTGGGGCTAGACTTGGATTACTAATCCTTTTATTTCCAATTCTCCAGTGCTGGGATAACAGGGATGTGACATCACATTTAAGACAATTCCACAGAAATTTACAGTCTAAATACTGAGATAGTAAAACAAAAACTGTGGGCAGGAGATAATTTTCATAACAGAGATAGGTATATGTTGTGTCATATGTTGAGTAAATGGCAAATATTAGTAAGATAAAAATTATTTTTGAAATTGGTGAAGTTTGTTGTTTTGGAATCTCTCTACTTACAATTTTTATAAAAGAAATATTATTGAAGGTAATATATAAGAAATATTTTTTCTGATACTGAAATATTTTACCTTTATAACTAAAAGACTGGTTAAAATTTAAAAATAATAACAAAAATGTTATGTTATAGTTTAATAGTCACACAAAAATTATTATGTATCTAGTAATAAAATTAGAATTCTCACTTCTTTAAAACACCTAATTTTAGATATTATTATAAGTAATTTCATTAAGTAAAACTGGCAACTGGTGAGATGCCACAGATGACTGCTTGTCAGGGTAGGTTCTCTTTTTCCATCAGGTGTATTCTTAGAATCAAACTTACATCCTTAGCTTAAACTATAGTAATTTTTCTCTTCTGAGCCTCCTGGAAAGCTCCTATATTTACTTTTTGTTTTTAATTTATCACAAAAATCTAAATAATATAATCATTTTTAAAGGAGGAAACAGTGATATATGTTACTTGTCTACAATCTGATGTTGCTTGTAAAAACTGCTCATAAATATGCTTGTAACAAGACCAATTCAATAGTTATTGTTTTGAATATTCACAAGTCTTAGAATGAGATCTAAAGACTGACAAACATACATACCATTTTCCTGTTCAAGGAATGTATTGCACTTGTTTTCATGACAAATACTCAATGTTTCTTCTGACAGCTGACATATTTAGGATTTCAGTTATTGATTGAACCAAATATTGTACAACTTAAGTTGATGCACAGGGTGGGATTTTAATGTTGGGAATAATGTGATAAACTTAACGGTCCTTCAAATTATTCAGTTAGTATTCTAAGATAGCTTTATGGGTCAGGCATTGCTATGGTTATTAGGATTTACAGGTGAGTAGGAACATCAATTGTTTTTCTCACTTGGCAGCTTGTATAATAGCCATGATATTGTGAGAGCAAATATTCAGGAAGAAGGCTTTCAGATCATTTCCAGCTTGATAGCTCCAAGTCTAGTGTCCAAAGAATGTCTCTAATGGCTAAGGATATTGAACACTTTTAAGCCATTTTTTTTTCTTCTTTTGAGACCTGCCTATTCAGATCCATAGCCTCCTTTTTAAATTTATCAAATGTATAATTGTTGAAGATATTTTTTTCCCACTCTGTGTTTTTCTTCACTTGATTTTTTTACATTTGCTGTACATAAGATTTTATTTTAATGAGTCCCATTTGTCAACTGCTGTCCTTAATTCCAAAGCAAATGATGTTCAATTTAGAAATTTCTTTCCTGCACCAATATCTTCTAGTGTACTACCTATGTTTTCATCTAACAATTTTAGAATTTCAGGTTTCACATTGAAATCTTTGATCTATTTGGAATTGACTTTAGTGAAGAGTGAAAATTAGGGGTCACATTTCAACCCTTTTTATGAGGAGATCCAGTTTTCCCAGCACAATTTGCTGAAGGTGTTATCTTTCCCCCAGTGTGTTTTTGACAGCTTTCTCAAATAGCAGGTAGCTGAAATGCTTGCACTCATGCATGGGTCTTCCCCCTGAGCTGTATGTCTGTTTTTGATGTTTCTCCCTGAGCTGTATGTCTGTTTTTGTGTCTATGACATACTATTTCTATGATTACAGCTCTGTAATATAGTTTTAAATTTGGCATGGTAATTCTACCAGAAATATGCTTTGGCTGTCTCTCTCTTTCCTCTTTGTGTCTCTCTTCTCTCTCTCTCTCTCTCTCTCTCTCTCTCATATATATATATATATATATACATAATATATATATATATATATATATATATATATATAATGTATATATTTGTGTCTGTCTATGATTCCATGTGAATTTAAGTTGGATTTTTCTGTTTCTGTGAAGAATATCATGGAAACTTTGATTGGGATGTATTTAATTTATAAATTGTTTTGGGTAGGATGGTGGTCATTTTCACAATATTAATTCTTCCAAACTATGATCATAATGATACAGGGTTTCCAGGGGTGTCTTTGAGAGCGACGGAGCCTTTCTCCGCTCTGTTGCACTTAGCTTGAGAGGCTAGGGTCCGGAAACTCAACGGCCACCAAAGCCACCTCAAGCCAGAGGCTTTCAGGTTCTTGTCTCATAAATTCGAAGAATGAAATTCACGGACCACGGAGAGTGAGTTTTAGAAAGGAGAGTTTTATTAGAGAGGTAAAGCAAAAGCTCCTGTACAGCAGGAGGTGCCCTGGGAATGGGATACCACTGAGTCTCTTTCCCTAGGGTTAATTAAGATTTAGAGAAGAGGGAGGGGAAAGGAAGATGGGCTGGTTCGTCCAATTCACATTCCGGGTGTTCAGGACTCTCAAGGCTTTGATCAGCCTAGTCAGGGTCATGTCCAAGGACAGTGTAAATAAAAGAGATAAGGAAATAGCAGACCCTCCTACTGACCTCCCCAGCCTCTGGCTATGGCAGAGCCAGAGACATCTTAGATTAGATAGTTCTGGTATCTCTAGCCTCAGGTGGGAAGAAATTTACTGGCATATCCAAGGAATTTCTAGTTCCCTGCAGAAAGAGAAACTGGCCATGTTATTTTGGGGTCTTTACCCTAAACTGCCTAGCCATCTTCTACCTCCTGCTCTTATCAATAAGAGGTCTTTCCATCTCCTTTTCTCTTGTTTTCTTTAGTCTCTTTCCTCAAAGTTTAAAGTTTTAACTGTAACCATCTTTAATGTCTTTGGTTAGTTTTATTCCTAGGTAATATTTTTCAAACTATCTTGAATGGGACTTTTTCCACTAACTTATTCTGATTGCTTGCTGTTTGTACATATAAAACCTTCTGATTTTTAAACCTGAATATTTGCTAAAAGTGTTGATCATTTCTGAAAAATTTCTGATGGAATTTTATCTCTTATGCTTACTATCATATCAACTTCATATAAAAATATTTTGTACACTTCTTTTCTAAATAGTACACCTTTAACTTCTTTCTCTTCTTTCATTAATATAGCTAAAATTTCAAGCACTATATTAAAAGGGAATGGGGCTAGTGGTAGCCTTGTCTGGTTCCTGATTTTAATGGGAATGCTTCCAGTTTTACTCTATTTTGAATGATGTTGGCTGTGGGTTTGTGGTATGTAGTCTTCTTTAGGTTGAGGTGTGTTCTTTCTAATCCAGTTCCCTCTAGGACATTTAACATAAATATGTGTCAGGTTTTGTTAAAGATCTTTTCTGAATCTATTGAGAAAAATGGGTGATTTTTGTCTTTAGGTTCATTGGTATGATTTATTGCATATATTGAGTTAAATATATTGAACCATCCCTGCATCTCTGAAATAAAACCAACTCAACATGGTCCTTTTGCTGTGTGTTTCCATGCCATTTGTGAGTATACTGTTGAGAATTTTTGCATGTATATTCATTAGGGACATGGGTCTATAGTTTTTGTTTTTAAAGTTTGGGAGTTCTCCCCATATTCTTTCTTTCTTCTTCTTTTTCAATAATTTAAACATATTTGTCACAGATCTTTGAAGTTCTAATAAAATTTTTCTAGATATTCTTCTTGCCCTGAAATTTATAGTTGATAAGCTTTGTATTATTTTTTCAATTTTCTAATTTGCTATAGGTTTTTAAAGATGTTGATCTTTTCTTGTATTAAATTTGGTTGTTCCATTAAATTTAGAAATTTTTTAATGTTTTTAGATTTTCTACTTTAATAGAGTATTAGTTTTTTAGAGTATTTCCTTAGAATGTTCTGAATCTTTTTGATGTCTGTTTTGATATTTCCAATTTTGCCTTTATTTTGTTTTTTCTTTTGTCTTTTGGTTTTGGTTAGCTGGGCTAAGAGTTGGTCTATGTTTTTATCTTTTCAAAGAACCAGCTCTTAGTTTCACTGATTTTTGTATTGTTTTCTTTGTATCTATTTCATTGATTTTTACTCTGATCTTTATTATTTCTTCTCCAGTACTGGGTTTGGGTCTGGCTTGTTTTTGTTTTTGATTTCCAGATTCATGAGTTGTACCATTAGCTCATTTATTTGTGCTCTTTCTGATATTTTAAGCTTGGCACATAGGGCTCATATTTCCCTTCTACAACTGCTTTTAATGTGTCCCACACGTTTGTTACGTTGTATTAAAATTACCACTTATTTTCAGCAATATTTATTTTCTTTCTTCTTTTCTTTTTTGACATACTCAGTTGTGTGCTGTTTCATCTCCATGTATTATATTAAGCTTTATTGCACTGTGGTCTTATAGTGTATATGGCATTATTTCATTATTTTTTTTATTTGTTGGGGTTTATTTTCCGACCCAGCACAAGTTCTATTTCAAATAAACTTCCATGGGCTGCTGAGCAAAATGTGTATTCTTGGATACTTAAGTGAAATATTCTGTAGATGCTTCTTAGGTACATTTTTATATGATAGTTTTTCATTCAGATTTTTCTTTGTTTATTCTTCACTCAGATATTGGAAAAAGTTGGGCAATGATGTCTCCTATTATTATTGAGTTGGGGTTAATCTGTGTCTTGAAGTGTATTAGCATTCTTTTTATGAAATTGAGGTACCAGATTTCATTATATGTATGTTCATTATTATAATGTCTTTTTCATCAATTTTCCCTTGATAGGAATGATTTGATCTTATAAAGAAAATTCCAGTTAGCATCTGCCCTAGAGAATCACTGCTTCCATTTGAAATTTATTAGCAGCAATAGTTTTAATGAGATCAATATATATGTTACCATAAAATATTCTTACTCAATGAAAATGTCTAATATGTCAATTATGGTGCTACCTAGGTAATGCACGATTATAGAGTTTGATATTAGATGTTATTGTTATTTTGACCTGCAAGTAGCTTAAGTGCAATGAAGTTTAAAGATTATTTCAAGTTCAATTAAAAAAAAAAAACATTGCTCCATTTATGTCTCTCAAGAAGAAACCTTGGAATAGAACAGACGTCGACAATTAAAGGCAGAGGAAAAAAAAATCAAAGAAATGATGACTAGAGATAAATTTTACCAAGCAAAAAAACCCAGCTGAACAGATCAACTCTGACACATTTAAAGACTGAGGTGAGAAAATATGTACTGGATACAAATAAAATGATCAAAAATCAGAGAGGTGTTGCTAATTCCTTCTACGAGTGATGGGACTGTTAAGATGGTAAAAAATACCTGTCAAAGCTAAGTCAACATCTCTTAACAATTTATTCACAAGGAATTTGGAGTTGTGGCAACAAAATCATGAATGCAGACTTTATTCCTCAATATCAAGTGATTAGTGTTTGCACTTCCACTGAGACCTGGTGAGAAACCAGCAAGTAAAGGATTTTAGCTTTGTATTAATCTTGAATCAAGCGTTTTATTAATATATTAAGCCCCTGCATTGTACCGATGATGAAATTTATACTAAATAACACTAGGAAAATAAATTAATAAATATCTTTCTGATAAAATAAAAAGTATTAGCATGGTTACATCTACATTCCATCTGTTCAACGGAGGAAATATTTTAAATTTTTTGGTATTATTTTCTTTTCCTTACTTCCATTTTACTATACAATAGTTTTCAGATATTAAGTGTTAACTTGCCTATAATAATGTCAGCAATAATATCAAGTAACTTCTGTTAATATAGTCTCACTTCATCAACATACCACAGGATAAGTCCTTTGGTTGGGGTCACATACATATTTTCTTTCTTGTAAGCTTGGCAAATGCACTCACATTTGCTTCTATATCTACAATTCTCTCAATATTTCATTAGCCAAAAATTTGTTTGGCTGTTTGTGATGGCAAGCATGAAGTATGTTTGCATTTCTGATGTGGATTTGTTGCTGCACTCATTTTTCTTAATCACAGCTTCATATAAAAGAAACAATTGAACACATCTCATTTAGTGCATGTTAGAGCTGAGGAATTAAGCAAAATCTTATAAAATTTGTCATATAATATATTGTCAATAAATATTCATCAAAGTTACATTTTCATTTTTCACCAGGTCCTAAATGCAACTGTTCATTAGAGAAATGGACAGTGACAGCTTTCAGTTATTTTTTTTTCTTCATTATACATGATAACATGGGATCTCTGATAATTAATTAACTCAGAATCTTTGAAACTATTTTCTTTGTCTCATCTCTATGTTAGTTGCTGTCCCTACAGATTAAATCTTAAATTAGAATTTAACATGAGATTAAAATTTTCCCAATTACATATTGTTAGTAAAATGTTCTGCCCTACTATGAAAGAATTACATTTTAAGAAAGACCTTTTCTTTTAGAAACCATTCTGTGGGAAATCATCCATCATTTAACTGAGATTGTTTTAATTGAGTTCTCATCAGGAGAATACAGAGATGAGAGTATGGGGCTGCCTTCCTCTGTTGACACTTTTGTTACTTAAACGCTGTAACAAAACTCTTAATTTGGTTTATAATGTCATGTATAAAATATCATTAAATCACTGATCCTTTATTTTTAACCACTCCTTTATATGCAAATGGCTTTATGCTGTCCTCCTTGTTGCCTCATATTTTTCTTTAATTTTGTAATTTTAGATCAGATACTGATAGCTTTCATTAATTTGTTTTGTATGTCTAATGAGAAGAATAATTAGAATTTGGATATTAGTATTTAATTTAATTATCTCAGATTTTTCACTTTTGTTTTTTTTAATATTTTCATCATAAAATCTTTTATACACACCATGTCCTGAAATATTAATTTCATAGATTACATTTTGTTTACAGTGCTTTGTGTATCTCTTTATTATATAAACATGCTGTTTCATTCAGTCCTTAGAATTTTATAATTTTATTAGTCAAACATTTATTTGCCTGCTTACTTACCTTTTGATTTCATGAAAGTATCTGTTTTATTTCTTTGGTATTTTCCTATTCTCTGTTTGTAGTGGTTCTCTCCTCTCCCATCCCTTCTTCCTCTTCTGTCTTTCTTCTTTCTGCAGTCTATTTTACTGTTTGTTTTTGAGACAGTGTTTCATGTAGTCCAAACTGGCTGCAAGCTCAAACTATCAATCCAGAATTCCTGACCACCCAGCTTTTGCCTGCTATTTGAATACTCGGACTGTAACCCTGTATCACCATTCCCGGCTTTTGTTATTGTAGTTGCTTAATTTTATTTGTAGTGAATCAACAATACAGATGCTTTCCTATTTAGTGTTACCATTACTAAGTTATTGAGTGTTTGTTCTACTTCATAGAGGCTTTTTACCTGATAGGCCTTATCTAAGGATGGATTAGGCAAATCCATGTTCACAGATGTAACTAACTGTGACTAAGAATGATTTAGTGAACTTTTACAATGCTGAGCAGCTAAGGTCACTGTTGACACTGAATGAGATCACATAATTTTTGTCATTTGCTTATCTTCCTTCTTTTCCCCTGAAATCTGAGCACATTCTTCCTTGTTCATTTGCTACAAACTATCCTAAAATTTCTTTATGAAATTATGTCTGACATAATAAGAATTACGTGGTAGTTCTTAAGCTCTGAATTTGAAATATTCCTCGAAGATTTATGTGTTGAAATCAGCTATGCTCAGAGAATGGAAACGGAGAAATAACTGAGTCATGAATGCTCCCAGGACATTGAGGATTTCAGAATTTGATGGGAGAGAGGGAGCTGATAGTGATATAAGAATGGTGACCTAGTGGAAGGGAATAAATCGTTGTGGTTTGTGCTCTTGAAGATTAAATTTCTCTTACTGTGCTCCTATTCCCCAATCTCTCTTCCTTCCCCTCTGCTTCATCCTCTCTCTTTGTTCCCCATTTTGGCAAGACTGGCTATGGAGCTCCTCGGATTGGCTTCAATAAGACTGTTTTAACACATAGGTGCCAGTAATATGAAGTCATATGTTTATGCTATGTGGCAAGCACTTTGTTCAATGAGCATTTTGTACAGCCCAGTATCCCTAAATATTTTCAATGATTGTTTATGGAACAGAATGCTGAAATATTAAATATGTTTGGATAGTAAAAATGGTATGAATCTTAATCAGCATTGAATGTCAGGCTAAAGGCTAGATATTACAAAGTTAGAAATTCGAGTGAGTTATAACAGATATGTTTTTATTGGTGTATTTTTACAAGCTAATATTTTATTCTCATTATTTTTATTTTATTTTACATGTATGAGTATATTGCCTGCACGCATACAAGTGCACCTATGTTGCAATGCTTGTGCAAGTTAGAAGTGGGTATTAGATGCCCTGAAACTGGAATTATGGATAGCTGTTAGCCACCATACAGATGCTGGAATTGAAACTGTGTCCCCTGGAAGAGCACCCATCATTCTCAATTGCTGAGCCATCTCTCCAGACCAATTTTTTTTTTTTTAATTTTCAAAAGTTATATGTATGCATCTTTTGGGAATCTACACATGAGTACAGTTGCCTGCAGAAGGTGTAATGCTCAGTGGTGCTGGGAACTGAGATTAGGGCCTCTGAAAGAGCACAACCATCTTCTTAAATCTTAAGCCACCTTACTAGTTTGTAGATATATTTTAAAGAAGTATGACATTATTATCATGCACTGTTCAGAACTAAGAATTTTTTTTAATTCAGATTATTTAAGCATGCTATATAAACTATATAATTAAAATCATTACTAAAATTTGTCATATATTTCATTTATAATTTTAAATGTAAAGAAATCAACATAAAACTGGAAATGCAAGCCTTTATACATTCTTGATTAATATTCAACTGGAATTGCAAAAATGATAATGATAGTTAAACTATAAATGGCTGCAACAGTTTGGAACCCTTACAAGATGCTTGACATGATGTGTTTTCACTATTATCTGTTTACCATATGGGGGTTTCAGTTTTTATATTCTGAACAGTTGATTCAAATCAACACATTGGCACTATTTTCCCAAGTGTATATTTAGCAAAGGGTATCCATTTAAAGTAGTTTTAACATTTCTGAGCTTAAGTTCTGGAGATAAAAAGCAGGTATCTGCCAAATGGTTTAGAACTGACAAAATGGAAAGGAAACATCTTTTTTATTCTTAATTTTTATTGAACTTTTGTACATTTCATACAACAAATTTTGTTAACCAAATTTTGATCCCTTGCCCATAAATGTCCCCCGCCACACAAATCTAGCTGGACCTCGTATATTCTGTCATACATGGTAAGTTCTGTCCTTTTGTATCCAGATGTCCGTCATTGTGAATTCATAAAATGAAGTATAGTCAGATTATCTAGATAAGGCATACTGTCCTTCACTTATTAGTCATCAGTTTCCAACAGCTACCAGACTAGGGCCAGGCAAGTGCTCTTTTTCCTTGTTCCACTCTGGGCCGTTGTCTGCATGAGTCAACAGGGTCTTGTGCTGGATGCGACCATTGCCACAAGTTCACATGTGCAAATTTCCAGTGGCCTGAGATCCTCTGTTTCTCTATGTTCATTCACCATCCCTGACTCTTTCTATCTTTTCTTCTCCTCTTCTGCAGTGATCCTGAGACGTGGGTAGGTGATAAGATAGGAGTCCTATAAGGGAACCACACTCTGCAGTCTCTTACTATCTATAACTTGGTCAGTTGTGGTCTTCTGTGTGCATCACCCTCTATTTTTGTATAAGGAAGCTTTTCTGGTGAAAGTGGAGGATGCATTAGTATTCTCTGTACCCCTGTTCCTATGTGTACCCTGAGCCTTATGTGTAGCGGTCCACTGTAGATGTGTCACCAAGACATGTCTCTCAGACATATATTCTCTGTGGAATCTACAGTAGCCTCCATCTTTTACAAAAAAAGAAGGTTCTTTGATGAGTGGTGTATGGTATATTGTTCTGTAAATAAAAGGCTCCATAATAAGCATATGATAAGAAATTTCATTTGTCTAGAGATATGATAGAAATATAGTTTGCTCTAGGATCTATGACCTCTCCAGCCATGTGTATGTGTCTGTGTTCACAGTGCCATCCATGAGTTCACTCCCACTGAGAGAGCTTTAAGTCCAATTAGATAGCCGTTGATTACCCCAGATACAGCGCCACCATTGCACCAATAGAGGCAGTTTGCTTGGCCAGTCCTTTTGCTTATCTTGCTTTAGGGCTAGGTTGAACTAGTGATTGATTTTCTCCCTTAGAGGCTTGCATGGTATCCTCTAGAACTTTGAGAGCGAAACTTCAAGATTTTCAGGTCAGTTTCTGTCCATTGCACAAAGCCCAGTGTCCAAAGTATGTCCTGTCTTCATCAGTAAGTGCTCATCTACAAATTCTTAGAGATAACCAAGAGTTTGGGAAATAGTGTGTTTTATTTTGGGAGTGTGACCAAAAATCCAGACATTCTCTCTTCTCTGGAACTGTGCTCCTTGCCATTTAGCCCCAGGGTATACACGCGCACTAATGTTCAGAATGTGTTTGTGAATTTCTCCAGGGTTCCGTAGCCAAGACATTTCCCTCTGCTTTCACTAGTCTCCCCTAGCTCCATCCTCTCTCCTCTCTCTTCCCTCGTCCCATCCCCCTCCCCTTTCCCCACTTTAAGTGCCCCCATTAACCGCACCTTCCCCCCAATAATACTTGCTCCCACCATCCCCCCACTCTTGAGTTCCCTCCTCTTCCATCACCATGCACTCCTGCACGTTCTCCCCTCCCAGCAAACAGTCCCACGTTCCGTACATCCTCACAAGTACCTGTTTCTTACTATCCCCTTCCTTTGGGCTCTCCTCTTTCTTGCCCTTTACCTCTGTGTAAGGAAATGTATTTGTTAAATGCTTTAGCCTTACTTCACTCCCAGATTTCATATGGAAAATTTGAAAACATCCAAGAGTGCAGTTTCATAACTGATGTCATATGGCATTGCTTAGTCTGATCAAATAAAAATTTTCAAATTCTGTTCCCCTACTGTCTATTCCATCTGTTGGCTTGGTTCTTGCCATATATTTTAGCATAGGAAATCAGTTTAATTTTTTTCACTTTTCAGTTTTAACGTTCATTTTTATGTATATCTTGAAGTATGGTCAGTGTCAATAAAACCCTGGACTTCCTTGAATGGTATTTTTTTTAACACACTGGCATTATATATATATATATGAATATATATATATTCATATATATATATACATGAAATGTATATTGGAGATACTTCTTTCTGAATGTCCTATTTGCTACAAAATGTCTGTTCTTTTTTCCAAGATATACCCACCTCTGAGGCACATGATTAGACACAATTGTACTTCAAATTTATTTAGAATGTATTCACCTTGAAGGAAGTTCAAATAAGGGAAGGGTAGGACAAAACAGATTTCATAATGCTCTGGAAAACTAACGAATTTGTTCATGATTTTTTTTTTCTTACAGACTCAATTCCTTTCTGAGGCTCCTGAAACAGTGAAATATTTGCTGTTCCTGCACAGGATCTGAGAGTGAGTCTGTCCCTTTTTTAAAAATTCTAGGGGAATATTTTCAAGGGCTATATTCTATGAAGGGTATCGGATAAACCTTACCCATATTTTGATATTCATATATTTATAAGTTATATGCAACCGTTAATTTTATTTTTACATTGAGTCATTTCATATGTGTCTGTGTTCCCCTCTAGCAATTTATCACTTTCCCAGTATATGACTTACATACTTAATTGCATAGGAAATTCATTAATAGCAAACTTAATTTAGGCAATCAATTTGTGTGTTTTTGACACTCTATAGTTTGTGGTTGTTTTCATTTGTCAAATTTATAAATAGCTATATTACATTTTAAGTAATTTGCTCACTATTGCATTTGATGAAAGTAAGTATATTAATAGATATTGCATTACCCTATGTCAAATTGGAATAATAATCATTGTCCTGGGCCCTTTTCTTTAAAGTTGTTGTCTTTAAAGTTCAAATTTTTGTATATTTCCCAAAGCTGCATTCCTAATATATTTAAAATAACCTTGAATGTGAGCAAATTTAACATGATTTCTAAATAAATGTAAGTTAAAAATTCTAGTCAGCCTAACACTGTACTCTTTGCCATAGTACATACTGGGGATTTTTCTGCTAAACATGCAAGTATCTATTAATTTACCCATCTCTCCATCACTCACTCTCTTTCAATGATTTGCACATGTACACTGGATAATGAAATTCTGTCTGCTCCATATTGCTTATGAAATGTTTTGTGGTCTGCTTTGCTTAGAGAAATAAATTTAATGAATGACATTTGCTATTTTTCATGTATGTACTGGTCACAATTTACATAGAATCTCACTTGAAAACATGTCAGTTGCAAGGTCAGTTTCTCTCTTTTATTCTCTCTCTCTGAATCTCTATCTCTCCTTTTTTATTTTTGGTGAGAAGGAAAATAAACTTGAATGGTATTTCTGAATTTCTTTTAAAATGAATAAATTTAAAATATGGAAAGATGAAAAATTAGAGGTAAAAAGTTTCAGTGTCTAACTTTTGCCCTTGCCCTCTGACTAATCTTGAACTACTCAGCTTTTCTAAGTCTCAGCTTCTTCATTTGTGTAATGAATACATTGTGGAAGTGAATGTGAGAAGCACAATAAATATGCCACAAGTTGAGAAAGATAAATCTAAAGCATAACAATTATTAATCACACATTGTTTTTATATTACACCTTATATAGTGTAGTGATCTTGGTGAAAAAAATTGGAATAAAAATACAATAGCAAGAACATGTAATACATTTATTTCACTCAGGATATATCACAGAGACATTGAATGCCAGACATAAAATATTCAAATAATAGGAAAACAATGGAATCAATCACTCTCTTTTATTTGAGAAGACTGCTTTGCTAGATGTCTATATTTTAATTTTATATATGGTATTTGCACATAGTATTTATTTTATACCAATTTTAATACTGTCTCAAAAGAAAGCTAATATATGTAATACTTATAAATTTAGAGTTTCTAGTTTAAGTAAAATCTTGTAACATAAGCCTTTTCTTGTATGAAAATGTTATTAATGCTATTATTCAGGGCTTTACAAAGTAAAGAATTGAAATAGATAGTATATGGAAAAGAAGCTATATGGAGGTTGGAGAGATGGCTCAGTGGTTATAATCTCTTCTGACCTCAGCAGACACAATTACACTTATGTCCCTGCAGGTAGTACAATCAGACACATAAAATTAAAATAATAAACTCATTTTTGAAAAAAAAAATAGAGGATTTATTTGATTGGCAAACACAATTTGGACTGGGGAGTCCAGCAATAGCGGTCTGCATGATGGAGAAGAAGAAAACCAGGTAGCAACTCAGTCCATGAGGTGTGAGGTTTCAACAGTTCCAATGCGGCAATAAAGGTCTGGAAGATTCCGGGAGAATGGTGTCTCCAGTCCACATCAAAGAAAGATGACAACACCATGTTCAACAACAGGCTCGATGCATTCAGCCAGATGAGAAGGAGGCAACCAATGAAATTCAAAAGCTTTTCCCTTCAGCATCCTTATACATAAACCACTTCTAGAATGTGCCATTGACTCAGGATGAGGGTAGTCTTCCCTCAGTTAATCCTTCCACAAAATACCCTAACAGAACCCCACAGGCTCTGCCTTTTTGTTGGTTCCAGGTCCAACGAAGTTGAAAACCAAAATTAACTACTGTAAGAATGATAATATAATGATTTATATTTAGGGTCGTTGAACAACAAAACCTATATGTAGCTTCAAAGACTCTTAGAAAGGAGCATCTTTTCTACAGCGTCTATGTAAGCACTGGGTTATTTGATATTAATTTTTTAAAGATGAAGAATTTCTAAAAGAAAAAAAGAAAAAACTTTCTCATTTTTTAAAATTATAGTAAGACTTTCTAAAGTCATGCTATTAAGAACAGCAATGTTATATCAGTTTATATACAAAATAAATCTTGATGATTCATATATTTGTATCTCAGTATTTTCCCCTTCTCTGAGTTTGAGCCAAATGATACTTATTATCTAACAGGAGCTCACTTGAGACACCACAACTCACATCATTTTCTGATTTCCCAGAAATATATGTTACACACACACACACACACACACACACACACACACACACACACACTAAACTATATGACATGTGATAGGATAGATATATATGCACACATGATTGCATGTTTATTATTTGCAGTTTGGGGTGGAAGAGTCACCACGAGTCAAATGCGAGGATTCTGAAGAACTCAGTTGAAATTTCAGGGTAGACAAATGCAAGGAATCAGATGCTTTTTTGGAATTTTCAGACTGTTACTGATACCAAGAGTGCCTAAAGAAAGCAATAAGAATAGATGATTTCCAATCCTGAGCAACTCCCCGTCTGATAAAGACTCTTTAACAAGCTTTCTACTTTGATTTCATATTTTTTTCAGGTCTTTTTTGGAGTAGTAAGAATCTGAGTGAATTCCTGAGTATATTTTCAGCCTCTCCAGTCAGTATGCAAACAGCTATTGGTGGACTCTACAGCTCATTAAAGTGCTATGCACAGAAGTTTTGTTTCCGTGATATGCCAGGACTCTATAGAAAGCATCTTTCCCATAACCCTTTCTGTTCAACTCTTCGTTGAAACTCCCAGATGAGGAATTTTCCATCTTGGTAGCATGGCTCCTTTCTAGACCACATCACAATAGTTTGTATCTTTTCCTCTATGCCTCTTACATGGTATGGATGAGGAAAGTCATTAGAAAATAAGTAATGAAAGCCTGAAAATGTAGCTTAGTGCAGAGTGCTTGCTTACATGTGTGAGGCCTTTGTGTCAAATGCCCAGTAGCACAAATGATTTGCTCCATATGATCATAAATTAACTTCAAATTTTGCTTGAGTGGTTCAGACACTAATTATGCAATCAAGACATATTTTTTTTTTGTTTCTTTCTAAAAGAGGAACTTACTCTAAATTATTTGGGAAATTTTTTTTACAGACTTAGAAACTACAGGTACAAAGTAGACATGGTGATATCAGGGAAGATCACACTATATAGACTCAATCTAGTGAGTTGCACCCAGTTAAAAGTGAATAGATAATTAACTTTGTGTCACAAATTGAAAATTAGGCATTTGAGACCAGAAAATGATCTGTAATTGGCCAAAACACACTGTTTGCAATTGGGAACTAGTGTAGTGATGCTATTGTGTTTCCTGCTCAGAATGTTCCATCTCCTGGCAATTAAACTGGCAACAGTGAGATCATTAGGCACATCTGAAGCAAAAGAGAAGTTAAGTTTTCCTTGTACGATCTTTGAAATGAGACAGACTTGAGATAGACACCATCTGTTCTCTTTTTCTCTTCCAAGTTCTATTTCTTCAAAGTTCAGTTAGAGAAACTAGTTCCTTCATAAGGTCTACAACTCATACTTTATTGGAAGAAATCAATGTAAGGTGTGAGAACTTTTAGGTTGCTGAATGATTGGCCTGTTGTTGGATTTGCCCTCTATAATGTCTTACGAAGATTGAATTCTGTTAACTGAGGAATCATCTTGTTAATTTCAAAGCTGCTCATGATTCTTAAAACATACACACATAATCCCAGCAATCAAGTTTTGAATTTATTAGGTATATCGCAAATAGTCATCCTACATGTGTGAACAGACAGCTAAAAGCAAAATTAGTAACTGAAACTTACTATATTAGTAACAGATTCAAAGCAACCCTTGAAACAACAAGTAAGAAAAGAAGATTATCCAGCAATCAAGTTTTGAATTTATTAGGTATATCGCAAATAGTCATCCTACATGTGTGAACAGACAGCTAAAAGCAAAATTAATAAATGAAATTTACTATATTAGTAACAGATTCAAAGCAACCCTTGAAACAACAAGAAAAGAAGATTGCTTGAAAAATCAATGAGAATTGAGATTAAAATATAAAAACCTGTAGTGTTATTTTGTGTGTTCTCTATATCTCATGCTATTTTTCACTTAGCCCAATTGTCTTAATAGAGATATGTCAAATAACAAATCATATTCTTCTAGATTTTCCTAATGAACTTTATCGGTTCTGGAACGAACTGTCTTCCAATGAATCAGCAATGCTATATGACTCTTTATTTGGGAGAAGGTAACTCTAGAATCTTACCACTTTTCATTATTTATTAGTATAGTACATATTATGTTTATACATTTTAATATTAATACCCATAGAAAAATGCAACGCTCCAGATTGATAAATGTTGCTACTCTTTGCAATGAGTGGTGCTGATGCAGAGACTCAAGGACTTCTATGCTCAAGACACTAAGAGTAAAAGACTAGATAGTGTTCAGCTCTAAACTGGACAGTTACATCACCACCTGTAAGCCTCAGAGTACACTGGGTAAAGGGGAACAGAATGAATTTCAGAGTTGAATGACAAGATGAGAGTTTTGTAAAGCTCTGTTCTAGGCATCAAACAGCTAAATCCAGCATGAAATCCAGCAGTTCTCTAGGTTACAATTAAGCCTCGGTTTACTTGTCAGAGAGTTTGAAAACTGAATATTGTGCTACATTCTTGTAACTCAGTAGGATTACAAATACTTAAGACCAGATGGTGGCTACATTGCAATACTGTCTTATAAAAAGTTAAATAAGTTTTATATATTTTTATGCATTTCATGCAAAACATCTTAACCATCTTTATACACTGTCCCTGTTTGTACCTCCCCATGGCCCCCTTCCCACTGCAGTCTCTCGTTTATGTTAAGGCCTATCAAGTCAAGTTACTTTGCCCTGAAGTGCCTCAGTGCAAGTTCATCCAGTGAGGTTTAGTAAGCCTATCAAATTCACTCCTTTAAAGATCAGCAAAATGGTAAATAAAACTTTAAAACATTTTATTTATTATTTTTAAAATTTTACGTATATGAGTGCATTTTGTGGACACATGTAAGTGCACCCCTGTTGTATAATGCTCGAGCAGGTTAGAAGAGGACATTGAATCCCCTTGAAATGGAATTATAAATGGTTTTTACCTGTCATGTGGGAGTTGGAAACAGAATCCAAGTCCTCTACTAGAGCATCCAGTGACCTTAACTGCTGAGTCATCTCTCCAGGCCTAAGGAAATTATCCTAAATTAATCTGACTTCATATTTTTTCCCAATACCCGTTAGCATTCTGAAGCTTGTTGTTTGTATATTATATGACCTAAAGGATTTCAAATAGTTTTTCTTCTTGGATGCCATAAGGTCAAGGTATGCATGTGATGTCCTTTTAAGTACATAGCAAAATGAGCATTCTAGATATTTCTGTTATATATAAAAATATATAAATATAAAGTCGGTTTATTTATATATATATAAAGTCGGTTAAAGTTATGAATACCTCATGTAATGCCCATACTTTTCCATTTTTCCTGGTTCCCATCCATACTCAAGACTTAGTACCTTTCAAGAAAAGACATTCCTCCTTCTTCGCAGGACAGCATCCATGAACAGATGCTTGGAGATTTCTCTAATAACACTGAATTTTGAATGTAAAAATCTCTTCTGATGGTACTTCTTCTCTTAAATCTGTAAAGTATTTCCTTTTCATGGTAGAGTCATAGGTATTTGCAACTGTCTACTGTTCCCTCTTCTTAGTAGATGAGACATTAAGTAAATATGATAGATATGATCTCAATGTACAATATTCTTCCAGCTCAATGCCTCCTGGACCGAAGTATGTATTTTCAGTAACTGATTGATGTGATGCATTTTGCTTTGCTTTTTTCAATATCGCATTAGAATTACATCAGGATTGCCAATATTGGCTTTTTCTTTCTCATGAGAGTGATATAAATACAAATGACAAGAAAATTGACATCTGGAGTGTTATGCTCAAGAGATTTAGTTAGAAATTCTAGTTTCATAAGTTCTCCAATAAGAAATATTTTATGTCACTATGATTCTATCTTTATTCAATATGTGTAAGATGTTATGGTTAAAAAATAAAGGTTACTGTAGAGTAACTCTGACTGCATCCTTACTCCTTTGGTTTAAGATGGCTACCTAAAGATTTCCAAAGAGAATTCACAAACTATATTAAGTGCAGTTAAGTTTTTACCATACGATTTTCTTAATGAGACAAATATGTTAGATATTACAGCTTATAAATCATTCAAACTATCCCCATTCCATAACACAAAGATATAGTTAAATAAATTACCAAATTTTCATGTCTATTGCAACAAGTTTCACATTTTCTGAAATTGAAAAACTCTATATGTAAAATCTTTATTAACCAGACATCTTAAAATCTAAAAAAGGAACAAAAGAGAGAGAGAAATTTAGCCTTTTGAATTTCTAATATAGGTTGATTTAATTATATGGTAACACTCTCTATTTACTCCTGAGAACTTTAGAAACCCTTTTATTCATACTGATTAACAGTTTGGGAATTCCCTTATACCAGTCCCTGATTATTGTCTCTTCCCACTCTGTCTAAATCAAATAAAACTTACACACTTCGTTAGAAGATAACTGTCATGGTAAAAAAAAAAATGCAATGATATTTATATTTTATTTTATAATGGTTTAATATTGTAATTTATAAAAATACATGTATATGGTTTCACTCATCATTTTTTACCTTATTAATAACTTTGTAAATTTTATATATATGCATATATATTCTAATGACCTTAAGCTCTAATCCTCTCTTATTAACTTCCTTCCATTCCTTTCAACCCACCCTTGTCTCTAAATTTCTCTTTCTTACATTAAGTATTTTTGCTTTGTATTACAACTCACAGAGTTTAACAAGAGTCATTCACATAACAATGGGTATAAAGCATCCACTGGACAGTAGTGGCCTCATCTGCGTGTACACAACTCAAGATGAAAGTTCTTCTTTCCCCAGCATCCATTAAGAGCCAACAGTTCCCTAGAGATGAGAAAGGGCATAGGGGTCCTCCTCTTCATCTATGACTATTCATAAGATCCATCGTGTGCATGTCCTAAGCAAGCAATCACAGCTGCTGAATTAGCAGAGTTAGCTCATGATGGAAAGATTATATACTATTATATACTATTGATAGCAAAACAATGTATGGCATGTAGTTCTTGTTGGCAATCAAGAGCAATGTCAAGACTCTAAGTTAATTTAGATCACTGTGGGCCTTTCCTGGCCAGCAGTTCATAGAAAAAAAATCTAACACCTGGCACTAAAATTTTTGATTGACTACCCATGGCCTCTGTGATTAACATCATTTCAAGAACTTTAAAAACTGTGTTTGTGGAGGCTGGAGTGATTACTCAGTATTTAAGAGCACTGACTGCTCTTAACAGAAGACCTAGGTTCATTCCTAGCCCTCACCTGGCAACAAACAGCCAGATCCTGGGGATCTGACATCCTCTTCCAACCTCTGTGAGTATTGCACACTTACATACATGCATGCAATACACTTATATACATAAAATAAAATAGTAACACAGAAATGTGATTGTGGCTGAGCAGTTAAACACACTGTTTGCTTTTGTAGAGGACCTAGGTTCAGTTCCAAGCATCCACATTTGAATGAACAACCATCCATAATTCTACTTCCAGATGATTCCACCTATCCTACCTTCAGGAGCATTTCACATTTGTGGTCCACATACATATATTCAAGCAAAATATTCATGCACATAAAATATAAATAAAAAATAAGCAAAAAAATAAGCAAATGAATTGAAAATCTTGATTGGCCAATCAATTTTAGCTTTGATGATCAATAAAGATGCATGCTGTTTCTCAGCAAATTGGCTTACCACTTAAGAAATTCTACCACTTTTTTCTTCACATTATTGAAAGTTCTAAAATATTGGTACTTATATGCATAAAATGGATTAGAAGCTAATGAGGCAAGAAAATATTCCTGAAGACAGCACATGCTTGTTCCTAAAACATGGAACATCAAGCTAGTAATGGCCTGGATTCTTCATCCCTATTGGCTAGATTTCACGGTGCTGGAAAGTGCTAAGAGACGAGAAAAGCAAACTTCAATCTTATTGAGCTATGAACTCTGGGAGCTACAAAATGACTGAACTGGCAGGATATGTTCTTTAGTGAAATACTGGTATGAATGTTATGGGAGAGAACAACCACCCTCTGACTGTATTTAAATGTATCTGTATGAGATGGAACACATACCTGGCATCATTATTGGGTCATGGACCAAAGGCAAAGTCTGATATCAATATTCTACTAAATGGACATACTATTAAAATGACTCCAAATAACTTCTTTTTGTACCCATAGATTAGTGCATATCTCAACTTTCACCAGACATATGTCTGGAAGTAGGAGGCAACTAACACAGAGGCCTACAACTGGTAAACATGCAGAAAATAAGTAGCCCATAAAGGCCAAGGCATCCTCGAGGAAGAGGTGACAGAAAGATTTTATGAGCCAGAGACAGTAAGTAACTGCAAGGAAACAATGCTTTACCAGAAAGCAGGGAGTTTGTCCATGTGAATTAACATCAGTTATGACAGCATACTCAAGAACTGCTCAAGCTCAAAGCAGACAAAATCCTAGCATGAAGTGTTGAAATGGATAGGAAGCCATGTAGCTGTTTTTGTGTGACTATTGATAAAGGGGGAAGTTTTCCTTAAGGGTGTGGGCCTTGTTGGGAACACCATATTCCAAGGTAAGATTACTTGGGCAATAAGGATTATACTGGATGGGAAAATAAAAGCAGAATGCAAAGGTGGGTGAGTAGGGAGTAAGAGTGGACCAGGAAATTGTTGAAAAAGGGAGAATTATGACCAAAATACATTGCATAAAACTATGAAAGAAGACCCATGCTGACTCAGTCAGACAAGGGCCCAAAGCAGAGGGAAGGAAATGGGTGGCCAGCCAGCCCTAGCCTGGGAACTTTTGGCTACTGATTCTGCTGAGTGAAAAAAAGTAGATCTTCCTTAAGATCTCTAGATAAGCTGACTAGACTACAGTGAATGAACTTGCACCAAAGGACATATGGGTACAAAAACTTGACTAGATAAGACTTAACATGTATGACAGAATGCGTGAGGTCTTGTGGGTGGCTCTGTCAGGGCATGGATGGGAGAGGGGGGCCTAAGTTTAATTAAGAACAATTTTATATATACATAAATGATGAATAAAATATATTTTTTAACTATGAAAAAAGTTTTGAAAAAAGAATGGTATTTTATCACCTTACAAACTGTGAATCAGGTAGATACATAAGACAAAAATGTTGGAATATCACACTTTAATACAGCAATTGGTCATATTTTAGTCATAAAAATATGTTAGTGTTGGTGTGTCCTCCATCAGGTCTCACTAAGTCCTCAGGGAATGACTTTCAGCTAGTGGTAAATGTGCCCAGAAGGCAGAACTCATCATGGTTGTCAGAACTCTGGAATTAGTTTACAAAAAAGAGGTTTAATGTATATAATGTACCCAATAATAATGGATACAATTTTAAGTATATCATAGAACATAATTTTAGAGTTTATTAATGTCAATGAAAGGTGGACATCAATGTCAGGTGGAATGGAGAGGTGGCTCAGCAGTAAGAGCACTGGGTGCTCTAGTAGATCAGGGTTCATTTCCCAACTCATTATGTGGCTACATAGTTACATAGTTACATAGTTGTAGGGAATCTGGTGTCTGTATGCATTGCACACAACGATTCACTTACATATATGCAGACAAAACACACACACACACACACACAGATCAAGGAAGTTTCTTGGATTTAGCCAAGATTGACCGATCTTTCTCTCTCTCTCTCTCTCTCTCTCTCTCTCTCTCTCTCTCTCTCAAAACAGTATCTCTCTAAATAGACTGTGCTAGCCTTGAATTCCTATAGCACAGATAGCACAGGCTTTCTTTAAACTTATGATACTCCTATCTTGGGATTCCAATTTCTGTGATCACAGATATGTCCCCAACACATGAGACTCTGGTATGTTTTTAGATGTGCGTGTAAGGAATAACAGATTCTATTTCTGAAATTATGATTGATATCATGCCCATATCAATTAATTTATTCAGTTATTCTTTATATTCTTTTATATTTTTATATATATATTTTATATTTTTATATATATATTTATATATATATAAAATATATATATATTTTATATATTTTTTATATTTTATATTCTTTATAAATTTTATAAAAGTGAAAACTTTATATTTTTGGTAAATATTTCATAGATCTTAAAATGTACTTATTTTCACTATACAGTTAGTGATTCAAATGTATTTACATGTGCTTTATGTCATTAAATAATAGAAAATGTTTCAACTCACCTAATAAATTTGTCCTTATTAAAGATAATTCCAAATTCCCAACCATGATTCAGTATAGACACAGACAAAAATTAATGTTATGTTAGAAAGATCTTCTAACTGTGAAAATACTATATAAGTCAGATTTCATAGTATATGGGATCTGGGAATTTTTTTTTCTTTTTTTGTTGTTGAATTTTTGCTGTTTTTGAATGTTTATTATTGAAATTTTGCATGGTCCTTGCTTTTTGCATTATTTTTATTTTATGTGTATGCATATATGTGAGTGCACCCGTGTCATGCCATGCCGCAGAGGACAGAAGAGGGTGTCAGGTCTCCTGGAACTGGATTTAAGGATGATAGTCACCATGTTGGTGATGGGATTCAATCCTGGGTCTTCTGCAAGAGCAGCCAGTGCTCTAAATCATGGTTTCATCACTACATTCCCTGATTTTGTACATTTAGTACAACAGTCCTTAGTCAAATTTGGATACCTTCCCCATCCACACTCCTCCTAACTTCCTCCACTGGACTTCATGTATTCCACCACACATGCTAGATAGGTACTACTCAGTCAAGCATTACCTAGATGTCCTTCAGTGCAAATTCATCCATGGGATCCAATGCCTATCTAGCGATCTTAAACAGACTCTCCTTCACCCAGTAATAAATAATCAACCTCTAACAGTTCTCAGTCTAGGTTTGGCCTGACACTGATTTCTATTGCTCTATTCTGGTCCCTTGTTTAATTTTAGTTGGTATGGGTCCTGTGCTTGCTGCAACCATTGACACAAGTTCACCTGTGTAATTTTCTAGTGGCCTGAAAGCCTCTGCTTCCCTATGTTGATGAACCATCCCCGCCTCTTAGAATCTTTCTGCCCCACCTTCTTCAATGATCTCTGAATCATGGGTGAGAAAAGTTCAATGTAGGAGTCCTATCAAGGAAAACATACTCTGCAGTATCTTATTCTATAAAACTTGTACAGTTGTGGTCTTCTGTGTGCATAGGATTAAGGAAACTTCACTGATGAGTTGTGGGATGCTTTTAGTTTTCTCTCTACTTCTCATTCCACTGAGTTGCATGAACCTTAGGTGTAGAATTTCTACTGTAGATGTGTCATGTAGGACAGGACATCTCTCAGAGGTATGTTCTCTACGTCTGACCAGTTGTGGAGTTCTGCTATAGCCTCCATCTGTTGAATGAAGTTTCTTTGATGAGTGGTGTACTGTGTGCCTGTCTGTAAATATAAGGATACATATTTAGTACATGGTAAAACATTTCATTGACATTTTCCTATTTTCATACAGTATAGTTTGTTCGTATTTGGATGTCTTCCCCTTCCATTCCCCTCACACTTACTGCCTCTCTACTGTGTGGAGATTCCTAAAAAGACTGAAATTTACATCCTCAATAACATTCCTCTTTTTTTCAAATTTTTATTTTTCTAAGAGGGGTAAGATGAAATCTCAAAGTAGTTTTAATCTTCATTCCCCTGATGACTTAAGATTTTAAGAATTTTTCTAGTATTTTTCTGCTACTTGTATTTCATCTTTAGAGACTTCCTGGTTCAGTTCCTTGACTTCTTTTAAACTGGACTCTTTCTCCCCAGCAGCCATGATTTGTCAATAGCTCCTAAACTAATGGTCATACTTCATGAACTCCTCTGCCATCGCACTATGGAATGTTCCTGGCATTATCATGTGGAATTTGAACATACAGGCATAGCTTCTGTGAGTTCCTGTATATAATGGTCCTGCAAAGTCAAACAAGGTAATTTTATCAGCAAAAATCCAGTATTTATTGTAAAATATTTCTGACTTGCTTTCCATAATGATTTCTGGGTCATAAAACATAAAATATAAGTAGACATTTAGAACTGAAAACTCTACAGTCTCTCTCTCCCTCCTCCATCGTCTCTTACATATGGATCAGTTGCACATCTCTGTATTAATTGCCATGTAATACAAAAATAAGCTTCTCTGATGAGCATGTGTAGATGTATTAAATACTGTGCAAGAAGAGATACTTATTGGGTAGTTTATTGTTATGCCCATTTAATTTACCCAATTAATATTTCTATACTCTCCTATATGGCCTATGACTTTTCAGGCCATGGTTTTGGTCCTGTTAATTGTATTAGGAATGAATTCTTTCTTATGGATCTGGCTTTAAATCCAATCAGAAAGTGACCTTTTACTCCCATAATATTTGTGCCACTATTGCATGTGTGAACATATCTTGCCAGAACCTAGAACACTAGGTTAATAACTGGTGAGATTGTTGATTGCTTTTCTCCTTTAGTGTTGCACATAGAAACTTCTGTCACTATAAAAGTTAGGTAATACGGTAAAACTCCCAAATCAGCATCAGCTTGAATTCTCCCAATCTTAAAACTCAAGTATGTGGTGATTGAGGAATAAGACCTTATTGTCAAGTTCTGTAGAATAACCAAGAACAGTGACACAACTTGCCACATTTAGGCCTGAACTGGTGTGCTGACCAAAACTGATACAAAGGCAATCCATATCTGCAATTTTTATTTGATGGCCTCTGGTGTTTGA
Organism: Eospalax fontanierii; assembly: GCA_035773235.1. Taxonomy (NCBI): domain Eukaryota; kingdom Metazoa; phylum Chordata; class Mammalia; order Rodentia; family Spalacidae; genus Eospalax; species Eospalax fontanierii. The sequence goes on from CM069524.1 coordinate 90,613,179, forward strand.
GGGAGGCATTGTCTCCATCATTTAATATCCTTTAAACTCCTTTTATAAGCATATATATTTGGAAACGTCTGGAGTAGGTTTTGCATATGGCTTTTTTCCACCGTGTTCACTTTTATCCGCCTCCTTTCGCCCTCCACTCCTCTGTCCCCCCACCCTCCACTCACTTTAATCTTTTCTCTTCCGTTTATTCCACTTTACCTCTTCACATCACCTGAATTCTAGCCTCCATACTTTGAAATGCTACTCCCGCCACTATGAATTCTATTAATTTTTCTATATAAACACATTTATCTATATATTTAAAGCTAGCATGCACATAGGGGAGAGAATATATGTCAGTCTAAGACCATGCCACTATGAACACATCAAATTCTCTGGATTCAAAAGTTAAGTGTACATAAGTCATACAAATAATAAACATAAATCTTTTAAAATCTTTTAAAAATGTGGAATTTACAACATATGTAATTATTCTAGCATGGAAAACTTAAAAATTTAACACATCAGTCCAGGAAAGATATTGAATATTGGAGAAGGAATAAAATTACCTTAAAAGCATGCTCTCACAAAACGGTTATGGATTGAATAGCACTTTCCATAAAAGAAAATTCTGTATTAAAAGACGTATGAAAAATAAAAGGCAAAGACCTGAATATAAATGAAGGCAAACAAATATTTAGAATTAACAATATTATTGATTAGGTTATTGTATTGAATAACCTTTCCCTGATCAAAGTTCAACTCTACTTTAAAAATATTTAAGAATAATATATCATTTTTCCAATTATTTGAAAAGTAAGATATATATTCATTATTTTATTTTCTTAATAGACTACTGCAACTGAAATTTAAGGAACTGAATTAAATGTTTAATATTTTTATATTTCAATATTTTAAAATAATTTTGAATAGCAAAATAATATACTTACGGAATTTGGCTTTGAAAGATGTCTACAAAATTCAATATAATATAAAGCTAATTTTTGTTTTCATATATGTCAAGTATTGTTTTACATATTTTGGATCTCAGTTGTCAAATATCTAAAGCTTTTACTCAAGAATGCTGACAACTGATAAGCAAGTGTTCAACCATTTCATTATGTGCTCTTTAGGTGTATCTAGTTTTTTAAAATTATAATATGTGCAAGTTTTCTAATTTAAGTAAATTAAATATTGTGTTCTCTGGAATATCAGCTCTGAGCTTTAAGTGTGGAAATATCAATATGAAGATTATACTTAATAAGTTGAGTGTGTAATATTTTGGCCACTGGATCAGCAGAAACCAGAGATACCCATTTTTTGTAAGATTTTCAGTATGTGTCATTGACCTTAAAGAATGAGAAAATGATGCCTAAAGATTAATTTTCATTTTTTATGACTAAGTGTAAGGCTAATACCACAAGATAAGCAACATTGGCATCATACCAAAGCTTGCATCATTCAGGGACTGCTGGACATCAATTCCTGATTGTATTCTATAAAGTGTCTGAATGATCATTTTTATACAATGGAAGATATAGTACTCATTAGTATTTCATATAATTTGATATGCTCCCAGTAGTTTATGAAAAGCTCATGTCTTAATTTTAATCTGATATGCATGTGAAAAAATATAATAAATTATGATCATAATGATCTGTCTTACATAGCTGCAAGGGGGTGCCAGATGGTTATTTGATGACTATTATATTGCTAACTGCAAACCACTCAGGGAGGACAACTGGACATGTGGGAATCAGGAAATGGAGTAGGTAATCCTTGAGGATATGATTGCCTTATGAGAGTGGACTTTGTTTTATTCTAGCCAAAATAATTATCAGGGATGAGATGAATATAGTATGAAAACTGTTTTATACAGGGAAAATTGAACAAGAAAATATGAAGAGGACCAGCAGATTCTCAGAGGAAATCAAACCTTAGGTAGTTGAGAGACTATTTAAATGCCATCAGTGTCAGTCTGAAGTCCACAAATGAATTCCATAGCATGTTGTTGATGAAAAGATGTCTCCTGAAGTAAAAGTATATAAAAGCTTGCAAAAGGCATCAGTGGCCATTCACTCCAGATGTGCGCCTTGGAGGTCAAACATGAAAGAAAGCACTTGAAAATGAAGAACATGCAGATAATTCCTTTATACATGATAAATGTCGGAAAGATTTTACTCATTCTGAGTGCTTTCAGATGCATTAATGTCCTCCTTCAGACAGCACAGAAATCAACAACCTAATGGACCCTTCAGGAATCTCACTTCTGGTCATGATCATGCGGGAACTGACAGTGGAAATAGACTCCTGGCATAGAAGTAATTTGGGAAAATCTTTAGGATGCACAGTTATGGTCAAATATATAGAAGTATCCACACTAGAGGGAAACTATTCATGCATAAGGTATGTGGAAAAGCCTTTATTAATGCCAGTCACTTTACAAAACATGAAAGAATTCCCTTAAGGATTGTGAGAAAACACTTTCACATTCCTGATACTTTCAGAAACCTGAATGAATTCACAATGGAGAGAAACCTTATGAATGTTAACATTGTGGGAAAGCCTTTGCCTGTTCTAGTACCTATTATTACTATGCTCTCCAGTATAACCAAGTCCATACTGGAGAGAAACCCTATGTATGTATGCAATGTGATAAAACATTTATTTGTTCTAGTCATGATACAAAACCTGAAAGAATTCACACTGAAAAGAGAACCCTTGTACTTGTATGCTTATGGAAGGGCCTTTATCCAATGTGATATTTGTTATAATCATGAAAGAACAAACACAGTCATCTAATTGAGCATGAAAGAATTCACACTGTAGAGAATGCTCATGTACATCAGCATTTACATGTTCCTAATCCCATGTTGAATGTGAAGGAATATACAGCACAGTGAAACAGGCTACCTGTGAGTATTGTGAAAAAGCCTTCACCCTTCACAGTGCCTTATGTATTCATCAAAGAATTCACACTGCAAAAATAACATATTTATGTAAGGAATGTGGAGAAGTATGAATGAATTCCATGTCCCATTATGAACATGAATACACATTGAAGTGAAACCTTATAGATGTCAATATTTTTGAAAGGCCTACAACCAGAAGAGTGCCTGTGACATGCATGAAAGAATTCACTATAGAGAGAAACTCTATGTATATAAAATATGCTGCAAAACATTCATTAAATCCAGAGACATCATCATGCATGAAAGATTTCATACTCTAGAGAAACTTTCTGCCTATAAATAGAGGAATGCATTTATGATTTTCACATTCAAGCCCAAACATGAAAGAACTCACATTGAAAAGAAATACAGTGGGGAGAACTTACAAGAGTGTAAAATTGTGTAGGACAATTTGTTTTCATGTGAGGTATGAAGGAAGATTCTTCAGGGCTGGCCACCTGCCTGATGACTTCAGTTGGATCCTAAGTATCCATAGAGTAGAGAGAGAGAAACAATGATTGAAAGTTGTTTTCTAATTTGGACACATGTGCTATTATATCTGCACACACACACACACACATACATACATACATAATAAATAAATTGATGTAATTAAAAAAATATGGGTCTTGAGGGGCTAGGAAAGCCAGGGGGAAATGTGCTGCCTCAAAAACTCCATGAGAAATCACATACAGTGTGTGAATAATAGTGCAGATGCATACTTGGGGGCTGTATATCAAGGAACACAGTGCCACACAGGAGAGAGACCTCCCTTTGAGTGGTTGGTGATGGTAGTCCCTAAGACTCCCAAATAGCACGTGCTATTGCCAGAGCCCTTGGTTATCTCCTAGAACTGGAAGATAAGACCCTAGTAATGAAGACAGTACACACTTTGGATAAAGGGCCTGGAGCAATGGAACAGGAAATGACCCAGAAAGTATCTACTTGAAGTTTATCACTCCCATTGCAGGAGGATAAGATGCAATCTTTAAAGGCTGAAAATCAACCATTGGGCCAACCTAGCCCTGAAATCTAATGACCATAATGACCAGAAGAGTAAACTGCTTCTATTCTTGTAGTAGTGTTTTCTGGGGAGTAAGCAACAGCTATTTAATTGGACTTAAAGGCCTCTCAATGGGAGTGAACTTATGTGGTGGTACTGTAAACACAACCAAACACACATAGCTGGAGAAGTCATAATCCTAGAGAAAACCCTGTCTCTGTCATATCTCTAGAGAAATGAAATGTCTTACCATCTGCTAAATATGGATTTTTATATTTACAGACAAGTATACCATACTCCATTCACCAAAAAGCTTCATTTTGCAACAGATGGAGGCTACTGCAGAATGGTAGAACTGGTAACACACCAAGAATATGCCTTAGCAATGACCAGCCCTAGGTGACACATCTACAGTTGAACCTCTATACCTAAGGCTCATGCAACATAGTGGAATGAGTAGAGATAAAACTACTATATCTCCCACAACCCTCTCCAGTGAAGCTTCCTTATACAACAGAATACAATGCACACAGGAGTTTATAACTGGCCAAGTTTTAAAGAATAAGAGACATGATGTGACTCTCATATTAAATCTTTCCCAGCCACAGCTCAGATGTATAGTAGATACATAGTTCTCTCTGAACTTATTACTATCGGTTCATTCAGTGGCAAGCCCTGCCCTCTGACCAATACAGGGGCAGGAAGGTGGGGAGAAAGGGAAGGAAAACATGGTGGCTAGTCATGGCAAGGGACACTGAGAATACTCAAAGCCACATGGGAGGAAAGTGCCACAGCCCCAGGCCCACAGAAGGCCAAGACTAGGATGGCAGTGTTCCATGTCCCTGTAGTCCTAAGAATCACGTGGGTGGAAACAGAATTCAGGCCAGGAATGGGACAGGAGCCACACACTGCCATGATGCTGCGCTGGACCTTGCCAAAGAAATGGCGGTTGGTGGTGGGCCATATGTTTGAATAATAACTTTGTCAGTTGCCTTAAATAAATTAATCTCTGTAAATGGAAGACCAGTTTTTGTTTTATTCTGCCAGACTGAAAAGATCCCACCCACTAAGTCATGGAAAACAAATTCTATAAGACAATTGGTGCTGTGAGCAGGATCCGGATGACAATAATGGGAAAACAGCTCAGCAGCTAAGAGCACTAGCTTCTCTTACAGCTGACCCGCAAAGGAATGCAGACAAATGGAGCTCTGGTATGGCTGATACAGTGGATCCTCCAGTGGCCAATTAAGATAATGTCACCAAAGCAAGCAAAGTCTGGGTGAGAAATCCTGGGATGGGAGCCCACTTGTTGCTGGCATGGGGTGGCCGATTTACTGAGCCACTGGCATTGCTTCAGGATTACGGCGACACTCTGAAAACAGCAGAGGGTCTGAGGCAGACTTTAAAAACTCTGCTGGATGGGAACAAGGCAAGACTCCAGCAGGTGATGGCTGAGGCAGCATGGCCTCTGTTATGTGTAATTAAAAACTTATCCAAATAGAGATTATAGCCCAGAGAGAGACTGAAAAGTTAAGTGAGAGATTAAAATGAGAAAGGGAAATAAGACTGGCTTTCACTGCATTAGCCACTGACCTCACTGATAAATTAAATAAGAAGGAAAGAAAGCCCAGAGTGTATCAGCTGAAACCCACAAGAGAAAACAGACAATGAATAGGAAGGAATCAACCCAGAAGAAGCTAAAAATGCCTCTCAGGTTCTACCTGTAATACAATGGTATTGGAGGAAGTTATAGGTCCCAGTAGAGCTACTACTGTGATTGTGAGGTGAATATGATACAGCTACTTAGGTACTGTCCAAACATTTGTGTTTGTGATGGTTTATGTGGATGTTATTGTTTTCCTTTGTGGCTGTTGTTATGCTTTGTTTGTTTTCCAAAATGAAAGGGGTGGATTGTATAGTAGATACATAGCTCTCTCTGAACTTATTACTATTGGTTCATTCAGTGGCAAGTCCCACCCTCTGACCAATAAGGGGGCAGGAAGGCAGGGAGATAGGGAAGGACAACATGGTGGTTAGTCATGGTGAGGGGCACTGAGAATACTCAAAGCCACACAGGAGCAAAATTCATATTTCAAAAATATGAAAACTGGGGATATGTAATTTGGTCTGCATGTGGAAAAGAATTTAGATGAAAACCAGTTGCATGTGGTGTGGTTGTTTATGTCTATTTATTTAAAGTTATGCTATGTTTAGATGGTTCATTTTATGTGGACACAGAAAGGCCACAACACATATGTGGAAGTCATAACCTCTTTCAGAACTCTTTTCCCAGGGATGAATGCACCTTGTCTGTCTTGACAGCAAGCACCTTGACTCAGAGAGATCTTGCCAGGCATAATTCATGACTGGCATTCATTTTGAATTAGTGGCTAAAGTATTAAAACATTGAATACAGTGAGTTTTAACAATGTTTGAAACCTGTTCCAACCAGGTAGAATTTTCACTGAGAAAAATGTAGGAAATCTATGTTATTTGAAATAAGGTAAAGGTCTTGAAATATTCTCATATGTTAACTAGTAAAAATAAGAAATGTGAAAGCATTTAAACAAGGTTATTTGTGAAGAACATTTCCATAAATAACCTGATTGTTAGATAGAACAATTATGAGTATTTTATCATTGATACATTCTTATATAGGACTTCTACTTTGCAGTACTATTTTATTAAACTTCTAAGATATGATATGGCAAAGAATGTTGTTATGATTTTGCTTGCTTATCATCCATGATTTTGGTAAATGGGTCACCTAGCATTGTTTCAATGAATGGCAATAACAAAAGTATAAAGAAAATGACTTCCATTGGAATGTTGTAAGTCTTGCAGCTTGATGAACCAATTTTATTCTAGTGGGTATTGTTTATAAATAAAATGAAGCAGTAGTTTCATTTAATATATATCTCCATTGGATTCACTGAATTCTGATACAATTTTACGATTCAAATAAACTGGGCATGCTGGAGCATGACTTTAATCACAGCACTTGGAAGACAGAGTAAGGTGGTTTTCTGTGCATTCAAACCTAGTCTGGTCCAGGTAATAAGTTCCAGTCCAGCTGGTTCTGTCAGGAGACCTTGTCTCAAAACAATCCCCAGTAGGCATAATTTATATACAGTTTTTGAACAACTGTGGCTCATTTGAGATTAAAAATGTCTATTAATTGTTAGTATTTTCTTACTTCTTACATGACAGATAATTTTTTTGCTATTAATTATTTGAGGATTTCCTTAAATATACATGCAACTTAAGAATAAGTTAAATAATTCAGGCACACACAAATAAATCAGACTGACATTTCTAACTTAGATTTTGTATTTTAAAGAAACATTTTTAAATTTTAAATTTTATTCTATGAAGTTTGCCTGCAAGTATGTGCAATACCTGAAGAAGCTAGAAGAGTATACCACACTACATCCCTTGGAACTTGAGTAGCAGATGGTTGTAGTTGCCATATTCAGGTTCAATCTCCTCAGACACAAGAACCTCCATTGATTTTGCTTACTTGGAGGTAAAAGAAAAGAAAATGTTTGAAAGACCATCTTATATTTATTTTGAAGGAACAATTGTGATTATTTGCTCATTTGAGCAATTTCCTTAAAAATAAAGTACTCAGACTTTTAGAGAAAGGAGACTGTAGGGCTCTGGCCTCCCTGCATGCCTTTCTCTCTTAGTGCTAGGCTCTCGACCAAGAGCTAGCCTGATCTTGTCAATTGCAAAGCTCAAGTAAAAATCTTGACCTTTAAGCTAGCCTGATTGCAACTTCCTTTTTCCTGTGTACAGCTGTGTGTCATCAATAGAGGATGTCTCATGAGAACGTGAACTTTTACCCTCCTGCAAAGCCCCGCCTCAGGGTATATAAGGCTTGCTGCCTCTCAATAAAGTCAGTCATTCTCCTTTCCTCCTACCTAGTGTGTGTGTCTGTGTCTCTGTCTTGTGTGTTTCATTCAATCTGCAGCCTTCCACCGATCCAGACTCAGTCAACAAACGTAGTGCGGGCGCCTCAGGAGACAAAGTTATGAGGATGGTCATAACTATGAGAGATGTTGTTCTGATCATTGTCCCTTGCTATGTATGCAACTATCTTTTTGTGGTGAAAGAACTGATTTTAAATGATTTAGAATTGATTATATATTGGAGAATAGTTTAAATTCTGTATCATTTTTGTAGATTTCATAATGTCATTTTGGAAGTAATTTTATCCTTCTGGAACCAAGCCTGTGTCTTTGGTTAACCTATTTTTTCATTTTAATGTTATATTCTGAATATTTGTATATGATAATATCCTTTTCAAAAACATAATTGAAGGTCCATGAAATGACTCAGTAGGTAAGGCTGCTTGCTGACAAGATTGATGACCTTAGTTTGATCTCTGGGTCTCATATAGTCGAAGGAGGGAATTAACCCTGGTAAGTGTATCTGTGACCTCCACATGAGAGTGTTGGAATGAAATACACAGAGGGAGAGAGAGAGAGAGGGAGAGAGAGAGAGAGAGAGAGAGAGAGAGAGAGAAAGACTGAGACAAAGATAGAGACAGGAGAGAGACAAAGATACATAAATGTAATAAAAAATCAAAAGAAATTGAATTAGATACACTTTACTTATTGATATCAAAAATAGTATTTCTGGCAGAACACACTGATAATGACTCGTTTTCAGTGGGGCACAATTTATCCTTTCTAGTTTGAGGACATTATTTTGTATTTTATAGCAGTAAGACATTCATTTCTTCATCAGACTGTCTTTTATGACTTCAGGTGTAATACAATCAAGTGAAATGGTGTATTGAGGTTTTGAGAGTTGTTCACAAATAGTTGATATTTTCTGCTAAGACGTTTCTAGAGGCATGCTTTTGAACACTGGAACAATTGATAGAGGAAATTGATCACATTTAAAGAAGGCCAAATAATAGAAAGCAGTATGGAGTAAAAATCTCAAAACATATAGGCAGGATCTGGAGAAGAGATATAGAAAAGGAGAGAGATATTTAGATAAAATGAGAGAGATAAAGTAAGAGGAGAGAGAGGAAGAGATGAATAGAATGAGAAGAGGAAAATGAGGTGAAGAAGGAGAAAGTGGAGGAGGAGAAACGGGGATGATGATGATGATGATGATGATGAGCAGATGATTGAAAGTAGAGGAAGTATGCAAAGGAGAGCATGGGGACAGACAGTGGGGAGAGAGGATGGGGCCAATAGACCTGTAAGAGGTACACAGATCAGACCAAACCAAACTGGTCACATGAGAGAAATTAACTTCCCAATTTGGGTAAATAGATTTTGTTATATATACAATTAAGCTAATAGTAGATTAAAAATCCAGTCTAGGCACTAGAGAGATGGCCTAGTGATTGACAGCACTCAATGATCTCCCACAAAACTGCAGTTCAGTTACCAGTATCCCTTTAAAATGTATCAGAACCCACTGTAACTTCAGCTCCATGAGGATCAATGCTTCTGCATTCCCGTGGAAACCTGCACTCATTTGCATATACCCTAGTCACATATACACACTAAGAAAAAGTGAAATAAATCTTTCAAAAAATCTAATGAAATTGTTGTTCATACTGCTCATTGATAACATGCCATTGGAGCTTCTATGAAAGAATGTAACAATAAAATCTACTTTCTACCACATGGATTGTGTTTCCCTCACTAGAAAATTGAGCACTGAGCCATCTCATGACTGGACTCCTCTGGTACTGTGAATACAGACTTTTTATTGCAAGCGCTGTCTCTTTGGTTAATTAATTTCCTTCTGAACTTCATTCATGACCCATCACACACTATGAGAACTGAGGATGATTGGCATCTCAGTTGTACATGGCCAGTTTCCATAGTGCAGTTCTCTCTAGAGAACACTCACTTTGGCCAAAATATTTCTACAAATGAAATCCATTTTGTTGGGATATTTTTTTCCCAAAACAGTCAACCTGTGTCCTTCATACTGGCACTCTAATATTACTTATATCAAGTTGCTATCTCTTTCCAATCATCAGTCACTTTTGACATGTTCTATATAGGCTTCTTGCTATTTTTTTCATAAGCATAGAAATAAATACATTGATCAAATTTGTTTCATTTTTATCTTCAGAATATATTTTCATTAGTTTGTACCAAACCAACAATCTTTTTTCAGTTATTTTCATAAGACATGAAGTACAATATGTGAATTAAATTAATCTTTTAAAATTAAAAAATAACTTTTGCAATTTTCATTTTGAAAAAATAAGCTCTTGTCACTGTTTTTGACTCCATATACAGAGGAGTAAGTATGTGTCACACACGACTTTTTCACATCAACTACATTTCTGAATTCAAACTGCATTAAATACAACTCAGTATGTCAAACACTATGGTTAGTATTATTCAATTGTTAGTCATGGTTACAGTTAAACTAGTAAATTATGCTTCTATGTTTCTTTATTTTATTGTGATTTTGTTTTCTGGTTTTGGTATGCTATCACATGATGCAGCTATGGTTAGCATTGAACTTGTGATTCTCCTATATCAACCTCCCTAGAACTGGGAATATAGGGTGGCAATCCATACCTGGCATAACAACTGATTTCAAAAGAAGCTATTTTTTAATGATTAAATTTCTAAATTCAGACAAAACCTGATTAATTTCTCTGTACTTCTGTTAGCAGGCATTTACAGACACTCCTAACATTCCCACTCATCATAGATATTTTGATAATCTGAAGTATAAATTATAATTGGTAATTCTGCTTAAAGTGTAAACCACCTAGAAAACCCTGTTTGCTTTAAAAACTACTCAAAGTTGCCAACAATTTAAGCCTTGAAGAGAATAAGGGTGAGCTCTATAAATACCTTGCTTTCAAAAATCACATCAAGTACATTACAATATTTTAGTGGTATGGGTCACATCATGCCAAAATGTTGTTCACTTTGGAGGGCACAACTAGCATTCCTCAAGTAAATAGACAACCAGAAAATATATCAACATGGCAATGCGTAAATGTTTATGCCAGACATATAGATTAATATATCTTGTTGTAGTATATTAGGAAGTAATACACATGTCCAGTATCATCACTTGTCATAAATAATTGTAATATTTTGTGTGACCTCAGTTAGAAAAGAACTATGAATTTATGCCAATACCATCTTATCTTTGAGTTCAGGTAGGAAATTGTACTGCAGATGAAGCTGTCAGCTTGCGATGTTTTCCATTCTTTGGAATAAACATAACAGTATTTTTATATACTGATAAAGACTAAGTGATTACCAGGAACTGCTTGACTATCTCAGGGAGTAAATCCACTTTACTACATTTGAGATGATTCATCTTAAAATAACACATTACCATTCTCGAAAATAGTGCATCCCTCATGCCATGGAACTGAAATATGGATATGATGAAAATCAATATTTTCAAACCTAAAAAATCCTTCAGAATAACAATAATTGTTGTAATCCTTTGAAATTATGAGACTGGAGATGATTTTCTATTAATTATTATATTGGGAAATGAGTGAGAGGTCCAAATCCTTTCAGTTGACTTTTTCTACTATGCTTTCTATTATCTCTTGGTGAAGAGAGCATTATAAGTGCTCTATTCATTGGCAAACATGTTTACGATAATAAAACACAGTAATTCTGAGAAAATAAATATGACATGAAAGATATGTACAATTATGAATACTTCATGGTACACAAAAGTCAAAATACCATTTATTAGGTGATTTAATATCTTAGAACCAGGAACTACAGGCACATTTTGTAATAAACGGAAATTAGTATTGTCTTAATTATATTCAGTGTACAGTGAAGTCTTAATTAATATGTATATACAAACAAACTATTTTTCTGAAGGAGTTTTGATGTGAAAACTAATATCTGTGAGAGGCCAGAGAATTTTTATTCATCCATGTTATCTATATGATTGGTAGAAAAAGCTACCTATCAATAATATTTCTGACCACATTATGTTTTATTTGGAAATAGTATTGTGTTCACAAACCATCTTAAAATATTTGGTCTTCATAAGCCATTCACACATGTCTATTTCAAATTAAAAATGATTTAATTTTATAGATTGCTACTAATTTCTTAGTTTTCAGAAATCTTGTATAAAAATAGACGTCTTGGTGAGATGAGCAATTCATTGCTACAAACATCTAACTTTAAAAATGGCACTAAATTTGAGCCAGGGAGATGGTTTGGCAGGTAAACAAACTTGCTGCACAAGCTGTACATAACTGGAAGTGCATTCTCAGAAACCAGAAGTTGGAAAGGGAGAACTGTCTCCCAGGGGTTTCTCTCTGACTCACATGTGTGCCCTGCATAGGCAAAAACCTTCACAAATAATCTCCAACCTCGTCTAAAATGTACTAATTTCTTTTTTATAGAAGTTAACCTGATTCTTCTTTCAAACTGCAGCTGTCTTCCACAAATAAAAGTATCTTCATTTTATTTCACTTAATTATATAGATTGTACTTGTTTAGTTTCAGATATCAACTTGATGTACCTGGGTCGAAGGAACTACAATTAAGGAATTTTCTTCATTGAATTGACCTGTGGCCATGTATGTGGGCTGTTTCTTGTCTGTGGGCCAGACCGTAAGCAGCATTAGTCCGCCGTCCGTGCTTCAGCTCCTGCCCGGTTGTTCCTGTGTGACTTCCCTCAGTGATGTGCTGTTAACCAGGAGATACAAAGTAAAACAACTCCTTTCTTCCCTAAATTGTTTTGGTTAGTTTTATCATGGCAAAAGAAACTAAGATATTGGTTTTCTTTAATGATTACAAATTCAGAATCAAACACCATTTTAGAAGACACTGAAACCTATCACATGGCCGAAGGGTTAATGCAAAGGTATTTTGATTCTTGCCAACAACTCCAACAGAGGGATTCCTTTTCTCATAATGTTATATACTTAAATCACGAAACAGAAGAGAAGTCAAGATGTACTGACCTTGTCCTACTACTAGCATTTTGGTAAACAGACATGCCATTAAAATGATCTACAAAGGCATTCTTATATTCATAGTTTAATATATCCCTCAACTCTCACCAGGGAAAATTCTTCTTGCATCAGAAGACAGTTTTCCTAGAGACCTTCAAATGGTCAGTATGCAGAGAGTGAGATACTGTAGACTCCTCAGATCCTAACGGGACTGCTAATTTGTACCCTCACATTTCAAATCTCAGGGATCGTTGTAAAAGAAGGGTCAGAAAAATTGCAAAGTCCAGAAGTGATAGATGAATTCAAAGAAACTATAATGTCTGAACACCACAGGGGAGTTGCACATATGAAACCATGATGCTTATAATAGCATGCACAAGACTTGTGCAAATCCAAACCAAAGGTCCAACAATAATCAGAAAGGTAGGCAGGAAGCCCAAGCCCTACCTGAGGTTTACTGGTAACTAAGGAAGCTTGGAAGAAGCAGAGTCAATTTTCCTTATTGGTATGACACCTCATAGGTTAACCAGGCTCCAGGATATGAACACATGGGAGGCACAAAATGAAATCAATAAATATTTTAAAAGATAAATAAGGGCTCAACAGATGGCTCAACAGATAGGAGCACTGACTCCTCTTGCAGAGGACCTGGATTCAATTCCTAGTACCCACATGATAGCTAACAATCATTTATGATTTCGTTTCCAGGGACAGTGTCCTCTTTTGATCTCAGTGTATTAATAAATAAAATATATATTTTTTAAAAAACAAAACTTTAAAAAGGTTAATAAAATTTTTAAAAATTTATGGATCATGTAAAGATAATACTGAAGACATGAAATCAGGGTGGGTATGATAATGGAGAAGTAGTAGGGTAGCCGATAATTCTAAATATTTTTAAAAGACGGTATATGAAATTCAGGAATGAAAATAAGTATTTTGCTTCTCAAAATATACTTCACAAAATTCACATTACTATTTTAAAAATATTTTCTCCCTGTACACATACTCTGCTCCAGAACATAAGTGTAAATAAGTTGAAGATTCTCAAAGTCATTGCAATTAGTGATTCATAGGTGTTTAATTATGAAAAAAGAAAACATACACTTTTGATTAATAGCTTACCAAATTAATTATGAATATTGTTAATATATTAACTAGATATTGACCATAATGTCAAAATGAGTGGAAGAATGTATGTTATACTTTATTGATATTAGTTTCAAGGCTAAAAGTAAGATTTAAGAAGTAAATAATGTATAATTACATTAAATGTAAAGTACATATTTCAATTAATTATTTTTCCTACTTATAATATGATATATTACATTAATTAAAGAGCTGTGAAAGGAAAGATAGTGCTCTGATTTTTAAAATAATATGAAATTTGATCTCTGAAATATACAGTCAGTAATGAGCTTAAGAGAAGAATTTTTAAAGTCCAAAAGACAAGGAATTAAGAGCCTCACAATATCTCAGCTTATTAAATATGAATGATAATTAACACAAAACTGCTGAGAAAGATGTATTTGAATGAATTATTTAATTAAAAGTTTAACATGTTTTTTAATATTATTTTGTGGTTAGTACTGGAGGTACACACTAAATAAAATATCTAACAGTCCTGCTGTGGAGTTTACTGTAGAAGTATTTCTTGACTCCTCTAATTAAACAATTTATGTCTTAATTGTCTTTTTTATTGTATCTTCCATCACAAGTCAGGTAAACACGGACCTTGCTGAATTTGGTACTGATACTTGTTAAAAATCTATGACATATATTTATGTCGTCTTAGTTTTTGATGAAAATGAATTAGAAACAAACCAATAAATACATTAAAATAATAAAAAATGATAAAAATTAATGTATGAATGTAATACCTGCATATATGTAAGTGTAACTCTCTTGTGCAATGTATGAATGTATCACCTGCATATACGTAAGTGTAACTCTCTTGTGCAATGTATGAATGTATCACCTGCATATATGTAAGTGTAACTCTCTTATGCAATGTATGAATGTATCACCTGCATATACGTAAGTATAACTCTCTTGTGCAATGTATGAATGTATCACCTGCATATATGTAACTCTCTTGTGCAATGTATGAATGTATCACCTGCATATATGTCACTCTCTTGTGCAATGTATGAATGTATCACCTGCATATATGGAAGTGTAACTCTCTTGTGCAATGCCTGTAGAGGTCGTAAGAGGGTGTAAGATCCCATGTAACGAGTTTTGGGTGCTGGGATTTGACCCTGGGTCCTCTGCAAGAGAGGTCAGTACTTTCAAAAGCAGAGCCAACTCTCCTGGTCCCTCTCCTATTTTACACATTTTTTTTTTTTTTTTTTTTTTTACTCATTATAGTAGTTTGTGTTGACAGGTGTAATTTTTCAGGACTTAGAATATAGTTTCACAGATCCTTTTGGCTTTAAATGTTTCTATCTACTAATGAGGTGTTATTCTAATAGATCTAACTTTATAAGTGTTTCTCTCGAGGCATTTAACACCCTTTGTTTACTCTGTTTTTAATGTGTTACGTATATTATGTCATCGAAAAACTAACTTCTAGATCTCCTAGATCTGCTGCTATAGTGGCAGTTTTTAGCTGGATGGGCATCCTTTTCTCTACGTTTTGGATATTTTTGTGTGTGTTTTTTAAATAAAGCTGTTTCTATGACTTTAGTATGGTATTCTCCTTCTTCTGTGACCAAAATTAAAAGCTGAGGTTTTTCATGGTGTTTCAAAGCTCTTCCATATTTATTTTCTTTATTTAAAAAAAAAATTCTCATGGACACTTTCAAAATGACTCAATTTCTCTACTTTCTCTTCTGTCATGGATTCGGTTTTTAGTATGATGATTCATTCTTTTAGTGAGTCTTTCCTCTTTTTTATTTGGCTGTTGATTTCTTTTTATTTCCAAGATAATTTCTTTATGGTTTTTCTCTTATGCTTGAAGTTTTGTTTGTGTTACTTATATTGACATCCTTATTTCATCTACCGCCCCTCGTTTTTTAATAAGTTTGAGCAGAGTTTTTATTGTTCTTTTGAATTATTTGTTTACAAATCTCTCTATATTATTTAATGGAGCCATTACTATGGAATTTGTCTTTTCTAGATGAGACATTTTATTTGGCTTTTCAGTTGTTTTTATTTCTACTTTGCATATGTGGAGATAGTTTGTTGTTTTTCATTCTTTCTCTTTGATCAATAAGCCTTCTTCCAGGTCTTTAAGAGTCTTTAGGAGGGGGGTAGGTCGTAGCAGGGTAGGCATGTTGATTTCCTCTCTTTTTCAGGTACTTAAGGCTGCAGTCTCTATCCTAGGTCTTCTTTTTGACAGCTGCAGTCTTGAGTCTGCAATGACTTGGTCAAGAAGCTTTGAATAACTTTTCTCTGGAAATGTGGTCTAAGCCTGTGTCTCAAAGCCAGATGGAACAACTGTTGTGTGCAGTCAGCTAGGAGGGGTCTGGTGAGTACTGAAGAAAGAGAGCTGCCAGGAGTAGGTGATGGTTCCTGGCAAGCTGTGCAAGGCTAAAATAAATCTAATATTTATGGAAGGTGGCTAGGATGGAATTTTAAGAAATTATATATATATATATATATATATATATATATATATATATATATATATATATTATACCAAGCTACATTCCTTCCCCCAGTGACACCTATAAAATGTAAGTATAAATTACCATTCCTTCAATTCTTCATTGCATGAGTAAAATGATGTGAACATGTTCATTCATTTGGGAAATCAAATTGCCTTCATAATGCAACAGTGATATAGTAGGACATGCTAGATACTTGGTATTTTGAAAATATATTTAAATTTATGTATGCATTTGCAGAAATATTCATCTCATCTCTCTGTATATAATAGAAGCAATTTATTCCAATATAAATCATTTTGCTGTCATTCTGATGTCCTCCAGAAATACTCAAATTATGTGATGTTATGATATGAAAAACTGAGGAATCATGAGATTATGACCTGAGTTTAATTTTACTTGTGATATTTATTCTGAATTTTAATGCACAAGAAAATTGTCACATTATCTTATACTCTCCTATTTCAATATATGTTGGAGAAATTTGTTTGAGAAAAAAAATATGTTTAGTATAATTTGCATGTGCAATTTTAAGTATTTATGCCTAAGTCTTAAAATCACCCACATGTGATTTAAGCAGATATACTTAACATGTTGCCAGATGATTTCAAATATAATCTGTTCATTGTTTTCCATGTAAGCTAACAGCAGCTCTAACTTGACAAGTTTTCAGGAAAAGATAGTAGAAATCATCCTGATTTCACTTTTCTTCAAACACTCAATGTACTAATGGTAATTCCTTTTGGTTTTACTTTAAAAATGCCAAAAATTCAACCATTTCCCAGAAATTCATGAATTCATCTCAAAATCTACAAAACCAAGTAATGGATGCTAAGGTGAGAAACATGAGACAGAATGTACCAAAGTGGCATAAAAATAAGATTTCAGAGCACTGTAGTATATAAAAGGAAATCTACTTTCTAAGTCTGCGCAGAAAATAAAGCACTGATACAGTCTGATTATTATTATGTTCTTTTAAAATTTTGTTCCTTAATAAGAGAATGGCTAAAATCCGTAAAAATCATTTATTCACATTTATGTAAGCAGTAAAACCTGAACAAATTTCATTTGATATGTGCACAGTACATATTAAAGGAGATATTTCTGTTCAATTTCTTGGAAAAGCATTTACAGAATAATTAAACAAACAGGGATGCTGGATATTGGCTCCAGAATGTTTACACACACTGCCTGTGGTTCTCAGAAGTAATACTGCATATTGGCACCAGGCTGCTTACACAGAATGCCTCTGGTTCTCAGAAAATACCTGCATTAGACACTGTTTTTCCATCCTTCTTATGGTTAAAGATGCTGAGAATGCTACAGAGAACATGTGGGATTGGGATTGCTTAATATCGATAACACTTGGATATATTAAGAATACTAGCCCATATCTAGTATGCCTCCATATACATATTTTTTATTTTAAATTTTGGAAAATTTCCTGGCAAAGTGATATGTGGTAAATTTCCTTACTGTATTCTTTGATCATTTTTGTGATTTCAAAACATTTATGAAGAGGAAACAATCCTGAGATATCAAAATGAATGAATGCATGTGTCTGTATTCTAAGTATTTTTTTATGAAAACAAATGGCAAGCCAAATTTGACCTTTGACTTGTAGTTAAATAACTCTTTCATATCATAAAAGCTATGATAAATTAATTTGTGCAAAGAAAGTCCAAGACAAACTGTTGGACTAATTTTTATATTTCTTTATTTCAGACATGTGGGTTTAAAACTTGCAAAAATCTGAACGTGTTTGTTTATGATACTTAAAATAATACACAATTACAGTTTAGAAAATAGTTTATAAATTATAAATGAAATATCATCCAAATCACCCATGTAAAATGTACTTTTCAATATCCACGTTGGTCATCTCCTCATGTAATTGTACAAGCACCATCACAATTCAATTTCAAATTTTTTGTATACCTTAAAATAAATTTTCATTTTTTTGTTTTTGAGAAATATTCTTTCATATGACATTATTTTATCTACTTCTTGAGTGAATATTTGAATTGCTTTCAGAATTTAGCTACTGTGAAAAATCCCACTGTGAACATTTATGAACCAATCATTCACTGGAGTAGTATTTCTAGTACCTTATATGATAACATCATGCCACTCGTAGAAGCATTACCAGTATTCTCTCCATTATTGTCACATCGCTTTATATGCTTGCAGGAATTATTATCATCCATGTCCTCACCAACATTTTCTGTTTTCAGTCTCTTTTTCATCGCACTGATGGTATTCGCCATGAAGTTATAGTTCACTTTGGTTTAATTTGCAATTTGCTAATAATGACATTAAACACCCTGTATGATTATTTGTCATTTGTGTATCAAGTTTGGAGAATCATCTTTTCAAGTACTTTACTCATTATTAAAATTGGATTTTGTTCATTTCCTAAATTCTCTATATGTTATATCTTTAAGATATCTATCATATACAATTTATAAATATTCCTGCTTTGAGTTGGCTATCCACTTTTAAATTATTTTAAGAATCATAATACAGGAATTGTATGTTCTGATGGATAACATAATACTTGCTACATGTATATATTGTATCATCAGATTAAATTTATAGATGTCCACAATGACATGTCTTTCTGATGGTAGGATATTACAAATTCTTTCTTTTAGCATTTTTTGAGATGTACAGGGTACGATCCTCCTGAATTCACTTCACTTGAAATCACACATTAGAAATTCTTATTCCTGCTGAACATGATATAGTACTTTCTCGTCAGCCATTCTTATCTCTGGCATGGCTAATTTTTATACATTCTGTTAAGAAATTAAGTAGTTCTACCAAATGTTAACTTCATCTTCCTCAAAGATGGTTATTAAAATACTTCTGTGCATATATATACATGTGCATATATACATGATTACTTATTTAAAGCCTAACTTACATATTTTTAAATTTGCTATACCAAATCAAGTTTGTGATTAGAATTTGGTCGTATATCTTATATGTTCATACTCAGTAAACAGGCTAATACACCAAATATCAGAATTTCATTCATCTTATGCAGGCTATACAGTAAATATAAATTATTTTAGTGATCATTTAGTATGTATCTTTTATCTAATTTTAACTATCATATTGAAAATTTGATAGGAAATTTGGCAGTATATTTTAAGTATTATATTTTAATAACATTGTTTGCAAAGAATCAGTACTCAGAGTGGACTGTATCTAACATGATTATTTATGAGCTTACTATGATGTTATAGTGTACTAGGAGTCCATTTTTATGACAACTAGGTAGTTTGGATTATTACAGATACATCACCATATATTTAGACACAGGAAATATATAAAGATACATCACCATATATTTAGACACAGGAAATAGTACAGATAAAATCAAATACTTACTGTTACTTGAAATGAAGCCAACTGTTCACAATCCCCTTGGGAATGGATTAGTTACTGTGTTTCAGTTCTTTGAATTTGCTCTCTTTTGAAATGCATCAATTATGATTTTTATTGAGAAATCTTCTCTGTTGCACTGATTGAATTCAAAGATTACAGCTCATCACACTTCAAAGTTGTCTTGGATTTACAAAATTTCTTAAATTCTTTCCCAAGTTCTCAGAGGATATATAAATCCATTTTTGACACTGCCTCTTCAGATTATTAAACAAAATGATATTGTGGAATGTATTTTAAAAATATAACTTGATTTAGAGTAAGGATTTTTAAGCATAATTCAAACTTTTGATCTCATTATACAAACAATCTGCAGATTTATTAAAATATTTTTCTAATTTTACAGAAGATATTTTTAATCTTAAAAAGTTTGAGCCAATTACATTTCTTACTATGATAGATTGCATTAATTAGCATATTACTTAATGAGTTTCAGAATATTTATATTTGAATATAGTTTGTGAAGATAATATTTTAACTGATTTTACAGTGTTTTTTTTAATAAGGCATAAGTTTTCAACCTCAAATGGAGATAGTGATAACTGTATTTTAAGGTTTTTTTCTTAGCATTTTCTAATCATGTTGAAGTCTTTAAAATGAAAACATGCACTCTGAGGGCAGATCTGCTAGTTAAAAATCAGGACACAATTTGGATGATGTAGTCTCTGATGTGAAAAAAGTACGTGATTGTAAAAGGAAAGGACCGTGTTTGTGAAAGAGAATCCCTACTACCGTAGGGACAGCAAAGAAAAGAGGACATGAGTATGAGAGCCGTCTCTCCTTTACAGAGTAGATGCCATTGACGTTCCTGTACGTGGGAACTGGGTCTACTGTAAAAGGTATTGAGCAAGCCAAACAACCCCAGATACCCTCAAGGGACGGTAGGAGTCTGGCCTGCTCTGCCTGTTTCAATAACTTAGGTCCCAGGAAGCCACTGCAGGCCTCAGCAGTTGCTTCATCTTTTCTTCCCACAAAGGTCACCCCAGACCAGAATCAGGTTTTTGCGAGTCGTTTCCTTGTTCTTAATTTCCACTTCAGCCCTAAAACCTTCCTGCCTTTACCTAAGGACCAAACCTTTAACTTTTCCGCCTTCTGTAGCCAGAAAGGCCTCCCTATATACATTTCTACTTTGGTCTCAATAACTGAACCGCCCACCCACACAGTATCCTGGGAACTCCTCCCACAGTGCTTTGAGCTACCTGAGGACGGGTTTGATCGTCCTCCATTCTCTGGGATGGCTGAGCACAACAGCCATGCTGGAGATGGAGACCCACCTATACCTTTACATGTATCTGTATGCTTTTGTATGTGTGTGGTCATGAATGTACATTAGCATGCGTATTTAGTTTTTGCATGAGTTCGTCCTCTGGTCATCTGGGTCTCTGGATTGAAATTCAGGTCTTTAAGCTTGGCATCGAGCACCAGCTTCCAATGAACCATCTGGTAGGTAGGCCATATATGCGATTTTTAAAAAAATTATATAACCTGTGATATTCTTACTTAGCCTCTAGTTCCTAATCTTACTGTGTTTAGAGATGTAATATTTACAGAGGCAGATATAGTTAAATGAGATCATAAGGGTGACTCTACTGATCCAACATGACAACTATATTTAGAATAATAGGAATAGAAAAAAAAAGACTTGCACACCCATAAAAAATAATATTTGAAAGTACTGCAAGACAATTGCTAGAAGTCAGCCAAATGAAGAGACCACAGGAACAATTTGTCTTGGAGGCATCTTGCTCTAGGTCATTTATTATGCTGAAATTTTTTAAAACAATTTTGTGTTATTTAAGCTACCTACTCTGAGTTATTCTCTTATCGTAACTCTAATATATTAATACAGGTATATGACATGTATTACAGACTTCATAAGAATTTGTGATGAATTAAAATATGTAAAAACAGGAATAAAAACAAATTTATGAATGGGCTGTTAATATTATACACAAGTTCAAAATCACTTCCGTGTACATTATCACCAAGGAAACCCCTGTTTTGGAATGTATATAGTCAATTTCTTCTCTCTGTCTCTGTCTCTCTTCCATTCTTCCATTTATCTTCTACTTCTCATTATCTTTGTAATATCTATATTTGTATATATTATATATTTGAAAATGCATGTGTAAATGTATAAAAACTATGTAAGTGCAAGTTATATATATATATATATACACACACACACAGAGAAAAAGAGAGAAAAAATGTAATATATGTATGTATAGTGCTCACTTGTCTCTCTTTACTGAGTTCAACAATAGACATATGAACTTTGATTTTGGTGTATATTTGCTTTGCAAAATCCACTGATTCATATAAAACAATGAAGCCATGCTTTTGTTCTTGATTAACATTTAGCTAGTTTCCAGGGTACAACACTTAAAACAAAATTTCTGTTTATATTTGAGTATGCTTTGTGTCTTCAGCTGAGTGTATGTACATCTTTTTATTGAGCATATAAATATAATTAGAATGACTGATTCATATATTCAGTTTTAACATATATTGACAATGGTTTTTCAAAGATGGCTATGCTAAGTTGAATTGCATCTGGCTCTCTGCGTGTTATTTCTCCTGCTCCAAAAGTGGGCGTCCTTTTGACATTTTTAGAATTTTATCACTTGTATTAACATGTAATGGTATAAGAATGCAATGTTAATTTTCTCTGTAAAATCCTGAAGTCAAGAAGCATTTTTGTTTATCTATTGGCCTACTTTTGAAGAAAGGGTTAAATATTTTATCTTTGAAAACTTTGTTGTAGATCTCTATTTATTCAAATTATGCAATCACTGACCTTTTTGTGACCATAATAAAATCTGAAGGCATTGATGGAGGAGGAATGCACAGATGTTCTGCTATGAGAATCTTACTACAATGTTAACAGAGCTCCCTTAGGTCTGATTTTGCTCTCATTATTTTATTATTAAGAGGATTAAAGGGAAGATTATGTTGGCATTCCCTTAAATGCACACAATTATAAAGTTTTAGACTATGGAAATGAGACATACATAAATTTTAATGTTCTAGTTGCCATTTTCCGTATGTCTGTCCTCCAAATATTTATTTCAGAATCTATGTTATCCTATATTCATGAATTAATTTACAAGTATTATAGATTATAGTGCTAATATACTGTACAATTAGTGTTATTTTATACATGACTCCATTTATTTTTCAAAATAATAAGATAGACTGTTATCATTTTTTTTCTTTGTTTAGTTCTTTTTTGAGAAAGGAAATTCCTATAGCCTCAACTGACCTGGAACTCAATATTAGATCTGGTTGGTATCAGTAGCCTCAACTCACAGAGATCTACTTGCGTCTGCCTCCTGAATGCTGGGATTAAAAATGTGAGCTACAGCGTCCAGCACTGTGTCGCCATTTTAAGTTATGCGGTTTTATTTAGGTTGAGGATTAGTTTTAACTGAATACTTGTCATGACTGACAGATATTCAAAGTTAGTGAAGCACACTTCCAGGCATGCCACTGAGTATGTTTCCAGAGAGGACAGACACGTGTGGCAGTTACTGAATGGAAAGACTTCTGAATATGAGTGGCACCATAGACTGGGAACACTCTTTAAAAGAAGGGGTTTCAAAAGTAAAAATAAGGGGAAGCCACCACATCATGGGAGCTACATTCTTCCTGAGCCTGTGTGAAGATCATTTGGGCCATTGCTCAAAGAAACAAGACTCCAGCTGATGAACTTCCAACATGGTTTCATCAACAATAGCACTTGTTGAAGTGTCCAGGACTCCAACTTGCAGGTATCCATCCTAGTACAAACGTCCATTGTTGGAATACTAGCTTATCTATATATTTATTAAATAAATGTCTCATTATAATTAAATATGAATGTATACATTCATACATATTTGAAATATGAATGTATATATGTGTGTGTTTATATGTAGGCATATATTAAGTGTGCATGCATAACATACATGTATGTGTAGGTATACATTAAGTTTGTATATGTTATCAGAAATTTCATATATTTAGTAATAGCCAAAATGAAATTTCTCAACCAGTAATTTGAGTATTTTATAACATTATATTTTACAAATTATTTTATCATATTCACTCTCTTATTCTGATCATTTCATGTTTGTTTTGCATATGTTTGTCTTCAGTCTCTCAACCACTATTCTTTTACATTTTCTATACAATATATTATTTTCTCAAAATAGGAACTAATAATAAATGTGGTTGTATTTTGTTTTGATTTCGTTATTCCAAAGGATCTCTGCCATTCCCCATGCTTTGAATCGCCCATTTGAGAAATCAGTGTTTGGCCTGAAAACTTATCCAGATAAGACAATAATATTCTTGACCACAAATTTCCATTTTGATATATTATCAGTTAGTTAATTTACTAATAAAGAATATTATGCTTTATAAGTTTATATGTGCAGATGACTTATTCTGACTTTACTTAGCCCTTTCCTCTCATCTACACATTTCCTCTTATTCCTTGCACTAATTTGCTTATTAACCTCAATTTTGCTCCAATTATTTTTCTTTCTTTTTATTTATGTGTCTTTAATTCCACATTTGAGAAAAAAAACAGTAGCTACTCATCTTTCGGAATTTGACTTATTTTGCTTAACGTGCTGTTCTGTAGTTCCATTCCTTTTCATGAATATTGATACATTTTGTTCCTCTAATAGCAGAATAGTATTCCATTGTTTATGCACATTAAGTTATTCATCTGTTGATGGGCACCAAGGCAGATTCCATAGCATGACTATTGTGAATAATATGACAATGAAAATATGAATGGAGGTTTCTTGCTTAATGCTGACTTTTATTTTATCCGTATGTGCAGGTGTGATAAAGCAAAATAATTTGATACCCTTATGCATTGTTTTAGATGAAGGTTCATACTGGTTTCCCTGAGACTCCTTTGCTTTTTCTCTCCACCAAGAGTAGGTAAGGGCTGATGTCCTATATACCTCTTTGCACTTGTTATTCTTTTTTTCTTTTTAAAAAAACTATCGAAGTTTTGTGACTTTCATGCAATGTATTTTGATCATATTAGGTATTTAGATCTCCTTAAAAAAATGGCCTGACTATATGTACTCTTTTTGCATATTTAAGACCTAACAGAGCAAATCTGTGTACCCAAAGGCCCTTTAGTGTGTGCCAATCAACTGGAACCTGGTTAACCTATTTGCTTAAAAGAAACTGACTCTCTCTCCCAGAAGCTATAGGTTACAAGCAGTTTCTCAGAAAGTCTTGGGGTTTCTTACCAACTTCTGTATTTCTATTTTGCCTGGCCTTAGCTCACCTGGGACTCCTGCATGCTGTCACCTTTGCTGTGAATTCGTGAGTAACTACTAAGCTGACTGGAAAACTCTATGTCCTTGTTGTCATCTACCACATCTGGCTCTGAAAAACCTTTCATCTCATCACGCCAGTGGGAGGCAGAAGTTAGATATAGCTGTTCTATTATGGGGTAAGCACTTTTTAGTCTCTTCTCTGTTTGATGTCGAACAGTGGGTTTTTATGTTAATCACAATCTCCTACATGAAGAGACTTCTTTTGTGAAAGTTTAGAGATACATTAATCTATTGGTATAACAATAATTCATTAAGAGGCAAGTTAATACTATGTCTATTTTGCAGGACAATAGTATTAGACTCTCCCCTATGACCTCTGACTTGTCCACAGTTTACTGATACAAATGTCAGGCGTGGGCTCTATATTGTAAAGGGGACCCTTAAATCCAATCAGAAAGTAAGTGACTATTCTCATAACATTCCTGTCACTATTGCCATTTCTTGCCAGACCAGTTTTTCTTGTAGTTCACATGATTCACAGCTGAGATGATGTTAAATTTCCTCTTTTGGGAGCATCTTCAGTATATTTCAGAATTATGAAAGTTAGCCTATAGCAATGATCTTTGAAGTAATTCGGTAATGTAGGAATGACATTTATAAAAATAACAGCATATGGATTAATGTCTTTTAAGTATCTTGGTAAACTCAGTGAACCTCAGCTATGTTTAAGAATAAACATAAGAATTCACTGGAAGACAGAGCACCCATCTTCATGGAGCATAGTGAAGACAGGGAATGATAACTACGATTAGGTGAAGGAGAAACTCTAGAACTAGAGTTGAAAAGGCAGGCTGGTCTATTAAGAAAATTGTGGTACAAACTTGTGCTTCTCCAATGAAGCTGGAGAAAATGGTTTGGATAAAAATGTGAGTGATGTCTGACAGGAACATAGTTGTGGGAAACTGATGGTTCTCACAGTATCTGGGGAAATGAGCACCCTCTGAATTTAGGCCCACTCAAAAACTAATTTAGAAGACAGGTTTTCTTCTTAAGGGATTGTAATGTTGGCACAGTAACACTGGAAATATCACCTTGACTTTCCTTTATTTCCCTCTATGGCTCATATATGTAATACCTTCATCATTGGGATCTTACTGCCAAGTCCTCTGGGTAATCAATAGCATGGGCAATAACCAGTATTGTTTGAGACTCTATGGGAATCCTGGTTGACAGTTGTAAAACGTGGAGTCCATATGTGGCACAGCACTTTACTTGCTAGCCTATGATGAAATCTTAGGAGCAATGTTCCCTTGTTATAAGGTAATTCTGATTCATCCCCCTTTTAAAGTGTATATGTTGATGTAGATCTACTTATACTGCTATATTGTGGAGATTTCACTGGTGCAGTTTCCCTACCATGTCTAGAATCTACTAACCTGCAGCAGGTATCCTGTCTCTCTGACTCTTACATTCTTTCTGCCTCTCCTCTGTGATGTTCCTTGAGCCATATTTGTAAAGGTTGTATTATAGATGTGTCACTTAGGGCTGCAAACATCAGGCTCTTATAGTTTCTGTATTTTGACAAGATATGGAACTTTGTGTTAGTCTCCATACGTTGAAAAATGAAGCTTCTTTGATAAATGGTGAGAGGTACAGTTCTGTACAAATATAAGGATCTATATTTAGAATACAGCTAGATATGAAATTGATCATTTTTCTCTCAATGCAGCTATTCTTGTTTTCTTGAAATTTTTAATAGAATTTTTCTTATTTGTATATAGGTAGGGTACTGGGTATTGAATGTGAATTGTGTATAAAACATGTTTTTCATGAGTTTTTACAGTTCAAAGACTTCTCGTGAAGTGTTTGTACTCTCTTATGTATAGAATTATATAATTTATATATAATAAGGTAGTTTGACTCTACCTTTTATAATATCTATAATTTTTATTTCCTTCTACTGACTTACTATTGTTCTAAAGGTATCACACTTTATGAAGTAGAGAGAAAACTTTTAGTGAAAATGCTCTGATTTTCCACCATTAAATATACCATTAGCTATATAATTTTGATAAATAAACTATAATGTAGCAATAGAATCATCTGTAACAGTTTCTCAATGTTTTCTTATCGGAATATACTGGCTGTTGTCAAAAGCATTTTCTGTCTTTTGAGATAATCATGTGATTTATTTTATATACTACATTTATTGATTTGCAAAGTTGAATTATCCCAGCATCCACGTATTAGAATAACCTTATTGAGAGTAAATGATGTTTTAGATGTGCTCGTTAATGTAGTTTGAGAAACGTTATTGAGATTATTTTCATCTATATCATTAGGGAATGCTAGTTAATGACTCTCCTCTCTCTCTCTCTCTCTCTCATATCTGTCTGTCTGCCTGTCTGTGTCTTACCCTGTGCCTATCTATGTCTCTGTGTTTATCTTGATATATGTGTAAAACTGGCTGTGCAAAGAGTTCAGTAGTGTTCCTTCTCCTACTATGTTAAGGAATGGTTCAAGAAGCATTGGTGTTTCTTTTAAAGAATTGATGGATTCAGCTATGTTTGGACTATGTTTAACTAAGAGGTTTTCTGTTACAATTTGAAACTCGAGTCTTGTTATAGATCTGTTTGAACAGTTTATTTCATCATGATTCAAATTTAGTTACTACTATGCATCTGGAAAATTATATATACCATTCAGATTATCCAATTTAGTTTATTATTTTTAAGGTATGTACTAATTATTTTCTGAGTTTCACTGATATTTTGTAATATCTCACTTTTCATTTCTAATTTTGTAATTTAGGCTTTGTTTTTCCTTGAGTTAGTTTGGCTAACAGTTTGTCAATTTTATTTACTTTTACAATGAATAAGCACTTTTTCTTTTTGTCAGGTTTCACTAATTAGTTATATTTAAATTAGATAAAGTCATTGTTATTATAAAATTACAAATCAAAATATCTAGTGCTGAAAATAACGACTGCAATTTACCTTCTTGAGAAGTGTCATGCTTTGCATGTAGCAAGCATTGACCTCACAGCCATGCCTGTGTGGGTAAGTCTTCATTCCCAGATGGCCACAGAAACAGGCAAAATGCAGGGCATTCCTTTGGAAAAGGCAGAGTCTGAAACGTGAAATTATAACACTGTATTGTAGCATGTAATTACAAGTATTAAATGATATGTAACTCTTCTACATTCTAAAGAAATGTGAATTTTTTTCCGAAGAAAGGCATATTTACACATGAAATTTCCTCCAGAAAACAAATTGGTACATTTCTTTTCCATTCTGTCTCACTTAACTATAGTAATTAAAACAACATGGTACTGGCACAAAATTAAACATGTAGATCACCAGAGCAAAATAGTAGACCCAAGCATGACTACATGCAGTTTCAGCCACCTGATATTTGACAAGTGTATGAAGAACCCACAGTGGAAAAAAAAGACAGCATCTTCAATAAATGTTACTAGCAAAACTGGATCTCCATTTGTGGAAGAATGAAATTGAACCCTTATTTTCACCCTGCACAAAAATCATCTACAAATGGATCAAAGACCTCAATATAGAATCTAGAACTCTGGAACAACTGGAAGAAAACATAGGAAGTACCTCCAAGATATAAATATAGGAAAGAACTTTTTAAATCAGACACGACTTATTCTGGCATTAAGGTAAAAAGAAAACCAACAAGTGGGAACTTATTAAGCTACAAAGCTTCTACACAGCAAAAGAAAAAACCAAGGAAGGGAAGAGGAAACCCAATCAGTGGAAGAAAATCTTTACCAGCCACACATCTGGCCAAAGATTAATATACTGAATATACAAATAACTAAAAAAAACCCACAGAAACACAAAAATTAATAATCCAATAAAAAGATGGATTACATATCTGAACAGAGAGTTCTCAAATGAACTAGAAAAATGGTGAAGAAACACCTTAAAAAGTGTTCACCATCCTTAGTAATTAGAGAAATGCAGATAAAACCCAATTTAAGATTCTATCTTATCCCACTCAGACTGGCTAAAATCAAGATAACAAATGATACCAAGTGCCAGTGAGAACATGGAGAAGAGGAAATGTTCTTACACTGCTGATGGGATATAAACTCATACAACCACTGCGAAAAGCAGTGTTGAGAACTCTCAAAAAATTAAAAATGAATCTGATATGTGATCTGGTTACAGCACCCTTTGGCATATACCTAAAAGACCCATCCTACTATAAAACTACCTGTTCATTGTTGCTGCTCTCTTCACAATTCCTACGAAATGGTAATAATCTAAATGTCCCTCAAATGATAAGTGAATAATGAAATGTGGAACATTTACACAATGGACTTCTACTCAGCAGCAAGAAAAGATAAAATTATGAAACTTGAGGGTAAATGGATGGAACTACTGTCTGTTTTACTAAGTGAAGTAACACAAACTGAGAAAAGCAAGTGATGTATTTCCTCCCCCATTTGAGGATCTTAGCACTTCTTATATGTGAACATATATTCTGATATAACAGGAGGAGCCAGAAAAATTGAAAGGAAACAGGATACTAAGGGAAAGAAAAAGCCCCAAACAGGAGGCTAGTGGGAAACAGATACTACCATGGAGGAGGTGTGGGAAGTAAGAATCTCTGGCCTGGAAGGGATGGAGGGAGAGACGTACAGGTATCCACGGTGATGGGAAAGGTGGACACTCACCAGGAGCGAAATGGTGAGATGTGGGCGTTTGGGGGGAAGGGTGTGGATATCTAGGGCACTTGAACTGAGGAGGAAGAAGGGAGGTTAGACAAAGGAGAGAGAAGAAAGATGGATGGAGCTTGGGGGACTAGCGAAGCCTGAAGGAAATATGTTGGTTAAGGCAACTCCTTCAGGAGTGCACACACAGTGTGTGAACATCAGAGAAGAAATATTTTCAGTCATTGTGCATTGCAATTCTCCATGGGATGCATTGCTGGGCTGGAGCTTCTCTGGTAGCATGACTTTTCCTCTTCACTTTGTTGCAAAGCCTTACACATGGTCCCGGGATGCTAATTAACTAATGTAACCCTCCCTCCCACGCTACTCCTCTAGGGGAACTAGAGAATGAATCCTCTGTTAAGGCAGGATCTTGACTTGGAGGACACCTGTTTTTCACATGGCCCTGGCTTTGTCCAATCTACTTGGGATTACACTTCTTCAGAAGCACCTTCTTTTCAGTGTGTTGCATTGTTCTTCATTTTCCAATTCATTGA
This sequence comes from Eospalax fontanierii, assembly GCA_035773235.1. NCBI lineage: Eukaryota > Metazoa > Chordata > Mammalia > Rodentia > Spalacidae > Eospalax > Eospalax fontanierii. The sequence continues at coordinate 90,643,637 of CM069524.1, forward strand.
TTTTTCTCTGCTGCTCTCGATTATTTCTTTCAATCTGATTTTAATTTTGATACTGGTTTGTGTACTAGTTACTTTTCTGTTGCTGTGATAAAATAACATGACCGGGGCAACTTAAAGAAGGAAGAGTTTATTTATTGGGTTTATGACTCCAGAAGGTTAAGAATTAGTCACTGTGGAGGAGGCCTGGCAGGAGACATTAGAAGAAGATGCTACACAAGCTACCAACCTTGCAGAGGTCTTTCTTAAAATGACTTCTCACATCTGCTCTAGAGTTCAGTGTCAAAGAGAGATGAGTTTTTCATCCCATCCCAACACCCTGGGGTGGTGACATTGCCTTGAGCAATGTATTTCTCTCCCCCCTTTTCTGCTTTTACTGAAAGTACAATTTTTGTTTTCTGTGACTTTTCTAAGCCATAACTCTCACTTCTTGCTCCTCTCCTACTTACTATGGAGGTAGGACTTCTGAAATTACATCAGTCTTTTTCAGATGAGGATATACATGCTCTTATTTTGCTTTCTAATGTTTTCAATTTTACTTTGCTCTTAAATCAGAGACCTTCGGCCATTATTATTTTCCCAATAGCTGTCATCTAACTGTCCTGCTTTGTTCTCAGAGGTATAGGCAGACTCTTTCTATACGACGTGCTCCATCTTCTGTTCCATATTTATTTTTTTCTCTCTCTAAATTTGTGATTGAATAAAAATGATGATAGTGGACAGTGCTGTCTCATTCACAATGGCAGAAGAAATTCCTTCAATTTCCCCCATTTCATGTAATGTTGACAATAGGTCTCTAATAGATACCCTTTATTGTGCTGACATATGACTATTTTAGTCCTAGTTTCTTGAGGATGTTTATGTTGAAAGATTTTGTCCTTGATTCTGTTTGATTTATATTAATATGATTTTTAATTTCCCTTAATCAGGCTGTATGATATCTGCCTCCCCTTTGTTTACTTTCTGATTTAGATACTGATAATGCTCACTCCTTTATAGTTTTCAATGTTCATGGACCTGTATTAAACATATTTCCAGTGCAAATTTCTTCTTCTTCCTGTGTATTGTCATTTACTCTTCTCAAGTATTCTTTATATGTAAATATTACTGCAATAGAAATAATACAAAATTTGAATCAACATAGACTTCAGTTGTAAAGACACATATCATGTATTCACATAAGAGCAAAAGCCTTGACATAATTTGGAAGCATTCATTCTCATTGTGGACATATTCAAAATGGCCCATTATGCACAGTTATGTAGGTTGAATCCACTTGTCATAGTTAGAAAATATGATCTTAAAGCTAAAGATTCTTGTGTGGTAGTATATTGATTTAGGTTCCTAAGTAAATTACATGTTCTAATTTAATAAGTTCAGAGATATATCAACAGTGTACATGTGACAAGAATATATCATTGTAACTTCACATAATAGGATTGCCACTTTCCTGAGGGGCAGACTGCAAGTGAAATCTTCAACACCATAAAAATAGCTATTTTCTTTCTCTCCTCACCAACTTCCAAAATGCAAAAAAAAAAAAAAAGTACCTGAAGCTTGCCTAACAGTCCAGTGGAATATTGGAAATATATGGTTTTCATTTTTCCTAGATCCTGTGAATTTTATTGCTTAGCAAATGTAAGACTAGAGGCTGGGCTCTTAGGTAGATTGCTAAATGAGTACAAAAGTTATCTTGTATGTAGGTGCTCACTGTGACTTGATATGTGGCCCTGTGATGTTCAGCATTGTGTCTTTCATTATGAATTGTCCCAAGGGTATTAGGGTTTTAATACATTTCTGAGTACCTTGTTCAAGATTTATGTTTCTTTCTTTCTTCATCTAATTTGAACTTATTTGAATCTTACTTTTAAGATTGAATGCAGCTCATTTTAGAAACTTGTATATTGTGACAAATAATCAAAAAAGAATAAAGCACCTTTTTATGAAGAATTTCAGTAGCTTAACTCTGACATGTTACATGATTGCCTGTCTAAATTCTTTATCTGTTTAGATTATATTATGAATACTGTAATGTATTATAAAGTATTTAAGTCAAAAGGAATATAATAAAATGGATTTGATTTCTTATATGTTTTATATCTTGCTTTTGAAGAAGAACTTTTATCTCAAACTGACATCCAGAACAAAGAAGTGTAAAGCATTTTATATCCACGCCGTTTTGTTTCAAAATAAAGTTTATCACAAATTCATGTACAGTTCCTCTCTTTATAAATATTCAGGAACATGAACTATCATTCCATGAAGTAGATATGAAGTCACAATTGTAGTCCTGGGAATAGCAAATGAAGAAAAACACTTGATCTTTAAGGCACACATAATTGGGTGTTAATTGACATTTATTTTTCCTATTTGACAATTTAAGTTTTTCATAGCAGATATAGACATGTATTCTGAATATAAACCAATTTATTAAATAATCTAGATTATTTTGATTTTGGTAATACTGACTTAATAGGAATGTATTGCATTATAACATTAGCTTGTCTTGCTACAGATGTATTTCTTTTCTATTAAAGTGTCACAGTGTAAAGGGTAAGCTCAATTTGCAGTATGATTCTTTGGCTTATACACTGTTTGCCTGGATATTCATGATATAAAATAGGGTTCCATAATATAAATATGTAAAAAACAAACATTTTCTTTATGACATTTAATAATGAATTATTAAGTAACACTTTGAATTTTTAGAATACTGGGAGATGAAGTATTCCAACCAATGGTGAAGACATGAGCAAATAGTGGGACTCAAATATAACCAAGGTACAGTTTTCAAGTTATCCATGTGAAAAGCTAGTTTTGATGAGAGCTTCAAAATAAAATGGAACACTGGAGTTGAGAACATAGCTTAGTGGCAGAGCATGTGTTTATTGTGTCTCACAACATAGGCTCAATCCCCAGCATGGAAAAAAGGCAAAGCACAAAATGAAAAATCAATAGCAGTAACAGCCAATTTCCAAACAATCTTGTGGAAATGTCCTGCAAGGTAATTATACTATATCCACGTTTTAATAGCAAACACAGCCTTATGTTTCTGAGAAGAATAAAATATATTTTAAATTATATTGTCATTTATATGTTCTGTCAATTATATTGTCAAATAAAGTATATGAAGCCATTTTTTTCTGAAAAATATCTGCCTAAATTTCAGCATTGAGAAATAACAGCTGATAACATTAAGTCAAGAAGACAAAATGTGTTTTATTTATTCTAATATACTTAAAGTAAAATTTTTATGAAAACAGAACCAAAACGTAAATTGTTCTGTATTGTTATTTGTTTTTAATTTATACAAATGTGTTGACTACATGTATGTAAATGTACCCATGGAGGCCAGAAAAGGATTTCTGATTCCCAGGAACTGGGCTTCCAGAAAGTTCTTATCTGCTATGTGTTGCTGGGAACCAAATCTGGGTCTGCTGAACTAGGAGCCATTGCTCTTAACTGCTGAGCCACCTCTCCCTCAAATTCTGAATATTTTAACAGTAGTAGATATAGGAGATTCTTCCTAGAGAGTAGCATTAACATCATGAATAAATACCTGCAGCCCATCTCTGGCTGTGTCAGTCTTGTTCTCAATATCTCTTCAAATATGAAAATACGTGTCAAGACAATGCCTCTCTTATAAAGTAGGAAGAGACAGCATCAGAGCACAATGCATATTGTCCATTTTAGGAAAACTCGAAACCGAAGTACTGTACAGATGGTTTAGTCTGCATATGAAAGAAAAGCTTATATTTCTTCTATGTGTATGTCCTGGTAAAGGATATAATAAAGTCCTGTACTATACACTTAATTCTACTCTTCTCTTACATTATGGAAGTTCAAAATTATTCTATTGTAAATCTATAGAGTGGTTATAATGTAAATAATATCTCCATTTTGAAGAATTATTGGGAAGAACACCTTTTCAATGGTGACTTCCCTAAAACTCACATTCAGGTACGTGCATACTAACCTTATAGCAATCCATATACTACCTCATTAGTATACTCTTTGAGAGTTATTTATCTATATGTCTGTTCACTCATGTGAGAATTAGTGGCACCGCTGAAACCACTGTGAGTTTTTGGTTGAGAAGAGCAATGGTTAAATAGATTACAATGCTAAGTACCAGGATGGCTGATTAGGCTCTTGGTATATGACAACAGAAGTATAGTGCTGAACTGAGAAGCAAATTCCTGATAAACAGAAGCTAATTTCCATGGGCAGAATTAGCATTTTAATCATTCTTGTATCTAAGAAGCCTAAAATTTATTAATGTGGTTTTTGCCTTGTTTTCTAGTATTAAATATAAAGGTAGAGTTTGTATACAAATATAAAATATTTTATTGTTGCTGTTTGATATTTAGTCATTCAGTAGATACACACAGCATATCAGAAAATTTAAAATCTTAATTAGAAAGTACTACCTCAAATATCCTTCAAAGTGATTCTTATGAGTACACTGAGGCTGATATTTTGTTAAGAAAATAAGCTATTTCTTTGTACAATTATATTTCATTTTACTAATTACATTTAAGTTTAATAAATGGAGAACATGAGTGAAATGCATGTGTTTTGGAGGGAGAGGCAGACAGAGTAAAATGGAGAGGAAAAAGTCAGAAAGATGGACAAAGCTTTTAGAATTATGTGCTTTCTAGCAACACAGTAACAATAACTTAGGACTGGATGGATATTGTATTTTATCTCAAAAAGTGGAATAATATTTTAATATTCTCATATTCTCATTTGGGATGAAAATATGAGATAATATTCTTACTTTTGATCCTTGAATTTAAACTAGATGGCATATTTATTTTTAATAGCAGTCTTCCCACTTGAGGATACAAATTCATGATCACCATGATAAGCCACCATGAATATTGTATGAAAATGGCATTTATTATTCCCTGCTTCATTTTCCCTTGCCGAAGTTTTCATGTCAAAATTGGAAGTACATATAGCCAACTGATGACAAATTGCTATTAACCCAAGCCAGTTCAACATCACAACAAATACTGAACATCGAGGAAAAACAATCTGATTTTTATCTGAGCCATGGAACTCCGCTTAGGAGGGCGATCCATAGAAAGCCTTCTGTATAAACAGTGGGACTTGAATTTAAGCACTTAACTCCCACATAAAAGTTGGGCTGAGGCAGTGCACACCTGTGACCCCAGTCCTGGAGGAAAGGAATGGGTGGACGTAAAGGGCTTGATGGCCAATAAAGTCTAAGCAGAAATGGTGATATCTAGGCTCAGTGAGAGATTCTTCCTCAAAACAGAAGTTGAGAAGAAATCGAGGAAGACATCAGATGTCCGCCTCTGATCTCCACATGTATGCACACACTGACACACCAGATGTCCACCTCTGATCTCCACATGTATACACATTGACACGCAGCCCCTCTTCATACCACACAAAGACATGAGTTTAGTCCCTGTAGAAGTATAACTAGGTAACTGAGTTGCTTGAAGAGCTCAAAGAAAGATCTATGTTTAGCCCAATATGACTTCATACTTTCTATTTAATAAGAATTCTATGAATTTTTCTTCAATCCTATAATTATAATTACAAGATTACTCTATGGCACAATTGTGTATTTTTGATATGTTCTTTAAAGCATGTACTCCCATCTTGACAAAAAGTAAATAATGATATATTAGTCAGTTGTAATAAAATATCATATTCTGGACATCTTAAGTTACAGAAAATATTCACAACTTTGAGTTGTGTATGATTAAGGAATTGGAAGATTCTGTTTTTGTGAGGGCATTGAATCCAGGTTTTTTTTAAATTTATTTTTATTGAATTATTTTAGTGATTGAATTTAGTGATTTTTATGTAATATAACTTGATGGTATTTAGATCCTCTCCCCTAGCTGAACCTTTCTCCCACAGCCACCCCCCACAATTTAGTGGACTTTCTTATATGCATGATATGCTCTACAGAGTCTGATTTTTGTGATCAAATGTCCTTCAGTATGGGTCCATCCAGTAGGTCCGCCATGAGACCCAGCTCTGTAAGACACTGTCTTTCCCTATCCAAGCAGCCAACAACTGTCAGAAGTTCCTTAGATTGGCTGGACATCTCTTACCCATATCCCCCATATCTATGCTGGGATTTCATCTAACTGGCGCTTGCACAGGATTTGCGCACACTGTCAACATTGCTGTGACTTCATATGAGTAACTGACCAGTTGTCTGGAAGACTGTCTCCTTGGGTCATCTACCCCCTCTGATATTACAGTCCTTCTGTCCCTTCTTTAATGATAGCGAACCTTTGGATGCAGGGATTTCAAATAGGTGTCCTGTTCAGGGATAAACACTCTGAGGTCACTTGATCTCTGCATATTGATCAATTGTGGGTTTCTGTGTTAAGAACTATCTACTGAACAAGGACACGCACTACTCAGGTGAGTTTTGAGAGATGCATACCTCCTAAACATAGAGGATGAATTGATAATGGGTCACTTAGGGTTAAGCATTTCATGAACAATCATTCTCTGCATCTAAATATTTCAGAACTCTGAAATAGCACCCAACTGTTGAAAAGAAGAAAGAAATTTGAGAAAGGGTAAAAGGTATACTTATCTGCAAATATAAGCATACATATTCAGAATCACAAAAGAAATTATGTTGGTCTAGGGATGTGGTAAATTAGGCTTTTTGCTAGGATCTGTGACATCTCCAGCCCTGTGAACATGACTGTTACAGTAACACACATAAGGTCCATCCCATTGAGCAGGCTTTAATTGCAATTAGAAAGATGGTTACCCCCAAAGTGTCACTACCACACCAATAGTGATAGTTTTCTGGGCCAGTCATTGTTGTGTTTATTAGTCTTACAGTTGGGTAGGACCAATGATTGGTTTTCTACCTTGTCAGCTTGTATAGTATCCTCTGATACCATGAGAGCTAGTCTTCATGGAAGAGGCTTCCAGGTCAGATCCTGCTTGATTGCTCCAAGGCCTGTGTTTGAAGTGTGGCCTATCTTCAGCAATAGGATCTTATTTTCATGTTCAGGGAAGCAATCAAGAGCTGTAGCTACAGCCTGTGATGTCTAGGGGTTCTCTGTAACTACCCTGAGGAACAACTCCAAGGGAGATTTCTCCTGCCTGCCACTATGTTTTATGTTTATAGACTTCAGTTATGCACATAAACTCATATATTTATTGTATGTGTATTTTTCAGGAGGATTTTAAATTAACATACTTCTCTCTTGGATTTCCATATAATCTAAGTATCATTTAGCTCTCTTCTCACTCTCCATGAATAACCCTCACTATTCCCTCCCCAGTAAAAGGAACTTTGTCTTTCTGATTCCACATTAAGGCCACTTGTCTCCTATTATTCTCCACTAACAGATTACTCTTCCCTTTTATCGAAGTTTTCTAGTTCCATTTTCTTGGCTCCTGCAGTTACATCAGGATATATACCTAGAGAAGGATTTTGAGCTAAGATCCACAAATGAGGAACATTTGCCACTTATTTTTCTGAGTCTGTGTTACTTCATTTAGTATAACAGTTTCCAGATCCATCCATTTACCTTCAAATTTCATGATTTCATATTTGTTATCACTGAGTAGAACTCCATTGTGTAAATGCACCACATTTATATTATTCCTTCTTTATTTGTGAACATTCATATTGTCTTCATTTCTTAACAATTGTGCAAAGAACAGTAACAAATATGAATGTGTGTATATCTCTGTAGAAGTATGATTCCATTGGGTATATACAAAGGAGTGGTATAATTAGATCTTAAGGAAGATGAACTTTTGGGTTTTTTCTTGTTGTTGTTGTTGTTTGTTTGTGGTGGTGGTGTTCTCCATAACGATCTCCACAGTCAAGTAAGCGTTATTCCAGAAATGCTTCAATATATGTAATTCGACAAACATAATAAATCATATAAACAAACTTAAAGCAAAAATCACATGATCTTCTCCATAGATTTAGAAAAGTCCTATGGTAAAATCCAACATTCAGAATCCAGATTCAGGAAAGGACTTTCTAAACTGAATATCAGTTATGTAGGCAATAAGATCAACCATTGACAAATAAGACCTAATTACACTAAAAAAGATTTCTGGTTTTAATGGCAACTTTTGGAATTATCTGTACTAAAGAGTTAAAGCTAAAAATCTCTCTCTTTCTCTCTCTCTTTCTTTTTCTTTCCCCTTTGTATGTATGGGTTTGCATGTACACATATGTAGTATAGGTACATATTATACTGTGTGTGTACATGTATACTTGTATATGGAAATGTGCATATGTATGTGTGTGTACTTCTGGAGGCAAGATGCCCACGATGAGTGTCTTTCTCACTTTCCACTTTAATTTTTTCTATTTTAATTAAATTTTTATGGTTCATCGTATATTTAAGACAAGATCTGTCACTTATCCTGGCTGGTCAGTAAGCTCCATATATCTGCTTCTCTCCCCGTCTTCTGTTTATTATAGGCACGTGCCACTACTTGGCTTTTAAATGAGTGATAGAGATCTGAATTTATGTACCCATATTTGTATGACAGCCACATGCCCACTAAGCCATCTCCCCAAACACAAGTATCTCTTCTTACAATGCCAATATTCCTATTATGAGGGTTCCTCTGTGATGACCACATCTTGACCTGTCTCTCATGATTTGAATCAAATAGCATGAAGTTTTTCAGATTTTCAGTTTTCGGTTACATAAATTTTCAGTCTATAATAGATTTTCCATATGACATCTAAGTAGAATAAAAAGGGAATAAAACAGTTTTAAATGATAGATTCTGAACTGACTTAAAATTATGAATCCACTTATAAAAAACTTTCCAATATCTCATCTTGTACAATTAATTTTAAGTATGATTTTAGGATTTTCAAATTATACAAATATGTATACGTCAGAGTGTTAATTCATCCATGTGAGTACAGTGCCCATAGAGACGCAAAGAGGGCATTGAAATCCTGGGAACTGGAGCTACAGGCTGCTGCAAGCTGCCTAATGGGAGTGTTGGAGTCAAACTCTGGTTCTCTGAATTAGCAGATCACACTCATGTGCTGAGCCTTTTTTTCTGGCCCTGTAATGTCTGCTCTTTCTCTATGAGCAAATTATCAAAGGAATGAAAGTTTATACTAAAATGTAGCCTCTCTGATGGCCAAAGATCCCATCAGGAAAAAAAAAAATTAAATTCTGGGTCGGATCTCTGGAGAAAACAAATCTTTTAAAAATAATTTTTTATGATCTTATTTTTTGTTTGTGTGAATGTAATGCCTGCATGCACTTAGGTGCACTCATGTCATGTAATGCCCATGGAGTTCAGAAGAGAGTGTCGCCTGGAACTGGAGTTACAGACAGTTGATAGCCACCATGTGAGTGCTGGGTCCTCTGTAAGAGTAGTCAGTGGTCTCAACCACTGAATCATCTCTCCAGGTCCCTAAAAAATAAATTTTACATGCATTGTTTATGGAAAACAACTTTGTCTAGCCATTGTGGAAATCAGTATAGACTAAGAATAGATCTTTAGTATAACCTACCGATCCACCCCTGGTATGACACGAAGGGATCAAAAGTCAACATTCCATAGAAAAATTTGCCAACTCATGCTTAATGAGCATCTCCTCAAAATAGACAGGTATCAGAATCAGCCATCATGCCTATCACAGATAAAGGGATGAAGAGTGTGTATTGGACTATTGTTCAGCCTTAAGAAATAATGGAATAATGTCTTTCAAAGGAAAATGGATTGAATTGGAGACAATAATGTTGAGCAACAGAAGCTAATGAGCTAGAGTTGTGATTATTGGGGAACAGAAGAAGGCCCACCACGATGTTAGAATGGGGTAACGGAGTATGGTGGCGGAATGAAAAAAGGAAAAAATTCCTTAGAAAAATGTGTGAAAAATGACATTATGAAGCCCATTGTTCTGGCCAATCAATAGATACTAATATAAAAAGAAACTTCCTATAATTCTTTAAAAATGCAATCTTTTCCTTTCTACCATATCAAATCAGCACATCATTTTATTATGCTTGATATATTTAGGAAAATAAAATCATTCCAAGCAAATGTATTTTAGAAATTGTTCATTCTGTTTAAAGCACTGACTGATTCATAAATTTTTGTTAGTATTAAGATGTAACTCAAAGTTTCTTTTTTTCTTTTTTTTTTCTGGTTTCTTGTGTTTGTGTTATTTAGGGGTGGCAGGTTCTCATTATGTATCTCCATCTGGCCTGTAACTCACTATGTAGACTCTCCCAGGCACACTTCAATAATTTCACAGAGATCCACATTCCTCTGTCACTTGAGTGCTGGTATTAAAGGTGTGAACAACCAAGCCAACCCAGCTCAAGATTTCTTTCTTTCTTTCTTTCTTTCTTTCTTTCTTTCTTTCTTTCTTTCTTTCTTTCTTTCTTTCTTTCTTCTTTTTTTGACTCTTCAATTCTAAGTATACATCATTTATATCATTAGCTGTAATATATGCTATATATAAATCACCCTCTAGGAAGCCAAAAGTTTGAACTCTATCATGATATCTAGAGTGATTATGAATAGTGTTATTCAACTACATTAGATACTTGTAAAGAATGACCTTTATAGTATGATCATATTCTGGATAAATAACTTTTAACTGATCTTACAACTAAAATTTAATCTTATGTTTTGAGATAATTTAATACTATCTCCATTTGCCTATAATTTAAACCAGCTTTTTACGCTTGGTCTCTTCTTGTAACCTAAGCATAGAACTTTAATCTCTCATGATCATCTCTTGACCCAGGAAACCAAGGAATAGTGTGTGTGTGTGTGCGTGTGTGTGTGTGTGTGTGTGTGTGTTGTGGCCATCTAGAAAGCTCTGCAAACAGAAATATTTATTATTTGTTGGAAGAAACAAAGATTATCATATTTGTGTTGCAAACAACATATGGAATTCAGTTGATGACAACATGTATGCTTATGGGTTTGTGCTGTTCTAGGTTAGTAGGGACATGAAAGCAAATTCTGGTGCAGGGAGGAATCTCTGGGCACACTGGGAGCAGGACTGTAGAAACAAAGCACCACAGGCAGAGTGGCTTGAAACCACTGAACTCGGAGCTCTTAAGGCCCACACTTAGAAACAAGGTATTTCTTCACATGGCTGCAGAGGAAGTGCCCATCACAGTTCACCTCATTTGAGCATCGGAATTTTAATCCTACTGTGTACCATGGACCAAACCATGAAGGAATTTATAGCATTCTTAAAGCAAAGTGTTTCTTTGAGGACCAGCTTATCACCCTGACTCAGAAGTTACAAATATGGTAACGTAAGGATTATTCAGCAAGCTCACAATGCAAAGACAAATGAACTTGTGTTGAGTTTGGAAGATGATGACAGACTTCTGCCGAAGGAAGACAACACACTGATGGTGGCTGCAAGAATCGCCAGTGAAACCAAAATTGCGTTCTGTGAAGATTTTAAGAAATATAAACCGTTTCATGAGTTTTTTTTTTGTTTGTTTGTTTGTTTTTTTAAGCAGACAAGTAAACCTTTAAGAAATACAAAAAAAAAAAAAAAAGAAAAAGAAAAAGAAAAAGAAAGTGCAAATTCCCTGATATTATATCTTTCTGCATTTCCCTTCACTGTTTCACGCTGGATGTAGAGATTCAATAAACAAAGAGATAGATCTTTGTTTGACAGCACAGATCCAGGAAAATGAAAAGGAAGAGGTTCTTAAAGCAGTTCAGGTCCCACTCTTGAATACAATGGATGCTGAGTCAGACTGTAATTATTCAAGCATTGTTTAATATGCCATAAAAATTCCACAGATGTTAATTTCTTCGTATGTACAGATGCATATGTGTACATATGTGTATGAGTGTGACATATGCATATGTGGTGGATGCACACATGTGTGCCTGTGCCAATGGATAGTCATATAGAAGCCAGAGAAGTACATCTAATGTCTTGAGTTATGAATCTTCACCTTATTCCCTTGAGAGAGGCTCTCTCACTCTACCTGGAGTTAGGTTGATGCCCACAAACCCCAGGAATCCTCTTGTCTCTGTTAATCCTCCCCTACCTCCACTATGATCTTGGAATTAAGAGAAAAATGGGATCATTCCATAACCAAACATAATTACTAGATATGATAGATATGGATTCTTATATTTAAAGACAAGTATGATAGTCACAACTAACTCCTCTTGTAACAGAAAGAATCTATTAAGGAAGTCCACAATGGGTCACACACACAGAATAAACTTCTGTGAGATGCCCAACCCTAAGTAACACATCTATAATGGAACCTCTATGCCTAATGACCTCAGAACATAGATGATGAAGGCGTAGATAAAATATTAATGCATCTTGCAACTGTTAGCAAAGCCTCCTAATGCAGCAGATGCCAAAGAACACAAAAAGCCACAAAGGCCCAAAGTCTAGAGAATAATAGTCTGCAGAGAGTGGGACACTGTGCAGGACTCGTACATTAAATTTCTCCCACCTAGGACTCAAGGAGCTCTGTGGAAGAGGAAGCAAAAAGATTGTAAGAGTAAGAGGAGCAGGTCATGGTCATAAGGAATCATTCTCACAAGCTCTTGGGACCTTGCTCTTACGAATTTACAGCAATAGTGTCAGCACCACACAGAAGACAATCACAAATTCAATCTGACAAAACTCAACCTTAGCCAAAGAATTATTGGAAACTGATAATTGGTGGATGATGGAGAGATTCTCTTCTTTAAGGGAGAGACTCTAGAGAAATGGACTAGCCTCCAGTAGACGAACTTGCACTCTGGGGCATCTTGTAACTAATTTGAGTCAATGGTCCTTATATGACAGAATGCATGAAATCAGGTGGTGGGTTCTATAGTGAGGTGTGTATGGGGAAGAGGGTATAAAGATGATTAAGGTGATTTGTATGAATTACACAAAAATTGAGTAAACATATGCATTAGAAAAAGAAAAATCTGGAGATGCTCTAGCTCTTGTTTACATGAGTGCTGGCATCTGAACTCAGGTACCCCTGCTTCTGCAGCACGTGCTTGTTGCCCACCATGCCAACTCTATAATCCCTGAGATATTAGAATTGTTGTGATTTATTTTTTTACACTAAAAATTCACTCAAGGGCTAGCATAAAACCTCAGAATAACTAAGTACTGACAAAACCACAGTGGTCTTTATCATGTATTTTGAGTGTAAGGTGATAGAAAGACTATATTCTGATTGGTATACCTCATATAGATGAACTACCACACTGTGCCCATTTGTGCACACTTATTAAAACAATTTAAAAATTTTATTTATAATTAGACGTTTTTATCCCTACCTCCTGACATGGGTGGTGCTCATTAAGAAGTTTCAGGTGCTCTGTTGTTCTGTGCAGGTGAGTTGAAAATATTCTGGAGAAAGCTTGGTAGACTGCAGCATGCTAAGGATGTTCTCACATCATCTTCAAAGGCAGATGTAGAAAATCTATTTCTATACAAATGACTAGAAGCCCTGTGAAGATAATTCCTCTCTTTGCTGAGTTCTAGGTGAAAAAGAAATTCATGAAAAATTTGAAATTGTCAAAACAAAATTAAATACACGAATTTGAATTACTTAAGTTAATTAAGTGAAAGTTGATCTATGCTAGTCAGAGTATTCTTGTTGCCATGTCAGGTAAGTTAAACCATCTCCCAAACTAATAAGTGTACATACATATATACAGATATACAGATATAGATAGATAGATATAATTCTGTGTACATAGTAGTGCATGTTTGCATGTGGGTACACATTTTAGCCATGAATGCAATATAGATCAAAGTGGGGTGTCCTTATCACCTTTCGATTTTGAAGTAGATCTGGCTCTGAACCTGGAACACACCATTTCAGTTAAACTCTCTACCCAGTAAATTCTCTGTGCTGGACTTACGGAGGTAAGCTCCCACTGTCCTGGCTTTTCTTGGGCCTGGTGATTTAAACTCAAGTCCTCATACTTCCTTACCATGGATTTACAACGGAGCCATTATCTCCCTTGACCACTCAGGTATTTGGTTATTCAATATATTTGCACTTATTTTGGAAGTCACTTAAGCACATTCTCTCATCTTTATTTTTTAAATTAAACTACATCTTTAGCTACGTAGATGGAACACTCTTACTAAACTCTATTTAAAAGGTTAAGATTCTTGAATTTTAAGAAGTGGAAATTAAAAGAATTACAGACATGATGTGATCTGTGCTTTTTCACGTCACTTTAAGGTCAGATTTGAGAAGGTCAATGCTGCATGTAATAACCAATATTATTAATGCTCTAATTTTAAAACACATGCTTAAACAATTGCTTTCACTGAATACTTGTGTTCATAAACAACCCTTTATTATAAATGACAGTTCTTTCTCAATTATACACAAAGGCTTCTAGCTACAAATTCATAACACTTATTATATCTTTTAAATATAATAAGAATTACTGAGGCCAAAGTCTTTTTAAAACAATAAACTTTCAGTGCTCTCAGAAGATATATTTAGATTTATAACCTGGTAAAATCATTCATGAATATAGTTACAATATCTAGGATATAATTAACATAGTTGTATGTTACATTTAATCATTTTAACAACACTGAAGTCAGAACTGTTCTTTACTAAGAAAGAAATAGATTGAAACAGATGGAAAGCTAACTCTAAGACAAAAGTTTGAAATATTTAGAACTGAGGATGGAATTCATATCTAACTAATTTGGAATGATGATTCTATAGGGCATAACACTTTCCCCGGCTCTAATGACAAAAATCGCATGAAGCATTGGCCTATCAACTCAAATAAGAAGACAGGATGAATAATGTTAGAAATCCAAAAACAAGGTGTCTACTCGTATCAAATAGTAGCAATTTATGGCAACTTGGTAGTTTGACCAGACTCCCCTGGATTGACCCTATGCATTGTTTTATGAATTATTTGTATGTTTTGGAAATGAATCTTCTGTCAAGTGAATGGGTGGTGAAAAATTTCTTCCACTTTGCAGACTTCCTTTTCACTGGATTGGCTACTTGTTTCCTCCACTGTACAGAAACTTTGTAGTTTAATGAGGTCCACTTTTTCATTTGCTGACAATAATTTCTGAATGACTAATATCTGATTTAGAAAGTCCTTTCCTACAACAACCTAGGAAACTTTTGCCAATTGATATGTTCTGGGAGGGGGAAAGACATTGTCTTTCAGGGATGGGTCTGTATATATATGAGAGTATATTAAATTGGGCAGTGTGGCAGTGAGGGGAGTTGCAAATTGGGGAAGGGATCTAAATACGATCAAACTGTATTGTATGAATACTGAAAAAAAATCAATCAATAAAAAACTAAATTAGAAAATCACAAAAATACAATAAAATTTAAAATTGCATATTATTGTATCTTAAAATTAGAATAATACTGAAATAAAATATGCATAATTTGTTCCAAATATATGAGCAGCCATTCTGTAATTTAATTTTAATTAATTAATTAGCTTTTTTCAGATATAATCTCACTCTGTCACCCAGTATGTCATAGAACATTCTGAGTTTCCTTCGCCATTGAACTCATAGCAGTCGACCTGCCTTTCCCCCTTGAATGCTAAAATTACAGTTGTGAGCCATCATCTCCAGCTTTCAAATATTTTAAATATATTACCTCATTTGTGTTTCACTATGAACCTTTGATATGAATATTATTAGTCACACTTTAAAATAGATGAACCTCATTTACCTGATACTGAATCACCATGAGTGGCTTACCTAAAATAAAATTGAAATGCCTTTTTATCTGACTTTTTGAACTTTATGACTACCTATGTTTGCATACACATTTATACCATGTGATATGTAGTATATATCAATTTTCCTTGAAAAAAAAAGGAGTAGGAGAAAGTTTCTATCGCAGCTGAGAATTTAAGACCTATGCTTTGGAGTTCTCAGTACTTACTAAGAAAGGATTGTTAATATTAATATTCCATTAAAGAAGCTGTATTTCAAAATAAGGAGAATGGAGGAACAAAGCAAAAACACATAATATGAACAATTATGTTATTATTCATACTTAATATTTACAGCAAATATATTACAGAAGCACAGTAATTTACACTTCTCATTTAAAGACAATATAATTTGAAAAGGTAGTTTTTTTTTTTTTAAGGGTCAGCATTTAAAATAATTGGAATAGGGCTTTAAATGTAAATGGACTAAGTCTAGAGCCCTTTGCATGCCAAGACCCTGGTCCAGTTTCTGACTAGTTTCTCTGTGGTACTTGGTTTACCTTCTTGGAATCTACTAAGACAAAAACTTCAAAAGCAAGTTTCTGATCAGATTAAATTAGTTCAAATTTTCCTTATGGATTTATCTGATCTGGAGGAGTTTTACTTGTCAGTGTATTTTATTTGTCTTGATTTTTGTTGTAGTTTTGTAGACATAGGCAAGCCAATTTCAGATGAGTAATGGGACATTGGGTGTCAGAACTAAAGGCTACACTGACATTAATTATCCAATAACTCCCAAAACTCACATCTTTTGACATATATTTCACTGAAGATATAAGCTTTTTTACAGAAATTTTGATATATTGTTGTAAATGTTGAGCCTAGACCTATTCAAATACTGATCAGATAAGCTTCAAAGTATCTAGCTCAATATTCATAACCTCAGCAACAAATAAGTATTTCTTACTTTTCCTTTACTTTTATTTGTGTTTCAAATTCTGGTCACTCTATATCACAGTTTTTAAAACTGGATCCCAGAAGGATTACCCAATCACATCATACTCAAGTTGTGATATGTTGGGTGCTATTAATATTCTTCTTTGAGGCTGAAAAAATAACTTTAAAATCATATTGTAATTCACTGCTTCTTAAAATTTGGTGGAATTTCATCTATACTCTTTCTTATCTGACATAAAAAACACAGGTTATTAATTCATTATAGTAACAAACTGACAAATTGTATTGTTGAAGAGATGTGGACACCATTCATTAAAACAGTATTGGAATGACATTGAAGAAATTCAGTCTGAAATTTGATTCTTTCAAATAATGAGCTGATAAAAGTTGAATAATTAAATGATAATCCAATGTCCAAAGAGCAGTAAGAAATGGAAACAACAGCACAGGAAATAATGAAGCATATTACCAAAATGGGTAAGCAAAATATAGCATTGAATGTCAAAAATCATCATGCTATAACAGAAAGTAAGCAACATTTTATTTGAAAACACTGGATGCTATTCTGACTTATTTGTATACTTGTTTCTAGGATTGGTACTTAGTTTCATGTATGAATTCCCTTAAATTTTTCATAGTTTTCTTGTGAAGATATAGAAATTTGACTCTCTGGGTTTTGACATTTCTCTTTGTGAAAGATGAGTCTTCTGAAACTAATATCTGAGCCTGAGGACAGAATCCTGGCAACCATTTCAATCACTATCTAGAAGCTTACTGTTGGTTATGAGATACTGATGAGGGTGATTTAATTGATTAGTTTATCTCAATAAATTATACAATAATTAAAAAAGTAAAAATGAGAGTGGAGAGTTGGCTCGTCAGCTAAGAGCACTGGATGTTCCTGAAGAAAGCCTGGGTTCAGATCCCAACCTTACATGACAGCTAACACCCATCCCTAACTCTAGGTCCATGACCTCCAATGCACTCTTCTGGCCCCTGCAAGCACTGCATGACAGAGGTGCACTTACATACATGCAGTCAATACACTAGTACATATAAAATAAAAATAAACTTTAAAAATATTTTAAAAAGAAATTCTAGCAGATGATAGAGGAAAAGGATAAAAATTACAAGGTTAATTACTATAATAATGAGATGCGATGGTATGTGCACACATATGGAAAAAAGCAAAGCCTTCAAGGTATACTGCAAAAAAAAAATGCTCCATGCTAGAAAAGCCGACAGTCAATGTAAACAGACTGCATCTGTTTCCATGAACAGAAATTCGGGTCACAGTATAACTGTACTATTATGTTACAAATGGACACCATGTTCTCAGAACTCATTTGTCATGTTCTTGCTGCCATGCACATGAATTATCTGAACTATGTGCTCAATTGAAGTCTCATTTCTTACTATAACTTGTGTAAAAGGAACTTGGACATCCAAATTTATAATACATTGCCTTTTTTACAATATTTACTGCTAATTTGCATCAGTATTTTAGTAATACATTATATTTTCAATGAGAGATTCAAATGATGACGAGAGAATTACACAAGATTGAAACAAAAATTGACTCAGAGCAGAACAAAGGAAACATGTATCAGAAAGAATTGCCATTAGACATTTGGTTCTAGACATTGAAAAGCATTCACAGAATTGGCTTTAACAAAAGTTTGATTCTTTTAGAATACTTAAATCAGAGACATGATGACATCCTTACTTTTCAGCAAAGGTAATTAATTAACTAATCACTATTTCCTATTTGTGAAGTTGAATTGATTTCAGTGACTAGACAGCACTGTGTCCATTTCACAAACTGAGATCTGCGTGCTCCTGGAATAAGCAGTGAGCTGGCAAACAGACTGAAACCATGGGGGCATCCCAGTTCTTTTCGAAAACAAATATACAACCAGAGCATGTAAACCCAGTCATTTCCCATTCTAGCAGTCTGAGCTAAAATGAAGATGAAGCAGAGCTGCTGGCAGGGATGAAGATATCAACAGCATTAAATTAGATTTTTTGATATTTAGGTGAAAGACAGTTTTCTCCAGTATCTGAATTACCTGCCTCAAATCACTTCATAAATTGGACTAAACAGTATTGAGTTTGGGGGTGGTTTTTCTATTCCCTTTGCTTGACACAAAGTTCAGTACTCTATTTCTTCTTTGACTATGAGAAGCTTTAATAACATAGGCTACATAAGTAATGTAGAAATGAAATGTTTCAAATTGCATTTATGTCCCTAGTGTCTACTTCAGGCTTGTCCCAAGAAAAGCACACATTTTGAAGTAGTTTTAAAGTGCTCTCCTTTGGAATAGATAGTAATTTCTTTCAGGAGATGCACATTTTATTCTTTAAAAACAAGTGGGAAATAATGGCTTTGTTCACTTCCAGTATAATTCTCTACGGGATTTTTTTATTTATTCCTGTCACTTCAGCTTTCACAGTGTTAAAATATATATTTTAGCTGAGATTGTGAGTGTATGTGAGTGAATGTGTAGCTGAGTTTTCTTAAATCAGTCATCTTTCTAAACACAGAGCCAAGCAGTAGTGACTCTATATAATTGCTCACTACCTAACTGTTCATTTTGAATACGCGGTCAACTTTCACCAGTCTAGAATTTGGCACAGTCTTTCAATTCCTAGTATTATATTTCCTCACAGTTTCTACATTGGTTGGTCTGGATATCCATCTTACACAGCTGTCCGCTGCTGACCATGTCTCAATGGTGAGCTGGAAACAGCCTATAGTCTGTGCTTCCTGACTTCAAGGGACAGTATTGACTGAGCAAGTACACCACACCCTCTGGCATGAGATGAGACCCTGGGAGCTATTTGCTTTCAATTACCAATCAAATTCTACCTGCATAATCTATTTGGGTAACTCCTAGGACCCCAATAAAGTGATTGGTTCATGGTTCCCTGTGTCAAGTTCCACGGACTCCATGTTCACAGGCTCTGTCTATGCCATGTAAATCTAAGTTGTAAATAATAAACTCTTTATGTCCCTTTCCCATTTCTCCTAATGTTTGAAAGAATCATTTTAATATTAAAGTCATTCAACTGAAATAGAAACAAACATAAACATATCTACACTACACAGAAATGTATGATTACAAAAATTAAAAGGAAGGAGGAAGTATGAATAAATAAACTTCAAAGTTCATATAATCCTTTAAAATATTGGAAAAGGGATTTAATAACAAATGTATTTTGGCACAATAGAAGTCATATAACAACTTATCATCTAAGTATTACTAAAATTAATTAAAATGTTTAATAAACATTCAGTAAAGTTTTAATGAGAACTTACCTTAAGCCACATCATAGAATATGCAATTCTGTGTAAGTCTATGTTTTGGGAACTATACATCAACTTCCCATATACAAGTGAGAATTTCTCATTGAATATTTATGTGATACAATTAATACTAAAAGTTTTTTTTTATTGAATATGCGATCCATAATGAATATGCTTTGTTTTGCCATGGATGCTACTTGAAACTCTATGTCCTATAAATTATTCCTTTCATTATTTAAAGGATGTTTTTGATTTTTTAACATTTAATTTGAAGTTGCTCTGTGTTCTTAAGGATTTAACTGCTTAATTTCAATCCTGGATGTTTTCTTCCTTGTATATTAAATTTCCAAAGAATAACTAAGAGAACTGAACATTAAAGTTTGGATGCATGGTACTGAAGTTAATACAGATGATTGTTAGTTGTCATGTGGTTGTGAGATTCAAACCCGGGTCTCTGGCAATAGCAGTCAGTACTCTTAACTTCTGAATATCTCTTCAGCCCCACTGGTTTTATTTTTCTAATTTTTATCCATTATTGTATATTTATCTGTACTATTAATAAAATCAATAATGCAATTCTTAAAGAAAATCATTTAAGGAAAATACCAATTCTTATAATTTTTGAGAATTTCTGACACATTATTTCATGAATGTTTATGTATATCTTCATTACGCTCCATATAAAAGATCTTCTACATTATTCTGAATTTAATCAACTACTGCTTGAGTGAGCAGATAAACTTTCAACAATAAAACCATTTCTCTCAGATGATTGATGGTTCTTGTCAAAAATATAAAAACTCTTTCTTGGGGGGATCTGGAGAGTGTCTACTGTAACTCAGGCTATTCTTGAACTCATTTTCTAGTCAAGGCTGGTCTTGTCTCCACCATCTCAGCATTGGGATTATAGGCAATCACTCCATGCCTGGCTCTGAGAATTTTTTTTTAAAGACAAAATATCTTAAGTAAAGGTAATAAAATAAATTATAAATCAGACCAATATGAAATTTATTATTCAATAAATTAAAAGTGATAACATCAATAATTACACAAGGCCAACATGTTTCATGAGTTTGTAATTTGATATAAATAGAAATCTATATATTTAATTGTCATGACATGGATGTTAGTCTTGTTTTGTTTAAATTATTCTCACTTGAGAAAACTCTGTGTTTCTGAAATAGTAACACAAAGAGGCAAAACATACTTCTAAACATTTCATATTTCTATATACCTGCTTATAAAATATATGTTCAATCCTGTGACCATTGAGATTCTTTGAAACGTTTTACTTAGGCATCTGGGAAATAGCATTATTAAAACTTCATTGTTTCTCTTAGAAATAGGCCTTAAACACGTTTTTTAAATTGGGTTTCTATATTTTTCTTCATTTCTGTACCAGTCCCTTTACGAGTCCTTCCAACATAGGGACTTGGTCTGAGGCGCTCACAGTAACGGGGATAAATTTCAGCTGTAATAATGATTTTCTTATTTTGTCATCATAAATTGCCACAGGAGCTCATCTCATAGCCTGACTTTATCAATACAGAAACATGAATTAGCAATTCATCTTAATGTGCTCTCACTCACTGAGCAAATAGTGTTAACCTCAACATTGGGAGTGCTAGCGATAAAGGGGGAATAAAATGTAACCTTGACTATCAAGGGAATGTTGCGATTGAGTGGGAAAGACAAATAAAAAAGGAAACTTAATATCTTAATGAATTCATTCTTTAATAGATCAGTGTATATGGATTCTTTTTGAGACTGGTGAATTTCAAATGTGAAAACTAAAGTGGAATATTTATATTACTATCACCATATAATCAGAGTTTAGAGGTATCAATAGTGACTGTCAGCTTCACTTAAACATTTTTGAAATTTGACAAATACTTTTATTTAAGAACCAATTTTAAATGTGTGATACTCATTATTAAAAAAGAGAGTGATTGCTGAGACATGAGGTTGATTCCAGGAACCCACATGGAAGGAAATAATTCCTGCGCTTTGTCCTCTGAGTTTCACCTTCTCTCCTTCATAGGTGCAATAGTCCCATTTAAACAAACAAACAAACAAATAAATAAATAACAAAAACAAAAAGAGGTTAATTCTGAGGACTAACTTGAATAATTTGACATAAAGACTTAAGAGTTTTCGAGAAGTAAAGGGTGTCTCAAAAGTAGTCATAGATTTCTGAAATGCATGCATGCAGATTCATGCATTGTATTTCATATTTAACAAAAGAACATGTTGATTTATGCTTTTCTCATTTGGGTATTCAAAATATGCCTTCTGAGAAAACTTTTTAACATATTTAAACTCTGAGTACTGAGAGAACTACAAACGTAATTCTGGTGTTATAGTAGATAACGTCCACATGTATGTTCACAAAGCATTAATAAAAGCTATTATTGTCTTCAGTCTCATGAAAGGAAAAAAAAACAATGAATGAATATTTGGAAATTCTATAATGAATAAAAACACCTGGTGATGAAAATCTCTAAGGAATAATTCATTTTAGAGGGTGGAGTGAATGATAAGTGAAGAGATTCTTTAAACACTGGATATGAGTATCTGATATGCAGAGACTTCTGTAGGAAGGATCAGAAGACAAATGTGTTCCCCACAGTTTCAGAGACAGAGAGACACTGAGCACCAGAATTGCCTTTCTCATCTATTCAAATGCTTCATCTTCTATTGATTGATTTTTTTAAAATATTCTATTTAAGTATAATAAAACTGTAGTTTTAATTAATTATGACATCTAATTGGGTCAGCATCTTTGAAGGCAATGCTACTTATGTGCACATGACCAGTAACTTTTACTGTACAGGAATGTAAGTTCAGTCATGCAACAGAATTCTGTATCTTTTTTATTAGAATTTTCTTCATTTATTCTCTAAATAAAATCACTATGAATGTATTGCTGTGATTTTTCTTTCCTATACCACTAAATTTTAACTTTGCAAATTACACCTGGGATGAATTGCATCTAGTATGAAAACTTAAGAGGTGTCATGATTTTATCTCTGATGAATTCATATTTGACAAAAGAAACGAGCATATCCCTTCAGTATGTCAATTTTTATATGAAAACTGTGAGAATGTTGTTCTGACACATGTCTATAATCCCACCATGAATGAAACTGAGTCAGAAAGATCATCAGATAAAAGTATAAACTTTCCAAGGGTTATATAGTGAGACCTTGTGCATACACACACACACACACTCATGGCACACAGGGGAAACATATATATATATATACATATATATATGGTAAATTGGGATCACTTTTGTGGATCTTATATTGATTAATAAAAAAAATTAAGAATAAAATGAAATAGAAGATGAAAAACTACTAGAGTTAAAAGAAAAATCATCAGAGCACGCAAACTGTAAATCTCAAAATCTCAGAAGCTGCCAGGAGGAGGAGAACACAGGAGAGAATGGACAAATGGTCAGTGCTGTACCATTTACGCAGGCATGGAGGTCAGACACAGCAGAAATGAGCAACCATATCGTTTAAAGGAAATTTAGGAGAAAGAAAGGAAACCCAGAAGCAAAGGAAAGTTATGCATTTCTAGCCAGCAGGCTCATGAGGTGTCATGATTTCACCCTGATAAGCTACTGTTCTATGGGTGGGGATTCCAGGATGGAAAAGTACACTATCTCATTCAAGAAACAATTATTCCACCTGCCTCTTTAGGATGGCTTGGACAGGGGAATGATTCTTCTCAATTGAATTGTCAGGTGTTTAACAGGTCACAGGTGCTATTCACTAGACCAGAGGAGTTTTCTCTTAATAGGATTTTTATTGCCATTTAGATAGATGGACAGATAGATAGATAGATGATAGAGAAAATAAGTTTAGATATTTAATTGAATTGAACTTTTCTTTGTTAATGATAACATCTAAACAATTTCATTACATTAAACTAATGCTGTAATAGTTCTACAAATGCTAAAATTTGTAAATTTTAAAAGTCATTTAAAAATAATTCACATTCTGTGGTTCACTGTCATATATTAAGAGTTGAAAAAAGCTAGTGGTTTTTCTTTTTTGTAACATTACATTGTGTTGAATAATAAATGTATTTTATCTATAACATTCACATATTATTGACATAAAATCTTCAAAGATTTTTATAAGTTACAGAATATGCATTTTCTAGAGTCCCATCATTAACCACATACAAATCAATGAAAAAGGAGAAAATGCAATTAAAGGTACAAAAAGCTAGCATTCTAAACATTAAGTATTCAAGTATTAAAGACAAATAATATGTACATGAGGGATGCTAAGACTTATGAAATCAAGTCAAAGAAGAAAGGGAGAGAAAGCATTTTTTTCATGTACAAAAGATTCAGGATTGACATGTTGTAGTTTATTCCCAGCTTGAAATAAAAATTTAGTTCATTTCAACCATAGTACATGAAATTTAGTCCAGAGATAGTACAAACAGACTGCGAAGCATGGAAAAAATGAAACAAAACAAAAAACAAAACCAAAGACATACTAGGCTTTTCTTGTCACTTTAAATATTACAGGAAAATGAAATTGAAAAGCTGAAAGTCAATTTCAAATACAGTATAAATCTACAATACTCAGTAGTTTTATACTTTATGCTACTTTCATTGCCCGAGTCTGGATCTGCGGAGGTCTACACATTGAATGATACACAAGACAGAGACAGAGACACAGACACAAGGAGGGTAAAAGTTCAGGTTCTCAGGAGACATCTTCTATTGATGACACCCAGCTGCAGACAGGAAAAAGGAAGTTGCAGTTGGGCTAGCTTGAAGGTTAAGTTGTTTACTTGAGCTTTGCAACTGACAAGGCTAGCTCTTGGCTGAGAGCCTAGCACTAAGAGAGAGGGGCATTTAGGGAGGCCAGAGCCCTACACATCTAATTTGAGTTAGTGAGGTTCCTGTCTTTGAAGCCATCATTGCCACAATTTCACATATGCAAGCTTCCAGTAGCCTGAAAGCCTCTGCTTCCCTAAGTTCATGAACAAGCCCTGGCTCTTTCAATCTTTCCTCCCTGCTCCACAATGCTCTCTAAACCTTCGGTGGGTGAGGTTCAATTTAGGAGTTCTTTCCAGGGATCCACACTCTGTAGTCTCTTGTATAAAACTTAGCAAGTTGTGGCCTTCTGTGTGCATAGCACTGTGCTCTTTGAGAAAGCTTCAATGGTGACATTTGGAGGATGGTTTAGTTTTCCTCTACCCGTCCTTTGGCTGTGCTTCTTGAGTCTTAGATATAGAGGTTCAATTGTGATATATCACCTAGGACTGGGCATCTCTCAGTCATATATGCTCTGTGACTGACCAGTTGTAGAAATCTGCTGGAGCCTCCATCTGTTTCAAAACAAACTTCTTTGATGAGTGATTTACTGTATGTTGTCAGACTCCCAGGGGTACAGGTCTTAATTTCTTATATAACTCCCCCTCCGTATATATATGTATATACATGGAGAGAGAAATATATACGGTACTGATTGATTTTCTAGTCCTCCTTCCTTGTATATTTATTTGTCATCTTGAAAAAGGGTAAATTAAAACCAACTGTGCTCTTTTTCAAAACCTTGTTTTTTTAAATTGTAATTTTTGATTATTCATACATCATATGTGATGGTTGTAGTTCCCCCTTTTATCCAAGACTCCCCTTATTTCTCTCTGACAATTTAATATACTCTTAAAAACCATGTCTTAAAGTTATATTCTGTTTAGGAAATCACTAGTGTATGTCTCACCAAGTGACAGTTCAGAAATAAGAATATATTGAGGTAAGCAAAGATATAAATAATACTTGAATCAAGTTATAATTGCCTCAAATGAGTAAAGACATTTAGATGTAAATAATTTCTCATCTAGTTTCTGTGTTGGCACTACAAATGTATTATTAATACTTGCTGCTAAATTCCAATAGCAATTATAATAAATTACTATTCTCTACTTCTCAAACACTGAAATTATGGTAACAAATAAAAAAGCATGGAATTCAACATATTATTTGTTTATTCATCAATTTATTCCGATTCTGAAAATTAACAGAACAGTAAGTTAATCAGAAAAAAAAATCACAATAAGGAAAATATTTATTTTTACTTTATGCAAAAATTTAAATATTAGGAATTGTATACATTTAACTTATTATATGAGAGATGATTCTGAAAATATTATCTTAAAACTTTAGGTCACCCATAACTAAAATCATTGTATTTCTAAATGATGTGAATTTTAAAATACTGTAGCATTATTTTAACAAATTATTCTAACAAATCTTGCATCAACAAAAGACTGGCTCTAACAGATGTGTCTATACTTAGGATTATGTTAGAAATTAAAAAAAATTTTTCTTAACCCTTTTATTCGATGTGTATTTTTTAAATTTTTGTTCATTTCATACAAAACATTTTGATCATGTTTAGAGCTCCATTTTCACAATCCTCATACTTTCCCACCAGATTTTCTGCATTATGTCATATATATTAAGGCTTATTGAGTAAAGTTATTGGACTCATATGTCCCTCAATGCAAGTTCATCCAGTAGAGTCTAATCAGCCTATCTAATGTCACTCCCTTAAAGATGATCAACTCTTCCTTACCCAGCAGTAATCAGCTGCCAGTAGTTCTTTGGCTAAGTTTATAGCCAGAAACTTTGATGGTAGAACAGACAAGGATGGTTATAAGAAGTTTTAGCTATCATTCTGCATATACTATAAATGTGAATTTTAAGGGATCTTTGTAATGAGTCCTTATAAAGAACAAGAAACTATTTTCCCAAAGTTCGAGGGTATAAAACTAGAAGTATATAGTATGTCATTTACTGTAGTGTTGGTTATAAAATGTTCAGATTCTTAATATACCTTTAAACAATTATAACCTGGAAATGAAAATACATTTGAAAAATTATGAAGATATTTAACATTACCAAACAACACATTTTAGATGTTGAGAGAGGAGCGAAGAAGTTGTGAGTATATCTTCATTCCTATAGTCAACCACAAGAATAGAGCTGTTTTCTTTTTTTGTTGTTCTGTTTTGGTTTTCATCTTCCCTTGTTACTGATCTGTTACTGGTGTCATTCATTTTTGTTCATTACCACAGAATACTTATCTGTTAAGATATTCTTGTCTTCAGTTTTCCATTTTATGAGGCAGACGTAATATTGTCTTCATGAAATGGATTTCATATTTCAAAGTAATAATAGATTTTCTTTGGCAGTAGTATAATTTTATTTAAATGCCTTTTAGTTCCTAATGCTTCACAAGAGTTATATTCTCCACTTTAAAGAGCTGTTTAGCAGAGGACCCGGGTTCAATTCCCAGCATCCACACAGCGGTTAACTGTCTGTGACTCCAATTCTAGATGAATCTGATGCCTTCTTCTATTCTACAGGCATTGCATGACACAGTTGCATTTATACCTATGTGTTGGGGGCCTGCCAGCTCCAACATGTGCACCTAAGATGGCGGCTGGCCAGTAGCCAGGAGGTGGTACAGCTAGTAGAGGAAGTACAGAACGATTGGCCCAGAGAAAGTTGCGGGTGCATGATCAGCACGTGAGCAGCACCTGATCCCTAGGACAGGACTGTTGTATAATATCTGAACTTTAATGTGATTGGTTGAAGGACATATGTCCTTTGGGCTGATTGGTTGGCCATATTTTGCTTGTGTAATGTGTGTATATATAAGGAGAAAAATAAAGAGGAGGCTGCTGCAGCTTGAAGCAACATGTCGTCCTGTGTGGTTATTTTGTCCTGCTGGTCGGGACAAGTATGCAGACAATACACTCACATACATCAAATAAATAAAACATAAAGGTTGCTTATTACACAATAACTCATGCCAGACCTATAATATCAAGGGCACAAACTTTTTAAAAATGGAGTTCCAGGTCAAAGAACACCATGCTTCATTATTTTCTATCTACTCTTTGTCTATACATTTAGTATAGAACTGATGCACATGTAAGAGTCCTGGATCACATGGAATAGATTACTTATTTTAGGTAGGTCATGTATGTAGTTGTGAGATACGTTCTTTCATTTTCTTTTTTCCTGTGTCAAACCCAAGTATTTTGGCTGGAAGGAAAACTGACACCTTGCATTATCACTTACTACACTATATGAGAAGTATTTTAAGTTGTATTCATCTAGTAGTAGCATAGAATATTTTGTATTATCCCTGTTAACTCTAGTATACTTCTGTACTGTAGGCCTTGGTCTGCATACAAGGATTAGTGTGGAAGTCTAACACAGAACTGTAGACTTAATACTTTATGAAATATTCTTTTCACAGTATTTTTACTTTCCAATTGTGTGATTCTCAAACATGAATTTGGAGGATAAAAATACTGTGTTCGAATGTCAAAATGTTGGACTTGTGTCAAAGTGGATCTCCCCTTGAATCATGGAATACATAGGAAGACCTGTGAGTCCTAAGGGTCATAGTTTAGGAATTTATACCTTTAAATTTAGTTATTATCAATATTTTTATTTATATTAGGTATTAAATAAGATATTTAGTAAATATCATTAAGGTTAAGCTAACAAATATATATATATATATATATATATAAAACAGTAATTAAAAATCAATGCTTATTTATAATTTTTTTTACATAATGAGAGGTGTTAAGTGAAATAAATGTCTCCCTGTGCCAGCTGGTTCTTTGAGCATGCTCAATCACAGAGGGCTAGTTCCTGTCATGGTCCTAGGATCTCTGTCATCATTATTACTCGTTAGATTTGCTCTGAAGTCAGTGTTTCTAAGACCATGTGTGACTTTTTCTTTCGCCTGTACTGGCATTTGAAACTCTTATACAGGAAGAGCTCAAATTCAGTCAGAGATACTTTCATTTTTCTTTTTTTTATTGAATGGTCCTAGTGCCGTCTTAATTCTCTCCTTATGGTAATGTGAATGGTCTTTGAATCAAAATATCAATAATCTCCCAGAACAGATTTGTATGTATCCAAAATTTCTAGTTAGTGTACCTGGATCTGTAAGACTAACTTCAACTGTGCTTATCACACACTGAAAATGATACAGTTGTATAGTCACTAATTTTAAAACACATATTAAAAATAAAATCATGTATTATTTTTGATGAAAAGGTTATTCAATTTCCTTTTGTGTTTGAATATACAATGTCAGACATTTTATAGGATCTGATTTTTACAATCTGAAAATCATATGTCTGAAAATCATATGAGAATTCTTGAATACACAGCCCGAGAAGGATTTAAAA
This sequence comes from Eospalax fontanierii, assembly GCA_035773235.1. Classification (NCBI taxonomy): domain Eukaryota; kingdom Metazoa; phylum Chordata; class Mammalia; order Rodentia; family Spalacidae; genus Eospalax; species Eospalax fontanierii. Next base: position 90,672,843 of record CM069524.1, read on the forward strand.
TGGTCAAATAAATTTAGGCTTCTTTTTTCCAGGTAGGACAGGAATAGACATACATGGATGTCTCTGCTGGAAACAGAGGTTGATTTGGAGTCTGAATATTTTATCTAATTTAAGACATACAAATTCTTCTCCAAGTCTATAACACCTATACTCCATTTTTCATTCTTTTCATAGTAAATCTATGGGATATTTGATGTATTGTCAGACTATTAATTCAACAGCTAGAAATTGGAACTCTTAGGAAAAAGAGAAAAAAATCATTTGCTTTTCATCTCTCTCAGCCAAGTGGTAAAATATTAGAGAGCTGCTACAAAATCCTTTTTTCATCTATCTGAATTTTCACCTGAAATTATGGGCCCTTCAGTGTGACATTCATATTCTTTAATTGTCTAGAAAAATGAAAAGCATTGAGCCCACCCTATGGTCTTGAGTTCCTTATGCATTTCATATATTTTTCTCTGAAAAACACTCTCAAATTCCTGTCATCACTAGATACTTGACCCTACATGACCACAGGCAATAATTTAATGCCTGTTTTGGCACTGAATTACAGGATACAAACATCCCAAGTCTTAATCCAAACTTGATGCTGTCAATAATGTTCCTAACTTTCTTTTTCTGTATTTATTGAGGTATCAGGTTTGACATCCATCAATTGTCTTAAGAATAAACAGCAAAACGCTACTTTATCATCTGAGCAAATAATAATTGAAATATGTATTAACTCAAAATATGGCTGAGAACTGAGTTTTATACTGATACAAAAAGAAGGATCTAGAAAATGAGATGCTCCTGTATGTAATTCTGATATAATTTCTAATGATTTTGTTCTAAGAATTTGAACTTGGGGTTGAAAAGATGTTTTAGTGGTTAATAGCATTGGCTCTTGCAGGGCACTCTTCTATCCCCATCATCTATAGCATGCAGCTCAAAATCATATGTAACTCCACCTTTATTGGATCCTATCCTCTTTAGGCCTCCACCATACCTGGACATATATGTCACAAAATATAAATTAGCTTACTAAGAAAGACATTGTAAAGAAAACCAAGGTGATGCTGATGTTACCCAGTCCCTGGGTACAGGCACTTGACCATTCTTATATCAGCACTTTACACTTTACATTTTTATGGTACTGTGGATTGAATTCAGGGCCTCCTGCATGATAGATACACACCATGACACTGAGTCCCACCCTAGCCCATTCATATTTTATCTCTAACCTATGAAATTTTCATAACAATATAAACAATTACTTCCATTTCTTCATTTAGTTTAATTCTCTCTGGGAAAATGAGTGGCTGTCATCATTGTGTACTATGTTACATACACTAAATTTAATCCAAAATGACCCTCAAATCAATTTACATTGCCTATTTTTTTTCAGGGAAAACATAAAATTAAGTTACTGTAGCAAAAGAATAATTGAATAAAAGCAATAATTTCATCATTTTAGATATTTCCAGTAATGGATGATAAAAGATAAAAGATAAAAATGGAAGATAAAAGCAGATACCTGTGATGTGGAGAAGAATCATGGTAAGAAAAGCAGGTATCACCACCAGGAGAAAAACAAAATAAATGCTTCAGAAGATCACGAGGAGAATGACAGGACAACCGGAAAGTGCGGAGCTATGGAATGATGACAAGCCAATCAGATCCAACCACATACAACTCTTCTGAAGGATGGGAAGTAGAAGCCTCTTCCAAAAGACGGATGGCCTGATAAGGGACTGAGAGTCCTAACAACAAGGCAAAGCTTCATATCTATTTTCAGATCTTGCTAATACTGTGATTGAATGGGTGGGATGGATTAGCAATAGAGAGGATATTTACTTTGCTCAGAATCCTTTGTTGGATACCGTCTTAGAGGAAATCGATTACTCAGTGCAGAGCTACCAGTGAACAAGGAACAGTCACTGAAGGCATGAAGGAGCCTGTCTGGCAGAGTCATGGGAGATAATCATGGAAAGCAAGGGCTGGATGCTGACAAGCTAAAGCATGTTAGCGGTAGGCAATCCAGCATAGGAACTGAAATATATGTGGAATGTAGCATAAAACCCTATGGTTAAATCTAATCTCTTCTCCTAAGAAAAGCCATTAAACTGCCCTGAGCCATAGATCAGTAGGTGGATCACACTGCAGCCATTTGGTGTAGAAACAAAGAACTCTGAGGTTTCTGCATCCTATTTTATCCCCATAGTGACATCCTGCAGCAGGTTGATGAATTCCTACAGGATTTTAGAAATATGGATACAGCACAGCTCTATAGATCTTAGCATGGTCTCATTCCCTCAAATCTAACAACATTGAGAGACACTGAAGGCACATTAGGATCCAAGGGTATATGACCTCAGTGTCTCTGGAGGGCATGAGAACTTGCCCAGCTCATGGTTGGAACGCTAAATGTGGCTAGCAGAAATCTCTGAAAAAAAGACTACTGAAGACTACTAAAATAAAAGAAGCTAAAGCGGGCATAGTACATCTGTTGAGCATAGAATTAATCATAGAAAAAAGAAGATCTATATAGTCAACAGACTGCACTGTGTCTAATTAGCAAAATTTTAATTTTTAAAAAATATTTTATTTAGTGTGTATGAGTGTATTGCCTACATATGTTAGTACACCCAGGTCATGCAGTGTCCGTGGAGGTCAGAAGAAGGGATCCAGTTCTCGAGAGCTGGAGTTATGGATAGTTGTTTGACACTATACGGATGCTGGGAATCAAACCCTGGCCCTCTGCAACAGCAGTCAGCGCTCTTCACAACTGAGCCCTCTCTCCAGTCCACAAATTGTAATTTTTGAGGAACCAGAATAAAAGAACTCAAACATTTCTTTTTTTATCTCTGTTTTCTTACTATTTTCATTATACTTTAACAGTACTTCTATTTTTTCTTATATTTCGTTTTCATGTTATTTTGTATTTATTATTACATTTGACCACATTATTTTTAAAAATACTTAGTTCTTTTATCCTTTTCTTTCCTCTGTTTTATTAATTTTTTGCCCCTCATGTTCCCTTGCTTCCTTTAGATTTCTGGGTTTATTACCAATATGTACATTCAAAATTATTTTTAATTAATTTCTTACAAATGTACATGCACACACACATATGACTATACTTATAAATTATAGTTATTAATATAAATATACTTATAAAATTTTCATTATTGGAAAAATTTCTTTTTTATTTTACCATTTCTATTTCCTTTTCTCTTTAATAAAGGGGATAAAAATAACCAGTGAACTCAAAGTGATAACATAATCTTCACTGTACTGGTACAGTGAAGCCAAGCTCAGTGAATATAAAAAGAAGCATTACTAATTTTGTAAATGCATATAATTAGTCAGTATGAGAACAACTATTGGTAAAAGAAGCCACTCATTAATTGTTATGTATAGATGGTAGCCTTGACACAATTCAGCTTGTACAGGTTGAATCCATTTTATTAATAATTGTGGGTGAAACATCTGCATGAGTAGAGGGCAATAACTCAGATAGGTTTGGACAAAAGTTCTTTGCTATATCTGCTTCTAGTCTTCAAACAAAACTTCTCTGCTATTCCAATAGTTTCCTCTACCAAACAGCATCTGATATCTGATTCTAACTTTTTAGTATATTTTGTATTCAGGAATGATATACAATTTCTACAACTAACATACAGGTATTGATATACATCCAGGACATTTAGTAAATAATGACATGTGTTGCATGGTAATCTGACAGTTTACCACATACACTTACTCTCCTATTTCTGGGGAGAAATCATAAATTGAAATTGAAAATGTCTGTCATAAGAAAGGTGAAGAATTTTAAGCTTTTCTCTGGGAATGCCCAGAAAACATTAATGTGCTACACATATGTAAGTATCAAATGTGTCAAAAAACAGCACAATAAAAGTGTTTTCAGGGGGACTAGAGAGATGGCTCCTCTTACAGAGGACCTGGATTTTTTTCTCAGCACCCATATGGCAGCTAACATATGTCCCTAACTCCAGTACCAGGGGACTCAGATCATCTTCTGACTTCTGGAGACATTCCATGATATAGGCACACTTACATACATGCAGGCAATGCACTCATGCACATAAAACTAAAACATAAGAATAGCTAAAATATTTTTAAAAGCATTTTCAGTGGTTTTCATAATTCAGTTATTTATTTTATTTAAAAATTGGAATTGTTTTCCTGTATAATAAAATTATAAATTATTTTTAATGAGTGAGATAATTCTTTCTTTGGTATCAGAATAAGGCAAGGGATATTTTAATATGTTTTTTGGAATATTTCATCAAAGTGTTTGGTGAGGTAGACATGACTATTTTATTTTTTAATTTAACTGTATTTTTTCAGTTTAAAAGTATTTTCTACTTAAAATCACTCTGCTAGTTTTAGCAGATTTGATTGGCTGTTAAGGAAAAATTGTTACTCAAATCATTTGATCTTCCAATTGTTTGTAGAAAAATACTAAAAATACTCTTATGTTTTTAAAATTATCCTTGTTTATTTTCTCCATGTTTATCAATTTCAAATATAGGAAGACTCTGAAAAATACTTTTTGGATAATTATGATTTATAGTTAATTATATCTTTGAATATACAACTATTTGATCTTTAATAAAGCTGTTTATATTTTGTTAGTATTTGATATAAATAAAAGTGCTTGCTCTCAAAAACCTTATTGCTTCTGAAATCAGTTCCTTGTACATCTGTGTAATATATTGCATCTTCAACAGAATTGAGAACTGTTGCATATGGAAAATGAGAAGCTGCCTAAAACTTCTTTCATTCCAGTTCATATCATGCTTCTGAAATTTAATAACATGCATACAAATTAGAAAAGAAAAAGTCAAAGTATTTTTAATTGTAGATTTTAAGAGTCTATACATTAAAGACCCCAAAGACTCCACCAGAAAATTCCTAGAGCTGATAAACACATTCGGTAAAGTAGCATGATATAAATTAGCATACAAAATTAGTAGCCTTCCTATATGCCAGCAAAAAAAAAAAACTGAAAAAGAAATCAGGTAAAAATACCATTTGTAATAATATAAAAATCTATGAAATGTCTTTGAATAAATCTAACCTAGGAAGTATTAGACTAGTATAACAAAAATCTTAAGACATTAGCTGGACATGGTGATCCTTTCCTTTAATCCCAACACTCCAGAGACAGAGGCAGACACATCTCTGTGAAACTAAGGTCATCATGGTCTACACGGAAATTTCTAATCCATCTCTGGTTACTGAGAGACCATTTCCCATAGCAAGAGAACAAACAAAAAACAAAATGTTGAAGACATTGAAAAAAGGAATTGAAGATGATACCAAAAGACCTCACACTCATGAATAGGTAGAACTAGTATTACAAAAAAGGCAACCTTGCCAAAAGCAATCTGCAAATGTAATGAAATATTCGTTGATATTCCAACACAATTATTCAGAGAAATTTTAAAAAATTACCCCAGATTTCATATGGCAAAGCAGGATAGCCAAAATCATGGAAAATAAAACAACTGACAGAGACATGACCATCCCTGATCTCAAATTATACCACAGGGTGATAATAATAAAGATAGCATGGTGATGGGATCATAAGACAAACTGATAAATGAATAGAACTGAGAACCCTGTTTTTAGTCCACACAATGACTGCCACCTCAATTTTGTCAATGGTGGCAAAAACTAATCACTGGAAATAAAAATAGCATGTTCAATAAATGGTACTAGTCTACCTGGATAGCTACATGCCTATAGAAGATTTAAGGGATATTTATACCTCTTATCATGCACAAGACTTAACTCCAAATGAATCTAAACTTTAACATAAGATCTGATATACTGTTTCAATCTGAAAATCCTGTATGTTCAGGAAACAACCAAGACTTGGGCCTCAAGAGGGGGGAGGAAGAATGTGAGAGCATAAAGGGAGAAGTGAGACTCACAGGGTAGGGTGGGTAAATTAGCTTCAGGTATGAGAGGGAAAGGCAGAGGAAGGATAACTATCAATGAAGACCTGTAGAAAAAGCCAGATGAAAAACTGTCAGTATAGAAACCTCTTTATTATTGATTTTTGAATTTTTGTGAAAATTATACATGAGTATAGTCTTCACATCCTTTCTATTCTTTCCATTTCTTCCCCAAATCCTCCCACACTCCCCTAACTCGTCTGCAATTTGCGGTCACTTTCCTATACTGTTCTTGCATGTACATCCATATCTGTATGTGAGTGTGCATGTGTGTGTGCATGTGTGGGTGTGTAAGGCAATGAGTCCATTCAGTAGTATTCCTGCCTACCATTGTTTACTGCTGTCCACTTAGAGGTAGATAACCTCCCAGGAAGTCATTCACTGGGGAAAACTGATTCTCCCTCCCTTGGCCTCTGCTGATTGCCTGCTGTTCACCCTGAGGTGGGATTGCTTGTAATTTCCCCCATACACCTTGGAATTTCTGCTTGTTTTGGTACAATATGGAGTTTATTTTTTTAAAGACTATCATACTGTGGAGATGGAAGTCTTCATTGCTGTAGCTTTTCTATCATTTTGATAATACCTTAAATAGCAACAGGTGTCCTTGTCCATCTGGCATCTACATTATTTCCACTGTGTTCCACGAGTTCCCTGAGCCTTAGCTATAGAGGTTGCCTTTGAGTTTTGTGGCTTAATCTATAAGTCTAATGAGAAAGCTGATGGTTTCTTTGAAGGCAAATGTTACTATTTCATCTATAGAGGTTACTTGCTGTCATTATTGTGGTTCATAGGCTTTACATCTAATAAGGATCATTGACTAATTTTTGTTTTGCTTTATTTGTTTGCTTGATTTCCCTTGGTGGTTTTCATAGTGACTTCCGATACTATGAGAGATAGTCCATATCAGTTCCAACATTATTACTCCAAGTTCTCAACCCAAAATATGTACTATGTTCAAAATAAGGTTTTACCTTCAAGTTCTTGGAGGCAATCAAGAGCCATGGCATCAACCTCTCTTATTTTTGAAGTATCTTTGATGACTCTGACCAGCAACTCTCATGCCTGGCACTGTGAGTTTTGTTATATAGCCTTCAACTACAAACAATTTTATAAATTTATTTTGTACATGACACTTTTCTGAAAATGTTGATCACTTCTAGAAATTTCCTGGTGGAATTTTTGGAATTGATTACATATAAATCTCTTATGTACAATATCATCTGCAAATAGGGGTACCCTGACCTGTTTCTCTCCAATTAATATTCATTTAATTTCCTTTTCTTGTCTTATTGCTCTAGCAAAAGTTTCAAGCACTGCTTTGAAAAGGGGTGAAGATAATAGACAGCCTTGTTTTTTTCCTGATTTTAATGTAAATGCTTCCAGATATACTCAATTACTCTATGTGGACTGTGGGTTTCTTGTATATAGCTTTCTAGAGGTTCAATTCCCTCCATGACTTTTTAACAAAAATGCCTCTTTGATTTTGTCAAAAGTGTTTTCTGCATCTTTTGAGATGACCATGTTATTTTGTCTTTAAGTTCATTTAATTGATTTGTTACATCTATTGACTTAAATATATTCAATTATCTCAGCATGTCTGGAATTAAGCCAAACTGATCATGCTGGATGATTTTTGGTGTTTCTTTATGTGGATTACAAGTATTTTGATGATAACATTTGCATCTATGTTCATTAAGGATATGGGTCTATAATATGACTTTTGTGTTGTGTATTTGGTTATTAGAGTGATTTTGGCTTCATAGAAGGAAATGGGAATTCTCCATCTGCTTTTATCTTTTTTGATTATTTAAGTAGTATTGGTTGTGGATCTTCTTTATATTTCTGGTAAAATTATGTTGTGAGTCATTTGGGCATAGGGTTTTGTTTAGTTGGCAGGTTTTGCATTACTGTTTCAATTTCTTCATTTCAGTGGTGTGTTTAAGATGTTGATCTCTACTTGGTATAATTTTGTTTCCATGACTTTCAAAATGCATCTATTTCTTTTAGGTTACTCATTTACTGTACATTAAAAATACTCCCTTATTATACTCTGCAGCATTTTGTTGTCTGTTGTGATGTTTCCCTTTTATCTCTGATTTTGTTGGTTTACTCTTGCTAGTTCTTCCTTTTGGTTAACTAGATAAAGGTATGTTTATCTTTTGAAATAACCAGCTCTTAGATTCACTGATTCTTTGTCTATTTTCTTGCTAGTCCATTAATTTCTGCTCTGATTTTTATTTCTTCTCACATGTTGTTTTTGGGTTTCATTGCTCTTGTCTTTCCAGAATCTTGAGTTGAATTGTCATTTATTTGTACTCTTTCTTAATTTCTTCTTTGACAGATTCATCATTCAGGAATACTCCGGTTAATCCCTATGAGTTTGTGCAGTTGGTAGACCTTATTCTGATGTTGATTTTAAGCTTTTTTTCATTGTGGTCTGAGAGAATGCACTGAATGGTTTCACTTATTCTGTATTTGTTAAGGTTTGACTTATTTTTCTTGCAGTTTTCCGTATTCTCTCTTTATTCTGTACAGTAAATGTTTTTACTGTGAAATGTTATGGGGACTTTCTCTTCTGGTCCTAACCAGTTGGAGTTCTGTGTGTTTCTTGTTCCTGTATGTTTGTGTCTTTGTTTAATTTAATTAAACTTCTTCTATAATTCTGATGAAGATCTGATCAATGCCATTTACCTGGGTTGCTTTTCCTTCCTTTATTCATGAGAAGTACAAATTCATTCTTTATCTCGGGTCCCACATATCCTGCACGTTCTGTTCTGTGTTTTTATAAATTTTTCACATTCTGTGCCTGAGTGGCCCAATTCTTTAACTTTACTATCCAATCTTGATATTTTTTTCCCTTTCATCTATTCTATTGGTGAAGCTTTCTCTTGTCATTTCAAATTGTCTTAGTGAGTTTTTCACTTTTTTCTTCATTTCAGAATGAATTTAATTCAATACTTTATCGTTTTGTGAATTAATTCAGAAGTGTATCCCTATTCTCTTTCAGTTGAATTGTTTGTGTGTTCTTCAAATTCAATACTTTTTTATCATGTTTATGATAGTTCATTTATATATTCTGTATTGGGCTTCATCTAGGGAGTTCTGATTTTAGAACTCATCTATGGGACTGGATGAGTTTCCAGTGTTTACTGGAAACATATTAGTTTTGGATTTCACATTGTTGGTTTTTGTTGTTGTTGTTGTAGATTTGGCACTTCAATTTCTTTCATTGCTTTTGATTATAGTATAAAACTCAAACATTCCTTTGTTGAATTGACATTTGATGCTGTTTGTACTATTGACATAGCTAGTTTGTTTTATGATTGAGTGTGAAAATTGTTTTCTTCTTTGGTTTTATATTAGAAAAGAGCAGGTGGATCTTGGCAGGTTACTCAGGAGCTCTTCAGGAGGATGAAGTGACCCTGGTCAGTTAGGTGTATTTCAGTAGCCTCAGAGGGATAGCCATTAGTTCCAAGGAGAGGACATTGAAAAATGATGCACATGCCCTACTAGGCATCAGAAAAGCCTGAGCCCTGGAGCACTGGAATGGACTGCAGATGATCCCAAAGTAGGGGAATGGGCTTGTATGAGTTTGGACAGTTTATACCAGAAGTCAAGTCAGACACAGTCATGCAGTCTCAAAGTGATGGGCTTGCATTAGAAGAAATTAGAAACAGATGTTCTTTAGATTACATCAAGAACTATTTCAAATTCATTTGGAGAATCTGAATCTCAGTTCAGCATATAAATAGCAAACAAAATAGGAAAAGACATGCATTAAGACAAATAGCAGTAGTTATAAAAATATGCCATATTGTTTAATTAAAAAAAGTTTTTTTTGAAAGTTAGGAAACTGAATAATTATACTTTTATTAGTACTTTATTTCTTTTAAATTTTCATCTCAGAATTTTAATACAAAAAATATGAATGTGAGCAATATTGCTTACCTAATATTATATTGGTATTTAGAATTAATCCTCATTCATAGCAGAAAGGAACTGCTTTTGTTGTCCAAATATAAACACGAATCTTTACAGCTTTGGGTAAGGTTTCATTTACTAGGATCTGAAATACAAACATCCTTAGTCTTTCACAGATACTTACATAGAATTTTGGATTTCAAATGCGGTTATTCACTTATCAGTTACTCATTGACAATTCAGATCTAGGTATCAAGGGCACAATACATAGTTAATTCATTTAATATATTATAAAAGATATATACAAAACATAGAAATAAAATAAATAAATTATATACTGGAAGTAATTTCATAAAAATAGAAATATACATCAAGATGTTGATCAAGCCTATTCTCAAAGACAGGTTAAATGTAATAGTTTTCTAAAAATCATAGTAGTTTTCTAAAATTTAATTGAAGTTTTGAGAATTCTGTACAATATATTTTGATCATGTTTAGACACACCCCCCATCTGAAATTTCTTCTTAATACTCCTCACCCAATTTCTTGCACTCTGTTTGTATATCATGGTACATTAAGTCAAATTTGCACCCCCAAATGTCCTTTGGTGTAGTTCCATCTCTGGGACCTGTTTAATCCATCCAGGATTATAACGATAAAGAAAACATACTCACTGGTTTCAGGAAGTGCCTAAAACATAGGAGATTCACTTGGCCAATCACAAGTTTATAGAAATAGTAACAATTACTGAAAATAGCAGACTCTTTACCAACCTGCCTTCACATAGTATAACTGATCAAAGGATGAGGGGTTTGTGAATTTTCACTCATGCTGGGGTGATTTTTTAGATGATGCAACTGCCTGTGAGTCATGAATGCTCCTGTATGGACTCCCAGTAAATTCACTGGTAAACTAGGTTAGTCTTGGGTGGAATTGTTTCTTTGATCTGTCTTAGTTCTTTATCTTAGGTAAATAGACCATTGTTCCATTTTCTGCATGAAAAGTTAACACAATAAAAGATTATTTTAATTCATACCGAAAATAGCTTAAATTTTTATCACTGAAATAAGAACAAAAATGTATTTTATATCATTAGCATGATCAGATGTATTGGTTTCAGAACAAAATCTGCATTCTACCTGATATAGAAAGGTCTTTCTATATATGTGAAATATTTCTGGAAAATAATAATGAATAAAGTATCAATACAAATAATACTGAAATTAAATACAAATATTCAGTCTATTAGATTTGTTAGCTGGTTGCAATTCTGACATGGGCAAAGTATATATGACTATGGAGAAGAAGGCAGGAAATGAAGATGAGCTTTTGTGCTTGTTCTTTTCATCCTCTCTTGTGCTAACCAATATTTCTCAATGACCACCTTTTCCACTGTATTTTGGAACAGGGTCTTTAATTACCAATATGATGGCTGTCAGCACTTCTGTTCCTCTGACCTTCTCTTTATTATAAAGATGCGGTTAGGATATACATAATCTTTTTGCCCAATTAGAATGTAATATATATGTTGGTGGATTTTATTGTCTATTTTGTTTACTGGTACAATCCAGATGCTCAATAAATATTCGCAGATGTCTGAAATATAATTAGAAAACAAACAATAATTTCATGATGATGAGGTGGGCCTTTTTCATTATGGCAATTAAACTTCAAAGGAGCACACCTATGATAGAGAGTTTGTAAAATCCAGTATTTATTTCTGAAAACCAATTATGATATATTATCTAAGATACAGATAGATTACCTAATAATTTCACATATGAATTTTCTCATATGACTCTCTGAAGAGGCATTTGGAAAATAAAAGAGATTAATTGCTCACTGCTAGTTGGAAAGTATTCATCATAAATTCTCTTTTGAACATGTTGAATTACCTTATACAGAAGAAAAAAAAGTCAAAGTACATTCCTGCTCCTTCAAAACCTTCATAGTATGTTTATATTTCCTCCTTTCAACATTCAAACAGTCAAGAACAGAGCAGTACTCATTCTCAAATGCTCTGATTGTTTTTATTTCCTCTTTTCTGATTCCATTATGTAAGTAATGACCAAATTTTAATATTTCATATTTGGCTCATATTGTAAACTTGACCTACATTTTAAAGTATTCTTTCCTAAATTAAAAAGGCATTTTAACTTATAATGATAATTCTTATTTTTGTAAGATAATATTTAGGTAGAAAATCAAATTTTACCACTCAAGATGTGAAAATAGTATTTTTTTTATTTCAGTAATAACTATAGAGAGGGTGAAGTTTTGAATTTACATGGTACATTTAACTTGATTGTGACCAATTCTTCAAGAAAATATTGACAACTTTTATGTTCTCCAAATTCCATGTCTTTTACATGCAAATGTTTGCTATTAATAAAAATTTCCTTTTTGTTTCATGTGTATGAGTGCATTGCCTGCATATTTGTAAGTACTCTTTTCTTGTGAAATGCCTGTGGAGGTCAGGAAGGTAGGGCAAATCATCTAGAATTGGAATCATGGACAGTTGTTACCTGCCACACGGGTGCTGGGGATAAAACCCAGGGTAATCAGCCACAGAAACCAGTGCTCCTGAACACTGAGCAGTCTCTCAAGCCCCAACGTTTACCTTTGTTCAAAAGTATGCTGCATAACACTAGGTGTACATGCAATAAACTGCATATCAGCTCAAACACAAATTTAAAATCTGTGATTATTATAATAAATTTAAAACCACATATCCACATTTCATGACAAAAATATAGTTTAGAAGGAAGAAAAACATCAAATGTATTGCTTTTATTTTAATTAGATAAATACAAAAATGATTACCTAAAGCAGTAACATCTAAATTTGTTTGCATATGAACAATCAAGAAATTAAAATTAAATGTTTCTATTTTTTCATTTTTTTCTTCCGCTTCATTTATTTACTGTTTTTAACTATGTCTTAATATGTTCTCATAAATGTCTCATACTCCTGTGTGAAGTGAACATCACATCCCTGATTTCTCTGGCATTGACAGACTGTCCCAGGACAGGAGCTGTAAATGGTTAGTGGCAGTCTTAGCTTTAGAAAGTTATGGATACAATTAAGTAGTTGTTTATTTTATATTTCTCTGTAAGGCTGAATTGCAGACCACTGTCACGGTGCAACCGTTAGAAAGTACACAGCAAAGACGATGGATAAATTACAAATATTTATATATTAGAAAATGAAAAGTAGAAAACAATGACATGAGTGAGAAAAAAAAACTTAGGGAATAATATTTCTGATTTTGAATGGCTAATACATGTAACATACCGAGTTCCTAACCCTGTATTCTGTTCCATGATTTAAAAATAATTTTATTACATAAATAAAACCATCCTAACATGAAACTTACACGTTTTAAGTCTGAATGAATCGTCAGCGTTTCACCTTATGCCATCGTCATTATTTGAGCCAGGGTTTCACTAGGTAGCCCACACTTGTGAGTCTTGACCTCACAAACGCAGTTTTCCTGCCCCAGTTTCCCAAGTACTGGGGATTAAGAGCTACAGCTTCCTGACTAGCTTCTGCATTAATTAATTAGAATACAGATGAGATCAGCTTTGCAAAGTTTGTAACTATCATCATGGCACTATCTTCTTACTTTAAAAAAAATTAGGCTTTTATACATTTCATACAAAAATATCTTAAACAAATTTGGACCCTCTCTCCTATCCATGCCCTCATCCCACCCCCAGGATTTCCTGCATTCTTTCTGTCACACATTTTATGTCCTATCCAGTCCAGCTGTCGTACCCAGATATTCTTCAATGTAAATAACTCACAGTACAGGAACCATTGACAAAGAGGGCGTGGAAAGATGGAAAGAGCCAGGGTTGGTCCATGAACATAGGGAAACAGAGACTTTCAGAGGAATACGCTTGACAATGTGAACTTGTGGCAATGGTAGCACAGAGCATGACGCTATCCTAACGTCACTATAAATTTGGGCAATAAAAGAAATCATGAAAGAGATACTACCCACAAATCATAGACTTATATGCAAAAGATTTCACCTATCTGGGTTTCAAAAGTTGCACTATTAGTTGGGTATGGTGGCACACACATTTAGTCCAAGAACTAGGGAGTCAGAAGCAGGTGGATCTCTATGAGACTAAGACCAGTCTGGTCTATGAAGTGAATTCCAACACAGAAGGAGTGGAGGAAGACCTTGTCTCAAAAACAAACAAATAAACAAAATATAAGTAGGACACACACACAAAACAAAATTTTAAAACACACGCCCAAAACAGAATACCAAAAATTGTTTACTCAACTTTTAAAATTCAACTAAATTTTCTAAACTGATATAACAATAACTTACTATTTGGTTTAAAATTAATACATTAATGTCAGTGAAGGATAACATACCTCAAGGTACCTTAGGTTAAATAAATAAGAAATTTTATTCTCCCTGAATTTTGTGTGAAATGGATCCCCATTTTTAATGTTTATGTTCTCCATTAGATTTTTCAAAGGACAGTGATTAATTCATTCTCTGCCTCTTCTATGGATAATTTTCTCAGTTAATACACATGCAGTTTTGTGTCATGAATTATTGAAATAATTGTCACTTTTTAAATTGATGATGAATTGATTTTACTATAGTCTCTGCTTATTTTTCATTATTAATAATTTAGAATTTGACCATTTTAATGCTTAAAAGTTTTAGGAATTTCTTTGCTGTTTAAGGCCATATATATCCAAGTAACATTAAACTTCTATGGAAGAAAGATGAAATCTGTTTTGGGCAAAAAACAAACCAAAAATAAACAAATAAATAAACAAACAAATAGTGTCTCTATGATTTTATTTCATGTTAAATGTCTATCATTATTTACTAAATTTATATTATATTATTTTTTTTCATGAATAGAGAAGTCACTGTTTTGTCCAAAGGAATGTAAGCCAATTTAACATAAATATATAAGCCTACCTTCCTTACAAAGTAAATAATTTGAAAGTTTTCTTTAAAGTGTTTCCTGCTCAAATTAGACAAAAGCCCAGAGGGGAGGGATAAAAATTGGTGTCGGGTCAGACCTAGATTGAGAACTATTGGAGTCTGATTACTACTGGGAAATAGAGTATTCCCACTTTCAATCACTAGATAACTTGACCATCCAGTGGATGAATTTGCAGTAAAGGGCATCCAGACACTAGTAATGCTTGACTGGATAAAACTTAACATGTATGATTGAATAAATGAGTACAGTGAGGGTTGGTAAAATATTGAATGAAATGTATTATTAAATAAAAATGGATTTCTTGCTTGAATTTTAAGAGTTTATTACAAGTCATAGTAAGAGATTTTATGATATAATGAATTATAATTCCAATTACCATGAATACTGGCTAATGAATTCATTTTTTTTCAAAGTTTATCTTTATTCAAAAATGTGATTTTATTTATGATATCACTCACTTTGAATATAATTTACATATAATTCATATAATATATACATAGAAATCACCAAATATAGTTATCTAACAAGTTGAGCATGTAATGTTGAAATATTAATTTATATTAATCTTTAACATGATTTTTTCTAAATTTTCATCACAGTGAAAATAAACATGATTATGACAGTTTTAACAGGAAAATGAAGGGTACAATTAATACATTAGAAAAAGCAGGTAATAAACTAGTTTATTTGAATAATTGCTCACAAATATATCAACAATTGTATTAAATGTGAATGGCATAAATACAAAAGTAATACCAATGCTGAACTAGATTTTAAAAGATCTAATACAATATGTAAGGGATAACTGTCTTTCATATAAAACTGGAGAAAAAGGCTGGCGGGAGTGCTAGGATTTTACACCATATTCAAATTAATACACAAAGATTCATTAGTGATCAGCCTTAAATCAGACACACATATCACATCCTATTCTCTCAAGACCAAGGAATTATTTTGGAAGAGGGGATGGAAATATTATAAGAGCCAGAGGTAGTGACTGAGTACAAGCAAAATATGACAAGATGCCACAGAGCCACAGCAGAGTTATACTTATGAACCCATATGCTTTTTATAGCATTTAGAAGACCTGTGGAAGCCTGAGCTAGGTAAAAATCCAGCATGAATGGGGAAGGGGGGCAATAAGATCCAGCCTAGGTAAGGATCTGTAGGAACGTACTGCTGCTGGGAGAAAGACAAGTTTTTTGCTTTCTCTCTCTGTCTCTCTCTGTCTCTCTCTCTGTCTCTGGTCTTTTAGAGTCTCTTAGTAGCCATTGCTTACCCGAAACTCACTATGTAGGCTGGGCTGGTTTTAATTCTACAGTGATGTGCCTGTCTCTGCCTTCTGGAGAGCTAGGATTAAAGACCTATATCATCATGCCTTCCTAATAGAGTCGTACTTCTTTAAGGATGTGACAAGTTACAGGATAGGCTGACCAAACTCCAAGGGATGAACCCACATTCAAGAGCATTTGGGGAACAAAAATTAGACTCAATAGGCCTTTAGAAAAGAAAATTAATAATAGAGAACATGAGTTCAGTATTGGGGTTGTATGGTAAATTCGTGATTCTCTCTGAGGTTTTTTCTATTGGTTCATTCCACAGCAAGTCCCACTCTTGGACCAATAAGGGGGAAGGAAGGCGGAGAGAAAGAATAAAAGGAACATGGTGGCAAGTGGGAGAGACTAGCGGGGATTGCTAAAAGCCACTCAGGAGGAGATGTGCCTGGGTCCCCAGCCCACTCAGAAAGCCAAAACCCAGGAGCCCACCTTCCAAGTCCTTGCGATCCTAAGGATGATGTGAGTGGAAGCGAGATGCTGGCTGGGATCGGACACAGAGCCCTGTGACTCAGATAAAGGGCTTTGCGCCTAGAGCAAAGAGATTTGCTCGCCACCCCTATGGAGGCTTTAGGCTGGTAGGTCACTGGTAAAAATGACTTTATGGTTCACCTGAAATAAATCAATCCCTCTAAAAAGAGCATTCTCCATTCAGTCAGTTGGTTCAGACCTGGAGGGTGGGGTGATGCTTAAAGCCGGGACCCACCATGAGAAAATTTATGCAACAGGGGTCAATAGGAAGGTTGGAGTAGGAGAAAGAATCTTTAATATGATCAAATTGCAGTGTATGAAATTCTTTTTAAGACTATCTTTTTTTAATTTTATGCATATGATCATATTATGTACATGTACATAATTGCACCTTTGTTTCACAGTGCCCACAGAGGTCAGAAGAATGTGTTGAATCCCTTGGAACTGTAGTTACAGACAGTTGTTTGCTGCCCTGTTGGTACTGGGAACTGAACCTAAGTCATCTGCAAGAGCAGTCAATGTCCTTAACTACTGAGCCATTTCTCCAGTTCAAAACCCTTAAAGAATAAGTAAAAGATTTAATAACTGTTTCTCTTCATTTTTCTCTTTATTCCATGTAATTGACAATGTAGGTAGTTCTGGAGTTGCCTTGGATAGGACTATAATTTGACAAAATAAAACTATGTGTCTCAAGAGTTACATAACGGGATTAGGATGTGTCTTTTATTATAATGGGGATTTTCATGAGATTCTTAGAAAATTGTATGTCTATATTATTACAGATAACCAGAGTAACAGTTTCAATGTAAAGGAACCTGGCAGCAAATACCCTTCCAACAAAGAACATTATTGAGAGAGTCTCGAGTCTGTGGAATCTGTATGGTTAGGTATTCAGCTGGTAAAGCATTAGGGTAACCATTCATCATGCAAGAGTTTTAAAAGGAGGGAGAACCTTCCTTTCAAAACTGGAGAAGAGCTTCAGTAAGAGACATGGATTAAAGAAACTGTAAGAGAGACAGCGGCCATTGACTATATGACAATGAGCCTCCAGGGAAGAGCAAGAAAGCCTTTGGAAAAATCCTCCAACAATGGTGATATCTGACTTCTTTTCTTTTTTTATGTGTATGAGCCTATTATCTGTGTGTATGTAAGTGCACCCATGTTGTGCAATGCTCACTGAGGTCAGAGGAGGACACCAGATTTTTGGAACTGGAGGTACAGACAGTTGTTAACCACCATGTGGGTACTAGGATTCAAACCTTATTCCCTGCA
This sequence comes from Eospalax fontanierii, assembly GCA_035773235.1. NCBI lineage: Eukaryota > Metazoa > Chordata > Mammalia > Rodentia > Spalacidae > Eospalax > Eospalax fontanierii. The sequence continues at coordinate 90,690,795 of CM069524.1, forward strand.
AGAGCAGTCAGTGCTCTTATCCATTGAGTCATCTCAGTGGTTTGTAATACTTAATGTTAATAAGATTTCCAGGGTTGGTGGGAAATAACCCACCTACTTACTTTCTGTGACTCCATGCATGGGCCCAATTACTAGATGGCACCATAAATTTCTCTTGCAGTTTCTAATAGGGTGTACAAGGACAAGGCATCACAAGTCTTCTAAACTCTCTCTCCCAAAGATACCGCATTGCAGAGATCATGGCCTGATTTTTCAGAAAGAGAAAAACAGTTAGAAGGTCTTAATCTAAGAGTTTACAGCTGATACAGGAGAAAGGCCATATATACTTAGGCCTTAAACCTTACATTAATACTTGAAATATCAATGTAATGTGAGTGGTAGTGCAATTTCATAGCAAAATTTAAGAATTCCGAGGCTTCAACAGACTCAGTGATGTTGAGATTCTTTCAATTCCCACACTGCATTATTCTTTCCTTGCTTTCTGTCCTGCCTGGTGGAAATAAAAAAAAAAAAAAAAAAAGACCAAAACTTTTAGTTTTCTCAAATCCTTATTTTTGTTCGTATATGCTGTAAGATAGATGGAAAATAGTCAGTGTAAAACCTTGTTCTCTCCACTTTACAATTTATGTTAAGGTGGAACAATAATGCCAAACTCAATCTGCCATTTTCCATTGGAGCATTTAATGAAAACTATAAGTCATCTGCCTGGGAACATCATAATCACACCCATGTTCCTTAGATTCTTTTTCTCTCAAAGAAGATAACTGTAATATAGCACCAGGTTTCAAAGAATGCTTGTCAGTTCCTGGTCAAGTAGAACTGAATGAACTTTGTCCTTTCTCAAGTACAGGGCTGTGTCAGAGAACAATAGCTGCCTAATGAATTATACTTCTAAACTTTCTTTTATTATTAAGTTATCTGTTTAGTACTTTGGATGAGGACAGATTATTGTTCTGTAAAAATCTAAAAAGTTTTTGAAAACAAAACTGCATTCATTTACATAATCATCCCTCTAGGTCTCTAGCAATTACTTTTATCTTAGATACAAATTATGTTTCTGTAATGCAAATATTCATTTTCTTGATTCAAACCCCACTGATTGCAAAAGCCAAATTGTTTGTGGTGGCTTAAAAGATGAAGCCAACAACTCACTTGCTTGTCTTTCACTATGCTTGTCTTTCTAAATAACAGTTTTCTATTTTCTAAATATGTAACATTTGTGCTTTTTTATTTTGGAACATCATAACAATATACAGAGAGACTATTGTTTGCAAAGCAGGTTTGAATTCCATACATAATATATTTGTATATGTATCTTTTATACTTTTGAATTTTATTAGACATAGGACTTATCTGTTTCATTATAGGTTCACAGTTGAGTGATCCTTTGGACCAAATACCAGAGAGATATGGACTTTCTCTTCCAAATGATTCAATTTGAAATAATAACTTGGCAGTGAAATAATTGATGGAAACATAGATATTATCTTTGATAAGTTTTGTGCTAAAATAAATGATAGGTATGAACATTTACAAAGCAGAAATAATACTATCCTCAGTAGGTAAGTTGTGATAATCACTGGTGCAAAAAAATGTGTATTTGGGGGGAGTATATTTTATGACAAAAACAAAAAAAATGGATGAACAGCTTTTCTGCTTCAATAATTTTACAAATTTCTATACAGATGCTATTTAAACACCTGAGTTATACTAAAAAAAAATCTGTAAATACCAAAGGAAAAAAAAATCTTGATTCATAATGAGAAAGGAAACAGAAATAGGAAAACTTGTGAGGATGTGGAAGAATGGAGCTCCCTCATACTGGAGTGTGATTGAGATCTCTTACTGATTGAGGATCAAGAATTCCAGCATAGCTAAAACTTTTTTTTTTTCCATGAAGCACTCCAACATACATACTTATTTAATATAGAAATAACTTCAAGGGCTGGAGAGATGAATCAGCACTTAAAAGCACCAGCTGCTCTTGCAGAGGACCCAGGTTTGGTTTCAGCACCCACATGGTGGCTAACAACTATCCACAACTCCGGTTCTCAGACCTTTTGGGCACTGCAGTACACAGTTGCATTTACTTACATGTAGAAAATGCACTCATATATAGAAACTAAAAAGATTAAATAAAATATTTTAAAAATAAATCTCATTGTAATGAATTTTAATAGTCAGAATATATAAAGAATTAAAACCACAGTCAAGAAAACAAATGGCTGTGGATTATGGATATGCGCATAGAGTTCTCAAAAGAAAAATAAATGACTAAGAAATACTTCAGTAAGTGTGGTCAACATCCATAGTAATTAAGGAGAAATGGGTAGGTCCATGTCTCCAGCACAGTTATTGTGCTTCAGACAGAATGGAAAGAGGTCAAACAGGTTCTCAGGTGGCCCAGAGTGTGACAGCAAAGAACTCCTGGGAGACTGTGTCAGTGGACAGTTTGTTTATTGACATCAAGGCAGGAGTTTATATAGGGAGGCATTTCTAGCAGTTACAGAAGGCAGGAATGTTAAAGGTGAGGATCTTTTATGGGCTGGTGTGGAATAAAGGAATGAGGAAGCGAAACCCAAAAACCTGGCTTTGGTCTAGGCTTTGTGGGGACTGGGGGGGGGGTGAAGGGGGGAGAAGAAGATTAAGCAACTGCTGAGGAACAAGGATGCCATACATGTAGTGGCTTTCTGTGACCTAATTTATAGTTTCAAGCAGAGCAAGCCAGGAAACCTGTCGTCCCTTCAGGGTCTCCGGGGTAACACTGCCCCATGGCCTGATCAGTGTCTTTAAGCAATAGGTCAGGCCCCATAAGGAGATGCAAATTACAACCACTTTAAGATTACACTTTATCCCAGACTGGGGTCAAGGACAAAGAGAACAAATGATACCAAATGCTGGATAGAATGTGGGGAAGGGCAACCCTCCTTCACTACTGGGAGTATTGCAAATTAATGCAAGTGCTGTGAAAAGCTAAACGTGAACCTACCCATATTATCCATTAATACCATTCCTTGGTAGAGACCCAAAGGACTCATTGTACTAAAGAAATACCTGCATTTCCCTGTTTGTGGCTGCTCTTTGCTCAGTAGCTAAGAAATGGAAGCAATCTAAGTGTGCCTCAATTGACAGGTGGTAATTAAAATGTGGTACATTTACACAACGGAGTTCTACTTATTGGTAAGAAAGATGAAATGTGGAGATAAATGGATGAAACTAGAAAGTTATACTAAGTGAAGTAACACAAAGAACAACAAATGACTTTTGTTTTCCCTTGTATGTATATCATAACACCAAATCCTTTCATTTGAGTGTGTATCCTGATGTAACTGCAGGAACCAGGAAAATGGAAAAGAATCTGGGAGGTAAAGAGATAGAAAGACCTGGAGAATGAAGAACAGTAGGAGACAGGCATTACCAAGGGGAGAAAATGAGTAAAATGGGGCATTTGAATCTTAAGGGGAGAAGGAGTATTCTACAAGGAACTGTGATGATCAGAGCAGTTCAAGAGATGGGGGAAACCACAGCAGAAAGGTGTAATCAATGAGTAAATGGAGAAAATGGCGGTGCTTTAACTGGGGAGAAAGGAGGCAGGGAGGGAGAGAGACAAAGAGAGAAAAACAGAGAGAGAGAAAAAGAGAGGAGAAAAGACACAAATAAGGCACAAGTAGTATGAAAAACCAGAAGGAAACATATTAGTTCAAAAAGTTATTGAAAAATTACACATACAATCTCTCTATATGAGTCCATGTGTATTGGTGAAGGCTATGTAACGAGAAGCAGTGCCAAACAGAAGAAACCTCCCTTTGAGTTGAGTTGTTGCTCAGGGTTGTAGAAGAAACTCTCAAAATTACACAGGCTATTGTGATAGCCCTTGATTGCCTTCCAGAACCTACACGTAAGTCTACTGCTGAAGCCAGCACTTACTTAAGACAGGATTTAGAGAAATGGAGCTGGGACTGAACTGGAATATTCCTCTCTGAAGTCTAGCTCTCATCTTTTGGAAAACAATGTGCAAGCTGCTAAGAGAGAAAATCAACTGATGGTCCTATTCCAGATTTAAAGTCTAATAATCACATCAATGACCAGCACAGCAAATTATATTAGGGCAGTAGTGGTATTTTTACCTTGGGGATAATCAACAGCAACCTAATTGAATTTAAAGCTCAATCAATGAAAGGGAATCATGCTTTGTACTGTAAACATAAACAAATACACAGCGTGGGAGAGTGATGTGGAAGGGCTCTGCCAAGCCCACTCTCGTGGTGCCACATGGTAGGTGGTCCTGTAGTATATAAGAAAGCCAGCGGGATGAGGAGGTCAGGGGACCCAGCCAGTAAAGTGGCTCTGCTCCATGGTCTGTTCTCTAGGTTCTTGGCCTGAGTTCCTGCTTTGACTTCCCTTGATAATGAATTTTGCTTCCCTTGATGATGGACTGTGCTATAAGGAAAAAAATAAACACAAAAACAAACAAACAAACAAAAAAAGAGCAATTTCCTCCTCAAGCTTTGCTTTGGTCAGTGTTTTTATCAGAATTAGAAAGAAACTAAGACATTACTATTCTAAGGACTACAAAATGTAGGTTTCGTTTAAGATGCCTACACCCTCACCTTTGGTATGTTTCACTTTCTCCTTAAGAATTTACAAACAAAACAAAACAAAACAAAAACTTCTTTATAAGTGTTAAATTTTCTCTTAAAAACTGTCAACTTTGCTCTATACCAGTTCACTCTGAAATTCTTTTCTGTGATGAATTCAAGAATCACAGTCTAGATTCCTGAAAGATTAGGGAACTCTTCAGGCCCTAGTTAGTTACAGCGTGAGGCTGTGCCTCCATTTCTGTTGATATTAACAACCGAATGGTTTATATACTTTATTAAGTAACTTGAAATAATTATGTCCCTTGTGAGACCATAAATATGCAATCTGTCTGACAGATTTTTAAAATATGGTCCAAAACACTCTGATTAGGCTAAATGTAATATATATATATATATATATATATATATATATATATATGTGTGTGTGTGTGTGTGTGTGTAATCAATACATGCACATATATAAAATCAATACACACACATACACATATACATATTATGACCATTCTTTATACTAGCCACATGTGGTTCCCAAATTTTGAAAGTCTTATTTCTCATAAACTCAAGTCAAACAAAATATTAAGCAGGAATTAATTTGGATTAGTTTAATTCAACTCTAGGATTGGAATAATTGAATTAAGACTGTTCATTTTAAGAAGCATTGCCTCTTTGAAAAAGGGGAATTTATAGAATCATGTGTGGAAGGTTCCTAATTTGAAGTTCTTTGCCTCTTAAAATACTTTGAAGGATTTATAGGACTGAATATTGCTCTATCTATCTGTTATCTTTGTCAGTCATTTTTATCTCAAAACTCCTGTTTCTCTTTTAATGCAATTTTCTTTTTTTTTATGGGATCGCCCTGTAGCCCCAGCTGGTCAGTATTTTACTATGTAGTTAGAACAGGCTGACATCAATCTCACAGATTTTTGCCTGCCTCTGCCTCTAAATGCTGGGATTAAAGACTTGCACCACCATGTCTGGCTCAATAAAATAACTGGCAAATGAAAACTTGTTATATATAAAGGAAGAAAGAAATCTTAAAAATGCTTTACTTAATTCAGAATGCCATGTTCAAAAAAAACGGATTGCTACTAGTAGATTAGGCAACGGGTAAAATATAGATGTGATATAGTTATTATAAACTTGGAAGCATCCCTAATCACCTTGGAGACAAAACTTTGGACATGCCTGTGAGGGATTGTCTACAACAGGTTAGAAATTCTTCAAGACTCATCCTAACCAGAGTGAATGGAAAGGAGAAAATGGAGCTGAATCCCTGCATTCGAAGTCCCTGGTTTCCTGACTGTAGACTCCATGTGGACACATGCCCCTCCCCTTGTTGCTCTGCCTCCTCTGCCATGATGGGAATGGATGGCTTCCCATAGAATTGCAAGCCCACCCAGATCATTCCCTAAGTTGCTTTTGTCAGATGTTTTGTCACAGCAAGAAAAAAGTAAGTAATAGTGTATCTTAACAGGATTTTGTTTACATTATATATCAAGATCTATCAAAAGTAAGGTGTTTCTTCTTGGTAAGGAATAACACTCTTTTTTATAAATAAATAAATATTGCTCTGTTATACTGTTAATATTTTATGCCTTACTTTTTATGACTTTTCAAAATACATTTCATGAGAATTTAATATTAATTAAGCATATGCCATATGTGCTCCTATGATTTTATGAGAATTATATTTATTGGCGGGACAATAAACACAGAAGAATCTATGTATTCATACTTATGCTCACTAATTCTTTAATCATTCATTTTATTGTTTGCTTGCGTTCTTATACTTATGTGATAACTAGATGCTGGGACTCAGTATTTAATGTAATGTGCTGTATCTGTGATGATAAAGAATTTTGAGGGTGCTAAATATAAATTGTAAGCAAATACAGAACGAACTGGGACCTCACTCCTAATAAAACTAGTAATTAGAGCCACATGAATACATAATAGGCATTAAGTATATTATATGTTGAGCTTCATTATTAAATTTCATTTTTCTCTTGTTTGTTCTTTCCATACTGGTTAATCAAACCACCATCTCATACATGCTCTGCAAGAGATACAGCCTGACACTTTATTTCTTTGTATTTTTGAGACAGACTCAATCAAGTTGCCAGATTGTTTGAATTCGTTCTGTAGCACAGGAAAGCTTTAACACCAAGTCCTGTTGCCAGAGTCTCTGTGATGTGTGTGTGTGTGTGTGTGTGTGTGTGTCCATGCACTCACAGCTCCATGTTCACATGTTTGTGAAGAACAATATTGATGCCATTTGTCTTTGTCCACTGTTCTCCAACTCAGCGAGACAGGCTCTCGCTGAACCTGGAGATCCCTCATCTGGCTAGACTAGCCGTACTGGACCTTATATTGCAAATAGTCATCTGCTGTTTGAGTTCACTGAGAAACTGATTCTAGAAGCAGGACTCTGTAACCCTCCTCTGTTTCATGCTCACATGTGTTTGTCTCAGAGTAACCTACAAAGTCTGGGGCTGTTTCTCCCTTATTCTGTGATAGAGAAGGAAGGGACCACAGAACAGCAGAAAAGTGAAAACACTCTGCCCTTGAAAAGAATTGAAATGTAAACTCTTTCCAACAGATGTTACTGTTGTCATTCTAATATATAAACATGACTACAATGGGAAAGAAAACTGGAAGTTTAGCCATGGGAAGATGAGCCACTGATAAACAAAGCTAAACCTGCAAGTCAGGGTGATGGCCTTAGCTTCCCTGATCTATTCAGGAGGTTATGAGCACCTAATTTAATGTTATTCATTCTTTTACTTGGAAGTCTCTTCTAAGGGTTCAATCTGATCTACATGTGATTCTAAATGAGGTTCTCCAGCTGGCTGCCTCAAAGATTCCTTAGTCTATTTTCTGGAGGATGTTCCTAGGAACATAATTTGATGATGTTCTCTTTCTGCTTTTATTTGTTCTTTTACTTGAAGCCTCATTCAAAGGGATATTCTGCTCTGCCCGGGACTCTCTCTAATGACAGTTACAACTGTCTGCCTTAAAGGGATTTTGCCTGTAGATTTCTTTTAGATGTTCTAAGTTCTTGATGTTATACTCTCTCCGTCTCTGTCTCTGTCTATCTCTTTGTCTCTCTCTTTCTCAAAAAACATTGATTCAAAACTGAAAATACAGCTATTATAGATCATTCTCAGACAATACAAAAGACTAGTTGCTCTTAAGGCCTAATGTTCCTTTTGTCTCTGGATTCCCAGCATTTGGATTCTAGTATTTGTGAGACACCTGGATTTTTCATATGTATTCTGGAGATCAAACTTAAATGCTGATGTTTGTACAATGAGGCCTTACTGACTAACCCAGCTCATCAGCCTCTAAAGTAAATGTCTTGGTTATATTTTGTAGTAAAGAAGAAGAAGGCGCTTTGCATGGATCAATTAATTTTATCAAATATATCACATCATCAAAACTTAATTAACCCTGTTTATTTTCCATATGTTTCTATGTTTTCCTCCAATTACTATTATATTATTTAAATGCTAAATACAGGCTGAGGATGGCAGTTCATTCCTTTAATCTCAGCCCTTATCAGCAGAGACAAATAAATTTTTGATATTTCCATGTCAACCTGGTCTAAATTGTATATTCCAGGTCACCCAGTGATATGAAGTTAGAATTGGTCTTAAACATGCTAAACCATTAAAATATATGCAGTGCATATCTCTTTGCAGCAATCAGACTAAGTATGATAACCAGAAACAGAGCTCTAACAAATAATACTTTATTGCATTACTTCTTCATTCCCAATCTGGAATAGTAAATCCTCCTTTATCAAATGCAATCATTAGCTCATTGTAAAATGAAGTCTTTCTATTAGTTACAGACTATAAAATAATAATTACGTAAGTACAGATCCTGATGTACTCCAGTACAACATCAATCAATTACTACTTACGTCTGCACTCTAGAATTATTTTCTAAGATATTCGTGAAAATTCTCTGTATGTTTCCTGATCCAATGTCAGTTTACTCCCACTTATTTAATATAAACAAAACAATTTTAGAACAAATCATGTGAAACATAAATCTTTCCTCTATTTGTGATTGAAGTGTCAAGTACTCAGAGGGCTCTCATCCCAGCTGTCAAAACCTGAAGTCACTCCTGCTGTTGTTACTCTGCTGACATAACTGAAGGTGTTCTATGGAACTGTGAGCCAAAATACTGTCTTCATCTCTTGTTTTCCTCAGATGTTCTGTCCCAGAAACAGGAAAAGTTGCTAATACAGAAAATTGGTCTTAAGAAATAGGATCATTGCTATGGCCATAGAGTAATGTTGGATTCTGAGAATAGTTTGTAGTAAGAATTTGGAACAGTTCAGAAATATTTAGCTTAAATAAGTTTGGTATGTAGAAGTTAGACAATTAGAATCTCTAGAAGCAGTTTTAGAATAGTGGGAGCATTTTATTTTTTTCAATAAAATAATGATCAAAGAAGTGACACCATTTAATATTAATGTTTATGATTTTACTCTTTTGGGATAAAAAATGTTCAAAGAAACATGAAATGGAACACAATTAAACAGAAGTATAGTCCTATTTTATTGAGCCTTGGCAAACCGTTATGTTTAGTTTCAAAACTAGATATGGTTTAGAAAGAGTTGCATTATCCACAATTTTTAAAAAAAATTTATAGTAAAACAGACTTTCTGATATTTACTGTGTGATCCAGTTACACCACTCCTTGGCATATACCCAAAGGACTCATCCTACTATACAGATACTTGTGCATCCATGTTATTTCTGCTGTCTTCACAATAGCTAAGAAATGGAAACAGCATAAATGTCCCTCAACTGATAAATTGATAATGAAAGTGTGGTTCATTTACACAATGAAGTTCTATGCAGATGAAATAATAAAATTTTCAGGTGAATGAATGGAACTAGAATGTATTATTCTAAGTGAAGTAACACAAAGACAGAAAAACAAGTGACTTATATTCTTCCTCATTTGCCGATTGCACCACCAATCACCTATATGTGAGCATAAATTCTGATGTAACAACAGGATTCCGGAAAAGGGAAAATTTACATGGCCATACAGGAAAAGAAAGAACCTGAAAAAGGAGGCTAGTAGGGTACAGAGGTTATGGGGAGGATGGAGGAAGTGGGAATGTTTGGCCAGGAGAAGGGGAAGGAGGGACTTGTAGGGGTTCATGCTGTCGGGGGAAGAAGTTAGAAGAAAGAGAACGGAGGGAGACCTGTGATAATGAGGGTAGGACGGGTTTAATGCCGGGTGCTGGAACTGGGAATGGAGGAAGATGTCTGACGAGAGGAAAGAGAACAGAGATGAATGAATCTTCGATGGCTAGGGAACCCAGAGGGAAACGTGACGCCACTGAAAGCCCCTGAGAAATGCACAGTGTGTACACATTAGTGCATATGTATACTCGGGAGCAGTTTGGCAGGGAACAGAGTGACAGACAGATTGATGAGATTGGAGCTTTGACTGATTGGTGAAAGTGTCCAAGAGACTCCTGAAAAAATACAGGATATTGCCAAAGTTCTTGGTTATCCCCCAGAACTAGAAGATAAGATCCTACTGCTGAAGACAGGACATAATTGGGATACAAGACTTGGAGCAATGGAGCAGGAACTGACCTGGAAACCTTCTATAAGAAGTTAAGCTCCCATAAGGCTAGATGACAGCATGCAAATTGCTAAGGGGGGAAATCAATCAATGGTCGAGCCCAACCCTAAATTCTAATAACCATAACAGCCACATCACATTGCTTGTATTGGTGCAGAAGTAGCACTCTCAACCATGGGATAATCAACAGTTATATAATTGGACTTAAAACCCTCCCGATGGGAGCACATTCATGGATGGCACTGAGACTCAGTCAAATACATGGGATTAGAGGGGGCCAAAGGTCCTAAAGCGAGCACTGTCTCTGTCATATCTCTAGACAGATGAAATTTCTTACCATGTGCTAAATATGGATGCTCATATTTACAGAAAAACATACAGTACACCACTCATCAAATAACTTTCTTTTTCAACAGATGGCGATTGCAGCAGCACTCCACAATTGATAGAAACATATGTCTGAGAGATACCAAGGCCTGGGTGACATATCTGCAGTTGAACCTCCTAAGGCTCATGGAACACAGCAGAATGAGGAGTATAGAGAAAAGTAAGCACCCCTTAACTCTTACCAGTGAAGCTTCTTTAAACAACATGGTGCAATGCACACAGGAAGCCACAACTAGCCAAGTTCTACAGAATAAAGACTGCTGTACCTCTAGGTAGGACTCCTATATCAAACCTCACTCACATATGGCTCAGGGATTACTGGGAAAGAGGAAGGGGAAAGATTGCAGAAGACAAGGCTGGTTCATGATCTCAGGGATTTCACGATTTTAGGATTTCAGGCTACTGGAAGCTTACATATGTCAAATTGTGTTAATGATGGCATTAAACACAAGGCCCAAAACAACTGAAATTAGACAAGGGCCCAGAGTGGAGGCACAGAAATTGGTGGTAGGCCAAACATTGACTGAAAACTATTGGAGACTGAGCATCACTAGGAGAGCCAGAGTATGCCTTTCTTATGATCTCTAAAGCAGTGAATGAATTTGCACTGAAGGACATCTGGGCACTAATGCTTGACTGGAAATGACTTACCATGTATAATGGAATACATGAAATCTGTTGGGGGTGAGGGAGGATGTTTGGGGAGGGATCTAAATTTGATTGAGAATTGTTTTTGAAATGTATAAAAATCAGTAAAAAATGAGTGTGGTTTTTAGTGGGTGTGAGAGCAAAGAGTAACATAACAAAATTTGTTTGTTTGTTTGTTTTAGTGAAAGATATTCAATAAAATATACAGAACAAAAGAAAAGATAGACTAAGGAATATTGATAATAAAGAGTACATTAAATTCCATGAATTTTGACAAATAAAAAACTACAAATCTGAACATGACACTGTGAAAGAAAAAGAACTCAGAAAATAGAAATTGATAAGAAAACAGGAAAAGAGTTATCTGAATCTGTCTTGTTAGGGAAAAAAATGTCATGAAACTTGAAATGCAAATGCTATCAGCAAGACTGAAAGAAGTGCATTAATATTTTTGTAGTCTTTTTTTAGTAGAGTTTTAACATATATAGTTTGTTTACTAAATATAATATACTCACCAATTTGGATGTGCATCAATTTAATTAAGGCAATTGTTTTGAAATCTCTCGCATACGGAACGTCAAATTACAAATTTCTTCAATGTTGAATTTACAAGTACTCCTGGAATTTAACAGAGGGAATGTTTCATTGAACAGTTACCTATTTGCATTGTACTTACTAACAAGCTTACAAAACAATTTGTGTCTCCATTAGAACAAAATAATGTTATTCCATCTCTGAACAGCAATTAGCCAGAACAAGTTGGCTAAAATAATCCCTAATAAAGACAGGAGAAACATTCAGCTTCTAGATTTTTTTTTCACATGTTCCCTACTAAAATAATGATATGAATTAATCAACATGGTAAAAGGATTTATACTCCATGTCAAACAATTCTAGAATAGAAAATTCATATCCTCCCTAATAACTGATAAAGGAGAATGCAGCTACAAATATAAATTATTTAAAATATAATAATTACTATACTTTTTAAAAACATCTCCCCCTTGCTAACTCCCCAATTTAAAGTTTTGACTAATGTTAGAATATAACAAGGTATTGAATAATGTTAGGAAAACTGATCAGTGGAACAGAGCGTACTGGCAAGGGCAGAGACTGTTTCACCAGGAACAACACTGATCTTCAAGGGAGCAGCAAATATAACTTGAAAGGAAAATGACTGTCTTTTCATAAAATGCTGGTGAAGACCTGTATATCTATCAGCTAGAGTAATACACTTAGAATATTCCCTTAGCCTATATGACGTCCTGAGATTGACTATATCAGAAGAATGAAGAATTGTAAATATACAGATTTACACACAAAATTTACTCATTTTATATACAAGTACACACAAAATTCAAAATACTTCTTAATATAAAATGTATGTAAAATATTAAAACTCTTAGATGATAGAAAATAGATGACTTCTACCTTAACAACTACTTTTCACTTGTATCACATGCATGAGACATAAAGTCATTTAAAAAGAGGTCTTCACTAAAACTAAAACCCTTTTAAAAATAATGAAATGAAAACCAAAAGACAAGATAGGCTGATATTTTCATGAATTTTCAGAAAATATCAAATAATATACTGTCAATCAAAATTTTATTAAAACACCCAAACTAAAATCCAGAAAACACCAAAGTATGAACTGATTTATGAGTAATTGAGATGGAAATTCTGCTAAGTGGTCAGGGCTTTCCTAAGATGCACAAAGTCCAGCATCACAATCAAACTAACAAATGAAAGAAAAGTGAACAGAAGACCTGAAAATAACTTCAGCAAAGATGTGCAAATAGCATTTACACCTTTAGAAAGAAGCTTAACATCCTAAGTCAAAACAATGGGGTACACAGAGCAATAGCATCTGCATTTCTGATTCCTGAGCTAGAGAATTTCTGTGAGTTCAATCCCAGACTATTTTACATAGAAATTCAAGGTCAGCCAGTGCCCGTTTCAAAAACCTAAATTCAACCAACCAACCATAAGGTTAACCTCTCTTTTAACCTTATGATGATAGGAAGTTTGCTCTTCGATAGTTATATAAAGAAGAGGAAACTCTTCATGAATATGACGGACACTACATGGATGTTTACGAATGATACATTCATAATTATCAAAATCTGGAAAGAACAAACATATATTTCATTGGATGAATTGATCAAGTATAGAAAATACCAGTGAGTATTATTCAGAACTAAAAATGAAATGAAGTACTGAGACACATAAAGATATGGCACCTAAAGTCGTTGTAACAACAGGTGGTAATTGGGAGGAGCAGAGACAGTCTCTTTAAAGCATGGGGCTTTTAGTTGGTTAACCAGGTTAAAATGAATGGATCCATCCTGAAGGATATTAGGATACAAACATAATATTCTATAGGCCATTGAGAGAGAGAGAGGGAAAGAGAGAGAGAGAGAGGAGTATATTAAATTGGGGGGATAAAGAGAGTTGGCATAAGGAAGGGGATCTTCATACCATCAAATTATGATGTATGAAAATTGCAAAAATATCAATTAAAACCATGTAAAAAGGTGGAAAAAATAAGGTACAGTAAAAAATAAAAAGAAAAATATTGGACTATTTCAGATGAGCATCAAATCCTGGACATGGTGGTGTATTCCTTTAATCACAGCCCTTGGGAGGCAGAGGTCCAGAGATCTCTGTGAGATGTAGGCCATTCTGACCTACACAGTGAATTCCAAGCAGGTTGGGATTAGGGAAACATACAATAACAAATAAACAACCCTCCCCCACCCAAATAAAACAAAAATGCAAATCAGTATGTGAGAGAGATTACTTTGCAAACTCCATATTCAATACAATTCAATGACATTCTGGAAATGGCAAAACTATGATGAAATCACAACAAAAATCAGTGGCATCCAGGAGTGTGGAGGGAAGAAATGTTGAGAAGACCAAGGAAAGAGGATTTGGGGGGAGTGAAAGAATATCTATGAAGAATCAGCAGACGCACTTTGTTTTTAATTTGTCAAAGCTTGCTATCGAAAGAATAATTTATTTTATTTTATCTATGATTTTATTTTATGTGTGTTATTGTATTGCTTCCAGACAGGAAGGTGTACCTGTGCGGTGCAATGCTCCTGGAGGTCAGAAGAGGGCATCAGATCTCCCGGATCTGGAGTTCGGACCATTGTTAGCCATCATGTGGGTGGTGGGAACCGAACCCATGTCTTCTTCAGGAACAGTCAAAGCTCTTAAACATTGAGTCAACTTTCTGGCCCCAAGACTAGTTTTTGAACTATGGACTCTGGGAAATAATGAAGTGTCAGTGGACAACCTTAGATTACAGCAAATTACAGGAGATTCTGGTTAAATATGGTCATAGCTGTGGTTAATGCACACGTGAGGTGTGGGAAACATTGGGAGACCTGCTTACTCTGTGAATAGGAAATTTTCCTAAAAGTTAAATTCTATTTTCTTTATATAAATGAGCACAGCTCTAGCTTAAATCACTGACCCTGAGTTGTTGAAATGTTAGTAGTCATGTAAATTATTTTTATTAACATTGGGATATCTATGATATTGGATCATTTCAGCATTATTTTACTGTTTGTTATTCAGGAATAAACTAATGTGCAATTTCTAGACACTTCTTGAATTTGACTTTCATTTTATTACATATATCTAGGACAGAGGGCAAGATTTTATTATTTTCTAGACAGATGGAAAAAATGTTTTGTAGTGTCCTTTAACAGATGACAATATATTTTCAGGTAAAACATTCCAGGCGACCATCAGTTTACACATGAAGGAAGATAATAAAAATGTCATGAATTATATTAGCTCAAAAGCCAAATCTTTTATCCCTAGTGAATATTAATGTTTCACCTTGAAGCATACAAAATTAATTTCTGTTTCAGCTAACTTTTTTTCTTGTCTGTGTTTAATTTCTTCTATCATTTATGGAATGGAGAAAATTCTTTTTATTTAAGTCCTAAAATTATTTAACATCAATTGAAAACCTTTGTCCTTTTTAAAGCTCAAGAAGAATGATGCATTTAAGACAAGTGAGGCCATTTCAATGTATTTGCTTCTAATAAATGATTAATGCTGTGTAGAATTATACATTTGATATTTTTCAAATTTTGTCTTTGAAAAAATGTTTTATTTCACACAATTATATATTATTTTGTGATTGTTACTTAAGAGTATTATTTTAGTCATCTATTTATTTATTTGGAGATGCAGATTTACTATTTCCCCTAGGCTGCTTTGAACTCCTAAACTCAAGTGATCCTCCTCCTTCAGTTTCTGGAGTAAATGCAGCTACCTATATCTGACATGTACATGGTCAATGGATATAATTTTTCTTTATAATTAATTGTTTTGCTTTTTCCAATAAATTTTCTGCAGACATGACTTTACATATTTCTACTGAAGTAATGTTTAAAGATGTTAGAAAAAATATGTGTACAAAGTAAGTTGATGTTTG
Organism: Eospalax fontanierii; assembly: GCA_035773235.1. Classification (NCBI taxonomy): domain Eukaryota; kingdom Metazoa; phylum Chordata; class Mammalia; order Rodentia; family Spalacidae; genus Eospalax; species Eospalax fontanierii. The sequence continues at coordinate 90,706,507 of CM069524.1, forward strand.
CATTAAATGATTCTCTTATTGTACCACAGTTAAGAGAAAAACTGCTTTGGAGCTGTCTCAGTCTGTTTTTTGCTTCTTGGCTTTGTAACATACCATGATTCAGTTAGCCACACAATTCCATAGGTTTGAGTATTAACTTTTTAAACCATGCTGAATACTGGCCTAAGTAAGTCTTATTGTGTAGGACATTGGTTTACAATCTGTACCTTGCCCTGGGAGACTGCTTTACTAGCAGCTTTGGACTCCACTGTGAGGTTAGAAGATAACTCTACATTTCATGGACATAGTAATAATATCATCACCCAAACAACTCAGACTGATGACTTATTCTTAAACATAGAAAGGGCCCTATACTATAAATTTATCAACATAAATTAGGACTGAGGAGCACATGTATTTTTCAAAATCTCAACACACAAACCAGGTCCAAGATCTTAGAAAGCAGACAAGATGGAGGAAAGTATGTATATAACTCCCTCACCTCAATTACATAAATAAGAGTATGCCGAGCACTAACAACGTAGGAACTCTACCAACCTGCAATCTTCACCCAAGGTATGTGTCATTGGACCAACAGAGAACTCGCAAGTGACCCAAGGGCTTTAGCTGTGCTTGGTCCAAGGTGTGAGTATGACCTGTTTGAATTGCTCTCTACCAGACTACCCTTTTGTCTTCTGTGATATACTTCAGCAGAGGTGATGGGTGGGGTCCTCTGTTCGTTCACTGGACATATGCCATCCACATCTACAGTCTCTATAGCACCTTTGTTCTGGAGCCCATACAACAGACCTCCATCAGGGTGGATGATTTAACTCTCTTACCCCTCCTGAGACTTTCTATCTCTATCAACTGCTCTGCCTATCAGATCACTTTGAAGCTCCTTGAACTATTTTATAGTATATGTAGACAGGGAATTATTTTTACCATGTGAAATATATCATGTAATTTAAAAGTGAATATCAGTAATTAAGATTGGGATAAATCTATGCATAATGGTGCATGCCTTTAATCACTGCACTGGGGAGGCAGAAGCATGGAGATCTCTGTGAGATTGAACCCAGCCTGGTCTACATAATGAGTTCCAAGCTCACTTGAGCTACAGGAAGACACTGTCTCAAAACCACCTAAAAAGAAAAATGAAAGAAAAAAGGATTGAAAAGCCTTGTTTTCACTGTCCAGAGTCATCAAAGATTATAAGTCTAAAAGGCAAAGTGTTACAATGGAGACATATAAATTTATTGTTACTTAGTAAAAACAAACATGTTCTTCTATGTGTTTGATGTAGAAGGATCATGGTAATTTTGTCTTAGTTTTTATCACTGAAATAAATTAACATAATTTTCATGAGTTTAAACCATGAGGATAAACTATCTTAGACCAGTTGACAGATCATTTCTTTCTTACTTTATTTGACATTTTATTTCTGGTGTGTATGTGTGTGTTCCCTTGTCTATATACACACGGATGTGTGCACATGTGGCGAGGGGTTGATGTTGGATACCTTCCTATATTATTCTCCACTTTATTTATTTATTTATTTATTTAGAGACAGCCTGCCTCACTGAAAGTGTTCCAGGAATGCACTCAGCTCTTCATGCTGCTACTACAAGTCCTTTACTCACGTGAGCCATCTCCCAAACCCGGTCATTATCCTAGAATACAACAGAAATCTGTAGAATAATTAAAACTCTGATATGCATCATGAATTGGAATAGAAATATTTATAGGGCTGTTCTTCTTTTCAGATTTCTCGGGGATCAGCTTTCTTGAACACCGTGCATGTGAGAAGACATCAGTTCCCAGTAGCTACAAAACTGAGGTATCCAGGGTAACTGTTTATCCCTTTGGCTCCTGTTCTTGCCCTGGTTCAATTTCAAATGTTGGTTTCATTTTGTTTTTCTCAGAAAGATTCTTAATATCTAGCCAGGGGCGACTCACCCCGTTTAGATCAGGTTGGTTCATGATCATTCTGCTTTATTGTCTTGGACACCAAGACTAGCAGCATGTGCTTGTCTCATCCATGTTTTCATTGTTTGCAGCTGTAAAGCACAGGCCCATTCCCATACTCCTAATGACATCTCCATCCATTGGTTGATGACAACCACCTTCTTAGCATCAGCACATGAGTGTCTAATAGAATTTAGCATCTCTCTATCCTTTCTCTCCTTCCATTTCTCTGTGATGTGGTTGTAAAGACTTATAGATTCTTAAATACCCTAATGTTTAGATTATAGACATTCCTATAAGCAAGAAAGTCTCAGCATTTTGTGCCCATATCATAACTGTCACCTGGAGTTTTACATTTATTTTTATTTTATTTTTTGCCATGTGATGTATTAGATGCACGGGTTCCGGGGAGTAGAATGTAAACATATAACATATCCTGATATGATTTATCTGCCTAACACATTCTTTTTTTCCAGTGGCTCTCCACACTTTTAAAATTGAATTTCTACTGAATATATATATATATATATATATATATATATATATATATATATAACATATACGTGTGTGTCTGTGTTCCAATTATTTCTCTAAGATCATTAATCTCATTATCACTTTTTTCTAAATAATTAAATTTAGCATCACTCTCGCACAATGTTATGGCCTCTCTTTCAGACAGGCTTAATTGCTCCTCATTGACTCCAGCAAGGAAACCACCATGAAAAGCATGGTCAGGTCGTGTTTGTTTTGTTTATCAAGTGACATGAAAGTAGAAAAGAGACTGCAGAGGATGTAATGGTACAAGAAAAAGAATCAGAAAAGTAAAATATGTTTAAATGCATTATAATGAAACCAAATATACTGTATGCTATACAGATTTTTTCATTCAACTTTATGTCTTGATTCTATTTGAAAATTTTAATTGAAATTTTGAAGTGGATCCCTTCTCATATTGCCACCTCCCCCCACAGCCTCCTGATAATTTAATATATCCTAAATATATATATATATATATATAAATTTATATTCCCAAATGTCCTATTACTTTATTTTTGATGCAAATTTTTATTGAGTTTCTATGCTTTTCATATAATAGTTATTAATTAAATTTAGATCCCTCTCTCCCATCTGTGCCTACATAGCCACACCCCAACAGATTTCATACATATATGCTAAGACCCCAATCTCAGTCAAGGAACTATTGGAAACTGACTACTGTGGGTTATGGAGAGTAGATTTTCTTTAAGACAGAGACTCTAGATTGGCTGAAGCTTTTACAGAGGAACTTGCACCAAATGTCCTATTGTTATTAAAGGACCAAAGGCATGTGTCAGAACATTCAAAGAACATTACTCTTTAAAATATTTTCATGAATATGGCATCGCTACACCTATTGCAACCTGTTTTAATTTGTTTTCTTTTCTAACTCTGCCATCAGAGTCTAAATTTTGTAAAACAACAATATTGTGCTATATATTTCATTGCTTAGGAAAATGTAAGGATTATTATAGGCCCTAAAAGCCTGCTTAGTGTTTGAATGAATGCAATGAATAAATGAATAAAAAGCAGAGTCAATGAATTTTTGTTTATAGGAAACCATGAAAACAAAATACTAGCTACAAAAGATCCTGATATTAATTTAACTTTTTCATGCTTTTTATCACAGTTTGCATTTTCCCCAGCACATGAGTTTTAGAAACAGGAAGCATATGTTATGTAACAGAAAAGTTTACGTTGAACTTTTATGAAATTATGTCATGAGTTTCTTGTCAGTATCCAATAATATACAAAAATTATGTCACAGATGATAATGAAGTAAGTTTAATTCACAAATTGTGCTGAGGATTGAGGAATAAGCATGTAAAATATCTTCCCATTTATAGTACCAAGAAAATTTTAATATTCAGTGTCTAGATAGCATGTTGGACAGATCAGGTAAATTTATATATCCATTTTAAATGCATTACTAATCTTCATTAATGTATTGGCTCATACATTTGAATTTAGAAATACATAAATTGTTCAAATTATTTTATTTTGCTTGGATTTTTTGCATTCAGTTATGTTGCTACAAATAGATATTGGAATGATCTAATTACACCACAGAACACATCTTTTTGTCAGTTCCTTCATCTATGCATTAAGACAATTCTGTACATTAACATACTACTACTGAAATCTTTAATTTCTGTGGATTAATTTTTGTGTCATCTTTTATTCTAATGTCACTCAGATTGTTCAAATTATGAAATAGTTTACTTGATGGAACATACATGAAACAAAGATGTAATTATCCTAGAAAATACTATGTAAAATTGTATCATTTCTCAGTAATAAACAACAAATAATGTTCAATCTCCTATCCTGTTTATTGAGATTACATATGATGATATAAAAATTTTATGTAGCTCTATAACATTTACCTAAAATATATAACTTTCTCCATGTTATACAAATCTGAAAATTTATAAATTTATAGTTAGCAAAATCTTTAAAATATTGACCATTCAACTTTATAAGAGTAGAAATTCTTAAACCCTTGTAACTCAAAACACATTGCATCATTTTATAAGTAAGTATATAAGTCAATGATTAGGAAAACTATCTAGTCATTAATTATGGGAAATCAAATGTGAAGTTGACCAATTATTATTTCAATATTCTATAAAATTATTTTTAAATATATGTGCTTTCAATGTCATAATTATGATTTTCTACAAGAATATTTTCATTTAATTTTACATTTATGAGTGACTCTAAATGAAATGTTATTTTCCAGTGTGAGATTTTATGGAATGTTATATACATATATTTAATAATATTTCATATGATGCTGCTCACAGAATTGTTAAATTTGTTTTATGTCTCTATTTTCCCTTTCTACTTTTGAAATCCTGGAAATCTCAGCCTCAATAAACTAAAATAAAGCCTAACACTACATATCCGAGTTATTTTAATGATCCTATGATATGTTTTATTTTAACTCAGTCCAGTATTAATTGATTTTGGTTTGCGAATTCATTTTATACCAGATTCTCACAGAGACTACACTTTTAACAGGAAAATACACATATGTAAATATTTAAAGTTCTATGATTTTAGTTAATTTTTTGACGACATTAAATCAATGAGTAAACAATAATCAGGTTTATATGAGTCTTCAAATACTCTGAACAAAGCAAAATTCAGCATTAACACTCATCAACAAGGCTTTCCACAAGTTTGCTTCACCCCTATCTACTTTTTTTTTTTTTTTTTTTAACAAATCTGTTTTAGAAAGATGACAAAGCTACTCGGCCCACTCCCTCCAAAGTTAAGGAATTATTTTGTTTCTTTCATTTATCATTAATAACAGCGAGCTCAGCTGGATGTAAACAATACTGACAGAGCACACAAAAAGAATGCAGTGGTAGATCTGAAAGCGTTGAGATTAAGCACAGGCCTGGTGTTCCGTGATTCACACAATTTCCTGTATGGTGTTTTCTAACAAACCGAGTATCTCCAGAAATCGGAGCTTATTCTCAAGTAATATTTTTCTTTAAAAAAAATAATTTTGGTTTTATTTTATTGTGTGCATATGAGTGTTTTGCTTGCAGGTAAGGGTATCCTTGTCATGAAATACACTCAGAGGTCATCAGGCCCCCTGTAACTAAAGTTTCAGATGGTTGTTAGCAACTACGTAGTTGCTGGGAATCGATCCCCAGTCCTTTGCAAGAGCAGTCAGTGCTCTGAACAACTGAGCCATCTCTCCAGCCATTGTTTTCTTTCTTCAATAAGAGAAGGAATATTTGATTTTATCTCTGAACATCCTTGATATTTCTTCATTTAAAATTTTTTTTTGGTTGTGCTTTGCTTGAATTCTAGGAACTTGAGCAAGCTACGCAAGTGTTCCATTAATGAATTGTGAACCCCAGCCTAAATCTCTGATAGTTCATTAAAAAATTAACTGTTCATCTGTGATCTTTGAAGAATTTTAATGAGTTTGTTAATAGCATTTATTATAGGATTAGTGAACGTGTTCTCAAAATATTTTTGCACATAATTATGAACATGACACAGTTGTCACATGTCAGAGATTTCTCTCTTGAATTATCTATGAATTTACTACAGTAAAAAGGATAATAAATGTGAATCAGAGATTAATACTAATGTGTTTACCTTCCAGTCAAAAAAAATGCTGAAATAAAATTGTTAAGTTAGTTAAAATTAGTTCAGTTATTCAACTTCTTGAGGATAGCATTTGGTTTTAACCCTTAAAACTGTTAAATCATTTAGAATTTTAATCTTTTTCTTTCTTTGTTTCTTTTTTCTTTTTTCCTTTCTTCCCTCTCTTCTTTCCTTCCTTCCTTCTTTCCTTCCTTTCCTGACATAGTGTTTTTTTCTATAGTTGCAACTGGCATGGAAATCTCTGTGTAGTCCATACTGGTCTCAGTCTTACAGGGATCCTTCTGCTTCTGCTGGGATTAATGACTAAGGATGATTTAAAAACATATACAATAATGCTTTCCACATAGTTTATATTTTATTCATCTTATTACTTTATTCCATGTCCACAGTTTTAGTTAGGATATTTCTAAATTTTCTTACCGTCTAAAATGTATTCAGAAATGGCTCATGCTTATACTTGGTTTATTACAAAAATCCATCAAAGTTTCCCCAGAACATGATTAATTTGGGAAAGGAGTTGGTTAAATGTTAACTTTCATGCCTCTGTTGCTAGTTTCCTATCAGGATGTATTACTAACAATGAAATATTCAGTCTAAGTTATATATCCTCTATTTCAAATTTTAAACTAACAAGGCATACACATACAGGAAGTGTTTTTATTTGGAAAATTGGAAGTTTAAAATTCCATTGAAATCTGCGAAATAGAAAAGCATTTGAAAGAATTTATTTTTATTTTTATTTTTTTCAATTTTAGTCCTGTAAGACCTCTGGGAAATACATTATTCATTTCATCCTTGCAGTGTGCTTCTGACAATGGAGCTGCTTCCTGTGCTTGTCTTCTGTCCCAGAGGTATCCCTTACCCCTCACCTCTAATCCTCCTATTTTTATCTACATCTCCTTTTCTTTTTTGAGACAAAAGTTTTTCTCTGTAAAATAGGGTAGAATTGAATTCATTGTGTTACCATAGGTAGACCTCAAAGTCACTGTAATGATCTTGCCTCAGTCTCTCGAGTGTTGTGAATGTAGGCATGAATCACCATGACAGGTCATAAACTTCACAGAAATGATTTGTAGGTGATAATAGTGATCAAATCCAGGACATGGTTCGCTCTAAACAAATGCTTTAACCGCTGAACTGTCTATAAATTATTGGATTTAGTTAAATTTTAAATGTAAGGGCATCTATGTAGATCAATCATTATATCAAACATTTGAAAGGAAAAATGAATCAACATTCATGTCCCTTAAAACAATTCAAATGTAAAATTCAGCTATGGGATAAACTTCATGAAACAGTCCATATTAATTTGGAGCACTGAAAATATTAGTTAATATTCAGTGAATTGGTTAAATACTCTGGTTTAAATTTTCTTTGGAATACGATTTGAAAACAAGTTATTTTTTTTCTTTTTATGAAGTATTTTATTTATTATTTGTAAATGCAAGTAGCACATAATGTGTCTGGGTTCCATCCACTCCTCTGTTCCTTCAACTCTCTATTCTCCCCTACTGCCTGCCTATTTTTACATGCTGTCACAAGCACTATGAGCTTATATATCTAACTACCATGTGTCCACATAGCACAGTTTCCTTGAATTCATTCACTACGTCTGTGTTGTACAATCTTTAAGCACCCTCTTTGACAATTATGTCCAAACCTTGGGAAGGGTGAGATATAGATTTCCCATTTAGGGCTGAGCATTCGGAGGTCTCTTATTCTCTACAATTTGACCTGTTGTGGGTCTCTGTATTAATCACCACCTGCTGCAAGAAAAACTTTTCCAATTAGAGTTAAGAGATGCACTGACCAATAAATATAAAAATAAGGCGTTCAAAGTCAATGTAATACTATATGGATTTTGAAAGATAATAATAGCAGGATCTACTCTACGGCAAGTGATCTGCCTCCCACAAGTGTTTGTCCCTGTTACTAATGTCAAGTGTGTGCTCCATCTTGTGATGTGGGCCTAAATCCAGGTATAACTTTGTTGGATACCTCCATAACATTTATTCCACAATCACAACAGTGGGGACTTCTCTCCAGGACAGTCTTTACGCAGTTTGTAGGACTCAGATCTGGATAAGATTGATGATGACTACTTTTCCTTCTGGAAGCAGAAGTGTTCATGCTCTAACACTATGAAGGTTAGACAGAAAAGATGAAACTTTGAGGTCAGTACAAGCTTGGTTTTTCCATGGATGGTCTGTGACTCACATGTGTAGAGTCTTAGCAAAAGGGTCATACTGTCAAGTTGTGAAGGACTACCAATAGCTATATATTATTTGAGTGTTTATGGGACCCATCCTCCTCAGCGACAATGGACTCCATCAAACAGTCCCTATTAATTTGGAACACTGAAAATATTAAGTGCCATCAATATTTAAATTTCAACAGACACATTTAATGAGTTGGGTTAAGTACTCTGTTCTGGTTTAAGTTTTCTTTGGAATAAGGTTTGAAAGCAAGTTATTTTTTTCTTTTTATGAAGTATTTTATTTAACACCTGTACATGCAATGTATCTGGGTTCCCTCCACTCCCTTGTTCCTTCAGCTCTCTTTTCTCCCCACAGCCTCCCCATTTTTGCATGCTGTTAGCAGCACTATAGACTAATATGCACAAATATCATGTGTCCAGAGAGCACAGTTTCCTTGAATTCACTATATCTCTTTTATTGCAACTTCATTGAAACTGTTCTTATTTATATATTTTAATAAACTTGTACAGTAGTAGGTTTTCATATGACATTTTCAATAAGCCTTCAGTGTTAATTATACCTGCTCATTCTTCCTCCTGTTCAGTACTTGTCCATTCCCCTCTCTTTCCACAATCCCTATTTCATTATCCCCTCTCCCTCTTTATACCACATAGATATCATTCTATCATCATTCACACTGAACACCCATAAGTGGTCTGTCAATTAAAATGTACCTTCTTAAAATGTCAAAGCTTGCATCCACATATGAGATTGAACATAGGATATTTATCTTTTTATGCCAGCGTTATCTTAATCATGATGATTGTTTCAATTTCAATATTTACTTGTGGATTTCATTTTTTCTTTTTCTGATTGATATTTTTGAATTTCATATAATATATTTTGTGTATATTTAGAACCACTTTCCTATCTACAGCTCTCTCGTAGACCCCACGCCTGATTTTCTTTACTCTATCAGATATATCAAGGCCTGTAGAGACAACTTTATGGCCCCAAATGTCTTTCAGTGTGGGTCCATCCACTGATACCTCGTTAATCTGTCTAGCATTACACCCTGACAAAAACTGACTCTCCCTCTCCCAGCAGTCACCAGTTTCCAATAGTTTGGCAGTTGCCTACTTCCCCTCTTCTCTGTTGGGAATTTTTCTAATTTGAGCTTACATGGAACTTGTGCTTGATGTCAGCATTGCTGTGAGTTAATTCCTGTAAATTCTCCAGTCTCTGGGAGATTCTGCGATCATCTGCAATCTCTGGCTCTGACCATTTTTCTGCCCTAGTTAGTTTCCACTTCCTGGATATTGTGAAAAAAATCAATGAACATAAACGAACAGTTATATCTGTAGTGGGATATAGAATCCTTTTGTTGTTTGTCTAAAGCTAGTATAGCTGGATCATGTGGGCAATGCACTTCTAGCTTTTTACGGAAATTCCAAAATATTTTCCTTGTGGCTACACCAGGTTGAACTCTTACCAGCAGTGAAGTAGTGTTTCCCTTTCCCCTTAAACATATCAGCATTTGTCATTGTTTTTTGAAACTTACCCAGTCTGAGTGGGGTAAGCTGAAATCTCAGAGTACTTTGAATTTACATTTGCCTGATGGCTAAAGATGTTCAACATTACAATATGCATTTCATCTTCTGAAAACTAAAAATGTGAGATTTAAAATTGCACTTCATCTTTTGAGCTCTTATTTCCTTACACAGACTTTAAGATAATATCTTTATTATTTTTTACTTTCTGTATGAGTATATTTCCTGCAAGTATTTAAATGCACTTGTGTTGTAACATACCCAAGGAAGTCAGAAGAAATCATTAGATTCCCCTAGAACTGGAGTTATGGAGGGTTATTACCTGCCATGTGGGTGTTGGGGATTGAATCCTGGTCCTCTGCAAGAGCAGTCGGTGTTCCTAACCACTGAACAATCTCTTGAGCTCCATTATCCCATTTTTATTGTTTTGTTGTTTTTAATGATGATGTTGTTTTGAGACAGATCTTTTGTAGCCCCAGCAGGCCTGGAACTCACCATTTAAATCAGGCGGGTGTCCTTTTTACAGAGCTCCTTCAACCTCTATCCCTCAAAGTGTTGGGATTAAAGGAATGTCCCACCACGCCCAATATTTTATTGCTGTTTTTTTTTAAAGTTCAAGATATTTTAGTTGTTTGTCTTTTCTAGACGCTAACAATTTGTGACATGTATAGCTGGAAAAGATCATTTTCTCATTATGCTGACAACCACTTCACTTGAATTGTACCATCATTTGCAGTACAGGTGCACTTTAGTTCCATCAGGCTCCATTTTTCAGTTGTTGCTCTTTTGACAATATTTTATTTTATGTATATGAGTATATTTCCTGCATGGATATAAGTCTCTTAATGTCATGCAATGCTCATGGGGGTCCAAAGAGGATGTTTGATCTCCTCAAAAAAGGAGTTACAGAAGGTTGTTAGCTACCATATGGGGGTTGGAATTTGAACCTGGGTCCTTTGCAAGAGCAACCAGTGCTTATAACCCCTTAGCTATCTCTTCCACTCACAATTGTGGGTCTTAATATATGCTAGTATAATCCTGTACAGAATGTGCTTTCCTGGTCATAGAAGCTCCAGGGCATTTCCTACTTTCTTCTGTATTAGCTTCAGCATATCATGCCTTAAGTTAAGGCCCTTATTTCATTTGGAGTTTTCTGCAGGGTAAGAAACAAAGATCTACCTTGGTTCTTTTAAATATAGCTGCACAGTTTTATCAGAACCATTTGTTAAAGATATTTTTTTCTACCAGTTTATATTTGGGGCTTCTGGAAAAAATTAGATGATTATAGAAGTCTGTGCTTAGATCTCAGTCTTCAATTCTGTTTTAATCAAAATGTCTTTAGGCAAGTATCATGCAGTTCTTATTACTTTAGCTCTGTTGTAGAACTTGAAATCAGGGGTGGTTACACCACTGCATTGTTTTCATTCTTTGGGATTATTTTGGCTCTCGATGTTATTTTTTACCTGTGTGTGTGTGTGTGTGTGTGTGTGTGTGTGTGTGTGTGTGTGTTTGTGCTTTATCAAGTCTGAGATTTTTAAAATTTCTGTGAAGATTTGTGCAGGAATTTTGATGAGGATTGTATTGCATTTGTGGATTAATTTGGACCATATAGCCATTTTATAATATTAATCCTACCATTCCATGAGAGTGGGATTTTTGATGATATGAATGAGAAATTTCTCCTATAGGCTCAAGTATTTGAATGTGAATCAGTGGCACTATTTTTGAAATAATAGTGAAAGAGGTGCAACTTTGCTTAAGAAAGTATGTCGATAGGACCAGGTTTAAGAATCCATAGCTTCCGCCTTTTCTGCAATTCTCCTGAACCATGGGTGGTGGAATTTAATACATGAAACCTGTCCAAAGCCCTGCACTCTGTAGACTTTTCATATTCTCCATGCTTTGGTCATTTGCTGTCTTCTGTGTTTCTGGCCCTCCATTGCACAAGGGAGATTCACTAATGAGAACTGAGATATGAAATGGTATCTCTTTATGTTTTTTCTATGTTCCATGAGACTTAGGTGTAGAACTTGCATGTTAAGCCAGGGAGGGTGTACACGACCATATGGAAATAGAGTTCTACAGGCTCCTGGGACTTTGCTCAAATGAACATACAGCAATGGTATCAGTATAAGACTCTTGTAAACTCAAGTAGACAAAATTCCAACACAAAATTGTTGAAATTGGCAGCAGACCCCAATCTCAGTTGAAGAATTATTTTCAGCTGATTACTGCTGGGCAAGTAATAGCTGATCTTCTTAAATGGAGGGACTGAGGATAGGATAGGCTCACTAGACCCCAGTAGACCAGCTTGCACTGATGGAAGTCTGAGAACACTAACTTGACAGGATAGGCCTTAATATAAGTGAGGAATGCATGAATTCCATTGGGGAGGTTATGGGAGGGTGCCAGTGGAGAAGGGAGTATAAAGACAGTTAAGATGTTCTGTATGAAATATACAAAAGTTCAATTCAAAAACTTAGAAAAGTAAAAAATAAACAGAGTCCATAGCCTTGTCTAACTTCCAACTCATTTTTTCTGTTCCACGTGTGTAGGTGAAGATATGATTTGCTGGTACATCTCTTGTAGCCTACCTCTAGGCTTCTCCTGACATTAAGGCTGGGCTCTTAGGTGTTTTCTATTCTTCACTCGATTAAATATTGTATTATTGTATATATATATATCTTTGTATCTCTGGAATGAAAACAATTTGATTGTTGTGTATGTCCTTTTGATGTAATCTTGAGTTTTCAAGTACACTACTGTGAAATTTTGAGTTTATGCCTATAAAATTCTAAGATTTTTTTTATCAAGGTTTCTTTTTCTCATTTTGATATTAGTGTAATTCTTTCTTTGTAAAAAGAATTGGAAGAGATCCAGCCTTTTGCATTTTATGGAATAAATTGAGAAGAACTGGTTTTAGTTCTTGCTTGAAAGAAATGAACTAATTCTATGCTGAATTCATCTGGCCCTGGGATTTTATATTGAGCTATTTTTAAATTACATTTTCTATATCATGTATTGCTATGTGTCTGCTCAAATTACTGACTTCATCTTGATTTAACTTTGGATGGTCATGTACACCTAGTAATTCATTCACTTCTTTTAGAATTTTCAGTTTTGTAGAATATATAATTTTAAAGTACTTTTCTATGTGCCTCTGAATTTCTGCAGTGTCTGTTGTATTGTCTACCTTCTCACCACTAATTTCATTAAATTTTATATTCTCCATTTTTTAGGTTAATTTGACTAAATCATGACCAACCTTGTTTTTTTTTCAGAAAATCAAGTCTTTCCAATATTTATTCTTTGTATTGTTTTTGTTTTGGTTTTATTTCATTAATTATCCCGGATTTTTAATATTTCTTCTGATCTACTGTTTTTTGATAATGTTTCTTCATATTTTTTAAAAGCCCTTCTAGTTCATAATTAAGCAACTAATTTGAGGTGTCTCTAATTTCCTGATGTATGCACTTAGTGTTATGAATTTCCTCTAATGATTGTTTTTCATTGTATTCCACAGATTTTAGATGATGTGTTTTCATTTTCATTCAACTCCAGGGATGTTTAATTTTTTTTTTTCCTTTTTGGTCTCTTCCTTGAGTCGCTTCTCATTCAGCAGTGTTTTATTTAGTGTCCATGACTTTGCATAGTTTCTGTAATTTCTGTTGCTGTCACTATCCACTGTGGTCATATAGATTGTAAGATGTTGCTTCAATTCCCATACGATTGTCAATACTTTCTTTTTGTCCAAGGATGTGGTCAATGTTGGAGAAAATTCCCTGGACAGTTGAATAGCATATGTATTCTTTAATATTCTTTATATTTCTGCTAGGCCCATTTGATATATGATGTTATATTAACTACTAATATTTTCTGCTTTACCGTTATCCAGATAATATCTATTTTGATTAAGTGGGGTATTTGAAGTCACCACCATCATTTTCCTAAGTGTTTGTGTGGTTTCCTTTATCATCATATATATCGATCTCTATTCCTGTCTCTATCTCTATCTCTATCTCTAGCTCTAGCTCTAGCTCTAGCTCTAGCTCTACCCTCTATCTCTATCTCTGTCTCTTTTTCTACCTCTATCTATCTATCCATCTGGAGGGAGAGGCGGGGAAACATGAAATTTGGCTTGGGACAGTAAGGAGTGGTACAGACAGGGGCAGAATGTAAATGCCATCAAGTTGTATTGCATGATAATCCCCCCAAATCACTAAATTATGAATAAACACTTAATAGTATTTTGTTTATGAAGTTGGGTGAACCTGGGTTGGCTTGCACATATTTAGAATTCTAGTGTCCTATTGGTGGATTTTTTTCCTCTTGATTAATAAGTGATCCTCCTTATCTCTTCTGATTAGCTTTGAAGGATATTTTAATGAATATTAAATAGCTGTACCTGCTTGTTTCTTTGTTCTATTTGTTTGGAGTATCTTGTCCCATCCTTTCAGTCTCCTGTGGTGTCTATATTTGTAGTTGAGGTATGTTTCTTGAAGTTAGCAAAGTAATGGATTTTGTTTGCTTGTCTATCTTCTCATTGGCAAATTTCAATCATCAGTGTTTATAGTTATTATAGAACAAACTCTTCATTCCTGTCATTTTGCTATTTGGGTGGTGTTTTCTAAGACTTCTTCAGATGAACTCTTCTGGAACTGTTTATTAAACCCCTGTCACAACTTGGGTGTGCTTATGGAAGGAAGTGATAGAAGTAGCAGGAAATGTGATTTGTAGACATTAAATTTCTAATTATTTATTCAAAACATGAAGACTATCACAAAGGAAATTAGCACTCAACCTTTCCTCAAATTTGAATTCTAGAGATTTTTTCACTGTTCTTCCTATTGTTTTTAGTTTATGTCAAAATACATAAAGACAAAAATAAAAACTAATGGCAACGTAAATTATCAAAATATTTACTATGGAAATGGAGATATGGCTCAGTGATTAAGCAGATGTGGATGCTTTCATAAAGAAACTTGGTTCAGTTCCTAGTACCCACACAGTGCCTAACAACTTTCCTTAAATCCAGACCAAGTGGATTCAACATTGTGTTCTTACATCTGCAGACACTGAATTCATGTGGTGCAGTTACACATACATGCAGGCCAAACACTCATGCATATGAAAGTAAAATAAAATAAAATTTGAAACAATTGCTATTAAACTAAACTTCCTGGGTAAATATCTTCACTGTTAAGATGATAAGAATGAATGCTTATTTTTTGCACCATGTTTGTTTAAATTAAGAATGCAACCCTCTAGCTGCCATCTTGTGTCCCTGCTTGTGTGCCTAATCTCAGCAGGTCTGACTGAGCTCCCCTGAGCTGGAACACTAGTCCCTGGCACAGCACCATTTCCCCTCCAATAAGATGAAAGAAACTATCATGAATCAGGAACAACTTGCCAAACTGCAGGCACAAGTGTGCATAGGCTGGAAAGGAACTGCTCATAGAAAGAAGGAGGTTCATAGAACAGCTACAACAGAAGATAAAAAACTTCAGTTCTCCTTAAAGAATTTAGGAGACAAACAATTGCTCAGGTCCCGAACAGGTGAATGCATTTACAATTCAAGGAACAGTGATCCACTTTAACAACCCTAAAGTTCAGGCATCTCTGGCAGCAAACACTTTCACTATTATAGACCATGCTAAGACAAAGCAGCTGTCAGAAATGCTTCCCTGCATTCTAAACTAGCTCGGTGCAGACAGTCTGACTAGCTTAAGGAAAGTGGCTGAAATACTACCCAAATAATCTACGGATGGAAAAGCATCCCTTGCTACTGGAGAGGATGATGATGGTAAAGTTCCAGATCTTGTGGAGAATTTTGATGAGGCTTCTAAGAATGAGGCAAACTGAATTGAGTTAACCTCTGAAAAAGATGAAACTTGAGAAGTTTCTAGGAGCTTCTATTTTATTCTTTTATATTATTTCTGCTTTTAAAAATTCTTCTGTGTATGGATCTTATCTCTAAAATCTAGATCTAAATCAGATCTTTAATATTTTTAGACCCAGCTCTCTGGACACTGCAGCTGTTTTCAGTTTTTACTTACAAACAGTTCATTCTTTGTAACAAAGTAAGCTGAAGAAGCTTGAGAATAAAGTTTGATAAATGTTAATAAAAACTGTTTGCCTAGTTAAAAAAAAGAATATAAAAATGTTTTCATGGGACTGCAGAGATGGCTTAGTGGATAAGAGCACTGGCTGTTTTTGTAGAAGACTTGGGTATGACTGCCAGCACTCAAATGCTGTCTAACAGCCATGCTGTCTAACAGCCATCAGCAACTCCAGTTCCAGTGTATCCCACTTCTCACTTCCATGATTGCCCAACATGGGTGCACTTACAGACATGCAGGCAATACACTCATACACATTAAAAATAATAAATAAACTATTTTTAAATATAATAGACAAATATCTTTATATTACTTTCTTATTTGCAAATTTCCCTCAATTTAAAGTTTCTATATTTGGTGGCTGAAAAAATTATATGTAGAACTGCATTACTATATACATATGTAGAACTGTATTATTGTATGCATAATTTATAATATTAGTGTTTAAAGGAGAGAAAGAAGGAAAGAAGAAAGAAAGAAGAAAGAAAGAAGAAAGAAAGAAAAAGAAAAAAAGAAAAAGGATCTTCCAGTCCCCAGTAAGTAGTATCATTAGATCATTATTACAGTCCTTTTCACTGAGTTAAATGAGCTGAACCTTTTTGAACAAAAAAGTGTGTGTTCCTTAATAGGGCATGACTGGGAAGCTTCAGCCACTGTTGTTTCCTTTTTCATTGGGATATATTCATTGTGGTCTTTCATGTCATTATCAGATACATAAAGCCTCTCTTGCAGCAGAGTCTGGAAGAACCAGTGGAAACTAATTTTCCATATCACTTTTATGGACTTAACTGCCTGATTAAACATAATATACCACAATGAAAAGCCCCAGGTTTGATCTATTCTTTCTGTCTGAATATGTACAATCCTTGAATTACTCCATTGTTGAGCTTTCTTTTAAAGAAAAATTGATAAGAATATTCAAAAGTTGGACATGAGTTATGGTATGGAGTTCAGTGTTACAGAGTAAATTTTGGGTGTCTGTAGTTTGGGGTTTGATTTTTGTTTTCTTAATGCAAATATAGTAAAGAGATCCTATGTTCTATTTTCCTTGTTAGTACATTTTAACTTGCTTAACCAGGTTAGAGAAAACGCTGATATTGCCACTATAAAATAGCTATGAATAAAGTATAAAGAAGAGAGCAGAAGAAATAGAAAATACATTTTTGCTACAACTGACCAAAAAAAAAAAAATCACTGATCCTAAAGTGTATGGTCTGCTAGAAAGCACAGTGATACCACTCCTTGTATGATGGAGCAACATGCTGGAAGTCCTTATGGTGTGACTGCATTTTTGCAAAACTTTCTTTTATTTTTGGATGGTTGTAAAACAAACATTTTATTTTTCTTAACAGTTTATAGTAAACCAGTGCTGAAATTGAACCTGAATGTAGAGTCGAACGTGATAATCTAGAAAATGGAATGATGTAAATGCCTATCTGGTTCCAAATAAAATAGGTTAAAAATCTTAGTTGCTTCGTTTAAGTAGTCTTTATAGAACAGGAGTTCCTTTCTTTTCATTTCTTTTTGTTAGAGTTAAGCATTTAATACTTAAGGCTCAGGGTTCCAAAACTGGTCATACACAGAGAATGTATTTCTGAGAAATTCTTAGCCCTATGTAACACATCTATAGTGCAACCTCTAGAGCAAAGACTCATTGAACATACTGGAAAAGGGGATATAGTCAATACTAATACACCTCAAATCTCACTAGGGAAGTTTCCTCATATAACAGAGTATGATGCACCTAGATGGCTGTAACTGGTTTTGAAAATGTGTAGACACTGCAGAGTATATGCTCCTGAATAGGACTCATTAAATCTCAATCACTCATGTCTCAGGGACCACTGCAGAAGAGGGAGCAGAATGGTAAGACTTATGGTTGGCACATGAATATCAGGAAACAGAGCTTTCAAGCCTCTTGGAACTTGCTCATATGGACTTTCAACAATAGTGATAGCATGCACAAGACACATACCAACTAAATTATAAAAAAAAACACACACAAAAAAACCTCTACAAAAGTAGAGTAGAGGTTCCTACTGGACACATAAACAACAATAAACACCCATATATAACATAGAACTGGGGAAATGGGCAGCAGGTCCCAACACTAGCCACAGAACTATTGGCAACTAGTTAGTGTCGCGGGGAGGGAGAGTAGAACTTCTTTGAGGAGGCTTTGGGAGCAAGGACAGGGAAGAGCATCCTAATTAGATTATGGTCTGTTATATGAAGTGTACAACTCAATAAATTATATATATATATGAATGTGTGTGTATGTTTTTTGTGCATGTGTGTATACTAAGTCTCCAGAAATACCAGTGGGACTAAAAAGATTTAAGTAGTGCATATGTTGGACACAGTCCTTTCTTCTTTCTTACAAAATGTCCTCTTCTTAGGACAAAATAAAGAGTAGAGATGCACTGTGATAGAAAGGATCCTCTTGGGAAAATGACACAAACAGCTTCCAAATACATTTCTTTTGCTTTTATTTAAGCTATCCTAAACCTATATACTCTGAAAACATTCTTTCACTGTTCCATTGGATTACCAGATTTTAAACACTTCTAGGAAGAACGGCAGGGAAACATTGTCACCAAGGTCTTAAAAAGATAGTATTCTTTTTATCTTTTGGAATAAATTAACTTAGATAACCTTTAATATATTTGGATACAACAAATTTGTGTGTCATATGAGCCTGAGAAAAGATGATGTTTTTAAATTAATCTTTTTAAATTTTTTGCTTAAGAAAATA
Source organism: Eospalax fontanierii (assembly GCA_035773235.1). NCBI lineage: Eukaryota > Metazoa > Chordata > Mammalia > Rodentia > Spalacidae > Eospalax > Eospalax fontanierii. The sequence continues at coordinate 90,725,243 of CM069524.1, forward strand.
GCTTACAAAAGTATATGACCCTCATATATTGTAGAAAACGCATGTTCCTTTTATTTATAAGTTTTCGAGCATCATCATTTGGAGTGTTACGTTTACTATCACAGATCTGTAAGATAGCAGGTGATGCACGCATAGCTATCTGAAGTAAAAATCTGACACTTTGAAACAATCTTCATTTTAATTACCTCACTTTAGCTCAGACCAATTTCTGCTATTTGTTTCCCTTCTTATGTGTAATGTCTATATATCCTACCATCAAAAAATTTAGGGGATTTTTATTTTTTCCTTAATATATGCCTTAGGCTATAAAAGATTGCTTATAGCAGATTGGAAAGGTAAGTTCTGGTTTCATTTGTCACTAATGTGATCAGACTTTGGGTAGTTTCACTAGTAGTTTTTTTTTTTAATAATCTGTTTTCATTTCAGGAGTACTAACAAGAGACTTTTTAATGTAAAGATTTGCATTTATTTTTATTTTATGCATATAGCTTTTTTTCCCACATCCAAAGGCGGAAAACTATATATAATATTATAAATCTGGTGAAAAGCATTTGAATAAACTCTGTCCTGCCTGCCTTGGAAACAGGCAGGCTCCAATTCTTCCCCCTCAGATCTCTGCAGTAGCTTCCTAACCCAGACTAGCTAAGCACCGTAACATAGATTCAAAATTCCCTCCACAGGTGTTTCCCCCAACTCCATCTTCCCTGCCTCCTGATAGCAAGACAGACCTGCCCATCTAATACTATAGTAAGAAAGATTCTGCACACTTTACCCTGTCCCCTGCTAGTATTGGGCCAAGTGGGCTCTAATTCCTCTGCCTCAGTTCTCTGGACTATCTTCCTACTCCAGAATAGCTAAACTCCTTATCATAGACTCCTGATCTGTCTGACACACACCAACTTTCTACTAACCTGACCAGCCTACCTATTACCTAAAAATGGATGAAAAACATCTTAAATGTACTCTACATCCTTAGCCATTAGAAAAGTGCAAACAAAAACCATTTTAATATTACATCATACCCAAGTCAGACTGGTTAAAATCCAGAGAACAAAGACATAAAAACACTAGCGATGATGTGGAGAAAGGGGAAAGCTTGTTCATAGTTGGTGGGAATGAAAACTCATGAATCCAGTATGGAAGGCAGTATAGAGAAGTCGCAAAACTAAAAATGTATCTAATATATGATCCAGTTATACCACTCCTTGGCATACACCTAAAGAACTCATCTGTAGAAATACCTATAGATTCATATGTGTTGCTGCTCTCTTCACAATAACTAAGAAATGGAAACCATCTAAATGTCCCTCAACTGACTAATGGGTAATGAAAATATGTTATATTTGCACAGTGGAGTTTCACTCAGCAGTAGGAAAAGATGAAATTATGAAATTTTCAGGGAAATGGATAGATCTAGGGAGTGTTATACTGAGTAAAGTAACATAAACACAGAAATGCAAGCAACAATTTTATCCCTCATTTGTGGATTGTAACACCAATACCCTGTATGTGAGTATATATGCTAATGCTGATATAAACAGGAACCAAGAAAAAAGAAAAGAAATAAGGAAGTATAGGAAAAGAAAGAAATCTTAAAAAGGGGCATAGTAGAGAGCAGATATTACTCCGGGGGGGGGTTGTGAAAGTAGAAGTGCTCAACAGAGAAGGGAGGAGGTAGAGACATCCAATGGGCCACAGTGTGGCCTACAGGGATGTCAAGAGAGGAGAAATGATGAGAGGCAAGTGTTATGAGGGGAGAGTGGGGATAAAGTAGTTGCTGGGACTAGGGAGGAAGTTGGGATGTCAGATAGGATGGATAAAGTGCAGAGATGAATGCATCTTGGGGTGCTAGGGAACTCATATGGAAATGTGACTTCCCCCAAACCACTGAGAAATTCACAAATAGTGTCTAAACATTAGTTCATAAGTATACCTGGGGACTGTTTGGAGAGAAACACAGTGCCAAACATAAGACTATTCCCTGTTGTGGTTGGTGAGAGTGGTCCAAGAGACTCCCAAAATATTCCAGGCTGTTGCCAAAGCTCTTAATTATCTCTCAGCCCTACTGCTGAAGATGGGAAAAGAATTGGGAGCAGTGGAGCAGGATCTGACATGGACGTCTTCTACCTGAAGTTTAGCTTTCATAATTCTAGATGGTAATATGAAAACCAGTAAGAGAAAACCAATCAGTTGTCCAACCAAGCCCTAAAGCCTTATTAATGTAATGGCCAGCATAGCAGACTATCTCTGTTGGTGGAGTAGTACAATGTTATCTTGTGGCTAATTAACAGCTACCTAATTGGACTTAAAGCCTTTTCAATGGGAGTGAACCCATTCATGACACTGTAAATTCAGTCAAATGCACATGGCTGTAGATGGCATAGATCATAGAGAAAACCTAACCTCTGTTATATCTCTAGACAAATGAAATTTATTACCATATACTAAATATGGATCCTTATATTTATGAATAAGCATGTAGTAGATCATTCATCAAAGAAGCTTCTTTTTGCAATGGATGGAGGCTACTGCAGAATTCCACAACTGGTCAGATACCCAGAATATATGTCTTAGAGATGCCTAGTCCTAGGTGACACATCTACTTTTGAACATCTAAGACTCATATAACATAGCAGACCGAGGGGTAGAGAGAAAACTAATGCATCCCTCAACTCTCACCAGTGAAGTTTCCTTATAAAACAGTGTGATGCTCACAAAAGAACACAACCGGTCAAGTTATAAATTATAAGTGACTGTAGAGTATATATAGCTATATAGGTTTGTTATATTACAGCTCAGGGAAAATTGCAGAAGAAAGGGTAGAAAGAAGTTCAGAGCCAAGGCTGACTCAAGAACACAAGGAAACTGAGTCTTTCAGGCCACTGAAAGATTGCACAGGAAAACTTGTGGTAATTATAGGGAAAATTGCAGAAGAAAGGGTAGAAAGAAGTTCAGAGCCAAGGCTGGCTCAAGAACACAAGGAAACTGAGTCTTTCAGGCCACTGAAAGATTGCACAGGAAAACTTGTGGTAATTATGACATCAAGCACAGGACCTATGCCAAGTCAGTTCAACAAAGCCCCAGAGTGAAGTGAGAGAAATTGGTGGCAAGCCGGCCCTAGACTGAGAACTATTGGAGAATGATCATTACTAGGAGAGGGGGAGTATGCCTTACTTACAATCTCTAGATAGGCTGACTCAATTCCAGTGGATGAATTTTCACTAAAGGACATCTGGGTACAGATGTGTGACTGGATACAACTTGACATGTATAGCAGAATATATGAATACACAGGCATTTTCCGGGCTGCACAGATGAGGGAGAGATTTTATTAATCTCTTGTATTACTGTATAAAATCTCAAAAACGTCTTTAGCTGGGGAGGTGCCAGGCCCTATATGGGAAGATAGAATTGTTATTTTGTTAAATGGACATGTTGTGCACATAAATATGTGAAGCTCCCTTTAAATACTTAGGTTTATGCCACGGATTGGTGCTATTCTTAGTCTTGGCCAGAGAAATCTCTTTCTGGCATGGATGGAGGTTACTGAAGAAGCACTTGACTGTCAAAGTGCTGAGAATGAAACTGTTTACTGTTCACTCTAAAAGGAATATATAGATCTTTGCTTCCAAGGTTCAAGGGACATGGGGAAGATTTGTAGAAGGAATGTGAGACCTAGATGATGGGTAGAAAATTTCAGGAACGCACTGCCTGTTAAAATTTACATTGATGATGCCCTAATAGACACAGCAGTGGTTAACTGTGTGATACCTGCACAAGACTATTCTCACCCACATTCTGGCATCATTGGGGAGGGTATAGGAAATTCCTCCGTGAGGAGTTACTGGTACCTAATGCTAATTTGGGGATTAATATCACATTTTTTCGGTGTTATAGTCCCTGGTAATGTGCCACACTTAGGTAAATAACCTCCCACACATGCTCATGTAAGCAACCTCAGTTACATATAGAGGGTCATATACAAATTGTTTCAATAAAAGAAAGAAAATAAAAGAGATGGAAGAAAAGAAAGCAAGAAAAATTGAAGTAGAGGGTGACTTATTGAGAGAGGAGTGTTTGCAGAAGAAGGAAGAGAATAGTCATCAAGATTAAAAAAGCACAAAATAAAACAGACATGAAACTATTAGGAAACCTTCAAAATAGAATAGAACCATGAGAGTTAAATAGAAATGATACCAGAACAGTATATTTAATTTTGAGTATATTAAATTTACAATAAGTCAAAAATATTATATATAGAATGGGAACCTAAGCAAAATAAAAACTATGCTTTTTATCTTCTGCAAGATTTAATTACAACATGTTTATTACATTTACAAATGACACTAATATTCAAACCTCACATTTATTAATGGGTTTTCCAGAGAAACAGACAGAAACAAATGCACCAAAAAATACACATTTAGTTTAAGAAATTGATTCGTGATTGTAGAGGCTGTAAAACAAAAATCTTCTGGTGGTAAACTGGAGACAGGAGGGCATTGGTGGAAGTTCCAGGGAGACTTGTAGTCCAGCGGCAGGAGAAAACTGATGTTCTAGCTCCAGGATAATTGACAGAGAGGAAAGATTAGTTAATAATAACTTTTAAATTCTATTCAGGCCTTCAATGAACAGGATGATGCCTGCCCATGTTAAGGATGGTTATCGATTTTATTCAATGTTCTGATCTAGTGTTAGTTTTAGCCTGATAGACACACCAGCAATTACGTTTATTAAAAATATCTGGAATTCCATCATAGAGTCTTGTTAATAAACTTACCAAACACTAGGCCATTTCCTGTCAACATGTCACCATATGCATTTCCTTAAACTAATAAAATCTTTCAAATATAGACAAGAGCAAGGTCATAATTCTCTCTAGCTACCCTACCTACAATTAGAAATGATTTGACTCTTTCCAACAAAAAAACACTTAATTTTGATACATAAAAATATATCTACCCTTTTACTTTACTAATTGCAGTTTGTATCATTAATCTGCCCTGAACTCCACCAACTTTTTAAGTGAATTTTGTGATTTTTCATACTTTGTAGTTTTGTGGCATTTAGATGCCCTCCCTATTGAACCTACTGCTAACCACCCAATATGTAATGAGCAGGTGCTTATTTTCTTAAATTCTTAGGTTAGTAGAAACTGATACTATGCAATAACTACTTATGTATACATAGCATACTAAAAACTTTAGATAATAATGATGGTGTGCATGGGTAAAAAAATTGTTGATATATGCCGATGATAAAATAACAATTCTGATTTATCTCCTGTTACTTCACTATTTTTCTACCCACGTTACATTTCTCGTACTTCTAAACCTCGAGTTAGGGTAAGAATTTTTCCATTTTGTAGAGAAGTTTTGCCAAGTTCTGCAATTAATTATGCTTTTCAAAATTACTAAATATCTGCATTCTTTAAATGGATCAATCTATGTAGTCCCAAATTAAATGGCTGAAGAAAACTTATGCCCTTCCCTTTATAAGACTTAAGGTTGAATAACCATTGCACCAGACTGGACCCTGTAAACTGGGGAAGGGCTTCATCTGATAAAAACAAATTTTTTGTTTGCAGCCTGAAAAGTTTGTTCTTCCATGAAATTTCAGCTATCCACATCTCTAACGTATACTTTCTTATGAAATCAGGCTTTTAAAAAAAACATGATTTACAAATTAATTTTACATATCTATCTATATTTTAAGCAATTTATGATATAATTGGTTTTATTTATTTTTTAATATTTTACTTTATGTGTGTAAATTTTTCTTACATGCATGTAAGTAGACAATGTAGGTGCAGTGCATTACAGGATGGATGAAGGTACTGGATTCCCTGGCAAGTTATGGGCAGTTGTAAACTGCCGTGTGGGTGCATGGAAATGAACCCAGTTATTCTGCAAGAGCAACCCATGCTCTTAAACTCTGAGCTATCTGCAGTTGTTTCTAACTGAGCATATATACTTAAAGAACTGACCTTAGGCTTCACAGTATTCTATGTGAAGTTCAGAATAAGGAGGATAACTATAAAATTATGGTCCCAATTGTCTTCATATTGTACTCTTTTACACGAAAACATTTAAAAAATGCTTATTCTACCAACTGAGTCAGTGCATGCCTATAGTGTCTATTAGTTTCTATTTTTCCCGAACTCTTAATGATGAGGTATTTCAGTCATAATTGTGCCTGTACCAAGAGGTAACCCATGTAGCATAAAATTATATTTGCATGAAATACATGTTGCATCTTTGAATCCAAGAATCTGTGCACAGTTAGTAAAGTGACATACAAAAGGAATGTATAAAGAAAATTCACATTTTACTTTAAATCTTATTATTCTTTCATAAGTACTTTAGTTTCTGTTATGTTGTTAGTTTTAATTTCTCGGTCAAGAGGATGTTCTGATTTTCATAGTAAATAGCCTTTCTTGACATACTGGGTTCCTTTTGGTCCTGGAGATATATTTTCCTAACTCCATCACCACTACTTATTCCATTTTCAGCAACTGTTTTATTGGTACTTTAAAACATCCATAAATAAAACTGCAAAACAACAAAAATCCACAGGAGAAGCCCTGTGAGCACTGCGGTTAACCTGTTCCCTTCAGTCTCATTTCTGCACATCTAATAATAAACCTTCTGTATAACTCAGCTGACATTGCTATGAGATTATCTTACAAATGCTTGAAGTTGGTAAGTTATTTGATATTATACTATTGTTCATTATTATGCTTATATCACACTTAATATTTTCTGCTAAATAAATACTCAAATATCTAGTCAGTTCTCAAAATTTATATATAATTTATAAATATTATATATCATATATATATTCCATTTAGTGGTGTTCATATGTACCTGTATTCAGGACTGCTCACTTCCAGTTAGATAACTTCAGAATCCTTGAAGAAAACAGATTCTTCCTCCCTCAGCATCCCTTGATTATCTGCAGCTTTTCGCTTCAGGTGGTGCCCCTTGAAGTTTCCACTATCCACCTTGGCATGTCCATCGGATTTCTTTTATATGTACATCTTGCTGTACTACCATACTGTGGAGATTTTGTTGGTGTGGCTTCCCTGTCACATCTACAATGCATTAAATGGCAGCAGGTGTCTTGTCCCGCTGTCTCTTATATTCTTTCCTGGAAGTGCAGAAAGGAGAGGTATAAATAATTCTCACTAGTTTTAAATTTTTACTTTCTTTCTACTTAATTTAATGAGCTATTGACTTTGTTTTTCTTTTTTCTTTTTTAAAAAACTTTGTATTTTCATCATATGACCCAATCTGGCCTGCATCTCATGCTCTTCTGCCTCAGCCTTAAAGTCTTAAGCACTGTGAGTATAGTAATCATGACAATTTAATCACCTTTTAAAAAATAATAATGATAATGATCATGATGATGATAGTAAAAATAATAACAATAATATAACAAACAGACCAAAAACAAGAACTCATTCTGAACATGATAGTTTATGCCTATAGTCCCATCTCTCATCAAAGTAAGACAGGAAGATTGTCACAGTTTTAAAATATGTCCCTGCCACACACTATGTTCCATTCAGGTCCAGGATACAGTATTAGTTAGACCTTATTTCATAATCAACCAATCAATTGATTGATTTAAAGAAATTTTCAAATCTTAATTTCCATTTCCAGAGATTGAGTCAGTAAAACTATTCTAGATTATCTTTAACAACAAGATCATCCCTCTATTTATGAGGATGTGAGCCTTTATACTTATGAAGAACAGGCTTGGTTTATCATTAGCATACCTGCTCAAATTTTAAAATTAATTAAAGTACATGTCCAGTGTATTCAACACTATTATTGGAAGTCCAGTGCATATACTCATTAATCCATGCAAGAGGGAAAAGAAATGATGATCGTTTCATGCTCTGTACAGTTTTATGCAATGATCATTATTTAGCTAAAGTTAATTTAGACTTTGTAAAGTTTTCCAATTATATCTTTAAATAAATTTGTGTATGCAACTCTAATGCTAACACTCAAGAGACTGAAGCATGATGTTCTCAGTTCAAAGCCTGCCTGCATTACATAATGGTATTGAGTTCTTAAGAGAATCGACTTGACTTCATGTTATAAACACATTAATTGTTTTTCTTAATGCCTCTGGCATGTCTGAATTCTTAGCATCTTCTTTATGAGTGCACTTTCAGCAGGTTCCATTTGCTTCTTGTATTCAGCTCTGTCAGTTTTCAGCAACTTGCATATATGTCTACTCCTAGGATTTTGTCTGCCAGTGATTAGATATCATCCAAAAATTTAGACTCTCATTAATTGATCAAAAAAATCAGAAACTAAGGAGGAAACATCAGAACAGACACCAAAATGATCCACAACATTATAAGGGAATACTTTAAAACATATAGTCAATTAAATCTAAAAATATCAAGGAAATGGGTTAATTTCTAAATTTATGGAAACTACCAAAGTTAATCCAAGAAAAGATCAATAGGGACAGAGCTCCCATTCCTTCTCTGAAACAAGTATTGCAATAATATCAAAAAAAGCCAGGAAAAGATACAAGAAAGATATCTTTAATTAATGTAGATGCATTCATTCTCAACAAAATACAGAGACCCAAGGATCTAAAAAATCATCTCCCTGATCAAGATGCAGTGATAGTTCAATGTACGGCTTAATAAATGTAACTTCAGGAGTCAGGAAAATGGAAATAAATCATAGAAGTAAAGAGAAAGAAGCAGCCTGAGAGAGGAGGATAGCAGAAAACAGGTGTTACCAAGGGCAAAATAGGTAAAATGGGAGTGTTAAACTTGGGAGGAGGAGGGAGGCTTATACAGAGAACCACGGTGTCAAAGAGGGTATTTTAACAAGGGAGGGAGAGAAGAGAGATAAACAATGCTTAGAAAGTGTGGGAAACAGAGCGAAATATTTATTTCAAACACCATTTTCAAAAGGAATGATTAAATTTTATTATCTACAGAGTGAATATCTGGAGCAGTAAATGGTCAAAATACCTTGATTTTAGCCCTTTGTTTCTAAATAGACCCTGACCAATACTAATGATTTACCAGTTTCTTGGATAAGGACATAAAGATATATTCCAGTAACCTTAGGAGAGAATCAAAGTCAGAAATACAAAAAGAAAAAGAGACAGAAAATTTCCAAAATTAGAGCATAGTGGATTGGTAGAAAGATGAAATGTTAGTGTCAATAAACAAAATGTTCTGTCTAGAATTTTACAGTTTTGAGAGTTAGGAATGGGTTATTTATAATTACTAAACATGTACGAGGAAACAACAACATGTAAATTGATTAGTATATATAATCTTACAGAAATTCCAAACAAAGTAATAAAATCTTCCAATGCCATTACCCCTGAATATTTTCCTTAACAGAGAATGCATCCTTTACATAATAATGCAATCAATAAAGACAATTTTGCTTCCTTATTTAAAAAATGCAGTTTTGGAAGGTGGCAGATTAATAATAAAATTTAGCTTTGGAAATTAACCTCCAAAAGACAGATTTAAAATGTTTGCCTTGCCATGGCAGCAATCCAAAGTTGTTTCATTATGTATTTCATACCCAGGACTAAATAAATTGAGTGTGGTAGGCCCACACCTGTAGTATTAGTACTTGAGAGATAGAGAAAGGATGGTAAACGTTCAGTACCACCTTCATCATCATAACAAACTGGAGGCCAACTGGGGTTACATGAGACAGTGCCAAAACAGAAAAGAAAAGAAGAGTTTGCATATTTAGCACTCAAGGGAAATAACTTTGAGATATATTTTATGTGTTTTGGACAGCAATCTCTTAAAATATATTTTGACTTGGGGTCATCAAGATAGTTAATTGAGTATGGAAGGATATCTATCATGAAGGCTGAAGGTCTGAATTGGAGCCCAAGGATACATTGGATGGAGAAAACTGACTTCAGCAAGTGAGCCTGTGACTTCCACATAATTAGGTGCTGTGTCAGCACACAAAGCTCCTGTACACAATACAGAATAACAAAAATATTATTCATATATATACAAATATTGATGTAATCACGATATACTAACTGACATGATTTTTAAGCAGGTAACTCTAAATAAGTTCAGCGTGTAGATATTTTTCTGAAATCATGATTAATGAAAATGAAGTTACACTAGATTATAAAATTCTAAAGGATACAGTTTATTATTTGTACCAATGCTTTAGGATAAAATTTTCATTCAATTTCTATTTTATTCACTGCTCATATCTTTCCCTAACTCACTCCCATCCCCCATCAATTTTGATGTTGCCTCAAAATTAAGTAAAAACTACTTGAAGTATTGTATTTCTATAATCCCAGTGTTCCAATGATAAGTGTGAGCCAGAAACAGGAAGATCCCTGGAACCTGGTGGAACAGGTAGCTTTGCCTATCTACTGCTGAACAACAAAGAAAGCTTTTCTCAAAGATGGTGGAAGTTTAATACCATCTTCTAGAGCAATGCTTTTATATTCACATGTACTCCATTGAATGCACACTCCTGTACACACACACATACACAGAACACACAAATCACAAAAGAATAGGAGAGTGGTAAAACTCTCTGCTCATGTGGATTTTTTAAATCAAAACTCTGTAAATTTGATCTTTTGAATTTTCTAACAGCTTCTGTTATTATTGAATGAACTGCATTTGACATCTATTTTATCATTAGTCTATTATGAAAAGCACTGACCTCTCGTAAAAATTTAAACTCAGCAACCCAATTCAATGCACCAACTCCACTTTGGAGCTGTTTTAGTCATGTTTCCCTAGAGGAACAAATGTGATAGAAACAATGTATATTTAAGAAGGATTTAGTAGACTGGCTTACACACAGTAGGCATTGTTCATCAATGATTGTCTCATACCAGCAAGGCCAGGAACCTGGTGGTTGCTTAGTACATGAGCCTGGATATTTCAGCGATGCCAGCCTGATGAAGAGGGTCTCAAATATTTTTAAAGAGTACCTAGTCTCAGGTTGGAATCTAAAAGAGACTGGTGCTTACATCAGTGAGAATCATTGTTGTAGCAGGGCAGATGAACACACAAGGAAGAGTGAAGGTAAGCAAGCAGCAAATTCAAGTGATACAAGTTGTCATTGCTTTTGATTAGAGTTGTTTTCTAATTTTTAAATGTATTCTTAGTTAAAATAGTATTGTCAGTTTCTTCAATGATTAAATCACAATTAGTAATGCTTACATCATCTTATCGTTGATAAAAATAGCCTCCTGACTTGTGCACGCACACACACACACACACACACACACACACAGCTTTACTTTACAAAATTTTGTACTATCTTTGGAAAAAAATATAATGTATTTGTCACAATAAAGATTGTGTGTTTGTGTGTAAATCTACTCATATATAATCAGGTATGGTGATGTATGTGTTTAATTCAGGAGGCAGAGGCAGGTGGGCTGGAGTTTGACGTCATCCTTTTTCTAAAGGAGTTCAAAGTCGAATGGATCTACAGAGAGCCTCTGTCTCAAAAAAAAATACTAAACTATTCTTCTCTCTGTGTGTGTGTGTTAATTTCTATAGCAACCAAAACAAAAATTATACAAAAAATACAGAGATTTAACCCTAAGTGACACATCTTCAATGCAACCAGTACACATAGGATAAATGCATCTCTTTTCTCTCACCAGAGAATTTTCTTCATGCTCAGATGGTCATTAACACAGAAACCCACAATTGGGCAATGTGAAGTAAACAAGACGCCACAGAGTGCATATCTATTGTTAGGATACCTATCTCAAACTTCTGCCTCTTTAAGACTCAGTGATCATTGAGCAAGAGGTGTTGGAAAGAATTTAAATGCCAGAGGGGTGGATGGACCCAAGGAAAGAGTCTTCCAGACAGCTGGTCAGTTACTCATATAAAGTCACAGCAGTGGAGACAGCAAACACTAGTTGCACGCAAACAAAAATCAGACAAAGTCTCAGCATAGACAATTGGAAGTGTGTAAGAAAGCCTACCACAACCTAAGGAACTTTTGGCAATCCATGTCTTCTGCTGGAAGGGGGTGGGACATTGTCTTATAGGCATGAGACTGTTAGTGGGCCCAGTGAATGGACCAGCACTGAAGGACATTCAAGGATACAAATCAGACTCTCTCTCTCTCTCTCTCTCTCTCTCTTTCTCTTTCTCTCCATATATATATGTATAGTGAATTTAGTGAATTTGACTCTGTATGACTAGGACAGGGGATTTGAATCTCATCAAATTACAATGTATGAAAATAGCAAAAAATGAATAATAAATAAAATTTTAAAATATTTATAACACAAAACATTAAATAATTATAATCCAATAGCTTCTCTAGTTTGATAATCTTTATATCTAGAACTCATATACTCCATATATGCACATATGTGAATATATATATATGTATAAAATGAAAAGGTTAAGTTCCACATTTTACCAATAACATACATTCAAAATGACTACACCATCATTTTAATATAAAAAAAACAGCATTAAGGGGTGCGTGAGCATGAAGCCCCTGCCCTAGCTCAAGGATTTTTGGCAATTGAAAGTTGCTGATAGAAGAGATTCAGTATTCTTGAGAGATGTGGTGGCAGGTGGTAGGCATGTGACCAGGCTCCTGGGGATAGACGCAACCCAATAGCATTTTCAGAACATAAATTAGGCTGGACTGTCCTTTAACACTAGCAGAGGACAAGAAGAAACGGGGGAGGAAGTTGGGAATGGATTTGAGACAAAATGCACAAAGGAGGGCCTGAATATGATTGAAATCCATTTTATGGAATCGACAAAATATTATTTTAAAGTAAATCATTGTAAAAGTGGTATGATTAAATTTATTTATTATTCCATTCAAGTGTAGCACTAACCAAATTTTACATAGTAACAAACAAAAATAATTAATTGAAGGGTCTTTTTAGTAAATAATTTCCAGTAAAAACAAGGATTATTCAGTTGAAACAAATGGGATGGTATAAAATTATTACAATGAAACCATTAAATTATATGGATACTGACAAGTGGGTTTGCAAAGAAAATCTGCCATCTCTTTCTATTCCTAGTTAAAATGCTACAATTTATTTTCTTACATAAATTCACATTTGCAAAATAGGAATTGTTTTAACCCTTATGATTTTAATTCACTTTTCCTTTTTTGTTTTTTGCTCCTGTATCTTCTTTTGTGGGGAGAGATATCCAGTGAACTTTATTGAAGGCATTCAACAGTCTGACTTCCTAAGCTCCCCCTCTTCTTCTAAGGGTCTAGGGATGGAAACTGTCAAGAGAGATACTTCAACAGGTGGTGGGCCTCATGGGATCTATACTTCTGTATCTTATTAAGTCTGTGGAAACAAGATACAATGTCAAGCTCATTATATTACTTTTAACATTTACTTAAGCAAAATTCATGCAATGATTATAGTTTTGTCTGAAAGTATAAACCTTTGAGTAGACATATGATACTGTTAAGATAAAGTTAAGTAACAATTATACAGATATACTATGCTTAGAGTACTGACAATGTGGACTCTGAAGTCCAAAATACATTAACAATATCATGTTCCTTGTGACTCTTTTATCTTCAGGAATTACAGCAAATTTTCTATGAAGAATAAATATCTTAAATATTTATTGTTATAATGCCATAGATACAATATGACTCATTTTCATATTTGTATGTATGTTTAATTAATTTAGTGTCACTTAACATTCCAACCATAAGGTCAAATTTTCCAACTTGATATCTAAGACTGTTGTATAAACATGAGTGGAAGTCTTATATATCATAGTAAAATTGAACTGAGTTGAAAACCTTTACAGACTATAAATTTATATAATATTAACTCCCAGATGCATCATTATGATAAAGTACGTCTTTTTCCTGAACGATGGTCACTTGGGACATAAGAACTTGCGAACTATAATTTGTTTACTCCCTGACCTATATAATTAACTTACCAACACTAAATTCTTATTATCGCATTTTACCCCTTTGATTAAATGAATTAAATCTTGACTTAAAAAGGTTTCAGGTGCCACATATTTTTACTTTTATATTTCTCAGAGATCCAAAAAGAGAAAAAAAAAGTAATTTTAGAGTTATGAAAAGAGGAAATATGTCTCATTTTATTTTAGGACTAAAACTTTTTTTCAAGTAGGACTCCTTAAAAACAGACAATGATTGTGAAACACAAAATTTCTAAGGTGGATGTGATCATGCCTGTACTGATATCTATAGTCTGAGGAAATGAGATCTGCTTCATAGAACACTCATTTAAAATGCTTTATACTTTTACTATTTTCAGTCTCTGCTAGTAAATTCCGTGGTATTTTTTTTCCTTTTTAATCCACCTTAGCCCCATCATATCTCTACTTCTATTCTCTTAATGTATTATTTGCACATGATTTTCATCTTGAGGAAAGATCCATTTGCAATCAGGGATTCTTAACAGGGAAATTACCTGACTCTCCGTTATTGTGTTCACATTCCAGTGTACTGATTGAATACTATTCTCCGTTGTTTTCCCGAAAAGCAAAGTGAAAAATTAAGCTCACAACATCCCTTAGGAACATGAATCCTCAACAGTATAATGAATCCTGCCTCTAAAATGAAATCCTGCAAAATCAAAGTCACGGCTTATTGATAAGGTTATAGTCCCTAGAATGTATTATTTCCAAGTTATTAATTGTTTTGTGGTTCCTCACCTATACTATGTTTTGGGGTTTGAAGTCATAAGAAGAGTAAATCCTTATGCAATTCGTGATACTGGATATATAACACCATACTTCACGGGGATTTATAGGATACATATTTTAATAATATTTTAATAGTTCAAAACATAAGATTTAAAATACCTTTCAATAGTAAATATTTTGTTAACACTTTCAATTGGACAGGATCCAGAGTGGAGCAAGGGGACGGGCTGCATGGAGTTGGCCCAAGACTGGGAACAGTTGAGTCTCGTTACTACTGGAGAAGACAGAATAAACCTTACTTGTGATCTCTACATTGATGTACTAGACTCCAGTGGATGAATTTGTACTGAAGGATATCTGGGTTCAAATGCTTGACAGGATAAGACTTGAAGTGTTTGGTGCAATGTACGAGGTTCAGTGGGGTCGGGTGGGGTAGCATATTTGGTAGAGAGGATCAAAATTTGATTAATAACTGATATATCAATTGTACAAAAATTCAATAAAAAAGTTAAGAAAAACTAAACAAAAATTTATTACACAAATTCAAGGAAATCTTAGCAAATATTTATGAATGAACAAACTATGGTATGTACATTTCATAAAGTTAATCAAATTTTGTCAGTAGAACCATTTTTCTGAGGACTATCTTCTTCCTCTGTTTTAAGATTACATTTGCTTACCTATTTAAAACATTCTCTTCATTTCTAATTCTGCTTTTGGAAATTATGCTTTTTGACCATCTATCTGTGTTCACTGAAAAGTTTGTTTTTAACTTGAAATATTACCTATAAATTGATCATTTTATTTTTTATTGTCTGACAATTCTTTGAAAAAAAACAGCATTATGGATTCTCACAATCGTTTAGATAAGTGAGTTATAAAAAATATGAGCATCACATAATATGGATATTATAAGCATAGTCAACATCTAATCATTCAGTGCACATAAGTGGTTTGAAGATAGGTACAAGTGATCCCCTCTATAAACATTTCTAAGACACAAAGTAGATATTACATAGTATGTATTTTTATTGACTGTGTCAAACAAAACTGAAGGGAATAGTAATTTTCCTAAGAACTTACATCTTTTGTACAAAACTAATTATCTTTGAATAGTGGAAAAATCTTGATGCCTATCCTTGTAACATTAAACATTGAAGAAATCAGAATACTTTTATTTAGTAAAACAAGGAAAGGAAAGTTCAGGTACGTCCTTGGAAGATGGGTCAGAAAGATTTTCAGTACCAGAGTTTGTGGAGAAAAGTAGCTGTTGGGGATGAGAGCCATTGCATGCATATATCATAGAGGCTACCACTGCATGCATAACACTGACCCAAGATCAAGTAAAAATTCCAGAATGATCATGGAGGGTCTCAGGAAGCTCCATACCTACCTGAGGAACAAATCGTAGGTGATGGCTGCTGAGAGCAGAAAAGCCAATATTCTTTAGGTGTGTGGCCATGGTAGATTACTCATGCTGTCCTTTGAATAGCCACACACTTATGCACATACTAGCAACACTAACTGGACCCAATGAACTAAAAAAAGAGTTCATAAAGTTCTGGAAGAAAGTATTGGGGAGGTTTATGGGAAGAATTGGAGAGGATGGAAAAGGGGATGATCAACACACATTTTATTACATATATGAAATTCTTTAGTAATAAATGTAAAAAGACAAGTTTACTTGCAATCATGCTCACAATATTGTTTCCATGGGGAATCTAATTTCCACCATGCTCACCATCAAGATTAACCATAATTAGTAAGGAAACTGTATTAGTTAATTTTCTGATGCTGTGATAAAACCCATGAGACCAAGGGAACTTATAATAGGAAGAATATATGTGAGCTTAAAAATAAACTCCAGGGGAAATAAATGCCAAGGGGATTAGAGTTCATGATGGCAGGGAGGCATGGTGCCTAGGACAAGAGCAGAAAGCAGAGTTGCTTCTTCAAGCAGGCACAGGAAGCAGAGAGCAACTGGCCATCAGGCAAGGCTTAAGAACTCCCCAAGGTCACCCCTAGAGATGCGCTTCCTCCCGCATCGCCGCACCTTCTAAGACCTTTGAAAACATTGCCACCAAGTGGGGGAAAAAATGTCAGGATACCTGGAGACTCTGGGGGACATTCTCATTCCAATGACCACAGAAATCTTTACTAGAAGTAAAGATACTACAATCTGTTACATATTGTTCCTGTTTTCTTAAGTAAAATCATTTGGGAATCTTTGGACAATGTAAAGTATCAATTCAGTCACAGAAGAAAAAGTTGAAACTCAGAATGAAAATAGTAGAATTGGAGCTCTGAACTGTTTTCTTTATTGAAATGAGAGTGGAGAAGTGCACATTCTGTCTTTATAACTGTTTTGCCCACACCTTGTTTTAGTTGATTTACTTGCGGATTGCCTGGCTTTAGCACTATACTTTCACATTTACCCACCTAGCTATCTGCAAGCTTATGTTCACAAATTCTTGTACTCTTTCCTATGTCTTGGACTTTCCTTGAATTTTTCTTTAGCTTGTTCTAAAGTACAGAATTTCCTGGGAAGGCTTCTCTGACTTACATTCATTGACCACACACTATCTATATACATCAAGTTAAATGAGTTTTGGTAGGAAATGTGACTCCTTTTGGAGATTTATTGTTACAATTAGGTTGTAAGAAGTCAATGGCTATTATAAGATTCCTTCTTTGTGGATAGAGAGATGGCTTAGCAGTTCAGAGCACTGGCTGCTCTTGCAGAGGACCAGGTTCAATTACCAGCATCCACATGGCAACTAACAACCATCCGTAACTCCAGTTCCAGGGGATCTGATGCCCTCTTCTAACCTCTGCAGACATTGCATGACACGGTTACACTTACATAAATGCAGGCAGTACACTCAAACACATGAAATAAAAATAATAAATAACATTTAAATATACCTCTTTATGGTGTTTCTATTGAAACAATCTCAGGACTTTTCTTTTTTACTATTTCCTAATCATAATACACATTTTAAATCAACAAAGTTTAAATTATAACATTGCCAACATATTCAAGACAAGTAAACCATGTCAGAAGATAGCAAAAGAAAATTATTCAAGATACTTAGCAAAGTAAGGTGAAAGCTTAGACTTCAGCATGTGCCCATGCTTTCTTAAAGTACTGCTGTGTTTTTTTTTAAGATCACAGTTTAAACATTGTATCTATTATTTATATTGTATACATATGAGTATATCACTTGTCAGTCATGCAGTGTATGTGGAGGTCAGAAGGGTGTGTTAGATAACGTGGAACTGGGGTTCCAGATAGTTTTTAATCATCAGGGGATCAAACCCCTGGCAGAGCAATCACTTTTCTTAAATCCTGAACCATCTCTCCAGCCTGAAGATCCTAGTTAGCAATGCATATATCAAAGTAGAAATGATAGAAACAAAATTAAAGTAATTGAACTTATGCCAAAAAATTTCATATACTCAATAAAAATTACCAATCATTAAGTTAATCACTGAATGAAATAAATAAAAAGAAACCTGATTAAATATCAAGTTCTCTGTGAAAGTTTCCATACAATACTTTTTTTTTTACTGAAAACCCTATTATCTACTAGATAGTTGCAATATATTTGTCATTGTGTAACTGCACTAAAAGATCCAGTAAATCTGTTCTCAATTAGAGTTAGAAATATGAACAACTTATTTTTAACTGACAGTGGACAGTATTTGTGTTTCCCACATGTTCTTACATAAAATTATTTTCTCTCCTGACATTCTCTATCTTTCTTCATGAAGTGTGTCTTCTGAACATAGGCATGCTGCTGCTTTAACTTTATAACAATTTCAGTATTTTGTCATCTTCAGAATGTCTTTTATTTATTTTCTTTGACCATTAATCATGTTTTACCTAGTGTGCTGCACAAACTGAAGAAGTACATTAAGTAGCATTTATGTTCTGTGAGATTTTGCATTTGGATACTGTTCTATGGATTTTTTTAAATTATTATTTTTGTCTTGTGAGAAGGCAATTAATGTGTTTGGAAACAAATTGTTTTGTATCTTTTCATAGTTAGAAAATACATCAGAGCTCTGTTTCATTTTGTCTATTGGCTGCACATATTCTGAAGTTATGCGCAGAAGTTAGAGTACATCTGGAGATTGCTAGTATATGTTAACACATAGGGGTCTTCTTGTATTTGTAACTCTTCCCTGTAACACTCGCTTGATTTATCGGTGACAATACTTTTATGGTATTTGTACTCTGGTTCTTAAGGATTTCTAAGATAGATTTAATCATGGCCTGCCATGTTGTCATCATTGTAATAACTCAGGTTAAGACCACGAACAGAGTAACACTCTCTGGTCATCTAGTTCTCCACTACAGTCATAGCAAATATGTGTTTTTTTAGGTAGAGACACATGCATGGATTTTAATGGGGAGTTCAATCTGCTGCAAGCATACATGAACACACTGCAAATAAAATTGTTCATGTTTGACTTTCAAATTTTCACTACCAAGTATATAATCCTTATTCTTTATTGGAACTGATAGGTACATGCTTAAAGATATGATTTATATGTGCTTTAGAAGAATATAGCTCATTTTCAAAAGCAAACCTAGTAATTATTTGAAAGTATTGAATATATATATATTTTTTTACTGAAATGAGGATCTTTTCTCATAGACATAGAATGCATTTTGAAACCATTAAGAATGTTAAGAGGTAAAAAAATAGAAAAATATAATAATGTGTTAGTCATAGTAATTAGTGCCTTTCTCTTGGTGATTATTTAAATATTCATAGGGAATTCACCTTTTCACCCTAAAATTTCTACGTTTCAGAAAATAGCATTATTCGTTTGCTTTAGGTCTATTCTATTTAATACGATTCTATCTCTTTTATTTGTTTAGATCTGGAGGTCATGTGACTAATTTATATAATGAAACTATAAAATGTGTGTACTGAGAAAATCTAGTGTTAAATAACCATCCCGTTTTTTGCTGACTGTTTTGGTAATCAAATGTATAGTAGAAGCTTGCTATAGGCATGCATTCACTATCAGAAATGATACCAATCTTAGAATAAACTGAGAATGTCAGACATCTGACTGGATGATGAAAAGCTGAATTCTGAAAGAGTTCATTCAACAGCTGAGTAGAACATATGCAATATATTAGCATCCCATGCCTTGAATCTTCCCTGTGAAATGTTTACCCAGATTCTATCTCTGTTCCAAAGAGTTTGAGATTTGCTCTGGTTGCTTCAAATAGCATTTTGTGTTTCACTGGGCACAAAGGTTTACACAGAGCTGAACGTAGCAATACTATATCTTATTACTCAGTTTTATTAACTCAGTTGTGTTTCTGAAATTTACAATTCTCTTAAATGTAGAAAGACATTCTTTTGTATTTTCCCACATTTTTTTCTTTCTGTTAGATTTCTGTTAAAGTAACAAATATGTGAGCAATATACAAGAGAGAGAAGTACTCTTTTGAATTCCAGAGCTCTTAATTCATCATGGAAGGGAGGGCATGGAGATGCAAATCAGCACGCAAGTGAACCAGAAGCAGAGCGTCAATGCTAGATTTGCAGTCTTCATCATGTGTCCCCTTGATGCAGAGGAGTAATTTCTTGCAAGGGTGACATGGAGATCACCACAGTGAGGCAGACTTGCTAATGTGGCTTGTAGAACACCCTTGATTTTCAGTCATGTCCATTAAATAAGCAGAACAATGCAATGACAAGTAGGTTCATGGTAATGAGGCTGTGAACATTCCCTTATAGAAGACAAAGAATATCAGCAGAGCCCCACCTTAGTGTCCAGTCGCCACGTGTCCCCAGCTAACTATGGACTTGGAGTTTGCAGAGTAGGAAGGAAGTGGTAGGATCACTGGAGTTAGCACCACTCACTAGGGCTCATTTTTACCAATGATGATATAGGCTGGGTTTGGCTTTTCAAGGAACCAATCTGGCGTTGCACTAAGCTTGCTCCTCTATGGAGCTCTTCAACAGGATTCTATACAAAAAGTACAATAAACTTACTGGCTGACCATACTGGACATAACCAGGAATATTTCTTATGTATGTCAGTGTTATTTCTCCCAATAGCATGTGACCCCTCCCCCTTTCTTTTTATTTCACCCAGGCCACAAGTTTATGGGACATTACTGGTCATATTCAGTGACTCATCCCTGCAATGTAGTTAATCTTTTCTGTAAACATCCTTAGAAAAACACTCATAAGTGTGCTGTGTTAGTTCCCCTTGCATTTCAATGAAGAATAAAATTAATATTTTAATTATGTTGCTATCACTCAGAATATTTAGTATACAGAGCTGATGAATAAATGCTCACTGAACATAACTTAAAGTGATGGCTTAATGGTTAAGAGCACATACTGTTCCAGGGAAGGACCCAATTTATGTTTCCAGTACCCAAGTCCTGAAGCTCTCAACCACCTGTAACTCCTGCTCCAGGTGAGGTGAAACCCTCTTCTGGTCACCAGAGTTACCTGCACTCATGTACACAATCAGGCACACAGATATAAAATAATAAAAAATAAAACTTTAAAAAATGTTCATTGACTACAAATATAGTTTCAGAATATACAAGAATATTTCTTACTTATTTAAAATTAATTGTTGCCACACAAGTCATATTTTTCTAGTAAAATTTTGATGGTTATCCTGTACCAGGTATCTGAGAAATACAGTTGCACAAATGGGAACAAAATTCAATGTCATTATTTGTTAAAGAAACACACATTAAAATGATCCAAAACATTATCATTAATTTGTGAGGCCTTCTTTATAAATTTCAGCAAAGATTATATTTGTTTGTGTATTTGTGTGCGTGTGTTTCTCCCATGTACCAAGGCAAATTGCATGAAAACCCTAGATTCTTAAGACAGGATATCACAATATAGTTTAGGCACACTTGGAACTCATACTTTTTTCTCTGACACCCAAATGAAAACTTAATTTTGATTCAGAACCCAGATTATTAGAGGATTTCAGAATAGCAATAGTAGTCTGTTGCATATAATTTTTTTTTATTCATTGAGTAAAGTTTAAGAAGTACAAAGAATTACATGCCTCAAACCTAAAGTTAGAAACTACGGAAGTGTGATTAGATCCTCAGTTATATTTTCAGCAATTGTTTTAGTGCCATTTTTTCACTTAATAGAATTGTATTAATCATATGTAAACATCTATTGAATAGCTTTCAAAGTAGCCATTTAAACATAGTAAAAATCATAGGCAAGCATAATCACACACACACACACACACACACACACACACACTCACATACATATTGGGCATAATGCAGGGTGGGACTAGCTAGGCCACCTGCCAGGAGGAATGGAGGAATGGCTCTCGTGGGTGTGGTGCTCCACAACGGTTGGTTGTGAAGCCAGTTTCTGCCCAGCACCTGATCCACCTGAGAACAAACAGCAGTTGGCTGTGGTCAGAACCCCACCCGATAAGGCTATTGGCTAGCAAGACCTATAAGACTCTCTGCTCTTCCTTGAATAAATGAGTTTGCAGCAGACCACCACTGCTGGCTGAGTTGGTGTCTTGATTCCATGACTATTCACCCCCTCCCCTATAGCGGAGATCCTTTGGTTCCCCTCGTGCTGGCCCCTAGTGCTACACATACACACACTCCTCATATGCACATTCAATATTAAATGTATTCATTCAGATATGTCTTCTCAAAATTATGTTATTTTCTTTACGGAGGATTTAATTTCAAAATATGAGAGAATTCTAGACAACAGTCATTTGAAGCACAGTTCTTTTGACCACACAGACTAAATCAAAAATAAACTAGAATGTTCAGTTTCATGTAAGGACTAGCGTTTCAGAAATAAATCTAAGAAGCAAGCTATCAGTAATATCTGAGAAATTACTTGGGAACCTGAGAAGTCACAACTAAGCAGTCATGCATTACCTGTTGTCAAGGTAACAGGTGATTTCTTATTCTTGCTAACAGACTCCTTCAATGTTATGCTGCAGATACTGTAACTGCTTCCACCCACAGGGTTAAAATCTCAATGTTATGCATGAAAGCATTAATACAAATATAGTTGTCTTGACATAGAACTGATTGTTAGAGAACTCAGTAACTCTGCTCAATTTCAGTTCGTGATCAGTGTTCTTGGGTCACTCTTCAACAGTAAGTACTAAAGGAAAGTTGTTAGTAAGCTATAGAATAATTCCAGAGTTGGGATGAAACAGAAGAAAAGGTATTCTCTAAGATTATATTTTTGGAAAATTTCTCTATACTTCATATAGAACATCCTAATCTTCTTCGTGCTCCCTTCCCCATTAGCACATTCCCATATTCCTTACACTAGTATTTATGCATTCTGTCATTTGTGTTAAGGCCTATCAAGTAAATTTAGTGTCCCCAGATGTCCCTCAGTTCAAGTTCATCCACTGAGATCTCTTCAGCCTATCTAGAGTCTAGAGTCCCTCCAATTAACTTCAACTCTTCCTTACCAGCAGGACCACCTGTTGATTGCTGACTTAATTTTTGAACAATGGATGTCTGATTTAGAAAGTCCTTTCCTACACCTATATCTTGCAATTTACTGCATTTATTTTTCCTAAAAGTTTCAGAGTTTCAGGTTTCACATTGATGTCTTTCCTCCATTTGGTGTTGACTTTTCTGCAAGGTGTAAGGGTCTGCTTTCATTCTTCTACAGGTGCAGATCCAGTTTGGGCAGCACCAAGTTTTGAAGATGCTCTCTTTCCTTCAGTGAGTGTTCCTGGCGCCTTGGCCTAATATCAGATGGCTAAAATTGCAGGTACTAATATGTCAATCTTCAATTAAGTTCCACTGACTACTTTTGCTCCAGTGCCATGCTGTTTCTTATGACTATAGCTCTGTTATATAGTTTGAGATCTGGTACGGTAATCCTCCAAGCATTGCTCATTGTACTCAGAATTGCTTTAGATATCCAGGGTCTTTGGTGCTTCCATATGAATTTTAAGATTGTTTATTCTAATTTTATGAAGAATGTCATAGGAATTTTGACTGGAATTGCATTGAACCTACACAATGCTTTTGGTAGAATAGTCATTTTGATTCCATAAATTGATAAAATATTAATCATAGAGATTTTTTATATATTTTGGCAGGTTTATTCCAAGATATTTTTTCAAATCTATTGCGAATGGTGGGAGTTTCCATGTACTCTTTCTCAGATAATTTTTTATTGGTCTATGGAAAGGCTATTGATTTTTATAGATTAATTTTATAACCTTCCAATTTATTGAAAATATATTCATTACTAGGAATTTCCTGGTGGAATTTTTTGAATATCTTATCTATAACATGTCAACTGCAAAAGAGGAAAATTTGACCTCTTTCTTTTTTCCAGTTGGCACTCCTTTATTTTCCTTAGGATTCTCAAACATAGCTTTAATTATGTTGAGGTGTGTTCCCTCCAGTACAATTCAGTCTAGGACTTTTAACATTGCATATTGTCAAAGGGCTTTTCTGCATTTATTGAGATGACCATTTGATATTCCCCCCTCCTTTGAGGCCATTCATACAATTTATGACATTATTGTATCATTTATAACATTATTGACTTACATATATTGAACCATCCCCGCATCTCTGGAATAATGCCAACATGATTCTTATGGATGAGCTCTTTGATGTGTGTCTGTATGTGATTTGCACGTAATTTGTTGAGAATTTTAGCACTAAAGTTCTTTAAGGATATGGGTCTATAATATTCTGATAGTGTCTCTATCTGAATTTGGTATCACAGTGTTGCTAACTTCATAAAAGGAATTTGCGAGTTCTCCCACTGGTTTTATCATTTTTAAATTATTTAAGTGATAATTATTATAGATCTTCTTTAAATCCTTATGTAAATCTACCTTGACCTGGACTTTTTTTAGTCAGGAGATTTTCTACTACTGTTTCAGTATACTTATTTTTTATAGGTCTAAAGTTAAGCTGTTTATCTCTTCTGGGTTTAAATTTAGTGGTTTCCATAAACTTAGAAATGCATCCATTTTGTTGTTTTGTAAATTCAATATAGTTTTCAAAGAACCTGCACTTAGATTCATTGATCTTTTGTATTATTTCCTTTGTTTCAATCTTATTAATGTCTGCTCTGGTTTATATCATTTCTTCTCATCTTCTGGGTTTGAGTTTCATTTGTTCTTACCTTCTGGAGTCTTGAGTTGCAATGTTAAGTCATTTAGTTGTGCTCTTTCTGATTTTTTTTTTAAATGTCAGCACTTAGAGCTATAAACTTTTCCCTTTGGATTGCTTTTACAGCATCCCAGAAGTTTTGTTGTGTTGTGCTATCTATTTTGTTTAGTTCTAGGAATACTTTTACCTTTTCATTTTTTCTTTTGCCTATTCATCATTCAGGAGTTTGTTGTTTACTCTCCATGAGGTCATGAAGTTATTAGGACTTCTTTCCATGTTGATTTTAAGCTTTTTTACTTGCGTTGGGGTCTGATATAATTTATGAAATCATTTCTTTCTTTCCCTCTTTCCCTTTCTTTCTTTCTTCTTCTTTCTTTCTTTCTTTCTCTCTCTCTCTTTCTCTCTCTCTTTCTTTCTTTCTTTCTTTCTTTCTTTCTTTCTTTCTTTCTTTCTTTCCTTCCTTCCTTCCTTCCTTCCTTCTTTCTTTCTTTCGTATTTGATGAGATTTGTTTTGCACCCCAGTACATGGTCAATTTTAGAGAATGCTCCATGGGGTGGTGGATAGAAAGTCTATACTTTGGTGCTTGGATGGACCTGATGGCTCTAGTTCAGCTACTCAGGAGCTCCAGCAGAGGCCCAAGTCGGGCACCAATCAGATACTCTCGGGTTTCTTCCTAAGGTCTGGGCTCCTACTAGCCAACAATGCAGTTTGGCCAACTTGCTAGACTTAAATCCTCTCAGGAAGTCTGCAGAGGTTTGAGCCCCTGCTAGCTGGCAAAGAAGCCTGGCGCTGGGACAATGGGTGGACTGTTGGTGGTCCCAGTGTAGGAGGATTTGGGAAGCTCACTAGGAGACAGGATTCAGGCCCTCTCAGGCAGTCTGCAAATGTTTGTGGCCCTACTCTATGATTTATTTTTAAAGTCACAAATTGGTTTAAAATTTGAAATAAAGCTTTATATTTATTTCATTGCACTTTATATATTGTCTCCATCTGTTTTGTATTTCTATAGTAGAATACCCGCATCAAACATTTTATCAAGAACTTCAGTCTATATAGTCCTGAGAGCATGGCGGTGACATTAGTCTTTGTCGAGGGCCCTACGGCGGATAGCGTAATTCAACTAGAGCTCGCAGGAGAGAGGTCACATGACGATAAATGTAACAGTAGTGTGAAGAAAGATATTGATTATGTCAACATTACTTCTTCATTTGACTTTCACACTAATGAAGCAAGTACTCTACTTAAGTGAGCACTTATTCCCAATAGAAGAAAATATTACTCATTATCAACCATGCAATCACATCTCACAGAATGCACTGGGGACCAAGCTTCCATCTGGATTCTGCTAGAGAAGACTACAGGCAAACTACCAAGTATTTGATCTCAATTCAACTGTACAATTTAGTTGAAAAGTGATTTTCATGAATCATTTAGAAAATATCCTTTGCAAAAATGAAGCAGTGGAGGTATGGGATGCTTAAAATTAATTGCAAAGGTGATCTACCTAGTTAATAAGAACAAACATGTACAGGCTGGGATTTTTATAGCTCCTACTCCAGTGTGCTTTCAAAATTGCAACACTGAATTAAAACCTTTGATAAAAAGAACACTTTAATATGAAGAGCGATATTGGAATAAATGTGTGTGATCGCTTGTAAAATGTGCAACTCAAAGAATGATATAAATGAATGTTACATATAACTTTACTGGTATGGTCAGTTATACTGACATTCATTCGCTGAATAAATATATTAACATTAATTCCAATTTGTATGTCTGATAGGAAGTCATTTTATATCTATTTCTGTTTGTTCTATAAAAAGTAAATTTGAGTTATTGTTAGCATGAATATAGTTTATAATTATAAAATCATGCTTTCTAAAGCTAATAATAATGGTTATATTGTTCACATAGGAAAGAGTGGTGTTCATCCCACACATTTGAAAAAGAAAAAACAAACATAGATATTTTCATATTGAGCCAATAAAACAAAGATTATCTAATTTATTCATATGGAGCGAGAAAGAAAAGAGTGATAAACTAATGAGTAACCTTTATATTCCAGTTCTTTAGTGGATACTTTACATCAGAGTGTTATTTAATAATCATAATTAAATTGACAGCTATAGGGAAGCATGTTAATCAATAATATATGGAAAAGCATGCCCATGAAAAAGATTTGTAGTCTATGTTTCAAAGTCAGTGTTTGAATCCTCTCAAGAAAATTGTTTTAAGAATAACAATACCAATTATACATAATTATGTTGACTGAGAACCAGTACCACTTAAATGATCAATCATACAGTTACTAGTTGTTCAATGATATACATTTTCACATGTTGATCTTAAGGATCATGAAAGTGAAGTTTGTGTACATAAGAACTGAATGACAGGAACCAACATTCTACTAAACTATGAATTCCACACAGCTATTTTAAGGAGTCAATTAGCAAGAGACAGTAAAATTAAAATTTTTATAAACAAGCAACATTCATGGTGTAGCATATAATTCTGGAAGAAAGCAATAGAACATTGGAAAATAGCTTTTAAGAATGTTTGTTGGGCCCAGTCAGAAAAAAATATCAAGTATATAACAAAACTATAAATAATGTAACATGAATTCACTTTGAGGTTTTAATTTTTATTCATCTATTGGAAATTTCTCACAATATGTTTTGATCATAATTAAAATCTATCTAGTATCTGCATCCACTCAATAACTATGGCCTAATAAAGTCTGATTTACACACACACACACACACACACACACACACACGTATATGAAGGTCAGTGCAGTCAAGTCCGTGTACCCAAATGCCCTTTGGTATGTTTGGTATGTATGCATCCATCAGAGCCTGGTCAACCTCTCCAACATCATATTCTTAAAGAAAGTAGATTCTCACTCTCCAGGCAGTTACGACTTGCCAAGAGTTCCTCAGCTTGACTGGAGCTTCCTACTAACTCCTCACGTCTATGTTCAGATTCTACCTGGACTGAGTTTACAGGGTTCCCTTCGATTTTTATGGCTTGTATATTTTGATAATTGAAATTTTAGGAGACATGACTTCTAGAAGGTCTACTCTAATTTTCAACATTAAGAATTCATCTTACAAAAAATCATTACTTCTGTTATTATGGATAGAGAGTAAATCCTGCTAAGCCATTTAAATTCTTGCAATGAACTTCTGTGTGCCATTTTCCCCCCATAAACTGACTTTTTATCTATTTCCATTGAAGATTATTAGTTTTTTGCTCATTTCACTTAATTTTACCTTTTCAACAGACTTTAGATGATAGGGCCATGAAGGGACAGAGTAATAATTAGTGAAATAACTAGACAACTTTATTTTTCAAACAAGGAAATAAACTGGTTTTGTTTTATCTCCTACTCAGCCCTGTACAGTTTTCTAGCTCTGTACTGTTAGTCAGTATTTTATTTACTCCAAGGATAACTTGTTTGCAATAACTACTAGCAAGATGCAACTCCATTCCGGGGTTAGTAAAAGTACATCTGTGAGTACAGAGAAAAGAAAATCACAATCTTCTACAATCCAAATTAGTCACTTCAAATCCAGACTCAGCTGTTGGTATTACATTGTTGCTTACTCTGGTGACATTCATTCATTATGAAAGCTGAGGAACACTGTTTTTCAGTACTGGTATCTAGAATTCTAACAATATAAATATTGCTAATGT
Source organism: Eospalax fontanierii (assembly GCA_035773235.1). Taxonomy (NCBI): domain Eukaryota; kingdom Metazoa; phylum Chordata; class Mammalia; order Rodentia; family Spalacidae; genus Eospalax; species Eospalax fontanierii. Next base: position 90,753,800 of record CM069524.1, read on the forward strand.
ATACATCAGCGAGACAGAGAGGGAAAATTCTCTGAGGAAAGTTTTCAATCGCAACCCAGGAGATTTAATGTGAGAAAGATTTTACTCTTCTTAAGCATAGAGTTGTCCAGATTAAGCATATCTACTCTTATAAACATCTCAATGAGCACTGGAATGTAGTTGTTGGTAACCACTTTGACTGTGAACAAGGACAGGTGCTCATTATATACAGAAGAATTCAAAGGATATGTGTCAGATGCTACTGACTGTATCACAAATAGAAGCTTAGATTCTCTCAGGGGTGTTTATACTTTAGATGCAAATAACAGTAACACAATTATTGGGTTGTTTTCAATAATAGATTCAGAAATTCTTTGATACCTATGTCTTTATGAGATGGGTCTAACTTTCCTTCTCCTTGAGTAAGTATGGTCTAGATTAAGTTACTTGCTTCTAGACATTCAATAGAGTAGAGGTGAAGGATGCAACACTAGGTTAGGTATACAATATTTTCATTCCCTATTGGGGAGTACATTTGCCTTTACCACACTCTTTTGCCAGGGAAATCTGCTGCCTTCATACTGGGACTCTCAGGCAATCAACACAAACTTAATGACATAAAACAATAGCCTAAGGAACAAATGAAATAAGGCAAAACAAAGAAAAAACTTGAGTGCATGTACATGACTGAAGGTTACATACTAAAAATCACAGTGCCAGGCAAGGGAAATCCTCTTTGAATTATTGTCTGCATAGTCCAAAAGATTCCCAAAATAATACAGGCTATTTTTACAGTCTGTGAGGTCTGGAACTTGAAGGTAAGCCCTTATTGCTGAAGACAAATCATACTTTTGACATAGAACTTGAAGCAGTTGAGCTGGAGCTGACAAAGAAGCTACTTCCCTGAAGACTAGCTGTCATAGTATCAAAAGGTGCTATGAAAGCCCAGGGAGAAAACCAATCAATGATTCTACCCAGCTGTAAAGCTTAATAAACAGAATAACCACAACATGAGCAGTTCATAATTTGTATGATGCAATAAGGGCACTTTTATGTTAGGGTTAATTAATAGCTATCTATTTAGATTTAGACCTACTCAGTAGAAATGAATCATGTGTGTTTCCATAAACATAACTGACTGCACGTGCTTGGAGAGGACCTAGACCCTAGAGATGAACCTATTTCTGTCACATCCCTAGACCAATGTACTTTATTTCTATGCTCTAAATATATATTCCTATTTTTTAGAGACAAGTGTGCCTCTCACCACTCATCAGAGACATTTCCTTTTGCAACAGATGAGGACTATTATGAATTTCCCCAGCTGGGAAAAATAAGGAGAATAAATGACTGTGAGGTTTCCAGCAATAAGTGATAAATTTACAATACAACCTCTACAGCTAAGAATCAAGGAACATCACAGAAGAAGGGGTAGAAAGATTGTAAGAACCAGAGAGACAAGACACTTGCTGCTAGTTAGTGCATTCTAGACATGATAGGAAAGCTAAAATAATGAAATCTCCACAGTATGTTAGACTCACAAGATCTTCATAACAACACAAACTGTTTACATACCAAGATAGCTGGAGCGATTTTCACTGGGTGCCACTTCATGATGAATTATAGGAAATCAATGGATGCTGAGGAAGGAAAAAATCCATTTTTTCAGGGACTAGCCCTCTGAGAGGTAATCTCAAGAGCGCATCTGTAAACATTAGGTACATTAAATGGACTCAGTATATTATCCATACATAATGTATGTATATATGGATGTATATGTAACGATAAAAATCAAAGATATGAATAAAACTTGTTAGGGAGTTAGGGGAAATAGGAAGAGTTGGAAGGGTCTTGGGTGGATAGAAAATAAAATACACTACTCTCTTATGAAACTCTAAAATAAGCCAACAGTGCTTGCAGCCAGTAGATTTCAACGGTTGCCTGCAGCCTGTCAACAAACTTTGAAAGCAACTTAGCAAAGAATTCTCCTTGAGCTGATGGCTGGAGATAATTGCCTGGAAGCTAAATTATACGTTTTAGAACTGCTGTGTTCCAAGTTACTCCTACATCCCCTATCGGCAAAAACAGAGGTGATGCTTATTGTCTAAGGTAGCACACTGAAGTAATTCACTATGCAACAACAGATAACTAACACAATGTCCAAAATATTTGATAAGAATGAGAAACAGATATCCTTGGCAAAATATTCTTTTTTTTAATTTAAAATTTATAATGGTTCAAATAAGATGTGTTTTGTAGGCTTAATGCTTCCTTAACATTAGAATATTAATGATGTTTGCAACCAGAAAATTTTACTTATTCATCTAACAGACATGTCTAGCACTTTTATTTTCTTTTATGTAAAAGTACTGAAATACATTTAAGTAACAAGTTATTATGCACACATATTTAAATATATGTGATATGATCTATGTATACTTTAAATGTAACTCATTACATATACATTTAAGAAGTCCGCTCACCTCCTCTGGTCTTATAACCACTTCAATCAATCAAAATTTTATTATAAAAGAAATATATTTCACTATATATTCTACATATGTTCTCATAGCAAGATTCCTCCGTACCTATAACCTTTAAAATAGCTCTGTGAAATGTCTAATAGTTACTCCTTCTCTCTTTTTTTTTTTTTACTTTTATTTTGTGAATTCAGATCTCACATAGAATACTAATAAGAACCCAGTCCTCATCGAAGACATCTTATTTTAATTAAAGAAATAGATGCTTTCAGATAATGAGAAAAAGCTGAAAGAGATATGATAGTGTAATTATGGACAGGAGTAAAAGTTACTCAGTGTATTTTATTTATTGCTATAAAGTATATATTTTCAAGAGAGAGAAAAAATGAATATGCCCCCAAACTGTGCTTCAGAGTAGAACATTTCAATGAAAAACACCCCACCCTGTCTCCTGCCAGCCCTGGACCGCCTGGTCAGCTCCAGGTACCCTGCCTCAGATTTCAGACTAGTTTCCTAACCCATACTAGATAAATCTCTTAGCATACATTGATAAATCCCTCCTCAGATAGTCACTGCCCCCATCTTCCCTGGATCCTGATCTGCCTGACAGACTGGCCCAACTAGGACTCTGGTAAGTCAGATCCTGCTCACTCCATCTCCAGATGAATTTTGAAATAGAAGTCTCCTTTAAAAGAACAGCACTCTTGAAGCCAGTGCCCTTGAAGCATTGTGGGTATTCGGTCTATGTCCATCGATTTTTCTCACCTGTCCCTGAATGTCTATAGTCTTTTCTACCAAGGAACTGCTTCAGAACTTTTCTTGTGTGTCTACAGTCTCTTGTTCATTCATTTTGTGCTGCTGAGTGCTGATGAGACAATTCCTAATGTAAAAATAGCAGGAAATCATTTTCAGATGATAAATATAGCATCTATTTTATATTTCCAGTTTGAGGTTTGGGTCAGAATTGTCAATAGCACATGAAAGCCCTGTTATTATAGATATACTGAGAGGAGAGACAGCTTTAATATGCCAAATTAGTGAGATTATAGGAAAAAATGTGATACTGGGAAGCAATTCAGAGAAAATTCTCAAAATTTTCATATTGTCTTCAAGCACACTCAGATTAGTGAAAGGAAGTGGTTAAAAGTTTAAATATGAAAAAGAAAATTGATCTAATTTAATAACTGTATGGGAAAATTATCACGTTTATATAAACATAATAAAACATTAGTCTGAAATATCACGTCACATTTTTCCAAATATCCTTAGCAATAAAATAAAAAAGTCAGTGAAATATAATTTTTTTCATAGGATCACAACAAGTAATTTATAAATTACAAATGTGAGGGTCTAAATGATCATATTAACCAAAATCTGGATCAGTTCATTTATTCTAATATTCTAGTCTTTTAAATTTGTAATTAAAGTATATGTGTATGCAGTTTAAAAATCTTACCACACCAAATTACTGAAGTTGAAAATCTCAGAATCTTAAGCTGCTCCTTTCCTGTTCATTCACCTTTATTTACATACTTCTAAGTAGCACCAGAAAGTATTTTGGATGTAGAAATACTAACGCTTATTTACAGCATATACTATGATTTCCATCTTTTCTGTTGAACTCTTTGTTATCACTTATGCCCTTGGCAGTCCTCCAATGTATCATATTTTGAATCAATTACTAGTTACACCGGTGGCCAGTCTATATTTTTCTAGATTTCTTAAGTAATTTTACTTCACTTACAAACAAAAACCTGTCAGATATATTTTTTTACATATTTTCATATATTTTTATTTTCTCTATACTTAGTTTCATTTACAAATTTACACCATTATTTCAGCTGATTTCACCAGAATAAATAGAAACCTACTGATGTTTTCATATTCAGTTGCACTATTTCTGATTTCTGTTTTCCTAATATGTTCATTCTTGGAAGCATAAAAATTTCTGTACTCTCTACACCAAAGCACTGCTAACACCATCGGACTCTTCTTGTGTTTTGAGAATTTCTGCATGAACACCACTCCATAAGGACTCTTAATCCATTGTGAATAATTTAGTACCAGTGCCACATATATATATATTTCCATAGATTTTTTTTGATTCATCTGAAATAATTGAGTCCCAAAGTTTTCCAGAAAGGAAACATAATTCAGAACTACAAGGAGGTTAATGAAACACAACTAAAATCAGAGCGGAATACACTGAGCTTAATTCAGCATTGGCTCTTTCATTCTCCCTACCTAAAGTAATGTCTTTGAGTATTCCCAGTCCATAGCTTGTTTTAATCTAGGCTCTGATCAACAAAGCTGCATCAAGTTATTTGAGTAAATCAATTCAAAATCACTCTCAACCTGGACTTGAATAAATGATATGTAAACATAATGGGAAATTTTAAGTATTTGGTTTTAAAAAAATGAAGAATAGAGTAACTCTAAAAAAGAATAATGATCTCAAAAATAGGAGAAGGTGAAACTCTCATCATGTAAATTTCAGTGTGAAAAAAATTACAATTGAAAGATTACATCATTTATATTTGTTGGAAAAGGAGTGCAAGACTGTAGGAAAACCAGAATTTCATAAAGAAATGAAGGATTGGTGAAGAAAAAGTTGATTAAAATGATTAATTCAGTCACATGAGAAAATGTCTTAGATTTTATAATTTAGGCAATTATAATTTAAGAAGTCACAGTAAGGAGATAAGTCTAGTAGTTACTGCAGTAAAATTATGGCAGAAAAGCCAATAATGTCAAGGATGTGGATTATATCTTCTTAAAATGAACAAATAAAATATCTCGTACTGTCATGGAATAGTGATAAAAAATTCAAATTCACTTGGATAAAAGCAGAGTTGTTTGGATATAAAACTGACTGAAGCATTACAAACAGAATGTCAGGGTATTTAATAGAGTGCCACAGGGATCAGTGTGAAAGCTGATCTTATTTAACAACTTAATTAATGATCTGGAAGAGGAAGAAAATAGTATGTTAATGAAATTTGTAGTTGCTATCAAATTGGAAGTTTCACCAACACCAATTAAGATAACAAAATTATTTTAGAAGAGAATTTGGTGAGATTACAGTTACCATGAAGGAAAGGTAAATCACAGGTTTAATTTGTAAGAACTAGGAAGCCAATATAATGTGAAAACAAAAGAATATGCTTGCATATAAAACAATTCAAGGAAGATAACATGAAAATACATTTAACAAATGACCAAAAAATATTAATCAGATTTGGGGACTTCTTGAGAGTCTAAATACTTCAAGATATATAAAGAGGAGATAGATGTGATGGCCCATAGTGCCAGCACTTTGAAGGCTGAAACAGGAAGATGGATACAAATGAAAGGCCAACCTGCTTTCCGTAGGAGCCTGGAATACGAATGGGACCTCCTGTCAACTCTCCAATAACAAATATTTTTTTCAAATGTGGGTTCCCATGTACATTTTATATTAATATACCATAAAAGAATACACAAATTTCAGTTTGGTAGAAGAAATAATGATAACGTTTATGCATGTCTATGATTTCATGAGATTGAAACAGAAAATTGGGAACACTGTCTAATAATGTTTGGGATGTGATTTAAAGCTAATTCACACTTGTATAAACAAATAGCTTTTTGTGAACATTAGTATAGTTTCTCTGATAGGGATAATTAAATGTTTTGTACCTAAGCCTATCATGTACCTAATCCAGGCACTTAGAAAGCAGAGCCAGGCAGATCTCAGTGAGATTTAGAAGTCTGGTCTACATAGAAAGTTCCAGGCCAGCTGGGACTACAGATAGACTATATCTTTAAGAGACAATAATTATTATTATTATTATTATAAATTATAAAACCTAAAGTTTCACGTTTTTGTAGAGATTACAAGAAGATAAGATATTTAAAACTGAAGGAATTATAAATGTTTGTGGAAGTTAGCATTACAAATCATTATCTCATGGGAATCTGGTAAATGCACAGATTTTTAGCATTATTTCAAAAATTTAACGAGGCACATTTTTAAAATAACAAACATCATTTGTACCATATTGTAGGTGCTCAATAAACGTTTGTTCAGTAAGTTTAGAATTCATCCCTATGGCAATGACAGTGTACTTCATAAACTGCAGTTGATGTAAAATCATTTGCATAATGTTTTTGTAAATTAACATGAATAATGTCTGTGTCAAACATGGTCCACGTCAGTTAATACTGTACGTGTTCTACATATTAGCAGAGATCCTTTTGCCATCACTGAGAGGCAGTGTACGGTGATATAATGTAAAAATATTAAGTAGTGCAGTGTACATCAACAGATCTAATTCTATATGAAGTGGGCAGGAGATGGTTCAGAGAGTAAGGTATTTCCTCTCTGAGGTTACTGAGCCTTGACACCCACATAAAAGGTAAGTATGGTGGGACTGAGGAAATGGTTCAGGATTTAGAAACATTGACTTCTCTTGCAGAAGACCTGGGTTCAAATCCCAGCACCCACATTGTGGCTAGCAACCTTCCTTAACTCCAGTTCCAGGGGATCTGTCTCTCTGTACTGGCCTCAGTGGATATTGCATGAAACAGTTGTATTTGCATACATTCAGGAATAACATGCATATACATAAAATAAAAATAAAATTTAAAAACTTTAAAAAGATAGATATGGAAGTGCCTGCCTCAGATCCTTATCTGGGGGAAGCAGAGACAGGCAGATCCCTGGGGCTCATTTCCTAGCTAGTCCAGCAGAACCAACAAACTCTGACTCTTGTAAGATAACCTTTCTCAAAAAGTGGGGTTTAGGGCTAGAGAGAGGGATCAGCAGTTAAGAGCAATGACTGCTCTTGCAGAACACCTGGTCTTGGTTCCCAACATCACATGTTTACTAATAATGGTCTGTTACTCCAGTTCCAGGGGATCTGATGCTTTTCCTAGTCTTTGAGTGCACTATACAGCATGGATGTACTGACATTCTTGCAGGCAAAACACTCATATACATAAAATACAAATTAATAATTAATTTTTAAATGTTCTTTGTAATTTTGTGTAAAGACACTGAGAAGACATTAAATGTTAACCTTGATGCCTCCCACTCCCAACAAGTAAATAAACATATAGCACCCGAAATCCTCAAAATATAAAAAGGGGATATTTCATTCAAGTAGAGTTAATGTAGTATACAAATTTACTCAGTGAAAATCAATGAGTATATATTTTTAAGTATTGGTCTAAGATCTAAACATTTAAGTGAAGAACAATAATCTAACTAACTAATCTAACAAGAGCCTCTCTTGTTACACTTTTTATTCCAGGTAAAGAAAACAGATAATTCAAACAGCATATTCTATTGTCATGATATAAATGCCACAAGGAAAAAATATAGATGTAAAAGGCAGTTGGAAGGACTAGGAGCAAGGAAAGTGGCATGTTTAGGGGATGGACACTCAGGAAGGATTTGACTAGAATCCTGGTGTCAGTAAATAACCACAGGATCCACCCAGGCTCAAAGCCAAGTCTTGGGCCCTGAAATAGACAGTGTGAGGAAGGAGCAGGTTGGCAAGGTATAAGCACATAATTGTTTTTGTTAACACACGAGACAATTATATATTTATGACAGATGTACACTAATGTTGATATTTAGAAATTACTCTGAGTCCAAAGAAAAAGCATTGAAGATAGGGACTGGAAGAGTGAAATTATGTTACTTGATTTTCTTAATAGAAGGCCTGAGGTTCAATGTGGTGAATAATTATAAGAGTAAAGGTTTTAGCAGAGGGATCATTTGGGAGTCAATTGCAATAACACAGATGTCAGACAATGATGGAAGTTGGGAGGAGAGGTCAAACCCTAAAAATGTCTAAAAAATAAAACTCCTTTTAATACACACAGGGGATGAAGAATCAAAACTCATTCAGAATTTTAACCCCAGGAAGTGAGTAAAAGATTTTCAACTGACTGAAGTAATCCAGACAGCAGATCTGCTGCTTGCAGGAGGATAGGGAGTAGGTTTGAATTTTACATAGAGTAGTTTTTAAGTTATCTGATAGGCTATGTGAAATAGGAAATAAAATATACAGGCAGACCAATTGTCTAGAACAGAAAGATCCTCAGGTGTTAGTACGGGAGCCATCAGCATGAAACAATCACTAAAATTAAGATGATCCTCTTTCTCTCAAGTAACAGAAGATACAGAATTTTTTTAAGCTGAATTTTAGTATGTATGCCATTGCGAAGAAATCTGTGGACAAGTGGTACAAAATCCACATTTGTTTGATATATAGAGATGTGAATATATGGACTTATCACTAGAAAACTAGTATATTCTAGGTTTCTTTTTTCCAAGAAGAGGAGAGATTAATGTCTCATTTAGAACAAGAACTATCTAAATATGAAATTGCATTGTTCCTAGACTAAGCTTTCTGTGATGACAGATATTAAAAGATCAAAATTAGCTTGGCTTTGCCATTTTTTACAGTTTCTGCAATATTGATTCAGTTTCAGAGAAATGGGATTTAAAAGGATATGTGAGGAAGGATGGAGTGTCATTGACTTTATGAACAGCTGGTGGAATTATTTATCATGAATTTTAAGCATATAAAATAGAGGAATAATTACAAGGTATAGTACATCTTTAGTTAAATCTTTTTTGTCATTTTGCATGCACTTATATTTGCAATTAAAAATGACTGAGAGTTACAATATATTTCATAAAGCTTACTAATGATAGGTGACAATTTGCAATGCTTTGTCCCTGGAGAAAACTGAGTCTTCCCTCAGCAGCCTATTGGTTACCTGCAGTCTTTAGCTAGTTCAGTAGGGCATGTGGACTAGTGTGGGCACTATTCAGATATTGTTCAGACAACCATATTGTTGGAATTTCATGGTTGCAGTTTCCTTGTCATGTGTAGTATTCACTATCCTGCAGCAAGTAGGCTGATCCTTTTGTTCTTACAATCTTTCAAGATGCTACATGAGCTTTAAGTATAGTGGAGTGGGATGTAGATGTACAAATTGGGGCTGGACACTACATGTTCACTTATTCTCTGACTTTTAACTAGTTGTGGATCTTGTGACTAGAGACCTATCTTACTCAGTGTACAGAGTTCAAAACATTCACAGTCTCATTTACAGTTTCCTTAGTAGTTCCTGCCATTTTGTCTTCCAGCACCTGATGTACATGGGATCCTACCCAAGGATAAACAAGCCAGTATCAGGGACAGATGCCCTTTGTATTGCCTTTGGTTATGCAGTCTTTGTGTCAGTGGGGAGTGAATAGTTATTCAACTGAGTTTCTCTGCTTTCATAGTACTCTGACTAATCCAGTTCATTGTAGAGATGTCACTTAGTGCTGGGCATCTCACATGAACATATTTTCTGTATTTGTTCAGTTGTCGAACTCTGTTAATAATCTGCATTCTTCAGAAAGAAGCTAAACTTACTTGATGAATGATAACAGGTACGCTTATCTGTAAATATAAGGAATCATATTTATTATATAGTCAGTAATTATGTTTGTCTAGTAATGTGAAATATACAAGGTTTTCTCTAGGATCTATGACTTCTCCAACCATGTGTATTAGCTGTCTTTACAGTACCATAAATGAGCTCCCTTTTTTGAGCAGGTTTTAAGTCCAGTTAGATATCTGTTGATTATCTCTAAGATAAAAGTAAAAATACTACATCAATAGAGATAGTTGCTCTGCCAGTCATTGTTGTGGTTATTAAGCTTTATAACTGTGTTTGATCATTGATCGATGTTCTTCCTTAGCAGTTTGTATAGTATCCTCTTATACTATGAGAGCTAATCTTCAGGGAGAAGGTTTCCAGGTCATCACTTCCAGCTCTACTGCTCTAAGTCCTGTGTCTGAGTTATGCCCTGTCTTCAGCAATAGGGTCTTATCTTCAAGTCCTGGTAGGAAATAAATGGCTGTGGAAATACCCTGTTATTTCTGGAATGTCTTGAATTACCCTGACCAGCTATTCAAAAAGGGGGGTTTCTTCTGTTTAGTATTGTTTCTTGTTACATAGCCTTCAGCTATACACATGTACTCATATTCATATAATGGATGTGGATTTTTCAGTAGGTTTTTGAACTAATACATTACACTCAGGCTTCTCACAACAACTAAGCATTATTTATGTCTCCTTCTATTTTCCCTGTCTAAATCTTCCTCCTCAGTCCCCAGTTAAACACGCTGATTTTTCCCATCTTCCCCCTGAACACCTGTCTCCTATTATTCCCCTCCCTTGCTTCTTCCTTCCCTTACTTTCATGGTTCCTGAACATCCCTCCTTCCTATCTCCCCAGTTAAAATAACCCCATTTTCCCCATTTCCTTCTTGGTGACACCTGTCTCCTTTTATCTCTTCCCTGTAGCTCGTTCTTTCATTTTACCTCCATGGTTCCTTTCTGTTTTCCTGGCTTGTGGGGTAACCTGAAGATAAATATCCACATATAAGAATTTGGAACTAAGATACACAAATGTGAGCCCACATACATCACTCCTGTTTTTTGGACTGTGTCGGTTCATTAGTATAATACTTTCTAATATCATCCATATATCTGCAAATTTCTGTTGCTGAATTATGCCTTTCCCCCTGTCTGTGTGTTTTAGGTCAGACCTGAACGTATCTTCTGTCACTTCCACCTTATTTCTCCTCTGCACTGTGTGATTCTGCTTGTTAGATCCAAGATTTTGCATCCCAGGGAAGGCTCATTAACACAGATATAATTTTTCTCTTCTTTCCCTGCTTCATGGAAAGTGTAAGGGATAGCAAACCAACACCTCTGTCTCACTGTTTTCCATCTTCATCCACTTTTCTTCCTGTTCAGAAACTAATATTGAGGATAATATCCTCATGACTCTTTTCTATAGTCATTAGCCATTTGAGGGAAAAAGACATACTCATGAGACAGATGACATACATGCCATCTCATGCTGTATAAAGGTTTGTGAATATCCAGAAATTTCCCCAATAATGACTCTCCTGTCTCAGAAGGATTGGCCTTAGCTACATGTCTTATCACCAACTGTAGGAAACACACAGTTAAAACTAAGGCAAGGCATCAATCAAACCATTCCATACCACCAGAGGAAAGGGAATCACACTGGGTTTTCGTCTCTTGACATTCTACTCTCAACTGAATCAACTTCATTTACCTATGCCTTATCCATTCCATGAAACATGTAGCTGGTCTTTCTCAACTATCCTGTGATTCAGTGCTTGTTGTGTGAAAGTTATGTTGTGCATCTAATCCTGGGGAGAGGAGAACACATGTCTATTCACACAGATGCATTACTGATGACAGACCACCCGCCCCATACACACACAAACAGAATAATAAGAAAACAAACAACAACAAAATTCCTAAGTCTAAAGTGGTGAAATATTCACTCTTTGTGGGTGACTTATTGGAGCAAATTTGGTCTTACTTTCAGGAGAATAGGTGACACAATGACTCTAACACTGGAAATTACACTCTAGTATGGATGATGACCCATGAAGTTTCATCTGTGGTGCTTCCTGAACAACTTATATGTACCTCTACTAGGAAGAATTTCCTTTCCCACAAAATTCCTTCTATATCCTTTGGCAAAGACCTTGTAAATATTACAATTTTCAGGAGCGTTTTTACACTTTTAAGTTTTATTTTCTTTCTAATTCTTATGAGTCTCCCTTTACCTCTCAAGACAGAACTGTATCAGTTGAGATGCAATTGTGGCAGAACATGTATGCATTCAGAAATGTGATAAAATGCATTCTATTTATGAATAATTCTGATAATATGGGATATCTGAGAAGACAGTTGTGTAGTGAGACCACGGTATACACAACATATTTTTGTTTCTTTTATTGATTAAATCTTGAAGAGTGGAAAATGAAGGGAGAGATCAGAGCAGAGAGCTAACCTCCTTGACTGATTCTTCAGTCACAACTGAGCAATGACCCCTTCATGACCTAGCTAAGTTATGGAACAGATCTCTGCACATCTACCTTGATCAACCACTGACTACAGCTGCCCTGTGAAAAGAATGAGAACTGGACCAAGCAGCTGTTTTCCATATTGGAGATGACTGGAGAGGGCTGAGAGACAAGGACCATCTGCTGGAAGAACATCCAACAGCTGGAGTATAATTCCCTGAACCAGAAAGGAATGTGAATGATGCAGCACAGCATCTGGCATGCTAGATTTCAGTGGTTCACATCCTGGTACTTCTGGGTACGACAAAAAATAGGAATTGAGGGGAAATCAGAAGATTGAAACTTGGGTTCATGATAACCTAACTACAAGAAGTAAAACTACTTCTTTTCTCCCTGAATTTCTATGGGCTCCTTGAATAGATGATAAATGTGTTTTCTCTGATAAATCTGTTAAACCACAGATTATAACCTTTTGGGAAAAAGGTTAAAAATAAACAGTACCATATAGCATATTTACATTTTTACCAAGATTAATTCTGTAAATATTGATGTTGAGTTTAATTTTAATATAGCTACATGACACAAATTACAGATTTATATATTTATTTATATTTTATTTTATTCCTTTCCTGAGTTATAGATTGTTTTCTCTACTGGCTGTAAATACTATATGAAGTGCTAATAAAAATACAGCTTAAAATCGCTCTTTAAGTTAATAAATACATTAATGAATTTAAGATACTAATTTGACCCAAAGTCCACATTGTATACGCATATCAGAATTGATATATTTTTAAAAGTCAAAGAAATTAAGGCATTTCGAGCATTTAATGTTTCAAGGTTTATGTCATATTATTTGTCCATATTTGTGTTTTTATTATATAGTTCTAAAACATAGATAAAGAGATTTGCTTAATTTCTATAAGATAAAAAGACTACTCACTCATTTTCTCTTTCCTTTAAAATGAAAAATATAGTATTAAACGTTTAAAATACTGCTGAAATTATTTCAGAAAAAGATCATTTCAAATATTGTTAGTTTCAGATTATCTATGCAAGGTGTTATCCTTGGGGAGAGACCTTGTGACCATAATGCAAAATGAAATTTTCATTTGCAGTGAGGTATTCATCTATCCAAGTGAATTAAATTTTCTGCTAAACAAGTGCTCTGTAATCAATCCTGTCTTCTGAACATCTGCCCATGTTGGATTAAAACACATAAGAGTTTTATCCCTGCCTAGATTTGAGATTGTGAATTCATAAACAAGGGCTACTGTGGCCCTGGTCCAGCTGCTCCTTCCTACATCCACGCTCCCTCCTACATTCATTTCACTTGCTAAAGGCTAGCTGTTGCTATCATTGGGCTCAAATCCTTTGGATCAGTAAGATTGTTAAGGCTTTGCCTTTTTTTTACTTCACTGAATGTTTTCCCTTCCTCTGGGCCACAATGATCTCTTTTGGTCAGAGATTATTTATTTGTTAGGCATATACTTTTTAGTGCATGATGTCTGAACACTAAGCCTGAACTTACCCTTATTCTCAAAGACCATAAAAACTATATGGGGAAGCAAATGATATAAATAGCAAAATAGAAGTAAGCAAAATATGATTTGGAGGAGAAAGGACATCCAACTAAACATTGTTTTTCTTGATTCCTCCAGGCCTATCTCATAGAAAATATGGTTCATCTGTATCCTGTTATCTTAATAAAATTATTGCAAGTCTTCTTATGAGAGATATAATTCAATGTAAGGATATTGTTCTGGCAAACACTGCTTCTCTCAAGTTCACTATATATCCCTGTGCTTCAGAAATTGCCTAGGACTGAGATAGCTAATAATTTCCAGGGTTGTCTATAAAGAATTTGGAGGATAAATTATCATAAAGTATCCCTTATTTTAGAGTAGCCACAACCCTAGTGTGTGACACAAATACACTCAAATAAGTTATTAATAGTTTTATTTTTATCTGAATAGTAACCACTTTAATGATGCATTTCTTAAAATAAAGCAGTAAATAGTCATGAAAAAAAGACATAGACACCCTTATTGATATATAAACTTAAAGCAATGTGTTCAGTTTAAAAGTAAACTTGAACTAAGTATAGCATGTGCTCATTTGTTCATGAAACAAATGTATATACACACATATATCTTCCGTATATGCACATATACGGAAGATATATGTCAAATTTAGGCCTAGGTTGTCATTTGGTGGCAAGATTATGAATTAGTTCCCTTTTATGTTATGCTGGGGCCTGTTTGTGTGTATGTGTGTCTGTCTGTCTTTCTATATGGATTTATGTTTGTGGCTATTTAAAAAGAGATTTGATCTTAATGTTAAATCCCAGAACTTGTGATGCAGAGACAAGATTAGGCATTCAAGGACCACCTGGGCTATATAGTAAATATCTGGCTAAAAACAACAACAAAATATCAAAATGCTATTATATAGATAGATAGATAGATAGATAATAGATATATAGATAGATATAGATATATGGTGGTTTTTGACAAAGAAAACTAAATGTCAGGGTGTCCTGTGGTAACTGGGGACTAGGTATGCTAAATGACCGTAGATGAAAATCCAGAATATATTACCCAGCAAAATTGTCTAAGGTGACATAGTCAAAGTGAAAGAAAAATCTTCCATGATATGGCTAAGCTGGAAGAACATTGTCCACCAAACCAGCCCTATAGAGAATGTTCAAGTAGCTCAAAGGTCCAGAAAAAGAAATGTCCATACTCAAGAGGTTACAGAATGAAACAAAGGAAGATATAAATTACAGTGACAAAAAATAAGACTAAGAAAATAAACAGAAAATAAAATAACAGTAATCAAACCACAACTTTCATTAATAAGTCTAAATATCAATGGCCTCAACTCCCCTGTGAAAAGACACAGACTAATTAAATGGATTAACAACAAAATCCATGACCTTGTTGTCTGTAAGAAATTCACATTATCTCCAATAGTAGGCAACCACTTAAGGTGAAATAATGGGAAAATATTCAAAACAAATGATACTAAGAGACAAGCAGGATTTGCTATATTCATATGTGACAAAATACACTTCAAGGTAAAAATAATCAGGGCAGAAAAAAATGGTCATTACTATTCTGAACAAGGGTTATAATAAAGGCCCAAAATGATTACATCATGAACATATATGCACCAAAGTCTAATGCAACCAGTTTCATGAAAACAGCAGATTTACTTCAAGACAAAGATTACGTACAACTCAGTATTAATAGCTGACTTCAGTAACCCACTTCCTCCAAAGGCAGGGTGTATGGTGAATACAGTGTTCTCTCTGAGGTTTTTTTTTTCTATTGGTTCATTCAGTGGCAAGTCCCGCCCTCTGACCAATAAGAGGGCAGGAAGGTGGGGCGAAAGGGAGAGAAAACATGGCTCTGTGCCCGAGAGGGGTGGGATTTACTCAAAGCTACTCAGGAGAAGTGCCGGGGTTCTGGGCCCATGCAGAAAGCCAAAACCCAGGAGGCAGCATTCCAGTCCCTGCAGTCCTAAGGATCGTGTGAGTGGAAGTAAAATGCTGGCTGGGAATGGACAAAGAGCCCAGGACTCTTTGCCACGGACTAAGAATCAGACCTTACTGGCGGCCTGCTGGTAACCAGTAACTTCGTAAATTGCCCTAAATAAATCAATCCCTTCAATCCCTCTAAGGAACATTCTCTAATCGTTCTGTCGGTCAAACCTGGAGGGTGGGGTGAGGCTGAATGCCAGGTCCCACCATGAGAAAATTTATGCAACACAGGGCATAAATTAACAGAGAAACATCTGGATTAAATTATACCATACATCAACTGGGCCTCATGAATATGTACAAAATATTCTAGGCAAGCACCAAGAATACATGTTTTAATCAGAAACCTACAGAAAGTTCTCAAAAATACACCACACACTGGGACACAGAACAAAACCCAACTGATGCCCCAAATTTGAAACATTTTCATGTATTTTATCAGATCACAATGCATTAAAGATTAAAATCAAAAGCAAAATAACAAACAAGAAAAACCATATTTAGTAACTAAACAAACTCATTAAATAACACAGTGCTGATTGAAGAATTGGGTCAAAGAAGAAATAAAGTAAGAAATAAAAGTGTTATTGGAACTAAATGAAAATAACCCATTATGAAAAAATTTCTAGGACACATTGAAAGAAGTCCTAAGAGGGAAATTCATAGCTCTAAACAGCTACATCAAAAGAGCACATATAAATTACTTAATGGGAAAACTCAAGAATCTTGAAAGCAAGAACAAACCAAGCCCACATCCAGCAGACAACAAGAAGAAAACATAAATCAGAGTAGAAATCAATAAATAGAAAAGAAAGAAACAACACAAGTAAACAAATATTCTAAGAACTGTTTCTTTGAAAAGATTACAAAGATTGAAAGAACCTAAGCACAGCTAACCAAAAAAGTGGGCGGTGGGGAAGGAGATGGGAGATAACAACAGACATAAAAAGAGATCCAGAACATTATACAGAACTTTATAACATGATACATTAAAGATCTATACTCAAACTTGAATTCAGAAGAAATTGATCGATTTTTGAATTTAATGTATCCTCTAAAGTTAAATCAAATGATATCAACATTTTAAATTGAACAATAACAATTAAGAAAATCAAAACAGCAATACAAATCTTTCTAACTAGACAAGTAGAGACCAAGAGTATTCACATAAGAATTTTACTAAATCTTCAAAGTCATTGTACAGTCTACTACTTAAATTATTCAAAAACAAAGAAAAAGGGGCTGGAAGGATTACTCAGTGGTTAAGAGAACTGACTGCTGTTGCAGGGGACCCAGGTTCAGATCCCAGGACACACTTAGTGGCTAACATTAGTGGACCACACTTAGTGGTCATTGCATGACATGGGTGCACTTATATACATGGAGATAATACATTTATATACATAACATTTTTTAAAATAATGAAACAAACAATAACAAATATAGAAATAGAGGAAGAACACCAAAACACCTATGTGAAGAGTATTACTGTAATGGACAAACCAATAAAGGAAGAGCAAAAAACAAAACAATAGAACTATGTCCTTAATGAACATAGATCCAAAAATACTTAACAAAATACTCACAAACTACATACAGACATATATCAAAAAGATCGTCTACCATTATCAAGTCAGCTTTATTTCAGTGATTCAGTGATGGCAACATATATGTAAGCCAGTAATGCAATAGGTTCTATAAGGTCATATAAATGGACTTAAAGACAAGAATCACATGGTCATCTCAATAGCTGCAGAAAACACCTCTGACGAAATCCAACATACATTTATTTTAAAAACCCTAGAAGGAGTTGGACTAGAGGGAACATACATCAACATTAGTAAGATATATATAAAATAAAACAAAAACAAAAACAAAAATACAGCACATTTTCTAAATGGAGAAAAACTGTAAGCATTCTCATTAAAATCATGAACCATACAAGACTATCCACACTGTCTTCAGTCCTTTTCTATATAGGGGTTCTAACTCTGATTATAGAAATGATAAAAGAAAATGAAATTAAAGAAATATCAATTGGAAAAGAAGGCATTTTATTCATTTTTGCAAACGATATGATATTATACATAAGATATCTCAAAATTCCAACAAAATATATAGTAATATTCAATAGTTTCAGCAAAGTGACTGGTTACAAAATCAACCTACAAAATATACCAATACAAAGCTATTGAGGGTTCATGGACGCACTCCTATTCACAATAACCTAAAAAATTGTTTATATAAATAAATATAACCAAAGGCATTAAAAATCTTTACATGATAATTTTAAATTTTTAGAGAAGGGATTGGGGAAGTCAAAAGGAAATGCAACAATCACCTGTGCTCATGGATTGGTAGAATTAATACTTTGAAAATGAACATCTAAACAACAGCAATTATAGATTCAATGCAATACCAATAAAAATTGCCTTGAAATTCTTCACAGAACTAGGGAAAAAAAATCCAATATTCGTATGGAGTCACAAAATATCCCAAATACATAAAACAATCCTGAACACTAAAAGCAATCCTGGGGGTGTAAGTGATATTAAATGATAATACAGAGCATCCTCCTTGCAGCAGCATTACAATGGACATATAAAAGGACACATAAATAGAAAAAACAAAAACAAAGTCCAAATATCAATGAACTCAAATATAGCCATCTGTCCTTGGCACCAGTGTGAGGTACCAAGACCTGACACTGAAGGAAAGACTCTTTAACAAATGATTCTAAAAACCTTTTTTCTACCTGAATAAGAATGAAACTGTATCTGTCAACCTGCACAAAAATCAACTGCATATGGATCAAAAACCTCAATGTGATTTCAGAAATTTTGAAATTATTAGAAGGAAATTTAGGCAGTTCCATACAAGTTGTAGGTACAGGAAAGGACTTTCTAAATAGGAGATCACTGGCTTAGGAATTCAGGTCAATAATCAGCAAGTGGGACCTCATTAAAATAAAAAGCTTCTGTACAGAAAAGTAAAGAACAACTGGAGTGCAGTGGAAACCCACAAAGTAGGAGAACATCTTCACAAGCTACACATCTGACAGAATGATTAATATCCAGAAGGTACAAAGAACTCAAAAACCAAACAAGAAAACACATGAACTAATAAAAAGATGAGCTATGGATTTAAACAGAAGGCTCTCAACATAAGATCTAAAAATGACTAAGAAACACCTTAACTGTGAAATGCAAATTAAAACCACTTTGATAATCTTACCCAGGTCAGAATGGCTAAGATGAAAAAAAAAATAAATGATACCAAATGCCGTTAAGGAGTGGGGAATGGGAAATGCTCATTCAGTGCTGGTGGGATTACAAAATTGTGAGACTGCTATGGAAAGTAGTATGGAGAACTCTGTAAAAACTAAACATAAATCTGCCATCTAATTCAGTTATGTGATTCTTTGATGTACACTCAAAGAACTCATTGTACTGCCAAGATACTTATGCATCCATCTTTGTTGCTGTGGTTTTCACAATAGCTAAAAAATGGAGACAACTTAAATGTCCCTCAACTTTGGGAAATGTAGTATATTTACATAACTTTCTTCAAATCATCAGAAAAGAATGACTGAATCTTGACATAGCAGGTAAATGAATGGAACTAGAAACTGTTCTAAGTAAATTAACACAGATTAAGAAAAAAAGGTACATATGTTCTCTTTCATTTATGGATCTTAAAACCAAGATTTATGTAACTATCTTGATATAACTGCAGGAGACAGGAAAATGAAAAGGACCCATGAAGTTAAAGGGAAAGAAAGAACCTGAGAGAAACAGGAGACAGATGTTTCCAAAGGGAAAATGGGGGAGATGGAATAGTTAACTGGGAATGGAGTGGGGATGTTATAAAAGTCCCAGTGGAGGAACACACAAAGAAGCTCAAGAAAAAGGAATAATGGGAGACATGTATTTGGGGGGCAATGAGGAAAACAGTGGTACTTAACTGGGGTGGGTATAAGGAGTAGACAGAGAGAGAGGAGAGATAAATAATGCTCAGGTCATGTGTAAAAACAGAGAGAAAATTATTAGCTGAAATAACTCCTGAAAAAAAAAGTCAAAATATGAAGACGTTTGTATATCTGAATGTTATATAACAAGCAATACAAGTTCCAGACAGACAGTTCCTCTCTTGGAGTTGTTAGGGTAGTCCAATAGATTCCCATAGTAACACAAAGTATTGACACAACTCTTTATTTCTTCCAATAACTTGAAGGTAAGACCCTATTCCTGAAGTCAGAACTTACTTTGGACACTGAACTTAGAGGAGTAGAACTGGAACTGACCTCGAAGC
The DNA here is from genome assembly GCA_035773235.1 of Eospalax fontanierii. NCBI lineage: Eukaryota > Metazoa > Chordata > Mammalia > Rodentia > Spalacidae > Eospalax > Eospalax fontanierii. The sequence goes on from CM069524.1 coordinate 90,774,018, forward strand.
ATCCTTCTTGAAAATCAGCTCTCATCACTTCAGAGGATATTACACAACATGTTAAGGGAGGAAAATAAATCAATGGTTTAACCCTAGCTTTAAGGCCTAATAACCATAACAACTACTGGAATATTGAAGTATATTAGTGAGGTAGTTACAGTTTTATATTTGGGATAATCAACAGTTATTTAATTGGATTTAAAGTGCACTCAGTGGAAGAGACCTCATGTGTAGTACTATAAACATAGCCAAACACACATGGTTAAAAAGGACAGAGGTCTGTAGAAAACAATATGTCTGTCACATCCCTAGACAAATATAATTACTTACTGGATGCTAAATATAAATCCAAATACTTACAAAGAAGCTAGCCTTTTTTTTTTTGAAACAGATGGAAAACCGTTACAGAGTTCCATGACTAATTAAGCACAGAGAATAAATTCAAAGAGATGTCACATCTACAATGAATCCTTTATACTTATGGCTAACAGAAGGTAGTAGCATATAGTGTAGAGAGTTTATTAATGCATCTCTCAGCTCTCACCAGTGAACTTTCCTTATTCATCAGAGGGTAATTAACACAGATTGCCCATAAGTGGCCAAAGTGTAGAGAATAAGAGACTGGAGAGTCTGTCTTTGACAAGGACACTTCCTGTATTAAACTTCATGAATTCAGGGCTCAGGTAGTATTGTGGTAGAGGAATCAGAAAGATTGTAAGTGCTCAGGAAGTTATGCAGAGTTAATAATATTGAAAATATAGTACTCATGTACAAACTTTGTGAAAAATAAAGGCTTTATTGTTACTTGCATCAGAGGTCAAAATGCTGTGATCTCTGAAGAAGACAGTTTAACTGTTGAAGTTGTATAAAGGAAAATTCAGCCCGATTTGTTCTCAGAAATGTTCTTCCTAAAACAAAGTTCCACTTATTTTTTTCTTCATTTAAATGATATATCCAGCATGACATGGGAAAGTAATGAGAAGCATTGTAAAGTGAGGGAAAAACTTTCCTTTTCTCACCCCTTTTGCTTGCACCATAGGATGGATAATTCCTTACTTCCAATGTGTTTGCTTTCAGGGATGATATTTTCACAATATCACAACACACACACACACACACACACACACACACACACAAACAGTCACAATTATTCTGGGCTAGAGGCAAGAGTAGGTCATGAAGGAAAATAACAAACAGTGAACACACTTTCAGACTGAGGCTATAGGTTTAGTTTAGTTTAGTTTGAAAATTTTTGGTTATCAGAGGGCCTCAAGGCCTTGTAAGTTCTTTTACATTTTTTTCCTACAAGTTATCTCTATTTAAATAAGCTGATTACACTGTGTAGGGCAGATTGAATGAATACGTTTAACTGATCACACAACCTGAAATCAAACTTGGTTACAGGATTAGGTAATAAAACAGGAGGCCTTCCTCTCCCCCCCTCTGCAAATCATTTCCACAGTTATTATAGACATAGTGTAATGCATGAATTCTGTAGTTTACTAATACAATTAGTGGATGTGCTTTTCTTTGAGGCTAAGGGCTTTCTTAGTACATAGGTTCATAACAAAATTAAAGTGAATGCTATATTATATGCAAATGCCAAACTCTCCAGTAAGAATCCTTCTCTGCAGTGTTTTCACTGAATCAAGTAAAAATGAAGAAATAGAAAAAAATACAAATGATGCAAGACTAGCTTGGCTATACTGAAGGGTTGAGAATTCACAAGCAGTGGACACATTCTTGCAGAGTTCTCCTAAGTTAAAAAAAGAGACTAAATGTAAAGTGGAGAGATCACTGAATTTGAATATACACATAGAAACATGAAGAAATCATAATAGAAGAGAGTACTATCAATGTCCTCACTAAAACTTTAGAAATAAATGAGAATGATGATATTAAGAATATAGATGTAGACCATGCTGACAGAAACCACAACACTCAAAAGAGGGTGAAGATGTGTTCAGGGAGGATCTTTACACCAATTACCTAAGGTTATTCTAGGTTTGACACAGGTGAGTGATGTCATGTGAAGCCTCAAGAGGCCTCCTTTCTGAGCTCCCACATGACTAATAAGTTAGGCTCTATAGTTGAGATGTTGCTAGTCCTTTCATCTGAGTTCTGTAAATCCCCATCTGGCTTGTCTTTGTGTGGGACCTGGACAGTACTCTCTCGCTCTCGGAATCTACTTTCCTTATGTCCCTTACATCCTTGGCACTGGGTATTTTCTGTGAACATGTTGGATCTTAAGCTGCCCCTGAGGAAGTGGGTAAGGAGTTGTTTAAGAGGAGGAGTGAGAGCTGATGCAGAACTGAACATATCAATTTTTATTTTCTTTTTAAATTTTTTAAAAATATTAGTAATACACACAGTGGAAACTAGAAAAATAAATAAATAAATAAAACAAAGATGAGGCCTGGCATGGTGGTGCATAACTTTAGTAGTAGCACTTAGGAGGCTGTGGCAGGTAGATCTCTGACTGAGATCAACATGGTCTACATAGAGAGTTTTAGGCCAGTCTAAAAATGGGTTACTGGGACACCTTGTTTGAAAAAGAAAAAGAAAATAAAAATAAGAGCCATAATTAGCATTGTTCTTGGTGCCATGAACCTGTGAGTAGACAGGTCATATACTCTAGGGGAGAAGCTACTATCATTATTCTCTTAAAGACACATAGTGTTATAATAATAACTTCTAATAACTTGTTGCTATATCCATAGCACTGGATGATGATTAACAAAGGAAATCACAACTGGTTAAGGCAGAGAGAAAACCAAAATGAATGCAGAGCCCAAAATAAGATAACTATATCACAACCATCTCCCCAAGATTTAGGGATAATCACAGAAGAGGAGATAGAGGGTTTTAAGAGCCAGGGTTGGTGGGATTCTATACAAAAACAACGATTTTCAGATACAAAGTGCAGTTGTATATGTGAATTCAAAACCATTATGGCAGCATGTATAAGATCACCGTATGTTCAAGCCAGACAAAACCCCAGCATGGAAAGGGAAGCTCTCTATAAAGCCTCATGCCTAGCTGAGAAGTCACTGTGATTTATAGGTGGTCTGGGAGGAAGAGTTTCTTTTCTTTATTGGTGTAGTCCCTTGTAAGTCAACCAAACTGCAGGGGATACTAACAAACCCAAGTATGTGGGTAGCACAGATTCAACTGTTTAAAAAAGAGGGATGCTTTCTGGAGAGGTTTGGAGAAGGAAGACGTAAATGATCAAAATACATTGTACGCCTTTCTCAAATAATTAACGAAAAACGCTTCTGCAAAGCAAAAAAAGAAAAGGAAAAGCAGTCACAAAAATAAATACATAAATAAACATGGTGATGAAATTTCTCTTTTCTTGAGTTTTAATATCATTGACATAGAAAGCTTTTCTATTTGGTTTTATAAATTTATTTTTTTACACCATCCACATTTCTAAATCATAATTTTTCTGTCAACTATAGTTAGTGACAGCAAAATCAGGAAAATATTTTGAAAGCTATGACTGATTTTTTGGGGGGAACAATTTTATTAAAATTAGGATGTATTTTACACAAGCAAGATCAAGACTCCTTGTGATTCCTTTGAATTCTACTAGAATTTTCTGTTTAGGAACTGTACTGTAACACAGTCTACACAATGAGAGAACCACTTGTCAGGATAGAGAGGGCCACTAGAGCAGAAAAGGACGTGTTCTGAGGAAATGCAGTAAGAAAAGACTATTCTGTGTGAACTCACTGTCAGCTTTGTTTCTATCGATACCCAAATTTGAATTTCTTGAATGATTTTGAAATCACTTATCTATAAAAGTAAGTGAGAAATTGATATCTGTTCTTGGTTGTTTAAAGGAAAAATGTCTTCCAGAGGCCCAAGTATGCGAACACTTGGTCCCCACTTGGTGCTTCTGCTTGGGGGATGTTATGGAACAGTTAGTGTGGCCCCATGGAGAAAGTATGTCACTGGGGATGAACTGGAAGTGTTCATAATCTTCCCTCACTTCCAGTGCATTATGTTTCATGCTTATTATTGAAAATGTGAGCTCTCAGCCACTAGCTCCTGGGTCTTCCCTTCTGGAACAATAAACCAAAATAAACTCTTCCAGAAGTTTCATTTGCCCATGCTGTTTTATTACTACAACAACAGAAAATGTAACTAATATATTAGTCTATTGACCTAAAATTTATAATATCTGTGAAATAATAAAGTTATCTTGTCTATTCATTCATAAGGAATATTTATATACTTAAATTTTTCCATCCAAATAACAATAGCTGAATTTTCACTACTAAATCAGACAAAAATCACTGAATATTGCAAGTTAGAAAGACAAATTTATTTTGAATTAAGAATAAAAATTGTGAATAAGTCTAATGAAATCTGAAACAGCAAGTAGGGTAGGAAATGAAGTCGTGTTCATATTGTCACTGTTAATTTTTCTCAACTTGACATAAACCTAGATCTAACAAGAGAATTTTAACTGAGGCATTTTCTCCATACAATTGGTCTGTGGGTATGTTTGTGGGGCATTTTCGTGATTGTTTTACATATAGTTGATGTGCCCAGTCCACTGTGGGCACTAACATCCCTGGAGAATTGGGCACAGATTATTATATGAATGGTAACTCATCAAGCCACAGAAGCAAGTCAGTAATCAGCATGACTCTTTTGAACTCTGATTCATTTTTCTGGCTCAGATTCCTGCCTTCATGTCCCACCTGGATTCCACTAGATCATGGACTATGATATGTAAACCAAATGATTCCTTTTCTCCCCTAGTTGGTTTTGATCAGTGTTTTACTGCAGCAGCAGACAGCAAACTAGAACAGATATCTAGTGATTCAACGGAGGTGCACTAGTATGAAACAGGAAATAGAAAAATCTTTAACACAGCCATCATCAAAATCTTAATGAAATTCTTTAAAAATATTTTATTTATTGTTTTAATTGTATATGCACAAGTGTTTTCCTGCATTTTTGTATGTTCACCAAATGGGTTCAATGCTTGTGGAGGCCAGAAGAAGGCACCAGATCATCTGAAACTGGAGTTACAAATGGTTGTTAGCTGCAATGTGGGTGCTGGGAATCGAATTTTTGTCCTTTGGAAGAATAGCAAGTGTTCTTAACCACTGAGCAATCTTTCCAGCCTTTGCTAATAAAATTCTTAATGAAAAAATGCATTTTTCTCTATTACGTTAAAACTTCTAGATAAAATATTTTGAAAACAATTAAAAATATAAAGAATTAAAAAGAAATCCTGCTGTCTGCAAATCAAATCTGTAATGCTTTTATTTAAGCTACTCTAAGAAGCTAGAGACACATTAAAATATATACAGCTGTTTTATTTTTATAACATATTTATTTTGTTTACCTGTCCAATATGTCTCTAAAAAATTAGTATCCTTCTGGAACTCCAAGTGACGTTGCACATGGAAGTAATGTCTGCAGATGCTTCAGTTGTTGAGGATACTTTCAATAAGTGACTTCAAAATGCCATTCATAAGCATTAACTAGTATAGTGATATTTTCTGCAAGTTGACCTCAGACTTGCTTGATATGCATAGCACTCTGGTCTGTCTTCAGAATCTGTTTTCAGAAATGCCCTTGTCTAGTGTCCTTTTGCTTCATACAGCATTTCAATGATGAGGAAGTGTTCTTATAGATGAGTTTCTAAGTATTCTGAATAGAATTTATCTATTCATTTAAAAAATTACAGATCAGTTCTCTCCAGTGGCAAATATGTCAGTTCATGACACACATTCTGAAGAGCATGTACCCTATGGTAGATAAATCTCTGAGCTTAAATACATGAAGTTCTTTAATTTCACATTTAATTTTAATACTTTTATATTTTTACAACATTGCTTAAGGCTGATCAATGGTGAGAAATATTGCTGCTCCTAAGAAAGAGCTTTTGCAGTGCATTAAAGTAAAAGTATTACTATATTTCTAGTAATATTTAATAGGTATATCATTTATGTTTTAGTTTTGTAAAGTACTGGAAATATTCATTCAAAATATTATTTAAAGATTTTTGCTATGACCCATATTTTACAAATGCCTTCATTCCTGTTTTGAAGGAAATTCTTAAATGCCAATATTCAGAATCAGGTCAAATAAGAAAGAAATTTACTTTCAAGTCAGAAAGAATATTAAGTTGTTCTCAGATCACATAAATCATGAAGCATTGAGTGGGTGTTCTGAATTTTGAGATCTTATCTTTGCTGTTTTATTCCTACCAATTACATAAGTTTATGTTTGTCTATATTTTTAAGTTACCTGGCTTACAATACCTATTTAGGTCTGAAATGCTATGTACTGCCATTTTCTTTCCAGTTGATAATCTTTCTTATTTTTAACATTAATAAAACCTGATTAAAATTCCACAACTGAAAGGCCTACACTTGCCTAGACACTGAGCACTTCATCATGCACACAGGTATTGAGAAGATGTTATCCCTGCAGCAGCTACAGTCACCACTGTCATTTAGAATGCTACTTTCCAAAATGACTAATGCTGTTTATCTGTCATGTTTACCACTCAAGTGCAAGAAAATTATAAAAGTTTCTTCAAAAGATGTGCACTACACAGCATTAACCATATGTATTATACTAAGTCATCAGTTTGCCTATTGTAATATAGGTGCAAGGAAGTAAATTCAACTCAACTTTTTAATAGATCCAATAAAATGAGGTCTGAACAGAACAGAATGAATTTGATTTAACCTAATATATTTTGGTCTTCATTCTGTTTACATTACAGATTATGAATGAAGATCAAAAGAACAGATCACTTTTTTACAATATATTAATATTCCAATGTTCTTTCTTTTGCTTATGGAAGTGGAGGATGTGACAGATATATTTAAATATTTTTTACTTAAATTAGGAATCTTCATGGATTCTTCCTCATATGCAACTAGAGTAGCCAGACTTAAGGAGCTAATATTTATAGTAGTGAATTAACTGCAAATTTAAGAAATGAGGTAAACTTCATTATAAATATGCCTCATGTATTGTTTGTTGTTAGTAGTATTGGCAACTTCTACACATGGTTCCAACATCTATAAATTGTAAAAGTCCTCAATGACACATTTGCCGGAGCAAAGCAAAATGATGAAAAACATATTTTATTAAACCCAGTCAAGAGTTGAGGTTATCGAGAAACTCTAATCTTCAATTTTGGAGATATAGCCAAATGAGTCCAGCATTATTTTAACATGAAACACAGAGAACTATGTTGTATAAGCTATAAATCAGAAGTTCTCGTAAATTCAGAAGAAAAATTATCAAAGATATTAGAAAATTAAACCTAAGGCTATCTAAGAAAAATCACACACCATAACGAGTGACACTTTTTTAGATGTACAAGACAAACTCACATTTGAGGATTAATTCACATAACCAATTGATTCAAGGATAAAAACAGAAATGCTATATATTTTCTAGTAATGCAGAAAATTCAGTACAGTGAGCAACTCAGTAGCAGTGAGCATATTCAAATTTAAGAATACACAAAACAAACAAATAAACCAAGTCCACAGCCAGCAACACATGTAACTGAAGGAAATATTGACCTATAATGATAAGATAAAGCAAGAAGAAGCTCTCATTGATTATACTTCACAAAATAATTAAAGTACTAGGGATTACAATAAAAAAGAAAAAAAATCCAGATTAGGAAGAAAGAAATAGAACTGTTGACACATCCATGAAATTTGTCAAGCAGACAAATAAGGAAATAATAATAAAAAAGTGCAAATGCAAAATAAAATAAATGAATAATTGATAAGCTTCTGTAGTCAATAAACATTCATAGCAGTGGAGATATAACATTATCACACAGTATTCCAATGATTTGTGCGGGGTAGGGTTGAGACAGGGTCTCCCTGTTGCCTCAACTGTTCTAGAATTCGCTTTGTAGACCAGACTGGTCTTCATCTCACAGATTTCCACCTTTCTCCGCCTCCCAGTGCTGAGATTAAAGATATACCTCACCACAGTCTCTCTCCCACTAATTCTTTGATTTTAGAAATAAACAGCAATAAATTGAAATATTTAAAAAGCAATAATTATAGTAATATAAAAAGAGCTTATTGAATAGAAGACTAAACAAATATGTGTATATGCACATACTAAATTCTGGTTAGAAGACAACAAATAAATTGATCAACAGAATGTCAATGAATTTTAAAAAGTTATCATACTGACAAACTGTTTTTAAAAATTTGTGTATGAAAAGAAATCAGATAATAGCCAACAGAAAAACAGATAAAGCAAATGCTAAATAAATAAAAACGACTGATAATCAAATTCAGATCTCTCTACAAACCTATTGCACACAAGATAATTTGGTGCAAAAATGGACAACATAATTGAATAGACCATCTAGGATTAGTCACAGAAAATAAAACTACAAAGTGATTACCAATTGATGTGTGACTAAAGGGCATGGGTAGATTAATGGAAAGAAAATAGCCTTTTAAATAGTGTGTGAAGTCTGTGTCCACAAATGAATTTACAATATAGACATGCACCTTACACATTTCATAACAATTAATTAGGACGCGCCATAGACTTAGATATAGAGCACAAGCTGTAAATGGCAGAAGAAAACTCATATAGAAACACTGAGCTTTGCTTTGTGACGTGTTTTGGAAATACTAAAAAAGCTAAATCTATGGCAGGAAATTTTGGACTAATCAAGATATTCTGGATTATTTTAAAGTATGTAAACTGATCTTGGTAAAATATTCTAAGAACTTAAGTCACAGATGAAGAGAAAATATAAGATGAACTTGGAAAAAGATGGATAGTCACAGCATATTATTACTTCCAATTCAACTTAAAAAGTAACTTAAATGAAAGGAGAGAAAAACTAACCTGACATCTCACTTAAAAAGAACTTGCATATACCATATGAAGCTCATTCTGTAGTAGTCCTCAAAATTCTAATGGTCATCCAAAACAATCTAATGTATCACCGAGCAGAGGCAAAGATGATAATGGAATTACACTGATGTTCTATGAGCTATCAATCTCCTATCTTAGAAATGTTTATAGATTTTTTCCAGAGATCCACAAATATTTTATGTCACCACAACATGTATGTGATTATTTCTCTAAATGATACTTATTAAGTTATTATGGAACTCCAAGAGTTCTGCCAGCCTCAGCCTCAGGAGAACCAGGATTAAGGCTGCTTGTGCACAGTGCATAGCATCTCTCCGCAAGAAAAATTTCTTAGTTATATTGTTGTCACTGATGTTTCACATAATAGTGTTGGATCACCTTATTTCGAGTCCTCATTTAATTACTTAAAAAAATATATTTTGTAGACTTTCTGAAGATATTAGAAAATTAAACCTAAGGCTGTCTAAGAAAAATCACACACCATAACGAGTGACACTTTTTTAGATGTACAGGACAAACTCACATTTGAGGATTAATTCACATAACCAATTGATTCAAGGATAAAAACAGAAATGCTATATATCTGAAACTTCTCATTCAATATATTTTAAACTATTATGTCAAAATAGCTGACTTCTTTCTGCACTCTCCCTCACTATCGCCATCCAATTTCATATATTCAATTATTGTCCTATTCAATCTAATTTGTGTCTTCGAATGCCCTTCTGTGTGGATGCATTCCCCACAGCTTTTTTAACCTATTCAGTGTCACAGGCTTGAAGTAAATTGACCCCTTGCTCCCTCAGAAGCCATTTGTTGCCAATAGTTTCTCACCTAGATATGAAGCTTCTCCTTCCCCAACCAAACCCCCAAAGTTTGGAATTTGTATGGTTGCACTTACATACATCTTGTGTATGTTGTCACAGCTCCTTTGAATCATATGCGTAACTGCCCTGGTGTCTCTATAATGCAGTATCCTTTTAGTCCTCTGCCATCTCTGGCTCTTACACGCCTTCTGCCAAAACTTCCACAGTGTTCCCTGAGCCTTGAGAGGCAAGAGTGATATACAAATTTCCCATATAGGGCTAAGCAGTTGCTTGTCTCCTAAACTCTGTACAATGACCAGTTGTGAGTCTTTGCTTAATTGCAATCTGCTACTACAAAAAATAGCTTCTCTAGTGAAAGTTGAGAAATAAATTTATCAATGGATATATGAGTCATTATGTGTTGGTTTACTTCTATATCAATTTGAATAATAGAATGATTCTTTCCCATTTAATTTCTTATTACTGAGAAAATAATTATAATTGGTACATTTCCTTTTTGAGGACTCAGTCATTTTCATTTGTAAAGTGTGTAAAATTATACAACTTAATTTATATGCTAGGTCAGAAAAAATATTCAAAGTAATGCATAACACATATGAAGCATTTTTCTCGGATAATAGTTCTGTTATTATTGAAACTAAAGTTTTTTCTTTCAGGCATCCATCCCACTATCTGAAAATGTTTAGCTTATGGGAGGTGTTGGCCCACACTGTTTGACAAAATAGCTTCATATGTTCTAATATATAATATGGGAAATCAGTAAAACTTACTATGATACACTTGTAGAACAGAAGTGTGATTTCAAAATCTTAGATTCTTAATGAGTATAATTTGTTTTGCATTTTATAAAAGGATGTGACATCTTCTCCATAACCCTTTACTGCTTCTTGACTCTAATTAACTTCACAGAACAGTTTAAGTGAAAGAGCAACTGGCACAATCTGTAAAATTGTGGGACTGGTGATATTTATGTAAATTTGGCTACCCTGGGAAAAATATAGTATAAGTTCTAGTTATGGCTTTTTTTATTCTTTTCTTCAGACATTATTGTTACAATAAATATGTTTCCATTTCTAAAGACTGATATAGTATTAGCATGTTTCTTCAAATAATTTTTACCTGTTACTATATAAATAAGTCTGATCACCTTGAAGAATTACAAGAAGAAATGATCGTTTGAACATTGACCAAATAGAAAATTTATCTACAAAAAATACATTTTTTGAGAGAGTATGTTAACTTTCTTGAGGCAGGACATCAACTATTTTTGTTGAAGAAGTTTCTATATGCAGGAGGGATAGATGTAATTAATTTGATTTGTGCTACACTTAAGAAACAGCTTTAAAGTTCAGTTGTATGAGCAGCCCTCAGTTGTGTGACTTCTGTCTACAGAAGATTCACTTCATTCTATTTGAACTAAAATTCTTTCCTTATAAGAAAAATGAATCCAGTTTGGTGCCCAAAGCTCAGATAAAAAAAGACAAAAGGGCTATGGACCTTAACAGGTAGTTTGCAAATGAAGAAATAAAAATGGCTAAGAACCACCTTAAAAATGCTCAACATTCTTATTAATTAGAGAAATGCAGATAAAAAAACACTGTAAGATTCCATGTTCCTCCAGTCAGAAGGGTTAACATCAAGGAAACAAAAGACCCCAAATGCTGGAATGGAATGGATGTGGAGAAAGGGGAGAGCTCATTCCCTGCTGGTGGGAGTGCAAATTCGAGCAACCACTATGGAAATCAGCTTGGAGAACTCTCAAAATAGTAAAGCTGATTCTACCCTATGATCCAGTTGCACCACTCCTTGGAACAGGGGTTCATTCTCCTGTAGAGATACCTGTACATGCATATTTGTTGCTGCTGTCTTCAAAATAGCTAAGAAATGGAAACAATCTAAATGTCCTTCAACTGATGGATGAATAATGAAAGTGTGGCACATTTACACAATAGAGTTCTACGAAGAAATAAGATGGAAACATAAAATTTGAAGGTAAAAGGATGGAACTAGAGAACCTTATTCTAAGTGAATTAACACAAACACAAAAGCAAGCAACACATGTTTTTGCTCCTTTGTGAACTATAGCACTAATTCTTTATATGTGAGTATATATGCAGTTGTAACACCAAGAGCTAGGAAAATAGAAAGAAACACAGAGGTAAAAGAAAAGAAGAAACTGAAAGAGGGGGATGGTAAGAAACAGATGTTATACCGCAGGAGTGGAAATGTTTGGCTGAGGGAGGGAAGAGGGAGCGGGGGAGGATGGGACTCAGAATAGGGGGGATGACTGAAGAAGGGTGTGATTAAGAGGAGGAAGTGTGTAATGGAAACACTTGGACTGGGGAAGAAGTTGGGAGGTTGGTTTTGGAGGGAAAGAGTATAGAGATGAATGAATCTTAGGGAGCTTGAGAATCAAAAGGGAAATGTGTTGGCCCCCAAACCCCTGAGAAACATGCATATGGTGACTGAATGTCAATGCATGTGTATATCTGGGGTCTATAGGCCAAAGCCTAATAACCATAATGACCAGCACCTCTATTGATGCAATAATGGCACTATTTTCTGAGAGGTAATTGTAAGATGTGAACTGAAAAGAACCCCCAGCCCCAGCAGTTCCAGGATTCAGGAGGACTGACAGGCACTATGGTGACTCCAGCCAAATTTCCAGATTTCACAAGCACCTGTGAAAAGGGACTGACTGCAGCTTCCTGACAAGATCAGCTTCTTAACCAGATAAACTTCCTGATACCATGTGGTAACTATCTCCTCTGAACATCAATCAGATCCACACATATCACTCAGATTCTCCGCCCCATAAAAACCCTACTAGGCAGCTAGGCTTTGCCAGCTTCTTCACTCCTGAGCTGGGAGGCTAGCCCTGGTGCCCCAAGATGGGAAGCTAGCTTATCTACTCCGGAGCTTGAAGGCTATCGTCATGCCTTAAATAAATGTCCTGTTAGTCCCCAAGCCAGAGTCTCTCATTTGTTTCTGCTGTGTCTCACTCTGAACCAATCCCAAATCCAAACTTTACGGTAATCAACAGTGATCTAATTGAACTTAAAACCTTCTCATGGGAGTGAACTCACGGGTGGCACTGTGAACACAGTCAAATACACATGGCTGGAGAGGTCATAGATTCTAGATGAAATTCTATTTTTGTTGTATCTCTAGACAAATGAACTGGTCAGGCACAGAGAATATATGTATGAGAGATGTCCAGTCCTAGATGACATATCTACAATTGAAACTCTATACCTAAGACTCATGGAACGTAGTGTAGCAGAGGGTAAAGAGAAACTTAGTGCATCCTTTAACTTCACCAGTGATACTTCCCTATACAATAGAGTGCAATGCACACAGAAGGCCACAGCTGGACAAGTTTTAAAGAATAAGAGACTGTGGAGTGTATGTCCCTAGGTAGGACTCCTATATTAAACCTCTCCCATCCATGCCACAGGGACCATTGCGGAACAGAGGGCAGGAAGATTGTATGATCCAGGGAGTGTCCATGAATATAGGGGAACTGAGGCCTCCCACCATTGGAAGCTTACTCATGTTGACTTGTGGCAATGGTGGTGTTAAGCACAGTACCCAGGGCATCTCAACCAGACATAGGCCTTGAGTGGAGCGATGGAAATGGGCAGCAGGCAGGCCCTAGTCTTGGAACGATTGGAGAGTGATTACTGCTGGGTGAAAGAGAATAGAATCATGATTACTAGATAGGGTGGCTAGACCACAGAGGATGAATTTGCACTGTAGGAAATCTGGATACTACTGGATAGGACATAACATGTATGGCAGAATACATGAGGTCTAGTGGGCAGGCATGGATGGGGGAGGGTGTCTAAATTTGATAAAGAGCTGTTGTATGGAATGTATAAAACTTAATAAATAAACAATTAGAAAACAAAAGAAAAGATATAGTAGCTTGTACTTGGAATTCTAACACTAGAGAGATTAAATAAAAGAGAAACCTTGCCTTGCTTACAGGATGGCTTAACATAGATTGACAAGATCTGGACCAATGAGAGAGCCTGTCTCAAAAACAATGGGTACCTCTTCTGAGGAATGACAGCCAAGACTGTTCTCTGGCTTCTGTTTGCATATGTACACTCCTACACACATAGACGTACACCTATAGACACGTAGCTATACCCTCCACACTCATTCATTTATTCCCATAACACCACTTCCCACAATCTTTTCTATAATTTAGTTAAGAGCCACTCCAACTACACAAAATCAGAGATAAAATTTGAAAAAAAAAAACACATAAGGCACCAAAATGTTGCAAAATATAATAAAGGGGTCCTTTACAACCTATACTCTGTAAAGAAATGCAAAGACTCTCCATACAACAAAACAAACAAACAAACAAACAAAAAACAGAATAGGAACAGATAAATTCATAACAATTATAGTGGATATTCAAAGAATCTCTACAGTCAACACTACTTAAATTATTCAAAAAGATAAAAACATAGGAACAATTCTAAAATGCCTTCTGTGAAGCCAGTATTACTATGGTACAAAAACCAAGTAAGACACAACAGAAACAGCAACAGTAACAATATGAAAACTAAAAGCCTATATCCCTAATAAACAAGGATGAAAATTTCTCAAAAAATATTAACAAATCACATATAGGCACACAGCAAAAATCATTCTCCACTGTTATTTGGCTTTAATATGGATATGAAGAGATAGTTCAATATACATAAGATAGAAAATGTAATAAAACATAAATGGAGTTAAACACAAAAATCACATGATGATATTAATAGATTTAAAAAAGGTCTTTGACAAAAATCCAGCATGCATTCATGATATAAAATCTAGAAGGATATTAACTGGAGGGAATATACTTCAACATAATTATGTTTAATCTACAACAAAACTTTAACAAACATCATCTTAACGGAGAAAAACTGGAAGCTATTGCAATAAAATCAGGATGCAGGCAAGGCTGTCTACTATCCACACTTCCTATTTCCAAAAAGTGCTTGCAACTCTAGTTAAAGCAATAAAACTGGAGAGTAAATTAAAAGGGTATCTATTAGAAAATAAGAGATCAAATTATCCCAATTTTCAGATGATATGCTGTTACATGTAAGAGAAACTCAACATTCCACAAGAAAACTTCTAGAATGATCAATAGTTTGAGTAAAGTGGCAGGATGCAAAATCAATTTACAAAGTGAGTGGAGTGGCCTTTTATATACAAAATCAAGCAGTAAGAAAAAGAGTTCAGGGACACACTCCCATTTATAAGAATCTTACAATATATTTAGGACTATACCTAAACAAAGAAATTAAAGACCTCTATAATGAAATCATTAAATCATTGAAGAAAGAGATTGATGAGGACAATAGGAGGGTGAAATATTTCCTATGCTAATGGATTAGTAGAATTGAGATTGTGAGAATGAGTATCCAATCAAAAGCAATTTATAGATTCTAGGCAATCCCAATCAAAATTCACATGATACCCTTCACAGGAATTTTTAAAAAATATACAAATTTCATATGGAAATCAAAAGATTCCTGATAGTGACACAATTCTGAACACAGAGAGCAATGCTGGAGCAATTATCATTCCAGACCTTAAGGTAAATTGTAGAACAATAGTCAGAAATATACCATCGTACTGACACAAAAACAGACATGTAGAACAATGGAACAAAATAGAATACTCCAACATGAGTGCATGCAAATACAGTCACCTGACATTTGACAAAGTTGCCAAGAACGCACAATGGATTAATGACAGCATCTTCAATCATGCTGAAAAAACTTAATCTCCACATGTAGAGGAATGACATTAGATCCATATCTATCAACCCAGACAAAATTCATCGCCAAGTGGACCAGAGCCTCAATGTAAAACCTTAAATGCTGAAATTGTTAAAAGAAAACATGAGCATTCCCCTACAAGGTGTAGGTGCAGGAAAGTGTATTCTAAATTTGGCATATTCACTCAGTAACTGAGTTCAACAATTAGCAAATGGAAGCTCATTAAAGTAAAAGACTCCTATAGAGCAAAGTAAACAACCAAGTGAAGAGGAAGCCCAAATAGCAGAAAAATCTTCACCAGCTACACATCCGACAGAGCATTAATTTCCAGAATACACAAGTAATTCAAATAAACAAACGAGAAGAATCTAGAAAAGAGTTGACCCAAGTTAAAAATGGGCTGTGGAGTAAGAGTAAGAGTAAGAGCTCCCAAAAGAAGAAATAAATTGACTGGAGAGAGGGTTCAGAGACACCTTCTACTGACCTTTGTGGGCATTGCACAACAAAATGCCCTTACATATAGGCGGACAATACACTCATATGTATAAAATAAAAATAGCACATAATTTTAAACAAAAAATAAAAATGACTAAAACATTTTTAACAGTTTTCCACATCCTTATGAGGGCAATACAAATCAAAACTATTTTAAGGTTTCATCTTATCCCAGCCACAATGGCTAAGATCAAGAGAACAAATGACACCAAATGCTGATCAGTTCACCGGGGGTAGGCTTGCAACCTGGTACAACCATTATGGAAATCTGTGTGAAGTCATCTTAAAAGATAAAAATATATCTACCATATAATCTGATTACACTCCATCCTACTTGCACAGCCATTTCTTTGTTTCTTTTTTCTCAATAGTTAAGAAATCAAAGGAACCTAAATGCCCTTCAATTGACCAATGAACTATAAAAATGTGGTACATATTACAGCAGAGTTCTTCTCGGTGGAAAAGAACAATTAAATCATGAAATTTGCAGGTAAATGCGTGTAACTAGAACCTGTTCTACTAAGTGAAGTAACAAAGAGACCGTTGTTTCTCAGACGCTGTTGTGTCTATTAAATTTTAGAGTTCTTCAGAACCATTTATTGGTTTTCTCTCTTTGCAGCTTACATACTAACCTCTGATATTATGAAGCTAGACTTTAGAGAGGAGGCTTCCACTTCAGTTTCTGCCCATTGCTATACATACTATGCCTGAATAATTTCTTGTCTTCAGCAAAAAGGTCTTACCTTCAAGTTCTGGGAGGCAATCAAGGGCTGTGATAATAGCCTGTATTATATTGGGAGTTTTTTGAACTACCCTGACAAACTAGTCAAAGGCAGATGTTATTCTGTTGGCACTGTGTATTTTTGTATGCAGATTGAAGCTTTATAAATGCCATCATATAAATGTATAATATTTATAGCTTTCAATAGGCCTTTTAAATAGTACATTCTCCTTCACATTTTAAAATCACTTAAGCAATATTTATCTCTTCTTGCATTCCTCATATATAACCATTTCTAGCACCTGTTAAAATGTCCCTGTTTTCCCCTTTTCTCTCTTTTTAACATGTGTTTCCTAGTATATCCCTATCTGGAGCTCCTTCTTCATCTTTACTCCATTGTTCCTTTACATTTTCCTTATTCCTGTGATTAGATCAGGATATACACTCACATATAAGTACTTGGAGCTAAGATCCACAAATGAGACAATTGTCTCTCTCACTACTCATCAAAGAATGTTACATTTGCAACCGAGCAGAGTTCCAAAACTTATCACACTCAGAGAATAAGTGTATGTTAGGTGGACAGCCCTACATGACGTATCTACAGCACAAGTTTTACACCTAACATGTGAGAACTCAGCAGAACAGGAGTAGGAAAGCATAATAATGAATCTCTCCACTGTAACTACCAAAGTTTCCTCATGCAACTAATAGTAATTAAGCCAGAAAGTTACAGCAGGCCAAAGTGCAGAGAATAAGAGAAAACACATAGTTAGTGCCCAGGTAGGACTCCTTTATTAAACGTCTACTCCCCAGGAATCAGTGACCATTCCAGAAGAGGGGCCAGAAAGACTGTAAGTGTTAAGAGTGGTGAATGGCCACAAGGCAGCAGATTTCCAATCAACTGATAAGTTACTTTATGAACTTACAACATTGATTTGGTTTGCACAAAACCCACACAAGGTCACACAAATTCCAAAATAGACATGGAGAAATATGTAAGAAGCCCCAAATGTGTCTGAGGAAACTACTGACAGAGAATTACTACAGGGAGAGAGAGAGAGTTGCTTTTATTTAAGGTAGTGATGCTAGATAATCTTCCCATACTCCAAGGGAGGGACTCAACAGGGGATAATTGGGACACACATTTGCCCAACAATTCTTAAAGTGTATGACAGAATTAATTAGATCTTTTGGGGAGTATAAGGAATGTGCAGGCATGGGAGAATGTATAAATATGACCAAGAGGTATTATATAAAGTTCATAAAATTTCATTAAAAAACATTTGGTAATGAGCTGGAATGATGGCTCAATGATGAAGAGGTCTTCTAGAGGACTTAGGTTTTGTTCCCAGCACCCACATGGCAGCTAATAATCATGTATAACTCAGCTCCAGGTGATGGAATGCCCGCTGTTGGCCTCCACGGGTATTGTGTGAATATTGTAGCCTGTACATACATGCTGGCAAAACACTAACAGTATAAAATAAAAATAAATGATACAAAATTGAAATATTTGGCCAATGAAACTTTCAATCCTAATATTGTAGTTTAGTATGGCATATATTATGTAAAATTGAATCTCCAAAGAGATTAGACAATGGGATTAATTAAAACAGGGTCAACATAAGGAGAGGATTGCAAAATTGTGTGAGTGTTGTGAGGAAAGTTGAAGTACATTCCTTGTTGATAGGATTCAAGAGAACAGGTGTCAACTGGGACAAAGGTATGTAGTATTGGAAGCAGTCATAATTGATCTGCCTTAGCATGTGAGAAATCAGAGGATGGCTTCAGACATAACACATGCTCAAATCACTCAATGGTAAACCTGCTACTGAATATAAAATTCAAGTTTCATCAATGTCAAAAAAACAATGTTAAGAACAAAATGAAGCAAATGATTTTTGTCTTCTGAAGAGAAAGGTTAGTTTATCAGAGAAAAATCCAAGAGGCCTAGACCAAAACTGAGAGTGATGTTTTTAGCTCAAAGAAAACTGGAATGGGAGGTCAGAGAGAAAACATAGAGAGGTCTCATACAACTGAGCATACCCTCTGAGCTTTGTAAATATTCAGAGTGCTTGTCAGACAACCTGCTAGTAAAGAATGGAGTGAAATGATGAGTCTAAACAAAACCTTTTAGAAAGCAAAACTGATTTTGGAGTGTTAATTATTCTTCTGAAGCTATGTTTACTACAAGAACTGAGAGTTTCACTCCAGGTATTTAAACAAGTAAAGAAGCACACTTCACCAGCACAGGACTGATGAAGTGGTACACTGGGATACATGTGATCCAGCCTCTTTCCTTCTTCTTGTTGCTTCATTAGCATTTGGATTTATCCTCTGTGGTATAACATATCTGCTATTTTTTCTAATCCTTTGTTGTTTGTGAGTTATTAAAATATTTATTTGTATTTTTATGTACATGTATATGCATACCACTTGTATGCAGTGCCCGAGGTGTAGAAGAAGGAAACAGATTCCTTGGATCCTGAGTTATTAAAGGTTGTTAGTTACCGTACAAAACTTCAGTCTTCTGAGAGAGCAGTAAGTGCTCTTGCGAGCCATTTCTCCAGCACATTTTTCTTTTATTTATTTGGTTATTGATTGTTTGAGACTGAAACTTACTGCATTGCTGAAGCAGGCATCAAATTCATCATATTTTTGCCTTAGTTACCTAAATTGTGGAACTACACTTTTTTTCCACCAGCCAAGTTCTCTTTTTCATTTTTATTCAAGGGATATAGCTCTTTATTTTTTTTTTATTTTCAAATCTTGCTTTTATTTACAAAGACACACTGTTTTCTCATTTTCCTCCCGTTTTGGTATTATTCTTCCGATTAAGTTTGTTAACACCCCTCTGGTCTGAAGACTAAAGGGCTCTGATGGGAGAATTTCTGAAATTGGCCTCTAGTAGAAGAGAAGCACATCCCTGAAAAAAGTCAGAAATAAATAGAGATCCTGATTCTTACTGCCACAAGTACTTGAGTTTTGGCAGCAAACTAAACTAGCTTGGGAGACAGTCCTGTGCATATGAGAGCCTAGTTAGAAAAGCCCTTCATTTCAGCCTTTAGATACTGCATTTAGAATACAGCTGTGCCCACGTTTGTGAGATGAATAAACAGGGAAAGAATACATTGTGTTTTAATGTTTGGTAATAAGCTATAAAACAACAGAGGCTAAGCATAGTTTGGCTTCTTTAACTGCAGGTTACACTGCTTTAAATAAAACTAATGTTCAGGACTCCTGAAAAAATGTAGACAGTGAGAAGTGACTACATGTACTTTCTATAAAATGTTATGTATAACATTTCACTGTCCCACATTGTGAGTAAACATAATATCATTTAACTCCTTCAGAAGTTTATTTTTTAAGATAGTTACTCATTACAACTTTAGAGTATATTGATACATATTTCTTTGATCTCTAATGTTTAATGCTCTTTAAAATTAATATTTGTAGGGCTGGGAAGTTGGCTCAGCTTGTAAAGATGCTTACCACCAAGACTGACGACATGAGTTGGATCCCGAAAACCCCCATGATGGTAGAAAAAAAATCAACTCCTGCTAGCTGCAAATTGTTCTCTTATCTCCACTGGTACGTTATAGCACACCACACACACACACACACACACACACACACACACACACACACATGCACACACAGATCCTCTAAAATAAATAAACATATATATTTTAAGGGAAAAGAGAAAAGACTGTTACGCAAGATCAGATTTGTTTTTCTGTTTAACTTATTTGCAATTTTCTCACCTAGTTTCCAAACCATATGACATCTTTAAGTAGTATAGTGGGGTAGTTACTCTAATGGATAAGTAAATGAATGAAAAAATTAAATGAATTATTGGATTAATAATATCCTATGTCCAGGATAGGATGCTCGCAATAAAATGGCTAAGCCAGTAATTACCAGTTAGAGCAAATAGGCTCTATAGCAGAGTCCCAAATGCCTCAGCCAATAGTCTAATTCACGTTGTAGTGCTACCATTATTTTTAATAAACAATATTCAGTAATGGTTGGTATAAATAGCTTTAAAGGAAGCTTTGAGCAGTAGGCAACATTTATTTTCTCTGTATGAACTACAACAGGCCTCTTTTTGGCCAAGAAGTCAGGAGGGAATGCTCTCCTCTCATAAGGAGAAGTACAGCTGGAATCCATGTAGCGGTTAATGCAGGGCACTGCCAATCTAATTAGTTTAACCACTTGAGTCCTGCTGAATGAGCCTAGTACATGGGGTTAATCACTTATCAGTGGGAAAGTATAAGACACATGTGCAGGTACAGCACTGGCAGCCAGCAGGTGATAGTCTGAGTTATGTGCTCTGCCCTGCCCACTGGGTGGTGGAGCCAGTGAAGCATTCAGGCATTGAATTTTCTGGCTGCTTAAATGTCTCACATAATACTCAGGATATATCAGCCCTGTGAATTTCTTTTGTTCCCTTTCCTTTAACAATGTGTCTTACTGTTATGGCTTTTGCTGTTATTGTTCTTGTTGTTTAATGGTGGGTTTTCGTCCACGTTTCCGAATGCACTCATTTCACCTTCTTAATTTTCTCCACCAGAAAATAAGCACCATTATTTAATCCTGAGATCATATTATAGATACTCTTAACACATATGTATTTTCCTTCTATCACCAAATACAAACATGTTATAAATATTAGTTAATTTTGCTTTAAGGACTGCAAAACTAAAGGACTTTTAAAAATATTTTTGTTCACCTTTTTCTTATAACAGCTTTGAAGTATATGGCAAATTATTTACATGTCTAAAAGAATTTTACAAATAATTTTATGATTAGATAAGACAATCACTGTGGGATGAACAAGATCTCACAGAAAACATACTGCAAAGCTGACCAGAACAGTTTTTAGATATAATCACAGAGTAAACTATTATGTTTAATGTTCAAGGATCAGTTTATATTTAGTTAAAGGAATCACTCTTTAGAGTTCTTTTACCTATTTTGACTAAATATATATTGTAGTTACTTTAAATATTTAAAGAGTAATGTATTTGAAATCTTAAGAGAAATCTCAAACCTTTTAGTTGACCAATGTAAACATTGTTTAAAACATGGCTATCAATAAATTAATTCACATTCATTTACAGGAAATTTTATCAAAGATAGTTCATTGAAAATAAGACTTATGCTATAAAGTGTGAAATGCATGCCACCTTTCAGTTCCTCAAAAATATTGACCATAATTACTTAGATTGTATTTGCTAAATACAACATAAAATCAACTTAATATTAGTGATGGAATATCACATCTGAAATTGAGATGGAGTCATCTGACTATCCCATATCTGTGTAGCTACATCTCACCTGTACACATGAAGATCAAGCCTCAATATGTCCTGATATTTTCCCTTCCATTCATTTCCCTAGGTGGTTAAACTTATGTGTTTTATGCATTAGCTATGACAATGGAAAGTGTGTCTCTTCTGAAAGGAAACATTTAATTACTAGTACTGATTTTCCTTTTCTATTCTCTGCTCCCTCATTTCGGGAGGTCATATATTATAGCTGGTTTAGCTAGAATATGGCTGTGTCTCTATCCACCCGGATCACCGATTCTCTGCTGAAAAAGATGTTGCCCTGGATTTGTTCCAAGTCTACAACAGACTTCCAGTTACTGAGAAATAAATATTACTCTTTATTAGGTGACAAAGCTTTTGAACTTTTGCATGTGTTCCTGGGGAATTGTCTATTTTATTGTGGTTGATAAAAACTAACATTTTTCTTATGAATCTTTCTGTTTTCTTTCAGAAAAGTTATAGCATTTTTCTCACAACCCTTAGGAATTTTATTAGTGAATTTCAGCATTCTGATTTTATTTCTACCTATGTTGAAATGAAAGAAATATGAATCCTTTTTTCTATCATATAGAAGTTTACATACTACCATCCATTATTAAATCTGTATGAGTTTATTTTTATCTAAATTCCATTTCTGAAATAGTAACCTCATTGGAGTCCCTATGAAAAATTAATGCTTCAGAAGCTGGGCTGGCAAGAACTTGTATGGAAAGAATGGCATGAGACAAATTTTATGCATTTATCTAATAAATGCCTTGATCAAATAAAAAATTCTTGGCGATTATTTATTATGTAGCATTAATCTTACCATCCTCCTATATTCATTGTCCACTAATGATTTACTGACATGTTTTACCAATTGCATGGAAAACTGGTTCTGACATGAGATACAGTGAAAAAGCCCGACAAAGTCTCAATTTTTATGTGATTATGTTGAATGTCTGTATGCCTTTGTTTGTATGGCATTGCTGTGTTAACCAATCAGAATTCGTTAGGAATGCTCAAAGAAACGACCACTTTGCGAACATACATATTTAGTCGTTATGAAGGTGTATATTCCCAAGATACCTGTTAAAACAATGTGCTATTTGTTTGTTTTATACCAATCCACTGCTTTTACACATATACAAAAAAAAGATAGAAAGAAAATTCTGGAGGAGTTGGAAAGATGACCCAGTGGTTAAGAGCACTAGCTGTTCTTGAAGAGACTTGGGTGCGAATCCCAGCAACCCCATGGTTGCTAACTGTAACTCTATTACCAGGGCATCTGACTCGCTCTTCTGTTCTCTGCAGGTACTACACAACTCAGGTGCACTTACACAGACGCAGGCAATACTCTCATTTACATAAAATAATAAATTAAAATATAAAAAACAGGTGTGCAGAGATGACTCAGTGACTAAGAGCACTGGCTGTCCTTGCAAAAGACCCTAGTTATAATTCCAGCCCCTACAACGTGATTAACTGTCTGTAACTCCAGTTCCAGTGTATCCAACGCCCTTTTCTGTACTCTGCAGGCACTACACGACTGGGGTGCACTTACATACACACAGGCAATACTCTCATATTCATAAAATAATAATAAAATAATTAATAAATTTTAGAAAAAGAAACAGGAGTGGAGAGATGGCTCAGTGGTTAAGAGCACTGGCAGCTTTTGTGGAGAACTCGGGTTCTCTTTCCAGTACCCACATGGCAAATAACAACCATCAGTAACTCCAGATCCAGGGGATCCGACACCCTCTTCAGACTTCTGTGGGCATTGCATAATAAAGGTGCACTTACATGCTGGCAAAACATTCATAACACACAAAATAAGGAAATAAATATATTTTTAAAATAATTATTATGGGCCAGAGAGATGGCTCAGCGGTTAAGAGCACTGGCTGCGCTGGTTTGATTCTCAGCACCCATTTGACAGCTAACTGTGTGCAACGCCAGTTCCAGGAGGTCCCAGGCCTTCTTTTGACTTCCATGATGCACTTACATGCAAGCATGTAATGCAGTCATACTCATAAAATAAAAAATATATATAAAACAGAAAAAGAGAACAATATAAAGTAAAACTTGCAATCGTGATAGCAAATAATTTTCATACCAGAGCACATAATTTGAAGTGAAGATGCAGGTGTAAAATGTGCAGCTCACAACAACTGTTACACATAACATATAATATGTGTAGGTTTATAGAGTCAGGCGTATGTCCACAATTACCCTTCAGTGTGACCTTGTCAGTCTATGAAGTCTCTCACTATTAAATGAGAAAGCACTTTAAATATGCCTGTGATGAAAAGCATGAGCATGAAATGGCTATGATGGTGAGGACGGAAACAGTATTTCGGCATGAAAATGAAGAAAAGAAAGCTAAATATGCCAAATATGGCAAATATTAAGTACCTTACCAGCATATGTTAACAGTAATTTTTAAGTGGCCATTTTCAATATTTTTCGTTCGTGAAATAGAGAAATGCCATATTGATCAACACTGTCATAGTAGAAAAAATTGTGTTATTTACAATCAGTGCTCATCCTCGTGTAGATATGTGGTAGTCTGGCATTTGACCTAAGCAGTCCTCTGAGCTATTGTTTCACTTTTACTCACCTGACTCAAAAATCAGACTCTGACAATTTTAACATTTATAAAAACTTCTATTAAAGCACTCTTGCACGGCAACTTTACCCATCCTTAGATGCTGTAGTCCCTAAAACATTCAGTTATGCATTTAGTCTACTACTTTCAATAAATACCAACCATTAATTGTATGCCAAGTGTCCTTTTAGGATTTAAGAACAATCTCAAATGAAAAAGAACATTTTCAGTACTGTTTTATCAGACATATTTCTACTTAATTATACTTTTCATACATTTGTACTTCCTAACAAATGCATCTTTTGTGAGATCAAATTGATCTTGAAAACAGGTTAAATATAGCAGTAGATATTGTTGCACATGTTCATAACTGAAATAGTAGTATCTTTAGTGAATTGTTTATGGTAATTAACAGATGAATTATTGTCCAAAGTTGTTGACAGTGAAAGAAAGCCATCATGTCCAAAAGCAGTTGAGGAATTGTTCCTTTCAGACTCATGTTTTTTTAACGGTACGGAAAAATTATAAACCCAAAACTTATTTACTGTTGATGCAATTGACATGAAATCTCTGGTTTTAGGGAGTTAGAGTTCAAATTCACCTTTCCCTGATCCCCTTGAGTACTTCAAAAAACAATCAAACAGAAATATCCTGCACAAGGATTTTAGAACTTCTGCATTCACAGTCCAGGATTATCCTGTCCTTGAAGACTTTTTAAGTAGAAACTCAGCAGCTATTAATGGGAAGTAATCACTGAGGTAAGTGTGAATGAGGGCTACTGATATACAGCTATTTTAAATTGTTGAACCTGTTACTGCAGCAGAATTAGAATGGGATATTAGGTGAAAAGAGAATGTTCAAAAAGGAAATTCTTTGGCATCTAAGATAAAAATATATTTTGAAGAACATGACTTGTAACTGATATTGAATTCATTATGTTGTTAATAAATCATCAATATAATGCAAAGCATCAGTGAAAAAGAACTCCCTTGAAAACATATCCATCTCCAATAGCTAAAAGCCAGAGAATGTTCAAAACTAATACCTTTGATGACCCATTTCCAATCACATAATAAATTTATCAACTAGAAATATACCAACTGTCCCTCTACCTAAGTTTCAGCATTGTATTTGTGAAACTTAAACTCTGAAGTATGCCTCCATACAAGGATATAATCATACTCAATATCTTACGTACAATTTCTTCTTGAATATGTCTTCTCAGGACAAGAAAGTCAGAAACACATCTTTAAGTTTTTAGCTTCAAACCTTTACTTATTTCCCTTTTACTATAAAAATTCCCTAATCACATTTTAGGGACTTGTAATTCAATATTCCGTTATCTCATATTCCTTCATTAAGCAGTCTACCAGTCTTGCCATCATTTTACTTTTCATTTTTTCTCTAAGCCTTCTCAACAACACAAGTTATTATAGCATTTTAATATAGCATTCCTGTTTGTCAAAGTCCTTAATAACTAAAGCTTTTAAAGTGAACAAAATTTTAAGCATTAATTTGAACTTACTAACCATAGTAGCAATAGTAATTTTCTATATTAGACAACAGATGAGAACCATCTATCTGTGTAAATAAAGTTTCTGTGAAAATTAGTATAATGAAATATAAGACATTTGTATGTAATTTATAAATATACTTATTTAATATTGATCATTTTTTTCACTACCTTCAGTAGGTTCTAGGAGCATAAAAGTTTTCATACTAGAAACTCAAAGTAAAACCGGTGAGAGCAGAATGTGGAAACTCGCCAGGTGTTTTCAGCATAGGCCCCAGAGAGCAAGCAGTTTTGACTCTTGTCCTTGGGCAAAAGTCAGAGATATTTTGGTACTGTCTGTTAGAGCAAGGAATTGCAGGGTGGACCCATCTGTTATTTTCCTTCCTCAGAATGAGCATCCCAGTCTGGGAAGTACATGTGACATAGGTAATCAAAATAAAGAGGCCCCTGGACACCTCATGGATGGGCCATCCTGACAAACTTCTTCCCCTCATTACCCACACTGCACTCCGATTTCTACTACGAGTCTTATAAGGACTCTGGACTAACTACTCAGGGATAACCCATCCCTGGCACCTACCTGCTCCTGCTACATGAGAGCTCTTTTGCTTGATTTCTCTTAATAGCATAGTAAGATCTGCAATTGCATAGTGAGACTTTTGTCCTCAATTCAATTTCCTGCACTTCCTGATTTTAATCCTTCAAATTCACAAGGCAAGAACCATTGTTTTGGGAGATGTTAAATGTGACCATGAATTTCTGTAATCCTTAATCCTGAGTTAAAGTCCACCTAAGGCTTCTGTTAAGTTTAAACAACACAATTGTCCAATACTAGGAAATTTTCCCTGACCGAAATGCTGTAAGTGCTCACCGGGAAGCATGAATATAGAGACCGCCAATATCTTTTTCCTGTTTGAACTTTACCTCCTTTTAAAATTATTTTTATTTTTTCATGTATGAGTATATAAACTGTGTGTAAGTGCACCCATGTCATTCAAAACTCCTGGAGGTCAGACAAAAGCATAAAATTCCCCTGAAATCTCTCTCTCTCTCTCTCTCTCTCTCTCTGTCCCTCTCTCTCTCTCTCTCACACACACACACACAAACACATATACATATATATAATGTACAACAAATTTATCAATTATATGAATGTTTACTTTTAGTTTTGTCTTAAAGTATTCTAAAATTCATAAATGTATTCTCTTTGACATCTCATATCATTTATTTAAATATGTATTTTCTAGAAATTTTATATATATGTATGTATATATATATGTATATATATGTGTGTGTATATATATATATATATATATAATAAAAATCTCAGCGCTTAGTGTGCAAACATAGGCTAATTTTTCCTGGAATGAGCAAACAGCAGTGTATCAGTCCCTAACCATTCTGCTAGCACTGTGAATCACAGTGAGAAGATTCATGCTGCTTTCTCTACGGAAGGATGATGTAAGCTACCCATTCCACTACTCAGACACTGCAAGAAGCATGACACTGAACTGTGGAAAAATACAGTATGATGAGATATCTTGGACAGTTGAATGGAAAAAAGCAACAAGAATGGAGAAGAGTAGAATGTTTTATGCAGAAAAGGTCATCCGACTTGAATGAGGTAAATCAGCAACATCCCATTGAATGTATGATTATTATACACATGTCTATACAGCATTTTATTTACTATTCACTGCATTATTTAAGACATATCATGTCTGGGACTAAATACTAGTGAAGGATTAAACAAAGATATCAAACAGGCAAAGTGGTATATGGTAGCATTAGTAGAGTGTGTGCCTGTATCAGATAATTAGTCATAGAATTTAAGCCCTAGAAATGATGAGCAAGCTTAAGTAATGATTCAGAAGTGATGTGATTAAAAGTGAAGTTATTTGAGGATTTTATTTTTTAGAATAACAACAGTCAGGGCTGAAAATAGAACTGAGGGAAGAAGGAAGAGTGATTGAATTCAACATCGTTAAAGCGAAGAAAAAGGAGGAGAGAGCACATGGGATGAGATGAGAAGAGGAGAGAGAAGAAAGAAGGAAAACAAGAAGAAAGGAAGTGATCTTGCAAGATCAGTTGGCTACTAAAACTTCCCAAGAATTATGAAGAATTACTTAGAGAAGAGTGGTAACTTAGAGATGAATTTGTTTACAAAATGAAGAGGAAATCATGAACTGTAGTAAATAGAATATTCTCTATTCCTAGCATTCGATGCTCTATTGGCCAAAAAATGTACAGATGACACTCGATAGCAAGATTTTTAGGGACTTTCCTGTTGGGACTGGATTGTGTTCTCACTTGCAGATGAGGTTCACTCATGTGGTTGAGATTGTACAATGAAATGTGAATAAAAGGGATAATAAATTCCATAACCAACATTATTTCTGCTGTTTCCTTCTTTGTGAGTGAATTACACCATTCTTAACTTCTTTCTCCACATTTAGTATTAAATAAAAAGCAAATCAGAAACAAGGATAAATGAACATATCATTTAAAAGATAGATCTCAAAATCTGAAGGTTAACTTAAATTTAAAGGATCACTATATCTAATAAAATTATTCAATATGTTCCATTTGAGCCCATTCTTAAATTATTCTATTGAGACCAAGAACCATAAGAGGGGACCCTGTTTTCCCCTGAATCACATAAAAGGGACAATAATGAATAAATGCATATTTCCACTAGAAATGGAAATGTAAAAAACTGATATTCCTTATATGCCTGAAGAAGTAATGGAATTTTGCTACATCCTAAACTTCGGCTGTAAGATCTGAGGAAAAGTATGAGGACAGTGATTGTTTCAGCCACAGATCTTTGTTTCCGTCCACATCATAAAAAATGAATACAGAAACATTATGTTTTAACATTTCCATCATCTAATACCCAAAATGATAATGATGATTACACTTTACTTTTTTGATATAAATTTGTGCAAAATATTTTAAAGAGATAAATATCTTAAACATTTATTACTAAATTTTCATCCATTACAAGTGTGATGTTCACTATGCTACATTTTCCTATTTTGTACTATTTTGATTAATTATTTTACAATACAAAGATATAATTGTGTATTATAAGTAATGTCTCATATTGAGAAAAAGAGTAATTCAGACAGAAAATTAGAGAAGTAGCTTAGTGATGATTATAGGAACAAGAAAGTGTATTGGAGAAAACACAGCCTTTCAACAGTTCTGGAATAAGGGGGCATATACATGCAGAAATCTGAAATTGGGTCCCTCACCTCTTTGTTCACCAATAAATTTATAGTGAATAAAGACATTGATGCAAGACCAGGAACTTAGAAATTACTAAATGAAAAGTCGATAAAACACTTAAAAATATTTGTAGAGTTGGAAATCAACTGAGCAGGGATCCAATATTGAGGAAATGGAAAACAACCAACAATGGGCTTGTATTAAATTCAAAAGCTTCTGCAAAGAAAACACCAGGGTGAAGAGTCAGCCTAAAGAACAAGAGAAAAGTGTTTGTCATCTATTCTTCCAATGAAGCATTAATACAGAATATATAATACTTCGAATATTCATTAGTCTAAGCTAGTTGAATTCCCAGCATGTATGTAGGAAAGTGGATAAAAACCCCAAGCCAACAATAGAATGTTTGGAAATCAATGGCTGCTTGGATGGGGAAATTCAGTTTCAAAGTGTGTAACTCTTGGTAGGTTAGCCAGACTCGGGTGGATGCATCCACACTGAAGGATTTTCAGGGATACAAATTTGAGTCTACAGAACTTAATATGTATAGTTAGATAAACTGATGGATAGATAGACAGAAAGAACATGAATTTGGACCCTAATAAAGGGATACAGATAGGGGAGGGGTTCAAGCTACCATCAGAATATACCAATATATTGAATGAAATCTGACAGAGTTCAATTGAAGAAGGAATAATGTAAAATAAAGTAATTAACATTCAAATAACAATCCAGTCAATACATGAACAGAGACTTTTAAAATAAGTACACTTGTGAAAAACGTTTGAAATCTGTACTGTCAGGGGAATGTATATCAAAATTGCATTATGGCATTAAGGGTGATCATGGTTGCACACGTCTTTAGTCCCATTACAGAAGCAATTGGATCTCTGAGAAATTAAGGCCAGCCTGATTTACATAGCAAGTACCAGGTCAGCTAGGGATACAGAGGCAACCTGTCTCAAAAAAAAATTAAAAAAAAACAGAATACAATACCTCACAATTATACAATTATGATTCTATTTTATTCTTATGAAATATTTATCATCAATATTTCTAAAAACAAAAGAAAATAAAACCTACCCAAAACAAATAATATTAGAAGTAATAGGAGAAAAAATACATTGTGTTGAATATCTAAATTAATCCAAAAATGTTGGAAATCAGTAGATATAATATAAAATATATAAAAATAGATGTACTATAGATCAGACTATAGTAGAACTTAATATGTATCCAAGAGAATGAAAATATTCTATAGAGACTTATTACATTCACATTTAGCCTAATTATGTAATTAGCCTATGTGAATTAACACATCAAATGAGTGAATACATGAAGTTCAAATCTTCCTTATGTATACATACATATCTGTGTGTGTGTGTACTTTAATTCATATTCTTTGTTTGCATATATAGACAGGTACAGAATGCAGCACTTTTAAACCATGAATATATGAAATAATTTTACTTTAAGGTAAATTGATGTAAACATATATCATCTTGACAACTGAAATAAGACCGATGTGTCAACTCAATTATCACATATTATCTCTTAGCTCAGAAAAATGATGGTATAAATGAATGACTCAATAACTAAATGCAATGACTGCTCTTCTATATAACCCAAGTTTGGTTTCGACACCCTCATAATGACTCACAACTACGGGTCTAGAAGATTCAATGTTCTCTTTTTGCCTCAGTGGCACTGAACACATTGGTGTACACATTTATATGCAGGCAAAATACCCATGCATATGAATTTAAAAATAAATGAATATTTTAAAAAGAAATGGATTCAGAAAAGAGAATGTGATCATACTGTAAGATAGGGTTGCTTAAGAAAGGTTGAATTGGGTTAGATGAGCAAATCATATTACATCCATGTCTGAAATTGTATCAGTCAAACAAATCTCTTTGCCTTATCAAAATTAACCAAATCAAAAGGGGGGGATCAGTGGTCATATATATCAAAGACAGAATAAGTTAATTTTAGTTTAACCAACTGAATATTTTTAAATTAATTATTTAAATGTGACTAATAGAAAACATTTAACAGAACAAATAACTTTGAATATTGATATGTAATAAACAGGAGAAAGATTAGATAGGGTTTATTGCACTAAGTTATAAATAAGTAAAAGTAATTAGTACTTTTGCCATTAATGAGCATGGCCAATATAAAAATGAGGAAATGATCAATTGTCAAAACCACTAAGATTGAGTATTTATTGTAAAATACCCAAATTTAGTTTCAGGGTTTCTGAAATCATTACGCAGTCTTACAAGGCAGAAGAAAAATAATTATACAGTATAAATTATCACATCTGCTTCATGCGTTCTATACAGTGGAATAAATCATGGCAGGATAATAACTATACCATAGAAATGATCACATCTTGTTCATGCTTCCTACCCAGTGAAATAAATCATGGCAGAAAACCATGAGTTCCAGCACCCTAATTAACATAAGGAAAGTTGATATAGCACTGAGATACGTAGGTGTAAAATATAAACTAATGTATTTGGCTATGTTTACAGGGTCACACATGAGTTTTCTTCCATTGAATGGGTTTCACACACACACACACATATATATATATATATATATATATATATATATATATATGGCTTCGATTTAGATTAGCTTATATATAGAGTGTTAGTAGTTCAACATTGACTGCATCATAATAGAGATCCTGAGAAGTTGAGCATCAGGTAATTCCAGAAACTTGGATATCTCAACTTTCCCAATTTGTTGCTTCATGAGTGCCTGATGGATTCCTGGAAATCTGTTAATCTTCAGTGGAAGAGTAGACAGAGAAAGTGTAAGAGTTAGGGTGGTGGATAGGAATTAAATTTCCGTGTGACTGAGAAATTGTTCATATGAACTTATAACAATAATGACAGCAGACAAAGACCCAACCAAATTCAACCAAGACAAATATGCAGCACAGAAGTAGGAAAATGGTTAAGATTCCCAAACTCTTTAGCTGAGGATCAAGTGGCAGCTGATTAATGCTATGTGAGGTAAGCATAGAGAGGGAAGCTAGATAGGCTAACCTTGATCCAGTGGGTGAACTCACACAGAGAGATATCTGGGGACACAAAGTTCACTAAATAAACTTTAACAGATATGACAGAATGAATGAAATCTGGGGGAGGTGCTATAGGCATGTAGATAGGGGAGGGCTCTAAATATGGTTAAGATGTATTGCACGAAATCTACAAAATTCAATAAAATATATTGTAAAATATATAAACTAACATAAAATTGTACACATACAAACACTTTGAATGCGTTTACTGAAAAATTGATGTAGTAATGTACAGTACGGAGACTGTGCACAAGAAGCAAAATATCTCTCCTCCTGAGAATTTAGATTTTTTTTTCGCTGGAAAATATTTTAAATATTTGGCCTATTATACTTATTTTGCCTTTAATTAAAAATCAGAAGTATTATATTTGATTTATTTTGCACTATATTATTCAATTTGATTATTTTGTCATTGGTCATGTGATATAATTAAAATATCATTCTGTTTATAATGTTAGAATATTTTATATTTTGAAGATATTTTATTATTTTTATTTTACGTATAAGAGTGTATTGCCTACATTTATGTAAGTACATCCATGTCATGAAACGCCCACAGAGGTAAGACAAGGGGGTTTGATCCCTTCAAACTTTATCTATGCGTCCTTTGATAGCTGCCCTGTGGATGCTGGGAAACAAACCTAGGTTCTCTACAAGAGGACTACTGTACCGTCTATCCATTCCCAAGTGAAGATATTTTAACTTACAGAAACAAATTTAAATTACAGAAACAAAACTTTCAGTTGAATCAACTGGATTATTTTACAATTATATCTACATGTAACAGAAAAATACTTGGTTCCCTACAACATCATGTAAATGTGAAAAAAATAGACATGTTCAGTAAAGAAGAAATATTTAATAACCTTTAAATAATGTATATTAAATTACTCAATATATTATCAAGCATTTCTATAATAATGATCAGATTTCTATGCCTTTCTTATGATTTTATGCTCTCAATTTATCTTCTCTGGTATTATCTCATGTATGTTGATCTGATCAGTACTATATGGAAGGATTTTTGTCAACATTTTTTTCATTTTAAATGAAAAGGCAAATCACTGTCAGCTTCAGTGTTCATAAAATTAAATAAATCAGCATTTAACAAATTAAAATTTATTAATAAAGGCTGTTGACAAAAGTTTCCAATTCATGTTAGTGTTCTGGATCATTTAATAATTAAACAGTAAACATAACTTCCAGATAAAATGATTGATATAATTATATAAAATAATTTTAAATGAATACAAACATATTCATTAAATGTGTTACCATATTAGTAAATTATAGACAAATATGCCATTTAGCTCAAACAATATTTGAAAGAGCACACTGGCTATTTTCTGAAGTAACTGTATTCAAATAATTCCACACTGAGAGAGAATTTTGAGATCCAATTATAAGTGTTCACTCCATTATTACCCATGTCTCTACCAAGAAAGAATGAAAAAGCATCTCAGGCTGTGGTCATTGGATTCCCCATGCTCATCTTTCAAAACTACATTCCACTTTTATGGAAACATTGCCATTTGTTGAAATGCTTGATTTTACTTTAGAGCCAGAGCCGGTAAACTTCAGTTGATCCTATTTTGATTTATCACAGCAAAGAAAAGAAGGACTGGAGGAAAAGAAACCAGACCTAAAAGCAATTAAACTAGGAACTAGTACCAGTTCTGAGTATATTTCTTTTTAATATGGTTTATCCTCACCTTGAATTTGGAATTTTCCTCCTCAACCTCCCAAAGCTCTGATTACAGCAGACACTACCATGCTCAACTTCAATAAGATTCTTAAGACTGTTAGTAAAGTAAATGTTATACCTCATATATAAAAATAAGCAACATCAAGAATATAAACAATCTGCAATCTTAGCCAGCTTACATGTTGACAAGTTAACTTTCCATAGTTTTACAGGTACTGAATTAGCACAGAACAAGGCTTCATTCCTCACAGGAGAGCTGGCTTTTCATTCTCATGACCCTACCAGTTCGTCATGCTCTCATCTCATATGAGGGTGACGTGAATGCAGGCATACGTGGGATACTACACACATCAGCACTACACATGTAGCATTATTGTTTTATAGCTTGTGAATCTTGAGTGACATTAATACTAATT
This sequence comes from Eospalax fontanierii, assembly GCA_035773235.1. Taxonomy (NCBI): domain Eukaryota; kingdom Metazoa; phylum Chordata; class Mammalia; order Rodentia; family Spalacidae; genus Eospalax; species Eospalax fontanierii. The sequence goes on from CM069524.1 coordinate 90,808,636, forward strand.
TCCTACAAAGGATTTTTTGTAAATAGGCTCAACTTTGGTTTGAGAGGCAATCGTGATCTTTATTATACCATTCAGCAGGCCCTCTGATCTTGAAGACAGTAGCTTTATCATGCATGCTGTTTGCTGCACAGAATATTTTTAAAAATACGACTAGAAATTTGGCTTACAGTGCATGCAGAATATGCTTCAACAAATCTGTTTGTTGAACTGGGTAATGCTGGTCACTGTGACACCTGGACAAATGATAGTCTATACTCTGATACTGTTTCAAAGGCTACTGTACAAACCTAAGGAATATTAATTGAATGGTATAAAGTGTTCTATTACTTTTTAAATTTTGGTTCACAGTTAAAATGGGGAAAATTTTATATGCTCCATATTTTAATGAAATTATTGTAAAAATAGCTAATAAAATACATGCAAAATTTATTTGAACATTAAAATATGCTCCATTTTTGGTGATATCATTTCATAAGGGGTGACTTTCTGTGACATTTTTACTGTTAGTAATCACTTTTCATAAGAACCAAGATTTCTATATTTTGTTCAATTATTTTTACATAAATACATTGTAGCCTTTTGTTTATAAAGTATTTATAATGAAATATGGCAGACTTAATTTTCTTTTTATTGCATTTAAAATACCTAAGTACTGCAGAACGATCCTTCATCATTATTCACCAGATCTGTCTCAAAAACCGAAAGGGGTATATAGTCAGAAATTCTTTCCTGGGAATGTGTACATCATATTAATTAAGTAAATTATAAATTCTACTGATGGCAATCAGAATATCTGACTTTTAGGTATTTTCTTGCTAGAAGAAAGTTTCTTTTTTTCCCAAATCTATCTTTCCCTTAAATCTAGTAAAAATATGAAATCGGGCATATCTGACAAAATTCTTGACTGTTTTAACCCCCAACTTCTGTCTTTAATACTGTATGCCTGTCAGAATTTATGAAAGTATAAAATAATGAATGGAACATATATAGGTTTATTTCTCTAGGTTTTTCGTGCGGAGTTTTAAGGAGCTTGTAACTTCAGGCCTGATGTTATCTTTTGTGGAAAAGACAGTCCAAAAATGGGCAGTGCTGTCCGATTGGGATGGCGTCTGAGCAAACTGGAAGTAGTAAACCCACAGAAATGAATAACTTTCAAGCTTCCTGGGAAACTCTGTTTCTCTGTGGTCATCCAACAACTCTGACTCTTAAAATTTTTCCACCTCCTTTTTCACAATGATCCCTGAGCCTTCAGATGCCAAAGTTTGATGCAGGTTTCCATTTCAGGCTTAATTTATCTAAAATTTCTTATATTCTCTGCACCCTGAAAAGTTGTAGGTTTCTGTATTTGTCACCATCTGCTGCATAATGACGCTTCTCCAGTAAGAGTTGAGAGGTACATTACAAGACTTACTTTAATACTCCGTTTAACAGAATTGTAGATTCACAGAAATGGCAGGAGCATGCACAAATGCCATGAAAGCTCAAGCGAGGCAAAATCCAGCACAAACATGAAGTAGACAGAGATCCCAGTTCTATATGAGGAACTATTGGAAAACGACGTCTACTCAGGAGCGGAGAGTCAGTCTCTTTTAAGGGTGTGACTCTTGGTCCTTTAACAAGGATCTGGTGGATAGAAATGCACTGAAGGACATTTGGGGAAAAACATGTAAGTCACTATAGACCTTAGTGTGCATATATGTGCGATAAAGCACATGATGTTGACTGGGGGAGAGTAGGTGGTGCTGCAGATAAGTGAAGGTATCTGAATATATATGAACAAAATATGTTGTATAAAATATGAAAAAATCATTGAAAAAACAAGCATCACTCATTCTTTTGTATCTGTTGTCACTGCACCAAGACATCAGACTGCCGAAGTGATTCCAGGACTCAAACCTCAGACCAGGCTTTTATCACTGTCTTCTCTCGTTCTCCGGCTTCTAGCTTGTTGAACTGAGAAGCTACTGATTTCTCCAATTTCCAGCCTCTATTCCTCCATCGCGGAGCTGTTCAGGCTGCATTCCTCCATTGCGGGGCTATTTGATCTGCGTTCCTCCATTTTGGAGACATTCAGCTTCTATCTCTTCATCCTGAAGGTATTCAGCCTCGGTTCCTTCATTGTGGACCATTCATACAGTCGCTGATGAAACTAATCTAACAAACCCTTTACAATTTTCTGTCCATTTGATGAATCCTGTTCCTCCTCAAAACCCTTCTGAACTCAGCATTTCAATTTTAATTTTGTTTTTCCTTTCTGGGGTTTCATGAATGATACTGTGTGATACTGAGTTCTCAGCTATTTTTAAGCTTTAAAAAGTTGTAAAAGTTTCTCAGACTTTTCCGTTTTTTACCTGACTTTGGCATTTTTGAAGAATGCTCCTCCAATATTTTGTAGAATGTCCATCGACTGGGTTGTGTCTGGTGAATTAATTACTAATTTATTATGACCAGATACAGATAATGTGTGTTGGAGGGTCATATCACAACAGAAATGAATACTTCTCATAGTGTATCTTAACAGAGTTCATCACGGGCATTTAACACTGGTGTTGGAATCTTTGATAACTGGGCAAAAGAACTATTTTTCAGTAAGTTTTCTCTCATATTCTATCTTCTTCTGCTCTGTTATTTTGGAAAAGTCAGCTGCAGAATTCACATTTATGAATGAGGAGATTGCTCTACTGCTGAAAATGAACTGGCTACATGAGATACTTGAATTCTTTTGTGTGAGAAATCCATTTCTTGTTTCTCAAGCATGCAGTCCACCATTGTTTATTTTTAGCATATTAACATTTGTTTATTTGGGGTTATAAGACAATAGTTTTTCTTATGGTTCAAATTTTTCATTTGTGAGTCCACTGAAATTCATCTTCTTCACTACAGTCCCTTTGACATATTCTTATCATACAAGCACTTTTTATGTTCCTTGTTATTGAGAGTTCATTTTAAGCCATCTTATCTGGAAGGCAAAAATATGTACACATATGTACAATGTGAAATGTGTGCAGATATGTACAAGTACACAATGGAATTTAACACAAATACTTCTTAAATCTGAGAAATAAAGCTAATCATTTAATGTAAACAGGAGTGCTTTCATTATTTTTATGAATTTATAAAAATTGTGAATATAATAACCTGCCACTTAAAATAAACTGGTTAAAATAGTTGTGGAACTTAATTTTCCATGGAATCTATTGCAAAGAAGCCACCATCTTCACTTAAAAAAAACAACAAAAATCTTCCATAATGTGAATGAAGTGACAGGAAAGTGAGAGCTGCACACAGGGACGTTAACACTATAAAGAGACCATATTTTTCCAATTGTTTAAATGTTCACAGCCACACAGAGAATGAGCATGTGTCAAAGTCACATTTAATGCATTAATGAGAAGACCAGTAGAATGGAAGAGCTTGTTAAAACTGGGAGGAACCAGGACTTGTGCAATGTAAAAATAATTGCTGGGATAAGATTGTTAGTTTCAAAACTGCAAAAAAAAAAAAAAAAGAAACTGAGACTTTTATACTTCTCTTAGGCTAAAAGTTAGCTTGAAATCATTGTGTGAATGTTTGTCGAAGACAGAAAAGTCCTGGGTCAGACTTAAAACACAGTAAATTACTGACAACAGGTTTAGCAATCAAAGCATACCTTTTGTGCATGCCTTCATTTCCAAGAGATCCAATAACAACAAGAAAAATATTAAAAAGTATGTTAGAAAAATTTACCAACAGTTTAGACTTTTAGCTTTTTATTCACGCAGTGTTTAATGTAACAGAATGTAAACATGCATTTAATTTATAGTGTACAGGGAAATCTGAAAATAACAATAACAAATGTATATCAATTGAAACTACTAATTCTCAAGAAATATAGTCTATGAATTAATAGCAATATATTTAAATATTTTTCCCATTTGGCAGGTTTATTTACATAGTTTCAGTAAGTTTTAATCATTAATATGGTTACATTCTCATAATTTTAAAACCTGAAGAAATTAAGTTTATAGAATTAGGTTCTGTCATGAAATGTAACAAAGCAAAGCATTGGTGGCTTAACTGGGTTTTTGTAGTTCATTTTTTACCATCTGTAAGGTGGAGGTCAGAGATACAAGAGAGCTAGCACTATAGGGGTTATATCAGAAGACTTTAAGACATCTATTTCAAAATTGAGACTAGACTCAGAAGATGAACTTGCACTGAGGAACATCTGGGGACAATAACTTGACACAATAGGCCTTAACATAAATGACAGATTATGTGAATTTTAGATGGGGGGTTATGAGTGGAGGCCAGTGAGAAAATGGATGTAGAGATGATTAAGATGGATTGAGATGTTCTGTATGAAATACACAAAAAATCAATTTTTAAAATTTCGGAATAACTGTCTGTAAGGCAGTATGTATTTATCAGATCTTTAAATATATCATCAAACACATTTATAAATCTTCTCATGTGTATTTTAAATGGGCATGCCAAATATAAAAACAAAAATAAATAATTTTGAAGCAAAATAACAATGAATGAAAAAAGAAAAAAAATGCAATGTAATTACTGTAACTCAACATTGTACAATATCAAATCTGAGAATTTAAGTCAGTATTTCTTTATATACTTTGATTCATTTGGATGATAGTGAAAAGCAGGATATAGATGCAAACATATGTAAATAAGGATTTGTCATTAAAAGAAAGGGTGTTAGGTAGAAGGGCTATGCATCTATTTGTGTTCAGAACAGATTACCCAAAATCCATTGCTTTGGCATGGTAGGGACATTGGGGTAAAGGAAAGGATCTTGGAAGCAAGATGTATCTGACCATCTTCTGATATTCCTTAGTGTGCTATGTATTTCTCTCAAGTCAGGATGGAAGCTCTAATATTTTTTGCCCAAAACAAGTCATACAAATTATGTGTCCTGAAAAGCCATCCTGGACAATATTTCTTTTCTAAATATTTTATTCATTATTTTAGAGTGTTTGTGTGTGTGAGTGGTACGTGTGTGTGTGTGTGTGTGTGTGTGTGTGTGTGTGTGTGTGTGTGTTTGTATGCATTGCATGATAGGGTAAAACCCTATCATGCGATACTCATGAAGGTCAGAAGAGTGTGCTGGAATACTTTGGAACTATATGGGTGCTGGGAATAGAACCTAGATATTCTGCGAGAGAAGACAGTGTTCTTAACCTCTGAGCCATCCTTCCAATCCTATAGACAATATTTCTCACTAATAAAATCTAAATATAATATTCCATACTATCCCCATTACAGTGACTTTTTGAGTTAGAATTAGCCCCAAAGTACTTCTGTATCATATCTGACCAGAGAACTTATCATAAAATACAAATTCTTAACAAGGTTCTACTTTTTACATAGATGTGTGAATGTCTCATAGAGAGATTGTGGCTTCATTATGTCACATTAAATAAAGAAACTGCCTAACCCTTAACATTGTTATAAGCATAGTCCTGAATATGGAGGGTACCTATTCTACAAATGTCTCTGGAACTGTGCCCTGGAATTGTGCTGCTAACTCAGTTCTTATCCAGACTTTTATTGAAAATTGTTTATTCAGCATCAATTTTGGAGAACTACTAAATTATAGCCACCTTAGTAGACAATCTTGCCTTTTTATCCCTAGGTCTATACCAATTCATACACAGAATGTCAAGCATTCTTTCTCGGCCTTCATAGTTATAAATGAAGAAGTGGTTTCTGCCTTTCAGTACTTTGATATTCTAATTTTCAAGCATATCTACATTCATTTATTTTAGGGGGATGGTTTAGCAAATGGAAGTTCTGAGGGCTGAAGGTAAGGTGCCCAGGTCACAAGGGCACAAGGTTCAGTGATCTTGTAGATATTGGCTGTAGTATTAAAAATCAGCCGAGATTCTGTCCATTTTATTAAAGTCATTCCTGCAAAAGATGAGGAAGTATGTGAACAGGAAATGATTTCTGGATTTTCCTAATTTCCATTCTTATTCAGTCACACTCTTGTACAATCATGTGTCTGCATATCTGCTATTATTCATCAGCCCGAAGAGAAAACTGACTGCTGTTTTTTTCATTTTTAAATATTCCATATAGTATGAAATTTAATTAGACAAATGCGTTACACTTTTCTATTTTCAAGTTGTCTTTTGTTACAGGAGTGTTCTGAGTGACCCTATTGCAAAGTTTTATGTGCTTAGTTCTCTATATATTAATGATCTATGTTTGAGAACTTGGAAGTTGAGACCAGAAAATTAATGTTTACTTTCCACTGACTCATTTTGCACACACACTAAATATTGTTTATAACTCACATTAACTTTTTTTATATTTATGAATCTTGAATAATCTTTTTTAAATTTGTTATCCAAGTGCTATCACTCTCATTATCACAGAGAAGATGTGCTGAACTGATAAATGAGAATAATTCTTCTTTGAGAAATGTTCACCTGAAATTAGAGTATTACGAAGTTCAACACCCGATATTTGGTGCATACTTCTCATATGTCAAGAAGAGAGACAAACATAGTCATACAAATCACCACTGGAAAGCTACTGCTCACACTAACTGAAACTGCTGAGTTGTAAGCCTTCATCATTCCAAGTTCATTACATAAACACAACTCTAAGGACATCTCCAAGTGCTTTGGATACGTATGTGCCTCCCAAGCTTTACGTGAATTTACATGACCTCTAAGTTGCACCGTTCATGGCAAAGTAGCCCGTGGTCATTGTTTTGAATCCGTCAGAAAAGCAATACCCTTTTCTAATTTATACCTTCATATATAGTCCTCCATGGCCTCAGTAAGTGTATTGTAATGCCCTAAGTGAGTTGGTCCTTTAAAAACAAAAGAAGAAATGACCTCTGAATGAAATAATGTAAACTATATAATCATATGCATTTACAATTGTGTGTTCATATGCATGTTTGTGATATATAAAAATAAATAAATAAATAAATATTTTTTGTGTCTGCAAATGTGTGGGAGGGTATGCATGTTTGCTTATGCATTCCTGTAAATGATAGATCAATGCTGCATGTCTTTTTCTATTGTTCACTAACTTTTGTTGTTCTTTGTGTTTTTAAGAGAGTCTCACTATTTAGTCACAGCTGAACTGGAAACCAATAATGTCCTCCATCTCACAACAATCCTCATGCCAATGCCTCCCAAGTGCTAGGATTACAATCATGTGCCAACACACCAAATTCACCACCACATTCTTTGAAAGTTCCCTTTTGAAACTGGAGCTCCCCATTTGGCCAGTCTGGCCAGATACGGAGAATCCGGGATCTTCTTTTTCTGCCCTACAAGTTCAAGGGTTATAGATATGTATGCGCTACTGTGCCTGAGTTACTTCATATGAATGCTGGTAATCTAACTCATGACCTCATACTTGTACTATGGACCTGTTATAGATCAAGCCATTTCCCAAGTCTGTTGGTTGTTATAAAAATTATATTTTATAGCAAAATAATTTGTAACAAAATTATGATGAATCAGTTTCTTTCTTCCTATATGATTTATTTCATTATCATTTGCTCTTATACTGTGTAAATACCGTCACAGTAATTTGCTTTGGGAACACAGTCCTTCCTTGAAGTCTTGATTAGATCCTTGCAGTACCAACACTGCTTATGTCCACTGTATTTCATTATAACCACTGTCTACTCATACAAATAAACAGTAATCAAGGGCATATGCTTTAGTCATTTTTTCTTGACATTGATATTTTGTTTAATTTATCTTAAAATTAAATTCATTTTCTACAGTTTTAAAATTTAATTTGTCTTATTTCAAGAAAACAGATGAGTGGTCAACTATGTTTGCAGACATTAAAGGACAACTTGAGCGATTTAGTTCTTTTCTTCCATCATGTGGATGCCAGAGCTCAAACTCAGGTTATCAGGTTTGCCTGCAAGAACCTTTACCTCCTCTTTGGCCTGAGTCTTTGATATTTTTTCATACCCAAACTCAAGACAGAGAGGAAATAACACACTATGACATGACAGAAATAGACTTGAAAGAATGTAAGAAGCTTAAATGATTCTGGTTACTATTATTCTTTTTCTTTCTACTGATCATATCAGAAGAGCAGAGGTAAACTCGTGTGATGTGTGTGCGTGTGTGTGTATGTGTGTGCAGGTGTGTGTAATGATGTGCACACGTGTGTTTGCAGGTGTATTTATGCATGCTTATGCACATGTAGAGGCCAAAGGATGATGATCATTGTCTTCTTCCATTGCTTTGCACATTCTTCCCTTGAGAGGGGGTCTCTTGCTAAACCCAGAGATAGTCTGGTAGTGAGAAAGCCCAATAATATCCTGTTAATTAATAATCTCTAAAATCAAGGTTAGACATAGTTCATGGAAACCAGCTTCTTACATGGGTGCTGTACTCTGAACTCAGGTCTTCATGCTACTACCTACAAGTGGTGCTTTTACCCGATAGTCATCTCCCAGGCTCAGAAACAGACTCTTATAGTAATACAGTAATTAAATGTTTTAAATTATATGTCATGTTTTCTTAATATTTTTATAGAATATTTCTTAAGGAATGAGTTTTCATTTGATTGAGAAATGTATCCAAGTGTGTCTTAGATAAAAGTGGCTGATTAATCTATGTGGATTTCCTCTAATTTCTGAATGACAAGCCATGGTTTACATGTTGAGAGAACAAGCTTTATATTACTTAGGACATCTAGCAAGAACAAAGATTTCTTTGATGCTCAGAATTCTTTGGAAGGGAAAATTTTTTGAATACAAGGTAACGCACACACAAAAAGCCACATGAAAAGATTTTGTATGAGGTTAATTTGGAGCATATGTGACATATGTGATATAACTGAGTTATAAGGTTGTGTAGCCTCATTAGGTAATGTTACTTTAGTTCATTCAGAAGAGAGGAATTTCTGTTCAGACTTTAAAATAGTAAATTAAAATTCTGATAAAAAATAACAAGAACTTAATAGGTTCATGAAATAAATCACTATAATAATATATTTTTTAAAAAATCTAGCATCTAGACATACTGTACAGAGTGAAAGTTACTTCAAATTAATTGGAAACTGAATATAGAACAAAATTTTACTATTCTAAATCCATTATAAAATAGTGTTAAATAAATTTGCATCATATTTCAGCAACTCAACACTTTAGCTACCATTTTACCTTCTGTCTTTATCTCTGTGATCTCTTATTTAAAACGAAATTACAGTATTTATATGGAGCATTTTGGTTTGAGGAACCAGTTTACCATAGTAGGGAAGGCATGGTGGCAATTGCCAAGAGAGTAAGGCAATTAATCACATCATACCCACAATCAGAAGCAAGGAGAGGTGGATGTTAGTTCTTGGTTCTTACATTTTCCTTTTTACTCAGTCTAGGCCAGCAGCCCGTAGAATGGTTCTTCTGTCATTCAGAGTGGTCCTTGCTTCCTCTGTTAAACCTCTCTGGAAATGCCTCAAAGACAATGTCCTTTCTAGGTAATTATAAATCTTGTTAAAATAATAATCAAGATTAAACATAGTAAATATATCGATTGTTAAAGGACAGCTAAAGAGTTCATCATCAGATAATGATATTTTGCCATTGTTGCTCAATGGATCTTGGGCACATTCTATTTGAATAGGCTCCATGGTCTTTACCAGTTTCAAGACCATCTAAAAGCAGAAGGTATCATTTGACTCTTGAGTGAAAGTTTTAACTCTGTGTCTCTGGACAATCAAATAATGCGTTATATACTTGTCAATTCCAAAAGGGAGAGTTGGGGGCATAGCAAGGAATACATGACCCACAAAAGATGTAAAATATGCAGGGCAAACACTAGATCCTGCAGCTCCAAATCTAGCATCTTCACCTTATAACAAAATCATGTGCATTCTATTAACCTCAGTTAGTGCCACTTGACCAGATATGTGGATCAAAGCATAATCACCCTCTTTTGTTTCTAATTCCACTCTGTGCCTTCAGCTTAACTCAGTGGATATCCCCCAGTTCTGACACTGACAGCATCTTTGAGACTCTATTGTAGCTTGCTCTTTCCTTCATAGCTTCAAGAACATTCTTTAGAGCCCACATGAAGAGAATAACATTCTATCAAATATTGTCTGAACTAATTGTTTTTCTTAAACTTTGTTGACGTGTACAGAATGAAACCAAGTTTTTTGTTCATTTTTTTTTTATTTTGCCACACTATAGCATGAACATCATCTATTCCAGTTCGTGATAGGGTCTTAGTTCATTTCTAGAACTTTATAACCTGAGCTTCCAATGCTTGCATTTCCCTGGTAGTTCTGGTCTTCCAAACTCCTACCAGTAAGTCCTATGAGTAGGTCTCACAGTGTTGTATGACTTTTCTAGCCATGGTGTGAAACTCTTCCACATTCTACCCAGAAATGCCTTATGGAGTTCTTGAACTAGGTACTTAATTTTATCCTAGTAATAACTACACTATAGGTACTAATTTTCTTTATTACTTACTTTGTTATTGCTGTGTCAAAATAAGTGGCTAAAGCAACTTAAAGAAAGGATATATTTTGACTCAGAGTTTGATGGTATTGACGATCTTGAGAGGAAAGACATGGTGACAAAGTGTTGTAAGCATATGTCAATGAACCATTCTAGTGAGAATTAAGAATACTAGAATGCTGATGGGATTGTAGACAGTCAAGATTGTGCTACTGAGGTTTTAGCAAAGTAACTATGACTGCATAAGTAACTGGGAAAAAAAGATCATTCATCTTGCATTCTGAAGAATAATCTACCTACATTCTGCAAATTACCTAAAAATTGTAATCAGAAACATATGACAGAGTCCATGAAATCTGGTGGGAGACAGGGATTATATAAAAAGTACAGATAGGGAATGGGTTTCCAAATATGATAACATTTTGTCAGGAAATTTGTATAAAATCAATTAAAAGGAAAATTAAAAATACAAAATCAATGTTCAGATTTGTTTACAGAGGATATTTACTTTTATTTATATATTTTCATTTTTAAGTATGTTGACTGAATGTATTTTTCAAACATCCCTGCATGCTGGTTGTGTGTTTGCTTGCTACTACACTTAAGAAAGTTATCAGACAGAAGCCAGAGCAAAAATCAGAGAAAAAGGATGTGAAAATATATATAATGTTTCAAAGAAAGGAATACCAACACATATGAGTTGTATACAAAACAGGTCGATATAAAGTCATATTTGTTTGGAGTTATTAAGAATATTGTATTATATAGAAACCTCTCACTCTGCACTAGAAAAAAAGATTTCTGAGAGGGAGATCCAATCCAATAAGGCTCAGGAATATAAACATGCATAAATAGGTGATCAATTTCAGCTTGAACAAGACTATCCACGAAAAAAGAGGGTGAGCTAAAACAATCCTAAGAACAAAGACTGACACCAGTGTGGATTACTATACTACATAAAAATAGATCAGTAGAACTTAACTGAAAACCTGAAAATAAGTCCATGCAATTTCAGTCACCTGATATTTGACAAATGTTCCAAAACCACACTGGAGGAAAGACAGTATCATCAACAAATGCTGATGGCAAAACTGGATTTCCAGTTCTAGAAGAAAAAATGTAGATCCTTATCCTTCAACTTTCACACACAAAAAAACCTCCAAATGAGTGAAAGACCTCTATGTGAAACACATGAAACTCCGAAACTGTTAGAAGGAACGATAGGCAGCACCCTCCAGGATATAGGTGTAGGAAAGAACTTTCTAAATTGGATATAGGTTGCTCTGGATTTATTGTCAACGATCAAAAAGTGGGACCTCATTAAACTTAAAAACTTCTGTACAGCAAAAGAAATGGCCAAGGAAGAAAAGAAAATTCACAGAGTAGGAGAAAATCTTCACTAGCATTAAATCTTACAGAGCTTTAACTTCCAGAATATATAAAGAAGTCATAAAAACAAAGAATCAGCAAAACAAGTGGTCCAATTAAAAGGGCTAAAGAGCTGAGCAGAGAGTTTTCAAAGGAAAAAAAAAAGCTAACAAATACTTTAAAAAATGTTCAACATTCTTTATAATTAGTGAAATACAAATTAAAACAATTTTTGGCTTTAATCTTACCCCAGCCAACTTGGCTAAGATTGAATGAAGAGATGATGCTAAATGCTGGAGAGATGTGGAGAAAGGGGAATGTTCATTCACTGCTGGTGAGATTACAAACTGGTGCAACCACTATGGAAAGAAGTGTGGAGAATTTGTCCCAGACTAAAAATGAACCTAACATATGAGCAGGTTATACCACCCTCGGCAAATACCAAATGGATTCATTGTACTGTAGAGATTTTTGTTCATCCATGTATGTTGTTGCTCTTCTTACAAGAGATAAAAATGGAAGTGTCTCTCAACAGACTGAAAATGTGGTACATTTGCACAACGAATTTCTACTTGGTGTTAAAAAAAGATGAAATCATGGCATTTGCAGGTAAATGGATAGAACTAGAAACTGTTATGCTAAATGAAATAACACAGACTTGAAAAACACACTACCTATGATCTCACTCATTTAGAATGCAGCAACAAATCCTAATCTGTGTGTCTATATCGTGATGTAACTGCAGGATCCAGGAAAATGGAAAGGACTCGGGAAGGTAAAGGGAAAGAAGAAGACTGAGAGTAAATAGTAGGAGACATGTGTTACCAAGGGGGCAGTGGGTAAAATTAAGGCATTTCATTGGGAGAAGGAGAAGGAAGGTTATACGAGGAACTATGAAGGTAAAAGTGAAGAAGGAGCTCAAGAGAGGGGGCACCATAGGAGACAGGTATTATCATAAACTAAATAGGAAAATGGGAGTATTTTCACTGGAGAGGGAGAAGGGAGGCTTAGACAGGAAGAGAGAGGAGAGGTAAATAATACCTAGCTGGTGTATAAAAACAAAGGGAAAAGTTTGGTTCAAAATTTACTGAAAATTTACAGATATATATTAAGTGTCCATCTGTATTGCTTCAGGCTATGTAACAAAAAACAATGTCAAACAAGAAAGACCTCCCTTTGAGCTGTTGCCCAGGGTGTTCAAGAGACTCATCAAATTATATACAGCCTATCGCGAAAGCTCCTGAGTGAATCCAAGAACATGAAGGCAAGTTCCTTTTGCTGAAGAGGAGACAGAAGCTTGGAGAAATGGAGCTGGAACTGACCTCGAAGCCACCTTTCCTGAAGGCTCACTAACAAAGTTTTGAAGAATATTATGGCAGTTGCTAAGGGAGAAAATCAACTGATGGTCCAAACCCAAGCTTTAGGTCTAATAATAACAATGACTGGCACAGTAATCTCTGTTTTGGCATCAGTGACACTTTTATCTTGATGGTAATCAACAGTTTCCCCATTGGACTTAAAACCCCAACAAATAGGAGGAAAATCATGTGTAGTACTGTAAACAAAGGCAAATGCACATGACTGGGGAGATCATATAGATCTTAGAGAAAACTCCAAGGCTGTTCCATCCCTAGACAAATGTAACATCTTAATGTGTTCCAAATATAGATCCTTATATTTACAGTCATGTATGCCAGTTACCACTCATCAAAACTCATCAAAGAATCTTCTTTTGCAACAGCCAGAGAGTTCAAAATTGATCAAACACAGAGAGTACCTGTGAAATATAGGTTCCTAGGAACTTGCTCATATGAATACACAAAGGTGACTGGATGCCTAAGACCCATGTAAACTAACAAACAAACAAACAAACAAACAAGAAACAGAACAGAACTGTGGAAATGAGCAGGAATTTCCAGTCTTCTCCAAAGAACTATTGGGTAGCTGGTACTGGTAGGTGAAGAAGAGCAGACCTTCTTTAAGCAAGTGACAGAATGCATGAAATCCACTGGGAGGAGCTATGGCAGAGTGCCATTAGGGAAGGTGCTATAAATATGATTAAGATGTTATATATGAAATCCACAAAAATTCAATTAAAATATACAAAAAAATATTGTATTGCACACACTGTCATCATTGCTTCAAGTTCATATGAACAAGTTCCCAGTGGCCTGAAAGCCTCTATTTCCTTATGTTCATACATAAACCCTGGCTCTTACAAACTTTCTGGTCCCTCTTTGTCAATGGCCCCTAAGGCATGAATGGGAGAGTTTTAATATATGAGTCCTGTCCTATCCAAGGCCACATATTTTGCAGACTTTTATTCTCTAAAACTTAGACAATTGTAGCCTTCTTTCTGCATCCCAGACCCATACTGACTCCATTAAACAATAACCCAGCATAAAATAAAGGAAGTGGGCAGCAGGCCCCAACCATAGCCTGGGAACTCTTTACAACTTATTACTACTAGGTGAGGGAGAGTAGATCTTCTTTAAGGGAGAGATTTTAGATAAGCTTACTAGACTCCAGTAGAATAACTTACACTGAAACAAACTGGGTCTAAGTGCTTGACTAGAAAGGACATAACACATATGACAGAATGGATGACATGTAGTGGGGAGGTGTTTGGGGGGCACCTATTGGGGAGGGGTTCTAATTGGATTAGGATCTATTATATCAAATGCACAAAAATTCAATAAAATATTAAAGAGTAAAATAATATGGACCACAATCCATTGTTCTTTGTTTTATTTTGTTTATTTAGTTTTAAATAGGGTTTATGTGTGGCTAAATGCAGAGTACTATTGCAGGGCTTCCTTACTCCAGATGTGAAAAGTAAAGTAAGAATATGCTTTCCAAGGTTTCATCACACTGGCATTCAGAGAATACTGTCGAAATGTCTAAGGGTGCTCTGGCTAAACCATGTGTTCACAGAAAAACTTGGTGTTATTCATAGATTTCAGTTATTAAAGTACCTAACATACAAAAGTTATGAAGTTATAAGGCTTTCAATAAGTTGCCAGAAAAAAAATTCTTTAAGACCTGGCAGTGTTTCTCAGAGAAGTCCCTAGGGAAAGGCCATGAGGTGTAAGTAGGTAAACCTTTAAGCCTAAATTACTATGGAGGCCCTGGGATTTTGTACTTAGCAAGAACAATGCAATTTTACCTAAAGAATTTCTGACCCTTGAAAAAGCTAGTTTCAATGTAGACGGTGGTTTGTGCAGAGGCAGAGCTGTAGAACTGGTGCTGATAAGTTCACTGGGTGGCACGTGACGCAGCCGAATGGTCTTGATGCAGGGCATCAGGTTTTGATATTTTCAGAACTCCTTTAGATTATTCTTTTGTGCTTTGTTTCCTTGTTATTCTTCCATTCCTTACCATGGAATGGAGATTCTTGTACTGAGGCATGTTATATTTGAAGTATGTAATCTGATTTTTTATTTTGCTGTTACTCTAAGGATTTGACTTTAGTATAAGAAATAATTTGGGCTTTTGGCCTTCCAACAGTGTTGAGATCTTAAAAGCTTTCAAAACATTTGAAAATTTGACTGAATCAATTTTGTGTAATAAGGTGTTCAGGAACTAAGAGAACTAGGTATATAATATTGTTTGATTCTGAAATATCACCCATGGGATGATATTCTTGAACAGGTGGACCCCAGCTGATATTTTGGTGCTTGTAGAACTGTTTCAAAATAGTGCACCATTGATAAACATAGGCCATTAAGGATGAGCCTGAAGGGTTACCACCTCGTGTGATTTTGGACCTTCTACCTATGTGCTAATCACTACAATTAAATAAAACAATTAAATAAAAGCATCACTAAAATTTTCCACCACCCATAATCCAACCTCTACCCACCGCAATGGATTCTGGTCTCTGAATCATTAGCCAAAATCTTAAGTTGCTTCTGTAAAATACTAGATAACAAAACTAATAAAAGAAACAAGTGAAGATTTATTAGGGGTCAAGTTTTAGAAAGATTCAGTATATTGTCACATAGCTCCATCGCAGTAGACCTGGGGGAGGGTCAAACTTCATGCCAAAGAGTGCATGACAAAGCAGAACTGCTTAATTTATTGTAGAATGGGAACGCAGAAACTCAAATTCATACTTCGTTTGTATTCCATATAGTTCTTTTGTCCCCATTCTCATCGGAGATAATCTAGAAATGTCTGGAGACACACTGAGTAGCTCAACTGAGAATTAGGTTTGGCGTTGCAATGGAAGTGCCCTGCCAAGTATCACATATTATACAGGACAGACACTAAAAGAATGATTCCAGTCCAAAATATCAACCAGGCTAAGGGTTAAGAAAGAATATCATAAACATAGTTCATGCTTTCAAGGATTTTATGCAGTGTTTTGGTTTGGCTTCGCCAGTGCTTTTCTGTTTTTTTTCCTCCCATATGAATTTCATACCACCATAGCTAATACCTGCCTGAAAATCTATTTGTGAGACCTCAGAATCTCACTTTTAATAAGAGTACCTAAGTTCCTGCTTTTAATAAGAATACTCAGGTCTTTCCAAAACCGAATGAGAGGACATGTAATGAAGTTTTCAGTTCTTAATTTTTGGATAGATAAATTGATCCTTGTCAGATCAGACAGACAGGTGATTAACCACTAAACTGGTAAACGAGATTCTGAAAATGAACCCACACATTTCTAATTCTGGTAAACAATTGTTACTTGTCTGAAGGAGTTTTGGAACAAAAAAAGTGGATATAAGACAAAAGATGTCTACGTTTATCTTTGTGTTTCTGTGGGCTATAGGGGATAAACTCATTTAAAATCACCTAATAAGCTAAAGTAATATGAATCCATGGGCTTTTATGAAATGTTTAGTTATATTTATGCATTTAAGTTCTACAGCTAAGAATTATTAGTTTCTAAATTTCTTTGTTTTAACACATTGTCACTCACAGTGCTATATTCTACATGTTAACATGATTCCAGCACAGTGAATTAGCACTTACTGTGATCTATACAGAATTCATGTTGATATAAGTGTAGTTCAACAGCATGAACTTTACACGATCCATGCTACAAATTCTTGAAATTTTCAAAAGATTTTTAGTTAAACTGGACTCCTCATACTCAGAATGGCACAGTATCTCATTTCTTATTCTGTTGAATAGATCTTGGATATAGAAATTAAATTTTAAAGCATGACTAATACACTAGAATTCTAATTCTGCCTATGTCCCTGACACAGTTATCATTTGCAACCCTCACAGTTCTCATGTCTAAATATAACTTTAAAGCCACCATTATTTGCAGAGATATTTAATTTCATTTCTCAGAAAATATTCAAATTATAATAACCAGTTATATATCTTGGACTTTTGTTTTCATAAGCTATTTCTTTTGAGCATTATTGGGAGGAGTTTTTACATGATATACAGTCAACATGACACATAAGCAAGAATACAGTTACATACCTGTCTCCTCTCTATTTCACCTGAAAGACACAGATGCACTTAAGGGAAATGTTTTTGTTGTTGTTGTTGTTCAATGAACTCCTCCTACAGGTTCTTGAAATGTCATTTAACTTTTTGTGTTGAGTGACATACCTTCTCTGAAATTTGCTGAGCTTTGCAACCTTGGCAGGAAACCTTGACAGCTTGTCAAGCCTAAGGCAAATGCATGTAATATTCTCTCCTAGTAATTAATAATTAATTATTGTTCATTAATCTGTAATGAAAGGGGGTTTGGAATAGTATAGACTTAAAAATTAAAACAAAGTCATTGTTATCTTAGAAGACGTTTTTCTGTTGACAGCTTTTATAAATCTATGTAATTCTGAGTTTAAGTGTAAAAGTCAGTGAGAAAAAGCAGCATACAGGCTTGATGAAAGTGACCACAAAGTAGTCCCAGGACCCCAGTTTTGTTGGTTTGTAGATGAATTCTGTGTCACTCATGAAATTTACAACATGAAGTACATTTATTTTCCAAAGTACAACAAAATGCACCAAGGTAAATTTTTTTTTCCTAGAAAGAAAAGTTTTGTCTTAAATATTTGAAAGCAGTGGCTTTCTGCTGCATTGCCATGGATAGCTATTATCTACACTGTCAAGGTTTATTTTTTTCAGAGCAATAAGACTTTTCTACTAAAACATAAAAAAAGAAAAGAGAAGGCAGATAAAATCATTTTAATAAAGGTGAGTCATTAGACATTATTTGTATTCGGCTTTGTTCTTCAGGTATTCATAGTGCCACCAATTGCAATGACAGTGTGTTGAGTGCTTACTTGATAAGGAAAAGCTGAAACACTTTTTTCTTGACATTAATAGAAATGATGAAAAGAATTTTTGAAAAAGGTGTCCTATAAAACTATTGAATCTAATGACATTCTCCAGTGCTCTGGAGACAATGCTTCTCTGCTCATGTGAAAACTATTTCAGAATTTCTCAATGCCCAGGAAAATAATTCTTTTACAATCACTACAAAAACAGCAGAAGAGGTAGCTAACTCTTCATCATAAATAGATATGGAAAAGATTATAATTACCAGTTCACAGATATCTTCTCTGGTTAACACTACATTTGCTGTTTTAGCACAAGGTGTGTTTCTGTCCAGCAATTTACTGTGCAAAATAGGCTCTGTTCATCCTGCAGCATCTTCCTCTTGAATCTCTGCCTATGTGTACTGCACTGTAAGCCTGACTCTGAGCTTTGCCGGATTCCATGGACTGAGTTCCACCTTCAAACTCCCTGCTATTCAGAATTTTCTGTATTTTATGCTTATATCTCCTTTCAAAATGAAGTTACAAAAAATGAAAACAGTCACGATGGTAACAACTTTAGTTCTGGCACTCAGGAGGTAGACAACTTTATTGTTAGGGAAATGCATATCAAAACTGTACTAGGGAAATACGGGCAGGTGTGGTTGCACACACCTTTAGACCCATCACAGAGCAGGCAAGTATCTGTGAAATTAAGGTCAGCCTGATCTACATAGCAAGTTCAGGCCAGCTAGGGCTAAATGGAAATCCTGTCTCAAAAATATCACAAAGAACAAAAATAGAACACATTATTAACTTATTGCAAATCTTTATAAAATGGTGTGTAAGGATCACAATTTGCGATCATATTTTTCTCTTACTATTAAGATTAAACATATTTTTTGAATCTATAGTAGCAAACACTGTAACTTATGAATTTTATAATTAGCAAAATTAATATTCAAGTCTATAAGACTAGGATGTGAATATTATAATCCGGCTAGAAAATTAGATCTGTTTCTCATGAAGGGTCAATTCAAATAATTTAACTGTGCTTGTTGCCTTACTACAGATTAGAAAACAACTGGGGCAATTTCTCACTCACATTTCCAATTTAAATTTGTTATTGTATGTTGTATCTGTTTATGTAACATTTAAAACAGCTACTTTAGTGTCATTAGAAAAAGGTTATCCATGTTTACATTTTATACTTGTATTTATAATGAATACTTAATAATACTTTAAATATTATTTATTAATAATATTTTGATTTTTAAAAAATGTTTTTAATAGGATTACAGATATATAAGTGGGTAAGAAAACTTTGGAACAAATTATCAATAGGAGTTTACTGAATATTAGCAATTCTAATGTTCTTTATTGAATCTGTACATGTGTGAACATGTGCATTTTTTTTTTTTTGTACCTGGGGAAGCATGTGTGTGGTAGGCAAAGGACAACTCTGAGTGTTTTTTGTAAGACTCTGTCCTATTTAGGGCTTCTTTCTAACTTTCTTTCTTCCTTGTTTTCTTTCTTTGTCTTTCCTTCCTTATTTCTTTCTTTTTTCTTTCTCTTTATTTGTTTCTTCATTTTCTTTCTTTCTTTTTTCCTTCTTTCTTTCGTTTCTTTCTTTCCCTCCTTCCTTCATTCTTCTTCTGTCATTTTTCCTTTCTTTTTGTTTTACTATCTTGATATCCTTTCCTTCCTTCATTTTGACTTTCTTTCCTTTCTATCTTTTGCAGTGTGTCTCACTGAACTGAAACTCTGCAAACATGTTAGACAAGCTTCTCAGTGAGCCATAAGAATCCAGCTCTCCCTGCTTTTTACCAATGTCAGAATTATAAATTTGAGTCAATGCATCTAGCTTTTTTCCATAGGTTCCAGTGACAGACCTCAGGTCATTATGCTTGCAAGCACTTTATTTGAGATAGCCCCTTATCAGTAGTAATTTGGATATTCTAATAGAATTGATAATGATTTAATCTTAAATTTCAAAACCAGAAAAATAATTAAGGTTGTTTAAAATGTTAAAAACTATTTAAGATATAACTAAGATTGCTTGAATTTAGTTTTTAAAATTTCAACATTGTGAAATACGACTTAATTAAAAGTACAGAGTTATATTGGTATTTGCATATTCAATATGTAGAGAACAATTCAACGTTCATCAGTAAGTCATACTTATATCAAAAAAGAAACTAAAGATAGACTTATTAAATAAGATATTTACAGAAGCAGTATTAAATATATTGTCAATTTTCATGAGTATGATTCATCATTTTAAGATCATCTTTTCAGGGACAGATTAATACATTCGTTTCATTACGCCTGTTTCATCACTTCTCAACTAGAGAATGCTCAATTTTACAATAATTGATTGAACTTTTATAATTACTCTTTTTACATTTTTTGTATACTTTAACAGCCTTTTGAATAAAATAATTAAAACATTTTCTTAATTTGTCTATGTCAAAGAATCTATAAATGATCATGAAAAGAACAAGAGATAATTTAAGGTACAGTTATTATTTTCTATAACTACAGAAATCACATTATCTTTTCAAAATAAAAAAAAATATTTTGACAGAAGCACAAAACGTTGTTCATGATGCCAGACAATGCCACATATTTACCAATTATTTTTCTTTCTTAACATGTTCAGAATTTATATTATTATTGTGAACTTCCATTTACTGTTCCAACTTAAGATAAGGAATGAATATGAGTATGATTGGGAATTGACATATCAAAGCACATGAAGGTTAAGAAAGAACTCAGCCTGGTGTGTATGGGAGATTCTACCACTATTTTTGAAAAAGCAAGATGTCTGTGAATTCATTTCTGTTGTTGGTCCTTTGTATTGCTTCATGTCTTCTGTGTAGAGCTGGTATGGAGGACATGTATTCTTTCTGCCTGTTGTTGTCATGGCAAAATTTTCATCCTTTTTGTCTATGATAGTTTTCTGGCCATTTAGAAGTGGGAATTCTTTTGTCAAGGCTCTTCTTGCATTCATGGTTTGCATTTGAAAAGTCAGCTGTAATTCTGACTTTAAACATGATGCCTTTAAATGTAACTTCTTGTTATCCTTTAGCAACTTTGTTTGTTCTGTAAATTTTAAGTATTTATTATGATATGCCATAGGGATTTTCTCTTCTGATCTGATCTGATTGGTGACCTATGTGCTTCTTGAATCTGAATAGTTATGTCTTTCTTTAGTACAGGGAATTTTTATTCTATAAACTTATTGAAGATCTGGTCAGTGCCATTGGCCTGAGACTCCTCATTCTAGTGTGCCTATGATGTGTAGATTTGATCTTTTTATGTTGTCACACATTTCCTGTGTTTTCCATTCCTGTTTTTTTTTTTTCCAATTTTACATATGGGAACCCCTTGAGAAATGCACATACAGTGTCCCGAACATTAGTTCATACCAGAGCTTGTATGGCAAGGAGCGCAGTGCCAGATAGGAGAGATTTCCCTTCCAATCACTGGTCAGAGTAGTCCAAAAGATTCCCAAAATAACACAAGCTATTGCCAGAGTTCTTGGTTACCTCCAAGAATTCAAAGATAAGACTCTAATGCTGAAGAGAGGACATGCTTCAGACACAAGACATGGAGTAATGTAGCTGAAACTGACCTGGAAGCCTTCTACCTGAATTTCATCTCCCATAGTTCTTGGGGAGATATGCAAGTACCTAAGGGAGAAAAATCAATCAATGACCCAACGCAGCCCTAAAGACTAATAACTCTAACAACCAGCACAGCGAACTACCACTGTTGGTGCAGTACTGGTACTGTTATAGGTGGGAGGGGATAACCAAGGGCTTTTTAATTGGACTTAAAGCCCTCTCATGAGATGACACTATAAAAACAACTGAATGCACATGATTGGAGAGGTCATACATCTTAGAGAAAACCCTGTCTTTGTAATATCTCTAGAGAAATGAAATTTTTGACATAAGCATATTTACATGGGTTCTTGTATTTACATATACTGTATACCACTCATCAGTGAAGCTTCTTTTTGTAACAGATGTAGGCTACTGCAGAGTTCCATAACTGGTCACATATAGAGAATATAGGCTGAGAGGTACCGAGTCCTAAGTGACACATCTTCAGTGGAACCTCTTCGCCTAACACTCACGGAGCCCAAAGTAACAGGGGGTGGAGAGAAAACTAGTGCATCCTTCAATTCTCACCAGGAAAGCTTCCTTATACAACAGTGTTATGCACACAGAAGGCTATAAGGGCCAAGGTTTAGAGAACAAATGACTGAGAAATATGTGCCCTTGGATAGGACTCCTATATTAATCCTACCACAGCTAATGGACCCTTGTGGAAGAAGAAACAGAAAGATTTTAAGAACCAGTGTTGTTCCAACAACTTAGGGAAGAAGAGGCTTTTAAGCCACTGGAAGCTTGCCCATGTGAACTTGTAGCAATAGTGGCATCAAGTAAAAGACCCATGCTGATTCAATCAGACAAGGGCCCAAAGTAGAGCAAGAGAAATGGGCAACCATCTGGCCCTAGCCTGGTGCATACTGGTGCATACTGATTACTACTGGATGAGGGAGAGTAGTCCCTATGTGTATATATGGGTAGAAATTCTTAAAAGGATAGTACTTAACATGTACGGTGAAATGCATGATGTCAGAGGTAAGAGTGGACAGGACATGGGAAAGGAGGAGGGTCTAAATTTGATTAAGAACTGTTGTATGAAATGTACAAAAGCTCAGTAAAAATACAGATAAAAGAAGTCTATGGGTGATATTTTAAAATAATTCAGAATTAATTAAAAGTTTTCTGTGTATCATTTTGTTAAACTAATTAATGTGCTTTTCCTTTATGAATCTGAGAAGTAAAGTTAGAGAGTCAAAATATTTAAATAACTTTCCCCAAAATCAAGACAGAAGAATACATTACATATTATACCATGAGTAAGCTTTATTCATGAATTAGGAATTTTAAAATAAAGTAATGTCACTCATATTTTATTGTGTATATTTAATTTTTATTGATGTAGGAAGATAAAGCTGAAAAAGCTAAATTTCTTTCTCTTTTTTGTTACCATATCAATTTTGTGTTAAAAATTGATAAAAGATAAAATTGATGAAAGATAAAATATCTATATTTTACCCCAAAATATTACTTTTAAAAAGTAAGTTATTGATACCTTGAGAATTTCATACAATGTTTTTTGATCATATTCAGTCTCCTCCCTCTCCCACTGTCATTTCCAAGTTACTACCTCATACATCATCTCCTTTATTATTAGTTAAAGGCCTATTGAGTCTAATTTGTCCTCCCAAAATGCCCTAGGAAGGGAATCCATCCTATGGAGCCTAGCCAACCTACCTGATATCTCACCCTTAAAAAGTACTTACCATCCCTATCCAAAAAGCTAACAATTGTCAATAGTGCCTATAGAGTTCAGGCTTCAAGCCCACTTTCCCCACTCCATGTTGGATAAGTTTGAATTGAGTTTCCTTAAGTCGTATGTACACTGTTACAATTGTGTCTTCTTGTGTGCAATTGTCCTGCTGTCTGGAAATCAGTTTCCTGAGCCTTGGGAGGAGAGTGTGATATAGGTGTTACACTTCTGACTGTGCTGAAGAAATGATCCTTTTAAATGACTGGTGGACCCTCTGAAGAACTGTAGACTCAGTCTATGATTAGGGTTAGGAGGCATTCAGACGTCCTGCTGTGTTGGCACCTGTGTACCCAGATGCAGGCTGACAAAGAATTGGGCTGGCAGCAACTGCACTGGAATCCCTGCCAGTTAACTCACACTTGACAGTGATCCTGGAAGCACAGTCAGGTTGTTATAGTGAGTTGGTCCAGAAGGACACTCTGCCCAGTATTTTCTGAGTCAGAACTATAGTGACTACAGTGAGACTGAGCTGAAGACTTTGGGTAATTCTAGCTGGGCAAGATCCTCAACAACCTTATTCCTTGCAAGATCAAATTATGAAAACTAAAGGATGCAGGAAAGTAGTCTCTCCCTGTAACTTCTAGCCTTGTTTGCAACTCATAGATGACCTGCAGGTCACCAAGAGACTCACTGCTCTCTGTGCTTCAGGGGGAAGTCAGTGGCCACATCAGATTTAAATGTACGTGTTGTCAAAAGCTTTAAATGTTAGTCACTGATGCAAAATCAATTTTATCCAGAAAAAATTAAATTCAATAGAAATGTTCTTGGGTAAAAATGTGCCAATTTCAAGAATTTAAATATTTCTTATACAGATTTTAAACATAAGTTAGTGGACCAAAATGTCCTTAAGAAGAGTTCTAAAAAAATAATGTTCCATTGTATGTCATGCAGCTATAATAATTATAATCACTTTACGTTATTTTTAAACTTTTAATTTTAAAATAATTATAGATTCTCAAGAAGTTGCAAAATAGTATGGAGAGGTGTCATGCAGTCTTAAGCACTTTGTATAAAAGTTGTCATCCCACCTAACTATAGTACAATATCAAAACCATTTTGTATTGTAAAATATAATTAACTATATATAGAAATTTCAGGTTTCACTAGCTTTCATGTGCACTAATTTTTGTGTGTTCAAGTGAAAGGTCTATTAAACATACAGTTATTATAATTTTATACATACATGGATTTAAAGTAAATGAAATAAAATTTAGTTAAAATCTTGATCCCAATCTTCTTTTTTACTAAGTTCATTGTAGTTTTCTTTTGAGTTGAATTAATGACAGAATGTTGATGAGCAGGAACTGGGATTATTTCTGGGGAATATGGGATTTCAGTAGAGATCACAGTCTACAGAGTTTCATATAGACATGAAATATACGTTCATCAAAGTTTTTGTGACTAGAGTTAATAATATATTTCAGAAAGATATTAGCAACTGTTGTACTCCATGATGACTACAAAAAGTAACTTTTTAAAGTATTGTACATATTTAATCAGATTTAGTTATTCAATACATACTTCAAAACATAAGGGTGCATACAGTTCATGCTTGTAATTTTATATCATTTAAGTATAAAGCACCATTCAGAAAAGTGAAATAAAAAGTGTGCAAGGAAACATCACCCAGAACTGTACTTTGAAATTCATCATAAAGTTCTCAGATAGATTGTAAGAGTGAAAAATCATTAGGCTAAAATTTCTTCCTGCTTACTTGGTATGAGATGAGAGTTATATTTAAAGTTTAAATAGCCAACAAACAATTTAATTTCATGAGACAGCTATTCCATAGAACATTAGAAAATAAAGAACTAATTTTTGTTGCCATCAACATTATGGTTGCTGATTAAAACTGAAACAAGTCAGCAATATTATAGAAGCTAATTATGTGAAAGTAATATATGGAGACATTTAGAAATTCAGCATGCATTTCATCACCATTTGCAAGATCTCATTGCTTGTCAGAGACTGGATGACAAAATTTAGCACTATTTACAAGATTTTGCTAGAGAAAAAATATATTAAGATTTGTTTTTACTTGTTTGGCAGCATGGTTACACCTTTCTGGAAATGGCTTTAAGGTGGAGGTTTATACGGAGAATGAACATCAGTTATTAGATGTTTCCAGTACAGATTATTCTAAAATAAAGGACAACTTAAAGAATCTTTTCAGATAAAAATAAGTGTTCATTTTCCTTGTAATGGTGTATAATTATTTTACTTTGTGCACAGGTCTAAATAATGGTAATTTTTAAATATATTCCTTATCATTTCATTACACACTCATACGTACATGACACACATGTACACACACAATGGATCTCAACAATATTCTCCCCCATTATTCTCTCTTAACCTCTTTCTCCTCTCGGTGAATGCCTTCAGCCCAGAAAGACCCCTTCCTCTTTTATGCCCTCCTGTTTGGCTTCAGTTGGTAAGTAAGTGGAATATTCTATGTTCTCCTAGGTGTCACCTGCTTCAAAACCATGCAAAAGTTTTGGTGTTTTGTGAGGGAATCAATATATTTTGCTGTTTTCCATGCTTACATTGGAATTTAGATAACATTTTGATAATCAAATGTCAATTCCACTGTAAATTTTTACA
The DNA here is from genome assembly GCA_035773235.1 of Eospalax fontanierii. Taxonomy (NCBI): domain Eukaryota; kingdom Metazoa; phylum Chordata; class Mammalia; order Rodentia; family Spalacidae; genus Eospalax; species Eospalax fontanierii. The sequence goes on from CM069524.1 coordinate 90,834,715, forward strand.
ATTGCTCGTTATTCCTTAAAGTTTACATTCTTGTAAGATTTTTTGTACAGTCATCTGAAAGGTGTCTACAGTTTTTATTTGATAGAAAATGTAAATTAGTGACTCGCACTTTTTATTCCATAATTTAAATGTTAATGGAGTATTTCTTTGGCCTAAATAGATGCAATAAAAATAACAATATTTTCCTTTTTTCTCCCTTTTACTTGCTATTTTCCCGTGGAAACACAATTCACTTTTCTTTAAAAGCCATTGAGTCTCTCTCTCTCTCTCTCTCTCTCTCTCTCCCTCTCTCTCTGTATATATATATAAAAGTATATATATATATATATATATATATATATATAAATTGGTGCTTGCAATATGCATATGGGTAAAGGGACATTCAGTACAACTTGGGTAACTTAGGATAGGCTAAATTGTTGAAGAAACTAACTGTCCCTTCCCAAGAAACCATCAAGTACCATTAGATCATCAGACGGGGTGGAGTTTCATGAGCTTCTCCCTATACATGCTGGAAATTTTACTGGCTGGACCGTGTACAGCCACAGCTATTGTGAAGTCATGGTTGCAGTGTTCATGACATACCTGGTATTTTGCAACAATTCTAACTAATCTCTGACTCTTACAGACTTTCTGCCCTCTTTTCCATTATGTGCTCTGAGCCTCTGAGGGAGGTGTGATATTGATTTCCTATTTGAGGCTGAGTACGCAATATTCTGCAGTTAGTCCAGTAGTGAATATGTGCATCTACAGTTGCCCACTGCCAAAAGAAGCTTCTCTGATCAGAAGTGAAAGCAACATTAATCCATGTGTGTAAGGGTACATATTTACATATTTAGAAGATAACTGAACGTATATATATATATGTTACAATTTTTCATGTATGTCTATGACCTAAACAGTTACAGGCCAGATTTTTTAGTAGCAGACATGAGTTTCCTGTGAAGAATGCCTTAAATCCAATCATAAAGCTATTGGTTGTTGGATAACATTCAGGATATTCTTTCCCCAATAATGATATATATTTCTATATTTAATTTCCAATTACTTTTGGTCTCAAGGGTATTTACTTGAATCATACTGTGTAATATTTTCCCTTCTATTGAAGTATATTTTCAATGAATATTCATATTATAAACATTGTATGTAATGTATTTTACATAAATTGTTGTGCTACTTTGTGTATCTGTTTACCCAAAATGTTAATTTTTCTAATATATTTCCTTTTAAAATGAAAGGCAGAGTCTGATGTACACTAAGCTCTGAGAAAAAAATATTTAGACTGAAAGTATTTTGTTCTTTCATAGAATAATAGAAAAAATTCCAAAAATTTGAAGGAATGGGAAAAATGCAGTATAATTTTCAAGACAGATTTTCAGTAAATGAGAGAATACGGGATATGAGCTCAGATACAGAGATGGTTTCTCTCAAACAGGAAGAGGACTAGTAAAACTGACTGAGGATGCAATGAGAATGTATGGACACATATGTGAACATGTAGCAAAGCAATTGCTACTAAAACAGTTCATGTTGAATGCATAGAATCTAGCATATACTAGTATTATGATACTAAATATGGAGAGTGCTTGAAAATTATTTTATCTAATGAGCTAGAAATAACATGTATGCTGAAAGGGTTAGGTCAATCTTTACCCCCCCAAAATAATATATTATATGAAAAAATAGAATACATATTTGAAATGTTTATGCATAAAATATAGGATCAATATTGTCATGATATTCAGTAAATTTAGCATAAGTTTACTCAAATTCATTATAGAATGGGTACTATTTTATAACTTTATCATATCATTAACTAAAATATCATTTTGGTTCATATGATCAGCAAATTATAGTATTGGGGAAAAAGCAGACATATATATTAATAGTATATTTTATGTTCTGAAGACAGGAAATTTATTGTTCAAATCATTATTTCCAGGTCTTTGTATAGCCTTGCCAATTGATTATTGAATTAATCTATAATAATAACTACTTCACCTTTTCCATTTTGAATTTAAAGGTTATAGTTTAGATATAAAGTTAGATTACATTACATAGTTATGCCTTCAGTATATTTAGCTATAAATATATAAATGACATACTTATGAAATTAATGCAATAAATATTCCTTAATAAGCATAGACGCATTTAAAGATGAAAATTTATCATTCGATCTAAATTAATAAATAATTATGACAGAAGACCATTGGATGAGTACTAAAAAATAGTGATTTTTATATTTCAATGTAATTACTGAAAAGGATGATCTTAATGCTAATAATCATTTTATAATATAGATTAGGCAAATTTAGAACTTATGGTTTATTATAAAAGACTAAATTATATGTTTTATCACTTTGAGCAATAATCTGGGCACAATGAGTAAGGAAACATACAGGAAGAAACAAGATTACTTCAAAAGAATTTGTAACTGTTAAAAAGTTTAGGAAAACCCATTTCCTGATTTACAATTTCACTTATGCTTCTGAATTATAGTTTATTAGAAAAATAAAATCAGCACTCAGATTAATTTTGTGATCTGTGAAATTTTCTGTATACTCTAGTATTTTTTATTTAATCTTATTTTCAAGACAGAAAATTAGTTGTATCAAAATGATCTTGGTTTCTAAAACAAATGTGACTCTTATGTATGTATATATTTTTATGAATAAAATTTTGCCTACCTAAATATATTAAGACAGAGAAAATGTGTCCCAATAGTTTACATTAACATAATGTGGGAAATTATTCAAAGCTCGACTGTTTTATGTATCTCTGAATAAGAGACAAGTAATTTTTCTTGTGAAGTAGTTTACAAGTATCCTTATAGTAGCAGCCTTTAGAATGAGTCTATTTGTATTTAAATTTTATGCCATCTGTTTGATTTGAAGTAGCTTAGTCTGGAGATCTTCACTTGAAAAGCACATAATGACCATATTCAGTTTATGCAGATAGATATAAGGGTTTAAATTTCCTGCCTTCTCCATAGTGACCCCCAAAAAGTGTAAATGCCAAGTGTAATGGCTACATGTGCGAGTCTAAAAGTTGCATAGTTTATGTATCTAAAGTGCTTTTTATTTTCACTGTCTCTCTTCAGTTTGTATCAGTTCCAGATAAACTCAGTGAACATCTTTGGTGGTAATGTCAGGAAGAATCATGATAAATTATCATTTTTATTGAATGTACAATTTGTTGTCAAAGGATTTTGAACAATTATTCAAATACTTTTGGGCATTTGTGTTTCTGATTTTGAGAATTTTCTCTTCTGTTCATTATTCTAGTTATAAATCAGATTTATTTCTGCTGTTGTTAATGGTGGTAGTGTTTAATTACTATATTATTTGCTATACAATTCATAGATATATACACATGAAAGACTCTAAGTTCATAGTAGAGATATTTTATAACCAAGCTTATTGTTGCACTATTCATAATTACTAAGAAATCGAACCAACTTAGATGTCCACTGATATTTGATTGAATAAAGTCAATGTAGTAGATAAAGATAATGGAGTATTATTCATTCACAAATAAAATTAATTTAAATTAGTGCATTTGTAATAAAATAGACACAACTGGAAATCATGATGTTAGGTGAAATAAGCCAAAGTCTGAAAGAAAAGTGCCAGACCTTTCCTTTTTCATGGATGTATCCGTGTGCAAATTTAGATATTTAGATCATGAAACTGCAACAGGATTTAAAAATGGAGGAATAGAGAAAAAAATGGGAAAAAAGGGGCAGAACTACTAAATACATTCAAGATGGTTTTAAAAACAGCCTTCTGACCTTAGTTCAATCCATTGAACACACCATTTGAGAGACCTGAATTCTGAAAGTTATTTCCTAACTTTCACATATGCACCATGGAATGTGAACACCTGAATGTGTATACATACATCAAACTCTCTCTATCTTTCTCTCTGTCTCTCTGATCAACTAAGAACAATGACAAAATTGAAAGGCATGACTCTTGTAATTTGAGCATGGCAATCTTAAAACAAATACAGTCTTTATTTTCTCTTCATATGATATAAAATTTTTTTCAACAAGTGTTTTTTAAAAACACAGAATTTTTTATATAAATAAATAGGTAAAATTCTAGTCGCATTTAAGAAGATATTTCAGTCACCCTTTAAAAGGTAATTGTGACTGGTAATTTGAAGAAGTGTCCTTCATAACCCCTAAGTATTTGAACACTTGGCCAGTTGATGGTGCTATTTGGGGACTGTCATGGACTCCCTAGAGGTATGGCATTACAGAAGGAAACATGTAAGTGTGGGCAGGATTTGAGAGTTCATAGACACATTCCCAATGTATCTCTCTTTACTTCATGTGCCTGCTCGAAGTTTTGAGCAATCTGCTCTCCATTCTGGCTGCTTGTTTTTTTTGTCTTTCCACTATGGTGGACTCTTTTCCTTCCAGAACTGTAAGCACAGTAAAATCATCAAACTATAAGATGCCTTGGGCATGGTGTTTTATTACACCAACAAAAAAGTAACTAATGTGAAATTTGGAAATGAGAGTGGGATGTTGTTCTGAACAACTTGACCATGATTTTTGGAGGAATGTGAAAGACTGAAAATTGGACTAAAAAAGTTACTGAATGCTTCAGACAGAGCTTAATGAGCTATAATAACCCGGCATAGGATCTTCCAGAGTGAGATTGAAGCAAGGACTTAAATAACACCTGGGTATTTTGGTAAAGAATCTGACTCCTTGAGACCTATGAAGCTGTTTTAGGCTAAATGAAATGGAGATAATTTATTTGGTAGTGGAAATTTCAAGAGAGCCTAATGTTTAATCAGTGGTGTGATTATTAATGATGGATATTTTGCAGTTCCAGAGTGAAAAACAGCAAATGATCAAGAAAGATACATAAAATAGTTTGGAGAGAAAATGAGCACTAGGAATCTTAATATTGTTGGAGCAAAAGTAGCCAAGGCTTGCTCTAGAGGAAAAGATGGCTTTGATGAGGATATTAGGAATATTAAGGAAAGGCTTCCTTGTCTGCAATTAAAATGAAAACAATAACTGTTGAATGAAGATCCACCAAGGTAAGCTTCTGAGAAAGGAAAAAGGTCTAAGGAGTTTCCTGACACTAGAAAAATCAAAATATACAAACCCAACTGGTAACATGGAGGAAGGGAGCGAGTCTCACTCAAGCTGGCAGTTCAGTTTGGCAGTGCATAGCACTAGAGGTATGGAAGATGGAAGTGTGAGGGGCTTATTGATTCTTCCTCTATGGTTTCAGAGTTCTGCAGAGGCCAAACAGAATGCAGTAGAAGAGTGCCTGCATGACAAGGCCCTGGGAGATCAAGAAGCCTTGAAACGCCGTTATGTGAAGCTTTGAAGGTGAAGCCAGGTTGTCAATGGAGTACCCAGGATGTTGGACATGCCAGAGCCATGACACATCTGCCAAACAAAGCAGAAAATGATGAATGTTATAGGCAGCAAAGCTAGAGGGGCAGAGCCTTCTCAACTCTTGGGAGCTCAAGTCCCGAACTTCAGACTTGGAGCTACAAGACTTGATGTTTGCACTGCCAGGTTGTGGCCTTGCTGTGCCCATATTCCTCCCTTATGGAATGAGAATATTAATTCTCAGCTATTATATGCTGAAAACTTTCTGATTTTTCATGTGGTTACATTTAAAAGATTGCCTCAGTCTCAGAACAGACTTTGGATTTTGGACTTTAGAGACTGTCAAAGGGTATGGAGACTTTTAATGTCGGACTAAAAGAATTTTGCGTGATAATGTGATGATCCTGTAGGATTGAGTGAGTAGGATTTGGTGGATTTAATAAGATGTCTCTAATAGACTCCAAGAACACTTCAGTTGGTGGCACTATTTTCAAAAGTTCATGAAATCTGTATGAAATAAGGCCGTCCTGGAGGAAACAAATCAATGGTGGGGGTAGGCTTAAAGTGTTACAACCTTGTGCCATTTTCCATTCTCTCTCTTTTTCTCCTTTCTCTCTCTCTCTCCTCTCTCCCTATCTCTATTGCTATAACTCTCTGATTTCTGTGCCTGCTTGAAGATATGAGCCTCCTGCCCTGCCTCCCCATCATAATACATACTTATCCTTCTGAATCTGGAAGTCCAATAAATACTTCCTTCTATAGGTTGCCTGTGTTCTATGGTTTTATCAGAGCAACAGAAAAGTAACTTATGCACTGACTCAGAATGTCATACTAAGAAAGTAATCAGTGGCAAGGAAGTAATATTTTAATGGATAATTTAACAGTAGTCAAAGAGATGAAGATTTAATTTATATAGTATCTCATGCTAATATTACATATGTGAAAAAAATAACATGTAGTCCCATGTACACTTCCATTGTTTTAAAAACCTGACAGAAAAATATTGTCTTTGAATCTAAACCTGAAATATTATAAAAAATAATTGTTGGTTTTGTTCGGTGTCTGGCCCACATCCTTTCATTTTGATGAGTTTTAATAATTAACGTAAAATGTCACATTAATTTATACTGTAAGAAAAGAAGAAACTGTGTGCATACCTGTAGCTCTTAATCTTAATCCAAAAATTCATATTTATAAAAATTACTGATTTCTCTAATAAGGTAGCTTGACCTTGCTGCTGTTTTATCACACGACTAAACATTTTAATTTTTTGCATTTTAATTCTATCTCACACCTTGTGGCTGAACATTAAACAATATCAATATATAAGAAACAATGTTATTTCATGAATTTTAAATATTGATTTTTCATTAGATTTCACATTTTTGCAAGTATTGTACCAAGTGGAATAAAAATGCATAATAAAATGTGTATCAATAAAAAATAATAAATAAAAATGCACACAATAAAAATGTTTTCACAAACCAGATATGTTGACATATAATTTTAATATCAATTCTCAGGAGACTGAGGCAGAAGCAATCTGATTTTTCAGTAATCAAGGCCAACCTGGTCTACATAGAGAGTTCCAGGATCTGTGGAACAATCAATCAAAAGCCAAAACACACAACAGCAAACAGCAAACCATATGCCTGGTTTGTGCCCTCCGTGAATCCCAGCCCTTGGGAGGCAGAAGCAAGTGGATCTCTGTGAGATGGAGACGAGCTTAGTCTACATACTGAATACAGAGTGGGCTGGGACCCTGCCAAAACAAACAAAAAACCAGCAAACCACTTTCACATCGGTGTATACTAAGTGGTAGTCTTCACAGTGACCGAATTTTAAATAAAACCTGAATGGTAAAAATAAATGAATATAAAAACAAAATGTGATATATTAACAAAGTGGTTATTATTGAACTATACCGAATGATGAAGTAGGAATCAATAAGTTGTAAGAGGATATATGTATGGTGAAAGTTAACTTACAGGTTTCATATTATCTTTATGAATGATGAAGCTGCTTTGGAACTTGAGGAAAATGGCAGTTACACCATATCATTTATGTGAATAAATTTAAAATTTAAAAACACTTTTTATAAGAAATGAACATTACCTTGATTTAATAAATTATTTATAATTATCATTGAATAATTTAATAATAATCACTAAGCATATCACATTATAAGGCAATGTTCAAATCAGCATGTGATCAAGAAGTTTGCACATTTTAAGCATGTGTGTGTGTGTATGTGTGCGTGTGTGTGTGTGTGTGTATTATGTCCTTTTTCTATCGACATCTTTTGGCAAAGTTTTGCAAAGTTTCTTAACCTGAATGACTCACAATTTATTTAGCAAAGCTTGGTAATTCCAATGACTTCAAATAAACCAGGCTCTTGTCTGTACTGTCACTTGATCAGTAAGCTCTTCCCAGGACCTTTGGATCACAGCTGGCATCACTAATCCATATACCAACTCAATAGGAGAATAGTTGGCTAATCTTAGCTCTTCTGGGTATTGTTTAATGGATGTTTCTTTAGCTTGTCTGTCTAGAATGAAAAAATATACCCTGGCATTCAACCATACAACCTGCTGGGACTAGCATATTTACATTTCCTAATTAGTTGATCTATGTTAGTACAAGCTACTCAGTGATAACTTCAAGGCTAATCTTAACCAATAATTCATTAAAATACGTAATTTAGAAAATCTTGCAGTGAAGAACTGATCCAGAAAAATGACAAATTTGTCATCAGCAAAACTATTAAGTATGTTAGATTACTGATCATTTAATACAACAAAATTCTAAAATTATACTCAGCATTTAGCATAACATGTTCCAGAATAAAATTTGTCTTAGTACTTTGAAATTCAAGGCAAAATATGTAAAAATCATAGCTAACACAATGCTTTCTGTTTTGTATAGACCAGCAAAATTTATCATAACAGAAATTCACATGGAAAACAAATAAAAATTAGAAAAATGACATTATTATGCATATATCAAGATAGTGTTTGTTAACAAGCATAGTGTCATGAAAGTGGGCAGTATGGTCTGCGGTTGATTCTTAGTAACAAAGACTAATCCCTCTACTCAACTGAAGTACTATGTCAGGTCTTATATAGATTGATACTAGAGAAAGCACTATCTTGTGAAGTAAATAGCTTCTTAATGCATGTCATAGCAATTATCACTACTTGATGTTATATACATATTTATTTTTATTTATTGTCTATTTCATCTGCATTAAAGTAGTGAGATTAATTCAAAATTAAGTAATTAATGAGTAAGTAAATATACACCATCATATTGCAAAGACTTAGAAAATGTTATCATAAAAAGTATCTCTATTGTGTGCTTTGTCTACTGTAGTACATTTTACCAATCTCTGACAACTCATCTTATCTTATACAAGTTGACTGTTTGTGGTTCATAGCAGCTTAATCGCCCCACTGTTCAATACTGCTTAAATAGAAACAGTAGATATTTATACTAGTGAAAATGATGAGATCAGTGTCAAAAGCTATTTCAAATCATTTTGCTCACTGAGGATGTTAATTTTGAGTGAGAAATAAACGCAAAACCTAAAGCAAGGAGAATTTTGGTGGTTGAAGAAATTTAACAAAAGCAGTGAATACTGAGAAATCTGGGGAAGGACAAATAGGCTTCTGTGGACTATTCAAGTTCCTAGTGCACAGAGACCAATTAGTGAATATTTCTTTTGTCATTACTTTTGCTGTCCTGAAAAATATTAAACAATAAGAAAATATGAACAACAAGTGTTTTAGCTGTTACTTTTTTTCCCACAAAATGTGACAGCTATTCCTTGAAGCTATTCTGGGAGTCTTAGAAGTATTTCAGAAACACAGGAGACAACTGTTTTTAATAGGAGTGATATTAGAAATAACTTTATTTCATTCTTTTGAAGAGACAAGGAATAAACTTTAGTAATAGCAAGTTGTAATGTTTTTATATGAATTGAAGAAGTTTCACAAGCCACAACTAACTCTACCTTCCAAACAGATAAAAAGAAGAAGCAAGTGGTCAGGCAATAATGTTCTTCAGGATGTAATACATATAAGTTATGTTCTTGAGAGAATTAACACAAGGGTTGTTATATTTATTGAACATAGTATTTCAACTTTATCTGTTCTTTCCCTAAAACCTAGATATATTAGTAGGAAGTTCATATTAATAAATTTTAACACATGTATGTAGGCTGGATAAAGGAATAAAGGCTAGCTAGATAATAAAGAGGTAAAGAAAACAGCACTGGAAATAAATGAATAATGGATAATGATTCTGTGCATGTGGAGAATGCACCAGTAAAATAGATTGATTTAAAATGTGCAATGTCACATGCATAATTGACTCGGAGACATCAGACATTTTATTTTCTGTATTTCCTTATTAGTGACTCTGGAAATTCTTGAAATCCCCTAACAGGCTATTGAAGACTTTAAATGAACTAGTTTTTGCATCTATAAAGCAGAAGACATTGGAATTAAAGCATCTGATTTTCTTTTTATCAAACCTTAACTGAATATTAAAATAAGTGGTGTATTGGAAAAAGTCTAAATTTGATCAGTGAGCTGAATATCATTCCTTCATAACATATTCTGGAAATAGATGTTACTGATAGTCTATAATGTATTTGTATTAGTTTACTGGTTTCTGTTTCTGTCATCAACTTTCCCTAATTTTAATCATACTTGATTTCTTTGGGTTGGCTTTGAATTATGGTTTCCATCTGATATGGTTTATTAAATAAAGTATAGTAGATCTTATAAAAACAATTACATGTTTTAAATTAATTTTTAAAAGTATACTTTGTTTTACTTCAAAAAATTTTATTTTTAATCAAGTGTGTGGGCATGCATATGTGTGTCTATGTGTTTCTGTCTGTGTGTGAATATTTGGAAATGAGTAGAGATGCTCACAATGGCCAAAGACAATGGATTTACCTTGAGCTGCAGTTAGAGGTGGTTCTGATGAGAACTATGCATTTGTTGTATACAGTCTTAATTATTATGTTCCCTTCAGTTCAATCCTTCTACTACTTTTACCATGAATGCATGCTGAATGTTGCCTAAGGACATTTCTGCATTTATTGAGAAGATCATATGACTTTTATCTTTTGTTCATTTATATTATTTGTTATGTTTATTGACTTACATTCATTGAGCAATCCCTACATCTCTGGAATAAAATATACTGGATCATTGTGAATGATCTTTTGATGTGCATCTGTATACGATTTGTGGGTATTTTGGTAAGAATTTTTACATCTAGGTTTATTATGAATATTGACCTTTAGTTTTCTGTTGTGTATTTTCCTGGTTTTTGTATAAAAGTAACTTTAGATCTTAGGGATTTTGTAGATTTTCCTCTGTTTCTAATTGTAATATATTTTAATTAGTATTGGTTGCAGAATTTCTTTGAAGGCGTAATAAAATTCTTCTGTGAATCTTTCTCAGCCTGGAATTTTTTTTTTTTTTCAGTTAGGACACTTTGTAGTTTTGTTTTGATTTCCTTTTTAGTTATAGGTCTGTTAAAGCTGTTGATTGTTTTCTTGGTTTAACTTTGATGGTTAGAATTTTAGAAATTTGTTCATTATGGGAAGATTTTAAAATTTAAAAGAGTGAAAGTTTTTAATGTATTTTCTTATAATATTTGGATCTTTTGGTGTCTTTTGTGATGTTTTCCTTTTGTCTCTGATTTTGTTGATTTGGGTTGGCTCTTTCTTTCCTTTGGTTAATTAGAGTAAGTACCTATCTGTCTTCTTTATCATTTCAGTTCTTAGATTCATGATGCCCTGTATTGTTTTCTTTTGTTTCTATTTCATTGGTTTCTGTTCTGATTTTTGTTAATTCTTCTTGTCCTCTGGGTTTGGGTTCAGTTTGTTCTTCTCTTTCCAGTTTCCTGAATTGTATCACTAAGACCTTTATTTATGCTCTTTCTAATTTTTTTAATATAGGTACTTAGAGCTACAAACTTCCCTGTTGGGACTGCTTTTAAAAGATTTTAAAAGATGTCTCAGAAATTTGTTGTGTTGTGTTATCAATGTCATTTAGTTTCAGGAATATTTTTATTTCTTTCTTGATTGCTTATTTGGCCTATTCATCATTTAGGAGTGTGTTGTTTAATCTTCATGAGTAGTTACAGGAGATTATTTTGTTCCTTGTTTTAAGGTTTACTGTATTGTAAATTGATATTATTTCAATATTTTGTATTTGTTGAGGCTTGTGCAGTGCACTAGTATGTGGTCTATTTTAGAGAATCTCCCATACAGTACTGTGTATTGTGTAGTTCTAGGGTAGACTTTTCTGTAGATGTGTGTTAGGCCCATTTGATGTATAATATCATTTAATTCAGATATTTGTCTGTTTATTCTTTTCCAATTGACCTGTCCTAGTTAGTTTGGCAAACTCTTCAGGAATGGGCCAAAGTCCAAGGCAGCTAGTGGGAACAAGATAGGCTGAAAGGTTACCAGGGTTTGATGGTCTAGTACTTAAAATGTTTGAACAGATAGAAGCCCCTGATGCTTTTACCCTGACAGTAATTGGATTCATAAGGTAGCAAGAGTGTGATGTTTCCCTTTCTTCCTTCTGTCCCTTTGCGAGGCAGCACTGATTCACATGGACACATAGTTCTACATCTATCTTGTGCTAGCCAGATCTACTGGTTTTAGTCATTGTGGTCAAATTTAATGATATTTTTTGCTCATTTTCATCCATTATTTGAAGCTTTAATGAACACTAGGACTATCAAATCAAACATGTTACTGATAATCTACACTGTCAGCATCCAACTTCACACATTTTATCTATGTAGTCAAGAGATAACTCTCATTTTGCTCTCATATTCCTATTGCCAAGTGTACTTGGTTGTTTCTCACAACATCTTTCCTCCACAATACTTACGGCATTGAAACACACAGTTCTTGTCCCATTAATGTAAGGATGAATTTTCCTCCAGCTTCCAATTCCATATTTACAATTTCAATGGGACCCTTTATCAACATTTCATTTGTTTCTACCGGTGATCTTTGGGCGATCACTCCAGTAATCTTTAAGGAGATTCAGGTACTTTTGTAGAGATCTACACTTTTGAACCTTTACTAAACTTGATCTTAATGTTCTTCTCAAGATGATATATTTTCTAAGATTTACTTCTAAACTGTTGATAATCTGTACATTATCAAATGTAATGTTAATTAAATATGTTCAAATAGTTGCTACAGCAACAATCATCTTCTCAATACCAATTTTATCTTATCTATTTACACTTCTGTTACAAACAACCTGAAGCTAAGCATTTTGTAAATAGCAGAAATTTATCACTCATGATTCTGTTTTCTAAGCAGGTATAATATTTGCTAAAAAGATCCAGATTCCCTCAAATGAATTCAGGGACAAAAGAGTAAAGTTGGGAGCATCCATTCCCTGAGGCCCTTTTCTGAATGTACTGATACATAAGTGGAGATCAAATCTAATCTAATAATGAAATCGCCTCAGGTATTTTTGGATGTGGCCCATACCACAAAATTTTTTGCTACCATTTGGTAATTGGTGTGGCAATCACTTATTGATGCCAGCTTTGAAAACAAGATCCTAGTAGTGGAGGATTAGATCAGTTAAGCCACTGATTTCAGAACACACTAAAGGAGATCTCATGAGATCCTGAGGTTTTTTTCTTATGACAGATATTTACAAACTGTCCCCACCCCATGCCTCAGCTTTCCTTCTTCCCATTGTGATGCCATTTAATGTTAAGCAATCACCAAAACCAAGCTGGTGCCAGAGTCATGGCTTTGAATTTCAGACTGTGAGCTAATAAACCTCTTTTATTTAAAATTACCCAATTCAAGAATTTGGCTATTACCATAGAAAATATAGTAATACAACCTCTTAAAATTTCTCTTAATATTGTCATATTGGTTATTAAGTTTCAGTATACACTTTTTGGAAAGACAAGGTGAGCACAATTAATAGCATAAAATTTTATTGCTTTTACATATATTTTATTGTATATATCAGCCTGGATATGAGAATGTTTAGTGTTATATAAGAATAATATAACTGAAAGATATTTTATATTGAAAAAATACTACATAATTTAAGAAAAAAAAGAAAGTGATGTTACATGAAAATGGTGTATTATGCCTGTAATAAAGTATAACCTACAACAATGTTAAATTGATGATATGATACAAGGTACAAAATGAACAGTTACATATTGTGATAAACAATCACATTCACAAATACAACTACATCTCATAATCATTAGTGAACATTGAAGACTCTTAAGTTTGGAATTAGAAGATAAGAAAATCTTCCTAAGTAAAACCACTGATTTCAAGAAAGGTGATATTGAAAAGAAATAATATCATGGGATAGCAAGACACCTCAGTCGAGGAAAGAGCTTGCTGCACAAGCATGACAACCTGAATTCAATCTTTGGAAACTGAGAATTGACCTCCAAGATTGAACTATGATCTCCATGCCTGTACTATGGCCTGTGCACACTCAGAAAACAAATGTATCATACATACATGCACAGGAACATAACAAATCAGGTTAAAATACAATATTAACAAAAATGTAATAGATAATAAAAGTTTATGGAGATGGAGACAGGACAAAATTATAAATATATCAATGACCCAAAATACACAGGACTTTAGCATTAATTTTAAATTCAACAGGCATATAATGAGGATTTTAAGTGTCAGAGCTTGTGCCCAAAATACAGAGAAATGTACTGAAGAGGGTATTGGTATTTTTTCTATAGTTATTAAAGCCAGAAAGAAGCACATCCCAATACAAACAGTAAAGAAAATCTATAGGAACATTTGTGTTCCTATAGTGACAGACATGTACAAATGTCTAGACATATAGAGACTGTGATTGCATGACAACTCAAGAATGCCAATCAAGTTACTATTAGAGTCATCATAGTTATTTGTCTCATTAATAGACACAGTGAACTGATTGAAGGAATCAGTGTTGATAATTTTCTATTGAAAATCAGACAGTAATTCTCTGGGACTTTAAGGTAGAAATAAATTCATGCTTTAGATTCATTGTCATTAATTTCTGAAATATTTGTTAGTAATTTCAGATGAAGTGATCATATGAACATCTCACACAGTAAGAAACTGTAGATCTGTAGATGACATTTTAAAAACCACAATTCATCTCTCTGAAGTACCAATGGTCTTCCTTAAGAGAACCTACAAATGAGACTATGCTACTTTTATATTCTAGAAGATTTTCATTACCATAACAAGGGGTTGGCAAATACCAGCATGTAAGAAAAACACAGGTATATTTTTATAAATAGATGGACTTCAAATGTGTACATTCAAATTAAATTGTTCACAGACTCATACTTTGTGATTCCTTTAATTATGCAGTATCAGAGTCAAATATTTTATTATAGCTCATTCCTCTATCCTATACATAGGATCTATCTCTATGTATCTGTGTATCTACCTATGTATCTATCTATGTATCCATGTATCTATGTATCTGTCTATCTATCATGATGTTTGAAAGAGTATAATGTAACTCTTGCACCAAAAACTCAGAGAGCACAGAGCATATGCTCTCTGAAACATATCAAAATATATGTATAGAGCATATGCACAGAGAGCATAAAAGGAAGTGGAAACATCTTAAGAGCCAGGGGATAAGAGCACCTCCTGTTGCACAGTGTCCTCCGGACATGATAGGGAAGAGGTACCTATGGAATGTGAAAACTATGGTTGCCTAAAATAAGACATGCATGATTACTGAACCAGTTGACATGCCAATGTGGATGGGGGAACTTCACAATGTCCTATCTCTAGGTGAAGAGCTATGGGCTATTAATGACTGCTGAGCAAAGGAGAAAGTTTTCTCTAAGGAAGTTCTCACTGATAGGTATTGAATTCCAAGTCTTCATCCCTAAACACATAGATGTACAAATGTCATCAAATGAATTTTGTACATTATATACATATATTCACATACTAAATAGGGTTGTATATTATTAAATGAAATCAAAATATTATATATAATATAAATATATATATATTGTATTGAGATAGGTAACAATGTACTTAATTGATCTGTGTTTATGCTGTGGAATAGTTGTTCAAAACTGATTACCATGTCCATCATTTCAAATACCTACTACTTTATTTAATGGAAATATTATAAATCTACCATTTGGTAATTTTGAAGTATACTTTCTGCATTTGAAAAGTGAATGGTCATTTAGATTTTATACTGTAACAGAGAGTGTATGGGTAAATGCAATCCTCTCAAGGTTATGTGTAATTGAGTGATGTACACTCTTCTCATATACATAATCTATTCCTACATAGTAGTGAACATTGCAAATTGTTGGTAAAACCCCCTCCCTTAGTTGACAAAGTCTGGCAGTTGAAGGCTGCTGGGAATGAGAGACTCAGTTTTCTTCAGGGAAGGGATCCCTGGTAAGCTGCTCATGTTGTAGTGGATGACTCCATACTCAAGCATATGCAGACAGCACTGATTGGAACAAATGGCTTATGAAATTGGGACAGGGATGTAGGGTGGAGGGTTGGTAAGGCACATGAGAGAGGATTTGGACATGGATTGAGGGAAAGATATCAAAATATATGTATAGAATTCTAAAATAATTGCAGTTAATGCTGGGGGGAGAGGTATAAAGATGACTAAGATTGAGATATTCTGTTTAAAGTGCACAATGATTCAAGAACAATTTAAAATAGATGCAAAAGATTATGAGCAAGTCATAATAAAACAGAACCTTTAATAATAATGTACAGAGACAAAATGGACACTGTTAATGACTTCAGCTTTGGGTCCATTATTCAGAAAAATGACATTTTTGAATAACATGATAGTGATCTAAATATATGTCTGGATACTAAATAACTAAAAGGTGAGATGAGAGAAAGGCTGCAAACCCTGGATTCATGTCAAAACAGGAACAAAGCAGAAGGGGATTGCATTATACCACTGACTGTGGAAGCAATCTTAAAACTTATTCATTAATAAAATGTGAAAATTTCCACTTAACATTTTCTGAAAACAGACTATCAGTTACTGGACAGGCTAGGATAAAGGAAAAGCACTATAATTGAAATTTCTTTGGATTTTGGAAGAATTTATGTAATAAAAAAGAGAGCATCTTATCACTCTAATTATACTGTGTGTAATAATTTTTAATCAGTGTACAAATAAGCATATATATGATATTAAATTTACAATGTGAGAAAATGCATTGCCTTTTTCCTATTTAGAAAAAACCTACATAAAAGATAAAATAATGCATGTAAAAACAACGTGTAGTTTATCATATAAAAAATAAGGAAAGCTCAGAATATTCTGAAAGAAATAATCCATGCTGCAAAATATCAATA
Source organism: Eospalax fontanierii (assembly GCA_035773235.1). NCBI lineage: Eukaryota > Metazoa > Chordata > Mammalia > Rodentia > Spalacidae > Eospalax > Eospalax fontanierii. The sequence continues at coordinate 90,851,493 of CM069524.1, forward strand.
TTCAGTCATATCTTTTAGTACTTTCATAAATCATAAATGTCTTTAAATTCTGATTTATTCTCAAATGCAACAGCTAAATTTCGGATTTCATCCTTTAAGAATAGCCCCAATACCTAAGTAAGAATTAATAAAATGTCGATAATATGATATTGAAGTAAACTCGTATTTCTAATGCAATATCTAACTTAATTAAATATTTTCCCTCTATTCATGACATCACAATATCAGATATGTAGCGTATGCCTTTTTTGGGTGAGTGATTGGAAATATTGCTAAGAAATCAAATAAAATGACTTTGTCTTTGCTAAGGTTATGTCACTATGTTAACAGTTTTCTACAGCTTCCTATGACTAGGCCCGTGGTTGACATCCATATACATTTGACCTCTGCTACAGAATCTTATTTTCTCTTTTTCACTGCATGCTTCTCATAGCTTATACTTTCTCATTATTGAAAAAAAATGCTTGTATTGATGTATAAATACTGGATTACTCGAAACTTTTGATAGTTATCATGAAAAATAATTATGGAATATGTGCGTTTATAATTGGAGTGAAATTATCTACGATTTCAAAAGGTAATAATTAAGAGACACTAAGTGGAGAGGCTATTGAAGTTTCACACCATTTTCTTTAAAAACTCAAAAACTCATAATTTTTCAAAGCCAAGCGAAGTACCTCTTGTACTGCTTGTATTATGTGTTAAATATATCCATAATTTTTAGTTTCATTCTTTTAATTGAATTTTTAAGAATGCCATACAATATATTTTGATCATATTTATATCCCTTTCCCTCTCTGCTCCTCCTTTAATGCCTGCCAACTAACATGCGTGTGTGTCTGTTTGTATGTGTGTGTGTGTGTGTATGTGTGTGTGTGTGTTTGTGTGTGTCCTATTGGGTCAGGTTTGTGTCCCCAACTGCCTTTCATCATGAGTTCATCCACTCTCCAGTAATAGTACCAAGGGTGTCATCTATAAAGAGAACAATTTTCCCGCTGTCAGCATAGTTTTAGGTGAAACCGGGTGTCTTACTCCCTTCCCTATTTCTTTCTTTTTAAAGAATTATTTGTTTTTCTCTGTGTATGAGTGTATTGGCTACATATGTGTAAGTGCATCCATGTCACGAAATGCCCGTGGGGGGTCAGAAGATGGCTTAGGTTCCCCTGGAACTGGAGTTACAGACACTAGTTTCTTGTATGTGGGTGCTGGGAATCAAACTTGAGCCGGCTTCAAGAGCTCTTAACTACTGAGCGATCTCTCCAGCCCTCACTTCCGTATTTCTGTGTTGAGACTTTTCCTTGTTTGAGCTTCCTGGGAACTTGCAAATGCTGTTACCATTGCTGCCTGTTCCCATGCTCAGAGCTATCTGAAAAACATGTGTTTCCTTTTGTGATTTCCCACCTCCTCTGGCACTTAAAATCTTTCCAGTCCTCTTCTGCAATGATTTCTGAGCCTTGGGAGGCAGACGTTTGATGTAAGTTTCCTATTTAGGTTTATCCCTCTTATTCTCTGCACCTCTTATTCTCTGCATGCCGACAAGTTGTGATTCTTTCTATTTATCATTTTCTGTTGTATAAGGCATCTTCTCTGCTAAGAATTTATTGATTCATTAATCGATGGGCGTTACAGTAAGTCATTAGTAGTCAGTTTAATACTGCATCTCTTTAGCAGAACAATAATATTAGGCTCTCTCTCATGACCTGATAACTTTCTAGACTCAGATTCATAGGTCTGATATCAATGTCAGGTATGGATTCCATCCTGTTAAGTGATGTTAAATCCAATAAGAAAGTGGTTGGTTACTCCCATAATATTCATTCCACTATTGTACCAGTATGTATAACTTACTAAGCCATTGTTGTAATTTTCAGGATTCAGAGTTTGGCAACGCTCATGATAAATTTTCTCTAAAGGTAGATTCTACAGCAACTTTCAACACAAAGAATCATAAATGTAGTTACTTCATGAATAGGGGCTTACCCTGAAATTCTGGTATGTAACTTAATTTTTAATGCACAAATCTATTTGGTATATTGGCACACAGAACTGTACAGGCTCAGAGGTATTGCATATATGTATTTGTCTCTGAGTCTGTCTCTCTTTCTCACTCTCTTTTTCTCCAACATATAATATATATATTATATGTGGTTATGTACGTATTATAAATACACGTGATAAATATACACAGATAAATGTGCCTATTTTAATTTGCCATTGATTAATGTTAGCAAGGAGCATAACCACATTTGAACTATGTTGAGAATCTGAATTAATACTGCCTTCTTTATACATTCTAACATTCTAGTGCTTTCCTCTATGTTAGTCTCTTCTCTATGTGTATATGTCTGTGTTATTCTCGATTCTTTATATATAGTTAAATATTTAAACAAAATGAATGTGATTTTTATAGTACATAGCAGGGAAATTGAATTTTCAAATATATAAATGAAAAATGTTAATAATGATTGACATTTATTAAAAGTTGATGGAGATCGCTCTGGGATCTGTTTTTGCTACTTTGCTACTTTTGGTGGAAATTTTTCACTAGAGGGTGTAAAAACATCTCAGCACATATCAATAATAATATTTGGATGCTTTCCATATTGTTTCTCTGTGCTTTATTAAATATCTATATGAAATTTTGGTATGTTGTGCTTCAGGACTTTCTATATCTATCTTATTGGCTCAAAATGCAGTCAGTTTCCAGAGATATTTTCGGAGTACCAGTGAACAGTGAAGACATGCTTGATTTAATTGTCTATATCTCGCTATAGACCTAGTCCACCTGTCAGAATCTCTGTGGTCTTGCACAGAGAAAAATAACGGGAGGTGCTAGTAATGTTCACAGTACCTCAACACATATATTTCTAGTCTTGTCTGCACAGTTCCCTTCATAAGGTCTCAACACAGGGACAGTTTGAATAGACGGCTGTGGATAAATTACCAGAATCAACGAAAAACTGACAACTACTGTGAGAACATGAAAGAACACCAATTTTACTAAAAGAAAATTAATGTTAAGAGTGGATAAAACTGACAATTAAGTCTTAATTAGGATGTAAATATAAAACATTACCCTTTAAAATGATATATGTAGTCTCATACTACATAACTTCAAAAATATCAGGGCTTTTATTGCCTAGTAAATTCTGTTGATTTTTGCCTATGCATTTTTTTGGCTTTTAAAGTGGAAAACATTTATTAACATTGAAGCTCCCCTCATACAAGGCTATATAAAATTCTTAGCATATTGATTGTATATATTTTCTAAATAGTTACAGTAATATAAAATTTAGTTCTTCATAATACCTTGTTTCAATACAGTAGTTCCATTAAACAAAAGCACCTATTTTTAAATCCAGTATCTGAATAATTTTCTCTGTACATGGTTTAGCAGGGATAATTAGCATAAGATGCTCTTTATTAACAGTTATATTATCTCAGTATTAACAGTTGATGAAATTTGGTATTTTTGTAGCATTTTCTTTTCACAACATGAAAGAATACTAAAATATGGAAGATAAAATCCAGAGATATTACCATGGAATCAAACTCATATATAACACTAACATTAAGAACATTATCAACAACTTTTGAAACCTATAGTAGACTTTTTCCTATCAGGATAAAATTGCTAGAGAATGGGAATGAAAAACAGCTTTGAATTTCTCTGTGGAGAGAGGAAGAAAATACTAAAGTACATGGTTGCAGCTCACTAACTGACAATTGAGGGAAATAACAGAACAAACATATTCCCACCCAACATTTCTGGCAACCTCAGGGAGGTGAGAATTGGCTTAACTCCTGCTAGAAGGCCTCAGTACTGGCCTTGTATGTAAGAACATTTGCATACTGTGATCTAGGTCTTAAATTCAAGCCATAGTGGGTATTTTTAAAAATCAATATTGGCTATATTTTTTCCTCAAAGAGCTAATGTGATGCCTGAGTTACAGCACCAAACTGTTATCTTGTTTACTGAAATGAATGTACACTCTTGGAGGCAAATACAGATCAAAAAGTAATCTGATTACAGTAGGAAAACATAAAAATAAGTTATGTCCACAGAAACTGATAAACTAAGCAGAAAAAAACAAAACAAAAAACAAAAAACCCAAATCGTAAACCTAAATAAACATTTAAAGAGAAATAAACCAATCACTTGATAGTCACATAGTATTGGCTATTTTTTAACCCCGTTCACCATTAGACTGCAGTAGGATCATAACAATATGTTCAATAATTTCATTTCTGCATTACTAGTCAGGATCTTCATTGTCCTCTTCCTCACAGTCTGAAGATTCTGTCATGTTCTGATGTGAGTGGGATTCTGATAGTGTCCCAAATGACTGAGTACTGACAGAAGCTAAGGTCGAAGCAAAGAGCTATGTTCTGACATTTTATTTTCTGCTATCTGTGTCATTCTGAATAGTCTTGAGAAGGAACAAGTTTCTGCTTTTTCAGACTGAACAGGTTTTTTTGTTTGTTTAATTAGCCAGAGATCTATATACTTGTAGTGATAAGTATCAGAACAGGGAAGGATCCTGAGCTTATCTCCATCTTCATATTCATCCAAATAGATAGCTCCTACATCATACTCATCTCCTTTCTTGAAGTTGTATACAGGAAGGTTTTTTAGTTGATCTTTACGAAGTCTGTTACTTCTATCTCCATGTCTATCCTGGACAAATTTTGTGATGGTTCCAAGGTGACAAGAGTCCATCACAGCAGGGAGGTATGATGGCAGATGTGGCTAGAGCAGGAGCAGAATTAAGTGCTCACATCTTCAAGGAGGCACAAGAAGCAGATGCTTATGCATGTTAGTAACATAAATTGCACACTTGTTTTATTTATTAAAATTATACAAGCATTGGATACACAGAAAAATAAGATGCATTCCAAAGGTTGAATGATGGTATCAGAGTATTTTGTTATTAATATGCTCCTTTGACCATAATTTACATGTATGTTTCATATTACAAACAACAAAATACTTATGATAAAAACACTGAAAATAAGAAAGAATCACATATAAAGAGAGAAATACTGAGCTGTTCATAACTAGTGTTACTATATTCCTGCACATTATCCACAGAATTTAAAGTTAACTCTATAACCAAACATATATATTGGAAAAAATTTAAGAGCCAGAGGAAGGGGAGATGTGCAGCACAGCAGTCTTTGATGTCTCAGCCATTTTACTCACAACCCCCTGCTGTTGCTCTTATTCGTACAAGACTTAAGAGCGATTTGCATGGCAATATTTCACCATTGATGATGAAGGGGCTCTTGAGGCCTCACCCCTTCCTGAGATACTGACGATTAATGCTTGATGGGGCAGGGATCTCGTTTTCATATATGTGGATACTGAGGTCTAGTCAGCCTATCCAAGGTCCTCACTTTAAGATTAGCTCATTCTTACCCAACAGTAATCAGTTGCCAATATTTCTTCAGTAAATATTAGGGTCTCCTGCCCATTTCCACAGTTCCATGCTGGGTTTTTGTCTGCTTGAGTTTGCATGAGTCTTGAGCATACTGACACCGTTGCTGTAGGTTCACATGAGCAGGGTTAAACAGCTTGCAATACCCTATTTCCACAGGGCATTACACACACATCCTCACTTGCTCTTACAATTTTCCCGCCCCCTCTTCCAGGATGGCCCCTGAGCCCTGGGTGAGTGAATCATTTTATAGGAAACCCATCCAGGGGTTCACGCTCTGTACCATACATTTCATAGTCTTCAATAGGACCTGCCTAAATGTGGAGTTAAGAAAAGTCAAAACATTTGTGTCAATTCACACTAATATTTTCTTATTTTATTCCCAATCTTAGCTATGACAAACAATTGTATAAATTACAGTTAGCTTGTCTTTCTCCTGCCCAAGTCTTATGGTACAGCCTTAAATTTACTGTATAAAGGTGCTCTATCTCTAAGTCTTTGTTAATTACCAATTGTACTAAATGTGATTTGCCTTTCCTTACAATACACTGCTATTTCATAATTTATTAAATTGTGACTTAATATCAATGGCAAATTCATGTAAAAATATTTAAAGACTGCCATCACAGTGTTTAAGTAAAGAGAAATAAAGAAAAATCCTGAAAAGTGGTGCAGTTACTTGGTTTGGGTCACAAGTGCATTTAATAATCCTACCAAGTTGCCTCCCATGAGATTTGCATAGTCGAACAGTCTCTGAATGTCTGTGTATTTTCTGTCTTTCACGACTTAAATGAAGTAGTAAAAAGCACAGTATGGGACATGAGACCTAGGAAACAGCTTTGCTTTTTCTTCAGCTAGCTATCATTTCAATTACCTAATTAATTTGATTTAATCTGAATTTCCTGTCAGAAAAGAAAAACAAACAAAGATAAAATTAATCTAAGTACATTAATTAAAGAAATGAAAGTTAGCATCTTGTCTTCCTTTACAGTTGTTATGTAAAAATAGGTTAAAAATAGTCAAATAGTCTGTGGACAATAAAATGAACAATGTTTTTGTTTTTATATTTATGAAATGAACTTGTATCTTTGAGCAACATTTCTGATTTGTATAACAATGAGTTTTTCTTACTAACATTTAATGGTAAGAAATTGTGACTCAGTTCCAATTTGACCTGTGCTTCCTGGTAGGAGGTCAGTGATCACAGTAGAATTTTCAGGTCCCATGAAGATATACAATGGCACTTTCTTCGAAAGCGGAAAATGTGATAGGTTCATCTTGATGTGTTTTGTTGCTGAGAATGTAGTAGAATTCTTGCCCAGTTTTGAGAGCAATGTGAAAGCATTTTATAATTGTACTAACTTCATATCTTAGGAAAAAAATCCATAAAATAAAATAAATTTGAAATTTATATGCATTTCACTATCTATTACTATGACATTAAAATAATACTTATATTTAGAACATATTGCTTAACTAGTAAATATTAGCATAAAATGTCTTCTCAAGGTGTGAGACAGTTGTTTATATAGAAAGAGGAAATAATGGATACTGATGACTAAAAAGAAAATGCCAGAGTAACATTGATGGAAGTGGTATAACTACATGTTAAAATTAAATGCAAGGATAAGAGCGATTACTCAGTTAAGTGCACATATTGCTGCCAAGGAGACCCACGTTCCCTTTGCAGCACCCAAGTTAAACAGTTTACAATGCCATACCATTCTAGCTTCAGGTGTTTTGACAACTTCTTTTGGTCTCCTTAGGGACTGCACACACACACACACACACACACACACACACTTAAAAATAAAATCTTTTGAAACTATTTAGTTTGATTAACTAATTGTGTGATTTTATTCCCTATGTAATATAAGCAGTGAATCGTAGGTGGACTTATCATAAGATAGAGTTCTCTGTCTCCAGAAAAATAAGTGTTTGTGTCAAAACTATTAAGTTAGAACAGAAATCAGTCATAGAGAAAAAATTAGGTGTATGAAATATATTTGTTTTAACAAATAATTCTTAAAAGGAATTTTCAACACTTTTAAGAGACCCACAAAGAAATAGCTCTTGAGGTACAAGTATTTTAATTGTTTTCTAACTCATACTCTAAAGAGCAAAGAAAAGAGAAAGCGGTCATTCTGAGTGATTTGATACAAAGACATATTTATGACTTGTTCATGTTGCTATTTTAATACTGTGCACTTATTATTGGATTCACTCAGAGTGAGAGGTAAAGATATTAATGAGGAATATGTTAAATGATGATTTTACATTTATTTAAACTTCAAAATTAATTACTGTATTGTTATTTGAGCAATATAATATAAAAATACATACTTTTATCTGAGACTATGAATATAATTTTTGTTGTACACTAAATTAAAGGCTAAATTTAACTGTAAATTACTAAGATAGTTGCTTTGTATATATTGATGTAAATGAAAAGCATATACTTCCAAAGATTAGAAGCCTTGAAAAGGCATACTCTATCCATATAGCACTCTTGTTTGGAAAGTGAGTCATCAATTTTTATTAAGTCTCCTTTAACTTAAATGTATGCATTGTCGACTGTTTTTTAAATTCTGCTAGACAGCATATACTGACACTGACTTATCATCAGTAAAGATGTCAGCACATTTGCAAATGTACTTTTGTAAAAGAAAAATGACTAGTATTTAAGTTCAATATGAATTACACAGTGAACCACTTAGGATTACCAAGTGGATTACTAGTAATGGGAGTAATATATTTTAATTTCTTATTTTTTATTGAAATACTGATTTATCTGTTGAAGTCCAAGATATCTTCAGGTTCATGACATACGGACAACTGAAATAAAAATAAAGTAAAATAATATTTCTTTTTTGACATATATTTCTCTGTCTTCTGAAAAAAATGCGAAACATGGCTGTTGGATATATGCAGTCAGTGAGAGTACTGTAGAGTCACAAATTGAATATCAGTATTTATTGAGTTCATGTCATGTTTCATTTGAAATAATTAACATAATTAGGAATCCCAGTGTTTCATTTCATGTTCCAGTGTACTGTATATGATACATAAATACTGGGGAATATTATTTATCACGTTACACATTCTGTCCTGAGAAAATTATTTTCCTTTTCAATACTAAATTAAATTGGATTTTCATTTCCATGTAAAGATCAAATTCATTGTTTTACCTGAGAGCACAATAAAATGAAGACATAGGAAACAGCAGAAACAAGACATCAAAGACTGTGATCCCTGAGAGACAGAAAGGAGAAATTTGACAGCTCTGTTATTTTCTCAGCTTGCTGAAAAAGGACATTTCTAGGCTTTCTCCAGGAGAGTAAAGACAGACAGAATCTGAGCTGAGTGGATAGACTAAGGGATCCAAAAACTTACTTCTAAGCACAAAGTTTGTGCTGAGATATTTATGTCAACTGTAGCAGTCTTAGTCTTAAGACCCTTCTCATCTGACCCCATCCCGCCTCAGCAAAGCCAGGACTTAAAGTACTAAATAAGTGGGACATGAGGCTAACATTTCCTACTTCATAAATTTCCTTCCATTCTTTCTTAACCACATAGTATAATAGTACTAAATCATTATTGAAAGTGCAACTTCCTTTGGTGTACCAGATTCTAGCATAGACAGGGGGCCGTGGGTAAGAAAACCTAATCCTATCTGAGGAAATATTAGTACTGATGACTGCTGGGGAGAGCGGATTTACTATCATTTAACAAGGAGACTCTAAGTAAGTTGACCAGACTCCAATAGATGGACCATACCAAAAGATATTTGAAGACATAAACCTCACTCTCTAGGGTTTGATACATATTTAAGCTATAGGAATCTGTTGGGAGTTGGAAAGATAGATACAGACATGGTGAGGGGCCAATGTATGAACAAAATACATTGTATGAAATTAAAAAAAATAAAAGATATATGTAGAATAAAATTTAAATTTACTAGAAAATGAAAAATGGGGAAAGTTCCTTCCTGTCATCATATTCTTAAATTCAAGCCTGTGTTGTCTGGAAGGGGTAACGTCTCCTTGTTAAAAGGTAATTCCTTAAGTATAATTTTATAATGTGTGTATATATTTTAAATAGCTTCAATAGTGGAAGTATTCTATATGAAAATTTCTAAAGTCTTTTAGTGGAGTTTGTTATCCCTCTCTGTACTCAGTCCTCTGCCCTCCCTTCTCATCCCCCACCTCATTAAACACTTCCTACACAATTTTCTTTTGTTTCGTTTACCACCTTTATCTCATAGGATTCTAACACCCCTCTGAGGAAGCTTCTTCACCCAACCTACTATTTCAGCATACTAATGTTTGACCTCTCCTGGTTTACAAATTGAAACACACATGTCTACGACTTTAAAGCTAACAATTAGCTATGAAACAGAACATGGAGTGTGTTTTTTTCTGGATGTAAGTGATCTCACATGGGAAAATGGTTTCAGTTCCATTCATTTACCTGAAAATTTCGTGATTTATTTTTTCTTAAGTGGCAAATAATGTTCCATTGTGTGTATTCATTATCCATTCACCAGTTTATAGACATCTAAGTAGCTAAGTTGTTTCCATTCTGGCTATTATGAAAAGGAGAGCAATGAATGGGAATAAACAAGTATTTCTGCAGTAGGGTACAGATTTAGAGATGAATTTCTAAAATTTGGAGTATCTCCACCCTGATTTCCATAGGAGATGTACCAGTTCGTACTGCCTCCATTACTGAAAAAAAGCTCCAGTTCTCTACATGGTTGCCAGGATTTCTCGTTATTGGTTTATTGGCGCTTATTAGGGTAAGAGGAAATTTCAAAGTGGTTTTACTTTGAATTTCCCTGATGGATAATGATGATGGATATTTTAGAAATTATTTCTCTTCAGTAATAGGGCCATACCTTCAAGTTCTGGGAGGCAATCAAGGACTGTTACAATAGTCTACTTAATTTTGGTAGTTTCTTGGTCCACTCTGGCCAATAATTCAAAGGAAGTTTTCTCCTCTCTGGCACTCTGTCTTGTCATGTAGCCTTTAGCTATGCACATGGGCTCATGTAGAGCTATGGTATTTGGAATTTGTCATTAGTTTGTTAGACTAAAATGAATTCCTCTCAAGTTTTACATTAGGAAGGATTTCTTTCTCTCTCTCTTCATGTCTAACCTTCCCTCCATATCTGCCCAATTTAAAGTGTCCCCATTTTCACCATTTCACCATTAATAATACCAGGCACCTAAGGCCAGCATCTCTTGAACTCCTTCTTCCTCTTTAACCCTTTATTTCCTTGCATAACCCTGTCTCCCCACTTCCCTGTAAATACAGGATGTACTTTGGAGATCAGATTTGGGACAATTCATCTAGAACTGACCTGGAAGCCACTTCCACTGAAGGTTATCACTCACAGCTCTGTAGAGAACTGTACAAATAGCCAAGGGAGAACATTAGTCGATGCCCCAAGACTAGCTTCATGACCAAATAACTACGTCTATGACTGGCACAGCATTCGACACTGGTGTAGTAGTGACACTTTTATCTCGGGGCCAATCAATGGCTACCTAATTGATTTTAGAGCCCACTCAGTTGAAGAAAACTCATGTGTGGCACTGCAATCGTAGCCAAACACACATGCTTGAAGAAGTGACAGATATTAGAGAAATCCCTAGGGCTATTCCATGTCTAGGCTAATCCAACTTATTACTAAGTGTAAAATATTCATCCTTGTATTTACAGTCAAGCATCCCAGTCACCAATGATCAAAAAAGCTTCTTTTGTACCAGACAGGGACTTATACAGAGTACCATGGCTGGTCACACACACTGACGCTGTCTGTGAGTTGCCCGTGCTTAAGTAGCACATCGACAATGCATCCTCTACACCAAAAGTTCAGGAAATATAGAAAAGGGGTTGAGAAGTCACGATGAATTTTTCAACTGTCATCAATGAAGCTTCTGCATGCAACAAAGGGACAGTAACACAAAAAGTCTCAAATGACTAAATCATGGAGATTAGGAATCTGCAGAATGTGAGTCCCTGACCAGGACTCTTACTTTGTCTCACTCAGCTAGGACTCAGGGGCCATTGAGAAAGAGGGGAGGGGGAGAAAAATTGTAAAAGCCAGTAAGGAGGGGTGTAATCATATGCAAATAGAATTCTTCAAGCACCTGGTACCATGCTCAGTCCATACAAACCTACAGCAGTCAGTTTGGCATGCTCAAGATCTATGTAACTTCAAGCAGACAAAGCCCAGTATGGCCCCGAGGAAATGAGTAGCAGACCCCAAACTTTGTTCTGAAATACTGGTCACTGGCTACTGTTGGGTTAGGATGAGCTAAAGTGAAGGACTCTGGGAGGCTGACTGGCCTTAGCGGATGAATCTGCACTGATGTCACATGCGGACACTAACAACACAATAGACCTTAACACAGATGAAAAAATGTATGGATTCTAGTTGAGGTCTATAGGAGGTGCCAGCCGAGAAAGGGGTATAAAGATGATTAAGATTGGTTCAGATGTTCTGTATGAAATATAAAATTCTTCAATTAAAACAAATTTAAAAAACTAAAAGTTAAGGAAGATATGAAAAAAAGGAAAAGTATTTCTCATCCATTTCTACTTGTATTTCAGCATTAGAGAATGCCTTATTCATCTCCTTGCCTCTATTTTTAATTCGTTTTGTTTCTTTGATGTCTAGTTTTTTTTAGTTCTTTTTATATTCTAGATACTAACCCTTTGTCAGGGATAGAGCTGGAAGAATTCATCTCCCTTTCCACTCAAATGATAGCACTCTTCACTGTACATAAGATTTTTGTTTTAATGAGGTTCCATTTGTCAGTTGTTGAATTTAATGATTGCACCATAGGAGTCCTGTTCAGAAAATCTTTTCCTATGCTATAAGTTCCAGTGAACTCTCTCCTTTTTCCTCTCTCTTATTGAGGCTTCTGTTTTTAATGTTGAGGTTCTTGGTGCTTTTAGATTTGGACTTTGTGTGTGCAGTAAGATAAGGAATCAATTTCATTCTTCTACATGTCGCTGTTCATTTTGAGCAGCAGCATCTTAACATGCTGTACTTTCTCCAGTTTGTATTTGTGGCTCCTTTCTCAAAAATAAGGTGTCTGTAATATACAATGTTAAATCTCAGTCCTCAATTTTATTCCACTAACCAATGTGTCTTTTAGTTCCTGTACCTGTTCTTATTACTACAGCTCTGTAGTACAACTTGACAACAAGGATGCTAATGTTTCTAAAACATTTTTATTATTCCGGATTATTTGGTCTATTCTGGTATTTGGAGTTTTCATTTGAAATTTCAGCTTTATTTTTCAATTTCTGTGAAAATTTCTGTTGGGATTTTAATGGATATCCCATTTGATTGTAGGTTGCTTTTGGTAGAATGGATGTTTTCACAATAGTTAAGTAAAATGTCAATGCTAGTAATGGAATCCCTTTGAAGCTGTTGATAAGGAGACCCACAGACCCTCAAACAGTACTGGTCATTGCTCCTGCTCTTGATTACCAAGCAGAACTTCCCAAGAAGACCTTATTATAGAGGACTGTACAAACATCAACTCTAGAAGAAACATGGAGAAATCAAGCTTGTGCTTATGTCAAAGCCAGATCTCTACTGCCTAACTTTCATAGTGTTGGAAGGTGCTATGCAAGCTAAGCGAAGGGAAAATTTAGCATGATCCTTACCCAGATGTGAATCCCCCCCAGTCTACAAAAACACCTGGCCTGGAAGATATGCCTACTTATTTGTTAGTAACATGAACAATATAGGAATAACAAACTACATTCTAATAGGAAATGATATCTGCTTCAGTGGTTGGAGCCCCTACTTTACCTTCATATTAGGCCAAGAAGCCTGAAGCTAGTCAGTCCACAGACAATAGGAAAAATATTAATGTAGCTTTTATGCTAATTTAATATAGTATTACACTGATTTCTAATGAGTTTTTTTATTATATCCATAGACTAATTTATCTCTCAACTCGCAATTGAGAAAATCCTTTTATAGCAGATAGTGATTAACATAGACAACCACACATGACCAATGTGAACCAAATAAAAGGATGCAAACTGATAATCTCTGAGTAGCACACCTCTTTCAAAATTCTGCCTCCTAAGGCTCAAATATTCTTGCAGAAGAGGAGATGGAAAGATAAAAGCCAGAGGTTACGAATAACCACAAGGAAACAGAGTTTTCCTAACAGATGATCAGGTGCCCATATGAACTCACAGCAATACTGACAACATGGACAATTTCCAAGTAAGTTCAAACCAGACAAAATTCCAAAACAGACTTGGGGAAGTTTGTAAGAAAACTTAGTCCTGTCTAAGGAAACCCTAGCCACTGATGACTGTTGGTTAGGGACTTGAATCTCACTGAAGGGCATTTAGGAGCACAAATTTGTCTCTGAAAGCTTTTATATACAGAAATTTGGTGAAGAGATTAGAAAGAGGGAATGCAGATATGGGAGGGGATCGAAATGTGATCAAAATGTATTGTATGAAAGTCAAAAAAATAGACTTTAAGAGAGAATACAGAAAAAATAAAATAAAAAATTAAAATGAAAAATTTGCAAATCTTTAAGATATTTAATATTAAAATTAAGGACTGAAATACAAAGAAATACTCATGATTTTTTATTATATGTTTATTTAGCTCAGAATAAATCACGAAATTGACTATTCAGAAGCCTCCTATGATCACATTTTATTCTGAAATAAAATTTATAAATGTCTAAATTCCAGTATACCAATATCGATTATCAGTTAAATTGTTTAAATTTAAGATAGGTCACAGAGATCACAAGTTGCCATCTGACCGTGGTGCACTAGCCTATAGGAAATCAGCTTTACATCAGCTTCATCCCCTAATTAGACATATGGTCACATTAAAAAATGGCCATGTTGTTTATAAATAATTTACGTACTTTCTGGGAAACTGAGACAACAAGGAGTGAATGTGCACTGCTACTAAGAATGCTGGAAGAAAGTAATGTCATGTAAGAAATTATCTCATAATGTGACTGTAATTGAGACATGGGGTTTTAGGAAGTAAATGTTGTTTTAACTAAATACATAAATGAATGCTTTAGATAATAACCAATTCTAACTTGTACAATTATTTAAAGTATTTAATAGTGATAATTCAAAAAAGTAACAATGTTTCTATCTAATTTTTTATGTTATAACTAAAATAATTTAATTGTGATTTTGTTTGTTGTCACAGGTCCCATTCAGCAGCTCGAGTCAGCCTGTAGCACAAAATATTGCCCAGGCTATTCTGAAACTCCCAGTCCTCCAGCTTTAGCCTCTTACAATTGGAATTAGTCAAGACACACCATGTGTGATTATCATATACATTATTTTATTAGATATCTCTTTGGTAATTAGCATTACAAATTAATTAAATACAGAATTCATACCATTAAATACATTCTCCTTTCCTTCATAAATTCTTGGTGTCTTCATAAATATGTAGCTAGTTCTTTAGCCAATACTGAGCTCTCAACAACTTTTTAGAAGAAAAATATTCTATTGTTCCCTGAAGAACACTAAATAAAATCCAATGCATAAGTCTTATGTCTTAATTTTTGTATATAAGCAATTGACCTGCAAATATTTTTTAGTCAATTATCAACTTCGCATTTCCCGTAGCAAGGAATTTTTTATGTAACATTACAAGTTGTTTATACACAACAAATGATGGTGGAACCAAATTTCACATGGTATAGTAATGCTTCTGTACTTCTCAAGTCAACTTTTTATTTAGGAAATTAG
The DNA here is from genome assembly GCA_035773235.1 of Eospalax fontanierii. Classification (NCBI taxonomy): domain Eukaryota; kingdom Metazoa; phylum Chordata; class Mammalia; order Rodentia; family Spalacidae; genus Eospalax; species Eospalax fontanierii. Next base: position 90,866,708 of record CM069524.1, read on the forward strand.
TATCTACTATACTATATAGCACTTTATTGACATAAAGAAAATTAATTTATTTTGTAAACTGATGCATCCACATTTCTTATATCTAAAACAGATTTGAATATAATATAAGCACATTTATCAATCTATTTTAAGTCATAGATACTTTACCTGATACGATGCTTTTTAAAAACTAAGCTACTTACAGAAAAATATCTTTGGAGAAATAACGGAACATGCTAAATTCTCTGTGAAAATGTTTTGATATCTCAGTAATTTAAGTCTGGCATACATATGTGTGTTAACCGCCTCATTTTTCCTGTTTATGATTTTCTCTCTTTAACTGGCATAAAATTATTAGGTTTCACTGTGGCATTTTCAGATGTCTTAGTTCATTTTGTCCACTTCCTTCCCTCTTAGTCTTGCCCTTCATTTTCCATTCTCCCTGCCCCAGCCTCAATTCTTCTTTTTCTATCATGTGTCCTTTTGTTCTCTTCTTTTCTAACCATTTTCTCTCTCTCCAAAACTTCCACTGTGATTTCAACTGATACGAGAATTTTTCTCTATCCATAAGAAGTACTCAGTCTAACATTATTAGGATTTAAAAACATTAAAGTTATTTTATAGTAACTATCATGACGCTAATTTCTTTTTCAATATATAATTACTATATTGTTTGTGCTTCCATCATGAGTGAATAAAATTTCTTTTTTCCCCGTTTCCTTCTCAGCATTGTCAGTTTTCTTGACGAATGCCATTCTGAACAGAGTGAGGTTGTATCTTAAAGTAGCTTAATTTGGGTTTTCATCATGGTTAAAGATGTTAAATTATTGTTCAAATAATTTTTCAGCTTTATATTTATTCATTTGAGAATAATCTTGGAAAACAATGGAGTATGGAAAATCCATAAAAGGTTTCTGATTTCACAATAATTAAAAAATTTCACATCAATACATGTTAAATGTTTTGTTATTAATCATGAGCAGCTAAGAACTTCAAATTCATTACAACTAAGAACACTAACTGAGAAACTTTAAAAAACACATTAAATGCGTGTATAAAGTGTTATAACATTTTATGTTTTTGTGCTCAATAGTAAAAGTAAAAGCATAATATTACCCAGTTCATCAGAAGTGTTCAGCACTATAAGGGTTAATTAATTAAAGTTGTATTCTACTAGCTACACTGCCTCCCATTTCTTATATTTCTTATAAAATTCAATACCATGGAAAAAAATACCAAATCTTCATAAAAATTTCCCCAACGTTGTTATGTAAGTGTTCTAATACAAATATTTTTATTTGTAATAAACACATTTCAAAATACATCTTATCATTGTCCTTAGAAAAATGAGTGAGAAATTAGAGATCTTAGATAAATAGAGCCCAAAGTACCTGCTCTCTGATCCCATGGATAAATCTTTAATATTCCACAATTAGGCTGCCTATATATATATATTTCTGCTTAAAAATATCAGCATCATTGACATATGATTTACCATATTCAATTTGGCAGTGGATATCTCAAAGCCATTGATGAAATGTTAGATACGTTTTCTTTAAACATCAAAGAAAATGCAAAATTGCTTTTATCTTCATTTCTGTACAACATTCTGAAATAGTGAAAGTATTCCAAAGGAAATATAATAGTTGGCTACACATTGCATATAAGGTACAATTTACCCTTATATTAATCAAATAGGCTTATTTTGGCAGAAGAATAAAACTATCAGTTTAATAAATATAACAGAAAATCTAAAAATAAAAGGTAGAAGTAAAATAAATTATCTTTTACAAAGAAGCAAAGGCAATTCTATTCAGACAGAATTGTTCATGTCTTAGTAACTTCTCTTGTTGTTGTTACAAAAAGATGAACAAAAGCATCTTGAGGTTTATACTGGGTATTAATGCCAGGGAACATTTCATCTTATTTTAAGTTATGACAGCAGGAGTCTGAGGCAGCTGAGCACATTGCATTCATAGTCAGGAAGTTGAGAGTCCTGGTGGAAGCAGGACTTTCTCACTGTTTCTCAGTCAAGGACCTTAGCCCATGGAATGAAATCTGCTGCTGCTCCCATCTCAGTTAACCTCATCTAGATAACCCTTCACCATTACACCCAGAGAATTGTCTGCTACAGGGTTCTATAGCCATCAAGTTAACAATAAATACTAACCAATAGGACTCCGCCCCTTGTCAACTTTATGTCTAAAATATAATTTTTAATCCATTAATATACCTCCTTGTTCCCATAGTTGTCTCATAATGTGAAGTGCATTTGATTTATCTTCCAAAATTCCCAGGCCTTAATGTTTCAAACACTATTCAAGAGTCAAAAAATCAAAGCCTCATTGGAGAGTCAAAAATATATCATAAAAGATGAGCCCCTGTATAATCAAATTAAATACTTCAAACATATATGCGGGAATAGTAAACTTGCTCATTATAAAAGGGAAGAATGAAGGCTTTTGGAAGAAAGATCTGATCAAAGCAAATCTGAGAACATGACAAACGCTAAAAGTCAAATTCTATGCCTGTCATCTGCTGCTCAAGATGGAGCTACCTTGATTCCAAAATGCTTAGGTAGACTCACTGATCCAGTTCTGCTGTGTAGAGCAAATATTACACTTTCCCTTGAGCTGTTTCCCTTCCATGCATGCTCCTTTTCTTGACAGACATTTCATGGTCTGGCATCTCCAGCATCCTGGGAACTTCATTACAACTAAAGGTCACCATTACAAGTGCTCACATACGCCTCTCAGAACTTACAGGGACTCTTTCCTCACCACAGATCAGTTTGTTTCAGCACCTCTCTATAATCAGAGTACAAAACTCCATGCTCCCATCAGCTTTGAAAACTTCATGCCTACAAAATCTGTGTTATGTGGCTGTCAAGTCCTACCGGTTTTAGATGTATTCTGGCTCTGAGATATAACCAGTGTGTGGACTCTGGAGAATAAAATTGAAAGACAGTTGCTTTCTAGGAGAAGGGAACCCCTTAAGCAACATTCTCATGTCTGGCATCTGCAGCTCATGATAGAATCATCTTTAGGAATCAGTTTAGATTTTCTCCTTTTAAGTGAATTTGCCTGTTCACTGGGGTGAGTTTCTGTGAGTGGGTCTTGCCCTCAGGACATTTTTCTATTTCACTAGACAGCAAAAGTTTTCTATTTACACTCACAGCCTTCCATTTGGCCAAACACTTGGCTGCAACTTAGTTTCTCAATCTCTTTCTTGACTAACACATTTTTAATATATTTCTCATATATTTTGTTCTCTTTCATTGTAGACCTGGATGATAGCTGCAAGCAATATCCATGGCATAGCCTGAATGTTCTCTGGTCCTGAAATTTCCTTTTTTAAGTAAATTAGTCTATCATTTCTATACTGGACTTTATGAAGGTTCTAAGGACATGAAAACATTCATAAAGATTATTTGTCAGAATATGAGATGAATGCTCCTCTCTGGGTTCTTGATAAAGACCCTATTCCTTTTTAAATCCTTGTGAACTTGATGCCTACTCTCTTTGCCTGCCTCTCAGAATTCTTGTCTTGCAAGTCTTTACCAGAATACTTCACTAACACTACTTCCTGTCAAATGTTTTTCTAGGCCAAAGTTCAAAATTCTTCTACATTCTTATTTAAAAAAAAATTTAAAGTAAAAGAAAATATTCGATGTTACCTGGTAAGTATATCATGTAATATAATATAAATTTATATTTATTACTTTAGAAACAGAATTTTTAGGTCTGAAGGGAAACTCGCTAGCTGTTAGCCTAACCTGTTTTTTCTTGTATCCTCCTCTTTCTTCTCCTCCCTTCCCCTTCTCTTGCTCTTCCACGTCCTCTCCCTCACAGCTGTTTTGATGGCCTAAGAACCACCTGATCAGGTTTATGGCAGTTACTGCCAAATCTCTTGGTTCCAATTTTCCATAGGAGATGTTAGTTCAGGGAGCAAAAGTTTTATTCTCACTCACAGATCCACAGTGCATATTTCATCATAGTAGGAATTCATTGTAGCAGAAGTTTGACACATCTGGTCACATTGCTTCCTCAGGAAACAGAGCACAATGATAAACACATTGTTCAGCTTTTTTCTCTTTATTCTTTATAGGTACCCTTCCCATGACATGATGCCACCTAATGTCAAGGTGCAGCTCTTACCTCTATTAATCTGATCTCGATAATCCTCATTTTTACAGCCAAAGACTTGTTCTTACTTTTCCTCTTGAATGAGAATCACTATTAGCCTTCACAGTGAACATGTAGTCATATTGGAGTATTAGACATTTACCTGAAAAAAATACTATTATATAGATAGATGCAAAGCTTAAATTTTAAATAAGAGCCTATCAAGATAAAAATTAGAATGCAAATTATGAAAAATCATGTACTATACACTGAAAAACTAAACATAACATCTTCTTGGATATATATTTCAAAATTTAGCAATTGTTTAAGCACAAAATAATAATCATTTAATCTCATTGAAATATAAAATTGTATTCCATAAAAAATATTACAAGAATGAAAATAAAAATAGCAAGCTTGGAGAAAAATATGCAGCAAACATCTGATAAAGGACGAGTATACTACATACAAGAAATATACTTAGTCCTCAATAGTATGAGCAACATATTTCAAATGTACAAAAGATTTGAAATAATACTTGACCAAAAAGATACAAAGATGTGAAAATATCACAGGAAAAGATGCTCAATATAAAATCCATTAATCAAATGTAGATTTAAAAAACTATGAGGGAATCCTCATATGTCAAAATATAGCCAAAATCCAGAAGCCTAGCAATAGCAACTTCTGTTGATATTGACAAAGAAACAGATCTCTCATTTTATAGAAATTCAAATGGTACTGCCATTGTATAAGATGATTTATGAAGAACTTTAGACTTGGGAGAGTGAAGTTTTTATTTATTTTATTTATTTAATATATATGGCGTTATGCCTGCCCATATGCAAATTTACCCATGTCGTAAAGTGCCCACAGAGGCTAGAAGAGGGCATCATATTCCCAAGAATTGGAGTTATTACTGCTGTTAGCCACCTTGTTGGTGATGGGAACTGAACCTGAGCCTTCTGCAAGAGCACTCAGTGCTCTTAATTGCTGTGTAATCTACCCAGCCCTTAAAATTATTTTCTATTTATTTTTGTTTATAAACTTGGAAATAGCAAGTTTATACTAAAAGAGGATACTAAAGAACAAGAGTTCCCTCTCATTTTAAATAGTAATATACATCAGTATAGGCACTGTGTAAGATAATTTTTAAAAATCTTACAAATAAGAATGCGACTTTTTACAAATATTTTTTTATTTAATCAGTTGTGTCTGTAATGGAGGTTTACTATCTTAGAAGATAAAAAGAACTTAAAAAATTAAACATTAAATACCCCACTCTGACTCATTAGAGCAGTGCTTCTATCCTAACAACTTGAGCTATAGGCCCTTTCCCTGAATTCGGAGATATGGTCCTCTCTTGTGAGGTGGAGCTGTTTTCCCCTCATGTGTGTGGGAGCCATGGTCACCCTCCTAGGATCTCCTGTTCGCTGGAGCTGTGGTCTTCACACATGAACCTGGAGTTATAGTCCTCTCTTGTGAACTAGAGCTAGAGTCCACTCCTGTGAGCTAGAGCTGTGGTCCCATGTCCCACTGTGTAAATCAAGATACGTGATATACTCTTGTGAGTTGTAGCTGTGGTTCCCTCACATGGCCCTGAAGCTTTGAACTCCTATCATGATCCATAATTCCACAATCCCCTAGTTGTAAGGTGGACAATGGAGCAAGGCAGAATAGGAAGTACTTCCTGATGTTGGGCAGCAGTTTCAGTTTTCTCTAAATGAGTACGTTCTCCACAGCCTCCTCATCTAGGATAGGATCGCAGGTCATGCATGACAGAGGCTTTGCCACTTATGTTTGGACAGGAGAGACCACTTTTAATTGCACATTCTGATTTGGGGAGGATTGATTATCTGGAACAGATTCCCCACCTCCCTTGAGGTCCAGGAGTAGTCCTCACTCCACACATGGCCTTGATGTTGGACCTTTCCCATTGCCAGGCGGTTTTGTTTGTTTGTTTGCTTTTTTTTTTTTCTATTCCTCTTCCACAACACACTGTGCCTTCACCTATGCCTGAAGTGAACTTCTAGAGACAAAAATCACTGTCTACAAAGTTAAAAAATGTAGAAAATACTGTAAGTAATTAGATGATGTGATTCTTTTACTAAAATATGAAATTATATGGAATATCAATTTGAAATTCTATATGTCTACTATGATTTTGGGATATTGTTTACTGAAAAAAAGTGTACTAACATGCTTCAACCATAATGAAAATTTTGTCAGTGTTTCTATAATGTGAATTTGCCATTCATGCCTTTTCCAAATGCTATCTATACAAAATCTTTCAGTGTAATCATGTTACTTCTTAAAGAAAGCAATGCTAAAAACATATTTTAAATGTAAAAAAAGCAGTCAATTTTTTTTTTCTTAAATGGGACATGTACATGAACAGGAATTTCTCTAAAAGGAAACACAAATGGCTGAGATCTACTGTGAGAACGTGCAACATGTTTAGTCATCAAGGAAGTGCAAATTAAAACCACTTTGAAATTTCATCTTACCCAGTCAGAAAGCTTCAAAAAGGAAGCAAGAGAGTTTCTGGGGAGGATGTGGAGAAGGAGATGCTGTTATTCACTGCTGGAGGCAGTGCAAACCGGTATAGCGACTATGGAAATTCCTCAAAAAGCTAGAAATTGATCTACCATTTCATTAAATTCTACCAGTCTTGGACAAATACCCCAAAGCCTGTCTGTCCAGTTGTAGAAATAACTGTTCTCCATGTTCATTTCAATCCTTTTCATAATATCCGGAAATTGAAAATGTCTTAGATGTTCATCTGAATGAATAATAGTGTAGAACAAATATGCAATGCAATATTATTCAGCTCTTAATAAAAGTCCCAAATTATGAACTGGACAGGTGAAGGGATGCAATTGGGAACAATCAATCTGAGTGATGTAACTCAGACTCAGAAAGGGAAATTTCACATGTTCTCTCTCATAGCTGTATGCTAGCTGCAAAATCTTAGACAGTCATTTTCAGTTTTAAAATCAAGACTGTTCAAGAAACTAATAAACAGCTATGGGTGAGGTGGCGGAGTCTTTCTGGAAGTGAAGGTAAAAAGCAAATTTTCATTTGCTTAATTATGAAAAATTTGTAAGCAATCTAAAGCTAAATGTATGATAAATTCTTATCAAATTATTTTCCACTCCTAGTATAAATTCAAGAGCATTTTAAGCACCCATGTGGATGTTTCTACTATGCTTTAATCATCATCTGAATTTTGACAATCTAATATCATTGTATAATGGACTCAGTTTGCATTGCATACTACCTAAACGTCTGAATATTTTCTGAGGATTTTTCCAAACGTTACATCCTCATAATTTTGTCACTTTTTCCCCCTTTATTATTATTGCTTCCTTTCAGGCACCCTGTATAAAAAGGAGATTGTGCATTTCATTTTATCATAACAATTTCACCTAATATGTCTATTGGCTTCTAATTTTATATCAATAAATTAAATTGTAAAAAATGATTTGGGGGTTAAGATAAAATGTAAGCAATTTTTGTGACTTGCTTAGGAGCACAATAGTTCTATTTTTAAAAGTTCACCTCTGTTTATCAAAATAAATGAAGAGTTTCAGCCCTAAATGATCCGTTATGGGCACAACAAAGAGAAACCCAATCTAACTACCTTCCTGTACTTTTGATTCAAACATGCCAGCTACCAAAGTGTGGCTAAAACCGTGTTTACCTCGTTTCCCAATCTTGTCCTTTCTCTAATTGAGATGGAGAACTGCTTCTATCCCCTCTTTGGGCATAGTCTTTTCTTCTCCCTGGTGTTGGACACCCCTAATGGATTCCATCAAACGAAAGCCCATTGTCTGTACCAAATGTACTTTCTTCTGTCTGGCCATCTTGAATGTCTGATCTCAGCACTATCGTCCTTGTTTGATGGCACTTGAAATTAATTCTGACAGCGAAAATCACAGTGTCATGGATAAGTAAAACAACAGGCAGAGAAGTACAATCACAAAACCGGAAAGGTGCTTCAAGCAATGTTTCCTTAACTGGAAATGGAAATGCTATGTCTCTGACAGCATCAGTAACCAATTTGTAGTAACAAATATGAAGCAAAGACTTTAGAAAAGCAATAAATAAATCATTCAATGCTATATTACTGTTTCTACTCTGTGGGAGCAGAATTTTCCAGTGGCTAAATTCTATCCATGGTTATAAATGGAAGATTTCCTTTAAAGATGGTACTACACAAGAATGAAAAAAAAAAAAAAATACCAGCTAGTCTATGTGAATCTACTGTGTTATTTGTTTGTTTGTTTGTTTGTTTTCTTCAGCTATGAAAAATTAGAGAAAAAATAGTTTTAAATGTATTTACGTATCAGAAAATAAAATTTTCCTTAGAGATAATTTCAAGCAAATGAGTTGCTGAGTATTCTTCCTTTCTGAAGTGAGCAACATAGAATGGAATCATGCCAAATTGTCTATCAAGGTCATCAATTTAATAGCCTTTCCCTCACTGAGTCCAAAGAACTCTTTCCCCCAATATATATGGGTAGCATAATATCTCTTATACAAATCACTGTCTACTATCCTTTTACATCATGTAAAATGATCATATTTCCTCCTTATGTAAATGGGCAATAAATTTTTCTAGATGGTATTTGTCTAATTTTGCCTTATATTCAGAAGAATGCTGGCCTCCTTATTTGCTTGCATTTTTAAAAAAGATTAAAAAATAGGAATAATAGGCTAAAGCATCTCTAGGAACAGAAACAAGATAATATGACCTATTATTTCATATAACAAAATTGAGAATTGCTTTAATAGACGAATAGTTTCAAAATAAATTCTTAACAAAATTATCACCTAGAAATGGTGATGCAGCTCAGTGATAATGAAATTGGTAACCATGTAGAAGACCCTGAATTTGATCATAACACTGTGTTTATGTTTGTGCATGTATGTGTGTGTGTGTGTGTACATCTCCCATTCACCTAAACTATCAAAATGTGTGGATAATGGGTTTAAAGCCAGTATACATTATGTAATTGACTAAGGTTTAGTGTTTACAAACTGGTAGATGGTTTGGTGTTTAAGAGCACTTGTTGCTCTTAGAGATTACCAAGGTTTGGTTTACAGCACAGACAGGATGGCTAATGACGCTGTAACTAACAATTCACATGGTCTGATGCCCTCTTCTCACCTCCGCAGGTATTGTACACACTTGAAGCATTTAAATACATGCAGACAAAACACTGGTGTAAATAAAATTAAAATTAAATTAAAAAAAAAGAAAGAAAGAATTAATACGTAGAGGCTGAAGTCATGGAGCATCAGTTAAGAGTACTTACAGTTCTTGGAGAGGAAAGAACTTTGGTTCCCATCACACTCATATGGCTGCTTACAAAATGAATAACTCTAGCACAAAGGGAACCAATAATCTTTTTCCCTCTTTTACAAGCAATTATAGTCACATTAGTGTACCCAATCAGAGGTGCACATACACACAGAGAGTTAAAAATATATTGAATCTTAAGAAATATTAAAGTATTAGAAAATTTTTCAGTAAATTAAATTTGAACAATAAGTTATCAAAATCTTACCTATAACATATTCTGAAGATGACCATACATTGGCTATCATAAATTAACAGTTATGCATAATATATTAATCCACTTACCCAAGACTGCCAATTTATCATTGTCCTTCTTTCCATTTGTTGGTGTTTCCATGAGTTCCAATTCTGTACTTTTTGAGATTATTTCTTAAGGATGTAGCAGGTATTCTTTTGAAATTCACCAAAAGTAAAAGTGTCATGTTGAAAGTTACTAGGAATCTTTGAGTAGATCATACTGGGATTCATAGTCTTTTCTTGCTAAATCCCAGAGGACTGGCTGTACTTATTCAAATGTTTTTCTGAGGCCCTGTGGCTTTCTGTATTTTGCATTACTTGATTTAAGAGCTGATTACTTCTCAGTGTCCTATAACATAGTCTTCACTGAATGAATTCTGGGTTTAGTTCTTTTATACATATGAGACCATGAGCTTCCTCCTTGCTGTCATTTTCTTAAATAATTATCTTTTTCTAGTTCGACAATATCCAACACAACTTCCCTTGATTCTCTTTAAAACCATTTTTGTTGTTGTTCTTCTTCTTCAAGTATCATTCATGGCTTTTATAATCTCTTTGCATTCATATCTGAGGAAATCATTTCTAAATATGACATGTACTCACAAAAATATATACAGTATTTTCATTGACTTGACTCAACAGCACTTAAATTTTGTCTTTGTTTTATCACTACGTATTTGCAACTTACACTATGCTCACTTTTAATTTTTTTTAATTTTCTAATTCCACAAGAAAGGTAATTCAAACAGAATTTTATTTTCACCTAATCACCATAGACATGTTATTCTTGTGCTTGGTTCTGGTATTAAAGTGTACTTCTACCAAGTTTACTTTTTTATATTGGGAAGAAAGTCACAATATCATACATTTGTGCTCTTTTCTAGGTTTTATACAGCCACTTTAAAGTCAGAAAGTTTATTAGTCATTGTATGTTTAAATATATACTCAGTAAATTCCAATTTTCCCAATAATCAAACAAATATAACTTACAGAGAAAGCTCCAGTTCAATATCTTGATACTTCCAGAAAGCTACATGTAACCAGTTTAAACTGAATTGATGGCATTGCCCTAGACATGAGAGATTCAAGGTAAGTCTCAGTCCCACAGACTAACTGAACGACCTTTCCATGAACAGCAATTGAATATAGACCTTTTCTTGACCTAATGCTTAGACCTCAGCTAAATGCCAGCAATGGCAGCTCAGTTACAGGAGCTTCAATCACTGTATGTGCTCTTAAACCCCCTTCTCATGTATATCCCATACCTTATCTAGCTTTCAGTATTCTCTCTTAATAATAAAATTACATATTTAATGTATTCTGTAAAACATACTCATTTTCTCCCTAGCCATGTACTGAGTAATTGAGTTATTTAGAGCACAGCATTTCTGATGAAGTGAAAAAAAATGACACTTTATTGCTGCAAAAACCTGGTTTGAGACACGACCTATAGCTCAGAGACCTAGTGCTGCCTGCCAGGATACAGAGTATAGTTCTCCAGATAGAATGTCTGGGCAGAATCTGTGTTGTTTCTAGTGGCCTGTTTCATGTAAAATTTAAACAGATAAATAAAAATATGAGGTTTTGCAGTCAATTCCTTAAGCAGGAAGTAGACATCAGAACAGTGTTTACACTTTCCCCAAATTGCTTATTCTACCAGTACTTTCTCTGTGTACAGGGGACAGAGGCAGGGATGAAAGGGGCCAGCCATTGACCTCAGTAGCAACTCCTCCCCATGGGAAAGCTATACCACGTATAAAAACTTACTATGTGAGGGATATACATTCAAAACCAAATTATTTTCCGACTGAGTTGATGGATTGTGGTATCCAGCCCGTATTTGACATGACTGGCAACACAAAATATGATATTACCCTCAGTTGTCAAATCAGTAAAGGACACATTTTGTTCAGAGTTCATTCCCAGCATCAGAAAAACCACCTGCACAAAATTCTGATTGTCTGAAAATCCACTACATACTCAGCAGCAATTCTTCACTGTTAGATGTTCTATGTGTGCTATATCTGTCCCCCACATGATGACTGCAAGTAAAATTGTGAGACACTTTGTTTTGTGAGGCACTCTGTGATACAAGCTCAGCCTCCCTACAAACACCCCCCTTAATTAGAAAAGTAACCAAGAAACTACAAGACTAGGAGGAAAAGACCCAGGGAATACAAAGGTCATGTCAACATCCCTTGGTATGCGAGATAACGTCTGTGGGTTAAACATTCCACAGGAAGAGTCCCCTATCATCCCGTTTTAGGATTGTAGGTTAAACATTCCCCTAACATAGAATTGTAGGTTAAACAGCCCCCTAATCTCCTGTTTATAGGATTATAGGTTAAACAGTTCCCCAATATCCCGTCTATAGAATTGTGGGCTAAAGCATTCGGTTAAAGTTTACCTCCTGTGAACTGCAAAATAATGTATGTAGTATTTCTGGAAAATTGTCTTCTCTGTAACCCTGATCTGTAAGCAAATATCCTGTTTGTGAACTGTTTGTTAAACTATATGTCAATACATAATTATCCTGTGAATTCCTACTATAAAAACCTGGCCTGGCAGAAGTCAGGCGGGCTTAGTCTCCTGAGGCTGAGTCTCCCACTTGCGCAAGTGAAATAAACCTACTTCTTGCATTTTGCATCTGACGGTCTGGATTCTTGGGACTGGGGCTCCCGATGTTAGTCACCCAGGTGGCCCATTGGGGTTCAAGTCCCTGGGCTGAGAGTGGGGTCTAACAAAATCTGTGTATTTAGGATTGGAGTCTGTTGTTTTATTGTCCCAAGACAAAGTTTTGAAAGCCGAGACAAGTGGCAATATTAATAAAGTGAGACATATTTACTTAAAATATGTTGTTTATGATTGCTAAAATGAACAATATATTTTAATGTGGAAAATGACATTTTTTCCAAATTTTCAGGAACAGAATCTATGTCATTAAATTGTATGGGAACTAGCTATTAACTTTTCTAGTTAAAAATCATTTATATAAGTGATAAATAGAAAAATATGGGGGCTGGAGAGTTTGCTCAGCATTTAAGAGTCCCACCTGCTCTTGCAGAGGACCTGGGTTCAAATCCCAACACCCACATGGTGTCTAACAACCATTAATAATATCAGTTTCTGGGGAATATGATTTCTTCTCTGACTCCGTGGGCATTGCATTACATGGGTACACTTACACACATGCAGGCAATACATTCATAGACACAAAATGAATATTCTAAAAATTTTTAAAAGATAGAAAAATATTAGAATTAGTAGAGATAGTGAAAGAGGTGAAATAGATTAGCTAGAATTTTAATAAACATGATGTAAAAATTAAAATAAATTATCTTCTCTAGATTATAATAGAGTAATAAATAAGGGAAAGCCCCTAAAACACAATCCTTATGATAAAATCACTACAATCAAATCTAATTTTAATATTAATAGTCTATCAAAGTGAATGATATTGCCTCAGGACAATAGATGGAAACATACTTGAGGACTGTTTTAATTATGAGATATTGAGATAAATATTCTTTCAATCTCTTCAAATTTGATAGAATTCATGAGGTTATTTAGAAATATTTCAGCCTTTGGATATATCTAAATAGAAATATAGATAATACTGTAAGGACTGATTATAAAAATAAATCAAGACATATTAGTGAAAGAATAATAAATAACACAATATTTTAAAAGAAAAAAAATAGACAATGTCGGTTCATTTAAAATCTAGGTCATAATTTCTAGGATTTGTAGAACTGCCTAAAGGAAGACCTTGGCTCTTAGTCACCATTCTACTCCAGCTCGGTATTATGATTTTTATGTGATGCCTACTAAATGTTTACTTTCTTAACCATAGTTTTGAAATTCATAATCTCTTGGGAATTATATAATATATACATATTATAGATGTGTGTTTATGTATGTCTGTGTATAATAAATTTATGCCTGTAGCTAACTTGCAATGAATTTTCAGACTTCACATTTAGTTTTTCTTAAATATTTCATTTATTATTTTTATTTTATGTGTATATGAGCATTGCCTAAATGCATGTAAGTGCCACTGTGTCATGCAGTACACACAGAGGTCAGAAGAGGGCATTAGATCTCCTGGAAACTGAACTGTCCTGGTGTCTGCTGGTAATTGAACCCAGGTCCTGCTTAAGAGCAGCCAGTGTTCTTAACAGCTGAACCATTTCTTCTCCTTCTCTTGCACCCACATTTATTGGGTGGCCAATTTTGCCATGCTATCCTTCTTTCCCAATTTTTACAAAATAAAATTCTTAGGAATTACAGATTATGTAGGTCCATAAAAGGAACTGATATGAAATCGTCCTGTAGGAGGGCATTTTTAAGAGAGAGAGTCACACAATCACAGCACCCATGTGCACATCTTAACCTTGGTGGCATTAGGAGAGACAACTGTTGTCCATAATAAGGGTCCTAAATACAGAAAACTTTCAATTGCAGAGAACAAAATGTATTTTTCACTCCTGAGTTCAGATGGCAGGGGTGCTTCATATCATATGATAGGGCATTGCTGCCCATAATTCATCAGAGTCGAAGGAGGGGGTGTGTTTACAAATCCAGCAGTTCTATGGTGGTGGGGGGATCCTCTGTGCTGATAGATACATCCATATCAGGCTTGATATTTCTGGCAGGTATCCAGATAGGGGAGGAACAGGTTTCTGGAAAAATACAAGCGTATCCTCGACCCTGTGTTAAAATTGGGTGAGGTCCCATCCATTCATTTGAAAGAGGATCTCTCCAATGGACAAGGGGCAAGGGAGAACTGGTAGGTTGAGATCTCCAATGCTTATAGGCTGGAGAGAGTCCTGCTTCATCAAAGGAAAGAAAATTAAGAGTGAAAGGAGCTTCCGCCAAGGTTAAATGGGGATCCCTGGGTGTAATTGCAGTGAATTTATATGCTCAACCTGATAATTAAGGAACCGAACTGGGAATAATTAACAAAAACCTGGTTAGGGAAAACAATAAAGGTCCTAGAATGTAAAAGTCAATGTCTGAAGTTAAATCAAATTTTAAACAAGAGCATCAAACTGTTGCCTGAACGTCTGGGGGCGGGGCGGATTAGATGAAACTCCCTCCAAGGGCTAAGAGAAGCCTGAGCATGTAAAGGCTGTGCTGGTTTCTGAGTATACATTGGGGGAGTGATTGGTGTCACTTTAACCATTTTTTTTTTTTTCTTTAAAGACAAGTTGCAGAGGACAAACCCCAAGTGCTTGCAGCTGTGGAGTCACCTGGTGGGAGGGGAGACTGTTCATTACTATACAGGCCAAAATGGCCAACATTGGGATCCACTGAGACATGCAGACAGAATGCTGGGTGCCAAACTGCCCCACGTCCCAGTGGGAGATCCCGGCAGCTCTCCACTCCAGCCTCCCATAGAGTCCTGCAGGAGGCACCTAAAAAGCCTCACAGGTATGTGTCAATTTCTAAGAGCACCACAGTTAAAACTAGGCAGGGGCAATTAACATTTGAAAGGTCTGAGCCTCTTGAGTCCTTTCAAAGTTTCACACCTCTGGAGCCTGGAGGGCATCTCAGCCCCGCTGCAGCTTGGTCCCACTGGGGAAAACCGGCCTTCCCCAGATCGGTTACCCACAGGATGTCTCCTCCAATGCCTCCCTGGAAAAGCTTAGCTAATAGCTTCCTCTCAGTTCCCAAAATCTAGAGGGGATTAAACCCTCACTTGATTCCAGCAGGAGGAACCAAAAAAGGAGAGACCAATATGGGCTTCTGAACCCTTGTGGCTGTGTGTGCTTCCTTTGGGGTAGGGAAATGGACAAGGGTAAATGGGAGGAGGTCCTCTTCCACTCTTATGGACAGAGAGCACACAAAACACCGGGGGTCTACCCACGGACAGTCAGACTAGGAGCATCTCATCAATGCCAGCCGGGCGGAGTCCCTGTTCAGGCGCCAATATGTTGGGGGTCTCAGTACGCAGGGCCGGCCTGAGGAGGACCAAAGGATCTCTGCCCTAGTGAGGGGCTGAGTAGGCCCGGAATCAAGACACCAACTCCCAGAGTTCAGCACAAAGCCAGCAGGGTTGGTCTGCTGCAAACTCATTTATTCAAGAAAGAGCGGAGAGTCTTATAGGTCTTTTTAGCCAATAGCCTTATGGGGTGGAGCCCTGACTACAGCCAATCGCAGTTTGTTCCCAGGTGGATCAGGTTCCTTCGAGGTGCTGGGCAGAAACTGGCTTCAAAACCAACCAGTGTGGAGCACCACACCGACAAGAGCCATTCCTTCATTCCTCCTGGCAGGTGGCCTAGCTAGGCCCACGCTGCATTATGCCCAAAAACCTAGCCTGCCTTGGACTCTCTCCAAAATAAGGAAGAAGCTGATAAAGAATGCTTGTAATTCAAAGATCCCTTGGGTCGTTCACATTTGCTGCTGGGGGAAAAGACCTGCGAAGCCATAATTCTCCTCTAGGGAAAGCTGCAGGGGACATGGTCTGATTTCAGCGAGTGATGGAGAGAGACAGCTAAAGATTTGTGGTCAAACAAACTATTTTACTTTCTAGACCTCATTTTCACCAAACTTCTCTCTCTCTGTGTGTGTGTGTGTGTGTGTGTGTGTGCATGCGTCCATGTGTATATGTGCTTGTGAATGCTTGCATATTACTGAATGTTACTGAATTTGTAAATGCAATGTCTGCTTTGGTTCTTCCATGTTGCTTCTTATTCTTCCCACAGGTCACATTTTAGAGAACATCGATTATTAGCACGGTCATTCACAGTGGTCACAGCTCACCTCTTGTGCTGCATGACACTTGTAATCACTCTTCAATAATCTGTTCCATGAGAGTTCACAGATACTATGAGAACAGTTGACATCTCATCCTACATTTATCATTCCTAGATAATGAAGATAACATGTTAGCAAATGATATTTTCTGAAAAACAGGTAACTCATGTGATTTTTCTAATCTTTTTAATTAATACCATACTTTAAGTTTCCATTTTAAATCATTATTCAGATAAGATATATACTTATCAAAATACTTCATTTGATTTGATTCTTCTGCCATTTTGAAATGAAATAGTATCAAGGTCTTTTACATTACTTTTTTGTAATAAAGACATGAATATGTCATGTGAAACTTCCAATCCATTTACTATTAAATATTTACTTCTACTTGTTTTGTGTGCCCGGCTTAAGGGAGCATTGTCTAGTCATCACTGAAAACAAAATATCAATGCATCATAATTAATTGTATATCATGCTATTAATGTTATAATTAGCTTTGTTAATTAGAATCATAAATTAGCTGAGGTTTGAAAGGCAAATCTTTGATATACCCTTAATTATTAGCTTCCCTTGAATAGTTACTTTAGATTCATTCCTATTACTCTAAAATAGTTTATGACCACTTTAGTAAACCATTATTGACAAGCAAAATTTATGGTAATTAGTGCATAAAACTCAAGTTGGAAAACTGGTATAAGTAGCTCTAAAATGAAATTTGTGGGACTAGAGAGTTTCTTCAGCAGTTAAGAGCACTGAAAGCTCTTACAGAGGACCCAGGTTCAAATCTAAGCAGTCATGTGGTGGCTAACAACTGCCCATAACTCCAGTTCCAAGGGATCTGACACTCTCTTTTGACCTCTAGGAGCACTGCATGACACGAGCCCACTTACATACATGCAGGCAAATACAACCCATACACATAAGATAGAAATATATAAATACATAATAAAATACATTATTTTTAATGCTACTATTACCAAAATATAAGATTCATCAATTTATTCAATATTTCATAGGACAGCACAGCCTCACTGACCTGACAACCATCATCACTATGCTCAACAGTGGATCTCTAGGACTGACTAACCCTGTATCATCAAAATGTTGAATCTGCTAATACCTCCTACAGTTCTGAAAGTAACCATTCTAACAGGTGTTTCTATGAACATACCAATTTTAGATTTACATATAATTGATTACGTATAGAATTTGATTTTTAAAATTGTCATTTTTAGAAACATTTAGTATATATTTTCTACTTATAATCGTGTTTATATATTTAGCTCAAATATTACAACAATGAAATTTATTTGTCATTAGATTTATAATGTTTTGAATTACACTAAAATTTTGTTTTAATACTAATAATAAATTATTGGAATATACTTCTATAGATTAAACAAAATTTCAAATGAGTTAAATATCATTCAGTAACATTCTTTTTTGTTAGGTTGAAAATGGAATATTTCTTAAATTATAATTCATTACAGTATGTGATTGAAATATTATTAGGTTATTTAATACAAGGAAGTGAACAAAAATGAGCATTTATTGGAAGATAATGATACCAAGTCAGTTTTTATAATAAAGAGAACAATATACTGAATGCCTGTCAAATTTTTCAAAGCCATAATGAAATCATTGGTATGTTGGTGCTTTAAATTCTTTTAAAATGTACCATTATATTTTAACAATTAATAACATATTATTCATCTTCTATAATTGTGATCCACATGAAACTTCTCTTTTAATTCCTTGTCAGGAGTGCTCCTAAATTCCAGTAGGAATTTTTACATAACTACTAAAAAAATACTAGCTTTATTTACACTAGTATGTTATAAGAAACTTTGTCCAGTTCTAATGATACTCTTTTTTTTATTTCATTTCATTCAATAAATACATAGAATTTGCTGAAATCATTAAAAAATTATTGAAGCATTGTGTATCTCATACAGAATATCTCAATCAGTCTTAGTCATCATTATACCCCCTTCCCCTGAGCATGGCCCCATAGAGTCCAACTGGAATCCATACATTCTTTCATCTGTTTTAAGGTCTGCTATGTCATTAATATCTCCAGTGGTTCCTTAGTGCAGGTTCATCCACTGAGGTCTAGTCAGCCTACCCAGAGTCCCTTGCTTTAAGATTAGCTCATCCTCATTCAAGACTAATCATCTGACAAAATTTCTTCAATAAAGTTTGCTGCCCATTTCCCTGGTTCCACGCTGGGATTCTGTCTGCTTGACTTTGCATGGGTCTTGAGCATGCTAACACCATTGCTGCAGGTTCATATGAATAAAGTTCCAGGGACTTGTATCATTCTATTTCCATATGGTGACACACCTTCTCACAGGCTCTTACAATCTTTCTGCTTCCTCTTCCTTAATGGTCCCTGAGACCTGTGTGAGTGAAACTTAATATGAGTCCTGCCCAGGGACTCACACTCTTCAGATTCCTAATCTCCATGCTTCTGCCATTTGTGACTTTTTGTGTTATTGGTCCTATGTTGCATGAGGGAGCTTCATTAATAAAAGTTGAGAGATTAATTAGCACTCCCTTTACCCCTGGTTCTATGTTGCATGAGCCTTGTAGAGGTTGCTGGTGATAGTCTTTAAAGTTGTCTCCTAAAATTAATTTCTAATCAAGTAGTTACAATACAAAAACATGGACAGGAAATATTTAATGTAAAAATATTTGTTGATTATCTCACACTTTTAAAGGTCTACATTTATCAGTAGCAATTATCTGTGAATAGTTAATGATTGTTCATTTTTTATTAATTAATTACCTTTAATGTGTATTAAGGTTTTGCTTAAGTATATGTAAATGCACCAGTTTTGTCCGTTTCCCACGGAAGTCAGAAGACAGCTTCGGATTCCCTGGAACTGAAGTTAGGACAGTTGTTAGCCACCATGTGGGCACTAGGATTCTAGTTCTGGTATTCTGCAAGAGTAGCCAATGTGTTTAACTGCTGAGCCATCCCTCTAGACAATTGTACTTTGAAGTCATCTTGAGCACTTAATAATTTCTTAAGATCATTTTTAAAATACCTACAGAAAAATATCTTCTAAAACATGTAATTAATATTATTTTAGAGTGAAATAGGTATCAGTGATTATTTAAATTACTAATGGGAATACAAGGAGTTTGCTAACCAATGTATGTGAAGTAAACAAATTCGATTTAGAAAGGGAGTATATTGAAAAGATTTATGTTATAAGCACAGAATTGCAAGTGGAACTCTATGATACATCATATTTTTAAAATAATTTTTGTAAAAGAATGGAAGAACATATATCTTAACTTTTAAATATAGGAATGAATTTTAATTAGAGGGCATCTTTGGATTGTTGGATCTCAATCCTTCTGTCTCTGTCTTTGTTTCTGTCTCTGTCACTCTCCCTGTTTTTCATTCTCTTTCTAAATTTGTATGTAAATCCATGTTAGAAACCATTAACAATTTCTCCAACTTTACTTTAAGAAAGATCATCCACTATATGGTAGTGTCCACAGATTCTACATGTTTACATTCCCCTTGAACTCTATAAAGACTGTTCTGAAAGTGGAATATACACTTCTATGTGCACATGTATACACTATGTGCAAGAGATTCTATATCCAAAGTAGGTGACACTACCAAAATATATGTAAAGCAGATGAACAAATTTAGAAGAAAAATTAAAACAAAACTGAGAAATTATCTCATAGATTTACCTTTGTTCCTAATTAATAGGATACACAACTAGAATACTATACCATAATTACAAATTTTTCTTCTGCATAAACTTATTGCTTTGATCACATCTGGGAATACAGTAGTTCTTTATTTTTCTTCTAGGTTTACCACACTTATACTAATATCTTCGTTGTTTTTTGTCTCTACAGCCAGCTATGCAGGTGTGCTATCTCTTAACTGGAGAGATTTTAAATCATCTAATAAAGTACCCTGAAGTCAAGGACCCACATTGCCAGTGATTTTTCTGTTTCCCTGTTATAGGTCTCCAAAGGAAAAGCACAAATTTTGTTTATACTGAACCAAGTGTTACTCATCATCTTTGGAGGTGTATACAATCAATAAATAAACTAAAAAAATTATCCAGGCAGCAAGCTTTGTGAATTTTATTATAATTTATTTTAACTGAAATGTAGATTACTAGATTCCATTCTCTGTCAGACGTTGGTTATATTCTTCATTTGGTCCCTTCATCGGATGAATGATTGTGTACGGGCTGAAATATCTCAGCCTCTTTCCTGTCTTACTGGTATGAGTATTTCATGAAGAGATGAATGGAAAGCATGTTAGATGCATTTACTTTATGACCTATATTGTTACATTAACATAAATGGGAGAATTTAAACTATATATGGCAAACTGAATACTTACCTCTTGCCAAATAAGGTACTATATAAGCTTATTGAAATAATGTATTAAGTAGAGAAGCAAATGAAAATACACTATAACATGTGGGAATCTAACAAGTGAAAATCGCATGAATGAGAAAAAATAATGCACTGCTATAATTTAGAGAATTCTTATATTTTCATTATAGTATTTTGAGTTATAAACAGAATCCAAATAAAAATATGATTGTGCTGAAAGTATAAAAAAAAATCAAAAAATGAAAGTCAAACCAGTAAGGACAATGGCAAATTAAAACTAACAACCGAAAGAAACAGGGAGAAATAGGGAAGAATGGGATGAAAGGGCGTCAGAGGGAAGAAGAAAAGGAGGCACGGTGGAAGTCAGCAAGACTGCTGCTGGTCTCTGGCACTGCCGAGTGGTTGCTTCTGTCATGGTGGTGGTAGAGCTGGGGTGCGTGTACGGGGGTGGAGTTCTCTCAGAAATGTGCTGTGTTGGCAGCACATGAATAATTAGTACCAAATATTGCAAGCCCTTCATGGATATTTACCTTTTACTATTACATCTCCTCTCTTCAAGTTTTAATTGCTTCAAATTGCCATAAAGAGAGGTTCCATGTAGAAGCGGTTCTGAATCCACATCCCACAGCCTAGTGTCTGGACTCACTCATTTTGACTCTTGCTCTCACTCTCACAGGATCTCCTTCATTGATAGCACTTCATCGTGTGACTCAGGGTTAAGACAAGAAGTGCTTTCTATAAGTTGACATTGCATAAAGACTACTTCTTGACCCTTAAATTTCCTTTCTTGTAGCTCATTTAGCAACTTTTACAAACCAAAATTGCCTTTTTCAGTAATCAGGAGTCACACTTTTGAAATATAATATCAGGATAGTACTTTTATCTTCCAGATTCTGTGACCAAAAAAAAAAAAAAAAAAAAAAGAGGGTTACTGTATTTTTTGTTGAATAATCAGTTAACAAACACCAATGACATAATGACATTCATAAACCTTCCTAAATATTTAGAAAACCTTCCATTTTTTTTCACAGAGTAGGTAAGCTCCCTTGACTGGTCTTTTTCTTTTTCTTTTTTGTTTTTGGCCCGTGACCAGTAAAGTTTTCTCATTGACAGCTTTGGATTTATTTAATCTTAGGCAAAGATGACCTTTAAGATTGTTATAACCTGAAGTCTGAGCAGAAAGACAGCTTACATACAAGGTAAATGGAAGACCATGCCTTATTTGGATTTATGAATTTCTTTTTCATCTTTTTGAGAAATGGATTTCTGTTTTCTGAGTTAGTATCTCTCAGAAGGGAACAGGAAAAGTATGACATTAAAATGTGCTTTGGTAGGATGTGGAAGGAAGTGCTAGTGTAAGTGGAAAGATCCCAGAAGGATGTGTTAGGAAGTCTGGCTATGCTTGCGTTTCTCTTTTATATTCAAAGAAATCTTAATGAGGAAAGTAAAGCTTTAAGATATGCAGCCAGGAAAAGCCTGTTAGACACTGAGTTGAGAATGAGGGAAGTGTAACATCTAAGAGGAAGCATTCTGATGGCTTACTTACAGTTCTATACTTAATAGGTAAAGATAAATACTCTACAGGAGAATTGTTTGCCTTCAAATAATTCCATCAATTGATAATCTTAGGAGAAGTCATTAAAGCAGTATCTACAGCCATGCTTGCAGAAAAGAAAGCACCAAAGCAGAAATAACAATAGCAAAATCAATAGCAATAGCTTTGTGATGAGGATAATACTATTATTGCCTTACACGTATCTGAGAGATGTGTTAACATGGGAGAATATTGTAACTTTAACACTTTAGCAACATCTCCTATCAATTTCATTTACATTCCAAGAAATGCGATGCAAAGACTTTTCTTACTAAAATTTATGTCTGACTTTTAGAAAACCATACTGTTATGCAGTGTTTTGGAGTGTCTCTCATAAAGATACAAATTCGATGCTTTTCTCTTTTAACATTATTTTCTTATCTCTTTATATTATTATTATTATTGTTTTGTCAGCATGTATATATGTATACTACACATGAGGCTAGAAGGCTTAGATCCTCTGGAATAGGAGTTACTGATGGTTTTTCAGCACTATGTGAATGTTTAAAATCAAACCTAGGTCCTCTGCAAGAGTAGAAATTTATTTAACTCACGAGCCATCTTTCAGCCCATGGTTTACTTTATTATACAAAAATTGAAATGCTATCTTAATTAAATACTGCCTTGATTTTTTTAATTCACTTGTTTTCTAATTTAAAAATAATTCATTTTATAAATTTCTAACAAAATGATAAATAATAAAGAAAAATTAAAATCATAGGTATGTGAGATCTTTCTTTCTAAAATATGAATCAGTTATAATGCATCATTTATTTATTTATTTATGTTATCATTTCATATTTGTATTTGTTGACCTTATATGATTTTTAAACTCATGATTGTACAATGATATGGGTAGAAAAGGAAATTAAACATATTTTATTATTCTAGTGAAAAAGTTATGACATTGATCCTTTTGGATACTATTCTAACAAAGAGATGTAGTGAAAAAATATGAACAAATTCAAAGATCAGAAAGATTATAAAAGTATAATAGCTTTGTAATATAAAATTTCTCAATTTTGTATTTAGTAGACTATTTGCTTTAGTTGTACAAGCATTTTAGGGAGAAGGCTGGTAATGCACAGCTTTAGTTACAGCACCTAGGCAGAGCCTGGAGGATCTCTCTGTGATCCAAACCACTCTGGTCTGCATTGTGAGTTCCAGATCCACTACAGCTACAGCTCATGGGTGGCAATGTAAATATAGCCAAACACACATGACTGGCGAGGTCAAAAACTGTGGGCAGAGCAAACCCTGTCTCTGTCATATATCTAGACCAATGAAATTTCTCATTGTCTGATCAATATGGATCCTTATATTAACAGACTAGAATGCTGCACACTACTCATTAAATAAGTTTTTTTTTTTTTTTTTCAATAGACAGAGGCTAATTCAGAGCTCCACAACTGATTAAACACAAAGAATATATGTCTGGGAGTTACCTAGCCTTAAGCGGCAGATCAGCAGTCAAACATCTACATTTAAGACTAATGGGACATAGTGGAAAGTGTGGTAGAGAGAATTCTTAAACGTTCCTCAGCTCTCAACAGTGAATCTTCCTTATAGAATATGGTGTGATACACACAGAAGGATGCAAATGGCTAAATTCTAGAGAAAAAGAGGCTTATAGAGTCCATGCACCTGGGTAGGTCTCCTGTATTTAACCTCACACAGCCAAGGACCATCAGAAGAGGGGGTGGAAAGATTATAAGACCCAGGGTTGGTTCATGGATACAAGGAAACTGAGGTTTTCAGGCCTACGGAAACTTACTTACATGAACTTGCAACAACGGTGACAACATGCACAAAACCCATGCTGACTCAAGAAGAAAAAAAAGCATAAAACTGGGGAAATGGGCACTAGGCCCCAACCTTAGCCAAGGAACTGTTGGCAAATGATTACTGTGGGGTGAGGGGTGAGAGAGAGTAGATCTTTAACTAGTTACTCTAAGGATGATTAGACTACGGTGGATGAACCTGAACTGATATAAACAGCTTGACTGAAAAGATTAACATGTATCTGAAATCTGGTGGTGGTAGTGGGGTCTATGGGAGGAAGGTAGGGGCTAGGGGTCTAAATTTAATCAAGAAGTGTCATAAGAAATGCACAACAACTCAATAAAAATTCAAAGAAAATAAATAATTTAGAATGAACTTCCTCACTTTTTTGTACAGTTCTCTAGATATCAACATAGACACTTGGATTAATACATTCAAATGCATACCCTTTTAAGTAGTCGGGAAAATGACTTCACACTGTCGGTTCATGGTGGTGCTCCTCTGGCCCCCAATCTCTGCTCATCACAGAGTTCAAGCACTATCATTTGTCTTTTCATGGATAGCATGCAAGTGGAATCATAAAACATGAAATCATTCAAAAGTGGTGTCAAAATTCTCTAGGATGTATCAAAATTGCTACTCTTAGAAATAGTTAATTCTTTATTGCTGATTCATTTTCTGCTTTGTGGATAAAAATTAGTTTTTTATACATTCACAATTTGAAAAACATTGGAGTCTTCTCTAATTTGAATATATTATTATTAACATTACTATAAAAATTAATGAATATATTTTATATACACCCATGTCTTATTTCCAAAAAGTGAAAGGATATCAGGTACAGATGGTTTTACACACAACAACTGCTAAAATGCTTTCCAGAAAAATTGTCCACAGTGGATTTTCCTATTAGTCACTGTGAAATTGTGAAATCATCTTTATGAGTTAAATTATAAAGGAAGCTTTTGTAATCCTGAGCAGGTTTGCCTTAAGTATAATAATCTGGTTAAGTTACATCTAAATGCACCCTTAATGACTACAGTTGTGATACACTAAAACACATGGATAACATGAGCATTTCTCACTGTTGTGGCCATGAAATTTGTTAATGCCAGTTTCATTGTGATTCTTTGAATAAAAGCAAAATTTATAACTGATAGCATGATCATTTAGCCTACTGAAACATAAATTTGTTATTATAGCTGACACTGAGAGTATAAACACACTAATTTCAGTACAACAGACAAGGAGGTTTCCACAACTGAGAAAACAGAATCCAGGTAACCTGCTCCTGAATAGAGGTGTCATTATAACTGCACTTTCTTTCTAGTTTGCTGCACGATATTTTCCATTGTTTTTCTGTGTTATGCATGTTACTTAATTATGGCGGTTAGCTTAGGTTTGGGGTTGATTTAGTTTCTTACTTCAGTCTTTAGGGGAGAATGACAATGACCTGTTTGCATTTTTCAATTAATCAATGACTAATAATTGGGTTCTAAAATTGTGAAATCATTTTTATGTAATAAGACCCAGTTTAAATAATGGAAAAACTGTACAAAGCAGCAGAGAAGAAACAACAAAACACAGTGCAGTAAATTCAGCTTAAAATTTAGCCAAAATCACTACCAAAATATTTCAAAATTAGTAGTTAATTCCAAATTCAAGCGTGTACTGCGATGCACACATGGAAAAGAAAGTGTAATAGAAAAAGCTTAAAAATGTTTTGAACTGAAGGATAATGGCGACTTGGAAACCTGAGTCCCATTTACATGGAGGAATGCAGGGAAAGTTTCAGACAGAAAACAAATTTGGAAAAACAAGAAGGCTTGGAAAGATATTATTCAAAACACTAATTAAAGTGAAAAGAAAGGAATATCAAAGTTTGAAATTAAACATATAAGAAAGTTACAAGAAAATAAGATAAACTTATGGCCAATACAACAAAATAAGAGGCGCAAATAAATGTAAAAGAGTCAGAATCTTGTGAGCTGTTTCATAATGAGATTGAATTTAGCAACCTATTAAAAATAATCAAAGTAACACAAAGGAAATTCCAAAACTATTGACATCAGAAATTATAGATTTATATGACAAAATATTTTAGAAGCCAGATGAAATGACAATCATAATACATAAAACATGCCCAATCAATGTTTAGAATATACAAAGGTCTGATTAAATTACTTAGAATATTTATTAATTTATTAATAACTTTCCAATATAAAATTCTGGGCTTACCTTGCATTGACTTTATCCAGGAGTTCTTTCAACTGTTTAATCTAATATATAATGTGTATAGAGTTTTACTCAATCTTGCAAAAATGAAAAGAAAGTAACATAAATCTGAGCTGACAACAATGATATTTCTGTCACTTCATTGAAAAAATAGGCAGACAGGTTTCAGAGTACATAGGCAGGTACAATTTTTTCTGATTCTTAGCAGCTATGATTAAAAGCATGATGTTTTATTTTGGGAAAAATGTGTTTTTAAGACTAAGACTCAGAATTTTATATACATAAACCCACATCTAAGTATTTATAGTGATAGCAATACCCTTGTTATGTGATGACTATATGTGTATGAATATATAACATTGTATTCATTTTATCTTATTCTTTTTATCTTTTATTATTTTTGCAATTTTCATATTTATACTTTGATTGTATTTAGAGTCCCTATCCTATACTCTGCTTATACTTAGTGACCTCAAATAATTAATGTACTCTCATTAGGTATATATATATATATATATATATATATCTCCTAAGGATTCTAATTTTTGTCCCCAAGTGTCCTTCAGTGTAGGTCCATTCCCTGGTGCCTGGTAAAACCACAAAGAGTCTTATGTTTGCAGAAAACTGTCTGTATTCTTCCCAGCAACCCATGTTTTACTGCAATTTTCATAGTGGGATTTGAACTTCTTACCCACTTCCTCTTCTCTACACTGAGAATTTTTCTGCCTTGAGACTTGTGCTGTAAGTTCATATGAGTAACTGATCAACTATATATAAAACTATTGAAATGGGGTGAAATGAGAGCGTCCCCTAGAGGGTTCTTAGTCTCATTCATAAAAGAATTTAAGAATGGACCCAATTGGAAGCTTTAAGACAATTTTATTGGAATTTGAAGAATTTGAAGAAAAATCCTCAAGACAGGCAAGCTGGGGATTTCAGCAGCTGCCTGGAGGAAGAGAGTAGAGGGAGAAGAAAAGAAGCTAGAAAGTCATGCAGGTTTAGAGCCTGCATGGGGTCAGACACGTGGCGGACTGGCAGCCACATGGCTGGGAGAAGGAGATTTAGAGAAAAGGTAGAGAAATGCAAGACGTTAGGGCAGCCCAAAGCCTTAAAGAAAGCATGTTTTAAAAAAAGGATGTGAAGAAGGGAAGGAAAGATTACGCTTTTCTGAAGAATTCAGAAAAGCGGGCAGACTTATGGAGAGCTACATGTCTGTGGCCGGGTCCAGAAGAACTGCACCAGGAGGTGGGATTCCCAGCAGGAAAAGTTCACTGCCTCATTAACACACACTGTATTCCGCCCACCTATTTAGTATAGCTTAAGTAGAACCCACCTTCCTAAGGGTGGTCCTGGGATCAGGTGATTGACCAGTGAAACTGGAAATGTGGGTCTTTCTACAGATAAACTAGAGAATTTATAGTCTATCCCAGCTAAATAGGTATTTGCTCTCTAACACTATGTTTTCCTGTGGTTTTCCCACCACCTCTGACTCCTACAATTTGTCTGTTTCCTCTTCATCTTAAATAAGCATTAATTTAAGCATAAGCATAAATATGTACATACATTAATATACGGTGAAAGAAGAAAAGAGACTTCTTCACAGGTTTGGTCATATATTAACAGTTCACTATATGTCAGAGACATTGATTATAATGTATGGCAAATATGTTTTCCTAATTATAGTTGTTATTTTTTTTTTAATAAAAGTGATTGTAAAGTGTGTTTTTCAGTGTTTCTTCAAAATGCTCCTATACTTTCTTTCCATAATTGAGATAAGATGCATTAATAACTACTTTTAATAAACATTTCAATATTATATTAGGAAGATACTTTTACTGTTGCTGAATTACATGTATATTATGGCATAGTTATTTATATCCTGACCTTAATTTTAATAACTAATTTAAAATTAGTAGAATGTTGTACTCTTTAAAAATTATATCATCCCACTTTTCAAACAACCTCATAAAATTCTAATTATGTGTTCTTGCTTGTCATTTTTCTTCATCACCCTCCCAGGAGGCTCAGTGGTAGCTATTAATGCTTTCTCAAAGGATAAGAAATTTCAAGAACTTTGGATCTTTCTAAACTAAGCAGCCAAAGATTGATGGAGTTTGGCCTCTCAGATGCTGTCATATAAGTTGTGGCTCTATCAGAGCATAAAATTATACTAAAGGGCTGTGGCCAGGAGATTTGCATTTGTGAAGTTATTCAGCATTTGCATCTCCAAGTCTTCATCTGCATGTCTTACCAAGCTTTTGTAAATTCCTGATAGTAACAACCCACGGAACAATTGTAGCCTTCCGGTTCCTATCTTCTTCTCTTCACTAGTACTTCCTAGAATGGAAAACTTCTGAACTTTGATACTGATCCTTGTGACATCTCCAAATAACCTTGTAAGTACCTTTGTCTTTCAGATCCATAAATTATTATAATCAAGGAAATTTGGGGGCAGATAGAAAGAAGAAGGAAGAGAAACACCCTGAGACTTAGATACCAGAAGACTTCCTTCCTTTTCTCTGTAATAGATATAGAAGAGATTTGTCTCCAATAATGGATGCTATCTTAGAAAAAGAACTTGAAAGAAGTGTAACTACATTTGGGAGAGAGAGATGGTCAAATCAAAGTAAAACAAGCAGAAACTTAAAGAAAGTATTGCATTTCCTAGTTTTCTTGAGAACGTACTAAGTGGTACGTTTAGTAACTCAAGAAAATTCTTTCAGAAACCTGTTCATGTTTCTTTGTACAGAATAGGAAGCTAAACTAATTTATAAAATTGTTCATTTGAAACATTAGTGACTTCAAACCTTATTGAGGTGACCAGCCGTGGCTGGAATACAGTGTCTGCTCTGCTGTTAGAAAGAACATAAAGTGAAATCTAGTGAGTCACTAAAAATATACAGATTTAGAAAACAAACAGGTGAGCATTGTTCTGACTTCAGGTACTTTTTGGTGAATAGGGATAAGACGGTTAGGGATAGAACCCAACACGCTGGAAGACATTCAGAAGCAGAGATCTGAGTTATGTGGCAATGATATACTACCATGAATGGACTGGGAGGTGTAAGGTGTGAATGAGACCCCCAACAGTTTCGGACTCTGGAAGAAACCTGGAGCCAGAGCTTATCTAAGCCTTGCAAACCAGTTCCAGATCCCAAATTCCTTGGCAGATAAGCAAGGAATTCATGAACAGCTCTGGAAAAGGACTACTTCCTGGACAGAAGCTTGCCTGAAACATCAATCAGATGTCATGGCAACCCCCCTCCCCTAAAAGCCAGGAGGGGACTGAAGGTTTAAAAAGGTTTTGAGGACTTGGACAACGTGCTTGTACTTCTGGTGCGTGTGCTTCTGCTGCTGCTGCTGCTGCTGCTGCTAGTGCTGCGCAGCCAGCCCGGTTCCCCGGAGCCCCAGCCCCAAGATGGGGGTGAGGGGGCTAGCCTTCCCCATCTCTTCGGGGAGGCTAGCCCCCAAGGAGGGCTAGCGTTTCTCCACTCGTGGGTGCGGAGGAGCTAGTCCCATCTGGTCTTCTCTCAATAAAGTCGGGTCCTGTTAGCTGCCAGCGGAGTCTGGTCCCTTCTGTCTGCTGCGTCTCTCGAACCCCGAACCTGACATGATGGTGCCGAGACTGGGATGGAAGAGAGCAGCAGCCCACCTGGGGACCACCTTTCACGCAGGACCTGACATGGTATGATCTGACCTGCTGATCTGGCTGTGGGCTCCTCACCCACAGCCCAGCACCCTACATCATGGGACATGGAGGTACCACTTCCTTCTCCCCTCTATTGCTCTCTCAGCTTTCTCCCTCTCATTCTCCCATTTCTGAGTGGTCACTGGTACCCACTCGCCCACTCAACACCCTTGTCCACCTCGTGCCCGGGCTCTGTGTCTCCTCTTTCATTGCCCACAGGACTCCTGCCAGGCCTTCAGAGAGGAGCACCCTAGCTAGGGCCTTTGTTTGGTTCCAGCCTCTGCTCACCAGCCGGCCCTGGGAGCTCCTCCCGTCTGCCTAGCCTTTCCCTCTGTCTCCCCTTGTGCGCACTAGCTCGAGTCTCCACTCACCCGCCCAGGAACTCATCGGTTTCCCTGGCCTCTCCCTTTGTCCCCTCTGTCCTCCATCGTGCTTGTGTACTAGGTCAGTCCTCTGCTGGCCTCCATTGGGAGCTGGTCCGCCTGCCCTTTCCCTCCCTCTACACCACCTCCTTCTGAGCCTAGCGCCCAAACTCAGCGCCTACGTTCGCCTGTCTGAACCAGGAATCTGCCTAGCTTTTCCCTCCCTCTGCCATTTCCTCCACCATGGGTCCCATCTCGGCTTGGTGTCCTGCCGCCCTCATGCTGGAGCAGCCTAGCCCCAGGCCCTGTGTCCACTCTGGGCCTCTCCCATGGCTCCTCTCAATCACCCTGCCCCCACTCTGACCCTCCTGCCTCTGGCTGCAGCCTGCCTGGAACCTGTGTAGTTAACTGGGCCCCACCCCACCCCCACCCATTTTCTCTTTCTCTCTTTCTTTCTCTCTCTTCCTCTCTTTTTCTCTCTCTCCCTCTCTCTCCCTCCTTCTCCTTCCTCTCTTTCTCCCTCTTTTTCTTCTTTCTTCTCTCTTCTCTCCCCCCACCCCTCTCTCTTATTCACACCGATTTCTGGGTGTCGGCTGCCTATGCTTCCCCTTGGGGCCCCTGCCAACTCTCGTCTCATTTTGAACTCCCCCTCCTGTAGGGACGCTTACTCGTGGTGGGGAGTTCCTCTCCGTCTCTTCTCGACTCGTCTCCTCTCGAGAGCCGTTCTAGAACGCCAGGGGTCCCCACGCTCGCTGGGCCTTACAGCCCAACTCTGACCTGGGCAGCACCCAGGCTTGGAGATCCCTCTCGTTTTTAGGATCCTACACGGGTGGGGACGCCCTCCTGGTGTAGGATCCCTACGTACCCCCCTGCGGTTGACCCCACTTTATGCACATTTTTCTCTTCATATCTTTCCTGTCTCTCTGTCCCCCTCTACATCTTTTCCTTCTCTTCCCCATCTCTCCACAATCTAGTCTTTCCTTAACTCAAACATTTATCCTCCCCACCCATTCCCACTACAAGCACGTGCTCAGGTGCTTTGCCACATTCTCGGAACAGTGTGCGACCCCCTACCCCACTGTAGGGCCCACACCCTGAACTCTCAAACTCCTGCCTGTAGTCTGTCTCTGGTGGCCAGGTCCCCAGGCCAGGGCTCCCTCTGGGCCCACACCCAAACTTGCTGCAGACTTTGAGCCTGCCGAGGCGACTGCATGCCACCCCTCTTCCCCCTGCCCCTTGGGTGCTTGTCTCTCTTAGGACCCTACACAAACCCCCTCCCACTTTAGGGCCCAAGCCGCGAACTCCCAAGCTCCAAACTGTAGCTTTCTGTCTCTGGCTGCCCGGCTCTGGCCGGTTCTCTCTGGGTCCTAAATTCCAACCCACCTCTACTCTACCAGCTGTCAATCTATAGGTCTCTGGGATATCTTGCAGGTGAAAGCTCTCATGGGCAGTGCCATCCCCACGCAAGCACTCAAACTCCTGTACCGGACTCTCCTTTGTTCCTGCCTCTATCTACTTATCTCACCTCCTTTTATATTTACACTCTCCCCTGCTGCCCAGGTACAAATGCTCTCTCTCCTTCTAACCCGCCCACTAACAGATGCCCCAAAAGCCCCTTACCCTCCCAGGGAGAGCTGCTGAAAAACGGCCTTTAAAATATTCCATAACCCAGAGGAACAGGAAAAGGCAAACTGAGTGTGCCACCCGATACAGGAGGCTCAACTACTGATGGTGGCATTCAGGGTTCCTCCCAAGAAGACCTCCAAGCAACTCAGCATCAATGCCGCAAGAGCTGCCAGGCCCACTGTGACAACGAAGGACACTGGGCATAAGCCTGCCCCAACTCAGCAGCCGCTGCCAGGGCCATGCCCACAGTGGGAAAAATGGGGATGCCTGGAGGATGATTGCCCTTCTTTGCAGAATCGAGGTAGGCCAGTCATGTGGCCCCCAGATCCCCCAACCCGCCTTCAGATCTTCTTCACTAACAGAACTCATCTGCCTGGCCACAGAGGATTGACCTGCACAACAGCAGTGGAGGAACCCAGAGCCGCTGCCACAGTAGACAAAAAGGCCTGTTTGTAGTAGGGGACCACACGGTCTGTCCTCCTCTTCCTACTTGGGTAAGATACACCCTTAGCAGCTCTCCATGGTGGGAGTCAATGGGCCTCCCCACACCCCCAGGGCTACTCTACCTCTTCCCTACATTCTCTAAAATACCCCTGACAGCCCTAACATTTTCTTATTCCTTCACGCCCTGGGCACCCCTCCTAATTCAAACAAATTATTAAAGCATTGGGAGATACCCCCCACCCCTCTCAACTACATTTACTATACAGCACTCTTCTGAGCCAAACTGCCATCTTCATAACTTCAGCTATGTCCACTTACAGGTTTGTTAAGCGGAGTCATTGGACTCTCACCTAAATATCCAACCACCCCTCTCAGCTTTAATGTTATTATGTCTCGTGGTATTAAGAAAGAAAATAAGAGAGTAAAAGGAAAGGAAATATTTTATAAAGAAGGATTTATGTAAGATTATGAGGGCTGTATATTTCCAGAATAGAAAGAAAAAGAAAGTCTATGTAAGTGATTGAAGGTCTGAGTCTTGAAAGAGGAGTATCTAATCTTATGCAGAACATCTTAAGCAATTAACCATTGTCAATGACCACATCTGTGTCTGTGACTCTGAGTTTGACAGTTTCTGGTGGTCTTCAGGATTGGATATAAGGCGAGGATGTGTCTCAATCAGGAACAAATACTATGTATGAAGCTAACCTTTACACACCTCATTTGTCTGACCTCCGTCATGGGCCAATCTTTCTCCCATCTCTACCCCCTTAAAAATTTTTTTTTTTTTTTTTTTTTGCAGAATTGTCTTTGATCTCTACCTGGACCTGATCCCTACAAAGTGTCAACTCTCCCATTTCATTAACCTTTTCAGGTCTGAAACAGTGTTACCAGCAGCTAAGCCTCTAAGTCTCTTATGCAGGAGGAAGTGTCTCAGAACCAGTCCCTCTGCTTGCCTACATGGGAGGACTGCCTCCAGCTCTCACCCTTCTGCTCTTCTGCTCACCTTCCCACCAGGAACTATGCATGGCTGCCTAACCCTGATGAGGACTCGAACCCATTCCAGCCTCATGTGTCAGTTCCTACTCCCCTATCATAGCCCAATCTGTCAGCAGGAAGTAGCTAGAGGAGAAACTGCGCCCCAATTCCCTTATGACACAAAAGGCTGGAATGTAAGGTGTGAATGAGACCCCCAACAGTTTCGGACTCTGGAAGAAACCTGGAGCCAGAGCTTATCTAAGCCTTGCAAACCAGTTCCAGATCCCAAATTCCTTGGCAGATAAGCAAGGAATTCATGAACAGCTCTGGAAAAGGACTACTTCCTGGACAGAAGCTTGCCTGAAACATCAATCAGATGTCATGGCAACCCCCCTCCCCTAAAAGCCAGGAGGGGACTGAAGGTTTAAAAAGGTTTTGAGGATTTGGACAACGTGCTTGTGCTTCTGGTGCTTCTTCTTCTGCTGCTTGTGCTTCTGCTGCTACTGGTGCTGATCACACCAGCCGGGTTCCCCGGAGCCCCAGCCCCAAGATGGGGGTGAGGGGGCTAGCGTTTCTCCACTCCTGGGTGCGGTCTTCTCTCAATAAAGTCGGGTCCTGTTAGCTGCCAGCGGAGTCCGGTCCCTTCTGTCTGCTGCGTCTCTCGAACCCTGAACCTGACAGGGGGATGAGAAAGAATTCTAAACCTTGAAATCTTCTGTCCTTCTATTGACACAAAAATGAAATTACTTTTTTGCTTGTTTGCAAATAGAAGGAACAAGAACATGTGAGCCAACCTAGACAGGGTGCATAATAAATCAAGGATCACATTTGATTCAATGCCACACATATTGATGAGGCTAGGGAATCAAAGATCTAGGAGCGATGGAGCTCCAGTGTGCAAAAAGCACAAGATCGATTACCCTCTTGTTTTATAATGTTCTATCAGCAAAATGCTTGCTCCTAATTTATTATTGTAAATATTTTGAAATTCCCTTTGAGGTTCAGATTTTATGGAATTTGTTACTAATATTCCTAAATCTGTCTCATTCACAGACCTGTCTTTTTGGATGTATTAATTACTTGTTAGTTTGTATTCTCACTCTGTTATCTCTCATGAGTCTTTGTTGTATGGAGCTTTTAATATCTTCTATTCACCAGATCAGCTGGAGTCCAAACAAACATTTTAATTTTGCTGGTATTATCCTAATTTGTTACTGTCTAAGCTACTCGAAGTGCCTGAAGCAAGCTCTTTACTCTCTAGCTGTTTCCATTCATTTTATATCTTCTCCATATACTCAACTCTGTCAGCTTGAGATAATTCCTCACACATAATGTGCCCATGGGAACAGACAACAAAGAACTGAGGATGAATGAATTGACCATTCGTTGTTGCTGCTGCTGTTAATTATGCAGCAACTTTCTTTCCAGTGCTCTTTTCTTTCTCTTTCACAACCAGCAGGCCATTTGCATGTGTTCATGGTAAACTACTTACTGGTAAATTCCTTATTTCTGGAATGTAAATTGCGTCAGTATTGCCATTCTGTGCTCCTAAATCTCAGAAAAGTGTGAGTCTGCTTGTGGGGCGTGAATAAAATACTGTACTTTTGAAGTTTCTTTTTTCTTTTTGTATAGGTGCTGCAGATAATTTGCATGGTTAGAAATGATGTCCATCTCAGTGAAATGGATATCTCCTAGCTAATGAACTTGACTGTACACTAACAACTCTGAAAATAATGACTTAATAGCCTTTTGCTGACCAGTAAATCTGATTCTACTGTTTCTATCCTTTGACAATATATGGGGCATTTCCCTTTATATTACACTATTAGAAATGAGAAACATTAAGAACAGGATGAGTTTATCATCAAAATTCCTCACAAGAAATGCACGACTATTACGGCCGGAAACAATTTTTCTTTTTTAATATCCTAGTTGCCAGATTACATTTTTCTTTAATGATTCATAGGAGACATAAATGGCACATATTAATATTAAATTATTTGAAATGCTACATTAAAACAAATCAATTAATTATGAAATTAAGAATATATTCATACCCAAACCAAATTATTAATGCTCTATTTCATTTTATATTTTCTTACAAGCTGTTCAAACTGTAAATCATAAACACATTGTAAAGTTTCCTGGATAAATTCAAGTCAGAATATGGATTCCTAAATATAAGTTAAAATTAGTATTTATAACTTCTTTCACTAAAAGCTTTTTAGAATCAGTTGTCATCAAAATTTTCTTATGTCAATTTACAAACAAATGACTGATCTTGTTCATTTCTTTAGTGAGTATAAATTGGGAAGAAGTATATCAAATATTTTATAGAAAATAACAAAAAGACTGTTCTATACAATCTACAGAATAAGAAGTGTTTGGAGATCTGTTTTGTAGAGAGTTCGGGCTTCTTTCAACATGATTTTCCTCATAGTTCTGCAGGGAATACAGATGTCAGCCACTATACCTGACTCTTGAAGTTATTGGCTATTAGATGACAGTGTTCTTCATTTTATCATAAATTTATGTAGAATAAATTAAGTGAAAACACACTAATGTATTTTTTGAACTTTTATTGAGCTCCTGTACATTTCATAGAGCAGATCTTAATCAAATTTAGACCCCCACCCTTATTCATGTAACCCTCCACCAGACCTGCCAGACCTCAAGCACAAAGCTTATGCTAACCCAACAAGACAGTATCTCAGAGTGGAGCTAAGGAAATGGCAACAGACTGCCTTATCGTGGGAACCACTGGAGACTGATTAATACATTTTTAAAACAGTATTATTTTAGATATGTTCTCCCTGTGATCCCAGGGCCTGTAACTTCCCCAGTAGACAAGACTGGCTTCAAAGAGATGACGTCTCTGCTTTGTGAACGCTGTAATAAAGGCCTGTCCTACCATACCTCTCCCTGAACATGATGTGAATAGTCTTATCTTGCAAGAATTCAAATTTTGCCATTTGTTTTCTGTGGTTCATTTCATCATGTTAATCATCTAAACTGATGTCCTGAGAAACTTTATCCTTTTTATATAGAGCTTCATCAAATAGTCCTGTGCTTCAGGCCATTTGAGTTTTAAATTGATGTGCGGCCCTGCTTGCCTTGAAATCTCAGCCTTCCTTCTTTAGTCAACTGAGTTCTGAGATTACAGGGGTACCAACTACACCCTGCTATTAAAAAATGTTTTGGTAGTTTTGAGACATGGATTCCCTTTAGCACCTGTTGACTTGAGGCTCACTGTGTTGATCAGCCTAACCTCAGTCCTGCAGAGAACCACAGGAATCTGCCTCTTAAGGGAGTGTCGATCATTAAAGGCAAGTGCCAATGTGCCACTATGCAGGCTTTCTTTCTGCCTTTGTCTTTTTACTTGAAGGGCATTTATTAAAGCAGCAAGAAACTTATGTCACAGATGTTACAAGTACAGAGAGACTCTGAAATGTAAACACGTTTTCTTTTTCTTATTCTTTTTCTTATTTTTTAAAAATTGGGTTTAAAAGTAATCTCTCTTGTGAAGATGAAGAGATAATTCATCCATTAAGGCCATGCTGCTCTTGCAGAAGGGTTTGATTCCTAGCACCTACATGGTGGCTGGCAACTCTCTGTTAACTCCAGTTCCTGGGTATCTGACATCTTCTTCTCACTTGTTCAGGCTCTAAATGAGTTGAGTACACTTGCGTACTGTACACAATACACATAAAATGAATAAATTATTCGAAAAAGAAACCTCTCTTGTAACATCTCTTCTAATCTTCTAACACAAAACCTAAGATAGTATTCTATTACAACAGAAGTGTTTTTAGAAGTGATGTACTGAGCTTTTTGTTCTTTGGGATCTATGTGTGTGTGTGTGTGTGTGTGTGTGTGTGTTTGTGCTTCTGTTTTTTTTTTTTTTCCTTGAAAACAGAAATAATTATGTCCCCAAGTAAGGAAAGATGCAGGTGGCAGGAATCCTTAAGGTCTATAAAAAATGATATTGAAGAAAGCCTTCAAAACTGCAGAACTCGCATTTAACTATAAAATAAATATATTGACCACAAGTAAGTTGGTTTATTTTGTTTGTAGCTATGAAGAAACTGTTACAAAAAATAGGTATCAGGAAGAGTGAGGGGTAATTAAATCACAAATAAAGGAGCATATTTTAGTATATCACTGTGAATATGTATTTAACTTCATATCTGAGTACGGAAAATTTACATCATCTGATATTGAGGAGTATAACTAATCAGACAAATTTAACTAATCATTTCACTAAAACAATTATATGCAACTAACATCCTCATCAAATAAATATAATAAGACAGTATGGTTTGGCTGAGAAAGTAACTACTTTAGATACTTCAGTTGTAGTTCAATTCTTTTGATTGTGTACATAAATTTCCATGTTTCAGTTTGTTCTTTTGACTATATTTCCCTCAATTGTAACATACCTATATAATCTCAAGTTAACGTATGGTAATATGCATAAAATATGTATATGTATGTAATCTTATAATGCGTTTTCTTTTGTGGGTACACATGGATACATGTTCTGTATTTCTACATGTATATGTCAGCATATATGTATGTGTGTGTGTATGTGTGTGCGTGTTTGATGTG
Organism: Eospalax fontanierii; assembly: GCA_035773235.1. NCBI lineage: Eukaryota > Metazoa > Chordata > Mammalia > Rodentia > Spalacidae > Eospalax > Eospalax fontanierii. Next base: position 90,904,869 of record CM069524.1, read on the forward strand.
TATGTCTACAGGTAGGTAAAGGAGAAAGGACGCTATTTCCTTAATTACTTTCCACTTCACTTTTTAGACATGGTTTTCGTTGTCCTGGAGATTGCCAATTCTGCTAGACAAGCTGGCCAGCGAATTCCAAGGATACTCCTGTTTCTGCATTCTCAGCGCTGGGATTATGGACATATGGCCACACAAATTCCCTTTTTAGCTGTTTGTTGAGGATCAAATTCAGATCCACATTCACATCTGAAAAATACTTGAAAAACTTAACCACATCTCAGGCCTATTTTTTACCCCCGACTGGCCAAACCTTTACAATTCCATTGGAATAAAATGTTATTTTTCCCTAATCTGAAAATAATTTTACATAGTGGCAAAAAAGAATTATGAAAAATGAAAGTATTTGATGACTCATAGGAACTTATATTTGATTACATTTGGTCTTCAACCACATTCAAAACTCAAAGTCTGGGAGTCATAATATTTGGCAAGGAATCATATATATTGTGGTTAAAAGTTTTTCGTATTATTTCAGCTACTATAAAATCTTAATAAACTAATCAGTGAGCAATTAGTATGGAGAAGATCATGTGAGAGATCAATAAAAGAGACAAATTTTACCAAAGACAAGTTTTCTATACATTAAAATAGTCAACTATCTTTAAATTGATTATACTTGGATAATCCTATTCATGCATATGTGATTTGATCAAAGATAACTCCCATTCCCTCCCTATCCAATTCCTCTCAAGTCCCATACCATGTTCAAGACAAATTCATGTGATTTATTTATTTATTATTCATAATTTAAATATTTTTATTTTATTTATATGAGTGTATTACTTGTATGTTGGTAGGTATACACACCTGTGTCACACGATGCCCATAGGGGCATCTCAAAGGATGTTAGATCCCCTGGAACTGGAATTACAGACTGTTGCCATCTGTCATGTGGGTGTTGGGAATGAAAACCTGGTCCTCTTCAAGAGCAGTCAGTGCTCTTAACTGCTGAACTACCTGTCAAGATATGCTCTCTTTTTTAAAACCCACTGAGTTTCTCAGTACTGCTAGCAGGTGTATGAGTGTAGGCTCCTCTAGGAGAGTCTGGGTAGACTCTTTGTCGGCCAAGAGCCTGAAGAAATCTGATTCTCCTTCCTACAGCAGCATCTATTGGTCAGTAGCTCCTCAGCTAAGAGTAGGGTTACGTGACGACCTCTGACATCCATGATGAATGTCTTGACTTAGGTTTTACAGATCTTCACATGTATTAACAGGCAATGTGAGTTCATAAGTGCCATAGCCCTCTTGTGAGTGGAAAATATCATTTTGTATTGCTGTAGTCATTCATTGCCTTTGGCACTTACAAGCTTTGCACACTTTCTTTGTCAATGTCCTTGAGTCATGGAAAGAGAGGGATGTGATATAGGTGTCCCATTTAGGGCTGAGCACTCTGCAGACTAATATTCTCTGCACCTTGAACACTGGGTGTCTCAGTGTTTATTGCCGACTACCATGTAAAGAAGCTTCTCTCATGAGGGTTCAGAGATACACTATAGGTATAATGATAAATCCCTTAGATGTCAGTTTAATACTACCATTTGCATACACTTATAATGCCTATGACCAATTCATCCTTGGGATCTTGGCCCTGTAAATGGTGCCAGTCATGAGTTCTATCTTGTGGAGTGGACCTTAAAGCCAATTAAAAAATTGGTTGGTTGTTCTAATAATATTTTAGTGTCACTACTGAACCACTGAACTTATCTCCTTGGACAATTGCAATTGTAGCTCACCAGTTCACAATAAAGTAGGACGGATGTTTATTTTCTCCTCTAATGGCAAGCATGGCAATTTCTACAGTATTCCTTGTAGGGATGAAGTTTTGATGTCTGTGTCAGCTTGATTTCTTTATATTGTAAGAGTCAAGCATGTGGTATCTTCAGCAATAAGGGTAACCAATAGCAGTAACAGTATTCTGTAATGTTTGAGGATCTATGAGAACCCAGTGACCAACCAGAGAGAAAAAAATACCCCATTCCTATCACTGGACTTTTCATTTGGTAGACCATATTGTCTAGCAGAAGCTTTGTCCCATTTTTAGACATTGACTCCATTTACATTTTTTAAATATGTGTATGAATGTATGTTAGATATCTTCTATCATAGCAGGTTTCCATATGCTCTTTTCAGACGTCTGTACTCTTAGTTGTCTCTCCTCATAATCTCTCCTCCTTTCTTCCTCCTTCTTTATGCTTCTTGATTCCTTATCAAACATTCTCTGTGCATATCACCTGTGTTCCACCTCTCCTTCTTTGAAAGCTCCCTTCCATAAACCCTTACTATTTTCCTAACTACTATAAGTACTTGAGTTTAAACATAGATATCTTAAGATTCAAAACTAGCGTCCATATGAGAGAAAACATGTGATGTTTGTCTTTATGGATCAGGGTCCCCTCATCAAAAATGATTATTTCAACCTCCATCCATTTACCTCTGAATTTTATAGCTTTTTTTTTAACAACTATGTAACATACCATGTTTTTATAGATATAGCACATTTCCATTACCTATCCATCAATTAATGGCCTCTTGTTGTTTCAATTTCCTGGCTACTGTGATTAGAGCAGCAATGAACATGGAATAACAAAGAATCTCTTTGGAGGGTACAGAGTCAGGTAATACTAGATTATGTGGAAGAGATTTTTCTAGCATTTCTTATGAGACAGAGTTTTCCTGTATCCCCAGCTGGTCTTAAACTCACTATGTTGACCAGGCTGGCCTTGATCCCACAGAGATCCTCCTGCCTCTGCCTCCCAAGTGCTAAGATAAACAATGTGCACCATCGTGCCCATGACTATTTTTAGCTTTTGAGGAACTTCCACAGTGATATGCATAGTGCCTGAACCAGTTTGCTCTCCCACCAACAGTCGATGTGTTCCTCTTCCCTGGCCCCACATCCATGTCAGTGTTAGATTTTTGTTTGTTTGTTTGCTTGCTTGTTTGACTCTTAGCCTTTCTGACTGGTTTAAGACGAACAATCAATGAAGTTGTACTTTGAATTTTTATGACAGATAAGGATGTTAAAATTTTAACAGTACTTCTTTAGTATTTTTATTTCATCTTTTGAGAACTCTGTCTAGTTGCGTATGCTGATTTTTAATTGGCTTATGTTCTTTTTTTTTTTCTGTATAATCTAGATGACACTGCTTTCTCAGATGTATGGATGGTAAGGATTTTTTCCCATTCTCTAGGCTGCCTCATCACTAAAATGACTATTTTCTTTATTGTACAGATGCGTTCTTGTTTCTTGATGTCCCATTTGTCAACTTGTCAATGGTTCAGCCAGTAAAATCTCTTGCCACCGAGCCTGATAGCATGATTTCCATGTGTAGGTTCTAAATGATAGAAGGAGAAAATGGACTGCTACAACTTGTCATCTGATCTTCATCACTATGGCTATCTTGTGCTATGCTTCCCCACCCACCTATACCTCTATATGTGTGTGTGCGTGTGTGTGTTGTGTATGTGTGTGTAAAAACGATTAAAAAATCATCATATTTGGTGGGGTTGGGTGAGGCGGGTGTTTTGGTCTATATTGCAAGTTTCAAGCCTGCTGGGGCAATAGGGAGACCTGTCTCAACAAACCAAAATGAAACAAGCAAAATAAAATAAATAAATAAATACACAAATGCATAAATACATACATACATACATAATAAATAAAACTTTAAAAATACTGATAAAAATTTAATATGTAAAACAAACTGTCTTCTAAAAAGTCCTAGAAATAAATCTGTTTTGATTGTCCTCAAGATGTTACCATTTTGACTAAAACTGTCAACAGATAGGTCTGAGTGCTCTGGCCTTCTGGAGTGATAAGGGGGGTTGGATTTGGAATCTCCAGTCTGAGGAGTATTTAAGACAGTCAGGTGGTCTGGAGGCAGTGGTGAGGGGGTAGGAGTGGCAGGAGCTGCGGTGGGCAGCAGGAGGCCTGCAGAAGGCTTTGCATTGGTGGGATTCAACCAGTCAGTTCTACTACAGTGTCCAAAGACAATGGAAGAAAACCATTTCATTTCTCACAAAAATTCCAAAAAGAATTCTAAAAAACACAAGGAAAACGACCAAATAAAAAAGCGTGACTTGAAGAAAAGTTGAAAGATCTTCAATAAGAAGAAACTGAGAAGCTGAATAACTCCAGTCTAAATTCCAATGAAGAAGTTAAAGAAGGTTGCATTGCCTCCATGGAGCCTTCTTCAACAATTGAACTCCCAGATTATTTGATAAAATATATTGCCATCATCTCCTATAAGCAACGCCAGAATTACACTATGACTTCAATGCTGAGCATGACAAGTACTGAGATTTGCTTGTCAGAATGGAGACTGTAGTGAGATTTATCAAACTGGATCCATGAAGAAAACACCTTTCTCCAGATTCAAAAGAGTACCAGAATGTTCATAAAGAAGTCTTGCAAGAGTATCAGATCAGGCAGTCTAGTCCCAATTACCATAAATAAAAATACAAATGCAAGTGTCTTCATAACAAGCTCATACCAAAAATCTAATAGGTGAATTTACCAACATCAAGCAGACTCATGGCACTAGAATTCTTCTTGGACAAGACGTGAATAAACTTAAGTTTACTTATTGGAAATTCTAAATGAGTTGTTCTAGAAAAAAATGATTAAGCTATGCTTCTTAAAATGTTTTACTATTAGTAAACTTGTGTCACCTTTTTCCCTCCTTTTTTTCTCTCATTTCCTGCATTTTTAAACTGTTTTTTTTTTCCCTCTCAAGACTTGTTTGTTAATAGAAACAATTTTTTAGATATTGGGAATTCAGGGTCAATATTTAAAATCAATGGTTCACTGAAAACTTGTGTTTGTCATTGGAAATAATGTTTTTTTTTAATTTTTAAAAATTTCATTTTAAGAATTGTGCATGCAATGTCCACACTTGAAAGGTGTGTGTATTGAAAAAAAATGCAAAACAAAAGAACAATATGCAAAGTGAATTGCTTTTGGATAAACATAAGCCTATTTTCTGACCTTTCTTGAAGCATTTTTTTTTTTGCTTTAAATGGTAGAATATTTAGACATTTGCACAAAATACAAAACAATCAAAATATTGTTTTGGAGGGTTAAAAAATAAAAGTTGTGTGACTGTGTGCATACATTTTTATGCATATATATGTGGTGACTTGCTTGAGAATATCAAATCTGCCCTGCAAATTAACCCACATTGCAGTGGTTGCCTTAAGGTGATTGCTGGTTGTGTACATAGTATGTTAATCCCATTAGGAACTCTGCTTTCCCAGTGATCACAGCAATGGGAAGCACACTGTGGCCGACCAGCATTTGAAAGCATGTGCTCAATTTGTATGTCTGCAGAGGTGATGTGGATGTGAATGCTCATGACAGTAAGAGCTGCTACTCCCAGTAAACCAGATGCTGAGGTTAAACAACTGATGAGTTTTACTGTAAGCTTGTTTTTGTTTCTTTTTTTTTTTATCTAAAATTGCTACTTCTATTGTGGAAGACAAAAACATTTCCATTTAAACAGTTTATCAGCTTTATCAATGATGGGCAAAAATTGATATGTTATAAAAATGAAGCAGATCTGTATTTGGGGGGACATAATTATAAAATTAAATGTGTAACCTATTTATATACTGCTATAAAGTATTTATTGATAAGAGATATTCAAAGAAACTATTACCTACATGAAATGTAGATTTAAAGAATTTTTTTTCATCCTCTATACCAAGAGTATAAAAACGAGTGAATATATTTAAACATAACATACTGTGATTCATATGATACATCAAACAGCATGAACTTTCATTTAATGGAGTTTATCTGTTGACGTTGATTTAAACTATCACTGGATTTATCATGTGGGAACATAAGTTATGTGGTCAAAACTATAATGATCTTGAACTAAAACTGATTCAAGTTATGTTGTCTTATTGTGTTGTCTCTTCAAAGTGATTTCAGTAGAAAAGGGAAGCATTATGTTTACAAATCTGTTTTGAAATGTTTATCAAAATATTGGTAGTATCTTTAATAAAGATATTTGTCTGCAGCATCAAAAAAAAACTGTCTTGTATTTCCAGAGTGAATATTCTTGCTAAGAACATTCTAAGGAAAAAAAAAATCATTTGAATTAGTTAAATCTATCCTAACAGAAGTTCAGTGCAACACAAAAACGAGTCCCTGGGTTCCTTTCCTTTTCTTTACTTTTAAAGAACAGATCTCATTAGCCAAAGGTCAGTGTGGAGATCTGAAAACTGCTCATTTTTAACTGATAAGTCTGTAGAGTTTTCTCATCTGATGAGTGAATCCAGGGGATTATGAAATGTTCCTCACTACAAACAAGAGTGTTCCCATAAAGCTCTCAAGCAGAAACATTCAGGGGCAACATCACCGGGGTGTGGGTGAATTCTCCAGAAATGTTATAATAAGGGAACTATACCTGAAAATCGTAATAGGTAAATATAAATATGGTTAAAGTGTAAATTTGTACAAAATTAAAGTTTTCTCTCCAATAAAACATAAACTAAAAAGGAAATAATAGAGACAGCATTCACACTTCTAAATCCTTCTATTTTTATGCCTGATATTCAACTCTGGTGACAGGTTATACTTCCAAAAGTAATACTATAAGTAGGATACATTTCATGTCAATTATTTCATAAAATATCAAATATACATATATCTATATCTATTTATCTATCTATCTATATCTATATCTATCTATCTATATATATATATACAAATTTAATATAAGTAATTAGATTATCTGTGGCCATGGACAAGATGGGCCATGTACAACATAACCAGAATTGTATTTCCAGTTTGAGAGCGAGAATCTGAGAACCAAAGTAAGTATCAATTTAAGCTCAAGTCTTTCCTTGGGACTAAAGACAAAAAAAAATGGTCTAAGAGCTTGTAGACAGCATGTCAGAGAATTCTCAGTTGCTCAGCCTTTCTGTTTCATGCACACCTTCATTGAAGTTCATGCAGCGCTGGCACATTGAGAAAAGATTTGCTTCCCTCCACTTTCCAAGGCAGAGGTTATTTTATGTAGAAACCTCCTTATTGACATGCTGGGATAATGGTGAAACAAATCTGTGGCAGCACAAGAGATACAATTGATTAGTCTGAGGATACTACGAAGAACATAGTAGGAAAAGGAGGTATTAAAAATGAGAGGGAAAAAGAAGACAGAAGATAATATTTTCAACTCATACCCAAATACTAATTAAGCTTTCAGGGAAGAGTAAATCAGTTTTTTAGAAAGTTGACCTTGGTGTATGAACGGCCCCATTCCTATGGGTTTGTGGGCAGCACAAATTAGAATCTATGAGTCATTAAAAAAAATCATAGATAAGAGTGGTAAGATGGTATGGGGGATCGTAGAGAACCTAGAGGGTTGAGAATGTGATAAAAATGAATTATATGAAATTCTCAAAGAATTAATAAAAATATAACATTATACAAAAGGAATCTGTTGTGCAGCATGTCCATTTCTGGATGCTGAGTATTAAAGGACAACATAACTGTTGTTTGGTCTGCCATCATGGAGTTTGAATTGATTTTCTTTTGACAGCAGAGCATGGGAATTCAGTCCCCATACTAACACAAATTCTACAATGGAGTTTCCTACCTCTGGAGAAATCACAGGACTCAGCACATGACAAGTGTAATGGATGAGAGCCTCATCCTGGGCAAACCACCTCCGTGGTCATGGTATCTCCTTTGCCAGGTAAGAATGGGGCTTAAATAGTAACAAAATGATAGTGTGTATAAACATTTGCTGTATAAGCACTGATAAGAAGAAGATAAGTTATTGATATTCACCATCAAAGATTATGGAATATGGAGGGTATGTAAGCAAAAAGAGAAAAGTTAATTCCATGGAGAAAGAATAATCTTGGGAGTACAGAAATAATTACCTTTGTAAAAAACTGCACACTTTCTGAATATTTTTTTTAACTCTGAGGAAAAATACAGACACCTAAGTTATCAAAATTAGGTGTTCTCAGGTGGCACCCTCGATGTTGTCCAGGTCACTTCGCAATGAAGTCCACTAAATAAATCTGTATTCTTTGAAAAATAAAATAAATATATACTCTGAATATGTCTGCTTGCTGAAAAATAAATTTAAATGATATAATATTTTGGAAATAAAATACCTAGACAAATATGCATTTAGTTTAGAAAGTTGTAGACAATGAATTTTGGAATATGAAAAACATTTAACATTTCCCCTAAAATTGTTACAAAATTAGTAAAGGATTAATAATTATGGAAACACTGGCTATCTTGTTAAACATTTTTATGCAATAGTAAGTTATATGATTTTGAGTAAAACTTTTATACATTGTAAAAGTTGGTATTTCTTCTGCTACATAACAGGGATAGAAACTGGTCTTTAAGTTCACAACACTTTTATTTTAGTGCTGGGGTGAGGTAAAATTAAATATCATGAATACTAAATAAAATATACGCTAATCCTAAATAAACAATGTCTCTGAAAGGTATCATTTATGCTTAGATATAAAATACATGAAGATATGACCATGGGAAGTTTTATGGGGAAAATACTCCCAGAAGAGGTAAAGAAGAAATTGGGACTACTTAAGGGTTTGGGGCTAGAAAAAAGCCAGACTGTCTGGGACCACATTTAGATTTGTGTTCTGAGGCAATGACAAGAGATTAAAAATATTGTTTTAATATATGTTCAGAATTCATTAAAGGTGTGCTTTATGTGATTTGCTGAAAATAAACATCATTGCTTATTCTAGAAAACATTTAGATATTTATAGAAATAATTTAATCTACAAAGATAAACTGATCAATCAATAATTACAAGTAAAATAAAGTGGTTGAAGATTGAACTTTATATGAGTTCTGAGCAAATCAACTTCTAAGGACTCTTCTTAAGAAATTATACATTGTTTTTCATCCTCTTTCCTTACCATGCTTTTTCATATTTTTAAAGATTAAGTTTATATTTATCTTTGTGTTTATAATGGTGTCTATGTGAGGTTTCTATGTGCAGATGAGTGCTGATATCACAAATGTCTGAAGAAACTATCTGACGCCCTGGAGTTGCTGTAACAAGTCATTGCGGGCTCCTGGGCCTGGGAACTGGGAACTGAACTCTGATCTTCTTCTGTTAGAGTATTACATACTCTGACACTGAGCCATCTTTTCCGCTTCTCTACTGTTTTTAAGTATTATAAATGAGGAAAAAATTGGTTTAAATAATTGCAATAAAGAGCGCAGGTAAATAAAAATATGTTTAAATTTATGCCTGTGACTGATGGAATGTGTTCGTCTCTCATATTAGAAGGGGAGTCATTCTTTTTTCTTATTTCTCCCTCTCTTGAGAAGCTATATTTGTTTATATCATTGATGTCTCTAACTTAAGTAGTTATTTATGTAGATATGGCCATTGGAGTCAAAGACATCAAGCTTCTCAAGCTCTCCTCCTGTTCTGTTAGGCATATGGTGGGCGATGAGTAATCAAGACTGCATTTTAAATTCTATCTTTTCTATTATATCATATTTTTAGTAGAAAACTTCTCCAGGCAATAGCAAGCATTTGGTGCTGTTTCCAAATTCAAGTTGTTTTGTTTTCTGAAGATATTTTGAAGGGAGTTGGAAGATGGTTTATATCTGGAACTGAAAAACATTGAAGTGATCTTACGATCATCAGAAATGAGCTGTTTACCAGTCTGTTTCTATCCAACAAACTCTTTGAGGTCTGATCTTTGAATCCCTAAAGCCTAGAACAGTTAATGACATAAAATAGCCATTCAGTAAATATTTACTGAATGAGCCTTCCCTCTGAGGGTTACACCTGCTCAGAATTGACTTTATGTCTATCTTTGTGGTGCTGCCAGTCTATGAAGGCAGTAAATATCTCAGATCTTCCGGATCTGAGAATCCCCAGGGTAAAGCTTGATTTCTCTGAATAAACATATGTGAAAGATAAAGGGCATGTGAGCAAACTTACGAGGAAGGAATAATCAGTGGCTTCTTCCAGAACAGCCTGTCTTTCCTTTGTCAAAGTGTTATAGTAATTCAAATTTATCAAGTTCCTGTGCTGTAGGATGTTCTACGGGTGGTGCTGTCATATTTCAGTGCAGTCATATGGACCCTGAACAGTTAGTTATGACATTTGGGAATTATGAAAATGCAATTATTTCTGAAAGATAGAGAACTAGCATAGATTTTTTTTATGTTATACAACTAAAGAAATGCTATTAAAATTATAAATTTTGGAGTGTCTTTAATTCTTCTTGGGGAATTAAGAATAAAGGGTATTTAACAGAATTTTAAAGTACAAAACTCAAATGCAGGATATTATAGTTGTTTAGTATATAAATTCATTCTAAAATTTAATCCCCTGCTTTAAAATGTAGAAAAGGCAATATATAATATCAAAAGAATATTTTTTTAAAAATTGTGAATTCTTTATAAAAATAATTATAACTGAATATAAACTTATGAAGTGTAGGTCTTAAGTCGGTGAAAAAAATTTGCGAGAAATGTTAAATTTAATTATTATTTAGAACTAAATATTTTTATTATACAACTTTTCATTGGAAGTGTTTTCATTTTAGATGTAATTTAACAACAGTGTACTTGAGAGAAAATAAATATGTGGTAGAGCATTCAGATATTTCTTATAAGCTATCTCTTACAAGTGAAGAGTGTTGGTTGGCCTGAATAAACTGAGATCAATAGCTGGTCATATGTCTATGTTTGTCAAATGACAATATTATAAGTACTGGAATCATAAAATAATTATTCTACGTACTTGCAATCACTGAGTGTAATCAGACACAGATAAAACAACAGAAACATAGTACTGAGGCATTCTGTACTTAGATAGGATCTAGTCCTGGGGAGAGGTGGCTCTTTGGACAAGAGAGCTTTCTATGCAAGCTTGAAGACCTGATTTTGAATCCCCAGCTCCCAAACAAAAGCATGGTATGGTTCAGTTTCTGTAACCCCAAACTTAGGGGATGGAGACATTTAGATCACTGGACTCTCTAGCCAGCTAGCCTAGTCAAAATGGAGCTTCAGGTTCAGTGAGGGACCCTATCTCAAGGAAATAAGGCAGAACATGATAGAGAGTAGACATGCAGTGTCCTCTTCTGGACAGGGTGTGCATAGACATGCATTCCTGAACACACACATATCCACATACTCATTCCTACACACATACAAACCACACACACACACACACACACACACACAGACGCTACACATTTGGAGAGCAATTAAACTACTACCTAGTTTCATTATGCAAAAACATAAGCGAATTGCAATGTGATTATAATGTCAACATGAAAGTGAGTTTACTTAATTTACTTTGAAATATTTTAATATTTACTTATTTATCCTTTACAATGCTTATAGATTTTATAAACCATTTAATGCAACACTCTATGCATACACCATACAAGTTACCAATTATATTCTACCTTATCTTTTACAGAAATGTTCTTATTTCAAACAGTGAGATTTCACTATCCTCATAACTCATATTATAAAATAAATACTAAAATTTATTACTAAAAATACATTAATTTCTGATAAATTTAGTCCATAACTGTGTTTTCATTTTCGACTGATGTGGTCTGGTAAGATTTTGTTATTCAGTTTAGGAATCTGAGCACAAACTTGTACATCTTAAAGTGTTTCACCATCTTAGGCTGTATGCCATTCTGTTATACTAGACACAGCCTTATTTTCTCACAAGAAGAATTTCCAACTGCCTGTTGAAAATGTTAACAGATGCATCTCTCATATATACAGATTATAAGTAAAATATTTGATTGAGAACCAGATAATTATGCCATTTTCAAAATGGATTTGTTCAATCTTTTTAGAGGTATGTATATGTTTCTTGGTTTTGAAAGATGATTTTGATTGCAGGATAAAAAGAAATATTTTATCTGACAGAATCAGTTCCTGGAAAAAGTAGGATATGGTAGCTTGAAAACTTCAAAATCCACATTTTTCATTTAATTGATAAGTGCAAATAGAATTATATGTTAATATAAAGTCATATATTTGGTCAAATTTAATTTGATTGGAATATATTTTACTGTAACTCAATATCTATGGTAATATCATATTATAAATAGTTTATTATTAAGAATTTTTTACATTTGCTTAGTTAGTGGGAGAGGGTACATATGACAGAAAAAATTTGGAGGTTAGACAGAACACTGTGTTATTCAGAGGATTGAATTCAATTCAATGTTCAGGCTTGATGGCAAGCACCTTTATCCTCTGATCCGTCATTTCAAATGATAAATAGACTTTTAGATGAATAAAAATGCTATCTGGCCTAGTGTTGTGATGCATGCCTTTAATTCCAGCACTTGGAGGGAGAGGCAGGTGTATTTCTATGAGATCAGGTAAACCTGGTCTACATTGTAAGTTCCAAGCCAGGCTACAGGGAGACACTGTCTCAAACAAAATAAAACAGTACTCCCTTCCCAATTTATCATATTTCTCTACAGATTTACTTACTATATCTGTCAGAATATTAATCTGTAAAATTAGTTTGATTTTTATAACTATATATTTAATCTATATGTAAGAAAAATAGTTTACTTTGTAAATTTTAACTTGTCATTTTCTTTTTAAAAGTAACTCAAAAAATAAGAGCAAGTTTATGTCCTGATCACAAAGAAGGAGACATTAATATGGCAGTAGCTTGCTCTCTTTAAGGTGTGAAGGAAAATATTTATGAGTGTTTAGATACATAACATTAAAAAATCAATATCCTTCTATCACACCATCCTCAGAATGTGGACACCATGTATCTGAACAATGTTTAAAGTAAGTTGTCAACATATTGTTGATTAACCCAGAGTGTTTAATACATATTGGAAAACAAAATATCTAAATGAATAGCAAAGTATAATAAAATTGTTGAATTACTGTTACCACCTCTTCCCAATCTAAGAACTGTACCTTCATGAACGTTTGTTGATTTGTCCCAAAAGGTTATGTGATTACAAACTGGTTCTGTTTCATTGTGTTTTATTTTGTCATGTACTGGCCTGAAAGAGACTTCCATTGATTTTATGATTTGTGAAAAGTTTTAAATTACATGGCATTTTATTTTCAGGAGATTCCTTATTCTTAGTGTGCCTAATATATCCACATGTAAAAAATGTAGTGCACATCCCTCTTGATTTCAAAGATGTGATGTACAATTCGTGTTGTGAATAATCAAGACAGACATGGATTTTTCTTTTTCCCACTGCTGATGAAGTTTACTTAGATCACTTGGACAATAAATACTAATAGGACATCTTCACCGTGACATTACATGTTTCTATTAATGACGTCTTATCATCAAATTGTGATTGGTCAATTTGACATTAATTTATTTCATAAAAATATATGATTTTTTTTCATGATTGGTGTATTCTAAATTATTTTCACTAATGTTCAAATTTTGTACATATGTATGTGATACTTATTTCCAGCTTACTTATGTGTTCTTTTACTTAGCTCTAGTTGGGACTTGAATTATTTTTTAAATACTTTTCATGATTAAAAATACTTATTCACCATAAAATGTCCCAATATTAAGGATAGAGAGTTTACTTTAAAAGCACCACATATTCCATCAGTGACTAGATTTAGAACTCTGTTCTTCACATTTTCAACTCATCTGTTCAGCTGCTGGATTCCTCAGACAAATGCTGATCTGATACTTGTCTCAGTTAGGTTGGTCTTATAAAAATCCTGTGCAACTGCAAACATACAAATATAATAGCTGTGGTGATATTATTTCATATTTTGTATGTTCATGTGTTGGACGTTGGATGTTACTTTCCTGTTTTTCAATTAAAGAAAATCCCTGAACATGTACATTTTGCCTTTTGTTTATTGACTCACTCATGAGGATATTCATGACATTTCTAATCTATCTGCTTTAAAACGGTGGTCTGGCAACTTGTGCAGTTTTTAATGAGCTGATAGTTTTTCATTTTTATCCATACATGGCAGAGAAACTAGCAAAGTCTTCATAGAACATATCTAGGTGATTTGTAGTAAGTGCACAATATTCTGTATGATAAATGGAAATCATATTTAATTATGACTTGAAAAATTACAGGACAATAATATTGCCTTAAACCTATAGAATAAGCTTTTGACAAAAGTCAGTATTTGTTCCAACTTAACAATTTAGGTTATTAAATAAATTAGTAAAATTTTATGTGAATACATATCTTGAAATTCTTACTTAGAGGATTGGGTAAATTTTACTATGATGAAGGTAAACACCAAATTATGGTAGTTATAAAGAATTTCAAATTGTAGCACAATTCCTATGCGAGTTGAAAGTAGAAAAAAAAATCCTAGCACAGACAGGATGAAGTGAGAGGCTCTAAAGCCATCTAAGAAAACTGTGGCAACAGATGGTTTTGCGAGGGGCAGAAACAGCCTCCTTCAAGCACAGAATTCTGGGTAACTTAACAAGACTTCAGTGGCTGAACTCACACTGAAGGATTTTTGCAGGCAAATATAAACATACACAAACACATACACACACATACACACCCCCCACATACAAATATATACATATACACACACATACACACACACACACATATATATATATATATGTAGAAAGAGAGAGAGAGAGAGAGAGAGAGACAAAGAGAGAGAGAGAGAGTTAAACTGGATGGGGAGTAAAAAGGGAGTGGAGAAGAAGGAGAGACTCTAAGTATCACCAAATTGTATTGTATGAAAATCACAAAATTCAATAAAAAGGACAATGTAAGAATTTAAAGTTTTAGAGTATTTAATATAACTTTCTGTTCATTTTTTCCAAATATTCTAATGTATATTAAGTGAATATATAAATAAAGAATAATTCTTATTTACTTAAAATCAATAAAATTTAAATTATACTTTGAAAATAATATTTTATTTCGTATTAATTATTTAACAATATAGTACATATTTTATATCAAAATATGCTTGTGAATGAAATCATTTATTCAGTACTACATTAGTTGTAATTTTATTACTGCATGTTTAAAGATACAAAGACAGGATTAGTTCTGTAGAATGAAGAATCTTCCACGTTGATGTGATCAATCTTTATATATCATGAAATCAAAGACAGTCACATAATTAAGAAGAAATATATTCCCTGTAAATGTAGCTCTATCTGATAGAACTGTTGGCACTTCTTTATTTTGCTCAGAGGGACTAGATACAGTAATTCTAAATTGATTTTATGAAAAAGTATATTTTCTCAAAGTATGCTAGGCATAATTTAATAAGTAACTGGAGTGTAGCCAGGAGATAGAAGAGTGGATAGATATCCTGTCACTCCAGTGAGGATTTCAATAATTTCTTTGGCATAAAAGTTTCTTTCTCAATAAAAAAAGAGGAAAAGTTAGAAGGGAAGGGAAGAGAGGAAAAGGGGATGGGGGGGAGGGAAGGGGAGGGAGCGGAGTGAGGGAGGGGAGGAAGGAGGAGAAATAATAGTAAAGTGAAGCTACCAAAAAGAAGGGAAAAATGAATCTTACTTTTAAAATCCATAAGCTGCTTAATTCCACATTGAATCTTCCTCATAACTTCTGAGGAATTTTGATTTCATTTATTTAAAAAAGAGAATTTGAGAACAAGCAGAAGGGAAGAAGAACATCTTATTTAGACTAGGATGTCATGCTAATGAGCATCATTTCTTTTTTGGGCCATTTTTTATAGGTAGCCCAGTATAGCCTGAATTCGCTATAAACTCAGGATGGATTTAAAAATCTTCATAAATTTTCTTCATCCTCTTTAGAGCAAGTGAGTCACATTGTCTGGCTTCAATTTGTTTTAAATCAAGAATGCTCCATTTGATTTCGCACTTTACATGATAGAGGCCATTCACATATATGTCCACTTCTCTGTGATTAATGATTCCAATTTTATTTTCTATACTTATAATCATTTTTATTTTAAATAGTGCTCCTATTTATATATTGAAAATTTCATTCATGTATACAATGTATGTTTTTGTCATGCACACCCCATTATTTTTCTCCAACTTCTCAGAAAAGCCACCAATTCATCTCCTCCTTTCTTCATGTATCTTTCCTCCCCTCCCCCTCCCCTCCTTCATCCTCTACTTCTGTTTCTGCTTCTGCTTCTTCTTCAATGGGCTCTCTGAGTCCAATGTACGTGAATGGGTATGTATCCAACCACATGTAGCAACATTGTCAAAGAAAAGTGACTCTCCAACTCAGTCAGCAACAAAATACAACAGCCAATATTTTCTTCTATAAGGATGGGGCATTGGAAACCTCTCTTCCATCCATGCTGAAATTTTGGCTGGTTTGATATTATGAAGAACTTGTGTAGACTGCCATTGCTGCTGTGAGTTGATATGTGCATTGGCATTTTGTGTCCTGAAGACAGCATTTCATAGCTCCCCTCCACTCTTTTGACTTTCTTATTCTTTGTGCCCACTGATCTGAAAAGTTGAGTGAGCCTTGAATAGGGGAAAGATGATCTAGAAAACTAATCAGTGATTGAGCATTCACTGTCACTTGTTCTCAGCACAGTGACCTAAGTCTCTGCATTAATACCACTGCCAAAAGAAGCACCTCTGACCATGGTTATGTGCAGCACAAATCCATGAAACATAAATACTAAGGTAATAGTTTCACAGCATGATCATTTAATAAAATAGTGCCAGGATGTTTTCACACAGGGTCTATTGTTTCTCCAGTCATTGGCTTTTGACCAGGCATGACATATCAGCCATGAAACATCTCTTCTGCAACAGAATTTAACAGCAATGTGTTGGGTCAATAAATGCTATGCTACTATTTAACCACTAGGCACAATTACTTGGCAATTCAGTATTGAAGCATGTAGTGAAAAGGAGTGCATAACCTAAATGTAAATACCG
Organism: Eospalax fontanierii; assembly: GCA_035773235.1. Taxonomy (NCBI): domain Eukaryota; kingdom Metazoa; phylum Chordata; class Mammalia; order Rodentia; family Spalacidae; genus Eospalax; species Eospalax fontanierii. Next base: position 90,921,821 of record CM069524.1, read on the forward strand.
TATCATTCAAAACTGAGACATAAAGAATAAAATATGGCATTCACAGTGCCATTCTGTATTCTAATGCAACATTCTATCTCTTAAAAATTTTTAATTGAATTTTTCTGTATTTCAACAGAATATCTCAATTGATCTTAATCCTCTTTATAACCCCTTCCTGACTGGCACTCTCCCATAGCCCCCCAACTGGAATTAATATATTCTGTCATTTGAGTTCAGGCCGATTGTGACATGTTAGTGTCTACTGTGATCAAATCAGCCTATCTCTAGTTCCTCACTTTAGGAAGGTCAGCTCTTCCTTGCCTAATAGTAATCAGTGGCTAATATTTCTTCTCTTAGATTGGTATATGTTGTCTAATTTGCCAGTTCTATGCGGGCTTTTTGTCTGCTTGAGTTTGCATGGGTCTTGTGTATGCTGTCACCATTGCTGCAGTTTCACATGACCAGGGTCCCAGAAGCTTGTAGGATCTATTTGCATATTGTCAGGTATCTGCTCCCTGGCTCTTGTAATCTTTCTGTCCTCTCTTCTGCAATGGTCCCTGAGAAAGAGATCAGTGCAGTTTAATATAGTAATCCTGTCCAAAAACCAGCATTCTTCAGACTCTTAAACATGCTTTGGCCATTTTGACCTTTGTGTTCCTTGCCATCTCTTGCATGAGAAGGTTTCAGTAATGAAAACTGAAAGCATCATTAGTGATCTCTTTCCCTCTTGATTTATGTTACATGAGTATTATATGTAGAGATTCCATTGTAGATGTGCCACTTAGGCTTGGGCAATTCACAGACACTATGTGTGACCAGTTGTGGTAAACTGTAAAGTGTCTGTCTGGTGCAGAACAAAGTTCTTTGATGAATGGTGACTAGGATATTGGTCTGTAATATATGGATATATATTTTGCACATAGTAAGAAATTTCACCTATCTAAGGATATGAAGTCTTGGAGGTTTTCTCTAAAATCTATGACCTCTCCATTCGTGTGGATTTGGCTGTGTTTGCAGTACCACACATCCACACACATCTTTTTTCCCATTAAGTGGACTTTTAGCCCAATTAGTTAGTTATTGATTGTCCCCAAGACAAAAATGCAACTAATGTGCTATGTCAGTCATTGATGTGGTTATTTGGTCTTTAAGCTGGTTTTGAACCATCAATTGGTGTTCTCCCTTGCCACCTTCTGTAGTGCTTTCCAAAGTTGTGACAGTCAAAGTTGTGACAGTCAGCCTTCAGGGGAAGTGGTGCCCAGGTCAGTTCCAACTCCATTGCTCCAAAATCTGTTTCAGAATTATGTCGTATCTTCAACAACTGATTTTTACCTTCAAGTTCTGGGAGGCAATCAAGGGCTGTGGCAATATTGTGCATTAAAATGGAGAGTACAACATGTAAACATACTGCTGTATGTGAGATAGCGCCTCACAAATTTTGATCAGTATTCCTCCAGAGATACTCATTCTTTCATTCTTCTATTCATTCATTCACATAGATTGTGTGCTTCAATATATATTGATCATTTTTCTAAGTGCTCAAAATATATGAAGAATATAACAGACACTAGTTCTTCATTACATTTACAACATAAGTAATTTTAAATTTGATATGAGGTTGCCACTTCCCCATCTCCATGACTAGGCCTGGACTGAGTTTCTCATTTGTTACTAGCCTGCTGTTTAAGAGCCATGTCCATCCTGGAACCTTTTCTACACTCATAGAGCTATCCAGGCATGTCCACTTCACATACCAGACCAGCCTAACATCACCCCTGCCTCTCCAATTAAAATTTAAAAAGTGATAGTTAAAAATAAACCTACTAGTTATTCCTTCCTGATGAAATATATCAAGTGACAAACAAAAAGGAGCAAAGAAATACAGAAACAAAGATCCACTCAAAAAGCTTACATTATCATTTCAAACCAGTCACACAACCAAAATGAAATCCATGTGCCAATCACATATCACAAACACACAAATAATAGGAGAAAGCAACATAATATAATCCCACTAATTCCCACCTTTTGTGTCCCATAGAAATGTTCTGAAATAAGAACTCAATGCAGGGAAGAATATCAGGACACTAAACTTTAAAGAACAACAACAACTGTAAAAAAAGAATAAAAGAGGTTTAGAGAATGCATGTGCAAACATCCTGATGAACTAAAGTAAGATAGGAATAAACAACAGATTGAAGTTCAAGAAAATAAAAATATACAACTGATTAAAATGACAAAGACTTTTTTATTTGAAATGTGAATCTAGGCAAGACTGAGGTTTCTAGTGAAGAAACCTGATGTGAAAATGGAATTGAGAATCTCAATAATCCAATTAGAAAACACAGAGGAAAATCTTACCAGCAGAATGAATCAAGTAGAAAACAAAAAATCATGATGGGAATTTACAGCAGAATTGAAATACTCTAAAAAAATCTGAAACGTTTTTAAAAAGCACAAAAATGGGATATGCAGAAAGTGAGAGACACCGTGAAAAGACTAAGTGTACAAAGAACAGGCACAGAGGATGGAGAAGAAACTGGAACACACTTAGCAGGTATTCGACAAGATTAAAGAAGACTACTTTCCTAAATTAAAGAAAGACATATTGATGCCTATACAAAAAAAATGAAGAAGGCCAAATAAAATGAGAAAAAATCCCAATGACATATCATGGTAGAGACACAAAATATATATAATGAAAAGAGAGATTTTGAAAGTTCAAGAGAAAAACTAAAAAAGTAACAAATAAAGGAAAACCTATCAGAATAAGAGCTGAATTTTGGATGTAAAAATTAAAGCCATTAATACTCAGAGCAATATATTCCATTATCTAAATAATCACAAGTACAAAATACACTCTGTTTTACCCAACAAATCTATTTGCTTTAATTATAGAAAAAAGAAGATCCACCATGATATAAAAAAGCTGAACAAATTCATGTCCACCAAAAAAAAAAAAAATCTCTGCAAAGAATACTTATAGAAATATGAGGACCTAAAAAGAAAATAACCGTACCCAAGACTCTGTCCACTATAGATAGATAGATAATTTATACTCATCAATTAAATGAAAAATGTGAATTTTGAAATGTTCAAACTACTATATCGAAGGTGAACAGGAAAAGTTTCACAGGGTCTAATTCCAAGATGTCGATTTACAGGCAGTTAGTGGATGCTGAGGGATGGAGAATCAGTTTCTCCATAGACTATCTCCCTGAAAAGTTATTGAATCCCAGTTAGGCAGCCCTAAACAGATACATGAGATACACAAAGGCACCACTGTGTGCGTGCATGTGTGTGTGTGTGTGTGTGTATCTGTAGATTTGTAAATGAATAAATTACTAATTATACATATAATTAGTAATCAATGGACAGGAAAAGAAATTATCAGGAAGAACTAGGGACACTGGAAGGGAACTGGGAGAGGTGTAAATACTCACACATGAAATACTCAGAAAAGGAAAAAAAATCAGTAAAATTATTTTGTTAAAATAAAATAAGATAAAGTCACTGAGCTGTTCATGAACAACCTCTTTTCTTGTTTTAATATTTCCATTGATTTTACTACATGAGATAAAATGATCTATTTTAATCATTATCTTTTCTCATTAGAAATGTTTCAAATATCAAAGTCTATAATTTCCTCTGTTATTATTTTCATTTATTCTATAGAGATTTAGCATGTTCATAGATGTGCACAAAATGGACACACAAAATGCTCTAATATTAAATCTAAAATTTAAGTGATTTTTGCACATCATTGATGACAACATAGACATAGAGATATAGAGAAAAAGGAAAAGCAAAAGTCAAAATTCTTTGACACATTTGCTCCCCAAAGTTCACAATATCTTGAGAATAAAAGCCTCCAAATTATTCTAATATATGTATATATATATTTATTTATTTAATATTATTTCCTTTTTACTTCAGCTCTGTGGCTCTAAAATATACATCTTGCTAATATTAATGGAGATTCATATTATATTAATGTCATCTTACTATATTTAAGATTTCTATAAAGTATAAGGGTTTCCAAATGCCATTAATAGCCTTCCTGTTCCCAATTGCATTCCTGACAATTGGGTAAAAAATGAGGCCTTCCAACAATTTCTTTTTTTAACCATACGCCAAGAACATAATCAACTATGGGTAACACTCCACAGTGTGACTAAAGCCATCATGCTTTCTTACTATTTTTGTCTGTCTGCATGGCACTTAGGAGTTCATAATCAATTTCCATTACTATGTGGCCTTTTGCATTCTTCATATATGCAGGGTTATGGACTCCTGTCTTTGAATAGTGGACTAGTAATTTAGTTATAAAGGATAAGTTCGGCTTTTTGTTTTGTTTTGTTTTGTTTCTTTCTGGTTGAGTTTACACGAGTCTTGTGCATGCTGACACTATTGCTGTTTGCATGAGTAAATCTCCATGAGCCTGTAAGTTCTCTTTCCTTATGGTCATGCAGCACTTAAAACTTTGGCTCTTAAAACTTTCTCCCCACACTTCCACAATAATCCCTCAACCCTGGGTGAGTGAGGTTAAATACAGGAATCCTGTCCTGAGACTCATTATTTGGAGGCTTTTATTCTTTACCGTTTCGTTAGTTGTGGCCTTTGTGTTCATTGCCCTCTGTTGCATGAGGGAACTTCGTGGATGAGAGATGAGAGATACATCAGAATTCTTTCCACCCCCTTGTTCCATTATGTTTCATGAATCTTAGGTGTAGAGGTTCCATTATAAATTTGTCACTTAGGGTTGGGCATCTTACTGTCACTTATTCTCTGTGTGTGATCTTTTCTGGAACTCTAATGGTCTCTGCATTTTGCAAACGATTATTTGTTGAGTGTTGAATGGCACACTTGTCTAAGGAGTTATTTTTAGTATATAGTAATAAAGTACATTTGTCTAGGATTTTCTCTAAGATCTATGACCTCTTTAGTCATGTGTATTTGGTTATGTTTGCAGTTCACACATGAGTTCTGTCCCACTGAGTGGGCTTTAAGTCCAATTAGGTATCTATTGATTACTCACAAGTTAAAGTGTGACTACTGTGCTAATATAATTTGCAGTTCCAGTCATTGTTGTTATTAGGCTTTAAAACGGGAATTGGACAATTGACTGATTCTCTCCTCAACCAGACAAGATCCCAGCATAGAACTGGAGAAGTGGACACCTGACCCCACCTTAGCCAATGAACTCTTGACAGATAATTACTGAAGTTGTGAATATGATTAATATTCTTTAAGGGAGAGACTCTAATTAGGCTGACTAGACCCCAGTGGATGAACTTGCATTGAGGGAGGGGTTGGGGCAGTATCGTGACTCTAGAGGCCTTAAGAAACTTCACAGAATGCATGAAATCCAGTCGTGGGCTGTAAGTTGGGGTGGGTGGGGAGAGGGCATAGAGATAATTTAGAAGTTTTATCTGAAATGCATAAAAATTCAGTAAAAGTATACATAAAAAAGAATGTTAAGATTACAATTTAAGTATCTCTCTAAATAAAATATATTTAAATTTTATTTTAGAGATTATAATGTTGATTCTAAAGTCTTAAACATACAAATAAAAAAACCGCCTACAAAAGTGCCAGAAATTAATGATACGATACATATAAAGAAGTAAATATCCGAATTTTAACTAAGTTTTTATTCTCATGGCAATAAATTTATCAACAATTTTAATTAAAGTTTCTCTTACTGGTAATTTTTTAAAATCTGTGCAGTAAATATTAGTAAGCATTGCCCATTTTTGACCAAAAATGATGATTAAAAGTAAATTTTAAATTATTATTTTAAATACATTTATGTAACTAAACCAATATAAACTCTTGTGTAACAAATAATAAATAAGATAGACCAGAGCCATATGTAATCCTCTGTGTCCTGTATTAGCATTTGTCATACATGCTGCTCTTTTCAATACTGTTTCTCAGTTTATATTCTGAAGACTTTTCATTCCTAATTCAGTAAGTTTTATCTCTATGTGAAAGCTCAGTTTGTCTCTTTTATTTGACTAGAAACTTCTACTTGACTTCTTCACGGGATAGGCTGCACAGTTTATGCAGTAGAATTGCAATCAGTGCCTCTGAAAGTATATGGGGCTGTTACTTCTTCAGTCTTCATTGCAGGTCAGACCACGGAGGTCTGGAAAGAGGAAGTAATTTTTCCAGTTACTCACAGAGAGTGAGTAGTAAATATGAGATCTGGAAAGCAACGCTAGCTTCATTTGTATATATATAGGTAAGTTGATGATTGTTTATGGTTTTTTTGTCAAGGTGCACATGTATGCATGGGTCTGTGGAGGCCAAAGGACACATTTTGAAGTTATTCCTTTGGCAACATATTCACTTTTACTTTCTTCACTTCTTTTCTTCTTCTCCCCTCTTCCCCCAATGCCCTGTATTTGCCAAGGGCTGGCTAGCCTGCAAGCCACAGGAATGTGCCTGTGTCTTTCTTTCTTCCCATGTTAGTATTGCAAGCTTATGCTACAGAGCCTGGCATTTTTCTCCCATTAGAACTGGGGAGTGAACCCTTTATGCTTTCAAAGCAAGTTTTCTTTTTTTGTTTGTTTGTTTTGTTTTTTTCTCCAAATAACTCAACTCCCTGACTCAATTTGTCCAATTTTAATAGCATGTTTTTCTACTTCCATTTCTAACTTGATAATTCAATTATCCTTTAATATGTATCAGAGTATAAATTAAATGCACAAACTAAGACTTAGTATATTTTCCAAACAATTAATCTATATCTATATTAGAATTGAAGACACTGACTACACAGATTATTCAGTTCACATAGTTGATGCAACGGTTATCCAGCAACTATTGGTAGTATGGTGTACTGGGGGAATCAGTAGTAAACTAATGTATACACTAAGCTGTTTTCACAAAGTCAGTATGAAACATAACAAGAGCCAAACAGCACTATTTATAGTATAGTGGTAATGCTTATAACAAATCATTGATTTACCTTGGTGACAGAGAGACATCAGTGTTTTATTAAAAACCACAATGTTTAAGGCAAATGTCATATATATTAATTTCCTGTGTGTAAGATCCGAGCCATAGATGACTTATAAACTTACTAGTGTAATAGCATTAACATGATATTTAATATAAAGTATGATAAAAAGGAAATCTTGGGAGCAATTAACCTCAGAAATTATATATTTCTTTAATATATTTGGTTAATGCTTTGCTGTCAAAAGTATTACCAAGTAATTGTCTAAGAACTCCCACACAACTAAGAAAATGTCAAATATTCATTGGTAGAGAGCTGACACTTTCATCATATTTCATCATAAGATCATTACTTTGTTAATGCCTGTGTCATTTTCTTAATTATGCCCCCAATTATATTTATTGTTCTTTCTTATTTTAAAATAGCTATGTAGCTCATAAAGTGTACTGAAGATGTAATATTTATACAATGATATACACTATTTTATATGGCTTGTTGTGAAATGCAACATTTCTGACATGTTCCTTAGAGTTAGGATTTATAAATTTCTTATTCCATCCCTAGTAAAACTGACAATCCAAACCATCACACTGTCCTAGACCATAAGCCTGAATTATTTACTTTTATTTAATTATACATATGAAAATTTGTACAGACATTAAATTTATTATTTTCCATATTTCTTTGCAAACACATGCATGGAGTATTCTGATTTCTGCATAATGTAATTTTTATGAATGAAGTCTCTGAGTAAGGTTTAATTTCTTCTAAAATAATGGAATATTCAAGTGTTCTTGCATACAATGTACTAAGAATTTCTTAGACACAGCAGAGTAACTAAAAATGTACTTATCTTGGAATGTCTTTCTCATACCTACATACACCAAGTTCTAAGTTAAATAAGAGCATATACAGTATATTATGTTTCACAGGAAATAAAAAGAATCATCATATTGGCCCAAATTTTCATTCTCTTTTATATTCATTTCAACAGCTGAAACAGAAAATCTGGAGGTGAAATAAGAATAGACTAATCTCTACTTTTCAGTTGGAAATGAATTCTATTTATTAGTAAATAATGATTTTATAGAAATTTTAGGAAAAATATTTTTAAAGAACTGTGAAAAACATATTAAAAAGACTATCCTAAAATATTAAGTAATTTCCTACACATTTATTGGATTTTAAAAAAAAAATCCTTTTTCATTTCCAGTTTTCAAGTGTTTGTTTAATTTGCAAATCTTTTTTATACCTAGTTATAAATATTCTTAAATTACCCTAAAGTGTACTTTGATGAGTATAAAGTCATAGAACAGGGGAGTGTCTTAAGGACTGTTAACAGGAGGTAGAAATATGCTGATACACTTTGATCTGTTCCAAATAATCTTATGTTGCTGAGGCATTCCCCTATAAATTTGAAAGATTGAAACAGAATCTTTCATGATGCTATAAACGAATTATGCTCAATGTTACACATTTAAATGTTCTTTCATCTATCACATATAGTTCAAATAAAAATAAAAGTACATTATACTTAACATTGTTGATAGATAAGTAGTTAGGTTTTAATTTAAATATTCATTGGATGTAAACTGGTTTTAGAAAATATATAATGCATATCCAAATATATTGTCAGCATGTATCACTTATTAGTGGTGAAATACAAGCAAGATTGGAAGTTGTGAAATCAGTATTCCAGACAAGTACAGATGGTGTGTCCTCCAGAATCTAAAATTTCACAGGACAATTGTTGCATTTCTTTCTGAAGCCACAAAACAATTATAAAATTAATAAAGTAAACTCATTTTGATAATGGATAATTTGTATCTTTTTCGTTTTTTTAGATTTGCCACAGGGCCGCCCTGTAATCTCAGATGACATGGAAATCAATCCCTATGTAGATTAGGCTTTTTTCAACCTAACAGAGATACATCAGTCTGTTCCCTTAAGTGCTGTGATTAAAGATGGGATCCACTACACATAGCATCATTTGATATATTTTAAAGAAAAACATAAATTTTTCTCTATGAACAACTGAATCACCACAAAATATAATGCATCCAATCTAAAATAAGGTTCAATTATTTTTCTGACAAATTATATTTAGTTTTAAATTAGCACAATATATCCAAAATAAATAAGCTCTGCTACATTTTCATGTAGTAATTTAATTGAAAAGAAAGTATGTGCTTTGTCTTAACCTTAAAAAAATTAACTTATTTTTTTGTTTTAACATGTATGAGTGTTATACCTGAATGCATATAATTGCCTTCATGCCATGCAGTGCCCCAGAGGCCAGAGGATGGCACTGGATCCCTGAAACCTGAATTACAGAAAGTTATCAGCCATGTAGGCGCTGAGTTTCAAACCCAGGACTTCTGCAAAAGCAGCTAGCTATCATAAGTTCTAAACCATTTCTCCAGGGCTCAACTTATATTTTGTGCCGTGCATGTTGCATTTATTACAGTCTTTCTGTTAAGATTACACTTGATACTTTAGAAAGTCAACAATGAGCACTTTCATCTTCATATTCCCTTTCATCTGGATTTCTTCAAGTTCTTCACTGTTCAGTTAGGCATCTTGGCAGTATTAGCAATAAATACAGCAATCTTTAAGAGAAGACTCATAAACAAACTTGGAAAACAGGCTTCTCTTGTTTTTAAAAAGAATCAGCTTCTTCTAGCAAATATTCTCCCTACCTAAGGTTAAATAATATATTCATTATAAGCAAAGTAAAACATAAAACATAATTACTTGTAGGAAAAATGCCACTAGTTTTGTTTTTAAGAAAATCACGTGTTGAAAAGATTTAATTCTTATTCTTTGGTATTTGTTCATGGGTGCCACAGAAGGCCACAGGTGGTCATCCAATCTCCTGGAGCTGGAGTTATAGGCATATAATCCAGGTGCCTAGGAGTTGAATGAGGGTCTTCAGTCCTCTGTTAGACCAGCACTGTTGCCCCTCATCCCACTTGCTCTTATGCTGGTACCTGCCCTTCTTTTCTAGTCACATGTAATACATTACACTTTGTGTTTCATCCCCTCTGTTTTGAGACATCCCCACTTTGATGTTTACAGTGGATGTACACATTTATATTCTGCCCAGCAGTGATAAGCATTCCTCTTTCCGTATATTTTCACCAATATTTGCTGCAGCTTGTTTGGTTGATGATAGTAATTTTGACTAGAGTGAGATGAATCTTCAAAGTAGTTTTCATTTGCATATCCATTATACCAAACTATGTTGAGCAGTTCTCAAAATGTTTATTGGCTATTTTTTATTTATTCTTTTGAGAATTATCTGTTCAGTTCATTAATTTGCTTGCTGACTAATATCCTGGTTCTTTTGGTGATCAATTTATGCAGTTCTTCATATATACTAGATATAAATCCACTGTCTGAAATCTATGTGGATGAGATTTTGTCTCACACTATAAGCTACTTTTTTACTGTGATTATAGTTTCTTCTGTTGTATAGAAGCATTTGTAATTCATTTTTCCCAGTGGTCAATACTTGCTGTTTTGTCCTATGATTTTCTAGGACATTTTGGACAACTTATGATTGTGCCTATGTGATAGACTATTTCCTTTATGAACTGTAACAGTTTCAGCATTTCAGTTTTTATATTAAGATTCATTTTTACATTGAATTTTTATAGGATGAGAGGCCTGGATTTTATTCCATTTTTCTACACCTGGATATCCTGTTTCTCCAGTATCAAATATTGAAATGCTTCTTTTACCAATGTATATTTTTGATACCTTTCTCAAAAATGTATGGATACATTTCTATATCCTCTGTTATAATCTGCATATCTATTTTTATGTCACTAATATGCTGTTTTCATCTCAACTGCTCCATAGCATGATTTGAGGCCAAGGATTACAGCAATGCCCACATTGTTCATTCTGCTTTATGCTTTAACTAGGTGGGTGTTTTCTTGTGGTTTTAATAGTGTTCCAGTTCTTGGAAGAATCTTACTGGACTTATGGTGATTTTGTACAAACTTAAGACACACTTTGTTAATATAGCCATTTTAACAAAACCAATTCTGTTAATTTGTGTACATGTAATTTCTTCTATCAAATGACTTCTGCATTAAAAAAATGGTGTCTTTAATTTTTCATTGTGGAGATCTATCAATTCCTTGATTAAATTCACTGTTCCTTTGGTTTGTTTGTATATTTGTTTTGCAGTTATTGCAAATGGAAAAAAATTACCTAATGGTTTCTTGCCCAGTTTGTTATTGATGTATAGAAATGTTACTTATTTTTCAAGTTTATTTCAATCTTGAAATTCTTCTGAATGTATTTATCACATTGAAGAGTTTTCTGAAGGAAACCATAAGTTCTTTCCAGCATATAATCATGTCATCACCATGTTATTTCTGTTTTTCCTGTGTGCATCCCTTTGTATCTTCATCTCTTCCTATTGCTCTAGCCAAGACTTAGAGCACTGTATCACATGAGAATGGAGAGAATAGGTGGGTTTGACTCCTCATGGGGTTCATAGGGACTGTTTTGAGTTTTACACCATTTCAGATATTGGTGGTTATACATTTGTTGCATAAACCACTGAGTACATTGAAAGATTCCATGCTTTGCCTAGATTCTTCAAGAGTTTTTCATGCAAACATGTTGCATATTTTCAAAAGTCTTTTTCAGGTTTTTTGTGATGATTATGTTAATTCTGTCCTAAAGTAAATTAATACGCTATATTATATTTCAGTTTTTCACATAGCAACCACCCAGCCTTACTTGCTGTTCTAGAATTATGCTGAGTGAAACAAAAATTTGAAAGTCCGGTCTATCAGTAGCATAACTGAGACCATTTTTTAACGTTCCATTCTCACATCAAATAAAGCATCCCACACTGAACACCAAGCACTACTCAGCTGGGCCATACCATGAAAAGTGGGGGAAACAGCAGACAAAAATACAAATAACCACTCAACAAATGAGAACCCATACCAAGAAAAACCATCAAAGACAATAGTCCACATTAATATGTCTCATAGCGAAAGAAAAAAAAAACAAATGAATTACCAAGACAAAATGTCTAATATCAAAATTAGTACTCCCCATTGTCAACATTTCTCAAAAATAACATCATAGCTGTTATAGCAGGATATGCACTCTCATATAAGCAATTGGTGAGAAGACTGGCAAATGAGGGAGAACATACTTCGCTTGGTTGTCTCAATCTGTGTTATGTCACTTAGTACAACAATTTCTTATTCCATCCATTTACTTGCAAATTTCATGATTTCATCTTTTCTTACTGCTGAGTAGAACTCGATTGTATGAATGTACCACATTTATATTATCCATTCATCAGTTGAGGGATATTTAGGTCATTTCCATTTCTTAGTTATTGGTGAAAAAGCATCAACAAACATAGATGTACAAGTATCTCTGAAGGAGTAAGAGTCCTTCGGATATATGCCAAGGAGTGGTAAAACTAGATCATATGGTTGGTTCATTTAGTTATTAAGTGAATTCTACAACTGTTCACACACAGAGAATATATGTCTGAGAGATGCCCATCCCTAAGTTGTAGGATGACTCAGGCAAGGCCAGTCAGGCTCCCGGCCTGCTGCCCTAAACCAGCTAGAACCAATATTGAGCATGCATGTGCAGTGAATGCTTCCTGGGACCTAACCTGGCACCTCTCAGGCCCTAGCAGCCATCCAGGACCAATGCAAATGATGAATTTCAGATCATCAGAGGTGTTCAGGATCTACCAGAATGAAACATGTCAGATGACTAGATAAAGACCTCCCCTAAGCCTGGCAAAAGCATAAAGCCTGTTTCCTTCTAAAATTAAACGATATTGTGGTTCCACTTTCTCCCGGGGTCTGTGTCATTGACTTCATGCCTCCTTGCCCCTTCCCCTGAGGGACCCACCAATGCCTACCAATACTAAGTGACATAGCTACAGTGGAATTTCTACACCTAAGGCTCATGGAATATAGTGAAACAGGGAGTAGAGAAAATACCAATACATCCCTCAACTCTCACCTGCAAAACTTTCTCATATAACAGAACACAATGCACACAGAGGTCCACAGCTGGTCATATATATGACCTTTGATAGGAGTTCTGTATTAAATCCCATCCACCCATACCTCTGGGCAATAGCCAGTGTTTGTGCATCAACAAAGAAAACAGGCTTTTCAGGTCCCTGGAAAACTCCACAAATATACCTGCAACAATGATGACATCAGACACAAGATCCATGCTGACTCAGTCAGACAAAAACACAGCATAGAACTGGAGAAATGGGGTAAACTTAACTGAGCAATCAATTATTGTGGTATGAGTGATTATTGGTCTTCTTTAAGGGAATGATTCTAGATAGGCTGACTACACTCTAACAGATTAATTTGCACCAAGGCACATCTGGGTACAAATGCTTGACAGGATAAACCTTAACTTGAATTGCTATGGGGGTTCATATGGGTGATGGGGCCTAAATTTGATTAAGATGTATTATGTGAAATGCACAAAAACTCAATAAAATATTTTTAATAAAATCATAGAAGAAAATTTCTCAATTCTAGGAAAAGAGATACCTTTCAAATCAAGAAGCATCTAAAACACTAAACAGGTTGAACCAGAAAAGAAGCTCCTTATGTCATATAATACTCACAATACTGAATGCAATGAACAAAGAAAAGATATTGAAAGCTTTGAGGAAGGAAGTACAATCACACATAAAGCAGGTCCACCAGAATAACAGGAACATTTTCAATGGAGATTATGAAATCCAGAAGAACTTGGAACATTGTCACGTCATTAAAGAACACAAATTCCTGCCAGACTACTATACTCAGAAAACTGTTAGTTGAAAGTGACAGAAATAATTTCCATTATAAAAAAACAAGAAATTTATGTACATGAAACCAGTTCAAAAGAGAATAATCAACTGAATACTTAAGTCTAAAGAGAAGATTAAGTAATATCTAGAGTGCCCAAGGAATACACATATTATCTCAGAACAGTCAATCAAGAGATATCTAAGAAAAACCAGCACTACAGATCTACCATAAATAGAATTATTAAACAGTGGTCAATATATTCTTAATACCAACAGTGTCAAAACCACTGTAAAGAAGTTGTAGGTTAACTGAGTTAATGGTAGGAAACAGGAACCATTTATTTATATCTCCAGAAAACAGACTTCAAAAATATAAAACAATGATCAACATAATCTTAAAGTAAAAACTTCCAAAAAAAATTCTAAGTTAAATGAACTAACAAACAAGCAAATGTAGCTATTCTAATATCTGACAACATAGGCTTCAAAGTAAAACTAGTCAGACAAGACAGGGAAGGTCACTTCATAGTCATTAAATGAAGAATACTCCAGAAAGACTTTGTAAATCTAAACAAGTAGGTACCATACACACGGGATGCCTAATTTCATAAAAGAAATATTATTTGACTTCAGTTACACTTTGACACCAACATAGTGATAGTGGATGACTTCAATACCCCTCTGTCACCAATAGACAAAGACAAAGTAGAAAGCTTTGGAGTTAAATGATACCACAAATTAAATAGACCTAACAGATATCTAGAGAACATTCTACCCAAAGACCAATGAATACACTTGCTACTTACTAGTCCATCAAACTTTTCTTTCCAAAATTGAGTTCATATAAGGACATAAAGCATGTCTCATGTTTCCACAAATTTAGGAAAATTGAAATGTAATCTTATATACTGCCTGAGAGCAAAGGATAAACCTAGATATCAACAACAACAACAAAAAAAAAAACAGGAAAAATTACACAAATTCATGGAAACTAAGCAATTCATTACTAAACGATCACTGAATCAAGAATGAAATCAAGAAGAGAATGCAAACTTTTTAGTTAAATGAAAATGAAACCATGGCATACCAAAACTTATGGACACAATGAAGGCAGTCCCAAGAGGAAAATTTACAGCATTTAATGCCTATACTTGAAAATTAGGGACATGTCACATAAATAGTAATAATATTCCAGAAGGCCTTAACAAACCACGACTGAGCAACACCTAAAAAATACTTGGGGAGAGATAAATAAAATCAAGTCCCAAATTAATAAGCTATAAACAAAACAATAAATTACAATTAAATTAACAGTTCTTTGCAGAGATTACTAAGATTGAGAAAAATTTAGTAAAAAATAAACCAAAAGAAAGAGAAGACACAAATTAAGAAACTAATAGAGGAAAAATGAAGCCTGCAACAGTTCCAAATGATATTCAGTAATCCACAGGCACATATTAAAAAAAAATCTGTTCCACAAAACTAAAAAATCTAAAAGGATGAATTTCTAGATATGTACAGCCTACCAAATTTAAATCCAAATGGCATAAATCATTTAAACAGACCCATAACAACCAATGAAGCAGATGCAGTATACACAAAATTTAATATTAATTAAATCTTACACAAAAATTTATGGAAGCCTCAGGTAAATAGGTAGAACTGGAAATAATTATCTTGGGTGATATAACTCAGATCCCAAAAGACAAATATTTCATGTTCCTCTCAGAGCTGCATGTTAGCTTTAAAATCTTACATTTACATATTTCTGTTTGAAAATCCAGAGGAGTCAAAAACAAATAATTGCCCACGGGTGCCAAGGTGGAGGATTCCCTAGAAGAGAAGGTAGAATGCCAATTTCATTCTTTTATGGTGGTGATCCATCAGCACGAATTTGCTAACATGTTGGCTTTCCTACATTGTGAGTTCTTGGCATTTTTTGCAAATATCAGGGAATTGAAACTTCATGTACTTATTTTTGGGTCTGCTATTGTGTTGCAATAATCTATATGTCTACTTTTGTACAAGTACCATGCTGTTTTTATCACTATAGCTCTATAATATAATCTGAGATCTGGTATCATGAGCCCAACAGCCTCATTCCATTTGCTCAAGATTGCTTTGGTCATACTGGATCCTTTGTGATTCCATATGTGCTTTATGATATTTTTTTTCTAGCTCTGTGAAGAATGTCATAGATATTTTCATTGGCATTGCCTGTACTCTGAAGATTGCTTTTGGTAAGATGGTCATTTTCAAAATATTGATTTGACAAATCCACGAGCATGGTAGGTCTTTCCACTTCTACTGGCTTCCTCTATCAGTTTTTTTAAAGATTTGACATTTTCATTATAGAAATCCCTAGTATCTTTAGTTGGGTTTATTCCTAAATATTTTTGATGTTTTTGTGATTGGGTGGGTTTCTTTGAATGCTTTTTCTGATTGCTTGTTATTGGCATATAGAAAGGCTACTAATTTTTAACTTAATTTTCTAACCTGCCACTTTACTGAAAGTATTGATCATACCTCACAGTTTTCTGGTGGAATTTTTGGAAACTCATGTATAATATCATATGATCTACAAATAGAGATAAATTGGCCTCTTATTTTCAAATTAGTACTTCAGTACATTTCTTCTCTTGTCTTGCTGCTCTTGGAACAATTCCAAGCATTTTATTGAAAAGGAGTGGGGATAGTGGACAGCCTTGCTTGGATCCTCACTTTAATGGGACTTTTTCTGTTTTTTCTCCATTTAGAATGATGTGTTGGTTGTGGATTTGTTTTATATAGCTCTAATTATGTTCAGGTAGTTTTTGTCCTGACCAATTCCTTCCAGCAATTTTAACATGTTTAATTTTGTCAAAGGCCTTTTTTGCATCTACTGAGATGAACATGTGTTTTTGTCTTTAAGTCCATTTATATGTTTTATTATGTTTATTGACTTACTTATATTGAAAAATGTCTGCATCTCTGAAATAAAGCCAACTTGATTGTGGTGTTTTTGATGTGCGTTTTTATGAAATTTGTGTGTATTTTGTTTAGTATATTTGCATCTATATAAATTACTGATATGGGCCTGTATTTTCTTTGTTGTTGTATCTTTAAATGGTTTGGGTATTACAGTGATACTGGCTTTATAAAATGAGTTTCAGAGTCCTGTTTCTATCTTTTTGGATCATTTTTATTGAGTTTTATACATTTTATACAACAGTCATTATCAAATTTAGAACACTATCCCAACCATCATGTATTCTGTCATACATGTTAAGTTCTATCCGGTAAAGCATTAGTGCCCAGATGGCCTTTATTGAAAATTCATCCACTGGAGTCTGATAAGGCTATCTAAAGTTTTCAAGTCAGATGCACTCTCTCTCCCAGTAGTAATGAGTCTCTGGTAGTCCTCAGTCTATGTGTGCCCCACGACCAATTTCTATAGCTCCATTCTGGGTCCTTGTCTTATTTGAGTTGGTGTGGTTCCTGTACTTGATGTTACCATCACCACATGTGCAAGCTTCCAGTAGTCTGAAAAACTCTCTTTCCCTAAATTCAGGAACCAGCCCTAGCTCTTACAATCTTTCCACCACCCTCTTCCACAATCATCCCTGAGTCATAGGTAGGTGAAGTTCAATATATGATTTTGAATTATTTAACTAATATTTGCTGTAGATCTTCTTTGAATGTCTGGTAGAATTCTGCTGTGAATCCATTTGGGCCTGGTATTTTGGGCAGGAGGTTTTGTATATCTGTTTCAAATTCCATAATTTTATGAGTCTGTTTAAGCTGTGAATCTATTCTTGATTTAATTTGGTGATGTCTGATTTTAGGAATTCAACCATTTCTTTTACATTTTTTAAATGGGTTGAAGTATAGGTTTCTAAAAGATCCACTTACATGATTCTGAATTTTTTTGTGTGCATGTGTATGTTGTGATGTTTCCTCTTCCATCTCTGATTTTGTTGATTTGGATTTGCTCTTTCTTTCTTTTGGTTAACTAGTCTAGGAGTTTGTCTGTCTTTTTTATCCTTTCAAAGAACCAGCTTAGATTCATTGATTTTTTTTGGGGGGGGTTATGGTTCCCTTGGTTTATATTTCATTAATTTCTGTTCTGTTATTTATTTTCATCTACTAGACAAGGGGTTGGTTTGTTTTTGCTTTTCCGGAGTGTACTGTTGAGTTGTACTGTTAAGTCATTTACATGTGCTCTTTCAGATTATTTAATGTAGGCACTCAGAGTTATAAAATTCCCTCTTAGGACTGCTTTTAAGTGTCTGGAAATTTTATTGTGTTTTATTCTCATTTTCATTTAGTTCCAGGAATACATTCATCATTCAGCAGTGTTGTTTAATCACTATGAGTTTGTGTAGTTACTAGAGTTTTTTTGGAGTTGATTATAAGCTTTACTGCACTGTAGTCTGATTTTGTATCCACTTCCTCAACATACTTAAACATGGTCTGTGTGGCAGGCCACCAAGAGGAGTCTGTTGGAGTTCCCACCTCTGCTTCATTCTGTTTTTTGCTCTTTTCTTATAATGATCAGATTGATTGATTACAGTTTATTCTAGCTTTCATTTTTACTACCACTGATGCAGTGTTATTTATAAGATGACCTAAAAATCCTTTAAATTTTGAACTTCTGTTTTATTTTACACCACTTTTGTAAAAAAAATCCAACACACCAATAATAAATGAGATAAGTTATCTGACCCAGGGAATCACCAACAAATTACATTTAATTAGATGTGATGAAATTCCAAAATTACCATGTATTTAATATACTATTATTTTTTTGTCTTAGTGAGATGTTACTTCTTCTGTAGGTTAATTGAACCAAGAGCAGTTACTTGAATCTTGAAATGTATTACAGTTTGCAAACTGTTCAGAATATAGTATTCACATGAATATTAAGAAAATATAAACTTATTTTAATAATTTATTTTTATATAATCTGACTTTTAAAATTAACAATTAATGCTGGAATTCAAATGGTCTGCCAATAGCTGATTCCTTTGGAAGAGATCTTCTATGTTTTCTTGAGCTAAAAAGATATTACTCTACTGTCACTAAATAAATTGCCAAATGACTATGTTTAATCTGTGATACTATCTACTAGTATAAATTTATAGTACAAAGATAATGTTATGACAAGGAAATTTCTATAGTTTCAAATGTTGTGGTGTTTTAAGGGACATTAGAATTAGCTACCTAACAATTTTTATTATTTTAAACAATAAGGATTCAAAATTTGTAAACATGTGATGAACATTAGTACAATCTTTAAATATGAATTTCAATTAAATTATTGCTCTTCAAATCACAGAAATTGTTAATGTTTTATTACATATCCTAATCATCAAAATTTTCCATATTCACATAGCCTTGAAATTGAACTTAAATAAATATATGGAAATCAAAGAAATTATCTTTTCTCTTAGATTATATTTTAAAATCTTATGAATTTTGTGGCAATAGAATAGGTATACAATTCAAATATAAAAAAATCTCTGTTAAATAATTATTGAGACAGCAGTAACTGGATGAAGTAAGAAGAATTAATGTTGACACTTGTATTTGAAATATGATTATTTCTACATTTCAAAAATGAGAATCCAAAAGTGTGTATATTATAGACTTTTCCATATGTAAAGGTTTGGAATCATGTCTGCCCTTCATTATCATAAGTTTGCAATGATAATATATAACGTTTTGACATCAGATGCTTTGAGTAACTAAGTGATGACTGATAGATCACGGATATATTTAAAATTTGGTAAAATTAAATTGTAGCTGACAATGTTAAATGCTTTGCTCCTGGAAAATATCCAATCTCATTCAGAGCTGGCTAAACTTCTATATCATGGTTAACACCATTGATTACTCATTAACTCAATCAATAATTCTTTTACCATTGATTTCTTAGTAACCCACATCAATCCATAGAGGAACTGACCTTATCAAATCGAGTTATTTAACATTGGAGCTAAGTCACAGCTCAATTGACTTGATGATTCCTGTATTATATAATCAAAGAGTGTCTTTATTCAGTAGCATTTTTGGCCTCAATAAGGTCTAGTAAATTAGCTTAGGTTGTCCACTCAGGACATGCCATTATTTGAGCAGCATTAAATGAGCATCACTGAAAGAGCCTTTTGGAGACTATTCACAAATCAGTTCTGCTGTTTATAGTAGTGAACAGAACTCTTCTTTATCTTCCCAGACACCCTAGTGGAAGCTTATAAATAAGAAATTTTTCAATTCAAATAATGTGTAAGTAAAAGTTTATGCTGTAATTTGGCTAACCCATATTTTTAATGATATGTAGTTAGTTATACTCCAAAATTATTAAACAAAAGTTAAAAATGAATAGGTCATATTTTAAATAACCCTATATTGCATATAACTTCAAAGTTCTATTATGTTATTACTATTTTTGTAATCCTCTGTAAATTAAACTTTAAAAATATTTTATTTTATTATTTTTATTTTATGTGTATGAGTGTATTGCCTACATATATGTAGATGAACCCATGTCATGCAAAGCCTGCAGAAGTCAGAAGAGAGCAACAGATTCCCCTAGAACTGGAGTTACTGATGGTTGTTAGCTCCCCATGGGTGTTGGAAATCAAAACCAGATTTATTCACTCGTTGAATTTTTCATCCAATAGATACACTGATATACATGTGCATAGCAAATTATTTAGGTGGGGGGGGAATAAACACATAAAGAAGTGAGAAAAATATCCAAAACTTAATCTAAGTACACTGTCTTTGAGAAACCCCAAAGGAATAATGTTTAGTAAATAGGTGCTTTCTTCTGCTTATGATTTGAGAAAAGTGTCACCAGAGTAGATAGTTTAAAAAAAACACAAATCAATGAAAATTTGAAAGCAGTATCATGGTATAGATTTTATTTTCAACACGGAAAATGGGTTTTTATGAGTTAGACAAAATAATTGGAAAAGCCTTCAATGTTCTGTGTTGGGAAACAGAGACTACAATAATTTCATAAGTGAAGGATATTTTCTGAGTTTTGACAACCCACTTATAAAAAATAAGTTTGTGGTTAAACTCTAACAGCTTTAGAATGTTTATAAATGATATCTATTCTTTATTACCTTTTATTATCATCTATTCTTAAGTACATGTATTCATGAAAGTATTCCCATCCTTTTGTGACATGATTTTGCCAATGAGTGTAATTTAGCACAATTAAGTAAATGGCACTATACATAACATAATTTCTAGAATTTCATGAAAGGAACAAAGAATAAGGATGAAAAATACAGAGAAACACCAGGGAAATGTGCATTTGGAGTTTTGAATGAGAATATGACATGAGTGCTTCACAGTGTATTTCAGACCAAAGATACTTTTTATAATAAAATAAATTTAGTCAACGTATATTTCTGAATCCAAGTACAGCATAGAAATTTTGAAGAAGTGTAGATACTGAAAAACTAGGGGATTAGAAGTAATCCAAGAGAATCCTGAAATTATTAGGAATCATGCCAGCACTAAGAAGAAAAGTCATGAGCAAGGAAGAATATAAAGTGAATAGGAAGAATTTTCTGAGAAAGCAATGGATTACATATTTCATAAGAATATTATATGGAGAATGAATGGAAGAAGCTTTTGAAGTAGCAAAGCAAAGAATAAAAAAGAAATGACATTTGAAATTCAATGATGTACATAGCATCTATGCACACCAGGGAGATACACGCCATATGAAACAAAATGGCCTTAATGAAAGGAATATTGTTAGTTGATATGCAAATTTTAGTTAAGGAAAGAAGAGTTAAGGCATATTCATGGATGTGTTTTGAGCCACTTTGTATACTGAAACAATGTGGTGATCCATCAGTAAAAGTTTATGCTGCTAAAAATGGTATGACAACCTCCATTATCTGCATAGATAGGAACTAGGATGTGAAAACAAAGAATCACCTACGTGGAAGAGGTATGATTCAAATCATTCATATTTTATTGATAACTAAGAAAGTCAGGACTACACAAAAGAAAATGGACTTAGGATTAATGAAGTAAACCATAAGGTAGAGAACCTACTTAGCATATATGAGTCTCCCAGCTGGACCCTCAACATCACAAAACCCACAAAAGTTAACCTTCAAATCCAGAGTTTAGGAGGTACAGAGAGGAGGATTTAAAAGATCAAGGTCATTTTTTACTATATAGGAAACTGGAAGTCCACTTGGGGAACAGGAGAAATGGATCTACCCAAATGTCAATCAGCTAATGAAAGGAGAGTGCAATGAGTGCTCATATGCAAAGCAACTCTATTTGAGTGAGAAGGAAGGCATGAAATCATGTAAGTTGCAAATAAGTCACTGGCACTGGGCATATTATCTTGAGTGGGGAAACTCAGACACAGAAACACAAGCACCATGACCTCTTCTCTATGTGCATCTCTCTGCTAAATATTTAGGTTAGAGTACAAACCTTGAGCAATTGTTGAAGCCAATAAAATAACAATGTGAATGGGAGGCAGCTCTAAAGAGGAGACAACGGAATATGAAAGCTACGCAAATCTAAGAGGGGAGATAACCACAGAGACAAAGCACTGGAATAGGGTTAGAAACAGTAGGGATGCTTGTAAAGACAATAAGGAAACAACTATTTTTTGTTTTCTCTTTATCACCGTGTTTTAAAGAATTTTACACATTAGGATCGTATTTTCAACATCAGGACCTTTCCTGATCCTCCCACCAACTCTTCTCATGTCCCCCTTCTCATGTCCATCTCACTCCCTACCTTTTTTTTTTCAATGTTATGACTGACCGCTTTTGTGAATACATCTCTCTCTTTCTCTCTCTCTCTCTCTCTCTCTCTTTCTATATATATATATATATATATATATATATATATGTATAAAGATTCCATTTAGTGGTACTTGTATGTAGATTGTTTAAGACTGAAAACTTGGGATTAGTCTATCGGGGAACATATCCCTTGAGAAAACTGGCTATTTCTCACTCAGCAAAAATTGTTTGCCTTTAGCTTTTCATCTAGAGGTGGGGTCTCATGCAACTCCCCTGTCCACATCAGTCTGTAAGTCAGTGTCACCATTATGCAGAGCTTGTGTATGTAACCATTTTGTTGAGATTCATGGTCATAACTTCCCTCTCATATAAAGAAGACACTATTTGGCAGTACACCATCTAATCCTATGGATTTTACAACCTTTCTGTATCCTCTTTTGCAATGTTCCTTGAGCTTTAACCTAGACATTGTACTGTGGATGTATCATTTGGAAATTGTCATTTATTTTCTGCATTTTGACCAGCTGTATAATTTTGTGATATTGTCCATTTCTGTAAGCTTTATATAATTATAAAATGTATTTACTCCATGGGGTGGCATAATGGCTCCCAGAATCCATAATCTGTCATACCCAAAAAACCAAGTGCTAGGCATGGAGTGCCCCTTTCAGGACTCTTGGTTTGGAGAGTCCAGGAATCTCCCAAAACAGTATAGGTTAATGCCACTGAATTTAGTTGTTTGTCAGAATTTGAAGATAAGACTCATTTGCTGAGGACATCAAACTCTTGAATAATAGAACTTGAAATCAAACTGTGATTGATTTGTAAGTCATCTTCCTAATGGCTACCTCTCATAGCTTTATAAAAAGTTTTCCCGGAGTGGTCAGGTGAGAAAAATTATCAACAGTCCAACCCAGGTGTAAATCCTGTGAACTACAAGAAATTATGCCAAATGGCACAACATCTTGGTCATAAACAATACCTATTTGATTAGACTTATGCTCCCCATTATAGCAGTAAACAACTGTCTGGTATTTCAAACCCGGTTAAAGCCTGTGGTTGTAGAGGTCATAGACCCTGGAGGAAATCATTCTACATTTTGGCTAAACTAATATAGTTTCCAGTTGCCTTCTAAATATTTTTCTTATACCCATATATTTGTGTTCTAAATCCTAATCAAAGAAGTTTCTTACTGCTGCAAATGGAGGCCATGAGAGAGAACAACAACTGGTTATTGTATAAAGTATAAAGGACTGTGGAGTCTTCAATCGCCAACAGGACTTTTATAACACAACCTCTACACTGAAGAATAAGGGAATATGGTATAAGAGGAGATGAAGATTGTGAGGGTCAGAAGATCCTGGAGGATGGAGGCAAAATAGCGTTTTCTAGATATCATAGGAATGTTGTCTCTATGAATTCTCAAAAGCTATGGTGCCTTAAAGTATCTTTGCAAGATCACACCGGTTTGGTTAAACAGTGAGAGATCATGAAGTCCTACACTAGTTGAGGAGCTTCAGATATTGGGAGGCTGCTTGAGTTAACGGAAGTCAGTTTTCTTCATGAAGTAAGTCCCTTATAAGTTGCACATGCTCAAGTAGTCAGTCTTATGCCCATGTACAATATCAATAGGCAATACGAGTTATACTCAGTAGGATGTGTGTGTGTGTGTGTGTGTGTGTGTGTGTGTGTGTGTGTGAGTCAAAGAAGAATATAAGACAATGATTTCAGAATGAGATACGAGGAAGAGAAATATGAGGAGTTGGAGCAGGAAGACATTATATATTAACGTCTGTTGAAGAAGGCTTACTAAACATGCAAGGAGTCTGCAGACAGAATTTTTATACAGTTTGAAAGTTGAAGAGTTTCACCATAAGGTCACAGAATGGAAAAGAAAATATATGAAAATTGAGATAATTCATTTGCAATGCTTGACTAAAGTTGTTCACTGAACAAGATAAATATATACAGAACATTTTCAATAATAATTATATTAGATATTCATATCCAAAGTAAAGCTACAACAAATGGGACCTAACAACATAATGGAAGTTCAAGGTGCTGCTATGAAACACATTTTCTAGAACTCTGGAGAGTTAGGAAACTGATTAATATTGGATGTCTTCTTATATATACCACATCAGCAGCTCGATAAGAAAAACACCTGATATTCCCAATGGATATTTTCAAAGGACTTCAATTACATTTAATATTCATTGATCACGACAAGTGAATGAACTGGAAATAGAATGATAATTTCTCAAAACTACAAGGAATACCAATCAAAATGGCCAACAAAAATCTCCATTCGTGTCATGTGTATTTACATACAGCATTTGTACTTAAACATGTCAACAATACACCATTCTTTCAAGCTATAAATTACAAAATATATAATACTATATAATAAGTCTTCAGTGTCCATTCATTAAGTTTAACCTATACTTTTGGCTTTATCTTGTTTATTTACATCCTGTATTCTGCCTCAAAAAAATCACTTATGTTGGTTTCTTTTCCTATAAAGTATGTTTACTTTTTCATATGCTTGTACATCTTCAGCTGCCAGAAAATTATACAGTGTCTACCTGATTAATGAGATGTTTGATTCCTTTGTTACTGTATTACTAAATCCACATCTTGACAACATTATATTACTCAAATTCTCTTTTTCCTCAAGTGCTTTAATAACCATAAAGTCAATTAATTCATTTCATGATGTAGATATCAAAACCTATTTGTACACTTACTGTGAGGATTTGCACATGACATAAATTCAAGGGTGGCAGGGTTTGCCATCTCAGAAGAAAATGTGAATATATTTAACAGATTAACAGAATTAACAGATTCTTTATCCTGGGAATTAAAATATATGTTGTCTTATCCAATCAGCTAGTCAAGAAAATACTTAAAATATTAGACTTGACCCAGAAAGCTCCTGGCCTCAAGGCTAACTGTGAGCACAAATGCACAGTCATGCCCTTGGAGGTGACAACAGTTGACCCTGTCTGTTGCAGGGGCACCAGTGTTCTTAAATGATGATTTCTGTGATGTGGTGTTGTTTGAAGTTTTGGGCCATTCGTTTATTACATTTTTTAAACTGAATCATAAATTTTACAAAATATTCCGTGAATTAAAGTTTGTTCCAGTGAATAGTTTTAGTGAAACATTTCACTATTGCTTCTTATGTCAATAGAACTTTAAAGATATAGACAGTAATCTTACAGATTACTGTTGGGCAATAAAGAGACTTTTGTCAATAAGTAGACTTGTAAGGCATTATTGAAACCATTCAAATGTATCCATCACAAACAATATAGAACAATATTAGTATTTCCACTAGGTAAAGTAATGGCAATATTGTTTCATAATCCAAATGACCATTTAAAAATATGATATTTACTGTTTGCCTTGTAGATTTTTGTTGCATAAGACTGTCTCCTAAAGACAGACTATGGACAGATGCCTTCTGTCCAAGCTTGACTGCACTTACTTGCCTAGGATCGTCAAAGCTAAACTTGTTTGCTGTTATATTCTGCAAGGGAAGAGTGACAGGGAGAGTCAGTGGACTCTCCCAAACAACCAGGAAGCCAACATAAGCAATTGGTTGAGGATTTTTTTCGTGGGGCCTTAGTGGGGGGAACACCCACATTCCTGTAATCAGACCCTCACTTATTGCTCTGTAAGTAAGTTCAATAAAATCACTGGCTTCCAGATGGTAGTTAGGTGAAATTGTAGCTCAGGTTGTCTTTGGGGCCAAGAAAAGAGGGGGAAGATATTGTTTATACCCTCATCAGAAGAGGTTTTAGCTATAGCATTGATTGTACTTTTAATATGCCCAACATTATTAAATGTTTTATCTTAATTTTCTTTCATTTTAATAAGTGGGACACTGGAATATAGAATATCCAAATCTCTGGAATTTCCAAATTTTGCTTATGCAAAAATTTGACATTTTTTTCTATTTTCTGTAATTCCAAACAATTTGTTATTTAATTTTCAGAAATTATCACCTTCAATGAGTAAACAAAAACAATGATCATATTTATTGATAAATTTTATATGAGATAATATAGCAATATAGCTATATAAATGTATTAGGCAACTGTATAAAGATATATAGAAATTATGCATATATAAAATATGTCTATAGCTACATATGTATGTCTATATCTTGCCTGAGGTTCCAACAGTATTGTTTCTTCTTTTTATATGTGAGATTTTATTTGGGAATAAATTCATAATTTTTTTTTTACTTTCCTCATGTGGGAATTACTGATGGTCTTTTTATATTTTCCTTATAGATATATTTTTATAAATCTTTCCTGAACATACATTACTTTTAATTTTTTTCAAAAGAAATACTTATTACATTTTCATTAAATATATAGTTCAGTAAGTGTTCAGCTCACTGAGGTTAAAAGGTGGGAAAATAGGGGAGGAAGAGATAAACGGGCTGGTGAATGGGGGCAGTGTATAGGATAGACTATGGGAAGGGATAACCAAAACTAGAATATTCTATAATAAGTCATATGGAAGCTTATCACCACAGAAAATTCTTAAAATATATACATGTATAACAGAAAAAGAGACTAAAAGTGGTTAATCTGCAAGAGGGGACATTGTCCCTAATAGACACCATACACAAGCAAAGAGAAAGTTTAATGTCAACATCAGTAATGAACTCTGTCTTTGGCAGTGTTGACCAGAGGAACCCCTAAATTCTTTACCAACACTGGCTATTTTCCATGCTTATAGTTAACCAGCAGAAATTGACAGTAAGTCCCCTTTGTTAATGACTAAATATATATGATTTACAGCAAGGAGAAAACAAGATAGTGCTAAAGTCAGAGTTATCTCTATTGGCATAGCACTGGAAGGTGTTATGCATACTACTGGAAGAGAAAGGTAATCATCAACATTACGTAGTTGTGACTGTGGTGAATTGCATCTTGTCAGGCAAGACATGCTCACTGGTGAAATAGCAGCAGGAATATTATGGGAGTAACTTACCACATCCTTGTTAGATTTAATGTTTGCTTCACAAGATGAAGCCCCTTCCTGATAGTGATATCATGCTTAGGAACCTCTGGATAAACATGCCATAGGCCAGAGGAGTGAGCCTACTGTTATTATGCTAAATAGACATAGTGTTAAAATTATTCATAATGATTTGTTGTTATACATGTTGATTAACACATTTCTTAATTCTTAAATGAAAAGCTTCCTCCTGCAGCGGAAGGTAACTGGTACAGTGAAACTGTGAAGTGTTATTCATATATAGGACACCTATATTAATTCAATTTTTGTATATTTTTATTGAATTTTTGTGAATTTCATGGGAGACATCTTAATCTTCTTTATATAACCTCCCCCAGTGTTAGCATGCACAACACCCATGCAAACTCATTAGACATAAACCCATCACAAAACTGAAGAAATGGGCAGCAGGTCCCAACCTTAGCTGAAGAACTATTGGCAGCTGATTAATGCTGGGTCAGGGAGCGTTCAGCTTATTTAAGGGGGGCACTCTAAATTGATTAACTGGACTCCAGTTGATGAGTTTTCACTGAGGAGCATCTGGGTACACACACATGACTTGATAGGTCTACGCACACATAAGGCATTAACTGGCCAAAGAGTGGAGAATAAGTGACTATAGAGTAGGACAATTATTTCAAAATTTTGTCTCCCAAGTCTCAGTAATGATCATTGTAGAATAAGGGAGTGTAAAGACTTGTAAGCACCTGAAGTGGTAGATGACCACAAAACCCCAAAATAGAACAATGAAAGAACACTGTGTTCAATACAGCTGGGCAGCTACAAGTATGAACTCACAGAAATGGTGACAGTATGAACAAATACCAGATAAGCTCAATGCAGAATAAATCACTGCTTAGAATTTGGGATGAGGGGAAGAAACTCAAACCACAGTTTCCTGGAAAACAATAGCTGCTGAGATGGAGTCAGTCTTCTTTAATGATGTGGTTATTGGTACATTAACCAGACTCTGGTGGATGGACCCATATCAAAGGGCATTTGAGGCCACAAATATACAAATTTTACTCTTTAGGCATATATATATATATATATATAATATTTATATATAGTATATACATATATTACATACACATAGAATTATATATGCGTGTGTGTGTGTGTGTGTGTAAATAGAGTATTTGAAATTGGGTGAGATCAAAAGGGGGTATAGATAGGGGATGAGGTCTGAATATTACGAAAATATACTATATAAAAATCATAAAAATTTAATATAGAAACTTAAGGTATCTAAGGCTGAAGATAATGGAAATAATCCATTCAACAAAATAAATTAGAATTTTGTGGTTGATTCTCTATGTAAAACTTACAAATGTGCTATAACTTAGATCTTTTTGATGCTTTAAGACTGAATTATTCTTTGTCTAATTATTAGCACTTACCAGACAACAATATGTAATTTCTGAGTAGCACTTTGTATAAAGAGATACACATTAAAATTAGCTAATTATAACTAGCATATTAGAAGATAATTTTCCCCATATTAAAGAAAATGAAAAGCTACAATTTTACGATTTCAAAGATAACCTATTATTTTAAAGTTTTTCTTATTTTCAACATTATAAAAGAAGTATAAAGGTTAGAACAAACACATCTATAATTGCAATAATTAAAAGTCCTTGACATCTATATTTCAATTTGACATTTTTGTGCTTTTATCTATATTAAAAATCTTAATAGTTGGATTTGCATAAATAGCTCATTTATTATTTTTTATAAAACCCAATTCATAGTATTTAAATGTGCTCTTAATAAAATAAATATATATGCAATGCTTTTAGGGTAAACTTCTTTTGTGTGTTTTTGAAATTAAACTGTAATTAAGTTGACTATTATCAAGGAAAGTGAAATTGGGAGAAGAAAATACATGAGAAATGGATTAAGGGCCTTTATTTTCAAATTAGTATATATTTTAGTAAAGAATTCCTATCATACATTTATTACCACTACTACAGTAACAACACCCAAGTTGTCATGTGTAGGGTGCATTCCTTAATTCCCAACACTGCTCAAAGTCTAAAGATGTGTCATAATCATATTTGGTCAATTATTCAGCATTTCCATCTGTTTTTAAGTGCAATGCTTACTCTTGTTTGAGTTTTGTGAATTCTTTATATCTAAATCACGTGTTAAGGAACTAGGGACCATTGGCCACAGGCCGTATCAATTCCTCATCTGTTTTTTCATGGAAGTTTAATGGGCATCATTGAAGCTGAGTGATCATTGTATTCTCTAAAGCTGCATTCACATTGCAGTAGTCACACTGAGGAGTTGTGACAACGTCAAGTCATAGACATGTCTTTCAGTTGGGAGAATTTTAAAATTTGATGTATTTTTTCAGTAACTATTTTAGGATTTATGAATGTATGGATATTCTTTCAAAGTCTTTCTTGCCTAGAAAATTTGACTTAACATTGAATATAATTCTTTATTCATATTTTCTTTGGAGTTTTGCAAATATAAGAAATGTAAACAGTTTTGTGGGATCCAGCTTACGTATTTTTTCAGAAAAGAATGTGGTTGTTTGGCAGGATTTCCTCAAGTAGTTATTACTTCCCTTCTGACTGGATTTTGACATGGAGTCCAAATTCAGTGGATTTAATTTTATCTTTCTTTTGTACATTAATCTACATTCTGTTATTTAGCTATAAACCGATAACATTGTTTTAATATTTATATCCTTGTTTTGAGCAGTATATTCTTATATATGAAAATTTTCTCTTTATAGTGAACTTTCAAATTAATTTCAAGAAGTCCTTAGAAGTATGTTTTGTATTCATATTTGTGTAGTAGGCTCTACATATTATGTATTTCTGTATGTTGTAGGATAAAGAACTTATTTGAATTTCTACCTAATATATTGCTGCTACTTATTTTCTTTTAAGTAGAACTACATCGATAGAAATTTTGCAAAATATATTTCAAACTGATCTTATTCTGTGTTTCCAAACATGCATCCACTGATAACATAGTTCATTACCTAGGATATTTGTACAAATTTAAATTTTAAAATTGCATACTAGTAATAACTTTCAACATTATTCTGAAGTCATCACTTTCCTTCCTATGAACTTACCTTATTTATTAGGAAAATGAATTTCTAAAGCAGAAAATACTAAATTTTACTGATTTTCTAAAAATATATCTTACGATCTTTGAAAATTTTATATAATATATTTTGATCATACTCAGATCCCTTCCCTCAATATTACTTCCTCACCAACTAATCTCCTTTATTATTCTTCTTTACAAGTCTATCAATTATAACATATGTTCCTCAAATGCTCTTTGTATGGTTCATATTGGATCTGGTCAGCCTATTTATCATCATAACTTAAAGGATAGTTACTCTCCCTTCCTTGCAGCTATGAATTGTCAATAGTTCCTCAGCTACTGCTGGGTCCTCTTTCCCACTTCTTACATCCCTGCTGGGTTTTGCCTGGTTTGACCCTAAAGAGGTCTTGGGAACAGTGCTGCAATGACAATGGTTTCATATGTTCAACTGCTATGCTATATACAGAATGTATTTGTTTCTTTGTATTTATCCATCACCTCAATATCTCACAATCTTTTTGCTCTATATTCTATAATTATTCTTGAACCTTGAGAGCAAATATGTGATTTTTCTGTTCCATTTAAGTCCGAGAAAACCATGGTCTCTTATTCTCTGCACGTTGACCAATTATGGATCTCTGTTAATCATCATCTGCTACTTCATGAGGAAGTTTCTCTGGGGAGAGTTCAGGGATTCACTAATTCATGGTTATGAAATTATGTAATTAGGCGTGTGTTTAATACAATATTTATTTAGTACAGTAACAGTAGTAGGTTTCTTGTCCATTCTGTGAACTGTCTTGCCAAAGATTCTCATCTGTGAAAACAGTGCCTGTTATGACCTTTATGATATGGAATGGGCCTTAAATTCAATGAGAAAGTATTTGGTTACATCCATAAAGATTCACACTATTAGGGAACCAGAGGGCATATCTTGCCAGTCCAGTCATTATTGTAATAGCTCAGTGGAGGTGATGATAAGTTTTCTCTTCTGGTAGCATACTTACAACCAACCAGCACTATGAAGCTAGCCAGTAAAGTGGAAGTTTTGGCCAATACCTACTAGATTTTCTCCTTGTTTTTTTCTATGCATTTCATATGTAGTTTCTCCAGCAAGAGGGTCTTACAATCAATTTTTTGAGTAATCAAAACAAATGACAATAGCCATGATTATGGATTTATGGAACATCTATGGTCACCAACTCCAAAAGAGGAGGTCCACTCTGGCATTGAAATTTTGGTTTCCTAGCCACTGGTGGCTGCTATAAGCATTGTCCTACCACTCTAGGGCATATGACTCTTTCAATAGGCCTTTCGTCTTAGTTTTTAGTATTTTAATTGCATTCACATTTATGTTATCAAAAACAAAAATTCAGTTGTTTACCAATAAAACCTTCATGTTCAAACAAGTAAAAATTTCTATATGTAGGAAACCATGGTAGATAACTTTAAGAATTAAACACAAAACTTTTCTAAACTCTTCTAGATTATTTCTCTGCTTTCAAGAGCTATAATTTACAAGATTACCTAAAAGTCATGATAACTGCAGGCTCCAGACCTTGTAATTTCACCTCAGTCTGTAAACTTAGATGAAGGCAGATTGTACAGGAGTATGTCTCTTCTTAGCAGCTTTCCTGAAATAATCACTAATCGTAATCTACTCATATATCTCAGTCAGTGGGCAGAAGAGAATTTAGCTAGTAAAGTTTCCTTTTTTGTAAAAGAATTATTCTTCCTAAGATATGGACTCCTATGGCCTGATCACGGCCAACAACTGTCACCTCTTAATTCAGTTGCATTAAAACTGAGCTCTAATGTTCGTTTGGGTGGCAAAAAATTTAAACCATAGCCACGTGCTTTTAAGAAAATTGATGCATAAAATTTTACTTGTACCTTGAGTACATGCTGAACAATAAACTTGGACTCAGATATCAACATACATTCAAATAGTGTTCATATTTCTTCACAGATAAAATCATAATTTAATACACATCTAGAGTTATTGGAAGATAGTGACAAGAATTGTCTACCTATCACAAATAATTCAATTCTGTATGATTATTGCTTAAAGAAGTTGGTCTTCTTGACAGAAGATGTGGCTCAGCAGTAAGAGCACTTGCTACTTTTACAGAGGACTCTGGTTTGATTCATAGCACTCATATTGCAGCTAACAATTGTCTGTGTCTGTAACTCCAGTTCCAAGGGATCCAATGACCTCTTCTGACATTCATGGGTATTGCATAACATGGGCATATCTACCTACATGTAAGCAAAACACTGATACACATAAAACAAAATAATATTTATTTAAAAAAATAAGTTGATCTTTTCCTTTCATCATTTGGGTTCTGGCTACCTAACTCAGATACTCAGTCTTGTCTGCAACAGCCTTTACCAGTGAGCTATCTTGCTGTTCGACAAATCCATTTTGATGAGGCTTGGCAGACAGTAGAAGCAGTTAAAATACTGGACCTAGATATAAACTAGACATAAGATAACATTACCTACAGAGATCTTCTGTCTTATGCTGAAGAAACAGTAAAGAGAGAAAACTAAAGAGAAAGTTTTGATGAAAGCTGAAAGAGTATTTCATAGAGGAATCACAGAAGAGAAATCCATGAAACTCAGTTACTGAGGCAATGATAAAGTTTTTAAAACATTGTGATGAGTATACAGAACATCTTCAGTAATTCATGGATTTGGCAATCAGAAGAAGAAGATTATTGGGTAGGATCATGTGGATTTTATCATTTGCCTATACCATAGGTCATTTTAGAGACTATAAATGCAACATATATTTTCCACTCTCGTTTGTTCTTTTTAACAAACATGAACTTTTGGGAAGAAACAGAAAGATTCAATTTGTTTACTTTGTGGTTGTTGTTGGGGGTGGTAGAAGTAGAGTTGGGGGGAATGTATGTACTTGGTAGTGTTGGTTGTACTGGGTCGGGGGTGCTGCATGAACCCAATAGAATTGATGTATCCATGCATGCATTTAAGCATGCATAGATATGTGTGTGTGCAATTATGTGTGTGAGAACCCTGAGATCTACATCTTGTGTCTTTCTTCAAATGGTTTGACCTTCATTATCTAAGACTGACTCTGTCATTAAACTTGAAATTTATCAATTCTGCTAGGTTAGCTAGGAAACTGATTTGAGAGATCAATTTGTCTCCACCCCCACAACAATGGGATTACAGGCATGTACCTCCACATCTAGCATTTTATGTGGGAGCTAGGCATCTGAACTATGGTCCTCATGCTTATAATGCAGGTACTTAAACATGAGGAATATGTCCAAAGGGCTGCAGTTTAGTGGTACAATATCAACAAAGACAAATGAAAATACAACACAGAGAAAACAGATAACAAAGTATCATGACTGATTTGACGAATCCTAAAAGAACTTTCATATGGGTGACTTCAAATATTCTGCATTAAAAAAATCCAACCCAACGAAAAATTACAAATATAGTACCTGTACCTGAGTCCATGTGCACAGCTGAAGGCTACATAACAAGAAACAGTGCCAGAGAAGAAAAACTTTCATTTGAGCTGTTGGCCAGGTTAGAAAAAGAGACTCCCCAAATTACACAGGCTATTGTCACAACCCTTGATAGCCTCCCAGAACATGAAGATAAGACACTATTGCTGAAGACAGAAACAAACTTTGGACTCAGGATTTGAAGCAATGGAGGTGGGACAGACTTTGAAGCCACTTGCCCTGAGGGCTAGCTTTCATAGCTTTTCACAATGTGCTAAGGGAGAACAGCAATCAATAGTCCTACACCAACTTAAAGACAAAATAATCACATCAATGAGCAGCACAACACAGCACATTACTGCAATAGTGACACTTTTATCTTGGAGGCAATCAACAGCTGCCTAATTGAACTAGAAGTCCACTGAATGAGAAGAAACTCATGTATGGTTCTGTAAACATACTCAAATATACATGGCTGGAGAGGTCATAGATCTTAGAGACTGTCACATCCATAATTACTAATATAATTTCTTAATATGTGCAAAATATGCATCCTTGTATTTACATATAAATATCCCAGGAGCCACTCATCAAAGAAGCTTCATTTGCACCAGCTGGAGATTACTAAAGAATATCATACTGGTAACACACAGACATTGTCTGTGAACTCCCCAAGTCTAAGTGGCACAACTTCAATCCAACCTCTGTACCTAAGGCTCATGGAACACAAAACAAAATCTCTCAAGTCTCATTAATGAAGCTCCTTTATGCGACAAAGGGCCAGGAATACAAAAGGACACAAATGGCCAAAGCCTAAACATTAAGTATGCAGGATCCTGGTCCTTGGACAGAACTACTATATAAATCTTCACCCACACAGGACTCAGGGACCATTATGAATGAGGGGATAGTAAAACTGTAAGAGCCAAGGAGGACATACATGACCATATGGCAATTGGGTCCTTTAAGATCCTGGAAACCTGTTCATATGAATCTACAGCAATGGTGACAGCATGCACAAGACCCATGCAAACTCAAACAGGCAAAAACCTAGCATAAAACAAGGGCAAAGGACAGACCCAAATCTTGGATGAAGAAATATTGGCAACTAATTACAGCTGGGTGAATAAGAGCTAATCTTCCTCAAATGAGGATCTCTCTGGATAGGCTGACTTAAACCTCAGTAGATGAACAGGCACTAATTTCTGGGACACTAAGGACACAATAGGCCTTAACACAAATGACAGAATGTATGAATTCCAGTGGGCCAGGACTATGTGATGGTCCCAGTCAGGAAGGCAGTACAAAGAACATGAAGATGGATGGAGATGTTTTATATGAAATACACAACAAACTCAATACAAAAAAATTAAAAATCATCAAAATGTATAGAACTGAAAACTAATTGTTGAAGTGTTTTTTTGAGGAAAATAAATACTTCTATATACAATAGCATAGCTATGCAAATAGAAAAAATGTATTGCTTGGTGAAGTAAGTATATAGATAACAGTCATTAATTATCACATTTATTGAAATGACTATAGCTATAATCCTTAAAACAAATACAAGTAGATATTTTTAAACTTCTGTACCAGAGCTAAATTGTGATAAACATGCACACAATTGAATTTTTAAACTGAAATAATTGTCCTCTAATCAATAAAAGTTTAGTTTACTAACTTGCTTGTATTTATTTTCAAATGGTAGAAATTAAGTACTTATTGAAAATTTTTATTTCAGTGAAATTTGAATAGAATGTGCCCATTCATGGTATCCAAAGATGTTGTACTATAATGAATAAATTGATACTGTTTTAGGTAAGTATTTAAGAATATATTTGTCAGATAGACACTGAGGCTAGCTCAATATGGTGAAGGATCCATATTGAAAGAAAGTGCTCCCAAAGTTGTTCATTGTGCAGACCTTGTCAAGCACATTTTCCTATATAAATAGCTACTGTTAATGTCCTAAGCTCTTGGAATGAGACTCTCAGTTCTAAGTAGGGTACTCTACTAAAGAAACAACCGGTGATCAAACAGACTTACTTCAAGTTCAAATTGCCAAGGAAAATTTGGTACATAATTTTGAGAAGAAGTTTAACTACCTGAATTTTCCAGTGTCAATGAGTAAATGTTCTTTCCATGTAGATGCCAAAGAATGGGAAGAATGTGAAGAGTTCATGTCCCTCTCCAAGGTCTGTATCAAAGAATATGAGTAGCAGCTGGAGAAAAATGAAAAGCATAACTTCTTTAATAAGATGAACACAGAGGACTTAAACAAAATCTACCGCAAACACAATTAGACAAGAAGAAATTTCACTGCTGTCCCCACCAGTCAGCTGGGAATCTATAAAGTTGAGTCCCAAAAGAAGTTGCTATAATTAGATAACAAACTCTGTACATTGTAAGTAAAAATAAATATACAGTTAAAAACTAATGTTTGTCAAAATATGTAATTCATAGTAATCTAGTGATTTATCTTATGCCTTAATGTGATAAATTACTCTTGTGTTAGAATTAAGAAACAGTTCAAAAAATTAGATAAATTGAAATGTCAAAAGAGTACTTATGATATATTGACAGTGAAGTTACATTCACCTAAAAAATGAAAGATATCTATGACTAAAATCTACATAATTTCAGAGGAATAATGTTTTCTAATTTGTTAGATTGTTTTAATAAGTTGTCAAGTCTTATTTTAAATATGGCCTTAAGTTACATAATATGGTGTGAGCAACTGTGATCAGCTGTCATGATACAATCATTGTCCATATGTTCTTTAGATAGTTGTAAACTACATCAGAATAAATCAATCTATATTGGGAGTTTACTTAATGAAGCTTATTTTTCCAGTAATGTGGAAATTATTGCCCTTACAAAAATAGATGGATGTTGATGAATTAGTCAATGTTTCTAAAAGTAGCATACATGTGCTTTCTTTAAATGCACCAATAATAGAACTCCCTGGGAAATACTAGAGGGTAACAGTCTGGATGCTAAGCAAAGATTCAGCACCTTTCAGCACCCTTTCTTGCTTTTTAACTACATCACCATTATGTTTCCTTGACAGCTCACCACTCAGCCTTATGAGCTTGCTTAGGAGCTTCATTTTCTGGAATGAGCAAATAATAAACAAAACTATAAAGTTACATAAATTCTCTCTCGCTCGCTCTTTCTCTGTGTGTGTCCGTGCATGTGTGTGTGTGTGTGTGTGTGTGTGTGTGTGTGTGTGTGTGTGCTGTCCCCATGTCTCACCAACACATTTGGACCTGCCACTCTTCTTGGTCTGTAGAATCCTGGAGAGTGATTATGTTGGTATGAATAAATTGGATACAGGGTGGAAAAAAAGCTGAAATCATGCCTGCCTATAAAATAAAACTTCCTGTTAAAGAGTGGCATGTGAAAAGATCAGACAGACTGTAGGTCATTATAGAAATAAAACAGTATAATTGGCAGGACACAGTATAAGCATATATGACTACATCCTGTGGGACAGCATTAAGGCAGGACTAGAATTTAGAGCCATTTTTAGACCAATCAGTATCAAATATGTGGAAATACAAGTTTTAATTGTAAGGGAAGAAAATAATTTTAATATATCTAAATTAAGTCACCATTTCAAACATTACTTACTGTTCACTTAGTTTTCTTTTACAACAGAGAGTATGTCAGTCTATCTAGAGTCCCTTGCTTTAGGAAAATCAGTTCTTCCTCATCCAGCAGTAATCACTTGTCAACATTTCTTTATCTAAGATTTGAATATGTATCCGTTGCCCCAGTTCTATGCTGGGTTTTGTCAGTTTGAATTTGCATTGGTGTTGAGCATGCTGACATCATTGCTGTAGGTTCATATGAGCAGGGTCCCAAGAGCTTGTAGGAGATGTACCGTCTTCTTGACTCTTAGAAAGTTTCTGCTTACTCTTTTCAATGACCGATGACTCTTCTGAGTGAAGTTTAATATAGGAGTCTTATCTAAAACCAGCATTCTGAGGAATCTTAAACTCTACAATTGACATTTGTGATTGTTTGGGCTTTTGGCCCTCTGTTGCATGAGAGAACAGTTCCTTAATGAGAACTGTGAGATTCAGTAGTGTCCTCTTTACCTCTTGATCTATATTCTGTGAGCTTTAGTTGTAGAGGTTGGATTGAAGATGTGCAAATGTGACAGGGGTAAGATCAAATCTTAAACAGGTTTTACTATGCATTTCTCTAGTTATTAATGATATTGAACACTTTTTAAGATGTCCTTAAGCATTTTTATATGTTTATATCTGCTTTTGAGTATGTCTAATAGGTTACTGCCTATGTAGCCACTTGTGACCTTTTGTGTTACTGACCCTTTGCTGCATCTGGGAACTTCATTAATGACAGTTGACAGATTCAATAGTGTCTTCTTTATTACTTTTCTGTATTTCATGAGCCTTGGGTGTAGAGGTACCATTGTAGTTGTGCCACTTAGGTTTGGGAAATCCACAGGCAATGTGTATTACCAGCTGTGTTACTCTGTAGTAGTTTACATCGGGTGCAAAAGAAGCTTTCTTTGATGAGTGGTAACTAGGATACTAGACTTAAAATATAAGGATAAATATTTTTCAATTATTAAGAAGTCATGTTAGCCTGGGGATGTGAGACCTTAGGGGATCTCTCTCAGATCTATGACCTTTTCAACCATGTGTGTATTTTGCTATGATTACAGTACCACCCATGAGTTTCCTCCAATTGAGTGGGCTCATTGATTGGCCCCAAGACAAAAGTACCACAAATGTATGAGTGTTGAAAGCTGTGTCAGTCATCGATGTGGTTTTTGGTCATGAAGCTAGTGTTGGGCCATCAATTGATGTTCTCTGTTGGTTACTGTATTCTCCATAGCTATGAGTGTTTGTCTTCAGGGGAAATGGCTTCCAGATCAGTTCTAGTTGCATCGCTCCAAAACTAGTCTCCAAAGCATGTCTTGCTTCAGCAATATGGTCTTACCTTCAAGTTTTGGGAGACAATCAAGGGCTGAGCCCATGTCATAATGGGAGTCTCTTGAACGACCCTGGCCAAAAATTCAAAGGAAGGTTTATCCTATCTGGCAATGTTTCTTATTATGTAGGCTTCAGCTATGTACGTGGACTCATGTAAATATATTGTATGTGGAAACTGTCATCAGGGTATTAGACTAATAAAATTCCTTCTGGTGTTTTACACTAGCTATCTCATATCCTCTTCTCTTCTCTTCTCTTCTCTTCTCTTCTCTTCTCTTCTCTTCTCTTCTCTTCTCTTCTCTTCTCTTCTCTTCTCTCTCTCTCTCTCTCTCTCCAACTAATCTTCCCTCCATGTCTTTCCTGTTTAAAGTGTCCCTAATTTTCCCCATTTTTCACTTGATAAGTCCAGTCTCCTAAGAGCCCATCTCTCATGATCTTCTTCTTTCCCTTTATCCCCATAGTTCATTGTATAGCCCTCCCACCCCACTTCTGTTTAAATATCTTTCTATTATCTACTTCTCCCTTAGCAACACCTGGGTCCTATTATTCTTCTCTCTTGGGTTCCTTCTTTTCCTTTACCTCCTTGGTTCCTTTCCATTTTCTAGGTTCCTGCAGTTACATCAGGATACATACTCACATGTAAGGGTTTGCTGCTAGGATCCACAAATGAATAAGCACATGTATTCTTTGTTTTTCTGATTTTGTATTACTTCACTTAACAGTTTCTAGTTCCATCAATTTACTTGCAAATTCCATGTTTTCATTATTCTTTTCATGGGTAGAACTCTATTGTGTAAATGTACCACATTTTCATTGTTTTCTCTTCAGATGAGGGAAATTTAGGTTGCTTCCATCACTTAAGAACTGTGAAAAGAGCAGCAGCAAACATGGATGTGCAAGCATCTCTTGTACATCTGCCTGTACTTGAAGGTGAGATGGTTTTCTTGCAGACAAGAAAAGGGTGCATTTTGTTTCTTGATCCATTTACTTGCCTGTATCTTTTGACTGGTGAGTCCAGTCCATTTATATTTAATGTTATTATTGAAATATGTGTATTACTTCACATCATTTTAATGTCATTTTGATTCTTGGTCTAATTTGTTACTCAACAATTATACCTTCTTTTAGTTTCTCTCTGTTACAACCTGGGTATATTTTTTTCCCCCTAGATTCAGCTATTTGTATTGCATGTAGAGTTCTCTGAAGGGCTGATTTATGCACATGAATTCTTTCAGTCTATTCATGACAGAGAAGAATTTTTTCCCCTTCAACTACAATAGACATTTTTTATGCATAAAGTATTCTGGATTGGCAACTATGTTCATATATAATGGGGGAATTATTTCATCCAGGCTCTTTTGGCTCTTACAGTTTGTATTGAAAAGTAAGCTATAAGAATTCTGATACATTTTCTTTTATATGTAACTTGTTAGTTTTATTTTGCAGCTTTAAATATTCTGC
The DNA here is from genome assembly GCA_035773235.1 of Eospalax fontanierii. Taxonomy (NCBI): domain Eukaryota; kingdom Metazoa; phylum Chordata; class Mammalia; order Rodentia; family Spalacidae; genus Eospalax; species Eospalax fontanierii. The sequence continues at coordinate 90,962,386 of CM069524.1, forward strand.
CTTTGTTCTGGACATTTAGTGTTTTCACTAACATTTGCCATGGGGAGTTTCTTTCCTGATCCTGTCAATTTGGTGTTCTATGTGCTTCTTGTATTTATATGGACATATCTTCCCTTACTTTTGGTAAACTTTCTTCTACAGTCCCATGAAGTTCTGGTCAATAGAATTATTCTGAGATTCTTCTCCTTCTTTGATGCATATGATGTTTAAATTTTGTCCTTTCATGGTGCCCCACAATTCATGTAAATTTCATTCCTGTTTTTTAAATTTTTCATAATCTTTGCTTGATCCGTCCCATTCTTCAACTTGCTCTCCAGTCTTGATATTCAGTTTCACAATTTAGTGAATCTTTTGGTGAGGCTATCTCCTGTCATTTCAATTTAGCTTATTGAGTTTTTCACTTCTTTCATCATTTCAACCTCAGTTTTCTTTAATATTTCTATTTCTTGTGAATTCATCCAGAAGATTTTTCCTATCTTCTTTTAGTTCTTTGATTTCTTTCCTGGTGAATGTTCTATCAATTCATTGAAACCTTTGAGCATGTTTTTTTTTCTTTGAAATTCTGTATTCTGTGTTACCCATGGGAGTTCTCCTTATAGAACTCTTCTATAGGACTGGTGAAGTTTGTTGGGGAAATATTTTAACTTTTTCTTATTAAGATATTTTCATTGTCATCTTGGGATGTGAATTTCTTTTGCTTTGTATGATTGCACACACAGTATGCACACACATATTGCACATACAGTATGATTCTGGTATGAGACTCAAGCTTTCCTTTGTTGACTGGAAGTCTGATTCTGTTTGTATTCTTGATGTGACCTGGTCTGAATCAATTGAACTGGTCTGAGTACAAGGCATCAAGACAGTGTGTGAGGGTATTCTGGCATGCTAAGAGCAAAAGAAGACTAGTACTGAAGACTAGAAGGAGAACAGGATGAGATTGGTGTTGCTCAGACAATAGGGGAATTCCATGCCAAATTTTCACAAATGTACATACTTGATTATTTTGAACACATCCTTGATGTTTTGCACTGTGTTCAATATAAGACTATGAAAATTCTTCTATATCACATTTGTTAATACAATTCTGGCCACAATAAGTGAAGTAACTGCACCCAGAGATGAAATGAAATTGCACTCAGAGGAGTTGGTGTGCGAGGAATGGTCATATTGACATTATCTGTTGCTGTTTGATGCTGTGCAAAATGAAAATTTCAAAGCTTTTATGTTAGAATCTTAGGAAACCAATTAATATATATTTTAAAGTACACTGAATAAAATTCTACAAAATGTAAAGCACTCTTAACATCTTTGTGACTGTATTATAATTAGTTAAAGATATTGGCTCAGGATGACTGATGGCTTTAAGAATATATCTGACTTCTTATAATTTATAGAAAAATTAGTCTCAGCTAGAATCTCTTGGAACTTAAAAGTACACTTTATTTAAATTAATGACTTTAAATGGATGGCTTGATTCACTCCGCTATCTTCTCACTACTGCTAGAAGAACTTGGTTTTATTTATTCCAAACCTGAGTGTCTTTTCATGACCAGTCTACAACCAATTAGAGAAACTTCATGTAGAGAACCTGTGGACAAAGCTCTTACCGTATGAGTGTAACATAATGTTGAAAGGAATTCAAGCCAAGGAATGCAGGTTCCCCCTGCTGCTGATGTTTACCTTGTTTTCATTCCACATTCAGGTCAGTTTCATCTAGAGCTTCTTGGTCTGGATCTGGCAGCTTGTTCACATTCCTTGGCTCAGTACTTTGCCCCTTTTTATTCTTTCCCATGTTCTTCCATGTTCGCACCTACTTACCCCTCCCAGAAGCCACAAAACTGCAAAGCAACATCGTTTTAATTGGCAGTGAGAAAATCTCTCTGTGTTGCCTGAACCAGGACCTTCCTCTGTGTGTGTTGCCTGGGGAAGAGAAGGAATCTACACTTTCTCCAGTTTAAGGTTTTGCTTTTGTTATTAGCTCAGCTCTTCACTAAGGAATGGTTTGACTCCTGTCACTGGGAACAGTTGCTCTAGCAGTTCATGAAATAGGACAGAGCTTCTGAATGGTAGGGTAGCCAATTAAAGCAATAAATATTGATATATTTATAAACTAATGTTGATCACAAATATACAATAATATGTGATAAAATAATTGCCAATTATAGGGCTACTCATCCTCTCTGAGGAAAGAGTGTTAAAAAATTTATGCCAAACAGCAGTGTAGGATTTTTTTCATTTTCTGTCTTTAATTTTTGAACAGCAAATAACTTGTCTTGTTCTGAGTTGTATTCTTCGTGTTTACAACATTTTCTGTCATGACAAGTATCCTCAATAAATGTTTATTCATTGTACTAATGATATTTTCTACATTCAAAAAGTAAAACTTTATGAAAGAAAGTATGTGTAGATCAATAGGATGATATGGTGTGATGTGTGATTATTGAATTATGTAAGATCCATTTTCAAATATATTCATTAAAATAGATAAAGCAAAGGCATACCAAGTTATCCAATATGTGCACCCATATTCTATGGAGCAGTTGATATATCTCCTTACACATATTTCACTTTAATTGCCTGTCATATTTGTTAACCCAAACTGTTCATGATGGTCTATAATTTCTCATATTACACATTCTTATAACTCTTTTGAAGTATACTATACCTTTTTTATGACAATGAATGAAAGAATGTGACATCCAGCTTCTAGCATATCCTGAATACCCTTGGGAATATTTAAATAATATCCATAGCTGTAAAATAATTTCCATAAAATTATCTTTCAATTATGTTTGGTGGCACATCACTTTAATATTAGCACTGCATAGGCATGCGGATCTATGAGATGGAGGCTACACTGGATTATATAATAAGTTCCAAGAAATTGGAGGCTGCAGGGAGACACTGTCACAAATAAGAACAGCAACAAAAACTTTCATAGTTGTCCTGCTATTATAGGAATAATAAACAGAAATAATCACTTCATCTCACCTCCAAAAAGTCAAGCAATTTATTTTAAGAATTTGTGTTTGGACTTTAGGCATTCATTTTGACAAAAGATGTCTTTCAATGTAGTCAATCCTGGTACTTCTCTGGTTCTGAATGGCACTGGACTCAAAGATATAAAGGTCCATTCAGTTATTGTTGAACTCTTGAGCCCACTGAATCTGGAGAAAAAGGAGCTTCTGTTAAAAAAAAAAGTAATGAAATGATAGAAATCATATGCATCATATTTTACTATATATAGAATATACTTCTTCTCATGTATAAACAGGAAAATTTTAAATTCTATTTATTTAAAACTTGAATCATCTGCCCATCATGTTTAGTGGCATTACTGTTAGCTTCAGTTAGCAAATTCCTTCATGATGGTATGACTTCTACCTGTGGAATTTGTTCATATGCTTGACTGGGTTGTCAATTCATGATATTTGTTGATTAATTAATGGAATATTTTCTGTTCTATGAAATTATATTGATTTTTTTCTAATTAAGCAACTCTAAAATAACGCTTTAGTCTTATGCTTTTAAAGTTTCTAATTACTGTATTCAGATTTCTAGTTATAAAATCTTTATATGTATATTAATTACAACTCCTAAGATAGTTTAATAACTTGTAATAATATGTAATTATTCTAAAATATGCATTGTTACACACATTCACACACATATATACACACATATATTACCGTCTAAGTCTATTTATTGTTGTTCATATCTACACATAATGGTCAGGGAGCTTCAAAGAAGAGAAGATGTAAAGAAAGATTCTAAGACCAGAGGAGAGAGCACCAGAATATCTTCTTCTAGAGAGTGTCTTCCAGATATATGAGGGAAGATGCATTTGAGAAATCTAAAAAATCTGGTTGCCTAAACAAGATCTGCTTATTGACATCAGTTGACTTACCAATGTGGTTGCGGGGAATTTCAGTATGATCCACCTCCAGATGAAGAGCTATAGGTCAATAGTGTCTGCTGTGAGAATCAGTTTTCTCCCTGGATGAACTAATTGATCAATTATCAAAATCTGAATGTTTAACAATTTCAAAATTATCTTTGTATAATATTTTTTCAAATTATCTGAAACTTCAAACATACATGAGTAGTAAATTTCATTATTTTTAAGGTTTATTTATTACTTTTATTTTATATTTAAGAGTATATTTCCTGCATGTAGGTTGATGCAACTGTTTTGTGCAATGCCCAAGATGTTCAGAAAGTGGTGTCATATCCCCTGGAGCTACAGACAGGTGTTAGTAGCCAAGTGTGTCCTGGTAATGAAACCTGGGTCCTCTGAAAGAGCAGCCAGTACTTTTAATGGCTTAACCATCTCTATAGCTCCTGTATTTAATTTTTCAGGAATGAAAATTTCATAAGATGGATGTGAAAGCCTCATTCCCAGGAAAGGTATAAAATCACATTAATAGTGCAGATTTCAGGGGGAAGGCTTCTAAGTCAGTTTCAGTTTGCTTTTTCCAAGTCCTGTGTCCAACATGTGACCTGTCTTCAGGAACAGAGACTTTCCTGAAAGTTCTGGGAGGCAATAAAGGGCTGTTACAATAGGCTGCGCATTTTGCGGGTCTCTTGAACTGCCTGAATAACAACTCCAAGGGCATTTTCTCTTGAATTACATAGATTGTTTTGTTGTTGTGTTGTTGTTCTATAGCCTTCAACTGCACACATGTACTTGTATATTTATTGTATGTGTATTTTTTTGTGTGTGTGTATTTTCCATTGAGCTTTCAACTAACTTTCATGGTAGCAGACAATACTATACAAACTGTCAATCAATCCATGGTCTTACCCCAGGAGAAAAGTCTAATAAACAATAAGCACTGGCCCAGGAAACTATCTCTTTTGATGCAGTAGTGAAACTTGCAAGTAATTAAACTGCTATCAAATTGGAATTAAGGTCCTCAAAGGGGGAGAGAATTTGTGAGGTACTGTAAACATAACCAAATACAATGGATGGAGATGTCATAGCTGCTACAGAGAATGCCACAACCTAAAACCATTATAATTCGCTGTTATCCATTTAGTCTAAATATGAATCCTCTTATACACAAACAACTTTATCTTACATCCCTCATCAAAGAAATTTCTTTTTGCAACAGATAGAGACTGTTACAGAGTTCCAGAACTGACCAAACAAGACAGTATGTATGGGTTAAGTGCTTAACTTTAAGTAAAATATCTTCAGAGTACTCCCTACACATAGAATAATTATATTTCTCAACTCTCACCAGAGAAGGTCCCTTATAGGGCAGATGTTAATTAACACTGAAACCCAGAGTTGGTCAATGTATAGAGAACAAGAGGCCACAGAGTGCTTACCCCTGATTAGAACAAGTATTTCAAACTTTGGCCTACCAAGGCTCAGGTATCATTGCAGAAGAGGACACAAATTGACTGAAAGAGTCAGATGGTATAGATGACCACATCAAAACAGAGTCTTCTAGACAACTAATCAGTTACTCATATGAATTCCCAGCATTGCTAAGAGCATGAATAAGTCCTATGCAAACTCAAACAAAACTAAATCCCAGAAAAGTCATGTGGAGGAGAATAAGAAGTCCAGCACAACCCAAGAAATTTATGGTAAGTAATGGTTGGGATGTTGAAAGACAGTGTCTTACATGGATGGAACTCTTAGTGAACCCAATTAAATTCATTTTTTAAAAATCATTAATATATCAACATTCATTATAACATAGCATATCATAAAATATGAGTGAAGATCAGGACTATTTTAACACATGATCATTTCCCCATAAAATTTAATTTCATGTTATTCAGTAGTTTGAGATAAAAAATGTTCTTAGAGTTTGAAATTTTAACATACCATGGAACAGCTTAATATAAACATTTACTATAATATTCCCATAAAACAATTTCAGTAGTTTGTGTAATCTATAAACTTTGTGTAACATTTTTTATGAGAAAATGAATTAATCTTCAAAACCATTATGAGTTTTAAATATGTCTTTGTAAAAATGAATTTCTAATTTTGTAAAACAAATTTAAGATTAATAAATATGAATGGAAATATTTTGTATTGCTGAATACTACACTTCATTAAATATTTAAATTATTCTTATTTAAATATTGAAATAACATAATAATTGAGCATTCTTTACATTGAATGATATATCTTTGCAGAATGCTTTGATATATGTTTGGTCTGCTAATAAGGTATGATTGTATAACTGATCATTTTATTTTCTATCTTGTTTGTCATGCATTAACATTAAATATATATTCATGTTAAATATCAATATGCTTCATATTTCACCTAAGTCAGAAAAATGGAATACATTTGAACATAATATTCTTCTTTAGTGCAGTTAAGTCAGTACCAGGTTTCACAATTATCAACCAAGGGGATGAAAACAGAATACACATAAATGTAATCAAAAAAGGCACTGGAAGATGAAATGAGAAAGTAGCTTGCAAATAAGATTTTAAAATGAACAATTTCCTAAGGAACTAATGACAGAGCTGAGATTTTTACATTTAGAAGACAAAATTCAGTAAAGAGCATTATAGGTGATGTACCATGTGAATCAATTTGAAAACAAGAATTCAAGAGCATTAAGACAGCTTTTGAGGTGTAGGAGGCCTCATTGCCAAAGATCATGCCGTTAATTATAATATATATTTGATTATTTATATATGTTATTTTCACTATCTTTTTGAACCTAAATATTAGATATTTGCGTGACACTAAGTACATTTAATTTGCATTCTGTTGTCAACTTGACATACCCAGAAAAAGAGAAACTCAACTGAGGAATGGCCCCCATTATATTGGCTTGTGGTCTTTCTTTTGGGCATTCTCTTAATTACCGATTGATGTATAAGCATTCAGGCCATTATGGCAGTGTTATTATCTCTGTGTAGGTGGTGCTGGGCAGTATAGAGGAAGTACACGAGGAAGGCAGGTGGAGAAAGCTAGTAAGCATCATTCCTTCTTCATTTGTGCTTCAGTGTCTCCAGAAATAATAAGCAGTGGGTCCTCCATTGCTTCTATGATCTCTAGTCACTGGCTTTTAACCCGGTTTATAACATACAATATCCCTCCTTTGAAATTGCTTTCTTATTCAATCAGAAAACTTGCCATGTATAATTGGAAAAAATCTGGAAAAAGCAAAATAAATGATGATATGCATTAATATTTTATAAGAAAAATAAATCTTCAAATCATAAAATACTAGCAGATAAAAATAAATTTTCAGGACTTAGCATTGCTCAGTCATATATTCTCTGTGTCTGACCAGTTGTGCAGTTCTTCTGGAGTCTCTATCTGTTGCAAAAAGTAGCTTCTTATGAGTGGTGTGCTGTATGTTTGTCTGTAAATATAAGGATCCATATTTAGCATATGTTAAGAAATTTCATTTGTCTAGAGATATGATAGGGTAGAGTTTTCTCTAATATCGATGCCCTTTCCAACTCTGCATATTTGGTTTAGTCTAAGGTGCCATCCCTGAGTTCATGACCACTGAGTGGGTTTTAAGTCTAATGAGACAGCTGTTGATTTCCCCCCAGATGGCTGTGCTAGTGCTGTACCAACACAGGTGGTGTGCTGTGCTAGTTGTTATGGTTATTATAATTTAAGATTGGGTTGGACCACTGATTGATTTTCCCTCTTATCAGTTTGCATATCATCATCTAGCATTATGAGAGCTAAACTTTTGGAAGAAGGCTTCTAGGTCAGTTCCTGCTCAATTGCTCCATTCATATATGAAAATATGGATATTATAGTTATTCCATTCAATCAAAACATATTATATTATTTAAATCAAAATTATGTTTGGATAAATTTTAAAAAGTATTTTCTGATCTTTATTTTATGTCTATAAGTTATTGCATGCAAGTGTGTAAGTGCACCAATATCATACAATGCCTGTGGGGGTCAGAAGAGGATGTTGGATCCCCTGGAACTGTAGTTAAGGATGGTTGTTAGTTGTCATGTTTGTACTAAGAATCAAACCTGGGTCCTTTGTAAGCGCAACCAGTGCTTTTAACAGCTGAGCCATCTCTCGAGCACCAATTTTGGATAACATTTATGATAAATATAAAAAGAATAAAACACTGAGCCTCGCAAAAGAAAATAAAATGGATGATGCATTTATCTATGATACTTTAAATAATATTGCTGAAATGTAAGATAATATGTGTTGTGTTAAGGTGTGGAGAGTCACTGCTGCAGCCATTTAGGAAAGTCATGTGCAGCTCTCTAACACTTAACTAGATTCCCAGTTTTGCTGCATTCTTCTCTTTGGCTATGTATGGTGGGAAAGTTTATCTGTGACTATGAATTAATACATCTAGTAACTATAACACTTTAAATATTTTATTTATTATTCATATTTTATGTGTAAGAGTGGTATTCCCATATGCAAGTGCACACATGTCATGCCATGCTCATGGAAGTCAGAGGAGGGTATCAGATGCTCTGGAACTGGAGGTATGGACGAGTTACAGGAAGTTAGCTGCAATGTGAGTACTGGGTCCTTTGGAAGAGCAGCTAGTACTCTTGCCTGCTGAGCCATCTCTCCAGCACCAGATATAGAAAATTTAAGAACGCAGAGTATGATAAAATGTTGGAAATAACACATAGAAATTTATATAATATTTAAGCATATGTAGAATTTTTGAAAATAAAAAAGACAAATGTTTAATAAGGAAAGTATTTGAAATAATATTAAACTTAAATATGGTAAACTCATTTCCACATTGAAACACATTTCATTTTAAGTCTATGTAGATGCACATACATATGTAAAGAAAAACAGTATGTATGTATTTATGAAAAAATATTATATGCAAAAATAGTTTAATACTGATTTTTGCTCCTTGATATCGTGAATAATAGAGCTAAAGTTTTTGATCTCTATGTTCACAAAATTTGAAATGTCACCTGCAAATGCAACAGAAGTAAAGAAAGTGATAAAAGTTAGAAGCAGTGGGAGATATATATATATATATATATATATATATATATATATATATATATAAATTTTTAAGAAGCCCCCAGGCAGTCCACCATCAAAGAAACATGATAGAAGTTCTCAAACCTGAAATTCTTGAGGCTACTGGACTTCTTTTTTTCTGTACCTCTATAGAAGATTCACTACTTCTGTGCAGTGAATGCTCTTTACAACCTCACATGTGATGCTATGGTGCTCTATGAGCTGTGCCTTGACAGCCAAACATTGGCAAGTATATCTCTTAAGTGGTTAAGATTACTATACTGAAGAAATCAACATTTGGAAGTCAGTTACATTGATTTAACGTCACCAGTTCCTGTAGATTTGCTGTGGAAGAATGAAATAACATCGATCATCTTCAGTTTCATATTACTAACACAAATACACACTAGTAGATCTTATCATTCACTTTACTTTTATTCAATGTTGCAAGAGTGATTTTGGCTTTCTTTTTAAAGATTTTGTTTAATGTTATAATTCAACACTTCCTGTTTCTTATTAGAATGAAGAGTTTCACTTATGTTCCTCTTATTACTCTTTGCTAAATTTTTTGGTAAACGATAATATTCTTGTTAGAAAATTATTTTTTATGATTTACAAAAAATTGCAGATATCTATAAGCAAGCTCATTTTAGTTCATTTATATGAAAAATTAATTTCAATACAGAGATTCTCTCTAACATTTTAGTACATTTTTCCTAAAGAAATAATTTGAAGGATTAGAGATTTATCATACAAAGTTACATGAATTAGATGAAATGCCTAAGATTATTTATTAATGCAGTGATGCCAACGAAAAAGAAATTGGAGATTAGAAATTACATCTTGGCAATACTCACTGAAAGCTGAAAAGATAGTGCCATTTACAGAATTGTAAAGCTTACCACATGTAAATATATGGTCTTTGAGGGACCAAGGAATTAGCCCAGTTGGTAAAGTGTCTACCAAGCAGGAAGACCTGGATTTGATCTCCAGAACCCGTGTGAAAACAAAACACCCAGTTTAGTTACCAGTGTAATCCCAGTGGGGAGTCAGAGACAAAGAGTGTTTGGGGGATTGCTACCAGCCTAATATACTCTGAGAATCACAGGTGTCAGTGAGAGACAGTGTCTTAAAATTAATAATAATAAAAATAATAATAAATATAAACACGATATCACTTGAAGAATGATACCTGGTAATATTATTTAATCTACAGACATGCACATGAGAGAGAGAGAGAGAGAGAGAGAGAGAGAGAGATTATTTTTAAAAATAAATTGACATCTGAAGAAAAATAACTGCAATCTCGAAAAAAAAACAGGTAGCTACAAAAAAGAGACTTGACAGTTTGCCTGTCTGTTACATATATATATATATATATATATATATATATATATATATATATATGTACATGAATACAATTTAAGGTGACAAAAATATTAAGGTAGAATACATTTGCAGATTCTTTTCAGATCACATGTGAGTTAATCTGCAATAGTGAAGAATGAAATTTAGGAGACTAGCACCGTGCAGGACTTCATTTACAAAATGTCACCATAGAACAGAAGAGGAGGCCCTGAAGTTATACTTCCTAGCTTGTGCAAACTAGGGACGGGAGCAGCTGTAGCTTGCCTAACTACACACAAGTCCATGTTCTCTTTTTAAACATTGACTATCAAATCGCAAAGTCAAAAAAGAACATAAAAGAATTAGGAGGAAGAAAGTCTTTAATTAGAAGGTGTCAACAGCACATACCTGGTCCAGAGTAAACTCCAGAACAAAAATAGGAAACCTTGTCAAGCCTTTTCATATGAGACAAGAGAACTTTCTTAGCACTGGAGACTGATCTAATACCAGATAGTACCCCAGTAACATCCAAATTATCAGAAAAATATCAAATACAATTAATTGCTTTTGTCATGCACTTGGGAGAAGAAATTATCAACTGACTTCAACATGAGACTCGGGAGAGCTATTCAGCTCTTCCATGACACACTGATGAAAATTATTGAAGAAATCAAGATAACTGTGTATTCCCCATTGTCAGCAACAAAGGAAGAAATAGATATCAAGAAATCCTGTAAAATAGAACTGTACTCAGTGGCACCAGTGTTTTCGGTAGGACTCACATGAGGCCCTCTTGTTCTAGTACATATTAGAAAGCTTATATACCCCCCAGTTTTAGTTGGCTATATCTAGGATTAATAGATATTCCCTTTCTCCAGAGCCCAACAAAAGCTTTCTTCCTATAGAAACAGAATTTCAGCAGTTCTCGTCTTCCTTGGAGTCCAAAAATGAGACCAAGCACTTACTCTGTGAAGTCAAGAGATGGGGGCTCCCTTTCTCTGCTCACTTCCATCTGTGGAATGAACATTACCTTGTATGTGACAGGCTGTAAACACTGGGGACCTATGATTCTTTCCTCAACCTATGACACAGTGTTTCCACACCAGAAGGAGTCAACCAAACTGTGGCAATATGATGCCACCCTTCTCTTTCAAACTCCCAGCTCCTAAAACTTGTCATTGAAATAGATTCCAGGAGACATTAAGCAAATTCCTTGCTTTCAGAGCTTTGCAACATTGGACATGAAAATGAGAAACGTATAAGGAGACCTACTGTGGTCAGAGTCAACACGAAAAACTGATATTAGAAATCATTCACTCTTAGGAATCACAATTGGATTGAGTGAGTACAGTACTCAATTAATTTGTGAAAGTACTCAACCAAAGATTATAGCAATAAACCAAAAATTAATAGAACTTAACAGCTGGTTGTGGGAAATGAAAGGCAGAGAGAGACTACACCAGTATTCCTGACATCCTGGGGTGATTGTTGGGAAGATGGAGAGCTGTGTCCCCTGAGAAGAAACATTAGATGAAATAAAGCTCTCTGAAATAGTTCAGCCAGTAACTGCCTATCAGCAGAATCACGATGGGCGCAGTGCCAGGGAAAGCATTAACAATGAAACCATGACACTGTCTAACTGAATAGTCCTTAATGTAATCAAGTTGGCATCCAAAATCAACTGCCAGGATGGTTCAATTAGGAAAAAAAAGGTTCTATATGGTTCTGAGGCTATGGGTACATAGGACATGGTTTTGCCAGTCTACAGTGTGCAAACTATAAAAAGAATGCATTTTAGTGCATAAGAGTTATTATAAAATATTAACCATAACTGAGTCAATCTTAAAGTGAAACAAACTGTGACAAATTTATAATATATTTCAATTTACAGGCGTGACTGTTCTGGAGTAGACAAAATGAAAAATAGTTGATTGACCTGACTTAGGAATATCTAGTTATGACTGCAACAAACAAGAAAGAAACAAAAGTACTATGCATAAAGACTGTGCTTTTGTTTTAAATTTGTTTCTTATATACAATACAGATTATTATTCTGAACTTCCTTGTATACCTCTCTCTCTCTCTTTATTTATATATATATATATATATATATGAAGAAATGAAATTTTAAGATATATTTGTGGGGATAGTTTAGTTGGTAGAGTATTAACCTAGCATGCATGAAGCCTCTGAGTTTAAACGCCAACATCATAGAAACCTGTTTGGTAGTCACTAACTATAACTCCCCTCCAGCACTTGTAAGAATGATTGTGAATTCAAGAATACCTGTAGCTACATAGTTTCCTAGACAGCCGGAGAAGCATGTGACATATTGTCTCCCATATGTGGATCCTGGATATGAGTCTTTAGATTTGTGAGTTTTACTTGGAGAAGCTGCAGAAACCAGGAAACCAGAAAGAGGTCAGTAGTGGGTAGCAGAGCTTCAGGTAGAATTGTGGAAGATAGGTGATGAGGGGTGAGAGGGATGATGAGGATGGTTTAAGTGAGGAAGAGGATGGGAGGGTGTGACACAGGATGGGGTTAGACGAAGGGAAGCATACACTAAGGATGTTCAGCAAAAGGGAAATCTAATTTACAAGTTTCTTCAAAATATATGAAACTTTTTAAAATTTAATTAACCTTATATTGGATAATAATGCTTCTTTCAAAGTCCACAGGTGAGCATTCAAAAAGCCTAGTGGATGATGCAAGACATCTCTCTTCAAGCTCTTGTTCAGGGACAATACAGGTTACTGCCATTTTTCTTGGTTGCAACCCAGAACTTACTGTTAAGATCTTACAGCTGAGGGCACCACACACCTTGGTCACAGGACAGAGGTGAATTAAACTAATGTTGAACTATGGGGCTTCCATGCCATTGGCTAGCTACCACACTTTTTCTAGTTTGCTTTTTTATTGTTAAATAAAATACCATGACCAAAGGCAGCTCAGGGTGAAATGTTTTGCTTCGTCTTTCAAGTTATAGCCCATCATCAAGGGAAGCCTGGGCAGGATCTCAAGCAGAAATCTGCAGCCAAGAACTGAAGCAGAGACCGTGAAAAAAATGGGGCTCCCTATCTTGCTCCCCTGGATTGTGCAACTACTTTTCTTATATAACCCACTCCCATCTGCCCAGAAATGGCACAACCCCCACTGGCTTAACCCTCTGCATTAATAATCATTTTAGAAATCGCCTCACAGACATGCCACAGGTAAATTAGATGTGGGATGTTCCTCAATTAATATACCCTCTTCCCAAGCATCTCTCTCTAGTTTGTGTAAATTTGAGAAATTAAAATAAACTAAAAAGCAAAAAAAATGTTGGAAATTGGTATGCAAACTGGAGAGAAAAGTCATGAAATTTCTCACCCAGATTTGAAATCTGCAGTCTACAATAATGAACGACCAGGGGAGTTATGGTCATGATTGCAATAATGGAATGAATGATAGGGGGTGTAACCAACAGTTTCCTGCTTAGTTTTAATGTCCATTCCACAGGTGGGAATTCAGCTGTGCTCTGATAAGTTGGACTATGAATCTGTTGTTGAGACGATCATGCTTGCTAGGGGAGACTTCATATTTCATTTTGTTAAATTGACATGGCATCAAACTTTCTTCTAAATATTCATGCTATTCACAGAGTACAGTGTGACTCTTAGCCCTCATTACGGGAGCTTTATTAAAGTGGTTGGTCATGTTATCCCAGAAATTGAAAACTAGTCAAAATGCAAAGAATCATTGTCTGTGGATTGCTTAGATCAAATAAGGATATGGCTCAGTTAACACTGTGGAAGGATGATCAAAAAGATTGTAAGACTTAGAGGTCAGGAAAGAATCCTACAGAATGTTTGCTGTCATGACAAGGGAGCTGTGCTCAGAAATGCATGATAGCTTCAGTGGCTTGAACAAGATCAAGACAGTGGACACTTCATTAGGGATGGGAGAGGGGCTCATGAAGCTACACTTCTGCCTTTTTCCTGGAATTTACTGTCAGTGGATGGCTACTGGTGGAAAGAATGTGAGTTTTCTTCATGGATATGGCCTCTCGTATGTTTCCCATTAGGGTAGATATTCCTACACACGTACATAGAGGATGAATGCATGGGTCTGAGAGGGTTATGAAGGAAGAAAGGGAAAATAAGAAATTGGGAGGTAGATGGGAAAGAGTGGAAGTCTGGAAAGATATGAAAAGGAGGAGTGGTACATTTTAAATTAACAAAATTTAAGACTTAAAAATGCCATATCCAGGATCCTCATATAACAGCCCAAATTCATTGAAACACACCAAAAGCTTGTACACATTTTGATTTAATTTTGTACTCTATTATAAGAATCTGCTTGGATAAGACTACCAAAGCTTTATATAGAAAAATAAACATTCAATATTTACAAAAAATAATAATTGAAAATACTTTCTCTCTTACATTCAACAGGAACAAAATTTCCACGTTAAAAACTGTCATCATTACCAGGAAATATTCATTTTATTTCTATTTTTCCTAGCAAATGTATGAAGGCAGTTTGTGAAATATCTAGAATGGCTCTCAAAAATTCATTGTTTTATTCCTTAATGAAAACTAAAATGTTAACAAAGTGTTCAATGCTACAAATTTTGGATATTTGTGTTTTGTAATGAGAAGCAGAATGATCTTAGCAAAACAAAGTTCTTTTAATCTGAGATTTATAAATCTTTACTTATATCTGTATCTAAAATAAGAGTTGACAGTTCACACATCTACCTTATGTGTTCTTATAATGGACAAAATGGGAAGGTAGAACAGCTGTTAGAAGACATTTTAAAGACAGAGATTTGTGAATCTCCCTTTTTCTAAGAAGCAATAAACTCCAAGAAACTAGAATTTCTCTATGACTATTATGTTGGGGAAGAGAAGAATCTGAAGCCTGTAGCCAAATGGAGAGGAATCCTGTGTCCTGGAAAGAGATTTCACACAGTTCTGGCACTTTGTACCTGGGACCTTGATTGGTGAGGTGACCCATAAATGAGTACTACTTAATTACACTCTATTGGTGCCTCTATTTAAACCTAAACCTCAGGTCAGGGTCATAAACTCAATGTGAGAGATCACTGGACTTCTTAAATTTTTCCTCTTCCTAAAATGGCCACATTGAATAAATCTTGCTCTTCTGTTAACAAACACTTGTCTCTTCAATTGGCCAGTTCAGGATGTGTGGTTGAGCCTAACATGCTTCAGCTGCCAAAGCCCCGGCTGTGCCCTCAACAACTCTGGTCATGTTGGGCATATGTGAACATATCAAACTAATTACAATGATTATTTCATGAATTATAATATAATTATATCATTTAGAATTCAAGAAAGTAGTATTTTAAATGTCTCAGATCAGTCATTACATGAACATAAATATTGACAGATTACAGTGTCATTTACCAGATAAGAGTGGAGGGTGTATAGACTAACTTCTTAAGACATTATCAACATGAATCTGAAAAATCTGACTGTAATGGAAAGTAAAGTTTGCCTGGATCTTTGATCTATTCCAAATATGAAACAATTAGGAATAAAATATTCAAGTCTTGCTAATTTTAACACATTTTTTCATAGTCCTTAACTAAGTTGATCATTAATAAACAAGATTTTCTAGGGAAATTTAAAATATTAATTACTATTAAAAATAAACGCTGAGATGACATTGTTTCTTCTAGTCTAAGTATTTTAGGCTTTCAACATGTAATATTTTATAGAAGTTTCTAAATGATTGTTTCATTTAAAAGTCTGTAAAATTAAATTGTTTTAAAATCTGGACTTATATTTGAGGAGAATCTGGCACCTGGCTTAAATAAAACTGCCATTGTATTAATTGCTGAGGGAGGAGTTCTCTAAAATTAAGATGATTTGGGGACTGTTTTTTCTTCTTTCATGGTCTATTTTCTTTCTGAGATCAGGTTACTGTCCTTATCAGTGCTTAAGAAGAGAAAGTCTATTTGGTCAATTATGAAACATCTGCTTTTTAATTACACACACAACTAACTTGTTAGTAGTAAGATCTGAGAAATTTACTCATGGTCTGGTTTCATAATGTGTGCTGAGATATAACCAATGCTTGGGAAATGCGTGCAAAGATTTTGGTCCCTTAGAAATGGATATCTTGAAAACAAATAATCATAAATACATAATGAATATAAGGATTCAACAAGTCAGTAATCCACCATTTCCTTTTGCTTTACATTGTAATTAGAATTTCACATTCCTTTTTAAATATTTAATCATAAATATGATTTTACTTCAATTGAATATTTGTATAATGAGTATCATTCACTTTAATTTTAATCATAGTTAATCCACAAATACCCTGTTCAATAAAATCCATAGTACTTCAGAAAGAGAAATAAAGTGAATAATTGAATATAAAGTATGGGAACGATGATAGTATATTGCTCTGTTTTTAAAACAGTGTTGAAGCTTTATCATTATTATCATCTGGTCTAATATTTTATTTTTAAAATATCATTTCATATCTACTTTATCACCTGCTACAGAAGCATAAACTTGAATTTGTTCAAACTGAACAGGAATAAAGTTTCCAGTGACAATAGAGGCAATATAACCTCTGTAAACTATGAATCAGTTTATAAGCAGTGAAGATGTGGAGATAAATCCAGCAGGAGCTGTCCTTCTGTGTAATGGACACCTATGGGGATTTCCAAACAAATGATGGCCTCTCCCAAATATTTGAATATTTTAATATTCACATTAAAAGCAGGTGTACAAATCATGGCATGACTATTTCATAGAAATTTATAAAAAATACCAGTGATGTGGAATGATAAGTCTACTTTTCCTGATGCCTTTGGTTAACATTTAAAAAATCCCTTTGACAGGATGCAAACAAGTGCTGCCATCTGTATTCAAGCTATGCATTTTTATTCTTGTGCTCAGAAACATTATACTGCATTCTTCCCTCAAGCATATCTAAAAACTATTTAATCCATGATATATTCTATTTCCCCTGTAACCACTTATGTTTTGAGTATAGTCCATAGATTCTCATTCCATTTTAAACTTGGTTGCTGCTCCAGAGAATGAAACGCTACTCAGTCCATCTCATTTCAAAAACTTCTCCTTTCTTTCAGTTTTTTTGAGCTGAACTTGATAAATAAAAATTATAAATCATACAAGTCTGTGTTTTTATACATATACACTGTCAAATGACCACCACTGTCAAGCAAATCAACAACTTTATAAAGCATCATAAATTCCCTCTTTTCCTGCCTCCATGGCTTCAAGTAGTTGGGGAATATAAAGCTTTGTTTCATTCAGTAGATACTTTTATTGAATTTTTGTGCCTTTCATACAATACATCTTTATCATATTTTGAACTCTACCCTACTTTATACCCTTAACAATTTCTGTCATATATATTAAAATCTATTTGAGTTAAGTTTGTATCTCCAGATAGCCCTTGGTGTGAATTCGTCCACTACAGCCTTGGCAGCCTATCTAGAGTCATTCCCTTAAAGAAGACCAACTCTTTCTCACCCTGCAGTGATAAGCCCAATCATTTCTTGGCTACAGTTGAGGCTTCTTATCCATTCTCTCACTTCTATGCTAGGTTTTTGTCTGATTTGAGTTTGTGTGAATTTTCAGCATGCTTTTCCCATTCTTGTAAATTCATATCAGCAAGTCTCCAGAAGCCTGGAGGACTTTGTTTACTAGATCTTCTATCTATAAACTTTTCTCCATTTATGCCTATGTGATCATATAACTTGTTTCCAATTATTTTTATTAATAATTTCTAAAAATGTCCATTTATTATCTGGTAAAACTTGTAAGATGTATAGTCCTAATTTTGAAGAGTTGAAGTAAATTCTTTCAGTTGGCCCAAAGCTAAAGTAAACACTGTTTGGAACTGGATATCTTTGGCAGCTCTGTGACTTCACCTGCTAGTTGAAACAAAGAACAGTTCAGTGAACTGAAACTTTTTATAAACTTACCATGATAAGATGAGCTTCTCTTTCATTAAATATATTGGAAAAAGCCAGATGTATCATTGATGCAAAATGGAACTAAAATGATTAGGTCATTTTTAATTTTTTACCAAGTTGTTGGCAATTAAATATTTTCTAA
Source organism: Eospalax fontanierii (assembly GCA_035773235.1). Taxonomy (NCBI): domain Eukaryota; kingdom Metazoa; phylum Chordata; class Mammalia; order Rodentia; family Spalacidae; genus Eospalax; species Eospalax fontanierii. Next base: position 90,980,813 of record CM069524.1, read on the forward strand.
AATGGAATAACAAAGTGTTTAAACATTTAACTACGAATTTGTGTTAGTATAATATTTTTGGGTGATTAAGTTACTTCTTTGTTTCTCTCTTTCTTTCTCTATGTGTATATTTTTTAAATTAAGTAATAAATATAAATATTTTGCCAGTATGTAAGAGCACCATATGCATGCCATATCTGTGAAAGCAAGAAGTCAAATCCTTTTTTACTCCTCATTGAAATTGCAGAAAGTTGTAGATGCTTGGAAGTAAACAGAGTCCTCTGCCAGAGAAGCTGGTGTTCATAACCACTGAGCCATCTCTTCAGAACTTTAAGTGTTATTTTTTAAGTGATTATATTTCAATTTCTATTATTCTATAATTGATTTTTCTCTGTGTCTCTCTTTATATTATTGTTGTCAGGAGAAAAGTAATAAAATTTCAATATTTTTCAGAGACATAGTTTACTTTCTTTTAGCGTTGAGCTTAAACTTGTATAATACTTTGCATGTTTTTGTGTGGAAGTATTGGATTCTGTACAGAATCAATTTAAACATGCTGTGTATCTGATGCTAAACTTATTAAAATTTGTAGTTTATAATTAAACACAATATTATTGTAAAATATATGGTTAATTTTAGGTTGCGTGAATGATTTAGTGAATGGAGTGAAAAGCAGCATGGGAACTTCTTTATAATATATTTAAATTATGTGATGAGGACATAATTGCTTCTAGTGAGGACATTTTGAAATCTAGATACTAGCAAACTGTGTCAAATAGATAGACCATATTTAATTCTCCAAAGTGTCTTGAAATGGTAGAACAGCCAGGCCTGCATCAGGAGAGCTAGATAATCAATGGGCAAGTTAGGGATTTCAGTCATAACTGGCATCCTAAACTCAAGTTGGATGGAGAGAAATAGTGCATGATGATATGTAATACAGCTGAGAAGTAACTTTGGAGGTGAAAAAGATTGTGAAATGAACTACAGTCTCTCTCCTCCATGGTATTACAATACAGAAGAACAGGGAAGTGTAATTTTCAATAAACTATTTCGAACATTGTAATTTATTACAGATTTTATAAATTCAATTTCCATCACAGGAAAATTTTCTATTGATTAAAACAGACTTGCCTTTACTTATTAGCTATGAATTCTTACAAAGACACTTAAGAAAAGAGAAATTGTTTTCTTACTCTTCTGGTGAGATCAATAAAGAATAGAAATACTAATTAGTGCCTTTATTACTAAATTACTAATTTTTTTCTCTCACTAAATAAACTGTCTTAAATAAATTAAACATTTTAAAAATCAGAAAATAGTAAACTTTCACTTTAAATATAAGCACATTGTATATTTGAGCACAATCTTTCACACACATCCTACAAATTATATATCATTCTTGAGCTGAAATACAACACAAAATCATACAATTATCATCATCCCTATGCAACAAGTAACACAAATATGCTGCTTTTAATTCTCATTTTCCTGCCATTTTGTATCAAACATCTCTCTTCCTTTATGGTCTCAATATTGTAGACATATTCATGCACATACACCTCCTGTTTTTATTTTTTATTCAACCAGTGATATCATAATGGGGTTAAAGCATGTCCTTCTTTTACTCAAAAACCATATGCTAGGGCAGTAAAGCATAGCAATGCACTAAAATAAACATTATTAAAAATTAAATCTTAAAGACAGTGTGTAATTCTTTTAAGTGCTAACAGTTTCTCATGATGCTGAATGTGATCTGCATTTTATGGCATTTTAATTACTGTGCTTGAGTGTAGGTTAATCTTGAAGACCATATACATTTGTTATAAATCTAGGTTTCAGTAGGAAATAAGTTCAATAAGAATTCTTTTGTAATTAACATGGTTTAATGTTTTTGAAAATTTTCACATCAAAGTAACAATTAAGTCCTTTCACAGGTTGTGTAACAAAAAGGCTTGTTTTCATTTAAAAAAACAAATGTAGTAGAGCTAATATGCATGTGGTAATATGATTACTAATCCAAGCACCATCTACTCCACTAGACAATTCAATAGCTTAACTGTTGAAGGTCTGGCTTTATTACACACAGAAAAAGATAAGAATATGTTAGTAATATTAGGATTCTTTTCCACAAGTACAATAGTGAATAATGTTAAATATATCACTGTGATTTTAGAAATTATTACTCATTACACATGTTAGAAAACCTCAAATTTGGAATCTAGAATTTTAATATAAATTAATCCTAACAATAACACTATGCTATTCTTAGAGTTATATGATTGTAGACCAAAATTTATAATGTGTTGTACTGCACAAGAATGAGTAAAAGACATATATATATATATAATTATATATAATTACCATATATATATATGGTAATTCTGAATTATACTTCTGATTTTCATTGGCAATAAATTTCTAGGTCTGGTGGCTATGGTCTTCTACCCTAAAGTTGTTCTAATCATTTCACCCAGACCTAAATGTATTATTCATAAAATCACTCTAAATATCATCTGAAATCCATAATATAAATGATCAGAGCACAGGTTTATGCACCATAAATGAAAAACTACTTCAGCATAAAATTTAAATAACTCAATGCATTTCTTGTTCTTTTTTTTACATGACTCATTTAGAGTTTAAATTGTCCTGTTCACCTCTGTTCACAGTTCAATGACAGATATTAGATGTCAATCATGTAAGAAACATAGTCTATTTATCACTATGTATGAGACATTGATTGGACAAATCAATACGTAAATTGTTTAAAATGACAAATGACTCTCCAGTGCATTGTCTTTATTTCTGATAAGAGAATAGACTGTGAAAGCCTATATTTTGCTAAATATCACAATGCTACTACTCCCATTAAGAAGTGAAACCCATTTTCCCAATGTCTCTTCTGACATTGCAACTAACACGGATAACGCTGTTAAATTCTTGGTGGCCTTTTAGGTTTTGTCTGTGCAAACTAAATTTCTGCCTATGAAAGAAGCTTCAGACCTTTCCTATGAGCAGAAAGTTTCACCCTCAAACCAAATCTCACTAGCTCCCACAAGATAAGCTAAGGTGGAAGCCAAACCACTCATATAAACAGCCAAAATAATACTTAATTCTGTAAGCTATTATAGTTGGGTGGTTTGCTAAACAGCCATAAGTAATTCTTCTTTCTAGCATTCTACAAATAATAGACTACATTGATAGCTCAATCCATACTTGTTCAGTTACTTCTTTCAAATGTAACATCTTTTCTAACCTGTTTTCCAAAATTACTTATAATTTTAAAGAAGTTTGCCACTTGTCTAAGTATTAATAGTCATTATTGTATACTATAAATAATATTTAGTAAGAAGAGCAATTATGCATGTTAGAAAGAGCATTGGCTGCTCTTCCAGAGGATCCAGGTTCTATTCCCAGAAACTACCTGTTGGCTTACAACATTCCATAATTCTAGGAGATTAAGATGGCCTCTTTTGGCCTCCACAGTTTTGCACACATAGGTGCACTTACATACATAAAAACAGAATGCTTATACACATAAAAATAAAATTAAATAAATAGGTAATAAATATAAAAATTAAGAGTAAGTCCTTCACTTTTAAATCTGAAACCGCTCACTGTCTTTCAAAGCCTCTCCCACCTGAGTAACTCCAGCATCTCCCCACCCCATGCTCTGTACTTCTTCAAGCCTTGGTCACAAGCTTCCTCCTGCTCTTTGCACCTAAGATTTGGAGACTACTCCTTTTCCAGACCCACGCACTATGTCCTGAATCCCATGCCCAGATTACATCAAAATTTCAGTCTAGGATTTGGGGAAATGGAGCTCGAGTTGACCTGGAAGCCACTTCTACTGAAGGCTAGCACTATGGAGAGCATTACGCAAGTAGCCAAGAGAGAACATTAGTAGATGGCCCAACCTACCAAAAACTACATCAATATCTGGCCTAGCATTGGATACTGATGCAGTAGTGGCACTTTTATCTTTGAGCCATTCAACAGTTACATATCTTAAAGCCCACTCAACAGGAGGAAACTCAAGGGTGGTACTGTAATCATAGCCAATTACAGATTGTTGAAGTAGTCATAGATTTTAGAGAAATTCCTAAGTCTGTTAAATCCCTAGGCTAAATTAACTTAAAACATGTATTCTTATATTTATCATCAAATATCCTTTTCAGCCCTTATCAAAGAAGCCTCTTTTGCACCAGATAGAGACTGTTACAGAGTACCACACCTGGTCACACACAGACATCATCTGTGAATTGCCCCTGCCTAAGCAGTACCTCTAAAATTTAGCCTCTACATCTAAGGCTCACACAATATGGAACAAGGAGTAAAGAAGTCATTACTGAATCTCTCAGCTCTCATTGATGAAGTTCCCTCATGCAACAAAGAGCCAGTAACATAAAATATTCCAAATGACTAACTCATTGATATTAGGAATCTGCAGCGTGTGGGTCTCTGGACGGGACTCTTAAACTGAGTTTCACTCAGCCAGTTCTCAGAAACCATTGTGGAAGAGCGGGCAGAAAGAATGAAAGAGCCAGTGATGAGGGGCATAACTATATGGAAGAAGAATCCTACAAGCTCCTGGAACTCTGCTCATATGAACCTAAAGCAATCTTTTCAGCATGTTCAAGACCCATTCAATCTCAAGCAGACAAATACCCAGTAAAGAACTGGGGAAAAGGGTAGAGACCCAAGCTTTCTTATGAAATGTTGGCAATTGATTACTGCTGGGTGCTAATGAACCAGGGGTATTGATGCTTCTACTGATCCAGTTAGGAAATTCAGTGTTCCCAGGAAAATATTCTTGGTTGTTGAAAGTTTCTTGCTTTCAGCATTCATCTACATAATTGACTTTTTTACAGTGAACTAGCTCTCTGGCTTGAGAGGAGAGCAGTCTCCACCTGCCACCCTTGGGCTCCTCAGATGTCCAGATTTGGTGCGGTAATTCTCATCCATGGGATGAGAAATGTCATTTTAGCTTGTCACTGACCACTGCATACATGAGACCTGGGAAAATGAAATGGATCATAATTATGACAATTATAATAGTCCTGTAGCTGAATTATTCTTCCCATTAAGTAGAAGGAATTAAAATTTAAATACCTTATTAAATGTTACATGGCTTAAACAAAATTTAACTCAAATCTGTTCTTTCCAAAACTATCATTACCACAATATTGTTATAATAACCTACCTTACAAAGAGTATAATATATTGTCTCAACTTATTATTTATTAGAACACATACTGTAACCATATCTCTAACCCACATGATCTATTAATGCATATGGATAATGAATCTTTTAGCCATGAAATATAGGAGAATGAGAACATAGGTGAGTAATTGTTTATTTTCTCCTGTGTACGCTCTTTCCACAAACACACCACATTTGAAATGCTACCTTAGAGTCTTCCACTTTGATGTCACTTATGTGTTACATACATTTAGTTAAGTACACACAGACATCATTCTGGAAGACAAAGGCCAGGGATAAGGGCAGAGGTGTTTAAACCTTCCATACAGATTCCAAGAGAGGTTAGGTAATAGAACACAGCATTCCAAACTCTCAGAAGTCTAACAATGAAAGCAGATTGACAACAAGTGCTATTATAATTCAGTGTTGATAAGATGTAATAAAATAGTTAATTTAAATAAACTGAAATTCAATGTGATTTTTATAAACTAGTTTAAAATAGTTCAACATTTAGTAATTTTAAAATGTATATTCAATAAATTAGAAAAAATATTTTTCAAGATACTTAATTCATCTGATGTTAACTCACTTGAGTAAATAAAGCTGAGCCTGAAGTTCTGTAGATTATTCAAGAGTTGTTTCAAAGAACATCATGTTACCTCAGAATAAAAAAAGGCATTTGAAGCTATTTAAAAAATGTCAAGTACAAAGTTTAAGTACATTCTGATCCTGAATATGTTAGATTTATTTTCATGCCACTAGCTGACATTTAATGAAGTGTGTTATATTATACTGTTGTCTCAAACCTGAATTACATTTCTAGATAATTTTCCAAAATATACATACAAAAATAATGAGGTAATTGCATTTTAGTTACAAAAATAGTTAGGGAAAGATTATATTTGAATGAATTTTCTTACCACATTCTCAAATTTTCTGCTAAACAAGGTGGCTTTTACCCCCAGATGTATGAAGTCTCTTAAAGGCTCATGTGGGGTTACACGTCTCAGAGATATGATGTGTTGGTAATTGATAGCTGGTGGGAATGCAGAACCAGTATTCTTTGAGTTTTATGCATGGTGGTTTAATCAGGACTTTTAAATAAGAAAAATAATTGAGGGCATGTAGTCAGGGAATGGTGCAATAGGATTGGTATGGAGGTGGAGGAGATGATCTGAATGCAATAAATATGCATTGTATGACATGCTCAAAGAATCAATAGAATATTTTTATGGCAGGAGCTTAGAGGGGGGAGTGCAGATATGAGAGGGGAATCTAAATGTGATAAAAACATATTGTATGAAATTTCAAAAATGGAATTGAAAATAATTTTTAAAACTTTAAGCATATAACCTTATATTTTAATTTCAAGCTTCTCTAACTCTATTCTAGTATCAGTTTTAGGTTTGTTTCCCACAGTAATTTTTTTCATTTGTTCAATAAGTCCATGAATGGTGACCTGTCTGGTAGTGTAGTTCATTCACACTTGAACCAGTAATAGATATGTTAGTGTGTGAACATGTGTGTATCACACATACTACCCACAGTTACTTCACACAAAGCAACTAGTATGTATAAACATATATGTGTATAATCCATATGTTAGGTGCATCCTAAACACATATACACTATATGTGTTTTAAACAGTAACTAACCTTATTATTTTGTTGTGTATACATGCAAGATCCTAAGTAGCTTTAATGTATCAGTTCAGAAAATCTACCTCAGATCAACTCTACATCCTACAGCAGAAATCAGCTGCCAGTAGTTCCTTAGCTTGAGATGAGAGATCTTACACATTTCCCTAGATCTATTCTAGGTTTTTGTCTGGTTTGAGCTAGCATAGGTCTTGTGTATTGTTCTCACTACTAATATAAGTTCATATGAACAAGTTCCCAAAAGCCTGGAAAACTGTTTCTTTATGATTATCCAACATTCCTGGCTCTTACTGCCTTTCTTTTCCCTCTTATAAAGTGGTCCCTGAACTCTTGGAGAAAGAGGTTTAATAAAGAATTCCTATCAAGGGACATATACTCTTTAATCTCTCTATATATTTGGACTTGTTTTGTTTTTTGTATTAATCATCACTTTTTGCATGAGAAAGCTTCACTGGTAAGAGGTGAGAAATGCATAATATTTGCTCTGCTCACAGTTCCACAATGTTCCATGAACATTAAGTCTAAAGGCTCCATTGTAGAAGTGTCACCTAGGTTTGTGCATTTTATAGACACATATTCTGTCTTTGAACAGTTATGAAAATCTGTTCTACACTTTTTGTGAAAGGAGCTTCTTTGATTAGTGATGATGTGTATAGGTATCTTTAAATATAAAGATAAATATTTATCATACATAGAGAAATTACAGACATAGGCTTTTTCTTAGGCTCTAATACTACTCCCGCCATATATATTTGGGTATATTTACTGTACCACACATGAGTTCCTTTCCATGTAGTGGGCTGTAAGACCAATTACATAGGTGTTGATTACCCCAAACAGTAAGGTACTACTGCTACAGCAACAGAGATAGTTTTCTGTGTTAATCTTTGTTGTGGTTTACCAGGCTTTAAAGCTGGGTTTTGAGTGTTGATTTTCTCCCCTGACAGTTGCATAATATCCTCTGATACAATGAGAGTTAGTACGCAGGGAAGAGGTTTCCAGGCCATTTCCTGCTCTGCTGCTCAAAAACCTCAAAGTTGGAATTATGTCCTTTGTCAGCAATAGGGTCTTACCTTCAAGTTCTGGAAGGAAATCAAGGACTGAGGCAATAAACTGTTGTTTTGTGAGTCTCTTAACTATCTTGACCAATAACTTGAAGAAGTTTCTTCTGTATGACACTGTAATTTTTGTTATCTAGCTTTCACTTATACACATGTACTTACATAAATATATTGTATGTGAATTTTTCAGTACACTTTTGAACTAATACACTTCCTTGTGGTTTTACACACCATCTTAGAAATATCTGTCTTTCATCTCTCTCTCTCCTGTCTAATCCTTGCTCTTCCATCCCCAGATAATGTACCCCATTTTCTCCATCCCTCCTTGGTACCATTTATTTACTACTACCATCCTTCTGCTGGGCTCCATTCCCCTTGTCACCATGTTTCCTTCCCATCTTCCTGGCCCCTGCCATTACATAAGGTTAGTACCCACAAAGGAGACATAATAATAAGTCACTGTTTTTTCTGTATATTCTGTGTTTTTCTGTAGTATTATAGTTTCTAGTTCAACTATTTACTTGCAAGTTTCATGATTTTGCCTTTCTTTACTGCTAAGTATATCTCCACTGTGTAAATGTACCACATTTTTATTACCCATTTATGAACCGAAGAATATTTAGATTGTTTGCATTTATTAGCTATTGTAAAAAAAGCATCAATCAACATGGCTTCACAAGTCTCTCTGCAGTAGGATAGTTCTTTGGGGTATATTCCAAGAAGTAGTATAACTAGATAGTACAGTAGATTTATTTTTAATTTGTTAAGAGTTCTCCATACTGCTTTCCTTAGTGGTTGAACCAGTTTTCAGTCTGCAGTGAATGAGTGTTCCCTTCTCACTACATCTTTGTCAGCATTTTGTATCATAGATTCTCTCGATCTTAGCCAGTCTGACTGTAGTAAAATGAATTTTAAAATTGTTTTTATTTTTATTTCTTTAATTACTGATATTGTTGAACACTTTTTAAGATTTTGATTAATCTTTTAAAAAATTGATATTCATAGGCTATTTTATGCTATGATTATGTAACAAAGTAACTCAGTCCAAACTTTCCAAAGTAAAATATTATACATATTTAAATTATAGGAAAGAAATTTCAAAATCCTTCAACCTCTACATTGAAGATAGTGTTCTATAGGCTTGTTCTAGAAGATTGTATTTTGTCTGTGTTAGTAAGTGCACTGTAGTGACTCACAGAAACACCATTTTCTGTTCTCATCACAGCTTGAATTTCCTGCGATGAGGCCTTACCGTGCAGGTTGAGAGCCAAGATTGATATTGCTAGCTTTGGGGATAAAGCTAGCTACAGGGCTGCTCAAAAATTGAACTACATTTTAATGTTTCACTTGTCCTCACTCCTTCAGAGAAAGCTTGGGGCTGTGTGACAATTAAGAAGTTTTCCTCTTGATTGCCAGAATCTATAGAGCTAAAACAATCTCCATGTGTAAAATGATTCAGGATTTTGGACCTGTCTAAGCATAATAATTTCTGAAAAAGATGTTTTGACTAATATGATTTCATTTAGAAAATGACTTTATAGTTTAGAAGTAAAGATAATATGTACTCACAACCTTATTTCCATTAATAAGGTATTTTCAGTATAGACAGTAGGAATTGTTTTATTTTACACTGTGAAAAAAATTATGTTCCTTTATTTTTAATATTTAATTATTATTTTTGTTTTATGTGTATGTGTGTATTGCCTGCATGTGGGTAAATGTACCCTTGTTGTGTAATGCTCGCAGAGGTTAGAAAAGAATATCAGAGTCCCTGAAAATGGAGTTAAGGACAGTTTTTAGCTACCATGTGGGTGCTGGAAACTGAACCCGTATTCCTTGCAATCACAGAGCCATTTCTCCAACCCCACGTTCCTTTAAATTTTGACCATATATCATATAGAATAAGAAATATTATCAAAAATAATTAAGAAGAACATATCTATCAATGATACGTTATGATGTATCATAACATAATCACTTTAAAAGCCTGAATGTAGAGATCTGTTTCTTAGGTATATAATGGTAGATGATAAGTGAATTGCAGATAGACAGTGTTAGATAAATATACATTTATGCATATAGATTTTGAAGCTGGGGCTAGGGCAAAAACAGTTTGCATGAAAACACTAAACTATAATACATAATACTGTATTACTCATTTAATCAATTTCCTCTCTTTTCAATATATCTTCAGGAAGGATTGGAAATATATATATATATATATATATATATATATATATATATATATGGTTTAACATTTTAAAATTTTCATACATACAATGTAGTTTATTGTTATTTAGAATTCCTCCTCTATATTCATCTGACACCTCTTCTGCTCTCCACCTAAACCACCAAATTTAATGTACTCTCATTCTCTATCTATCATCTATCTATCTATCTATCATCTATATAATGACTCATTGAGTTTGTGTTCCCCAATGCCAAATGTCCTCTTGTGTATGTGTGTGTGTGTGTGTGTGTGTGTGTGTGTGTGTGTGTACATTTATTGGGTCTCACAAGAGTTCTTTCAGTAGTCAGCATGATGTCACCATTGATCAGCTGTCTGGAGGATGCTGTTTGATTTCTTGTGCTCCTCCACAACCTGTGGCTCCTACACTTTCCAATCTCATATTTTGCAATGATCCCTGAGCTTTGGGGCACAGAGGTTTCACTAAATCAAATACCAAGTAAGATTGCCTAAGATTAAGAGAGCAAATGGTAGCAGATACTGCATGGATACAGGACAATGGGAAGCCTTGTCAACTGTCGATGGAATTGCAAACATGTGCAACCTCTACTGAAAGCAATGTGGAGAACGTTTTAAGAAAACTAAAACTAAATCTACCATGCGATCTGGTCATACCATCCCTTAGCATATATGCAAAGAACTCATCCTACTATAGAGGAACTTGCACAGCTATTTGTTGCTGTCCTTTTCACAATACCTATGAAATGTAAACAACTCAAATGCCCCTCCATGGATAAATGGATAATAAAAATGTGGTACATGCACACAATGAGAGCATTTGTGTTCTGTTTTGTTCTCTTTTTAAAAAATATGGTCTTCCTGTAGCTTCATCTGATCTAGAACTTCAAATGCTGGCCTCCATCTCCTAGACATCCACCTGGCAATGCCTCCCAAGTGTGGGATTAAAGGTCTGTGCCTCCACACCCACATTCTATTATAATTTTTATTTGATACATGTTTATTTATTTATATTCATAAGTATGCACTGTACATGAACTAAAGATATACTACATGCATTGATGGTCTAATTTACTAGAATAGACATTAAGTTAAGAAAAAGTATTTTGGCTTCTAGCACTGGATGTTGAAATGTGAATATACCTTCCACTGTCCTTCTAGCAGTTCACAATATGTACATGTACATCATAATAATATCTGAAACCTTTTCCAGTACATTATCTTAAGTTTGATTTATTACCTGCTTTGTATAAAATCATCCCTCTCTTTAAATTGATGATTGGGATACTTCTTGTTTTTTCCAAGTTCTCGTGATCTGGCTTGCCAAAATACTAATAACTATTCAATTTATTTATATACCATCTATGACTTTTTCATAAAAGTTCATTTAATAAGTCTCTTGGTTTCTTAAAGGTTGGAAGTGCAATGTGCCCAAACTTCTCAAGAAATTTCAAAACCTTTTATTGTTTGCATTCCTACACATATCAAAAAATATTTTGAGTACTAAAATCTACGAATAGCTTTATTTAACAATTTTTCAAAAATAATTGTATTAATTATTCATTGAAATTTACATTGTTAAATAAGTGTTCAATAATCGTATGGGTATTTTTTCCTCTTAGTAACTCAAAGATAATTTCTTTTAAACTGTTATGGTTCAAAATATTTAAATTTTTATTTTTAACTTTGTAAATTTGAATTTCAGAAGATTTGTGAAATAAAAGTTAATATGTGAAGAAAAGAAATAAAATAGCTTGATTATTAAACTGTAACCTTTAAATTATAAGTTTTATAAGCAAAACATTTTTAAACAATTAATAATATAGCAATATATTTTATTGGGATACATTTTGTATTATACTATACCTAAATATTTATATGTATATATTCATTGCATACATAAATTTATTCTTAAGGTACACTGTATTGCATTGTTCATTTTTAGTGGTCTGTCACAATGTTAATAGTGTGATTTTAAGCATCAGATTTGCATTTAAAGGGACTCTACTTCTTAAGTTAGAAATGGTTGATTAGCATGTAATAAAGAGTGTGCAGAATAGGTCATGTCATAAAGGGAAGGACACTTCAACATTATTGTAATGGTTTTATTAATAAGTCACACAGAAAGAAAAAAAGACATGTTTAATAGATCATTTCCAAAGAACTTTGATTTCAAGTGCTTAACTGTGTGTGCACTCTGATTGATGCAAAAGGATTTTGGGTGATTGGGGATGATTTAAGTGTCAATCATCAAAGTTCGTCTTTGTGTGGACACAGATAGGGTTGATATTTGGAACAGGAATGAGTAAGAAAGTAACTGTCTGTTTAGAACAACCAAAGTCAATATGTTGAGCACTCTCCCAGAAGTGGAGTAAAAAGTATGCACATAAAGTTCACGTAAGGAACAGAAAGGCAAGTTGGAACCAGGAACGGGCTCCATGATACTCACCATCTATAAAGAAAGGCCAGAGACCAAGGCTGTTCTTCAGCTCACGCATAAGTGTGTCCATGATGGTGCAACTCCTCCCTTTGCCCCTTCAGGCATTGTCATGAGGAGGATGGTCTCCTTAACACAGTATGCAGAGACTGTAGAATGTTTCAGCTTCTTGACAGCAAAATTGTGGTGTTTGTTTAAATGTAAGATACACTCAGCTACCTTTAAACATGGTTCTTAGAGACCCCTACCTTTACTCGCTACAGTAGTGAGTGACAACAAGTCCTTATTACATCACTGTTCACACTAGAGAATGCCAGGATAGGACATAGGCAAAAAACCCATAAGAGATGGTTTATGAATCATAATTTGCTCATTTTTAGTAGATCCTTGTGATTCAGGAATAACAATGAAGAAAAACAACGTGTTAAGCAATCTTTGCTTAGAATCTAACTGGTCTTCTTGAAATTCCACCTTCGCCATTTTGTTACTGTGCAATCTTTTATTTGATAATATTTACATTCATTTTGAGAATATTTTATGATGTATTTGAATCATATTCAGAATTCCTCTACGATTTCCTTTCAAATTCACTCCCACCATCCCAGCTGCCCACTAACTTCATGCCCTGTAATAGTTTTTCTTAAGTATTATCTAGTTTAATTGTGCTATCTTGAAACTTTCATTTAATCTCTGTCTTGTGTTTTCTTCATTGCAATTATGCAGGATATTAATAGCTCCCACCCTATGAGACAGTTGAATATTTGTTGAAATTATTACATATCATAGAATAATGCTCAGATTTGATTAAAGTAAAAAGGCATTTCCAGAAACTTTTTCTATATATTGGAAAGGCATCTAGGTAAGGATGTTGCCAGTGAATTTCCCCCCGCCCTCTCTCTCTCTTTTTCTCTCTCTCCTCTCTCTCTTCCTTTCTATTTCCTCTTTTGCAGATATAGACACACACCCACACATCTAGAAAGTCTGAGAAGATCTAAAATTACATGTTTTTCTACAGAAAATTAAAGTGGAATGTAGACAATGGGATGCTAGATTTCATGTTTATTTTTTAATAATTTTATTACTTCACTGATATTGTCAAAAATAGATATTTTTACTTATATTTCTTAATTTAAACACTTGAAAAATGAAATGTTATCATTCCTAGTCATAGATTCCTTCCCAATAATGGTGCTAATCAGGGGCTCAATCATTTGGCAAAAGTATTAATCCCAACCAGAACACTGTTGATTACTTCCATAACATTTACACCACTATTGGATCAGCAGACATATCAAAGTTATTGAACTTTTTATGTTTATTTTGTATCTTGCCACTTTGCTGAAATGATTTATCAGCTCAAAGATTTTTTGTTGTGTTTTAGGGTCTTTTTTATAGTATTGTATCCTCTGCAAAAAGTTGCATTACCTTCTTTTCGTTTGTATCCCTTTACTTTCCTTTGCACATTGTACTGTTCTAGGTAAGAATTCAAACATTGTATTAAATAGAAGTGGAAAAATGGAGATGTTTGTCTAGTCCGTGATCTAGACTGTGTTGACATATTCCTTCCTTTGTTATGCTACATCATGATTTGAGTACTCTTGGTATTAGTTCTTTGATGTTCTGGTTGAATTCTGCAGTAAATCCATCTGGTCTTTCATTTGTTTTAGGAGTAAGATATTCAATTGCTTCAGTCTCAATGCTTGTTATTGACTTGTTTAAGTGATTTATTTTATAGTACTTTACTTTGGGGATGCAATACTTGTCTGAAATTACATCTGTTTATTTTATATTTTATAATTTAGTGGAGAATAAGTTTTTGATACATGCCCTCTTGGTTTTTGGAATTTTACTGGTGTCTATATTAATGTTTTGCTTTTAAATTCTAATTGTATTAATCTGGAAAGCTCCTCTTTGCTTCTTCTGCTTAATTAGGCTACTGATTTGGAAATTTTGTTTGTCTTTTCAAAGAACTAGCTCTTCATTTTTGTTATTTTTGCCATTTATATTTGCTTAATATCTGTCCTGATAGTATTTCTTCACATCTCCTGTTTTTGTATTTGATTTGTTCTTGTTTTTCTAAGAGTTCACTGTGTATCATTGATCTATTTATTAGAGATTATTCAATTTTGCTGTAGGCATTTAGCACTACCTACTTCCTTCCTACGACTGTAGGGTTTCCAATAAATTTTGATATGTTGTTTCTTCACTTTCTGTCAAATGTAGGGAAATTTTTATTTTTATCTTGAACACTTCAGTGACCAAGACTTCATTCAATAATGTCTTACTTAATCTTAATGTTGTGTGATTTCTGTAGATAATATTTCTCATGATATCTAGTTTTATTCCATTTAGGCACACATGAATGAAGCTTATTATTTAAATTTCAATATATTTTTTGAGATTTAAATTTTTTACTAATATGTAAAAGATTGTGGGGAACATTCCATGGACTGCTAATAATATTCTTTAGTGTTTGCATGTAATGTTCTGTAGATGTCTACTTTGTTCATTTAAATTAAGATGTCATTTAATTCCAGTGTTTATCTTTTCAGTTTTTGTCTGGTATACTTATCTATTAGTATGAGCGTGTTATTGAAATAACCTACTATCTCTGCTTTGTAATAATCCATGTTTTGACATCTACTGGCATTTGTTTTATGAAACTCTGTGCATATTTGTACTTATTGTGTACTTATTTCCTTTATTTAGAGAAGATTTTATCATCCTTTTAAAAATGTGCTCAGTACACTGACCTGGGAGACTTTTCCTATACTTTGTAGATTTTCTCTTCTCATACTATCAAGGATTCTACATATTTCACTCCTGTATTTTGTTAATTTTTCATATTGTATGCTAGAGAGATTCAGTTCTCTTTTTCTTCAATTCTTGATATTCTGTTTTCCATTTGATTCATTCTACTGATAAGAATTCCTCCTGACATTTAAATTGTGTTTTTCAACTCTATATCTCGGGTTAGATTTTCTTCAGTATTTCTAACTCTTTTGTACATTCATGTTTCAAAGCCTGAGTTATCTTTGTCATTTTATTAATCCATTTATTTGTATTTTCTTGACCTTCAGTCAGGAATTTATTCCTGTCTATTTCTAGTTCTTCATAGTTCTTTAGCATCCTTGAATTATTTGATCCATTTATTTACTGCTCTTTTGATTTTTTATCCTGGATTTCTCTGGCTATTTCTCATTGTAGAACACTTCCAAAGGGCTGGTAGTAAATGGTAAGATATATTATTTGGTTTTTCATTTTATCCATGTTTTTCTTTGTGACTTGGCCATATGGACTTTTTGGGAGGATTATATGTCTGATATGAATTTCTAGCCCACATTTGTTGAATGGGGATTTGGTTCTGTCTTTATTCTTATCATTGCTTATTCTATTTATTAGGTTTGAATACTTGATTGGTCTGTGATTTAGAATGTAAATTTCGATTTATTTTCCCCCTTTGGGGTTCAGAGTGATTCTAGTCTTATCCAGTATGGCTGGTAGGCAATCTCAGCTTGAATTTGGACATGACAAAGTAGGTTCTAATTATTTCATCATGGTTTTCCAGAATGCACAAGAATTGTGTTATCATCCTAGTCCTGATGCAAAAAGAAAGAAAAGTAATGTATGGGGTTCTCACTATCTCACAAAGGTGGTCAAGAAAATACAAATTGTAAGTACCTGAATGTACCTTCATGTGCATATATTTATGTGTGCATATGTGCATATATGTATGTGTGTTGGTATGCATATCTGTGTCTATGACTGATGTGCTCATTTGTGTGTATGTGTATGGATGTATATATGTGTGTATTAGATCATTTATATGTATGTATGTGTTTCTGTGTGTGTGTCTGTGTTCATGTTTCTGTGTTTTTATGCGTATATATGTGTTTATCTGTGTATGTGTTTGCATATCTTTGGTGTGTGTGTGTGTGTGTGTGTGTGTGTTTGTGTATGTGTCTGTCTATGTTTAATGTCTCAGAATATGTTCTTGTTTTTCATATAAAGACTCATGTATTGAAAGCTCTACCATCAAACGAATAGTGCAGAAATGGTTTGGAACTTTTAGGAGCTGTAGTTTAGTGGAAAGACTCTATATTATTTATTTTTGCTTTTTCGTTCTTGTCTAATAGATCCATTCTTAGATTCTGAAGGATTTATGTTATGTTTTCTTGTAACTGTTTCATAGTGCCAGGTGCTCCATTTAAGATTTTTTTTCCTTGATATTTCCATATATGTACACAGAAGATTTTTGCTGTTTTCATTATCTTTAAACTTTCTCATTCCTGCCTCCTCTTCCTTTTCAGTGGTTACATCAACAAAGCAAATGATATTCCAGCAGCAATCATTTACTATGAATATTTCCTCTGGAGGAATGAGGGCACATGAACCCTTCCACAAACTCATAGATGTTGATAATCCCAGTCTTGTGTAGCTCTTGTGTAGGTAATCGCAGCTTAGTGTCCAGAAACCGTTTTGTGGCATACTTCCTTCATATCTGCTCTTTCATTCTTTCCAGCTTGGGTCCTGCAGCATTTTCAGAGCTTTGGCAAGAAATATATATATATATATATATATATATATATATATATATATATATATACACACACACACATGTTCTGGGATTCTTTAGTAACTTTAGTAACTACTTTAGTAAGTACTGCATGTGCTACAGCACTGCTTTGAGGATGGCTGAGGCAGAACCAATCTATGTGTGTGGCATGAAAATTTAGAATGACGTTTAACATATCTCTCTAGCAAAACAATATGAACAGATTCTTTTCCAGGGCCTATGATCCCCTCAATTTAACAGTACAATGCATGGGTTTCATCCTGTGGAGTGAGCCTAAAATACAGTCTGGACATAGCTGATTACTCCTATCATCAACATGCCACTATTGTACCAGTGGCTCATCTTCTCTAGGGTACTGGTGTTGGCAAGGTTCACAGCTGAGTAAGACTATAGATATATTTTCTCTCCCAGCAGCTTATGTAGTACATTCTGTCACAATGAAAAATGACCAACAGAAAAAAAAGCCTCCATCTGAGTTCCAACTTGAATTCTGAGTGACATATCCAAAGTTTGTAGTGTCTTCAACAACAATGTATTAGTGCACCTTGAGTTTTGGTTTTACTAACTGGTAATATATAAAAGTGTAGTTTCATTCTTCTGCACGGGGATATCCAATTTCCCTACTATGATTTATTAAAAGCACTGTCCTTTACATAAAAATTCTGTCTTCCCTTTGATAAGAGGTCATTTTGCTGTTGAGATTTGGGTTGTTTCTAAGCTCATAACTATACTGTATTGGTTTACCTTTGTATGTTTATTACAGTAATTTTTTGCTTTAATTTTGATGTAATATTTCTTTAGCTATTAAGTGTTTCAAGGTTCCAGACACAATTTAGGAAGATCATCTATATATTTATGATAAGTTAATTCTATTTTTGTACAGATTTTATTGAATTTATGTATTGCTTTAGTTATTACAGATATTTTCATGAATTCTTTCATTCCATTAACACAGGATGTCTTTCAATTTTTGTTTTATTTTTTCATTTCTGCTTTTAATTTGTTTTCAAGAATATTTTCTATCTGTAGGTAAAATATCAGGTTCATTTTTATATCTACTTTAAATGTAATTTCTTTCTAAGTTAGAAAATTTAATATTGGTATATCACAATCCTTTTTTTGCAAATGTATTGATGTTTTTTCAAATTAGGTACTTTAGTTGTTGACTTTGGATTTTTTTAGCACTGACAATTGGAGCTGTTGTTTTGTTTTTTGTTGTTTCTTTCTGATTTCCATGCTGTTCATTTCTTTCTCTTGAGTAAGTGCTCTTGCTAGGTCTTCAAACACCACGTTAATAAAAGTCTTACTAGTCAGCTTCCTGAGACTTACACTTTATCATTACCTGCTGAGTTTTATAACATCTCTATCATATATTATCCCCTCATTTACCTAATTGTTGTTTTATTATGTTTGTAAGATAAATTCTTGCTAGCTAATGTACTTAGAAAAATATTTTCTATTTTCACCTTTAAGGTTCCACTGAGTCTAAACCACATCTGCTTTCTTCGCCTTCTGTGTTCATAATGGTAACAGAAGATACAACAGCTACTAAATACATTTTTGCCGTGTAAGTTCCAAGCAATGAATATTCCAAATTACCAAGCAATCAAAACATGTATAACTTCTAGATATCCTTGCTCTTCAAGCTAATATCTCTTTCTTATAGTGCCTAAATTTATAATCTGTTTACATACTAAATACTTCCTGAAATAACTTTGTAATGTCTAATTGTTTATTCTGTTTTGATATCCAGAAATTAATAGAATTTTTATTGTATCTGTTTGTATCTTCCTGTTCATATGCATTAAAATGTTAACACATTGAAATTACTAAATTATTATTAAATCGTCCATTTAAACTATTATTGCATGTAAATATACATCTCTAGATATTTTACATCTGTTATAATGCTGGTATTCAAAATGGTACTCAAAGTTAGGACTCTGGAGATTTTCATCTGGAATTTTTCTCTTATTTTAATAAAGGATTATTTGTTAGAATTTGAAAACTGAAAGTAATCATGGAGTAATGGCCACATTGCTCATGAAACATTTTATAGAATACATTCTGGAATGAAGCCCAACTTGCAAATATGTTATATGAGTTTTCCTTCACAGAAATGAAAAAGCACCAACAATTAAAATGGAACTAGTGTCTAAGTTTTTCTTCTCTTATTTTAAAATGAATAGATACATATTGTTATAGATAAGTGTAAGGGGTATATGGACCTCATGTAATCATTCACAGATTACCATGTGTAAGTCCAAGTATTTGGACACATATAATATCTTTACTTCCATTATAAACAAATTTCAAATATTAACATGAAATAAAATAATTTATTATGAACTATTTACCCTAACGGCTAAAACCATCTGAAACAAAACAACTAGAAGTGTAATTTTTCTGGTGTTTCAATTCTCCAGTATTTTAGTTCTTGCTCTATTCATCCTACAGTTCTGGACAATGAGACAACGTGCTCACTGTGTTAGCCTCAGCGGTATTCTTCAAAACTGACAATGTACCAAATTATATACTTATTCATTCTTCCTAAAGCAGATGCTTATTTTATGATAATCCAGAGACATTTTAGTCCCTAGCTACTAAGTTCGGTCTTAATTTCAAATATTGGTGCTAAAATCGTTGATGGATAATCAAAAACTAGGTAAAAACTAAATTCATGTTTAAAAAGTGTTTTGTAGGCTTCTACAAGAGACTTTTCTAACATGAATTTGATTTTGTAATGTTCCTTGTTATAATGCAATTTTCCTGAGTTTGTTTCTGCTATAAATTAATAGATGGTAACAAATTTCTGATATAATTAAAAAGTAAGGTAATTTGTTTGCAAACTCATATTTAGTGGAGCTTAACAATATTGCAAATGAACTAAAACATACATTATATGTATATATATATATATATATATGTTTGTGTATGTCTCTATGTTTATATGTGTGTGTGATAGGTGGTATATGTATGGTATATGTATATGGTATATGTATGGTTTCTATTGGACATAATTTCAAAAATGTATAGCTAGAATAGAGACTAAAAGCCTAGAATGCTATACAGCTATTTTTTGTCATGTTAAAAGAACTTACTAAAATTGTGTTCAAAATAGATTTCCTCTTCTGTCACTTGGTATAAGTTTCAAATTAAATTATAAACTTGTGCTGTCTAACATCTTTCAGCACAGAAAAATTTAAAGCAAATAATATTAATCCATACATAAGCAGTTACTTACAATTACATTAATGATTAATGATTAAAGCAGTGTATTACAAGTGCTCAGGAATGATTGTGTAGAAAATCGATGATTCTCTGATTTCTTCCTGTCGTCTTCATGCTGCCCCCACTCTTTCTCTAGCAATGATAACAAACTCTATTTATTGTGAGAAGTCGTTGTCATCAGTTGCATATCCTACTGGTGAGTCCCCCAGCAACCAATGGACTCTTTGACATGATTATTCACATGTGCAGTACTGGTTAAAATGTGCGGGAAGAAAACGAAAAGACATAAACTGATGACAAAGACCTGTAGAGAAAAATTTAGATGGAGGAGGAGAGAAAGAAAAAGGATGGCAAGAATCAGAATGAATTATATACAAATATAAAATATTCTTTATCACTAAAATTATCAATTATTAACCTAAATACTAAATTACTAATATTACTGATATGGACATTTTCTATATCATATTATAATTTAATTACAAATAAGAATAATTTCTATGACTACAGAATATTTATTACATCCATTGAAATAGTATTTTTCCCTTGTCACTCTGTATATCAATAGTAGATTTACCATAATATTAACTGAAATCATCAGTAATCCCAGCTTTAAATTTGGGAGGATGTGTTAAATTTTCTCATTGGTTTTGTTAATTTAGGAAATTAGATTTTGTATGTGAAGATCAAAACACAGCAAATACTTAGTGAATGTCTGTATATTCTTTCACTCAATATTTTGTTTGCTTGAAATGTACCATACAAACAAGCATAGCCCAGTTAACCTCTAAGAAACTGTGTTAAATAGTATTTGACATAACATAATTTCATTCTGTTTTCAGAGGCAGACCAAGGCAAAAGATACACCCTGTTTACAATGGGTGGCCTAATGGATGCTTTTCATTATTTGTGATCTGCTTTTGAACCTGAAACAGAGACTTTTGGTTTTATTTTGTTTACCACAGTGTCTGTCTATAACCCCAGTTGACCTGGAATTCATTATGTAGACCAGGCCGGTTACTATATCACAGAGATATGCCTGACTGTGCTTTGTAGTACTGCGATTAAAGGCATGCACCACCGCTGGCCACAGCCTTTGTGACCAAAGGTGTGAGAAAAATCTCAAACTTTCTTTTGATTTAAGCATCCTGTATAAACACCTGTCCCAAGAAAAGACCCAGAATGCTCATTAGCTTTGGTACATCCTGAGGTATGGCTGAGCATTCTTTCTCAGCTGTACCATACTTTTACTAAGCTTTGTATAGATGAACTCTTCAGAAAATCCTTTCAGACCTCTGATACTATTCCATAAGAAAGCTATGATTAAAATTCCTTCTTAATACGTGAATGGAGATACATTAATACATTCTACCGAAGGAAAATTTGTAAAAAGTGATTCTATATCTTTCCATGAGAGGTCAAGATAGAAAGTAGTTTATCCCTGTGCAAATGCATTAATCTGACTTAAAAGTTCCAAGTCTTACTAAAGGATTTATACTTTTATCAGTATATGAGCCAAGCACAGATCAGTATACAAACACAACAAAGGTAGAGTAGACCAATACAGAAGATTTCCAATGGTCTAGGTTCCCTAACAAGACCTCATCAGACATTCAGAGCAACATGGCTCTGAATCGTAATATCATCTGACAAAGACTTCCTCAGAGACTATGAGAGAACACGTATTAATACCATTCCACATTTCTAAGTCATACAAACAGCGATGAACAATTAATAAATTACTTTTCAATTTTATTCATGTTGATGTGGCTTATAGCAATAAATAACTGGTATAGAATGTCATTTAACTAAAATTGCTTTTATAATTTGACCATAATTGTATGCGTACTGCCACTCAAAAGTATTGATATGGGGATTTCTCCTTAATTATGAATTACAAAGAAGTAGAATGAAAATGATAGGATAATAGCATCCCAGAAGTAGATTAAGCATAACAGAAATCAGTCGTGTCTTCCTAACCCCCTTACGTAAGTTTACTATTTGTACATGGCCTTATGAGACTTATTAGATGCAAATGTCAATAAGCAGTGTTGGGGCTGCAAACCTTTCATTAAATATAGTGTATTTGTCTCATTACCATCATATTTTAATAAAGTTCTTAAAAGTTCACATGATAATGTATACCTTCAATAGGAAGAGAGAACTATGACAAAAATGCATTTGTTATGTTTCTGAACTATGTGAAATAATAGCAGCACCATACCCACCTTCATGATCTCCATGGGATTTATAAAGCAAGTATAAAAACTCCACAGAAAAGTCAAAAATACAGTGTAGAAAATGATGTCTTCAAACACTGAATGAAACAATCTGCCAAAATTATAAGATTTATAGTTTTACTAAAACCTGAATCAATCCATTTTTTGAAGCCTTGCCAATTCATGATTAACATATAAGGAAATTATATTATTTGTTACCCAGAACATTAAATGCTATGACATAACACCTGAATTGAGGAATTTTGTTATAATTCCTCACATAAATTCCACTTTTAGATTGATCTTAATTATACAAATATCATAAAGTAATCTCTAAAATAACTTGTGAATCTTCATATTTTTATCTCATTGTACCCATTATTTGAAGAATATTAAAATATTTTTAGAATCTGGGCTTGGGATCTTTATGAATTTACTGTCATGTGTTTTCTGTATAACTTCTGGTTGAATAATGCACTCTGTGGAGATTTGTGAATATTGTTTTACTTACAGTTTATTTCATTGAAAACCTATCTAACTAAAGAAGCAAAGTGACAGAGTATATGGGCAGAGTCCAGAAGATACCTGCGTTAGAGTTGTAGAAAGCCTGTCAGTCTTGGCATGACCCAGTGAGTAAAACAATATTCCTATGATGAGTCAATTTTGTTTTATCTTAGGATGACAACTATGTTTCATAATGTCAGGTTGGTTAACTTATGCAAAGAAGAAAAATGCTGAAAATATTTACATGTACTGTTTGTGCTTTTCTTTTGACTGTTTTCAAATTAATTATTTTCATTTTCAAACCACCTCTATGGACATATGTGATTTATTTTGAATTATATAATAAAATAATACACATATAGCAATTTTAAAAATACAAATCCAAGTGTTTTCTCACCAGTTAAAAGTTATTATATAATATGAAAAGAAGTTAGCTTTCCAGGGTGGGAATATTCTTTTTAATAGTGTTTGTTATTATTTATAAGGTTTTAAAAAATCATTGTTTGTTTATTGTCAGGTTGCTTTCTATCTTAATAAAGTCACTTCCCTCTTAAATTAGCTTCAATGTAGTGTTAAATGAAATATTACTTATGTAATCTATTTTCCACTACTACTAAAATTTGAAAGCCACAATATTTCTAACAGTGAAAATAAACTAACATTTGAGGCTTGTTATTAAAATTTCTCTGGGGAGAGGCAGACCAACTTGACCTGCCTCTCTCTCCAGGCCTTGCAATAAACACACAAATTTCTCCACTCACAGTTAGGCAAATTCTAGCTAGCTTACTTGGACTTACTAGCAGAGCAGTGGGTAAGGGGTTACTTACCAAACAAGAGCGCCCACCCTCCCCTCCACAAGTTACATTGGTAAATCCACGGAGGCTCGGATCTTGTGACTTCCTGGTGGTCGTATCCAAATGGCCAATGGGGAAGGACAAGGGTCCAGCTTCCTGGCGCCCTCAGTTTAAATATTTTTAGCTCCTCCTCTTTTCAAATCCAAGGCCAATGCACAAGGTGGGAGGGCATAGGACTTTCCCAACTCCTTATCTTTCTGTGCAAGGTGGTCCTAGGTAATACCACTTGGTGTGGGAGGGGTGTTTGTTCACAGCTCATCAGGCTTTTCCCTTGGAGAATCAATTTACTCTATAGGGCTAGAGAGATGGCTCAGCAGTTAAGAGCACTGACTACTCTTGCATAGGACCCAGGTTCAATTCCCTGCACCCATATGACAGTAAACAACTGCCTATAATTCCAGTTCCAGGGTAATTTGATGCCCTTGTATAACCTCCACAGGTATTGGAGGACATGGGTGCGCTTATATACATGCAGACAATACACATCAAATAAAAATAATAAAGTATTAACAATTTTAAAAGGTTAACAAAATTTATGTATTTTCAGCTGTTTGGAGAAATATTACGGACTAATATGAGTAAATTTTAAGTGAAATTTTTGAAAGAATATTGTCAAGTACATAAACCAAATGATCTTCAATGATTGTTTCGTGAAGACCTCAGATACACACACACACACACACACACACACACACAAAAAAAAAAAAAAAAACATAAGAACTCAAATATATACACACACAAAGAGAATTTTGAGGCAGTTTGCTTCTCTCAGTACAAAAGACAAATTGTTTCCCTTCTGTTTGTAAAACCAATACAGGAATTTCTTTTGCTGTAAGTATAAATATTTTTCTGCATTTTTATTGAAAAACCAAACACTTTATACTTTTTCTTTGAGGGGAAGGTTGTTTTACTATAAATACACAAGCTACTTTTAGCTCAGACAAGAGAAGAATGAAATCACTTCAAATAGTCTTGGATAAATATATCAGTTAATTTTTAATATAACACATCAAATATTGCACAGTTTCTATACAGCTCAAATTTATCATTAAAAAATCAGAATCATGCATATTTGCTGTTTTTTTTTAATACACTGCCATCCATGCCACTAAAATTCATACAAAGGAAAAAAAATGATCTTTTTGTTGAATGAAGTAAATTGAGTGGGATTACAACTAGAGAAATTCTAAGTCATTCATTCGTCCATCAGTACATTCATTCTTATGGAATATGTTTATGGAATTATGGAAATAATTTTCAATAGAAAATTATAGAAAAAAAGCAAAATGAAAGCAATTCTTGGCTGAAGTCATGAAAAGCAGATGTATTTTCTGTAATAATCAGTTATAGAGCAAGACATATTTTACTTTTATTTATAATTTAAAAATTAGCAAAACTGTGATCACCAACAAGGTAAAAACAGCAACTGGTGATTCACATCTATTTGTGGTGCCAAGAGATCTTATGAAACAGAAAGAAATATCTCTAGATTTTTATAATTAGAAAATACTATATTTGGAGTTTTTGAAAGTTATTGCAAATTCCCTGTTCTGTGGGATCAATAGGACACATTGGTTTGCCAGTATTTTGCTTCATAGGAAGTACTAAAATGATAATAAATGAATTTAAAATAATATAAACTTTAACGAATAGACAGTGCTATTAATAATGAGAGGTAAAATGAATATTGAAAATTTCTTATTATTAGAAGTTTACTTATTAGAAATATCAGCATAGCCTAAATTCTTCTGAAAATTAAAAAACAATTTAAAATATGTACACTTTGGAAGATGATTTTTGTTATACTTTTAAATAGTAAAAGAAACTGGAATCATATTATACAGACAAATTGCTAGGACAATAGAGAA
This sequence comes from Eospalax fontanierii, assembly GCA_035773235.1. Classification (NCBI taxonomy): domain Eukaryota; kingdom Metazoa; phylum Chordata; class Mammalia; order Rodentia; family Spalacidae; genus Eospalax; species Eospalax fontanierii. The sequence goes on from CM069524.1 coordinate 91,006,612, forward strand.
CAGCAATTTTAAAGTCTATAAAATTATCATGTATTTATTATAGACATCTGTTCCAAAATCATAACCATAATGAATTCAAAGACAGTGCCCCCTCCATCTACAGAAATATTATGCAAGAAAATGGCAATGAAAGGCAAGTGAAACACTGGGATCTTGGGAATTGCAGAGGGCAAGGCTGAAGCACTTCACTAAGAAATCTTCTGAATACTCCAGAGTATTGTTTCTGAACTTTGGAAGACCTGTATTCAGATCAATTTTATCAATTACATAAGATATGGAACTATGAAATTTGTTAAACAAGAAAATGGTACAGATCAAAAAATAGCAATGTAAAATTGCAAATTGTCACCCACTCAGTTCTGTCCCTACCTCCAATGCTTATAATTTTAGAATTTCCATCATAAATATGGAATTGCATTCCTGCAGAATCAAGTCCTGGAGGTGAGCACAATAGCTTACAAGCTTCAGCAATTAAGGTGTAAATAATATACAATAGAGAAACTCTAGTCATAATAATTCTAGAAGTTTATTGTAATTCATGTCTATATTTATATAATAATATGACATTTTTAAAATACCTGAATTTACAAAAAGGTAGAATTATTTCAAAACTTTTGTTTCCTGTTTTCAATATCATTTTCGGTAATTTTATTATGTCAGAGCATTTTCTTATATGTTTGTTCAAACAAAGTCTCAGTATTTTGCCTTCATACCCTGTAAATTGTTGTCATCCTGTCTCTGGCTCCCAAAATTTGGGATTGCAAGTATGAAATACCACATGCCACTGGAACTTTCCAATGTAATATGATTATAAGAATCAATAAACTTACCATCTTGTAGAGACAGAGAATAAATAGGAGTTTCTGACAAGTACAAACATAAGACATTGTTCATAGGTATTATGTGGTAAGACAAAAAATCATATCTGTTCTTATTGAAGAGATTATAAACAGTGTGATTAAAATGATAGCTATCTGTTGTCTTCCTATACTTCTGAGGTGATGGCCCTAGGTTCTGACAGAGCAATTTCTTCTGTTTCTTGCATGATTAAATTTTATAGTTTTTACCAAACTTTGCCATTTTTTTAGAACATGTACTTTCTTTCCACTAAAATTCCATTTTGATGGATATACATACAGAGGTTCTTTTCTTTTTCAATGATAGTTTTTTTTCTTATTTGTTGCGTTTTTATATTTCTTATGTAAATCTGCACTTTTCAGGTACCTTGCTTTTCTTGTGCTGGTGATTTGGTTGCTCATTTCTTTGCTTATTTACGTACTTTTTAAAGCAGGAATTTTAGAGTTTAGATTCCTTGTTATGTTTTGTCACTAGATCATGAGTTCTTTTTTCCATTATCACCATGGCCATCTGTAAACTAAGAAAGAATTTGGGGGCTGGATAGATAACTGAGTGGTCAATAACACTGGCTGCTCTTGAAGAGGATAGATGTTTAATTCCCAGCACCCACATGCCAACTGACAACCATTCATAACTCCAGTTCTAGCAGAATCTGACACTTTCATCTGACCTCTGTGGACATTGCATGGTTTGGCTACACTAACCAAATACTGTTGGGTAGAACATTCTCATCCAACTTCACCTGCAGCTCCAGGAGGTCTATTGATTCTGTCTTACTGAGAAACTTGTTTTGCCTAACTTAAACTTTTTTGTCACCTGACTGGAACCTAGTATGGTGTAATTGTGGTTTTGCTTTTTGAACTGTACTCGGCCTCTCCTCAAGGTTCATAAATCTTTTGAAGGTGGGTCTATTCTCAACCACTGACAATAAAGGACTCTTAATTCTACCATAATGGTATGTCATTCCTGTGTGACTTATGTTGAGTGTAACATTTTGGAGTTTCTTGCAAGATTGCCATTCAAGGGGCTCAGTCTCACTCTGGGTATCTATGGCATGGTGAATTATTATAGAGGAGCACCCCTAAAATATAGCAGTTTCCCATGACACTCACAACAAAGCTAGAGAATTCCAGAATGACTGATGCATAACCTAATACCAAAATTGTCAAAAGTCCTTCTAGTCCTCCTATGAAGTAAGGTCTGATGTTGTTGGTCTGGTCTTATATTTGTTAATGGGAGTGAAGTCCTGACAGGATTTCCTCCCTGGCAACTTCTTCTAAGTGTCAAGACAATAAGAATTTTCTGGTTGGAAACCTGCTTTAATTGTTGTTCTATGTGTATTTTTGTGTGTATAATTGAATGAATGAATGAATGAATGAATGAGAAGGACAGAATATCAATCTACATTGTTGCATACTGCTCTGCAGGCACCAGCATCTGAGCTGAGAATTTGTCAAATACTACAGGGTTGCGTCAATTCATAAATGGCTTAGAAATTTTATATATCTAAGTGGTTGTAGCTTAGAATCCACCTACTGCTAAAAAGTGCTGAAATCTCCTTTTACTTTGGACTAGTGGAGGAACCAAGATGACAAAACAAATTCTTTTCTGGGCAGTCCCTGTCCAGGGACCCCTGTCTTATGTCTTGTCAATTATGTATGAGAGTTTGTCTTCTTTTTTTTCAGCTGTCATTCTGTGTCATTTTCCTTTTACCTTCTTACTTGCCTTGTTGGGGACTGGTTAGGCAGCCTGCCCTCCATGCTCACTTTCACTTTGGCTTAAAACTAACTAGAAGCCTCTGACCTCATCATCTATGTTATATGAACAGTGCCAACCTTTTCCCTGAGGTTGTATTGGTAGGTCTGGTAAGCCCTGTGCTCTCCAGTTCCTCCATTCTATTCTCCCTACACACACACACACACACACACACACACACACCTCTGTTTTCCCTCTCAACTTCCACCACTTTGCTTTCTCTCCTAAATCCTTCTTTTCCTGTCTAACTTTACTTACCTACTGTCCTCATTTGGCTTTGCTTTCACTCTATCTCCATCTCCTATACCTCAGTCTTACGATCTTTTCACCTAAGTTCACCATGTAATTCCATTTCTGACATGGAGAGCTGAGATTCTAAAGTAACTCCCCTCCAATGCATATTAAAGATGTTCTTTTGGGAGGGTTCAGCGATAACTATGGAGTAAGTCTTTACAAGGGAAAGCTCCATACATTCTGTTAAGTTGATTGGCCTTCTTTTGAAATAGTCTGACCTTCAACCAGATCTTATATCTATAAATGTATATCTATATTGTACTATATAGATAAACATCATATTGTATGATCGTGAACATTAAATTTATGAACCCGTGTCGTTTTCATAACTGTGTGTATGTGTATAAGTATATTTTAATTTAGTTTGAATAGTAACCACAGAAAACAAGTAAACACACCCGAAAATCATACACCCAATGAAAGTCACAAAGAAACCCCATAAAAGGATGTTCAACTTAAGATACCTTTATCACTGCTGGCATTTGAGAGTAGACTCACATCAAAAGAGCTCTCGACCCTGAGGAGAGGCAGAGTAGAGTTCATAAAGCCAAAAACCATGATTACATCACATAAAGGTCAAGTCAATTCAAAAAGAAGTTTTAGTTAGGCAAAACAAGTTTCTCAGTGTTTCAGAAAAACAAAACAAAACAAAACAAAAACTAGATTTCCTGGAACTGCAGGTATATCTGGAAGGGAATTGTCTGTCCAGCAAGATGTAGTTACCAGGGGCAGGAGAAGGTAGTTTTGGGGTGAGGCACAGAGTCAAGTCATCTAGGACAAAATGGAATCACTCTGGACAGCTCATTCTCCAAGGGTCTCAGAGTAGATTCAAAATATTGACTCATATTCCTCAAGTTACAAGGTATTGAACTAGGCATTTCGGTACATTAAACTGACAGAGTCTTTTCATTGTTTGACAAAGTTTAACAACCAGTTAATTAGGCAAGCCTCAATTATTAGACACAGGAGGAGAATGAGAGGAACTGTGAGGTCTGAAAATAACATAGTCAGGTGTGAATTCAATCAAACCAGCAATGGCACAATAATTTATTGGCCTTTCCCTTTGACATTTACCTAGATTTTCTCTGCCCTTTTGTAAGGTATCTTTAATTAGGTCTGATTAATCTGCAAAGAAACAACAAGCTTCTCTTAGAGCTATGCAAAAACCTTCTTGTGAGATGAAGAGTAAGTCTAACCCTCCTCACTGGTTTAGAGAACTGTCTTGGCAGAAAGCTCAACCTGGTTATGAAGCATATCAATGGAAAACTGTACATGTCCTATGTCGGTATCAATATTTTGTGTCATCTGGGATATTCCAAATTCACCTCTTACCTGTGCAGCTGTGCTTAGAGTTGACATTCCAGTTATGCTGAATCCCACTAGAATGGTGGCCAGCAAAGGAGCTACTCACTTATGTGGAGTCTCATAGACAGCAGGGTATTTAATATAAGCACTCTTGGGCATAAGCACTGTGAGCATGTGCCTGAGAGACAATATGAGCTGTAATGCATAGACTCAGACTTCTGTGTAGACTGTCAGATGTGATGCATGTGATCCAGAGGCGCAGGCTAACAATGTCCCATTGGTTGAAAGAAAGCTTGGAGGGCAGACAAGTTGAAAGTAAGAGTGTTATTCTAGGACACCAAAAAGAAAGATACTTGGAGGTCATAGTTAGGGATTGTTAAATATGAGATGATACCCATTATACATCTTAGTGTTAGTGGTGGTGCAGAGAACAGACAAGTATATGTGTTATTTGTAGGGTCCAGCTTTGATGCTTCCACCCCAAAGCCTATACAGTAAGGCAGCTTAGACTTTAAACAAAGTCTATACTCTCACTAGTTTGAGCGGAGTAAGGTTAAGCAGTTGATGCATTCCTTCTAACATGGGGAACAGTCTAGGAGATTACGGAGAATTGAGTTTGGGTTAACCAGGGCAATGGAGTAGAGGCAGGGAGAGGAGTTTGGAGTGGGGTAGTTATGGTGAGAGACAAAAAGGGTTCTCCTAAGTTGGCTAAGGGGACAATCGACATTTGTGGGATTCACATAATGAGCATATTTCATCAGATGGTGAAGAAAGCGTGTTTGTCATGCCCTATGCTGCACAATGGGAGGCCTCAAATGGACTTAACCACCCACATAGTTAATGGGGTGCTGTATTTGCATGAAGATCAAGGGGACCTTCCAAATGGAGATGAAGCTGGTATCTTATCATCCTCCCCAACAGGAGACTATGGTGATTTAGGGCCAGTAGGGGCCAAAATATGGATTGGGTTCTTGCACCTGACAACAACAGACTGTCCAGGGCATGTATAAAAATCTGCCTTTCCTAGGCCATCTGTCATGAGGAGCTTCTTTCCTTGAGGAAAGTTAGTCTTAAACAAGATGGTGCCTTTTGGAGCACAGGTCCAGTTGAAGTTAGAAATGACCTTAATGGTGATGAAAGAGACAAGGGTAAAATTAAAGGTCTTAGGAGATGCTAAACAGAATAGTATAAGCCAGTTAAAAAGGAACATTCCCATAATCAGGAGAGTCTTAGTTTGATAGAGGTCCTGGGTGAGGAGTAACAGTACATCCTCAATTATGATCTGGAATTCATTTGAGACAGGGATACATACAAGGATTCCAATGACCTTGGCAGCAGTCAGTGTAGTGAGGATGACAGTGTGAGGTGTGAGTTCTTTGCAAGGTGAATTTAAGCCCTTCTTCTAGATACTTTTTTGATGTTCACCAGATCTCTGGGGCAGAATGGAGAACAGGGTTCGGAGGAGGGCATTGGGACAATGTCTTGCATATTAGAATGAACTCTAGTCTGGACCTGTCAGAGAGACTAAAAATATTTTAAGAGAAACTTATTGATAAATTTCTCTAGAATAGGGTTTATTAATCTAGGTGATAGGTTAGGTGGCCATGAGAGCATAATCTCATAGGGAATGAATCCTGTCAAACAGAGAATACATGTAACCTGAAGGAGGATCAGGGCTGGAGGTCAGGACAGTTTTCACCTTCTCTAAGTTTAGTTTAGAGAAGATGGATTTAAGAGTCAATCTATCCAGAGTTTTAGGGCCAGTAGGCACAATGAAGTTTCCAACAAATGTTTACTGACCATTTGAGCTGTGGACAAAGTGAAGGTAGGAATATTATCTGAGCCAATTGAGAATGGCAGCCCAAACATAGGACTTATTTCATGTAGGAAGCTTCTGACTGTGGTGAAGACAGTTACTTTATTTGTAGCAAAGGCCTCAACACAACCTGAGGATACATTCTCAGATACCAACAGATATCTGTACCGTGTATGAGAGTGCATGATTTCAGTGAAAAAAATTATTTCCCATTTTTCTCCAGGGTTTAGTCCTCTTTGGTGGATGTCTGGTGTAACATTTCTCCATTGTTCAGGGTTGACTTATGTACAAGATATGTATTGTGAGACTAACTGGTTGTATGGAATCTGGTTTTAGTTTAATGGTACCTACGCGGGTTGTCTGGTGAGTCTTGTCTATATGGAGGTGCTTAGGGTTGCAGCAATGACTGGGACCAAATGAAATTCTGTTGGTTGGTCACAGTGAATCCAATCTTATGAGTCACCTTTAATATGAGAATACTCTGTGAACAAGTTGGCATCTGATTTGGGTAAACAGATTCAGGAGAGATTCAGGAGATTAGCCTGGGAGATGTTCAGGAGATCTTCACAGACATGAAGGAGCAGATATTAGTGCTGCTGAGTTGAGGTTCTGAATGGTTGAGATGAAATTGGATCAAGAAGTAAACTTTGGTATTGAGTGATGTAGGCCTTTGCCATCCATAGGCTATTTGCTCCCTGGAGGAGGATCCCCACTGCAAGAGCTGTAAGGGTTAAGTCTTCACCCGAAATGAGCTTGACAGCCTCCTTTACTAGTAGGATGGTAGCTGCTATAGCATACCATACAATGAATCCTAGTAGGATCCTCCCTATTCTCAAAGCGTTTCAGGGTTCCCTTTCTCTCTGGGCTGGGCCAATCTCTGGCCCAGAATGGGTGCACTGAAAGGTGGTGCTCATGATCTTAACTTGTCTGCGTGTTGCCAGGCTACAATCTGGGTAGCCACTCTCTGTTTTTTAGCTTCTTCTTTAGGACATTGGGAGCAGATAAATAACAAAAGCCAAATTTACAGCTTGTGTGAATGGTGACAATTGTTTGGAACCAAACAGACATATCAGGGTCCCCGGTCAGGGCAGACAGAGGGGAAAATTTTCTCCAGCTGGAGTTGGTTTTCATCTTAAGCCCTGGCAGCCATCCTAATTTCTAGAAACTCTGGACAAATAGGTTTTCTTAGCCTCTGTCCTCACAGGGTCCCATTGTTTGCAGGTGAACAGGACCAAAAGCAGTTTATGGCAATCATCCCAGGTGGGTCAACAGGTCTGCATAATGGACTGAATGAGAGTGCTTAAGACCTGGGGTTTCTCAGAAACCAGAGTATTTGGGGCTTTCCTATTGAAGAAGTCTGAAGTAGCAAACAGCACATGAACTAGGAGTGAACATTCCTTCCAGTCTGTCCCCTGGGGTCAGGCACCTCTCTAAGAAAGAGTCTCGGGGCAGGGTTTTGACAAGATTAGGGTTCCTACCAGGATCGTAGGTGGTAGCTGAGAGGAAATGGATGTAGAGGAGGGTGGGCATGGTGAGGATTTGATGGCAGAAGAGATAAGGCATCATGAGGATCTGAAGACAGACAACTGGAGAGCCATCTGGAGGAATACTTGTTAGGGCTCTGGCAACAATACTTTGATAACAAGGACTTAGGATGATGGTTGAGGGTGTAGGTCTTCAACCAAAAGGGAGGACCGGAATAAATCTAAACAGTGATCAACAGAGGAAAACTGCTCCATGTGTTTGAGGGTCCTGTGACCTTAGGACAGACAGCCTGATGAACAGCTGCATCCAAAGACCTGGTTCATGGCAGCCTACATCAACAGAAGGCCAATCAATTGCCTAGAAGGTATGGAGCTTTTCTTTGTAGAGATTGACTCCATAGTCATTGACAATTACCAAAAAGAAAATCTTTAATATACATTGGAGGGTAATTACTTTAGAATCTGTGGCTATAATGTCAGAACTGGAATTAAATGGTCTAGCTAGGTGAAAAGACAAAAATATGGAGAGACAGGAGGTACAGATCATGAAATTGAGGTAAGGCCAAGTGAGGACAATAAGAGATTAAGAGAGTAAAAGAAGGATTGTTTTTTAAAAATATCAAGATTCTATTTAAAATGTTTTTTTTTTTTTACTTATAAGGATACTAGCATAGAGAATGCTTATCAGAAGATTGACTTACTGGCTTTAGGAGAGGAAGCCTTTCTATCTCTTACAGATCAGTATTTCTATAATTGTGCATTTAGCACAGGATTCTAGGATTTTATTTCCTTGCTGAGAACTTTAGAGCAGACTTTCCACTTTTGGTGTTATGTATCAAACATTTATTTTAAAATCATCTTATTTATTACATTCTTGAACATACTCTGGGATAAGGCCATGAATTGTTTCATAGTTTTGCTTACTTCAAGATGTGATTCCTACCTACTTCCACAGGTATGTATTGTACTCATCCCCCTGCAACACAGCTTTTAAAATTATTGTAGGTCTTTCAAATAGTTTTTAATCCTACTTTCCTGATTATTCTATTAAATTATTTTAAATTTAAATTTAAATTATTTAAAGAAATAAAGTAGCAAAAATGTAGAGAATTATATCATCTACTCAAAGGAAAAAATTTTAAATTCTATATTTAGCTAGAATTAATTCCACTTTTTAAAACAACAAAAGAATTACATATGACTTTCTAGAGAATTAACAGTGGCACACACTCCAAAATGTTCCAATTCTTAAACCTGCTGAGTTTGTTTCCAACAGGTCATATTTAATAAAAATTAAACATAAACAAATTATATTTATTATTATTGATTTTTTGACTTTACATTGACTTTTCATTCAAGTCTTTGAATACCTTTGTTGTTAGATCAGACCCTAATACTAGAGATCTATTGCTGAGAATTTAATATATCTACATTTATGATTATACTCTACAAACTTATTAAATGCATCTGCAACACGATAATAAATCAGAATAAAGAGCTTAATTTTAATTACATTTATTTTCAAATATTTGTATTGCTTAATTTCCATAGATATAATTAATTGGATATTATGAAATAATTATACTTGATAAAGATAGGAAAAGAGTACTGGAGACAAACAGCATAATTAGTATTGAGATAAAGATAATACATAGGGCCTGGAGAAATGCTCAGTGGTTAAGAGCACTGATATAAGTGACTTATTTGTATTCGAATCAGGTTATACTGCGCTCTATGTTACTCAGTATTGTGCAGAACACTGACTTTCAGACTATGCCTGGACCTGAGAGATATTATTTTACATACACCATTTTACTTCACCTAGTGCAAAGCAGAGGCTTGATGAGTCTACAGTTTGATAACCAGGAAAGCAACACCATTTATCTAGTACCACCTACCAACACATCTGTCATAGCTTGTGGATCTATTATTAATTAATGAATTCTGAAATTGTAAAAGAGAAATGTTGCTGTGGATATTCCCAATATAGGTTATTCAAATAATTAATTACCTGCTTAATATTAAATTTGTGTACCATGAAATATGTCTTATGCATGTCCTATAGTCCACAGACAACAACTCACAAAGCTAGATAACTATACCACAAGTCTTAAGGCTAAAGATGAACCTACAAACTCCCCCACAACTGCAGAAAACATTTTAATTGGAAAATATTATCACTTGTTGTTCTTTTGGCTCAGATCAAGAGCAATATATATTCTTACAAATTTAATACTTATAATTTATCCTTATATTCTGCGGTCTGGTATATTCTCCTCTCTGCTCTCCTTTCCTTTTATCTCCTTGAATGAATTCAGATGAGAGCAAAGAATACAGTATAGAAGAAAGAGGATAGCATTAAAAGATTATATGACATTCTCAAGAGTGAGAAAGAGTGTTGACCAAATGATCCATGCAGATGAAAAAACTCAAATAGGAAAGAGTTGACAATGTCTAGAAAGACTACTGTGTAGAATACATTCTTGAGAGATAAGAGTGGACAGTGGTCAAAAACACAATATGTTGACCAAAATGAAGAAATAAGATTTATCTTTATATTATTAAATTACAGGTCTGAAGTAGACAGCTTGCCTGAAGGGGTTCTCCTTTCCAGATGACTAGTAGTCCCATTTGGATTAACTCCTAATGAAGGGACGATAGCATGTCCGTGCTAGTCACCAGAAAGCCTCCTTCTAGATGTAATCTTATAATCCTTGAGACCGTTCAGAAAATTAGATCTCTGCCGAAGTTCAGAGATACAGTTTCTATCCTATTGTTTTAACCACTAAGAATGCAGCACAACAGATTAATACAAACTCAAGAAAGGTAAAATATTAATAATCTATAAAAATAATTATCTTTTACCTGAGATAAATAGCCTTCCGCTCCTGGTCTCAACAAAGTCCTGCTATCTCCTCCTTCCTAGCTTTTGTTTAATCTATCGTTGACCTTACATATGGTATTCTGTGTATTAAAGAACAATTGTGTTGTTGTTTTTTTTCCCTCCATTCGTATTGCATTTCAAATTCTTAAGAGGTGCACTTCCTCTAGGTATCATTCTGTTTCACTTTGCAAAGTTAGTATGTTACCAGAGGAAAAATAAGCGGGACTCAAAGCTGATTAATCAATTTTTGATGATATTGATGATATTCAAGCCTGTATTAAGTACCTACCTAATATGATCATTCATTGATTTTGGGATTGAAAAATGGGATAGTGAACTTGGAAGACAGTTTATTAGTTTCCCGTAAAATAAATCACATTCTTGTCATTGCCTCCAGAAATTTGAACATTTTCCACTTGTTTTAATGGTCTGAAGAATGATATATCATAGTAGTAATTTTGGTTTACAGTGAGTGAATTTATTACATATAGCAATCCAAAGTGAAAAATAAATAGTAAAATATAGATACATAAAGAGATTAAAAAAATCATCACATTGGGTGTTCTAAACATCAAACCAAAATTCAATGGAGCAGTCTCTTCAAGGCAGCTAGATGGAATTCCAACTAGGGAAAGTCCATGGTAAAGCAGAATGTTCTATTGGGCTAAGTTCTCAGGTCAAAGAACAAATAACAGCAGATACAGATAGCAACATCAAATCTCATACTCACCACATTTGGTAGAAATCAATAGGCAGCTAGAGTTCCAGATTGACCTTTGTCGTTAAGCATGAGTTTTCCTGTGGCTGAATTTCTGGTGGCTGAACTATCTCTCATAGTAAGAAGTTTTGTAATAATATAGGTTGAAAATAGTGTACCTTCTAGATGCTTTCAAGGGACAGTGTTATTTCCTTCCATTACAGAGACAGTATTAGTGGGGTCAGGTCATCCCTAGATAAGTGGCCATGGAGGACAGTATGCAATGCTTGGGTCATAATGAGGGAGTAAGGATCTGCTTCCAAAGACAGGTTCTCAAAAAGGTCATATCCTATCCATACTATTGTATTCATACATACTCAAAAAACCTGAAAACATATTTTAACTGATATTTGAATATGGATCTTCATATTTTTTCCTAATGCTGGAACTTGGAAGAAATTAAGAAATCCTTCATTGAGGATCTCTTAATAACAAAGCTGTGATGTATCCACATAGTATAATGTCAATCAAAACTAAAGTAGCATGAGCTGTTAATTCACTCTATACATGGAGGAAAATTGAGCAAGTGCCACTAACTGAAAGAACTCAATTTGAAAGGATACATAGTATCTGATTATAACTATTTGACATCCTTATTGTGTAAAGCATGGAGAGAGTAAAATATTAGGACAGTGAACCTGTTCTGTTCAGTACTTGAATGGTGGAAATATATAATTTTTTATTTGTCTAAATCCACAGATTATATAAAACTAATAAGGTGTATATAAACTTGGGAATTTATGTGATAATGAAGAGTCAATATACGGGTGAATTTTGTCAAAGGGAGGGAATATGGATGTACTGGCTCATAATATAAATAAGAAATCTGTATCTTCCCCTCCAATTTACTATATATCTGAAAGAGCACTCACTGCCCTTACAGAAGACTCAGGCTCAGTTCCCAGGACCTACATGAGGGCTAACAATCATCTTTATTTTAAATCCTGTTCCAGAGAATCTAACACTCTCTTTTGGCCTCAATGCTTATGGTGCATTTATATATACATAAAAATAATGCATGTATCTGTAACTTCTACTCAATTTTGCTATGAATCATATACATAAAAATATTAAAAAGAATCCATTAAAATTAAAATTTATTAATTTTAAAATAAATCAACTGTCATTACATGGTTTCAGGATTTTTCCATTGTTGTTCATTAATGTTTGAGTACTAAGAAAGGATTCCTCTGCTTACATATGTAGTGAGGTCAATTCCCACGACATAAATAGCTCATCTGCCACCATTAAGTAGCAGTTACTATGCGGCTCTATGGAATACTGTGTATCACAAACACGTAGCAAAATAATCAAATTACTATCATAATAGGCAGAGCTATCAATGGGAATTGTGTGAGACTGTTAACATTCCATCTCAGAAAGAGATGGGAAGGAAGTTGACTACAAGTTGACATTAGATTTTATAATCTCTTCTGTTCCAGGCTGCACTTGGATTTAGGATGCTAGATTATTTAGGCAGTGGATGGTAGGCATGGGGTTGGCAATTTTCCGTGGTATTGCTTCTCTAAATTGTCATTCAGTCCTTGCAGGGTGAGGTTTTTCAATGATTAACTCTCTTTGAATTCACACATTCTTCTGGATACAATTCAATACCCTTGTTCCTATAAGTAATTCGAGTAAACTCATTGACTCATAAAACCAGAATGATATACAGTAATTTTCTGTCCCTGCCATATCTGTGATGAATAAATGTTTCTATCTATTTCACTACAAAAATACGTATCACTGTGAGTATGAGTATGTGTAGGAGCCTAAATCAGTTGTTAGCTCTTCCTCAAAAACACATGTATAACACATACATATAAACATTCATATAATTACTAATTACTATTAAACACAAGCAATTTATTTGTAATTTACTTGCAATATATTTGCAATATAGTACAATTTTTTCTGTACTAAGATTTTGGTCTGTTTTTTCTATTATTTTGAAATTATAGAACTTCCATTCTCACAAATTTTCCTCACAAATTAAATGCATTTAGGTTTTCTCCTATAGTGTTGTTTAGTGTGACTAGGTGACCTCCATTATTGGATACTCTTTCCAATCTCAGCTTGTTCATGTGGTCATTACAAATTCTGCATGTATGTTTCTCAGCCATTTTTTTTCTCAGCATTTCCAAACAATGCTTACATTATTCTAGTTCCTCCTCCTCCTCCTCCTCCTCCTCCTCCTCCTCCCCTCGTCCTCCTCCTCCTCCTCCTCCTCCTCCCCTCCTCCTCCTCCTCCTCTTCTTCCTCCTCCTCCTCCTCCTCCTCCTCCTCCTCCTCCTCCTCCTCCTCCTTCTTCTTCTTCTTCTTTTTCTTATTCTTCTTCTTCTTCTTCTTCTTCTTTTCTTCTTCTTCTTCATCACTATTAAGGAAATAGAGGCTATCATAATTAACAAAAAAAGACAGGAAATAAATTTTGATTTCAAGGTAGATGGCTGGTTAAGGCCAGGCAGAAAGACATTGGAGTTGAGAACAGTCTAAGACCAAACAAAATATTTGAGCTGGTCTGTATACTGGGGATCATGACACAATTGGGTGGCCTTGAACCAAGTGTGTAGTCCAGAGACCTGGTGTGATAAAGCAACTGTGGACCTGAGCCCACGGCTAGAAGGAGAGCAGGATGTAGAGCAGGACAGATTTCAAATGTTAGTTTTAAAAATAATCTACACACATATTGTTTTATTAATTTACCATAAATACTTCAGTTGTGTAAATGCACCTTTGTTCACTTTTTCAGTACCTCCCCCCCATTCTATTTTATTTAACTTCTATTTTGTCAAGTGTATGTCATTTAATATTTTTTTCCTTGATGATATGTAAATTACAAACACCTTAAATGTGTTTGTGTCTGAAATTACAGTTATATTGTAATTCTTAACTAAAATCTATCAACCAATTTCTGTTTTTGTTTCTTGTCATAGTATTTTAGGGATATGTCGCCATAAAATTTCAATCCTTGTTTATGCACTTCAATGCTGTATCACTATAGAAGTGTGTGCTAGGATGGTGTTTACTTTCATCATGCCAGCCTATACCTGGAACTTTATTTGTATTCCAGAGCTTCTTATAAAATTTATATCCAAGAGATATTTCCCTTTTAAATGTTTATACCTGACATTTATTTTTAATATTTTAAAATTTCTATAGCATGTGTTGTCTTTCAGTTGTTAAGGAATATAGACAAAACCAGGAATCTGTTTATTCCTTCATATTTGATCAGTAAAATTAAGGCACAACCATCTGATTTGTTGAATATAAAATTCACCTATATCTCTATAAAGGTAATACCTGAATTCACAGAATATTTTACAAAGCTCTTCCCAGCTGAATGGAGTTTTTCTTGACTCTGGCCTTTCCTGAATATCCTTTGACACCTCCTGTTTTGTTTTTCAGCCACTAGTAGCTTTCTATGCATGCATCAAGGATGCAGCCTTGAGACATTTTTAACTGTATGCACACAGTTTATAGTAACTTTGGTTTTTCTTTTTTCTTCTATGGAATTTTTTCAAGAACTTTTCATATAAAAGATTTTTCAAACAATACTGTTTCTGAAACTATACATACCTAATATATATATATATATAAAATTTATATGTTAACATTTTTTCAAATTCCAAAATTTAATTTAATTTGTACATTATTTATCACTGAAGGGGACCAGTCTTTATTTTTAAATATTTCTTTAGTAAACCCTATATCCCTGGACAAAGAATGAATATGATTTTAATAGAAACGATCACATTTGCTATTTTCTGTTCCTCTCTTTGCTTCTGTACTAGTTTCGTCAATACATTCCATCATAAACATTTTCAGATATATAACATGAACTATCAAGGTATTATTAGACTTTATAAGAAAGGTGTCTTATTGGACCTTTATGTTTTTGAAAACTTCATCTACCTTTCAATGTCCTATGCTGCTTTATTGCAAATAAAGAGCTGATATTTATATTAAGGATATTTATCAAATTAAGAAGGTAGAAAATATGGATCATAAAGAAAAATAAAATGCTGTAATTTTGGCAAAAAGGATTAAACAGGAGAATGCTATATTAAGTAACATAAGTCAGACACAGAAAAGCAAATATTGCATTTTCATTCACATATATCACTATTAAAAAGTAAAAAGAAAGAAAGAAAGAAAGAAAGAAAGAGAGAAAGTAAGTTGGCCTGAATGGTGATTAATAGAGGCTGGGGTGAAGTAGTGGTAAAAGGAGACTATATTTGATCAGTGTGCACTGTGTCCATTTATTGAACTATCACACAGAGACACATTAACATATATGAGTAATATATGCCAAACATTTAAAGAAAGAACATATATAAAATGAAATAATAGGGAATATATATTTTTGAAGATTTAGAATTAAGCTTAAGTAAATAAAATAACATTGAATGCATCTACCATTTGCTCTGTCTTTTGTAATATTCTGAACTTATAAAACCAACAACTGCAAGATATCTGTTACTTGTTTCTTGACTGAAATTATTCTGATATTACAAAGGTTACTGAAAGATTAAAATGAAATTATTTTTCTCCAGTATGCAAAACCCAGAGGACACTAAACTGTCCAAAGACCTATCAAAAGAGTTTAATCCTGAGGAATAGCATTTAATAATATTTTCCTGGTGTTTGATAAAAGAAATAAGATATCAGAATAGTATGTTTCCTTACATTACATTTGTGATTCACAAAATTGAAGACAGATGTACAATTTATATCGGCATTCCTTGATAGACTTTAAGATAGCAGAGACATTTGCAAAGGTAAATATTCATCCATTTGTACATCTGAGTTTAGGAAGCTAGTTCTTGATTTTTATCACAGGAATATAATCTTGCTTTCTGAAGTTCAAAGCATAGTCTTCTAGGTGTCTGACTGATTTTCAACCCATATATGACCATTTTCAGAAGATTGACTTGTCCCTAAATAATGTATCAAATGCACTAGTAGCACCATATATAATAGGAAATTATTGAATATTTATGGAATTGAATTCACAAGTCTTAAATATATGAGTAAATATAACTTTATACAGAAGAAATAAGTATTGTGATATGTGGGAAGAAAAAAGAAATACTAGACATGTTACAAAATTTCAAGTTTCAACTTGTTTGCTTGACTCAAAAGTCAGTAAAGATCTGTAAATGATTATTAGATGAATGTGAAGACCACTGCAGTTCATATATCAGAAAGTCAGTGAGGTTTCAAGTTAGTTCGAAAGGATGCATGACATGACTAGAGCTGAAGAATTCTAATGAAATGACAATGTGATGTTTGTAAAAGTTCAACAGAAGATGAAAACTAAAAGATCAAAAATAAAAACATCAAATCTTTTGGGTTAAAGTTGTAGCTCAATGGTAGAGTCCTTAGCTAGCAAAGGCTGGACACTTGCTTCAACCATTTACACTGAACAAACAGGTTTAATTCAGTTTTTTTCATTGGTAGATTTTTTTTTCAAAAAAATTTTTTTGTAGGTTTCACTCATGAGTATTGTATTTGCAATGTCACCACCACAAATCCTCTTGGAACTCCTCCACAAATATAACTCTTTATGTAAAAATAAAAAGAACCTATGTAGAAATTTATAACACAATTTCTAATACATGTATCCTTGATGACTTTTTACAAAGAATATGGTGAGAATTATACTCAGTTGAGTTCAGATGGTTTCTCATAAATGGGTCAGATTTTGCAATGTATGAATGAACTCATTAGTAAGCACTAAGAATAGACTTTCTCAAGTGTTTGTGAACTTTTCCAGAAGCTCACATGATCAAGCTTATTATTCCAGTACACTTTCAGCTATCAAGAAGCTTGCAGACATTAATGTTTGGAAGTAGCAAAGAGGACACATCTTGAATATATAGTCCCCAAGCTGGAAATAAACTTCTGGCATCTTTTTAAAAAAACCCTCTCTTATTTTACTCAGAGCTGTAGGTCATCCTCAATCTTGATCTCCTCTGATTACTAAGCAGATTGAGTGTTCAGCACTTGGCTGTCAGATGTTGTTGCAATTTTCGCAGTGGGTGCATCCAGTGACCCAGACAAAGATGCATCATATCACTGATCCCTTTGATTGCTGTACTGATTTCTATGATTGTTGCCATCTGCTATACATAAAACCAACATCAACAACAGAAGAAGAAAACTTAAGGGAAAAAGTCTACAACTAATGAAATCATTCTAAACAGATTATATCCAAGTTATAATTCTTATTGGCAGGAATCCACAGACTGGTGATAGGTATTCTAACTATCGAAAAGTATGTAAAAGTGGAGAACACTTTAAAAATGTTAAACTTCTGTTTATTTGAATATTTGCCCTGTTTTTGCAGTTATTTAAATTCTGTATGATGGTTACTGGCTTTACTTTTCAAGGACAAAACAAACCAAGATAAGAAGAAAATTGTTTAAATTATCATTTTAGAAAAGGAAATATGATACTCACTAAATTCACTTCATGTTAAATTAGGCAAGACATCCTTGATATCTGTAAATTATTTCATTTAACATTCAAAATAGATCTTTGGAAGAATGAATAGGTAAAAAACTCATGACTCGTGAAATCCTGTTGGCATTCATTTTAGAAAATCGAGCCTGGAGAATAAGACTGAGTCAGAATCTTGGGGATTAGTTCCAGACATCATTTCTTTCCCACAGTGACCTCTACCCTCTAAAGATTATAATGTGTAATAATATATGAATTTTTCTAGATAAATCGAGTGTAAAGCCACCAAATCATATAGATCCATTGGGCCTATATTTGATGATTGATGTAGTCTTTATAGATTTTTTTCATACGATTGAATTTGGGTTTAGTTGTATCAATAGTTTCCCAGAAATTTCAAACTTAGTTCTTTTGAGTTAAGGGAGATTTTTTTAAAGATCATTTTAATGCACTCTGGCAATTTTGTATTTTGAATTTTTAATGTGTTATAATTTAGGTTTTAATCTTTTTTGTTTCTTTATGGGATGAAGGGGAAAAATCCATCATGGAATTGGGGAGTGGAAATCATACTCCAATCTTACATGAAGACATATTTGAAAGTGATTACCAGTGTGTTAGGAAGAGCTGATCTTCCAAATTCAGATCCTCTAGATAGGCTGATTAGACCTCAGTAGACCAACTTGCACTGAGGATCATCTGGGATAATTAAGACACCATAGATCTTAACACAAGTGACAGAATGTATGAATTCCCATGGGGGCTATATGATGGCTTCAGTGTGGCAGGGAATATATTTCTATTCATACAGTTTCACTGCATGTGATATTTGTCTGAATCGTCTTAATGGGAAACTGAGTTGGGACTAATGCTTTCAGATAATACTTATTAAATAGTTTATATTTTTTTGAAGCAATGTCTACTGAAACTCTGCTCATTTTAAGCTGGTTTATTTATTTTTTATTATATATTTTAAGGTATTTATAAATTCTGAATAAAAGTTTCTTAACAGATTCAGGAGTGTAAATACTACTTTGTATACCAGGAGTTGATCTGAGAAACTTAAAGTGTGATTTTCAGCACATTTTTTTTTCTTAAATTTGATACAGTCACTGCAGTAGTTTGAATGAGAATATCCCCTACAGAATCTATATTTGGACAATCCGTCACTGGTTAGTGGCACTGTTTAGGGTGGTCTTACAGGGTGTGGCTATGCTGGAGGAAACTTGTCGTTGGGGATGGGTTTAGAGAATTCTTAAGCCTTGATGTATCTCCAGTCACTCTCTGCTTCCTGTGCCTGCTTGAGGTTGTGAAAGCTTGGCTGCTGCTCCTACTCTAGCCACCTCTGCCGCTGCCTCCCCTCTTGATGGCCCCTTTGAAACCGTAAGCTAAATAAACTCTTCCTTTTATAAATTCCCCTGCTCATGGTGTTTTATCACAGCAGCAGAAAATTAACTAATAAAGTCCCATGCATACAGCTGTGTAACAAATTATGCATCTCAAGTTCAGGAATATATTACTTTTAATGCTTTTATAAGGAATTAAATTTGCATTTGGGATTATAGGGTAAAGTGAGTGTCCAGTTCCATTCTCTTTTCCATCTAGCTATCCCAGTGCATTTTACATTTAGATGATTTTATCCTCCACTAATTCAACTTGGCATTTAAAAATTCATTCACCATAATGGGTTGGTTTGTTTCTGGACTCTTGCTCCAATCCCAGTGATGAACATACTCGTCTGTATGCCAGCTTCAGGCTGTGAGTATTGCCATAGTGTTCAGTGAGGTTTCTGTTTCCTAAATATAACTATTTTCTAATTTTAATAAAGTTTAAGAACTTCTGATTTGTGCACATTTCTATATGCACTATCAAATTTCTACAGGTATGAAATCCTTTATGTTATCAAGCATTATATTAGATCCATTGATTATTTTGAGGGTGATGGTGATAAGAATGTGAGTTATCTTTTCATTCTTTTGTATATATTTCATTGTAACAAGAGTATTTGCACCTTTTAATATGACTTTCATTATTTAGATATAATAGAATTTTATTGATTTTCTTTTTTATATATTTTATTTATTATTTTTCTTTTATGTATACGAATGTATTGCCTATATGTGCGGAAATGCACTCATGTCATGCAATGCCTGCAGAGGTCAGTATAAGGCATTTGATCCCCTGAAACTGGAGTTACAAGAGGTTGTTAGTAGCTATGTAGGTGCTGGGAATTGAATCTGGATCTTCTGTAAAAGCACTCAGTGCTCTTAACTGGTGAGGCATCTCTCCAGCCCCCAAATTTTACTGGTTTTCTTGATGTTAAACTGAATTGATTTTATTTACCCCCTGAGAAATTTTTTGGTGTTTCCTTTCATATCAGCATATCTTTTTAAATTTTTTTTAAAATTCAATTTACTTAATAAAGCATCCAGAACATCCATTTACCTTGCTACACTCTGGACCCTTGGCTGATAAATTTGGCATGAGTCTTGTGCTCGATACCACCATTGGAACAAGTTCACACGTACAAACTTCCAGTGGCCTACAAGCCTCTGTTTCTTATGTTCATGGATCAACCCCGGCTCTTACAATCTTTCTTCCCTCCTTTTCCACAACAGTCCCTAAGACATGGATGGATGAGGTTTAATATAGCCATACTCTCCCGGAACACACACTCCACAGACTCTTATTCTCCAAAACATGGATTGTGGCCTTCTGTGTACATCACAGTCTGTAGTATAAGAAAATTACACGTGTGAGAGTTGAGCCAGGTACTAGTATTCTCTCTACCTCCTGTTCCTCTGTGTTCCATTAGCTTTAGGTGTGGAGGTTCCTAAGGCTCAACATCTTTGATGATTTATTGCAGAAATATTTCTCCCTGGCTTTTTATAGCCTTCATTATTAAAGTTTCAAACAGGAAAACCTCAGAATTTTGAAAAGCATGAAAACATTAATATTGCTGATCTAAAATTCAAATGTTCTCCTCTAAAGTTTCAACTCAGTGTTATATCTGCTCAAATGAGTGAACACATTAGGTGTTTGTTCAAATCTTATGTCATTCACTTAATAAGACCATCCAAAACAGTCAATGTAATTACCTACAGGTCAGAATCTGATGTTACTTAATATGTGTACTACCTGATTATTTTTCTTTGTTATTAAATTTTTTTGATGTTGTTGACATGATTTTTAAGGACCATAAAATACTGTAACCACATTGATAATCAGGAATTCTGTCACAGATCTCTAATCCCAACACTTCAGAGTCTAAGGCAGTAGGATCACTGGTACTAAGGCAACCTAAAAAGTAAACAGATATCTTTCTTCTTATGTAATTAGGATTAACTTAAACAATCTTAACAAATTCATTGAAAAAGTGTTGTCAGGGCTGGAGAGAATTCTCAGTGGTTAAGAGCACTGACTGCTCTTGCAGAGGACCTGGGTTCGATTCCCACATGGCAGATAAGCTCTGTCCATAACTCTAGTTCCAGGGGATGCAACACCCTCTTCTGACCTCTTAACATATTTCATGACACAGGTGCACTAACCTATATGCAGGCAATACACTCATACACACAAAAATAAAAATAATAGAATCAAATGAAAAATGTTATTACTCTATCACATCGTTTGGCCATTTTGGCTCATATCTGTAATCCTAGCTCTTGGGGAATGGAGATAGGGGGTTGTCTCAGTTTCCAGGGCTGCTTGTGCTGCAATAAGATCTTGTCTCAACATTGAAAAGAAAACAGGTGTGTCATTCTCCTACATTCACAAGGTTATTTAAATTTTCGTGTTTGCTTTATCACTTGTGCTGACTTCGGGGGGCTTGACACACACTAGAGTCATCTGGGAAGAAGGAATTCCACATAAGGAATTTGCTCCATGAAATTGGTCTGTGGGCATAACTGAGAGGCATTTTCTTCTTTGTCAGTTAATGTAGGATGACACAACCTAATCTGGATGCTACTATTGCTAGGCAGGTAGGTCTGGGCTCTAAACAACTGAAGCTGAGCCAGTCAGGAGATACAAGCTAGTATCCTGCAATCCTCTATTGTATTTGCTTAACTTCCTGCCTCCAGGCTCCTGCTTGAGCTCTTGTCTTGGCTTCTCTCAAAAGTGGACTATATCCTGTAAGATGTAATAAATTATTTCCTCCCAAAGTTGTTTTGGTTATTGTATTATCTCAGAAACAGAGACACAAACAAGTATTCTCTTTCTTCCTTCCAAAACATAGGCACACATATATATTTACAGACCATTTTATAAAGTATTTGTAGATAGAGTCAATACTGATATAATTTTTACTTAGAGTAAATAGTATAATCATAAGGAAAAGTGAAAACTAGGCATCCCAGGACAGGACAAGAAGTCAGAAATTTGGGAGTCGGGAGTGGTAGGTCCTTATACACTCATACCTTTTATCAGTTTGTGGTCCAGTCCAGCAGGTCGGTACCACAAAGCTGAGGACCAAAGTTGTAGCATTCATTCATGAAGGACAGAGAACATTAAAAATAACATGGAATCAATACCCAAACACCCTCAGTTGTCCTATGAGGTCTATAGTTATCTCTATGCCAAAAGGCAGATGACCGTTTCTACAATTATTACTGCATTGTATGGCCTAAGAATGCAAAATGTGTTCACTGAGATAATGCATATTAATCTTTTCTGAAATTATTGTCCTATTTGCCACTTAGTTGTTATTGTAGGTTCTGAATACAAAACCTAAAACTGAAACTCTTTAAATAGAAGTGCTAGATTCCCCCATCTCATTTTATCTTTAGTTTATTATTATTTTTTTTAATGGTTGGTAGTCTATACTGTAGGTAATCTCTTGACAATTCTCTGACTGCTTTTGTTACTTTTGTGGATAATATTCTATGTAAACTTATGAATAAGTCATGTTTGTTATTTATGACATTGCCACCGATGAATATGTTTCTGAATTTTTTTTTATTAGAGACAATAACTCTGTGTAGCTCTAGCTGGCCTGCAACTTTTTAATGTAGAACAGGTTAGCTTCCATATCTTAGAGATCCTCCTGTCACTGCATCACTAGTGCTGGGATTAAAGATGTGCACCATCATGCTCAGACCTGTTTCTGAATTTTTAAACAATTATTTCTGTAATTGTATTGCCCAGACCTGGCAGCTTTCTGATTTATCACCTTATTTTTTTTTCCAAAGGCATATTTCTAACCTTTGAAAGCAAATATTATGTCATGCAGTACCACAGAAAATGTAAAAAAAAAGTGACTACATGCTGAGGTTGGGGGAAATAAAGTATTATAATGAGGAATAAAATTAGAAAAAAGTTCAAGCGTAAATCAGAAAAAAATATGCTTTCTAAAATATAATTTGGAAAGAATTATCTAATTATTTTTATGAGCAAGCTGATTTACCACATTTTTATTAGTGGGAATTGTTTGTCATAAAACAGTATTAACCATTGTGTTTGTTTGTAATAAATGATTAATGTAGAAAAATCTTAATACTGAAACTAACTTTCAATATCTGAATCAAATCATGTAATATTTCTCAAGTCCTGATAATGCCAGGTCTGTATAACTTCTAGTTAAATTTAAAGTTGCTTGATAACACAATCTTCTATCCAAAGTCTGGACAACTCAAAATTTCAGGAGAGGAAAACAGAGACAAGCTCCTGTTAGAAGTACTCAAAACCTATTATGTCTTATTTCATATCACAGTACAGGGGCTATCTCTTGTGTCACCTACCTGCAGGCAAAATTGCACCTAATCTATCAGAGAGATGAGTCACTCCAATTCTTAAAATCCTTCTGGGAAGTAGATATCACAAGTTCCCTTAATGTCAATGAAAAAAAAGAAAAAAGAAAAACCCTTATAATCAGGGAGTCTTCTCTATACCTATGCTGTAAAATATATTGAGCCAATAAAATTTTCTTTCATACAATTTTCCCCCATATACTTCAAATAGAAATAAATGATATCAATCAAATTTCAGAAATAATGTATTCTCTTCCAATTAAAACTTCCAAAGTAAATTAACTTCAGTAAAAGGTGAAGAAAAGAGATGAATGGCCTGGAAGTTATAGTGTAAAAATTTGCAATCACAGAAAACAGCAAGGACATGACTCAGGAAAAATTGGTCAGAATGACTTAGAAGGTAGGATTCAGAAAACTGGAATGAAATGAGAATTTGCAAGGAGATGACAAAGGTAGGACTTACAGAATAGACTTAAGTCAACATAATATAGTTTAGATTATTCCTAAAGAATATTTAAGATGGAATAAAATTATCCCAAAGAAGAAAATGTAACAGAGAAAGTATAGCATAGCATATATTATCAGTACATGCGCAGCTTTTTTTGTCATACAAATGCATACACATTGTATACAATACTTTTCTTGTTGTCTATCTTTTTCAATTAATATTGACAAAATTAAATATATTTCACTAACTATATATCATTTGAATGGCTGAATTCTAAGTCGAATTAAATTAAGGAGATTGCAGAATGTACACATGACTAAGTGATTAATTTCATGATTTTCTTGATAGAACATTAAAACTTTTTTGATAATATCAGGATTACTTTCTTTTAGCTACAACATTGTAGATACAAATCAACTGTAAATTACAGTTACATAGTTTAAAATATCTTCAAAGACAATTTGGCAATGTATGGTTCTTTACTGACATAAAAGTATAAGTAAAATATAGTTATTTCCTCTTTCTGTTTCAGGCACCAAGTTATCTCAGACTCTAACTTAATTATTCAATGTCAGATTATAAATAGCCTTGAATTAAACCTCTCTTTCATTTCCTTCCTTCAAATGAGAAATCAATAATTCTAATGACAGTATTCATGGATGAGACAGATGGAAAGAGACACTCAAGTTTTAAGTAGATCAATGTAGCAAATAATAAATTTGTAGTAGGAACAGATGCTTTTAGAAACCACATCCTTAAAGAAACTTCTTTTGATCCCTTGTAAAATACAAGGAACATTATTCAGATTAGCTTAGATCATCATTATTTAGTTTACCTTAATGAAAATAAGTTTTAAAAATAATCTTAATGAAGGTTGGTTTGCTGTACGTTTTGTTTTTACCATGTTTCTTCCGTCATCTACTCCAGTCAAAATTACACATGATCTATCAGAGAAATGAGTCTCTTTAATTCTTAAAATCTTCCAAGTAGATACCATATTTGTCTTAATTTTATAAAACATTTATAATTGTGAAGTTATTCTCTGTCCTTAAACCTTATAAGCCCATAAAATTTTCTATCATATTTTATTATATAATGTACCTCCACAATTTTAAGCTGATAAATATGTATTCATATCACTTTGATAATAATATAAATTAAATTCATTTTCCCATAAAGTAACATATATTTGAATCATTTATGCAACTCTAAAATCATGAAGAACATATACTAAATACATACTAATATCTGCAAATATTCAAAAGGAGGATATAGAATATGAAGTCTGTATGAAAGACTTTTTCACATACGGACAATTTGACAAATAGGAAATAGATTCCACTTCATATGCCCATGAAAACTGCAATAAACCTTGAAAGGTGCAATTCTAGAACCATGGCAAAAACATATGACATTCCAAGATCAAAACATGCAATCCAACATTCCCCCTTGATATGTATATTTAATATATCTCTGAACTCCCCATGGCATCTGCAGTACAATACTATATCCAGGTTTATTCATAATAACCTAACTACGAAAACAGCCACATATCCATGCACAAACAAATAAAGCAAGTATGTTGTGTCTATTTATGCAATGGTGTTCATGGTCAAACAGAAATCCAGTATATTCTACATTTATGATACTTTAGGACATTGTGCTTCATGAGACAATTCATCTGCAATAGGAGAAACACTGCAGGAATATACATCTGTAAGTTCATATAACAGTCAAACGCATAGAAACTAAAAATATATATATCAAGGGGCTAGTGGGGATAAAAGTGGACAAGTATTTAATAGGGATACATTTTCATTCGTGCTAAGTAATGACTATGTACATAACTACTTTAAAATTAGCACCTATACTTAACAGTAGAGTTTTATACATCTCAAAATATATTAAACTTCAACAAACTGTCAAAATCAGTAGACCAGATGAAATGGCAGAAATTCAGCTACTTGTGAGACTCAGGAGGGAGGACTGAGTTAGAGTCCATCCTGAACAACAGAGACTCCACTCACTAGAAAGCAGTAGTAGTATTAGTAGTAGCAGCAGTAGCAGCAGGAATACTAGTATCAGCATCAGTAGTATCAGCAGCAGTAGTATCAGCAGCAGTAGTATCAGCATCAGCAGCAGTACCTGTTGTAGCAGCAGCACTAGTCATAGTGATAGTAGCAGTAACAGTAGAAGCAACAGTAGTAGTAGTAATTAATAATGATTATACTATAAAATGGGAACTATAGAGCATATTTGATTTTATCCCAATCCTGTAAAAGCAAAGGAGAGTAAAGTCATGTTTGAAATACCTTATATTTATAGACAAGTATACCGTACACAACTCATCAAAGATTCTTCTTCTTGCAACAAATGGAGGCTATTACAGAGTTCCACAACTGATCTCATAAGAGAATATATTTCTGAGAGATTGTCAGCCCTAAGTGACACATCTACAGTGGACCCTCTATTCCTCAAGATCAGGAAACACATGGGGAACTGGGAGTAGAGAGGATACTAATACATCCCTCAACTCTCACCAATGAAGTTTCATATACAACAAAGTGCAATAGAAGGCCACAACTGACCAAGGTGTTCATAATAACATGTCACTGGATAAGACTTCTATATTAAACCTCCTCCACCTATGGCTCTGGGACCATTTTGGAAGAGAAATATTTTAAAAATCAGGGTTGGTTCATGAACATAAGGAAGCAGAGTCTTCCAGGCTTCTGGAAACCTGCACATTTGAACTTCTAACAAAGGTGACAGCATGCACAAGACTCATGCTGACTCAATCAGACAAAAACCCATTGTAGAACTGGAGAAAAGGACAGCAGGACCCAACCCTCACCTAAGAACTATTGGCAATTGGTTACTGTTACGTGAGGGTTGAGTTGATTTTCTTTAAGGAACTGTCTAGACTCTTATGAATGAACTTGCACTGACGGATATCTGGGTACAAATGTTCGAATAGAAGAGACCTTAATAATATGACAGAATGTGAAATCTGGAGGGGATATAGAGGGTGTGGAGTGGGGATTAGGTTTTAATTGATTAAGATCTATTATATGAATGTACAAAACTCAATAAAATATGCATTACAAAGAAATAATGAAAATGAATGTTTATTTTTTAAACACCCTTTAGAGGTTTTGTAATTTACAGTCTTCTTATTATTAACACAAGTAGAAAATGGAGGCTAAATGACATTGCCTTCAAGAAAGCAGTGTTGAGTGAAAAATTAGGAGGTATATTTGGAAATGGAATATTTTTGTCGATAAGAGGTAGATATATGTATGCATATTAAAATGAAATTCAATGTACTGTCATCAATGTTAAGTCAACTGAATGTAAATATTCCGACCTGTAGATTTGATTCTCTGTGAGTGGTATTTCAGTCATCCCTTTTGAGGAATGGAGAAATGATTGAAACTTTATGTGATATCCATGATGAATTAATTTCAGGACAACTCATTGAACCACAGATTTATGAATCCTTAGGACTTTGTATAAAATTGTGTAAATTTTGGATGTATCCAACGAAACTTCTCCCACATACATTGCATCATTTCAGTCATAATACAGTATGAAATAAAATGCAAGTGATATGTATGTATTATGGAATACTGTTTAAAGAATGACAAAGGAATAGTACTATGCTTAGTAAAATTATAATTTTAATCTTACCATATTTTCTGTCTATAGCTGGTTGAATCCATGGCTATAAAATATTTGGACAAAGATGAACAAATTTATTTTTCAGAGTATAATTGCGGAAACAATAATTTATGACATGCAAGTGAATCCACAGTATGAGTTGATTCTCCATCCTATGGATATTGCCCTGTGTTAGTGCTAAATGTGCCAAAAGTTAAAGGAGTCCCATTCACAGCAAAACTTCAGAGTAGCAAAAAATAACATTCCTTTAGATACTTTATATAAAATGTGAAGTAAATTAATTCTGCAAAGTCAAAATGAACATAACCAGAAGATTGATTTCCACATCTTTTTTTCTGTTCATTGTTCTGCTGTGGTCAAAAGAAAAAAGAAAAGAGAGAGAGAAGGGGAAGAGAAAAATGAGGAAGAGAAGGGACAAAACAAAATGAAAATGGTAAAGGTGAAGATTGTAGCATCCACTGTTTAGCAAGATTTTATTTTGCTTTATCTGTATCTCTAATGCAATCACACATGTTCCAATTTTATTAATGTAATTATAAAAAACTATTGGACTATTTCACAGTTTATAATAATGTTGTTACTAAAATTAACTTAAAGCAGAAATGATTTTTTTTTGTCTTTTGTCAACCCTGAAGTTATCCAAATACTTTATAGTTGTCATGTTTTCTGAACTGATGATTACAGAGCAAAATGTCTTGTCAATTCAAACATGAAATTGACAGAAAATGTGGAGAGCTCTCTTCTGCTCTGGGCAAGTCAGTGCCAAAGAGCATATCTAATTTGAATAATGATTTTCTCATTTACATATTAAATTGTCTTCACTTTTAAGATATTACTCACTGTGGAAATAATAAATTGATCTAACATTTTAAGTCATTTTTCAATAGTTTATTCATAGTAGAACTATTCAAAAACATGTATGTAAATACTTTGGAAGTTGTCAGACACTTGTATCCCACTTTTGAAAATAAATTTTGAAACTTGTATCCCATATTTTAAAAATAAATCACCTTCCATTTAAACTTGAAAACTCTTAAACTGTATCATAAGTCATAGTATCCTGTGCAAAATGAAGGATCAGTTACACATTATTGGTACTCAGTAGGCCAAAGCAAATTTAAGTTTGGGAAAACCACAGGCTAAGAATATTTTGTGGCTTTTAATTTCTTTTTATTGGAGGATAGTTTATTTTTGCTTACAGAGCCAGAGGTAGAGTCCATAATGGTTCAAGACATGGCAACAGAAGTCAGTGAAAGATCACATCTTCAATGCAAAAAAGAAGCAGACAGTTAAAGCGGGGCAAGGCTCTGACACCTCAAAACTCATGTCTAGAGACAGACTTCTTCTGAAATGGCTGCAGCTCCTGAACCTCCCCAAACAGTAGTTCAAGGTTAATATTGCTTTTTTTACTGTTACCTTAAGTGAAGGTGTTCTTGATCTATCTGTTACTATGTGTTCCACAGCAGACATAGCAGACATGTAAGGTGGGAGAACAACTCAGAGGAGTAGGCCTTTTCTTTCCATCTTTACATGTGTACCAGAGATCCATGCTAGCCAGGCTAGCATGACATGGGTTTTCACATGCTGAGTCATCTCACTGGCCCAGGTTCAAATCTTTAATCTGAATGAGTATATATCCTATTTTCCTTTGGTTATTTCCAAAGTTCTTTAAACACAAATATCTAGACTGTTGTATAAAATAATGTAGTGACTATAATGCTATGATGAAGTTTTGCAAAGGAAATGCTTTTCATTACTAAAATAATGCCCCTGTAAACATCTACTGTCTATACACTATTTTATGTAAATCCTAATAATAAAACATAATTGTACTAGGGAAACAGGTACTTTAATTAAGGTTAGGAAAATATTTATCTAAATTTGGTTCCTTAAAAAAATGAATCAGTAAACTCTTTAGCCTTTGAAATGTCATAACTTTATCTTAAAATATCCATGTATAATACACATACATATATCTATATGTATACAAATATGTATTAAAAGCTTTATACAAAGAAAAGAATTATCTGAATCAGTATACTCAAATTGACTCTTAGGCTTAAACATGGATATGGGGAAATATGTTTCCGGGTTTCTCACAACCTCCTTCATCATATGGTTTTTTAATGTACCCTGTTACCCAGAGGATTAAACCAAGATTATCTCAGAAACAGATAATCTCATCTTTGCCAAAATGAAAGTATTGCTCAAGCAGTAAAACTAAGACTAGCACTCCTGAAATCCTTGGATGGGGTTTCATTTCACTCTATAAACAATAGGGACTTTCAGAGTTTGGTTTTGAAGGTGTTATTCACTGTTCTCAGTGTCTGTGGCTGCACTCTGGAGACCGTTCTTGTTTATGGGGCCATTTCCTCTAACTTATTAGAGTGAGTGGGATTTAAGTGCCTTGGAGTTATAGACAGTTTCTTCTTTATCTTTGCTGAAGTGGAATATATTCGTTTTATTGCTAGGAAAGGTGAGGAAAACATTGTTTGTTTACTATTTCTATATAGTATTATTTATAATAGAAATTATATTTATACATTTTCTTTATTTTTTCCTGTAATTAAAACAGTTCAGAAATACTGAATGAGTTTTACCATTCACAGATTTCACAGCGGTTTTTGTCTTGATCACTTGTGGTCTATCTGCAAGATAGTAGAATCTCTGATCTTACTCTAGGCTAGAAATAAGCCTTTGAAAGATTTGCTTTTCTCTTTCCTGTATTCAGCCTATGGAAGCAGTTTCTATTTGGGATGTTCTCACTGCAAGGCACTGCAGTGATTGAAAGGAACATTTGCTCTAGTATAACATCAGCTACTTCCATCTATATGCCACTGTCTCCAGTAAAGAAATGTTGCTGAAAGGCATACAAATGTCACCCTGAGTTCTGGACATCTCCAGGCATAATCTGTTACTGTGAGTAGAATCATAGAATGAACAATGCACAAAAACTTCTTAAGCTTATGATATGCTTGACACTAGTTCATTTTTTTCTTAAACAGTAGCACATTTCTTATCAGAACATATTTCAACATTGTATCACATATTTCTTATGTATCCAAATTAAATAATGTCTCAAAGCAATTAGAGTTGTATTTCAGAAATCATAGCCTTTTCTGAAAGCAGAATCTTAAAGATCTCCCCTTATTTACTTTTCCTGGCTACAGTGAATTTTCGACTTCATTAGTTTATATGCTTCAATCTACTCCTTTGTATTTTTGTTTAAAACCAAAATTTGATGCCTGAAATAGTCTAGTTTACTCAATAGCTTCTTACGCACTCTGATAACCTGCACCTGCTACAATCTGCTTTCCAGATGCTTTTCAGGAAGCAGCAAGATCGATAGAAATACATCTGTTTTGTGTTATCATAGGAAACAGTTTTCCATATGTTTTGACAATGCATAAACAGTATGTTATGTCTGATATAAATAATTTTGTAATGTGACTACTAATTTGATACTACATGCTTTACTTTTTTTTTTCTTCTTTCTTCAGCAGCACCCTATTTCAAATACAATTTTGACTTGTGTTGAACTAATTCTAGTTAATAAAACAAGTTCACTGTGAAATGTGAACTTCAATTTACATGAAGCATAAATTGTATTTTATAGATGCTCCATATACAATCACATTCAATGTTATGCATATGCACCTAAAAGTTCTGAATTAATTCCTCTACTTAAAAAGCACAACAACAAAAAAAGAACTGAAAACCAATAAGAAAACAAATCTGTTAAGCTAAAATTTTTCGTTTGTTTCTTTAATGAGTTTTAACCATAGTTTTTTTTTTCACAGCATTAGTCTCATTATTGAATTTTTGCTACATAGTTGAACTTCAAGCCTTCCTTTACTGAATTTGATGGTAGAAAAAAGTTTTTGTGTGTTTGTTTTGTTTGTTTTAAACACAATATTGAGAATATATTCATTATTTGTAGAGTACAATACTAGGGTGCATGAGGTCCTGGATTTACTCTTTTACATCATATGAAATAAACGTGTCTGTGTGTGTTTTTAAATGACCTATCTAAACATGTTTAGAAAACTATTTTTCGTCACATCTTAAAATGACATATTTAGAGTTTCACAAATTTGTGAATCCAGATAAAATTTCTATTCTAATGTCCACATAGTTTTATATTTTTTCAAGATAACTAAATAGTAATATTCTCTATCAGTAGAAAATATATAAAGTATTGAATCTTTCAGTACATTTACATAATAATAATACATAAATGTTTCTTACGACAAAGTATTTAGAGACAGTATATTTATGCTAACATAAACAAGAATGTTGTTCTTTTCTACATAGGTTATCACAACATATGAGAGCTATATAACAAAAGGAAAAGAGAAAGCAAGTCCTTGGAATATGTGCTTCTTCCACATCCTGGAGAAGGTTAGGCCGGCCGCATGTGGCCCTCATGCTTCAGATGAATTGGTAGAAACACAATTTAACTTACTTATTTCATCAGTTGTTTAAGAATAAAGCTAATTAAGGGGTTGTAGAGACGACTCAGCTCTTAAGAGTATGACTATTCTTACAGAGGATACTGATTTGATTGTAAGTACACACATGGGGACAACAACCTTCTATACCTCCAATTCCAAGGGAATCAGATGTTCTCTTCTGATCTTCACAGACATTGCACAACACAAGTCCACTTATATGCATGTAGGGAATAAACTCATACACATAAAATTAAAATGATAAAATATTTCATAAAAAGATAAAAGAAGAATAAAGCTAATTGAAGAATTTCATTCTGCCACATTCCTTTTGGAGAGCATAATCTTATTGTGATAACTGATCATTCAAAAAATAGTTATACAAATCTAGGGATCAGAATGTAACTCATTGGTAATGTTTACCTAGCAAACATTAATTTCTTAAGTTTTGCCCTCAGAAATACAACCAAATAAAAGTGACAATTTTATGTGTGTGTGTGTGTGTGTGTGTGTGTGTGTTTATGAAAGTGAATGTAATGAACATTTGGTTATACTGTTTCATTGTTACTATGAAATTGTTATTGAGATTCCTCATTGTTGTGCTACAGTATTTGGGAGAGCCAGCAGTCATTAACAGGTGTCCCCTGCAGCAAACACTTTTTAGTTTCATGGAAACCCTGTTAGTTTACATTTTGTTCCAATATTGTCTTCCTTTTGTCTTATACAGACATCTTTTCATCTGCATCTAAACGGTGCATTTTCTTCCATGAGGCAAGGTAATACATTTTAAGATGGCATTGCTAAATCAAAACATACTATTGGATTGCAATTACATGGGGAAATGAGACAGGGTTAATGCAACATTTTAACAAAGGGGAAAAATAATTTACACAATGGATTCCTCAGAGTTATACATGTTGATATTTCCCTTTATTACTTTTAGAATGAGAGAGACTATGCTACTACATTAAGCCATTAGAAAATAGAATATATTAAAGTTAAGGGATGTCAGTTTCAGTCATGCTATAAAATCTGATTTTAATGTTTTATTATTCTTTTTACACTCTTAATGTTTTCATCCAAAAAGGTATTTCCAGTGCCTTCAGAAATATTTTTAAATTTCAAAATATGCTTTCTCATAATATGATCCAATCTTATGAGAAGTGTTTTTTTGTTATACCCTGCTTGGTAAACACTTTCAATTGGATTCTTACTTCTATACTGACCCCTCCTGCCTCCATTGTTTCATTGTTGTTGTTGTTGTTTTTCTACATATAGAACCACTTTAATATGTTCAGTAACTCAATGATGAATCCATGATTATCATTTCTCTTTTCTCTTTGTGTGTCTTACATTCCAAACTTTTTGGTTTCATTCCTACTAAATATATGAAATAATACATTTGGCGTGCCTATTAAAAAGTTAAATGTATTTAAACAAAATTAATTATATTTGATGATGTGTTATTAATTTGTATTAATTAATTTTTTATTCAAATACGATTTTCATTGAATAAAAATCTGTTTTACATAAATATACCTTTTGTTGTTTCTAAACATTATATCAAACATGAAATTTAAATAATATACATAAAAGTTCAAATGTACTTAGAAAAATTTAGGTAAGGAATTTTCAAATGGCCACAGGTCAGTTACATATTCATTTATTCAATCAATTTTAATTTTAGCTGTTGAATACCTACTGTGCACCAGTCACTAAACATCCATAATATATCAGGAATCCAAACTAATATGTCTGCTTCATAATACTTCTGTTCTAGCAGCGAGTCACAGCACTGGAATTTTTTAATATTTGAGAATGATGAGTGTAATGAAATACCATGCAAGGGAATGGTAGGTCACCATGAGTGTTGAAATTTAGAGATTCTGGTTAGTGAAATGCACATTGGAGTCTAATATTTGAGCAGAGGAGGAAATGTTTTCTGCCATATGCTCTCTGTAACCATAATATCAATGTATGATGTGAATTCAGAGATGAGTACCAAGTTACTGAAAACGAACGATGTTAGTAAACAGGAAAACGGAAAGACAGCATTTCTGTAAAAGAAGGAAGGATCATAACTGAGTAAAAACTTTTACCAAATTATGGAATGTACAAACTTTGAATACACACAACAAGTTTCTAGGAAACTAACAGCGAGTAACTGTGAGGCAAATCAACACTCCTGCTTCAGATCCTCACATACACTCTGCTTCATAAAAAGCACGGAAAGGACTTGGGTGTGATACCCAGGCATCCCAGGGACCTGAAGTAGATTGACCGTGAAACCTATGCTCAAAATAACCAAGTCTATGTGTCTATGTAGTAGTTAAATATACTGATACAAATGTATATATATATATATATATATATATATATATATATATATATATATATATAATCAAGGTTCGGACTATTTGGATAAACAAAAGACAAACCTAGTTTAAATGGATAAATTGGATAAATACACAACTCAGGACACCTACAAAATCTCATCCAAAATGGTTACCCAGAATCACGATTTTGGTAGGCATCATTTCAATCAAGAATGTTTTTCATAATGAAGAGCAAAAGCAGTTATCAGAAGTAGTTCCACCCCTGATAAGTATGTACAAATTAACAGACGAATTTTAAAATGGCCATCTAGAACGTGTTTAATAATGTAAATTACATCATTGATATATTGAGCTAACTGCTGTATGATTTCATCAAATGCATTAGCTATGAAAAACCAGGAAATTCTAATTACAGAAAATAAAATATATGAAGTAAAATATTACCTGTATAAGTTTATCAGTACATTGTACTTCACAAAGGAATAGATAAACTCAAAGTTTACCAAAAGATATTATCAAAAATGATATCTATCTTTTAGATAGATAACTCAGGATTCAGAGACATGGTGTAAGAAGAGGAAGAAAGACTCTAAGAGCCAAGGGTGGTGAATGATCACAAGGAAAGAGAGTTGAACAGGGAGCTAGGTACTTGCTGATATCAACTTATAGCAAGGCTGACAGTATGCGCAAGACCCATGCAGACTCAAACAAGACCAAAAAAACAACATAGAAGTGGAAACATAGGGCAGAATCCCCAACATTAGCTGAGCAACAATTGGAATCTGATCACTGATGGGTGAAGGAGAGGTGTTTTGCTCTCTTTGGTTTTGTTTTGTTTTGAATTTTTAAGGGAGTGACCCTAGATAGGATGAACAGGCTCCAGTGGATGAACTCATAGAGAGCGACCACTGGAAACACCAAGGTGACTCAATAGGCCTTAATGCATATGACAGAATACATGAAAATCAGAGGGGATACAGATCAAAAAGGGATCTAAACAGTACCATGATACACTGTATGAAATGGATATAAACTCAATGAAAATAATAAAAAACATTAACAAAAAAAAATCAAAGGACAAAAGGAGAAACAAATGACTGCTTAGAAAAGAATGACTGACGGGAAGGCTGAATTCAGTAACATAAGGGATAATATTACATGATTTCACATGTGATCTGTTAGAGTTTAAAACAGAGATAATAAAATTATTAAGGGAAAAAACATAAAAATGTTTAGCCTTCCTAGGCATTGTGGCACACATCTTTCATTCCAACACTTGAGAGGCAGAGGCAGGTGGATCTCTGTGAGACTGAGACCAGCCTGACCTACATAATGAGCTCTAAGCAAGCTGGTACTACAAAAAGACATCTTAAAAACAAACTTTCAGACTTAATATTTGACCAGAATAATATCTAACCTTAATTTCATTAAAATGAAAATTCCTGTATAGGAAAGACAGTGAAAAGAGAATAAGAAAACACATCAAATATAGATCTAAACAAATAATGCCTTTTATTTGTAAAATGTATGTTAGAATATGCCTACAGGATGTCTGAAATTGAGTTGCTTTGCAGTCATTATAGACAGTGATTTTACCAGCACATATGCACAAAATAGAATTGTTGAGTTGTAAATAATACACAATAAGACATCTAAAATGTTTTGATATACCTTGTCTTGATATACTTCAGTATATAATTTATTTCTTTTCTTATTATAATGAGAATTTTTACCTTTCACTCTTGGGAACCCCTATACAGATCTTAGAGTGTTGAAGGGGCCAATATCACTGTGTTTTAGGCCATATGAAATAATTATAAACATATAAACACAATTACTGGGAGGACAAGGTAGATGGTCTCCCAGTTCAAAGAGCTGCTAAGTAGATGGTTGAATAGTAATGTCTGTAATGTGGTTATGTTGAACAAATGGATGACTCACAGTACAGGAAGGTGAGTAAACAACCACAAAGTTTCATAATATTTCCCAGAACTATATGCAATTTCAAATATTTGAATCATTATTTCTTTCAAGGCTCATATATAAAATGTCATATTATCTATATATAACCAATACACACTCTTCCTGTACTGAACTGCTCCTAACACCATGCCGCTATATTTCTTAAACATGCTAAGCACATGTAAAAAAGTTGTCAAACTCTATCATTTCAGGGTTAGTGTAAGAAAAAGATTCACATAGAATCAACACGTGCTTTTTAAAGTATTTTATATCAGAAAGTAGAACCCATAGATATGAAAAGATGATTTTCAACACACTCGTACTTCTCTTAAACATGCTTTGGTCAATGTTAGACTGAAAAATCTCAGAGTCCCACAATATTCTATCCTTGTGAGTGCTGTAGCACTTGTAGCTTTAGTATGTGCTTGCTACGAAGTTTCATACAAAGAAAAAAGTGCCTAAGGATACATTCCACAGAAATCATCCAATAACGAAATCACTCATTTCTGAATTCATGGACAGATAGCTTTACTATAGGAAATCCTGATCAGAGTGTTTCTACTTAGCTGTGAATAACTTCAGATGGAGATGGAAAATATTAAAACAATAAATACATCAATGAAGGCAAGATATGTTTTGCTTTAGATAATTTTATTGATTTTGAGGAATAATTTAACATTTGATTTTGCAATTTTCAATATGAATGTCTAAATATAAACCAAAGAACAGAAAATGACATATAAAATTTTATCATTCTACGGTTTTCCATTTTGCATGAAGTCATACATTACTAATTTGAAGTAAAGCAGACTGTTACAGATACATAACTTTATCTGTAGGCCAAATGCAAAAATAGAAGAACATATGCATGCATATGCAAAAAGCAGAGTAAGTCACAAGAATAGCAATGCTCTGAACCATTCAAATTATATATTCAAAATGAGGAGCAACACAGGAAAATATAATATGACTCTAGACAAAACATAAGCAATGTCAATATTATATTTAATCCATATCATATCAAAAAATTACACTTTCCATAGCAGTGTTTATATGAACTTTAAACCTTCCATTATAAAGTGTGTTTAAGAAAGTAAATGTAAAATGTAACTCTGTGATTCTATATATAAGGGTAAATGTATGATTTCATACTTAAGAAAGATAGAGAAAAAGTCAAGGGGGAAGAAGAGACTGTAACCCAGAGAGCACATTAGAACAAGGCTGTTTGGTGACAGTCAGACCACTTTACACCACATCAAGTCCTAGTGTGATCATGACTAAGAGGAATTTCTGAAGGCACAAAGGTGTGAAGAACTAACGGTAGAAAAAAGCGTAAAATTTATGTTCTTTAAATTAGAACTGAAGAGATGTCTCAGAGATTAAAAACACTGGTTGCTCTTGCAGAGGACCTGGGTTCAATTCCCAGCACCCACATGAGAGATAAAGATCACCCCTATTTCCAGTCCCAGGGAATTCGATACCCTCTCCTAACTTTTCTGGATGTTGCACTGCGTTTGTGCACTTACACAAATACAGGCTATACATTCATACAAATAAAATAAAAATAAAACTGTCCTCTGCCAGCTTCTGCCTAGGCTCTTCCACCTCATAAATGTTGACTCATTTCCTAAGCCAGAATAGCTAAACCTCCAAGTATAGGTTGCTAAATCCCTCCTCAGGTGGATAACTTGGCTCTGGATCTGCTAGATGGATCCGTCCACCTAGGATTCTGGTAAGTCAGATCCAGCCTACTATGTCTCTATTTCATTTCTCGTGAGAACCACTCTGAGAAAGCCAAGGACACGGAAACTAAAAGAATAATCAAAAACATGATCAAAGAGTTTAAAGAAAACACAAACAACTCAAAGTATTCAAAGAGGATTGGTATATAAACTCATGATGGAAGCTCAATAACATACAAAGAGGTGGATTAATGAAGTATCAAAAACAATTCATGATGTGAAAAGTAAATTCACAAAAGATTCAAAGAGTGAATAAAACTCAAATGGAAATGAACATGCAATTGAAAAACAATTGGAAAGGGCTAAGAAAGTCTCATAAGCAGAATGAATGAAATTAAAAAAAATATCGAGACTGAATGACAAAGTTAAAGATCTGGACTTCTTAAGCAAAGACTGTGTAAAATTTAAAAATAAAATAAATAAAAACACCTCAGAAATAGTATATATAGGAAAATTGGGACAATCAAATCTATGCACTATAGGCATAAATGAAGAAGCAGAATCTCAGGCCAATGGCATCGAACAGATATTCAACAGAATCATAGAAGAAAACTTGCCTAAATTAAGGAAAGTCTTACCTATAGAGATTCAAGAGGACGTAGAACACTAGTTAGACAAGAACAGAATAGAATCTCTCCATGATATATCACAGTAAAAACATTAAATGTACAGTACTAATAGAGGGTACTGAATGATGCTAGAGAAAAACAAGATATATATAAAGGAAAACCCATGAGAATTGCAGCTAACTTTTCAATATGAGCTATGAAAACAGAAGAGCCAGGGCCAAAGCATATCCAGTTCTAAACGATCATGGATGCCAAACCCAAGTAATTTTCCAGCAAGAGTATCTATCTTGGGTGAAGGTAGAAAATTTTTCATGACATGAATAGGCTGAAATAATTCATTTCCACTAAAAGAGTTCTACAGAGACTACCTGAAGCAATACACAGGACAAAAGAGAGAAATGAGTATACCCATGATGCTGCGGAAAGGAAACAACAAATGGTTTAATGTCAGAAATACAAAATAGGGCAATAAACACAAAGAAATTATAATGACAATATCCAGTACACATCTTTTCAGTAATAACGCTTAATTTCAATGTCTTCAGCTCCCCTGTCAAAAGACACAGGGTAAGAGAATGAATAAAGAAAGAAAAGCTCTCTTTTTGTTGTCTTCAAGAAACTCAACTTCAAGGATAGATACTACCGAGGGGGAAATGATAGAAAATATATTCCAGTAAAAAGGCTCTAAGAAGCAAACAGGTTCTGCAACTCTAAGATCTGACAAAATAGACAAAGAGCCAATGATAGTCGTTTCCTTCAACTGATCAAGAAGATATTAAAATTAAGAACATATATGGCACCAAACTCTGGTTCACCCAATTTCATAAGAACAGTGCTTCAAAACTATAAAACACAGATTAACTCAAACTCAGTAATAGTAGGTGATTTCAGCACTCCACTATCTTCAAAACAAAGATTAAATGAACAAAGAATAAACAGCAAAATATTTGAATTAAATGACATCATACATAAAACGGATTTAATAGACATCAGCAGAGTATTCTGCCCAAGCACCAAAGAATCACATTCTACTCAGAAAAACTTGTGAGTTTTTCTAAAATTGACCACATTCTAGGACACAAAACAAATCTCAACAAATACAAAGAACATTGAAATAATTCCTTGCGTTCTATCAGACCACAGTGAAATAAAGCTGTAATCTACAGAAAAAGAAACTCTAATAACTACATGAACTCATGAAGATCGAAACAAACAATCCTGAATGAGGAATGGGATAAAGAAGAAATTAAGAAAGAAATAAAAATATTCTTGGAACTAAATGAAAATGAGAGTAAAACACCTAAAACTTTTTGCAACACCTTAAAATGCATTCCTAAAGAGGAAGTTAGATTTTAGTGCCTACATTAAAAAAATCAGAAAACACATGTAAATCACTTAAAAGTACAATGCAAGACTTTCAAAAGGCAAGAACAAACCAACACCAAACAAAGTAAATGAGAAGAAAAAAAATAGAGTAGAAATTAATGAAAAAGAAACAAAGAAATCAATACAAAAAAATCAATGAATCTAAGAGATGTTTCTTTTAAACACAAACAAAATAGACAGACCCAGTTAACCAAAAAGATAGAGCAAATTCAAATCAACAAAATCTGAGATGAATGGGGAAATATCACAACACACACACACACACACACACATATAAACACACACATATAAACACACACACACATACAGAACATTGCACGGGAATAATATGAAAATCTATAAACTAATAAATTTGAAACTCTAAAAGAAATGAATGCATTTCTAAAGTCATGAACACCAAAGTTAAACCAAGAAGAGATCAACAGCTTAAACAGACATATAACATATAAGGAAATTGAAACAGCAATACAAATCCTCCTGAATAAAAAATGGCCCAGGTCCAAAAGGATTCATTGCAAAATTCTACCAGATATTCAAAGATCTATTACCAGTAGTTATTCAAAGAGATAGAAACAGAAAGAGAACTCCCACACTCCTCCTATGAAGCCATTATTTCTCTAATATCAAAACCATTTAAAGATACAACAGAGAAAGAAAATTATAGACCATATCTTTAGTAAACATAAATGCAAAGATAGTCAACAAATTACTGACAAACCGCATACAGACATACATCAAAATGATCATTATTCCAGAGATGCAGGATTGGTTCAATATACGTTACTCAATAAACTCAATAAAATATTTAGACAAAGCCAAAAATTATCTCAGTAGATTCAGAAAAGGTCCTTGATGAAATTCAACATGCATACGTGTGTATAGGTGTTTGGAAAACTAGCAGAATTGTGTTTTTCTTTCAAGTATGTGTGGCCTGTGTTCTCTCAGAACTTGAGTTCTCAGATTTGGTGGTGGTTCCTTTGCCTGCTGAGCCATGTCAAGCCAATGACTGGGTTCATTCACTTAAATCGTATTTTGAGATTGGTTTAATATTCTTGCATGCACTTTTATTCTTTCATTATACTTATAGACATATTAAAAGCTTTGAATTTAGTCTATATTTTTCCAGAATTATTAGCAATAACATTCATTTAAATACTACTATACAAGAATTTCATGGAAAGAAGTTGGAAATTTCTTCTAAAAATATTTTTATTATTTCAGGAAATTCATACAATGTATCAATCATATTAACAGTATCTCCTCCCTCAATTTCTATACATTGCTTTTCCCATATTTCATGTCCTCTACTATTTTTTAATGATCTATCAAGTTTAATCTATGTTTCACAGGTATTATTGGATGTGGGTCTATCCTTTGAAATTTGTTCAGTCTACCAGCTGTCATACCATTATGTAAAACTGACACCCCTCTCTCAGTGTCTTTGGATTGCCAATAGATCCTCAGATACACATGGAGTTTCCTTCCCACTACACACTTAAAAACTGGCCTCCTATCTTGCTTTGTGACAATAAGTGTTATGTATTCTTATGTTAAACTTCCTTGTGGTGTCCAGACAACACAGTTTATTTGCATGCATAAGCATACATATGTGCATACAAAAATAAATAGGGAAATAAAATTTTATTAAAATTTTTGAAGAAATAAAGTACTTATTAAACTTTTTAAAAAGAAGCTAGTCATAAAATGACAGACTTTTTAAAAATTAAAATCAAAAGAGGCAGAACTGATGTTTTCTTATAGAAATAAATCCAAGTGCTGGACTAATTTGCAGCCCATCTCATGGTATCAGAGTTACCCTAAACATTTTTTTCTGAGCACTTGTTGTTTAAAATTTTTTAAGATGACAGTTAATCTGATAGGAATATGCGTAATCCTAATATAATTTTGATTTGTATTATCCTCACAGATGAATGTGTTGTATAAATTTTAGTGCATTTATTGACAATTGTTAGTACATTTGAAAAGTGTTCTGTTCAATTGTTCATTGCTGATTGGGTCACTTGTTCTTTACACAGCCTAGATAATAAGTCCAGGCCAGTTATTATCAGGCATAGATTTTGTCCCCTTCAGTAGGAAGTTTTTTTAACTCTGCTGATTGTTTCTATGAAGTGCAGAAGATTTTAATAGAATATAACATGGGAGATATTTTCAATACCTTACATAAACAGTCTGGGTGCTCATTAACAGATAAAATTGGGTTAAGAAAATGTAATACAATCAGTTTTCTTTTTAAGAAAACTGGTGTTTACAGATAAAGACAAAACAGGTTCTCAAAGACATTTTCTCTTATGATAGACTGCAAAGTATCCACCAAATTATGACAGAGGCATAAAACTTTAATTAATTGTTTCCACCAGTAAAACTTAGTTATATAAAATGTTAAGAATAAAACAAACAATATCATGTGGATAAAGTAAATGTGCTTTTGCCAAATATGACAAAAATCTCAAAGTAATGGTACTAATGCCTTCAAACTCATTAGTCAAGGAATTATTGAAGTCCTTGCTTTCAGTGCTGATCTTTTCACAACACACACATGCACACACACACACACACACACACACACACATTTTGGACACATACTGAGAACTCTTTTTATTGAATCATGTTGTATTTCATACAGAATATCTCAATCAGTGTTAATCATCTTTATACCCAGCTTCCTCACCATCACCTCCCTATAGGCACCCCCAAATGGAATCTATACACTATTTCATCTGTGTTAAGTTCTATTGTGTCTTTATTTTTATTTTTATATAAAAAATTAGGTTGGACTCTCCCCGAGAATCACTAAGTTCTTTAAATTGACTTACTGCACAGGCATTAGATTAACCTCTTCTTTATTGTTACAAGGATCTGCTAAGAGAGGTGCACATACAATCTGGCACATACAAAGGTGAGGCAGGAGGATTGGTAGTTTGAAGAAAGCCTATGCTTTATAGTCAGATCCACTTTTAAAATAAAACAAAAACAAAATTTACATCCTCAGAAATGAGATATAAATTATTAAAATGTTATTTTAATAAGTTTCCTGTAGTTTTTTAATACTTCAGTCGTACTTTAGTTGCAAGTTATTCAATCAATTTAAGGAGGCTTGTAATGTTAAAGATACTGTTTCTGTAGATGGTTAACAAGTATTTAACAAAATACTAAGTGAATCTTAACATGAATACAGCTTGAACACTAAGCAAAATTCTCTCTCTCTCATTTTAGAGTATTTAAAAGAGTATTATAATTAATATATATATATTTAAAAAACAGTAATACTAACATATTTTTAAAGGTAAAGTAATTGCATTTTGAATTCAGGAGCAAATACATTCCACATAAATAAAATGGCTCAAAATTTTCTCTCATTTATTGAAATCTAGTTTACTAATCTTAATTCTGTTTAACTATTAGCATTTATATGTCAAAAACCGTATTAAAAGAGTTTCACTGAAACTGGTATAGGAAAAAAACTTCTTAATAAAATTTATTGACCTAATTATTTTACTCTTCTTATTACTCAATATTTTATGAATGTTTTAATATCTTTACTAAATTTAAAAATGGACCTTTGGAGGTCATTTTCCATGACAGAATCTTTGAACATCTGTTATTCTCAAGAGATTAAACCTGTCATACACAGAAGTGTATGTTGACAGCAAACTGCTTCTTTGGTGTCTAATTTTGTTTTGAGAAAGTAGTTAATATTATACTGTCCACACTGTTAGTACTGAAGATCTAAATATGGGAGATAATCTGACAGCACTCAGTGTCACTGTTATGTCACCTTCCAATTACTCCATACTGAAAGAAAAATGAGTGACACACACTTCTGAAACCTCAATACAGGCATTCATTTTTATGATAACTTTATCTATTAGTAATTTTTCATCTCTTGCATTTGGTAGTATGCCAGAAAGCAATGGCAATTTGTAAAATAAGCTATAAAATTACACACCA
Organism: Eospalax fontanierii; assembly: GCA_035773235.1. Taxonomy (NCBI): domain Eukaryota; kingdom Metazoa; phylum Chordata; class Mammalia; order Rodentia; family Spalacidae; genus Eospalax; species Eospalax fontanierii. Next base: position 91,050,515 of record CM069524.1, read on the forward strand.
AAGTTCTTATCCAATAACTAAACACATTTGAATATTTTCAGATTTTTACTTCTCTGAATGAATGTTTTTCATGTGAATTTAAAGTCCCTTAGCCTTATGAGTATTGTAAAATAACTTCTGGTAGATTGACTCTGCACGAATTACTTTGATGATTTTCTTTCATCTGTTGCCTAGTAGCTGATTAAATATATTGTAATTTCAAACTCTGTGTTTATTTTCCATTTGTTTACAAAATAGAATAAGTACTTCATATAAACCTAGTATCAAATGAGAAATTTATAAAAACAAGCTTTGAATTAAAAAGTTAATGATTACTATGATCTCCCTGAGATATGCTTTATTGATAAATAAAAATCAGAGGACTTGTCAAATGACTATGTTTCATTACCTATGTATTCTTTTATGTATTCCGTTGCTCATATAAAAGTTTTGCCTGTCCTGTCTCTTATTCTTATCAACTTAAAACTATGCTTATGATTTATCATTTAAAATCACATTTTGATTCTTTTATGCCATGCCTCAAACTTTGTTGACCCATACTTCTCTATTGCACATGGGTTTTGTGGTTTTTATTAATATATATTATAGTTTGCAGTTCACATATTTCCATTCTTCGGTAAGTGTAACCTGATAATGACACTCAAAGTCATACAGCATGCTCAGTTTCATCTATTTTTTGAGATAGTGTCTCCCTACATTTCCATATGTCTTGGAAATCACTGTGTAGACAACACTGACCTTGATCTTACAGAGATATGACTGCCTTTGCCTCCTGAGTACTGGGATTAAAGAAATGCATCATAACTCTTGGCAGTATCATATATTTTTAATTTGAGTATTTGACTAAAAGTCATTCCACCTATTATAAAGTCAAATAGATTTATAAAAACAATGTTGAAAATTTCTCCTAAGAATATTAACAATAACTAATTTAAGAGTATTAACAATAGTTAATTGTAAAAGCCAATGTAATTGTAAATTCTGTATGTGATTTTTGTTAATCCTTTTCATTATGAGAATGAATTTCTTTTTCTCACTTTTGTGTAGCATACTATACTCACTTGCAATATGGAATTCAGTAACACTGAGACATAGGAGAAAAGTGAAGGGGAAGTATGGCAAGAATATATCTGGTGTATTTAAGAAAACAAGAAGTTGATGTACATGGAAATCAGTAGTGGATAAAAATCTAAGTGGAGGTATCATGTGAGCCATATTCTTTGTAGTTTTATAGGCCATTTTCAGGACCTCAAGTCGAATGACAAGAGCACTACAATGTTTGGATTTTAGAGAATATTATCTGTCTAAAGTCAGAGGGAAAAAACTCAACTGGTTAAAGAAGCCTCAAGAATGCAAGAGAACACTAACAACACGACATTAATGGGGACAATATGATTTGTACACTGTCCAAGAGCAGTATTTTTCCTTGGTTTCAAGACTTAGAGAATCACTTTTTATTCAGCTCTACGATTGCACATCAGGTACTTGTGGGGTTGCTTTGTTTAATTTTATGAGTCTGAATGCATCACCTGTATGTGTGCTAGTGCACACATTCCATGTAGGGACATGGAATTCACTGGAACTGGAATACTCAATGTGAAATTATGTGTTCCTTGATTTTTTTTTTCTTTCAGAAAAAGGTTTTAAAATCTCAATACAAATTTTAATTAAGGATGATTACTGCTAAAACTACATGCAGTGGGGCCGGAGAGATGGCTCAGCAGTTCAGAGAACTAGCTACTCTGCAGAGATCCCAGGTTCATTTCCAGCACTAACATGGCAGCTAAAACCCATCCCATGTGACTTCTGGGAATTGATTCCCTTTCCTTTGTCGAGCCATCTCTTCAGCTCCAGAATTTAAAAAGTATGTATAATTTTAATTGAATTTTTCTGTATTTCATACATCCTAATCATATGTAGACCGTCTCCTCTTTATGCACCCTCCCATAGCCCCACCCACTTGATTTCATGCATTCTGTCATATATGTTAAGGTCTATTGAGTCAAGTTTGTATCTCCAGATGGCTCTTAGGATGAATTCATCCTCTGGAACCTCTTCAGTCTATGTCAGTTCCTGAAAGAAGAGCATCTCTCCGTAACCTGTACTGTTCATTTGGCAGTATTTCCTAAACTGAGGTTGGGACTTGTTATTCAGTTTCCTCACTTCTAAGCTGGATTTTTTCTCTGGATTGTGTTTGGATGGGTGTTGTGCAGTAATCAACAGGCATCTAATTGGGTGAAAATCCTTTTATGTTTTCAGAACACTATTCAGCTTTAATATTCCAAAAATAATGACAAGTTCTGTGAAGGCTTTTCCTGACTCTAAGTTCCAGAAGATCACAAACTGATGACCCTTTTCAGGGTAAGTGGAGTCTATGTGCAGAGTATGATAAAACTATATTGGAGATATATAATGGTTGTCTCGGGTTGAGGAATATGTCCCCCATGATACTGCCTTTATTTAGTAATAATTTCAAATTTAAACTGAAATTCGTCTATCCCTGCTTTTGATGCTAAATATTTCAAAACATGCTATTATTATACTTTTTATTAACATAAATCTTGAAAAATTATATTATGCTAGATTATATAACAAGAGCAAGCGGAAAGATGGCTCAGCAGTTAAGAGCATAAACTGTTCTTGCAGAGGATTTCGATTTGAATCCCAGTACCCACATGTGTTTAACAACCTTCTGTAACTCCAGTTCCAGAGGAATCCAGTGCCATCTTCTGATGTCCACAGGCATTACATGACATGTGCACACTTACATACATGCAGACAGCACACTCATATACAAAACCCAAAAATTATAAATAATGCTTTAACTATACAAGGAAAAATAGAGAAATGCATGCGCTTCCATGTGTGAGGTATAACATACCACATGAATATACATTGAAGCAAGGAAGTCTAGAAGATGCTGCAGTGGCAAGGAATAATGATAAAGAAGAACATGCACACGTATCCGAGCAGTATGTGTGTGCCTGTGTAAATGATTCTGATAAAGTGGAGATCTCCAATAGAACCAGTGAATGAATTTCTGATAAAGCATACTTAAGAATAGGACAGGGAGGCCACATGTAGAAGTACAGAAAGATGGAATGATTGAATGTCCGATGCTGCTGAGAAAAACGACCACATGGCTACAAGATGTAGAGACTTGGAAGTGACTTGTAAATAAGATGAGCATACTCCCTGACATAGTGACTTGAAAAACTAAATGGGAAAATCAAAATGTACTTTCTTAATACTTTGAGATATAAATATTAATGAAATTTTGGAAAATCTTTAATGAATCTTTCTGTATTTAATAGCACGCAATAAAATAGCCATGGAAAGTCATTATACATGCAATGAAACCTGATAGCAGTCATTTATAGGAGAATTTTTAATGCCTCTAGTAAAACAGAATGAAAATGTATTATATATGATGTCATAATTTAATCGCAAACAAGTTGATGACATAAACTTGTACTTGACACTGAACTAATTAATATTTTTGTATAGAAAACTATATTTTGGGACTCAGTAACACAATTTAAAGTTATATATTAATAGATTTGGAAAGCATTAAACTCTTGGTCTTTGAATACTTTTGGAAATACTTGTAATAAACTATTGTATTTAGGAAATAGCTGTATTCCTTTTAGCTTTTATTTTTGTTGTGTCAATTTTTTCCCATTTCATTTAGCTATTTCCTTTGTTTATACAAAAATCTATATGGTACTTTGTCACACTTTTTCATGGGATCTGTAGCTTTTCTCATTTTCCTTAGTAGTATTAGTTTACTTTGCCTTATACATTCAAATATTTTTCACAGAACTCATGCCTCATTAACTGAAATGCTTCACTGTAAAGGTTTTAGTATTGCATTACTTTCAACTGTAAATATAATTCATCTTACTGTTTTTTTGCTCTATTTTATAGGTATTGTGCAGCATGTTGTCTTTGTCCTTATTTTCATACTTTGACTCAACAGTCCATCTTCCTCCTGTACTGCTAAGCAACTGAGACTCCCTTCAAAGTCACTAGCATCCATAAAACACTGTGAAATATGGACCATTTTAAAATCTATCTCAAATTAAAGGAATTCCTTGTCAGTAAGTCTTTTGATTTTCACGACCTGGAGCCCTTATAGAACTGCTGAATGAACTGAGGAGGTTAGGAGACTGGAGCAGCATAGGTGATGAGTGGGTGATTACCACTCTTCAAAATATGGATTACTGTATCTTATAAGGTCTCATTTTCATTAATGATTTGTTTGGTTTTCATTGCATAGAAGTGGATATTGTTGAAAACTTTATGCCATTAAAATGTGTCGGTGAAATGATTTGATAAGTCCTCCATTATCGTAGCATGTTTTCCATCTTCAAGAGCTCAGTTATGAGATGAGCAAGTTTAACAAAGTATCTGCATTTTGGAAGATTAAATGTAACAGAAAGTGAAGATGTTCCTTAATTTCCCATACTCAGAAATTACATGAACACTCTGAAGTGGTATCTCTTCTAGACATATGGAATTTGTATTCATATTATTTGATTAAAGTATTTGTTCATGCCTAGAAATTTTGGACATATTTTATGTAAACGAGTTGATATCTTCTTCAAGTGAGATAACCTATTCAATGTCTCCAAAGAGAACCAGTATTTACATCTACATTTATGTCACTCCAAAATAATTTTTCATAAATCCAATGGTGAAAATCAAGTGAATCCAATACAGTTGTCACACTTACTATAAACAAACATATGTTTATGAGACATTCAGTCTTTAGGTAAATTAGATACTCTTCATTGAAAAACAAAAATATTTTTTGTGAAGGCTTTCTCGGACTCCTATTCATGTTCCCATATTATGTGTTTGCATAAATTAACATCTCAGAATGAGATTAAAAGTGATTTTTATAAAGCAATCACAGTGCTAAAATAGATCATCCTTTTATTCATATACATAACAACATGAAAATTATAGAAAAAACATCTTTAATACTTTTTTAAAAACTATGTAATCAAGTTTAGTTATAAATACATTTTTGGTAAATGCATATTCACTATTATCTTTATAAATAGAAGTCCTTAAATTGTAGCTAATAATAATTTACACACACACACATACACACACACAGAGCAAATCATGAGTTTACCTTTCTCAAAACTTCAAAACCCCTAATTTCCATCTGACATCATTTTAAAAATGTAATGTACATTGAAGTTAACAACAAAAAAAAGCAACTCTGGAAGGTAAACTACGTTGGTGATATACATTTCCAAGGTGACAGGCAATGTTTCCTATGGGAAAATGCATACTACAAAGCACTAATGTTCTTTTTGTTGACTAATTCCCAGAGCAACAACCATTTGACACTGGGCATGACAAATTCAAAAAGAAACAGATGAAAGTGACTGGAAGAGAGTGTAAATAGAATGACAGTTCTCAGGTACAAACTGAGGGGAGAGAAAAAGATCTCAGAGCAGCTGTGACACAGGAAAAATACCTACTTTTCTTTAATCTAAGGGAGGCTCTATTAAGTATATCTAAAACTACATATATGTCATGTAGACTCTAGTTTACAATGTATTTGAGATGAACTTTACAGACCATTAGTCATCTAGAAAGTATATATTATTCAGTATTCATTTTTAAAATACTTCTGTCTTTGGAAATGACCATGTAAAATAATGGTGTAGGCTAATTTTAAAATTCTAAAAAGATTTTCATAATTTTGTGTGTTTGTCATCTTTTGCTGTTACTGCTTTAATGGTTTTCTGCTTTATGTTCTACCTTCTATTTCTCTCCTTTCCTCCATTAAATTAAAACTTAATGTCCATTAACTGATTGACTTTTCCATCCAAAAATCTATTCTTAACTATGATTCAGTGATCATTATTGTGAGATGTCATTGGGAAATATATTAAAATGTTTACTTTAAAGAAATACAATTATTGAAATAAATGCCTTCTTCAAAAGATAACCCTTAAAGCAACATGCCAAATATATTGGGCAGCAGATCGCAGTTTTAGTGGAAAGGGATCCAAGGGATTATACCAGTACTCTGTCATTTTCAAATAAAATAATCAACTTAATGTATATTTGAAGATGATCAAAGTGGAGATGGATGGGGTTTCCAGTAAAATGTTTGCTATCTGAATTTTGCAGTTGATTCCATATTCAAATAGATCACAGTGATGAATTGAATGTGAGACAGAGCTTCTCAGTAACCCATAGAAAATCCATTAGAGTTGCAGTTAATTGTTTTGGTAAAATGTTTCTCTGAGTTTCTATTTTAAAAAATTACTTCCATGGTGTAAATTAACATATAAAATCTGCTTTATCACATAAGAATATTTGTTTTACTTCTCTTGTTTCATTTTTCTTGTTTTCAAAATGTGGAAATTTATAATCATCCAGTTTTTATAAAACAGATAAAGTGGAACATATTTTTAAGCTAGATTTTAAACACTACCATTAGTTCTTAAGAAAAAAAAGATATCAGTGATATAATTTATAGTTTCATCTTCATATAGAACCATAATAATATCAAAACCACATCTTAAAATGTGAGGTTTCTAAGGTAAATAAACATTGCTAGCGTATTTCACTGTACTAACCTATGCCAGAATACAACAGGGTATACTTGACAATCTTTGTTTAATGATATTTGAGTTAAAAGGCATTAGAATCCAAAAATATTTTTAAAATATTGTAGACAGTGGACTAACCCAATCCTCCTTCAGTTAAGGGTGATTTCAGACAAAAGTCTCTGTCATTTCTTTCCAATTTGTTCTACCAGCCCATGATCATATCTAGAATGGATCAAATCCAAAGCGGAGCAAGATGAAAGAGTATAAAATCCTGAAGTACCTGAGCATGAATCAGTTATGCATAGTTCCAGCTATCTTAACATTTTCTTCCACTTTCCGCACTAGACCTTGGTTGCGACAATTTTTCCCGTGCCTACATGGACGGGGTTTGGTCTTGCCCTCTGGAGCTAATCGACCTGAACAAAATGGAGAAAACACCTTCTAATGAGACGGTCTAGTTTATTTGGGGTCTACTTACAAAGGCCTTGTTTCATGGAGGGGCAAGGTAGGTGCCTTAATATTATAAGAAGAAGCCGATAATCATGGCTCCCATTTCGAGACCCCCTGGCAAGATGATGTCTGCCTTTGTAAGTGTACAGTAAGTTCCGTTCCATTCCCAAGTTTGTCTACTCCCTCCAGTGCTGCTGTCTGCTGCGCTAAGAGGGCAGCCTGCCAAGCAGCTGCCTCTCCACACGTGTGTGACCATTGTACTTTTCCTTCTCTGGGGGCTCCAGCGTGGCATTTGTTTCCAGGGTGGGTCGAATTATGGTCCCCTGCCGTGGGACCTTCTCCATCCCTGCTCACCACCGCTTCCCATCGCTTGTCCCTTTTTTTACATTGTTTTTCCTCTTTCTCCTCTGCCCGCCTCCTCCAGCCCCTTATAGATCAGAGGATGTCTTGTCACCGAATGAGCTAATTAGCAAAAAATACAGAGAAAAATTCTACAACCTCTTTCCTTACTGCATATCTTATAGCCATAGATCATTCACAAAATACACGTGGAAAACTTAATGCACGAATAAAATTATGCAGTTAGTTTCATTTGCTGTAAAGGAGTTCTGGAAAAAAATAGATAAAAATGATTATATACCTAGACAAGCTTAGGAAACTGTTAGCCCTAATTGCTGTAGAGGGTACAGGGTCTATGACAGATGGCAAGGTTTCATGTACTAGTTATACAGCAATGAATTGTTTTAATTAATTATTTTCCATTTTTATCTGGTAAAATATAAGCACATACAGGAGTGTGGTGGTTCGAATGAGAAATATCTCCTGTAGGTTTCTGTATTTTAACACTTGATTTACCAGTTGGCAATGCTATTTGGGAAGGTTTTGGGACTTTTAAGAGTCAGAGTCCTGCTTTGGGAAGTATTAACAAGGGTGGGTGGGCGGTGAGGGTTTAAAACCTGGCTCCAATCTCTGTTCTCCTTCCTATATGTATGTGACAATATAATTTCCCAGTTTCCTGTTTCTGTCTCTTTTCAGCCTTTACCTAATACCATGCCTTACCTCCCATCCATGACAAACTCTACTCCTCAGGAAAAATGACCCAGATTTATTCCTTTCACATTAAAGTTACTTTTGGTCAGGAAATTCTATCAGAATAACAGAACAGTAATTGAAGCATAATTTGGTACTGTGACTAAAGTTGTGATACACCTGATTATTTGGCTTTTATACCTTTGTACTAATTCCTGGAGGAATTTGAAAATTTGGGTTGAAAAATATGTTGACTACTATGGGAAAAGTTTAATGAGTGATTTCTGTTGGAACTTAGAACTTAGCAATGCTATGAGAAACAGGGACAGTGAAGAACCTACTCAGAATGTTTTAGAGTGAATCAGTGATTCCAATGGAACTTCAGCTATGGATTGTTTATAGGATACTTTAACTTAAAATTTGATGCATTCTGTCCAAGTCTCAAGAATATGCATGAGAATGTATTAACAATAATAGACTGATACTTTTGATAGAGGAAGTTTCAGGAAAGTAAACAGAAGGACAATTTTAAATGTGCACTTTGGAGAGGAAAAGATTATTGGAAGGCTTAATATTGTAGTCACAGCTTGATGAAAAGAGGCTATAACTATTAAAGACATAGGTGCCATTAAAGAGAATCATCTCATTTTGTACTGGAACTATAGTGAAGGCATCATGAATGGAAGACTTATAGAGCTAATTCTCCAACTTTTGTAAAGAGGGTAGAAACCGATGGAAGGTTGTTTTTTTTTTTTTACCAGTACCAGCATACAGAAGCTTATAAAAATGTGGTCCAGACATCATTCCAACAGGCAGCCAAACATGGCAGTGTCATCCAAGTACTGGTTTTGGAAACATGAAAAATATTGAGGAGTTCAGTGATTTTTCTTCTGTGGTTTTAGAGACCTGATGAGATCAGACAACACATACGAAGTTTGTAATCTTTGCAAGAAGGTACCGAGAGTTCATTGTTTGTAGTTCTTAATATAATATGACAGTGATGAATCCAAGATTTTGGAGATATCAGAACCATGAGACATCAGCCAAGTATAGCTGCATACAGTGAGTGGAACCACCCCAAGAGAGAGACATATACATTTCAGCAACAAACCCGGAGGGGTGGTGCCATAATCATATCTGAATGCACATGGATAGAGAGGTCATATATCTAACAGAAACTAGTTTTTTTTACAGTTTCTTGCTTTATTCTAAATATGCATTCTCATATTTACAGAAAAGTATACCTGTTATGCCTCATCAATGAAGCTTCTTTTTGCAACAGATGGAAATGACTACAGAGTTCCACAACTTGTAAAACACACCCTAAGTGACAATCTGCAATGCTACCTGTACACATAGGATGAATGCATACTTACCAGAGACATTTCCTTATGAGCAGGTCATGATTAACACAAAACTCTCAATGACACCATATCGAAAGAACAAGAAGCCACAGATTTTGTATTAATCAATGGGCTAACAGTTTCAAATCTCTACCTCCCAAGACTTAGGGATCATTTGGAAAAGGAGCTCCAATGACTGTAAGAGCAAAGTGGTGTGGCTGACCAAATGGATAAAGAGTCTTCCAGACAACTGGTCAGTTGCTTATATGAACTCACAGCAAGGGTGACAACATTTACAATCCCATGCAAGCTCAAGCCAGACAAAGTCCCAGCATAGATATGGAGAAGCAGTTAAAAAATTCCAACCTAACTATAGGAACTTTAATCCACTGTGGTTGCTAGGAGAGGGAGAGACATTGTTTCACAAGGATGAGACTGTGGTTCTCCCAGAGGATGGACCCACACTGAAAGATATTTGTGAACACTAATCAGTCTATAAAAATATATATTACTATATATGTATATATATATATATATTATGGTAGTAAGCAGTGGTGGTAGGTGTAGATAGAAGAGGAATCTAAATACTATATTGTAGGAAAATCACAAAAGTTCATAAAATAATATAAAGAAAGTATACAAAAATTGACTTAATATTCCCCCAAGAATATGGAAAATCAAAAACCAATCCAATCCAAACCCAGCAGATCAGAAGAAATAATAAAAATGACAGCAGAAATCTATGACACAGAACAACAAAAGCAATATATAAATCTAAGATCTAGCTCTTTGACAAGATAAAGAAGTTAGACAGAAATGTGACAAAGCTAACCACAAGAATGAGCACACCAAAATCTATAAAAAAGGGTATAATCGAGAAAGCCTACAACAGACAGCAAAGTAATTCAGAACACCATAAGGAAATCTTTAAAAACCTATGCCCCAATAAATTACAAAATCAAAAAGGAATGAATGAATTTCTAGATTCAGCTGAACCACCATATAGAAATAAAAATGAGATCAACTTATTAAAAAGACACATAACAAATAAAGAGATCAAAACCCTAAAACAAAGCCTCCCAATGACAGAAAACCCAGTTCAAGATGGAACGCTAGCATTATTTTAAACAAACCATTAAAGAACTATAACCAATACTGCTTAAGGTATTCAAAAAAATGGAAACAGAGGGAGAACTCTGAAAATCCTTCCAGGCTCACCAGAAAAGCTCACAGAGAGCAGTGCACATAGAAGTTCAAAACTAGTTAAGTTTTACCAAATAAGAGACTGCAGTGTGCTTGTTCTTAGGTAGGACTCTTATACTCAACCTCACCAAGCTACAGATCAGGGACCATGGAGAAAAAAGAGGTATAAAGAAGCAGGGTAGCAGCCAGGGTTAATGCATGACATAAAGAAACAGAAGCCTTCAGATCTCTGGGAAGTTGTTCATATGAACTTATAGAAATGGTTACAGCACCCACGGGACCCATGCTGACTCAGTCTGACAAAAACCCAGCACAGGACAATTTAAATGGGCAGGAGGCCCCAACCCCAGCATATGAACTACTGGCAAATGATTACTGCTGGCTCAGGGAGAGGGTAGAGCTTCTTTAAGATCTCTGTGTAGACTGAGTAGTCTTCAGTGTATAAACAATATCTGTGTACAAGTGCTTGACTAGATAGGCTTTAACACATATGACAAAAAGTGCAAAAATTGATGGTGGGCGTAAGGGGTGTAGATGGGAAAGGGGATCTAAATTTGATTAAGAACTATTATATGAAATTCACAAAACCAATATTTTTTAAAAATAATAGATACTGGGTTACTATTTATGAAAAAACACTCAAAATATCCCCATTTCCTGATATGACATTTTACCTAAGAGAAACAAAAAACTACATCAGAAAACATCTATAAGTAATTAACACCATCAGAAAAATGATAAACAAAATCTAATCTGTCTTTGTTGTGTGGAAGTTTCATTTAATTTTTTTCATTGCCATAGCTTGGTTGATTTCCAGTCAGTTATGGACAGTGAGTTGGTCTATGCTTAAATTCCCTCATATATATCTAAATAATACGTATATAATAAAAAATATCATAGCACTCAGATCATAACATTGATACATTCTATGAGTGATAATCATCTTAATGATGGTAAAACAGATTGAGTTACATAAATTAGAATTTTATGATAGATATAAATATTAATAAATTCAAAAGTTATATTTTCAAAAATAGGAAATGTTGAACACATAGTTATATGTCTAGTGTTTATATATATATATTGTACATATGTGCAATTTGAATAAGAATTCTGATTTTTAAAAATGCACTTAATAAATCACTATTTCTAAAGCACAAGTGAAGCTTAAAATGACATATTAAAATATTATGACCTGATTTTCAAATTTTAATACATCTGAATATCCCTGATAATTTTGAGAAATCTTAAACTCAGTGTAAAACACCAGGTTGATACATATTCTCTCATGTAAGCTTTTATGTGTCTTTATTTGGGTTTGGATGGAAAAGGCAGAAGAAGATCTTAGTACTGTAGTTTTTTCCAGATACTACTTATCTCATAGTGATTCCATTACAGTGAAAAAGCATTTCATTATATCATCTATTAAAAATGAAATTAGTTCAAGATGAAGATGAGAAAAGGTGGCATTATCCAGGGAGCTGCAGGATTAGTGGTTTCCTCAAAGACACTTTACTAGGGAGTAATGAGTACAAAGTGGAGAGCGAAGCTAATGCTTTCTCTTGTAGTTTTTCATTGACTTCATTCTGCATTTGCTTTGATGTGAGTTCTTTACTTACCATGTCTAAAATATGATACATAGTCACAATGAGTTGTTGTAAGGGTAAAACCAAGACAAAGTAAAGGAGGGAATAACTTATTAAAGGTGATACAATATTTTTAGTTTCAATTATAAATAAATTTATAAGGAATAAGTTTGGCATCTACGTTTTAGGAAAAATGTGAAGGAAAAGTGTTGTAAGACATGTTATCCAAAGTGTCTTAAATTTTTGATAGTCTCCCAACCTACAGTAAAAATTTAATTTATGTTTTACTTACATTGTAAAATGAGTAAGAAATAAAAAAATTTATATAAAGGACTCAAAAAACAATGAATCAAGAAAACAACTGAACTAATTAAAACATGGGTTATAGATCTGAACAGAGAGTTTTCAAAAGAAGAAATAAAAATGGCCAAGAAATATCTTAGAAATTGTTCAGTATCATTAGTAATTAGGAAATGCAAATTAAAACGACTTTAAGATTCATCTTACCCTTTCAGATTGGTGAAAATCAAGAGAACAAATGATACCAAATGCTGGAGGGGACACGGGGAGAGGGAAGTGCTCACTTGGTGGCAGTGGTACTGTAAACTCATTCAACTCCCGAGGAAAGCACTAGAGAGAACTCTCAGAAAACTAAAAATGAACATATGATTTGATCTGATTATACCATTCCTTGGCATACACCCAAAGTACTTGTCCTATTGCAGAGATACTTGTACATCTATGTTTATGGCTGTTTTCTTCACCATAGCTAAGACATGGAAGCAGCCTAAGTGTCCCTCAGCTGATAAATGGATAATGAAAATTACAATGTAGAGCTATACTCAGTGTTAATGAAAGATGAAGTTTGGAGGTAAGTGGTTGGGCCTAGAAACTTCTATACTAAGCAAAGTAACACAGATTCAGAAATAAAGAGACATATGTTCTCCGTCATAAGTGGATCTGAGACCAAAACCTTATATGTGAGTATATATCTTGATGTAACTGCAGGAACCAGGATAATGTACAGGTACCAGTGAGGTAAAAGGAAAGAAGAACCTGAGAGAGAAGAACTGTAGGAGAGAGGTGTTATTAAGGAGAAATGGACAAAATGGTGATATATGAATGGGAGGCCGTGGGAAGGTGATACAAGGTACTTTGGGAATAAAGAGAAAAAGGAGATGAAGAGAGGCGGGAGCATAGGAGACTGGTATTCTCAAGGGAGAAGTGGGAAAGATGGGGACACTTCAACTGGGGACTAAATGGAGGCAGGGTTAGACTGGGACACAGAGGGGAGAAAAAAATAATGCCTAGTTAGTATAAAAATCCAGGGGGACTCATATTAATCCAACCGCATAATGATAAATTACACATACAATATCTCTACAGGAATCCAGTTGTATAGTGGAGGGCTACATAAAAAGAAACAATGCAAGCAGGAATGCCTTCCTTTGAACTGCTAGTCAAGGTCGTCCAAGAGACTCCGCAAATTACACAGACTGTGGTAACAGCCTTTGACTGCCTCCCAGAACTTGTAGGTAAGACCCTACTGCTGAAGACAGACCATACTTCAGAGACAAGATTTGGACCTATGGATTTAGAACTGAGTTAGAAGCTGCTTCCCCTGAAGGCTAGCTCTCATAGCACAGGATAGTCCTATGAAAGCTGCAAAGGGAAAACACAAATTGATGGTTCAACACCAGCTTGAAGAAAAATGATCACCACAGCCCGTAACATTGGAGCATTTGTGGCACATTTATCTTAGATAGCAATCAATAGCTATCTAATTGGATTAAAACTCACTCAGTGGGAGGAAACTCATGTGTGGTACTGTAAACATAGACAAATACATATGATGAAGGGTCCTACATATTAGAGAAAAACAGAAGACTATCACATCCCTAGACTAATGTAATTACTTAATATGTGAAAAATATATATCGTTATATTTACAGACAAATATTCCAGGCAACACTCATCAAAGAAGCCTCTTTTGTACCAGATGAAGACTATTACAAATTAGCACAACTGGTCACACCCACAGACAATATGTGTGAACTCTCCAAGTATAAGTAGCACATATACAAAACAACCTCTACACCTAAGACCCACAGAACATAGAACATGGATAGAGATCACTAATGAATCTCTCAATTATCATTAATGAAAGTCTCTCAGGCAACAGAGAGCCAATAACAATGATAGTCAGAAATGGCCAAAGAGCAGAGATTAGGAATCTGCACAATTCAGTTAAAAATTATTTAAAAAGTTAGAAAAAAAAGCTGGCAAAAGTGAATCAAAGCGGTGAGCGTCCATCCCAAGCTGGCAGCCCACCTTGGAAGAGTTGTTTACGCGGTACTATCTGTTGAGGCATGAAAGATGTAAGTTTGAAGGGTTTGAATATTTTGTCTGCTTTTTCAGAGAGCTGCTGATGTCAGGCGATGTAAGGAAAGGAGACCAGAGGAAGGAAGGTCTTGATGGACTAGAAGGCCTGGGATGCCATTATCTGAATCTGTGAAGTTGAGATTTGCTTTGAAAAAAGGTCCCTCGATGTTAGAGATGCAAGAGCTGTGATTTTTCCGCTGAATACAGGGAATGGAATGAGCCCAGAGGAGAGATGTATGCTGCACACAGCAGAGTTGGGGGACTTGTGCTATCTAATCTCTTTGAAATTAGATTTTCAGATCTAGGACATGGAGCTACAGGGTGTGATGTTGACCCTACTGATTTTTGTTCTCATTTTGGTCTAGTGTCACCTTGTTATTCCCCTACCGCCATTTCTCCATTTTGGAATAGGAATATATATTCTATGACAGTGCAAGTTGGCAGCATGTAATTTTCTTTCTCATTTTATAGGGGAATAGAGTTAAAATTGTCTTGAATCACAAAAGATTTTGGACACTGGATTTTGAATAGTGTTTAGACTATGTAAGACTATGAATATTTAAAATTTGTATTAAATGCATTTTGCATTATGATATGGTCATGAGACTATCGGTGTGAAGTAGTAGTACAGTGTATTGAATGAGAAATATTTCCCATATGCTTGTGTATTCGAATATTTGGTCCCCATTTGGTGACATTGATGGTAGAGGCTTAGAAAGCACAACCTTGCTGGAGGAAGTATTGTACTGGGAATTCTCTTTGAGAGTTCATATCCTGGTCCCATGTCCCACTTTCTGTTGCTCTCTCTGCAACCTAAGTGTGCTTTAAGCTATAAGCTTCAACTTTCTGTTCCAGCTGTCCTCTGCCACGCCTTCCACACCATCATACTCTCCTTCAGTAAACCAAAATAAATTCTTATATAAGTCGCATTGGTTATGGTCCTTTATTATGGCAACATAAAGGTAAACTATTGTACAAATCAAATACTGTAATAGCCAGAAGATGTGAGGAATGATGTGAAATGTTGTCCTTTGGATATGATATTGCTATTGCACTCACGAACTCACAGAAGCTGTTGTTACCTATACAAAGCCTGTGCAATATCACACTTCTCAAAATGCCAGCATAGATAGGAGAGGAATTCATGAGGGAGATGTGCTGAGGGGCTGGAGGAGTAGGAAAGGGAAAACGATGAGCGTAGATAAAAATACATTGAATACATGTAAGAGATTCTCAAAAATGAAATAAAATATTTTAAGATATACATATTACAGAAAAATAAAAAAATCAAATAGTACATTTAGTATGTTTTAATTTAAAACAGTGCTGTAAACATGATCAGTTATTGCCCCTGTGAAGGAGTGAATGAGTAATGCTCCCCAGAGGTTTACTTATATGAACACTTGGTCCCTAGTTAGTAGTGCTTTTTTAGTGAATTTAGGGAGTTATGGCCTTTCTGGAGGAAGTATGTCTCTGAGAGTGTCTTTGAGAGTCTAGAGCCTAGATCCACTTCCAATTCACTCTCTCTGCTTCCTGTTTATGAGTGGAGATGAGAACTGTCAGCTTCCTACTCTTGCCTCCAAGCCTGACACTTGCTGCCATGCCTTCTTACCATGAGGAACAGTAAACCAAAATAAACTATTCCTTAAGGCACATAATAATTGTGCTTTTGTCTCAGTAATAGGGAAATAACTAAAACAACATCATTTCAAGAATGTTGCTTCCCTATAATACTATATGAGTCAATTGGGTCATTTTTTATCTAAGAACTTCAGAGAAAGGTTAATTTATAATAAGAAAAAATTTAGTGTAGATTTTTAATAATAATTTTTATGTATAATGTGTTAAGTTGTCCAAATAAGTTTTCTTAATGAGTGATTATTTGTGAACCTAATTTTCCAAATAGCAATTCAACACTATGCCATAGAGCAAGAAACCCACATTCAATAGTCACATCATTTTTTTATCTCAGTTGAGTAACAAGTAAGAATTTGTTAAGCTCACCTGCCTAGGGAGGCAGTAGAGACAGTACTTCTGAAAGGAAATATTCTGTGAAGAAAAGCCTTTATTTGCTTTCTTATATAGAACAATATTTTTAAATAATCATAAACCCTGGGAATTTCTTTAATGGAAAATACAGATGGTAGCAAGCCTTTACATACTGAAATTTTACATAAACTTGTGACCATGTAAATCATATATTTTCAGAAACAATGAAAACTGTCCTACAATTTTTTGAAAGAGCCATGCAGCAAACTCTTACATGCTAAGCTGAACCCATAATTTTAATCTTAGATCATGTTTTCTATTTAAGATTCAGTTGTTAAGAACAATGTCTGGGTACATAAGATGTGGCAGTGATGATATTTCAACCAACAATGATGTTATTAACAAAGTCTCCTCCACACATGTTGCAAGCAACAGGGGGCCTAAGTTGATGGCATTGATGTGACTTTGTATGTTATTCTACATCAGAAGTGACAGAAAAACAATCCCTTGCTTTTTAATACTCATCAAAAATTGCTCATGTTTTTCTGGCATCATGTTTGACATTTTGTTCAATAAATAAGAGAGGAGCCACTGTTAAAAAGTAGTGATGTAGAAAAAGAATAATAGAGTGGGAAAGAAAAGTTTTGTCAAAGATAGGGTCCAATTGAAAGAGGAGAGTAGGAGAGGGGAGGGGAGAGGAAGAGAGGAGAGGAGAGAGGAGAGGAGAGGAGAGGAGAGAAGAGAAGACAAGACAAGACAAGACAAGACAAGACAAGACAAGACAAGACAAGACAAGAGAAATAGAAGCCAAGTTCTGAGAGTTCAGTTCTGTTAAAACCAGAATACAAAAGAACAAGATCAGACCCATTCTTAGTGAAACTAATCCAAGAGTGAAGTATCTCATGAATCAAACACCACCACAAGAAACCAGTGTTTTAAATGACTGAAATACTCCATGTGACTAGACCATTTATTTCATCCTACAAAGCTCTACTTCACTATATTCTTTCTTAATTATGATTCCAATAGTGTGTGAAAATAATAATCAATTACAGCTTTGTTTTTATAAATTTCACATTTTCCCTACTGAGATCATTTTCTTTTTAAATATTTTGTATTGAATCATTGTGTGTTTTGTACAGAACATCCCAACCAATCTTAATCAATTTATAACCTTTTTGCACTGGCTCATCTCATAGGCACCCATACGTATGAAATCGATACATTCTTTCATCTGTGTAAAGGTCTATTGTGTCAAGCTAGTGTTTCCAAATGGCTTCTGTGCAGGGTTATTCACTGAGGTCAGTCACCATACCCAGAGTTCTTCACTTTAGGAAGACTAGTTCATCCCTAGCTAACAATAATCAGTTGACAATATTTCTTAAGCAAAGGCTGATACCCATTTCCCCAGTTATATGCTGTGATTTTGTCTGCCTGAGCTTGTATGAGTCTTAAGCATGCTGAAACCATTGCTGTAGGTTCATATTAGCAGGGTCCCAGGAGCTTGTAGGATTCTACTTCCATATGGTCACACACCTCCTCATTTGCTCATACAATCTTTCTGCCCCCTCCTCCACAATGGTCCCTGAGCCCTGAGTGAGTGAAACTTAATATAGAAGTCCTATCTAGGGACTCACATTCTGCAGAGTCCTAATCTTCATATTTAGATATTTGTGACCTTTTGTGTACTTGCCCTTTTTTACATGAGGGAGCATCATTAATGAGAATTGAGAGATTCATTAGTGTCTTCTTTAGCCTTGTTCTATATTACATGAGCCTTGGGTATAGAGATGATGTTGTAGACATGCCAATTGGCATAGGCAATGACACAGACAATGTCTGTATGTGACCAGTAGTGGTACTTTGTACTAGTTTCAATCTGGTGAAAAATAAGTTTCTTTGTTGAGTGGTGACTGGGATATTTAACAAGATATATATATATAGATAGATATAGATATAGATATATATATAGATATCTATTTTGCATTTAGTAAGAAACTACATTAGCCTAGAGACATGACAGCCTTGGGGATTTCTCTAAGATCTATGATTTCCCTAGGCATGTGTATTTAGCTATGATTACGTTATCACATATGAGTTTCCTCCCATTGAGTTGGCTTTAAAATCAATTAGGTAAACGTTGATTGGCCCCAAAATAAAAGTGTCACTACTGTGCCAATGACAAATGCTATTCCAGTCATCAGTGTGGTTATTTGATTATGAAGTAAAATCATTTTCAAATGTGTGTGCATGTGCACAGGTATGGTACAGATAAACATAAGAAAATGTGTTTGAGTGTGATGACCAGAGGTCCATGTTGGGTGTCTTTCCCAATCTGTTTCCACCAAACCTTTTGAGATATGGTCTCTCAACCTTGAGTGCACTGATTCTTCTAGGTGACCTGAAAAACCAGTCCCAGAAAACTTCCTCTTTCTGTCTCCTCAGCTATAGAATTGCAAGTCTGTGACTAGTGCTTGCATGGCTCCCTATGGTCATTTTTAAAGAGTAAGAAATAGTAGCATGTATGAGAGCTTTGTCCTTTACAAAGTAAAAACAAAGAAACAAGGGAAGAAACTCCTACTTAATTGAGTGAGAGCTTTTAAACAATAGCTCCTTCAATAAATAGCTATATTTTAATATTATCCATCCTCATAAAAGTTTTAGTCTATTTTGCTCATCTATGCAGACCTATCTGATTTGCTTCCAATTATCAAGGACCTGGAGAAAGATTTATGTATAATAAACTATAAAATTTCCTACCTTGTTTGTGATATCAATCCCTTTTATTCTCTGTAAACAAAGTTTTGAACAATTGATTATCTGTCAGAATATGTTTAAAATTAGAGGTGTTGACCTGGAAAATAACTGATTGAATAGTGATAAGGAATTCATAAATTTTCAATGACATATGTGCTTTTCATAATGCTACACACACACACACACACACATATACATATATATGCACTGGCTACAGTAATTCTAAATAATGAAATTCTACTTATTAAATTTTGAAATATCAGCTAGAAATGGATAGTATGTATAGACATAGGCAAATTGACCTTGAAGCACTCAAAAAGGTGGAAATATTAGCAAGACCAATCTAAGCTCAGCCTGTATTACAGAGGCTCTCTAAACATGCAAACATGTAAAACATGTATTGCTTGAGTAAGCATCAGCTTTATCAGTTACTATGCTTCATGTAAAATCCCTCAGAAAATGTGTAACCTTGAAAAATATTTAACTTAATAGTTTAGGTTATTTAATTTTACTTATTTATTATCTAATTTTTTGAGATTTCTTACACAGCTATTTTGTGTGTGATTTCTACCTCTTACCCCTTTCATAGTCTTTTACACTGTTCCATCCACTCCTTTTCTACTTCTTGTCCTCTTTATTGGTTACTATTGTTAGATAGTACTGAGTACTGTTGTTACTGAGTACTGAGTTAAATGTACTGGGTCTATTTTGTGGATGTGTGTATACATATGTTTAGGACAGACCATTTGGGATTTTATAACCAATCAGGGAACTTGTTCTTGGAGAAAAATGATTATTTCTACCTCATTATTCACGGATTGCCTGAAATTCTTTATCTATAGGTGGGACCCCATTAAAATTTCTCCTATCCACGTTGGCATGTCAACTGATGCTTTTATGCAGATTTTGTTAGGCTAAAATATTATGGAAGTTTCATGGTTACAATTTCCCAATCATGTAGAGAATTCATAATTTAATAGTAGCAATCCTGTTCCTCTTGCTCTTGCAATCCTTCTGTTCCTTCTTTTTCAAAGGCCCCTTAAGCCTTGGTGTAGGGGTTGCACTGAAGATGTATCCATTGGGGGTAGACATCACACATTCACTTGTCTATTTTGATTAGATTGAAACTTTGTCATATTCTCCATCTGTTATAAAAAAGAAGCTTCTTTGATGAGTGATGAAAGGTGCACTTGTCTGTAAATATAAGGATACATATTTAGAACACAGCAATAAATTACATTGGCTTAGGAAACTGGCAGTAGTACATTCTGCTCTAGGGTTTTTAAGCTCTTGAGCCTAGTATAACGTACTTGGCTATGTTTGCAGAACCATCCATGAATTTCCCCTTTGAACAAGTCTTACATTCATTTAAGCACCTGTTGTCAACCCCTAAGATAAAAGTGCCACCATCACAGCAACAGAGATATTTTACTGTGTTGTTGCACTGTAATTTGTATGTAGTTTTGCAGCTCCTTAAGATCATCAATTGGTTTTCTCAGAAAGTTTAATATATTTCATGCATTCAATTAAAAAATTTGGAGATAAATATCTTCACCAAACTGAAATGAATGAATATTTATATATTATATGCATAGATGTATATAATAAATATATTTTAACATATCCCACATGAATTAAATATTATAAAATGGGGCCAGAGAGATGAAGTTCAGTGGTTAAAAGCATCATGCTGCTCTTGCAGAGGACATGAGCTCAATTCCCAATATCCACATGCCGGCTAATAACCAACCATAACTCCCCAAATCTATGACCCTCTTCTGACTTCTGCAGGCATTGCATGAGTCAAGTGTACTTACATATATTCAAGCAATACACTCATACATATAACATAAAAATAATTAAATAGATACATATCTTCCAATCAATGGCAATTCAAACAAAAACAAAAGCATAAAGCTACCACTAGCATATATAATATTTTTGTAAAGAATGAAAATAAATATATCTAATTTCTTTAACAAAATACTGAATATTTTTTAAATCAGCTCCAATGTGGATTAGAGTAGTATTGTTTCTTTTAACAATAAGTCATACTGAAAAATGTCTGTAAGCATATGTAAACTAATCATTCTAACAGCATTTTTCTTGAACTTACTTAAGCTTATGTACTACAATTAAAAAATATAGCTTTTTATATTTCTGATTTTCAATTACATTCCTATCTACAGTAGTAAATTAGTTTCAATAACATGTTCTTCTTGTTTTAAGTAAATTTAATTGTATTAGTCTGGTTATATAAACTAAAATCTACAATAAGCCTAAAAATCAGATCCATTTTGCAGCATATGTTTTTAGGTACAAACAAGCCAAAGTGCTGGCTTTGAAATCATAGATATGCCTGTTTGAATTTCAAAATCCAAAGAGGTCAAAAATCTAATAAACAGTCAATGGCGGGTGGTTGGTCGAGGATCCTTGGTAATGACATACAATGCAATGATATAAAGGGGAAAAGGAGAATAACAGAATAGAAGGGGTGGGGAATGGAAGAGTGGTGTAGAGGCAATATAGAGTAAAGATAAATCACACTAAAAGTCTTAAAAGGCAATATGTAAACTGACAACTAAAGAAGCTACATAAGTATATACTTATATTTTATAAAAAGTTATTAAAAGGGTTACCTTATAAGAGGGTGACAATGCACCTACTAGACACTATAGGCTTTCAAAGTAAAAAATGCAGTATAAGGAACTGACAATCTCTTTTGAAGATATTAAACATGCATCCCATAGAGTTTCAAATAATACTGGATATTGTTCTTTCTCTTGATTGTCCACCAGAACTTCACATTAAAACCCTATTGCTAAAAACATTACAAACATGACCTATAGAAAAAACAAGGTAACAAGCTGGCATTGATTTGAGTTCAAAGGCTTGTCTCACTTGCACAAATTTCATGGTGCTCAAAGATGTTAATCAAATTACTTGAAGAGCACATTTAACATGAACCTTACAAAGCTGTGAATCCTGTTGTTACAACAAAAACTCACCTGGAAGATATACCTACTTGTGCAACAACTATAGCAGGAGTTACCAACTACTTTTTAATGGGATTAAAGTTCAACTTCATAGGATGGAGCCCACACCTATCATTGATATTAAGCCTAAGATCTATAGGAGAAATCCGAATACAATTCTGCTAAGGGCCTGGAGAGATGGCTCAGTGTTTAAGCACATTGATTGCTCTTGCAGAGAACTCAAGTTTGATTCCTAGCTCCTACATGGTGGCCAACAACCATATGTGACGACAGTTCCAGGAAAATGCGACGCCCTCTTCTGACATCTGTGGGCATTGCTTGACATAGATGTCAACATACATGAAGAAAATATACTCATACACAGAAAAAATGAATAATAAAATATTTTTAAAACATTTCTACTAAATTGATATGTTAACATGATATCTAATGTCCATCACTATATGCTTAGATTAATGCATTTTTCCACTCTCAGCAAAGAAGAATCTTTATACAGCAGATAACGATTAATAGAGTTCCCCCACCTTACCAATATGCAGAGAATTAGAGAATGCAGAATGTTTATTTCTAAAGAGGACACCGACATCAAACTTCTGCCTCCAAGGCTCCGAGGTCATTGCACAAGAGAGGATGGAGAGATTGGAAGTAAAAGACCACAAGGAAACTGAGTTTTCAAACAGATGGTCAGTTACTCATAGACACGAGGAAGAGGGTAAGAAACATCAACACTATCTGAGGAACTACTAGCAACCAGTTACTGTTGGGAATGTGAGATTCAGTCTAGCTTAAAGGCATGACATTCTCTAACTTGACTAGGCTCCAGTAGATAAACCCACATCAAAGGGCATTCAGGACACAAAACTGAGTGTGTATCTGCGTGTGTTTACTTTATAGTACAGATTTTTAATTTGGTGGAGAGGATAGAAATTAGAGTTGCAGATATGTGATGGAATCTATATATAATGAAAATATATTGTATGCAATTCATAAAACAAAAGAATTTTTAAACAATTACTAACAATTAAAAAAAATACCATTATTTCAGCTTCTGTTTTCAATACCATTACTTCAGCTTCTGGGTTTTGTTTTTGTTTTTTAAGGATTGAAAGGCCATTTCTCACTTCGACACATAGTACTTCCATAAATCTAATATTTCTTTGAAATCCACTAGTTTTATCAAGGCCTGCAGAAGTTTTGTTGCACCAAAGGAAGCATGTTTTTAGTATGATAGTAACCACAAATACTAGGTAAAATGTCACAATCTGGTCTCTTCATCTGTGCTTCAGTTGAAGTTTTCACTCTCAGAGTTAACACTTAATTGGAACACTGTATTATATCAGCACAAAATATTAGTTCATACCTAGTGGGTCTTTCTCTTATAAACTCTCATGCATTTTTGTTCTTTTGTATTAAAAATAGTATAGTACAGAAATCATAAATTCCTTGTGCAGAGCTCTAATATGAAAAACGCACATTTAATTTAATCAAAGAAAAATGTTGATGAAAAAATGCCATTTGGGAGAAACAACACTAATGAATTCTTTCCATTGTGAACTGTTCTGAGACTGACGTTTGCAGCATATCAGATCTATGATTATCTGCTATTAATTCCTATTTATTCATGAGGGAAAGATTCCCATTTTAACAACAGAACTTCCATTTTTTTCATTAAAGTATACAAAGACAAGTAGCATGCATTGTGTAGTCTATTTTACATTATTGTAAATTATCAGTGGTGCAAACATCAGAAACATAAGCTTACCTTGAGAAGTTAAAATTACAGAATATGACAATAAATCTGGTCTTTTGTGTTTCTCAATAATTATATTCTTCATGCACATCCACATACTTCCTAGAAAAAAGCAAAGAGAACCAACTCCCCCTTCCTTTCCCTCCCTTACCTGTTCTTCTGTTTCCTTTTCTTCCCTCCTCTATTCCTCTTTCTAATGAGGCAATGTCTTAAGCATCCCAGGCTGACCTTAAATATGTCATGTGTTGAATCAATGAATGACCTTGAACTTCTAATCTGCCGGCTTCTGAGTACTTTGATTATCAGTATGCATCACAACTCCTGTTTTATGTAGTGTTGGATATGGAACCCAGGGTTTTTCCTGTGTTAGTCACACAGTCTGCCACCTGAATTACATTCATGTCTCAAAGAAAATTTTTCATAAACATTAGCAAATATATAATATATATATGGACAAAGCCAAAATAAAATATTTTACAGCAGGTTTACAAGCATATTTTCTAATACCTGACTTTGCTAAAGAAATATAATGACAGAGAAAGCAAAGGACAGAGTATAAAAATAAGAATATAGAATAAATGGATGCCTTACAGAAAGGGATAGTTTAATAGTATAAATTTGTGTTGTTTCAACTAATTATAAATGGACAGGATTTCAAGGAAATAGCACACTTTTAAGATATGCTTGTAGCCTTAAATGCCCACAGGAATATATGAAGGGTACAGTCAGTAGCTGGGCATGGTAGATTTCAAACTTTTTCCTCACTCTATTAAAATTGTAATCCTTGTGTATTAGATATTGACTTGAGTGGTTCACAAAGCTTAGAGCACACTGTGAACCATAAATTCTGTTTAGAGAAGATAGAGCACAGAATTTTGGAAAAAAAATTCTTATTATACAGGAAGGTCAGTGAGAAGCTTATCAGAGTAATGTCAGAGAATGGTTAAAGGGTCAGAGCAAAAGTGGAGGGAAATGTACTGTGAATTTTGAACAGAATTCACAATTATTACCCATCTCCTTCAACTGCAATACATTTTTTATTCCACTACTTTTTAAACAATCACTAGACTATAACTGAAAAAGGCATTATTAGTTTTTGGATTTTTTTTTAATTTGTTTTTTTTTGTTGTTGTCATTTTGTTTTGAGATAGGATTCTGCTAAAGGCTCAGCTGACCTGGACCTCTGGGCTGTCCCAAATCCCACAGATATATGCCTGTCTCTACCTCTTGAGTGCTGGGATTAAAGGAGTATGCAACTAAGAACAGCTGCAGGGATTTTTTAAAAATATATTTATTGAACTATGGATTGCATATTTATGTCTATACGTGTATGAGTGTAGGCACATGTGAACCAGCTTACATGTGTCGTCAGAAGACAACGTGGAAGAGTTCATTCACTCCTTTTACCATCTCAGCACGGGGATCAAACTCATGTCTTCATGGCTGGTGGCAAGAGACTTTACACATTGAGCCATCATTCAGGTCTCAGTTCAGGAAGTTTGTAGATTTAAATTATTCTGTGCAAATAGAATTTGATTAGTATAAATACCAATATTAACATCTAACAGGAAATGAATAGAATGGTTCTTCATGAAAAGGAAAATTACCAACACAATCTAGAGGCTATATGTGTGACTGACCTTCCTTCAAATGAGCAGTTAGACTACCAAATCATATGACCTCAGGAATTATGGCCAAAACATACACCACAAATTTTTAGATTTTTGTGTGTATCAATTTCACAATAGATGCATCAAATCATCAATCTATTTTTTGACATCACTGGTCTAGGATGATGTTCTGAGAAATATCTTTTCTCACAAATTCCCAGAGTGCATCACCCATGCAGCCCTGACAGCCTCTCCCTGGGAGAAATTTCTCACCTGCACAAGATCCAGGAATGATGTGTACCCCTATGTATTAATTTTCTTATTGCTTACCATATAACTTGACGTAGTAAATTAGGAGAGGAAGACTGTGTTTGCTTCAGTTTTAGGGAATGCATTCAATATGGAGGAGGAGTCATGTGGCAAACAGCTTTGTGGTGGAAGAAGTATGAAGCCAGCACTCCTCATTTCACATCTGTGTGGAACAAGAAGCAGAGGAAATACTGGAATTGGGAAGCAGCAATTAGACCTCATGGCCCTTTCACATGATTCACTTTCTCCAGCACGCTCTATCAGCTGGGAGTTCCATACATTTCCAAAGCACACCACCAGCTAAGGACCAAGAATTCCAACACTTGAGACTATGAGAGAAATTTCACTTTGAAACCACAGCTTCTGATGAAGGAAATTGCTCTGAGTAATGTAGAGATGTGCATAGATGCAATAATCTTTTCAGAACATAATGTAAACTGTGAAAAAAAATTGAATTTGTAGCTTGGGGTCCATATTTGATTGCAAGTTGTTGTTCAGAAATAGAGCTAAAATTAACCTCTACTACTAATGCTATTATTTTAACTAACATAACCAACTAAAGCTCTTAGCCCAGTGGCAGACAAAAAGTAAACATTCCATAGATAGTAACTAGTTTATTGTTATTTTTGACTGTGTAACTTAGAATTCAGTTGCTTAAACATTCTGTGACACAAAAGAAATATAGAAAATGAAGATACTTCTCAATGTTTTGGAAAATGGAGTGTTTAGATAACAATTAATTCTCATTTTAAGGTTGTTTACAATTCTAACATCAATAATTACATTCTTGCTATCAGCAGGAAGAAAAATTGACTTAAAAATTTTAGACACTGTTGTAAACCACAAAGAATAAGATGAAAGAGGAAGATTATGTATTCATTGCAGCACACCAGACATTTTTAGCATTTTATCTACAAAATAACATATAATTTAAATATAAGATGCCTTGTTTATTTAATTCTGTTTTGATTTTGAAAGGAAAGTAGCTCATAGGCTCCTGTGCTTCAGTACTTGGTCTCCAGATTGTAGGAATACTTTAAGATAGTTTGGAAGCTTTGGAAGATGGGGTCAAGCAAGAAGTGAGTCCCTTAGGTTATTGGCCTTGTGGTCTCCAATTCTATACTGTCTCTGCTTCCTTCTTCCAAAGGACTTTGGTAAGCCACTTCCTGTTCTTACCATAATAAACTTCAATCAAACCATAAGACAGCGTAAACACTCTTTGTTTGAGTAATTTGGTCACAGTGAGGAGAAAAGCAATTAATCCAAATATATAAGTGAATCTCAGTGTAGTTAACAATTTCATTGTTGGAACTCGAGAAAATTGCTGCTATCTTGTTATATTGGTTAGTTTTCTTCTATCTCTGTGATGAAATTTCATACCCAAAGCAACTTGTAGAGGTAAGAGTTGATTTTAGCTTGCAGATCTTGTGGGTGGAGTCCATCTTCAGAGGGAAGCATGGCAACTGGTGGCAGGACCTGGAATCTGCTGATCACATTTACCTTTACACCCAGAAAGCAGAGAGAAGTGGAGAGTGGTCCAAAGCTGTAATCCATCAAAGCTGTCCCCAGTGCCTAGCATAGGCCTTCCTCTAGCAAGTCTCCACAGCTAAAGGCTGCGTAACCGCCCCAACAGGGACAACAACTGGAGACCAAGGGTTCAAACAATGAGAGTTGGTGGGGGATGATTCCTAAGGAAACCACCACATTCCTCTACCTGTCACCTGTGGATTAATACCTATTTCTTGACATAAAATGAATTTATTCCATATTTTAAAATTCCTATAACCTATATCAAGCCAACACTGCTCAAAAGTACAAAGTCCAGATTCTTGTTTTGATACTCGAGACAATGTTTAAACTATAACATATATATATATATATATATATATATATATATATATATGTGTGTGTGTGTGTGTGTGTGTGTGTGTGTGTGTGTTCCAAAGTAGAAATAATGGCATCTTCAAGTAAAAGGTGGCTAAACACAAAACTGAAATTCAAAAGGGCAAACATTACATCTTGTTGCTGCATTTCCAGTATCTGAGGTTTTATTTTACATGGGCTTAAATGACTGCACTCATTCAGCTTTGCTGCCTGAAATCTGCATCAGGCTGCTTCCGTGCATTGTATGCAGGTTTTTTTCTTCACAGCTAGCTGTCTAATTTATCTGGCGTTTCCAACATCTTGGCTTGTCCACTTCAACTCAGGCTTCAATTTCCCAACGTTATGAACTGGCATTTCAGGGCCTTCTTTCAGAGACTCCTACCGCATACTGCTTGACTTCAAAGACTCTGAAGGCAGGCATGAAGAATCTCTGCCGCACCACCAGAATTGCATCTTTCATTTCTCTAATGCCAGTACTACATTAGTGGCACTACCAAATTTGGCTGTGAGCTTGACTTTCAATCTTGTCTCCCCTGGGACCACAACTTTCAGGAAATACTTCCCAGATGATTTCACCTCAATGATTTTAGTCTCATATTTGTCACAACTTATTGGTCAGACACAGCTGAGCAGCAGCACAGATTCTTAATTCAATTTTATCACACAAGTAGCCCAAACAGAGTCTTTCTTTCAAGCTAAAAGTTAACAAGCCAGGATGTCATTCTCTAAATTTCTCTCAGCATGCTTGTCTTCCATGTTCCCACGACAACTTATTAAGCTCTCAGCACTCTTTGTCTTTTCTGGCCCAGTGTTCCAAAGTCTTCAACAATCCTCCCAAAGAACAAAATGGTCATGTCTATCACAACCACAAACCAACAAAAAAACGTCATGAACAGGTCCTTCTCAGCATGAACCTGATCCATCTGGTAGTAACTTCTGTAGTAGTTACTTTTCTGTTGCTGCCAAAAAATAGCATGACCTAATGCAACTTATAGAAGAAAAAGTTGATTTTAACTTATGGTTCCGAGGTAACAGATTCCATGATGGT
This sequence comes from Eospalax fontanierii, assembly GCA_035773235.1. Taxonomy (NCBI): domain Eukaryota; kingdom Metazoa; phylum Chordata; class Mammalia; order Rodentia; family Spalacidae; genus Eospalax; species Eospalax fontanierii. Next base: position 91,079,432 of record CM069524.1, read on the forward strand.
GGGGAACCTGTGACAGGAGTCCTATGAGCAGGAAGCTGGGTCAGCACATTTCCATTTGCACACAGGAAGAGAAAGCAACCCGGAATGGGATGAGGAATGGGATATGGTCATAAACTGTAAAGGCTGAACCCTGTAACCTACTTCATTCAGCAAGGCTTAGTCTCTGAAAGGGTCTGTAAACACCCAAACAGTGCGACCAACTAGGAACTAGTCATTCAAATAAATTATCACACTTTTTCGTATTTTTATTTAGTTATTGAAATGTTAATATGTGCATATAGTATGTCTTGATGCCATCCACTCACCACTAACTGACTCCAAATCACCCCTGGACACAAGAATTCTCTTTCCCAATTACTTAATGCCTTCTTTTAAAATTATTATTACTAATTCTCTGAGTTCATTTTGTGCTGACTACAGGTGGACAGATGTGAGGCCATCCATTTGGCCATTAGCCACCTTCCAGAGACCACATATCCAAAGAACAGTGACTCCATAAAGGTATCAAGTGCTAGTAGCTTCTCCACTAGATGTGGGGCCCTCTCCATTTTGGAAGTTCTCATTTTTTGGAATGATTTATTGAGATATATGTATGTGTATATTTGGTATATATGTATTTATATATTTGTTTAAGTGTACTGACATATACTAGTACAAATATAACGTAATATATGTTGATCATCTTTAGAAACCCTTCTGATATTTGCGCTGTCTTTTAAATCATCTGCTGGAATTCATATATACTGTCAAGCCAAATTTATGTCTACAAATGCCCTTTAGGGTGGATTCATTCACTGGCATTTGATTAACCTAGTCAGAATCACACCCTTAAAGAAGACTGATTCTCCTTTTCCCACAGCCATAAATTGCAAATAACTTCACAGGTTGTGTTGGAGTTTCTTCTCCACATCTATTATGGAATTTGTTTGGCTTGAGCTTATGTAGGAATTGTGCATGCTGTCAACATTATTATGAGTTCAAATATATGACTGTCCAGCTTTCTGAAAAACCTTTCTTTGTTGTAATCCACTACTTTTTGCCTTTCAACTTTTCTACTACCACTTTTGCATTGATCCTTGAGCCTTAAAAGGCATACATTTGATATGGGTGTCCTATTCAGGGATAAGCACTATTCAGTCTCTTATTCTTTGCATATTATCCATTTGTGGGTCTTTGTGTTTAGTCTCATATGATGCATGTGGAAGCTCTTCTGAAAAGAGTTAAGTTTATTAATCTATTAGTATAACAATAATTACTTATGAGTTGGTTTAATACCATGTCCATTTGGCAGAATAATAATAGTAATTACTTCCATTTACACTATGACTTGTCTAGCCAGTTTCCTTGGGCTGATATCAGTGCCAGGTATAGGGTCCTTCTTGTGAACTGAACCTTAAATTCAATCAGAAAATACTTGGTTACTCCCAAAACCATTCACCCCACTATCCATCACACTACTGCACTAGTGGGTATATCTTGCCAGGGGAGTTGTTGGTATAGTTTGCAGGATTCACAGCTAGACAAGGTGATTGATTTATTTTGTTTCCTGGTAGTATGCATAGCACTGTGAAACCCAATCAATAGAGATGACGCTTTGAAAGCTGTACCAATTTGATATCTCTTTGTTTGTTCTTCAACTCATGTAGGTAGTGACCTCAGAAACAGGGCCTTATTTTTCAAGTTCTGGAAGGTAACAACATGGACAGATTCTTCACAATTCTAGAAATGAATCTGTCACATAATCCAGCCATACCGTTCTTGAGTATATACTCAAAGAACTCTGTAGTCTACCACGGAGGCAACTACTTCTTCATGCTCATTACTGTTCTATTCAAAATATTCAGGAGGGGATGTCCATCAATTGATGAGTGGATTGTGAAAAGATGGTACAATTGCTCAATGGCATATTATTCAGCTTTTAAGAACAATGAAATTATGAAATTCAAACGTAAAGGTATGGAACTGGTAACAATCATTCTGAGTGTGGTAAGTCAATCCAGAAAGACCCTCATTTTCTTTTTCATAGATGGATGCTAGTTTTGAATCCTTAGATATGCATTTTTAAATTGGAAAATCTGTATAGGCCAAAAACAAGCAAATGATCATGGGGTGGGGGGAGGCTTCATGGGAAGGGAAAAGTCAATGAAGTGATATAAAGTGCAGAAGGGCGAATAATAGAAGAGGAAGTGTTAAATGAGGTGAGGAATTGGAGGTCAGGGCAGAGGAGGAAGTACAGTGAGGGATAAGTAAAGGAAAAGGATTTAGGAAAAGCCACATGAAATCTGCAATGTAGAATCTTCTTAAAGTGTGTGTGTGTGTGTTTCTGTGTGTGTCTGTGTACATATAATAAAAATATATTAAAAGTGCCTCCTTTGATAGGGAGGCACTGCCCGTACCAGACAGCATAGACTACAAAAGCAGAAACCCAGTGTTGGGAATAGAATTCTTTTGAAGTTGTTCATTATGGTTCCCATAGACAGTCAAAAAGCATTGACCCTCAACCTGCTCTTGGAAATTCTTTTTAAGTAATTATATGAATGGAAAAAGAGATGTTTAAAGACAAAAACAAACAAAGAACATTTGAATTCTGAGGCTAATCGTCTCTAAACTTGCAATCTGCAATAGAAATATATTCTTTCCTTTTGAAGATATATGTATTTCTGTCTCTCATCTCCTCTATGAAGTAAACAGTTATCTTCTCTATCACCCCATATTCCCTCTTCTAGGTTATAAGAGGGATTGGCAAAATATAAATTGGAAAATTGAGATAAATCTTCATAAGTTTAAAAAGCCTCAATGCTCTCAGCATAGGACATATATAGCAGGTTTTAATAGCTTGTATTTTTATTCTTCCATTAATTTAATATAACAAACACATCAAGAAAATTTGTTTGTAATTTTAATATGTGAACTTCAATTATTTTGCAAATCTTAAACTGACTTTTTAACCTTTAGTTGCTGAGCTGAAAATTTAAATCTAATTTTATAGCTCTTTGATATATCAATGTTTATCAGTTTTGTTTTTAAGAGCTGTTATATTAAATATATCTGTCACAGATACTCTGTTTCTGAGTGTAATAGTCTCTTTATTTTCAAAATGAATCTCACTGTATTATTTGTTCATATCTGTAATCCATCTCATTTCCTTTCTGCTTCTCTCCATTCTTAGTGATGTTCTAGGCAGACAATTTAGGACAATATGTTATTTTAGTTAAAAGTCTGTTTACTATCTTTTTTTTTCTGAGTCAGTGTGATTGAGGATCCCACGGATGACTTTTTCAGTATGAAAAAATCCAATACTAGTGATAAAGAGCTATGCCTTGATGTCATGCGGGAGCACTGGCGAGGCAATCCTCTCTGCTACTCTTTATGATCACGGCTCCTTTGTTCAGTTTCCTGGATACTGCTAATGTTTATGAAACTGCAATAGATGACAGTAAATTGATCTGAATTGGAATTATTTTTACTCTTCCTTCTGCTTTTGAAAATGATGCTTATTCTTCAGTGCATGGCTATGCTACCATTATATTTTTATTTGCCCAATATTATTCTGTGAATGCTATCATTTTTCATTTCAAAAACATTATTGTTGAGAATGACAATAGTTATTGAAAATAAGAATGATGATTATACCCTAATCATTGTATTTATGTCAGGATCTATGTAGAAAATTCTATATGTGTGTATATATTCACATGAATGTAATTTAGGTACCCATTTAAACATAAAAAATAAGTAGGTGCCCCATATTAATAACTCTTTAGGAATATATTTCTTAAATTCACTTCTGCTAACTACTCATCTGTTTTGTACATATATAATGTTAATACTTCAGTAATGTGCTTAGCACATATATATAAACAATTATGTATCTATCCTCAAAGTTATAATCATTTTGAAAACATTTATGTTGTCATTCTACTTCAGATGATAAAACTAAATGCTTAGAACAGTCTTGCTTGCAATGTGTATCAATGACTTCTACAGTCAGAACAACACAAAGCAACATTTCATGAAATGAGTAATAGAAAAACTAGACACATGGCAAATAATCTAATGCATTTGCTGCACTAGACTTGTCATTTGTAAGGAGAATGAGACCAATGCTGCTTCAAAGTTTCTTTCCATTCTTTACTTGGCTTTGCTGAAAAAAAGTCTGATAGGGCTGTAAACTCTACAGTTACGAGACACAGACTGCAGGGCAAAAACCAGTTAGAACTTCATCTACTCATATCATTTATGATTACCCTGAGTCTTACAGAATAAATTTCTTAGTTTCTTAAAGGAAGAAACAGATGTTCTGCAAAATTTCTGAAGGCATCAGCATCACTAACATTATCAGCATTGCAACTGAATTCTTTAAGCTTTTTTAAAAAATATGATATAATCTTATATTCACATTAAATTGTGAAATGAGTTCTCTGTTGTGTAGCAATTTTCTCTTAATTGAAAAATTCCCTCCAAGAAGGAGGAGGTAGTATCATTGGTCCAAAAAAATTACTCACAAGTATCATGAAGTTTCTGAAACTTAAAAAAAAAAAATCATGGGTCCCTCCCTATTGTTATAGATGCAACAAGCAACAACTGGTGAGAGATGAATTGACCAGACAGGCTACTGTTAGGAGACTTTCCAACCGGACAAGCCATCTACTGTTCCTAAACAGAGCTCCAGAGATGCCACTTTCCTGAGTCATCAAATAGATTGATCAGATCTTTTCAGTGATGCATCTTTGCTCCGGTAAGTAATCCCTCATTCATATGCGAGTAATTGTTCCTAAAGACTTCAGTGGCTCATGATGTTGGGCTTTGATAGGATTGTTACTTTGATCTGTCACCAGTTTTGCAGTGAGTTAATTCTGTTTTTGCTGTTGTTTCTTCAGGAAAAGTGACACAAACAGTTTCACATATTCTTTATTGAATTTAACCCAATAGTTATATTTATGAAATTATTCTATAAAATCAGAGTGTGTATCTCTAGATAGGACCCCTATATTAAACTTCATCCACTCTTATCTCAGGGACCATTGTAAAGAGAGGGTAGAAAGATTGTAAGAGCCAGGGTTTATCCATAGACATAGGGAAACAGGTTTTCAGTTCACTGAGAGCTCACCCATGTGAACTTGCATCAGTGGTGGCGCTGAGCACAGTCCTTGCCAAATTAGACAAGGGCCCAGAGTGCAGTGAGGAACAGAGGTGGAAGCCAACGCTAGCCACGGAATTCTTGGAGGTTAATTACTACTGGGTGAGAAAGAGTGGACCTTCCTTTATGATCTCTACATAGGCCAACTAGACTCCAGTGGATGAACTTGCATCAAAAGACGTCAGGATACAAATTCTGCACTGGAAAAGGACTTAACACGTATGGAGGAATGCATGAGGTCGGGGAAGGGGCGGTTGGGAGGTTGGGCGCAGGGGTATGGATATGGAAGGGTGTCTAAATTTGATTAAGAACTGTTATAAGAATTATACAAATCTCAGTTAAAAAATCAAAATCAAGATAATGAAAATTCTGCAGCAAGAGCCATAATATATCACCATGGTTACAAACATGACTCTCATTAAACATTTCTGATTTTTCCCATCTTGCTTTCCCTCTTTTCATGAAACTATAGAGTGTCCTCTTCCTGGATAAACAGAAGCTGCTCTCTTCCTTCATCCTCCCCTGTATAGGCCTCTTCTCCTGAAATCCACCAATCATTTCTCAATTTCAGTATATTTATCATTTTAATTTTTTACATAAATGAAATCACACATGTGTTTTTGGATCAGAATTTTCACATATTGTAATATACTAGAAATCAGTCCAATTTGTGTATTAAGAGGAAAAAGATTTAAGGTTTATATTCAGTTTTTCCTTTATCTTTTTCTTCCATCCTTCTTGAGTTTCCAGGATTCATTTTTAAAGAATACACTTTTTGTTAAGAGACTTTGATAAATATTCCTTTCAGATAGGTCTGTAGTTAAAAGATTCTCTTAGTTTTGAATCACTTAGAGATTAATTGATTTTTATATATTGCTAGATGACGGTTTCACTCTACATGAAATCATGCTCTATAAATTCTTGAAGATTCTTATGCCAGATACTCATGGCCATTGCAGTTTCTGATGAGAAATCCAGTTTCACTCAAAGTAGTTTCCCATTACAGGTAAGAAACAGTTTCTCTCGTGTTGACTTTAGGGAGATTCTTTCTCTTGATTTTCAGGTGACTGGACATTTGCACACTATCATGCTTAAGACTCATTAAACTTCCAGAATCTGTAAATGAATGCACTTTTTTTATAATTCAGGAAGAATTTTGTTGTTGCCTTGAATTTTTTGAGATAGTCTCGCATAATCCAGACATGGTGCAAAGGTTCTCTGTAGGATAGGATAATCTTGAACTCCTGATATTCCTGCGTCTGCCTGCCAAGTGGTAGGGATATAGGCACATGCCACAACTCCAAGCTCAAAATGTTTTGCTATTTATTTTTTTCAGGACTTTTAACTCCATTACCATTTTCTACTTAAATAGCTCAGATTACTTGAATATTGGTTTTTTGGTTAGAGCCTGATACATATCAAATGATCACATCTTCTTGTTCTTTTCCTCTATCATGTGCTTCATTTCCTTATTCAATCATGTTTATGTACGACTGTTTTAAAGTTTGCCATCTTTTCCCTCTGTCCCTTCAAATCTGCTATGGAGTCTATCAGTTGAGAGTTTTATTGTCTTTTCTCTGTTACCAGATTTTTCTGTTCTAATATATACATTTGGTTTCTTTTATCTTCTTTTTATTTTCTTAGACATTTCATTTTATAGATATTTCAAGGATTTTTTTTTCATGATTGTGTGATAAAGAACTTTTTATGATGTCTTCTTTCAGCCACTTTAAACAACAGCATAACAGCATCTCAGTCATCGTGCTGTGGCTGGTATTGATAATGAATGGGAGTTCTAACTTCTCTTTATGTGGATGTTTAGTTGTCCTGTCTAGTGTTACTGACAGCTTACCGGCTCCGCGATTCTCTGAACATTAAGTTTTCTACACCCTGCCTCCTCTTCCTCTCTGATTTTACTGACTCCATTCCTTCATAAAATGCTATATTCCAAAGCCATATCCTTAAATTAGCTATTCCTCAGTTTATGTTTCCCATTGAATTTCATTTAAATGGCAGACAGACTTCTTATAGAGATCTTTTAGACCTATGTATATAAGGTCTAAATCAAAACTCATCTCATTACAAATGTGATCCCCATGTTAGTTTCCCCTTCAGATTGGTAATATTAATCTTCCTGCTCTAAAATTCAATTCTCTATTCATTTATGAGTTTAACAGGTAGAAGGAAATAAATTATATCTTAGTATTCTCCAACTATCATAAATAATGCCTAGTATATATGTATATATATATATATACTAGTATATATATGTATACATGCCTAATATATATGTCTCATAATAAATTTGCATTTAATAGACATAATTGTGTTGATTAGTATTAATTAATACCATTTTTTACTGTAGATGGTAATAATTTAAAATTTTAAATTTAAATTTTGTTTCCATGAATCTACTTGTCATTATTATTTTGCTTCCTCACTTTCTAATGGTACAATAAATATTTTATAAATTATACAGTTAATACTATGAGCATGCTGTGTACAGGCTATTTTGTTGTAAGTTCTTTTAAATTTTGAAGATTTGTAAAATAAAATCAATTATGTCTTCTATTCTAGAATTGTGTTTTAAAATTCTGGTTTTAGGCATGTTGACTGAAAGCTACAATTAAAAAAAAATCCAATTCTTCATGATCAGATGACAGACTGGGTGATTCTGTCTAATCAAAAACCAAGGTCGCATGACAGAGATTGATGGTGTGATGGGATTGTCACAAAGGATCCTCAGATGAAGGCTGAAATCTCCCTCTGGCTCATGTAGAGGAGTAAGTGTCTGTGCCTCTCAGTTTTCTGACAGAAATTCTGATAGTCATAACCCAATCAAAGCAATGTTCACTTTTCTCATCTGTCATCACCCTGAAATTATCAGACATATGCTCTCATTTTAGTAGCTCTCCTAGATATCTGTCATTCTAAATCATTTTTTAGGATACTTGGGCATGAACATTTTGTGAATTCTCTTCTACTAATTTTCTATCCATTAATTTTCTGGTTTTTTAAATATGTATTTCTTGTGTGCATGTGTCTGTGTCTGTGTGTGTGGGTGTGTGTGTTTGGTGGGATGTGGGGGGGTGAGTTTGTGTGTGTGGGTGTTGGGGGGGTTGTGGTTGTGGGGGTGTGGAGGGGGTTCGGTGTGGGTGTGGGGAGGGGGGGTTGTCATCATCCATGGTCATTGCTCTTGAAAATGAAACATACAGTTTTATTCTGAAGATAATTAAAATATATTTCAAATTATCTCTCATCAATATATAAATGATATTATGAAGTAATAACAGAAACTTCTGTAGTTTCATGACTCAACTGGACTTAATATACAAGGTATTATAACATTTCAGCATCTCCCATGTGGCTTTGTTAAATAATTGTGTTGCAAGCAAGCTGGTGGAAAAGATCCTTACAGTCATGGATAGAAGCACAATTTCAAAATATATCCATATATTTTATTGGTTTACAATACTTAAAAATAATGATGATAACTCACATTTCAAGGAAAACTCATGTTTTATTATGTCTCTCACTCTCTTTCTCCCTCTTTTTCTCTCTCTTGTATGTTGCCAAATCTTACCATTCATACCTGGTTATTCAGTCTAGTGTTTTCTAATCGTATATACTATAATTTGATTTAAAGTGGAAAAAACATTGTGCATCATCAGTTATATGTCTTTTGTATTACCTTCTAAATATCTGATTCTTTATCTACAAAACTCATAATAATGTGTTCTAATACATTAAATATATCCACTCATCTCAATGAACCTCTCCTAGCTAAAGTAGAAGAATCTCAACATCTTTGTAATCTCAGCTTCCTTGTTCTTGGAAAAAAATGATTAGAAATTATGGGTGGGCTATTTGGCTTGACCTCAAAGACTACATATAATGGGTCCATTTTCAGACTAATAGATGGCTTCCCATGAATTGCAATGTAAAGGTTTGATGATGCCTATAGATATGGAAAAGTGTGTAATTCACAGCCAGCACTGTCTGTCAGGTGAGAGGGAGGGCTTCTCATTAGCATATCCTCCACATGAAAGAGTGCAGGTAAAGCATCAGAACCACCAGTCAAGTCTCAGAAATAGGAGAAATGAACACTGCTGTGTTCGACTACAAAGTTTGAAGTAGTTAATAATGTAGCTGTAGTAGTAGTTACAGAAAAAGCACAAACACATTCAGACATTGAGACAATTTGGAACTTAAAGTTTAACATTTTATTAAATAACTTATCTAATCATTGTAAGGTGTGAATGAAACCCCCAACAATTTCAGACTCAGGAAGAAACCTGGAGCCAGAGCTTATCTAAGCCTTGTAGATAAGACTCCAGATCCCAAATTCGCAAAGGACATTGGGCTTCCTTGGCAGATAAGATTCAGGACTCAAGGAATTCACTTAAAGTTCTGAAAAAGGACTACTTCCTGGCCAGAAGCTTGCCTTAAACATCAATCAGATGTTATGGCAACCCCCCTCACCTAAAGCCAGGAAGGGGCTGAAGGTTTTTTAAAAGCGTTGAGAACTTGGACAACGTGCTGGTGCTGGCGCTCGCGGGACTTTGAGACTCAGACTTGGGGTGAGCTCGCTCTCCCGGGGAGCACTCCAGCCCGGTCCCCTGGAGTCCCAGCCCCAAGATGGGGATGAGGGGAGGCTAGCCTCCAAGGACTCGTGGGTGCGGAGGAGCTAGTCCCATTTGGTCTTCTCTCAATAAAGCCGGTTCCTGTTAGCTGCGGAGTCTGGTCCCTTCTGCCTGCTGCGTCTCTTGAACCCGGAACCCTGAACCTGACAATCATTACTTATTCCCTGATTCTGGGTACACACATCCATGTTCAAAATGCCCTTTTCAGTATCTATTTCTAGAAATATCTAAGGTTGTGAGTGATATCTTAATTTTAGGTTACCAGCAACTACATGATTCAGCATTTATGATTTTCCTAAAATTCTGTTATAAACAAGTATTTCAGGAATAAGTCTTGATGACTGGACTGTTTGGGGAACCTTAAATTTGCACCTAAAGTAATGAGCTCATTCACTCCAGCCTAATCATCATCCAGATGTGAATTGGTTTATAGGCAATGTCCTATGTGCAGTATATTTATAAGAAAATTTTTTGTGTGTGCTGTATATACTATGATTCTGTTCTTCAAAAAAGTCATTTAAATCTATTTAGTCACTAAGAAATGAAGAAGAATATTATGCTGAGAGCATTACTTTGTTCTGTGATATATATATATATATATAAAATATATGTGTATTATTTATAATTACTTTTAAATAATATTTATGATTCAATATTTACTGAATAAAATCTAATAGAGCCATGCAAAATCATCTAATTATACGTGGCACATGTATAAATATGTTATCCAAAGGAAATGAGAAAAATGAATATAGTAGTTTCATTTCGTACTCATACTCAAAATGACATTTGAATCAAAGAAAATGTTTTAAGAAAATCATGTAAGCTGGACAGAGTGGGTCATTGCTATAAAACCAGACCTTAGGAGTTTGCAGCATGGGGTCTGTCATGAGTTCAAGACCAACCGAGTCTGCATAGTGAGAACCTGTCTGAAAAAAAACATTAAGAGCAAATATCAGAAAATTTAAAATATTACAAAAGACTGAATTTGCTTGTCTTCTCATTCTTACTTTAATAAAATGAATAGAACAGACTGCATCTCATTTATTACTGAGCTGTTAATTCAGCCACCTCAGAATAATAAGAGTATTAAACAAGGCACACCTCCTGTGGTGCAGATTTCTTTTGAATTATTTTATTGTCAAAGAGAAATTTTATTTTATTATACTCATACCTTGTCTTTTAACTGAATTATTACATTGCATATATTTTCAAAAGTTACATTAAATAAACTTTATTATATCTGTAATTTTAATTAAAACAGGAACTTTGAAATTCATACTAGCATATATGTAGTGGAAAGTATGGGAAAATTAGATGTTTAACTGAAATATTTACAGATGCTTAGACCATATGCTTAGGTTTCTAATAGGTGACATGTACTGGGGTTCTCTAATGCAAATTATGTTTCTTATATGTTGGTAATGCACAACATTTAATAGAGAAAATCTGTTCTCTATGTCAGTCTTTTTGAGATTTGCATTTATACATATGTGCTCAAAACTTGTTATATTATATTTTCTTTACAGTATTGTATATGAATTATTACAATGATGAGCATTTTCTGAAATAATCTATATGATTATGATGTGCTATATTTAACATATTATTAAACTAAAACAATCTCTCTTTGTGTGTGTATGTGTGTGTATGTATGTGTAAAAGATCATGCTTAGAAAAGACATTATGATTGGCTTATTTTAAAATAGTATTATTGATTATTTGCAAATTTTATGTTATTTATTTTTATTTCATGTACTTGTATGTTTTGCCTGCATTTATGTATGTGTACCATGTGCTTGCAATGCTCATGGCAGTCAGAAGCAGGGGGTCAAATCCCATGGAACTGGAGTTCATCATCACCTAAATGCTGGTAGCTGAACCTGTGTCCTTGACCAGAGAAGTCAGTACTCTTAACTGCTGAGCCATACTTCCATTACCAACTTGGCATTTTCTTTACCTGAGCAATCTTTTTCCTGGACTTCTTTGAGATCTCATATTCTTTCCTCAAGTTGATCCTATCTAATTTTGAGCCTTTCCTCTAGCTTTTTACCTGACTTCCTAAGTTTTTTTTTCACTTTGTTTTTTTTTTCAGTGATTCACTTTATTGAATTTTAATTACTTGCATTGACTTATTGTAGTTATTTCGTTCAAATCTTTGTGTTCTAATGGTTTAAACTTAGTCTTTTATTCACATTGTCTTTGTGTTCCTTGAACATATTTATAAATTTTATTTCAAAATCATTGTCTTGTTCATCGACTAGGTTGTTTTTCTCAGGAAACATTACAATTGTGGTGCTAATTCCTAAAGAAGACATATGCTCTTGTTTGTCCATGGTGTGTGTGCGTGTGTGTGATGAGACCTTGCCATCTGGGTGTTTGGGTAGTGGTGTTCTTAATAAGGATAGCTGATCTTGTCTTTGTTCAGTGGATATTTATATCTGTGTTTTTTATGCCAACACGTCAGGTTTTATCCCAGCTGAGTGGTACTTGGTGCTCAGTTTTAAAGCCACTTTTTGTTGAAATACAAATGAGGTATAAGAAGTGTTCTCAATAAGAAACTACAGGGTGTATATTCCTGAATAGGATTCCTGTATTAATTCTCCCCCACCCATGGCTCAGGGACCATTGCAGAAAAGGCAGCATAAGATGGGGCAGAAAGATTGCATCCTGACTACTGCTGGGTGAGGGAGAGTTGATCTTCTTTAAGGGAGAGACTCTAAATAGGCTAACGAGACTCCAGCGGATGAACATGTGCCAAGGAACACCTGGGTACACAGCCTAACTATATAAGCCTTAACATATGAAATCTGCTGGAGGTATGGAGAATGCATCTCAGGAAGGGGGTCTAAATATGAGTAAGGTGTATTGTCTGGAATGCACAAAAATTCAATAAAAATATAAATTGAGAGAAAAGAAAGAAGCAGTCTCAGTTCAGCTACAAATAGGTGCTACTTCTGAGTATGAAGTCCTGAAGCTGGGTGGCTGCTAGATGAGCTGGTTGACAGAAACGTCATTGTTGGTTTTTGATTGGAGGGACTTGGATGATTCTAGTTCAGTGGTAGCAAAATGAAAACCAAAAACATGCTACTGTGTCTTTTGACTGGGTCTGTCTGGAGTGATGTATTGGTACACTAACTCAGTAATGCCTTGAAGTATGAGGATGGCTTCAATGGCAGGCGCAGTTCTCTAGAACTGAGCAAGTTGGGTCAGTGTGAAGACTTCATGACCCCATGTGGGACTGAAAACACGGACAGCAAATGCTGGGATTAGGGAACTCATAGATGTGAAAAACTCACAAGTCTGGCAGAAGTCATAGGTCTGGGGCAAGAGAAAAGGAGGACAGGTCACTGCCTGTAGTTGCATGATGGAGTACTGGAGCTAAGCCCAATGATCTGAGAAAATTCGCAGGTGAATAGGGACTCACAGGTGCAAGAAGCTGCTCATACAGAATATGCAGCAGAGTTCTGGGAGTAGAAACTTCATGGGGCGGGGGAACTCTTAGGTATGGGGAGTAAATGGCTTTCAGCATCACAAGGTGGCCTGGGAACTGGAATGGCAGAAATAGAATGTGAATGTGGGATGATTTACAAGTCTGAGGGACTCATAGATGTGTGCACTTGGGGTAGGTCTGGGAGCAGGGATATTCGACGTGGACCGCTGTTCATATTTGATTTTCCTCCTTTGATAATTCTGCTTAGTTTTCTCATACATCTTTTGAGAAATCTCCACAAACCTCTTTCCCACAGATGACATACCAGATTACACTGTTTCCAAAAGCAATCTGTATTGATATGGGTAAAATGTACACTTCAGGTACTTCCGGGCTGATAACTGGGTTATTTGATAGTCAGCAGTATAGATAGTTTAAATTCTTCAAATTCCATTTCTACATACAAAAAAGGAAAAACATGGTAGAATTGGATTCATAGGATTGTTAAACATTTATAGAGAGTAATAACGTAAAGTACTTAGTGTAGTATCTGGTACAATGACTCAAGACTGTGTACTACGTAGCATACTTTCTGCATAAAATCTAATTTAGACTTAATGGATATATTCGTGTGTGTGTGTGTGTGTGTGTGTGTGTGTGTGTGTGTACCATTATTTACAAGGATGTCTGTCATTGCCTTTATAAGTTCTATACAATGAATACTCAATTTTTTATGTAGTTGCTATTAGCAATGACTATATTCAGTCTTCTGATCCTGCATTCTTAGTGAAATTTGCACATCATATAGGAAATCTCAGAAGCTATATTTGAGATTCATTTCTAATGATACATGTAAACTTATGAGCTTTGCAGAACCAGTGTCTTTACTCTTCGTTTGACCACTGCCCTGTGTTCCATGCTTAACTGAAACCTTTCTTATCCCTCCCCTATACCACTGAATCACGGTTTTGGAACACTTCTACCTACAGTCTTACCAGAATTCTGTCCACTACAATGGAAGGAAATGAATTTTTATGTTGTGAAACAGGACATCCATTATAAGCAGAAAACTTGTGATGGTTCCATTTGTCTCCAGGATAAAATCTTCACTTTTAATATGCAGTGTTCACAGCCTTCCTTGCCACTAAAAGCCTCTATTTTTCAGAAACTAATCATTCAATTCCCCATGCCTAGGAAGTACTGAGCCCCATAATTCTATTTCTCTAGTAGCTGTATGTATCCACGTTCAAATATCTATCAAATATGTGCTCAACGTTCACACTGAGTTTGAGTATAAAATTTGCACTGAATTTGTTTTTTCCTAGCTCCACTAATGGTTTTTTTCTTCTATCAAGAAATCTCCAGAAAGGTTTCACTCAGCATATTTTGACTCATTGATTCATTCCTGTCATATTTGTAGAGGAGTGTCATAGGAGAAATTTTTACTGCAAATTGTTACAAATAACTGGAATATTTGAGGACAAAAAAATAGAAATGTGAATTTTCATGTCAGATCTGTCTTTGTCAATGAGAACTCAATTATTGAATAAAGATGAACAAAATTGTATAAATGTAGGAGTTTATAAGTACTTATTTGTTAATGAATTAGATTTAAGATGTGAAGAAAAACACTATGATTAAGAGCAAACACTGGATCTGTGACATGATTATCTGAGAAGTTGTTACTTATATTTCTTCAGAGAAATAAAAGTTGAACATGAATATATTATGAATCATCTAACCCCCGCCTTCTCTTTTCGGTTTTCTTCCATTAAATGTGTTTGTGGAACCTCCCTTACTCCCTAACTCCAAATTACTTCTCATCTCCCATTTCTTAGTCTCAGGAACTTGGGTTTTCTGTGAAGGGTTTGTTTTTCTCTACACTCAAGATCTCTGTTTCTCAAATGATAATAAACATGAAAATTAGCTTGGAACCTTGATCAAATGTGGATTTCGATTCAATAATTTGGCTTAGGCCTGAAACAAAGCATTTATTGCCATCTCCCTATGAGACTGGTATAAGTAATACCAATCAATTTTGAATAAAAATGAATTATCTTTTTAAAATTGTAGGAATTCTGAGACTGGAGAGATGGCTCAGCAGTTAAGAGCACTGGCTGCTCTTGCCGAGGACCTGGATTCAATTCCCAGTGCCCACGTGGCAGCTAACAACATCCATAACTCCAGTTCCAGAGGAAGCAAATATCCTCTTCTGATGTCTGTGGGCACTGCTTGACATGAGTGCACTTACGTACAGGCAGAGGGTCCACTCATACACATAAAATAGAAATAATGAAGTATTAAGAAACATAATAATTTGCCAGTTGTTTATCATGGTGATAAGTATCCTGCATCAAACCACTGTGTGTAGTTCAGAATTCTCTGTTACAGATAACCATATTTTCAGTCAGTTGATTCAGTTCCTAGAGAAGAATGAGTATTGGGACATACCAGTGAACATGAGTCATGACACCCAAGTGGCCAGGTTCGCTGTGTCCCACGCAGACAGGTACTTGATTGGGCAAATGGCATTGTTCTTTTAAGAAACTCCCATACTACCCAGAATCTGCTGGGCTTCTTCGAACCCCCTGTGATTCAGTTATGACTCTCGGGCCTGAGTCACAGCTGCACCCTTCTCTCCTTATATTCCTTGTGGCACTATATGCAAGCTTATTGAGCCTAAAACTTGTCTTCTCTACCATTCCAGGGTCTACATTCCGCCCTGTCTTGTACCTCATTTCTTCAAGGCCATCGTGCCCTTTTAGGTTTCAAGAATTGAATGCCAGTTATATTTTACTCCTTTGAGTTAAAAATACTAAAATATGGGACATGGAGAATTGATTCAGTGCTTAAGAGCACTGGTTGCTCTTTCAGAGGACTCAGATTCACAATCCCAGCACCCACAAGGCAGCTAACAACTATGTAACTCCAGTTCCAGGGAATCTGACGCCCTCTTCAAACCTCTTCAGGCACTGCATAAGAGGGGTGCACTTACGTACATACAGGCATTACATTCAATCACATAAAAACAAAAATAACAAAGAAACTATTTTAAAAACAATTAAAATGTGAGCTTAGTAATTCCTTACTTGTAGGAAAATGGTTGTCTTAAGGAGCAGGACGTCATCTATTTATGCAGTCATTTATTTTTTCCCTTGTAAAATGGAACAAGCTTCTCTTGCGTGTTGGGGGCTGTGGTAGGTATTAGTGATGCTGCAGGTATTGCAGGAGTCTCTCAGTTTTCAGCCCGAGAGAAAGCACTCAGTCAACAGACACAGACAGTGAGAGAAAACGTTCATTTACAAAACTGCTGAAGTTTCTAAGCAAAGCAAATATCCAGAAAGTGATTGTTGTGGACTATTCCAATGTATGGAGAAGCCTAGTGGCTGCTGCATTGTGGATTAGTTTTCACAAATCAGGTAGCCAACATATTCATGAAATACAAAGGCATTGTTTTGTCCTAAACCATCGTGAACTGGATCATCATTTTAGGGTCTTTCTTTCTTCGTTTCTTTCTTTGTTTCTTTCTTTCTTTTTCTTTTCCTTTTCCCTTTTTCTTTTTTGCCAGGGTCTCCCTGTAGCTCTAGTTGACCTGGAACTCGCCATGTCAACCAGTCTGACCTGAATTTCACAAAGATCCACCTGCCTCTGTTTCCAGATGCTAGTATTAAATGCATAAACTACAACACCTGGATTTCAGGGTATTTTTTACCGTGATCTCTACAAAAGAGGAAAAATGTAAAGACTTAGTATTATATGATGATTGTGTTTTGAGGTCCCATGCCCTTCGGATGTGTAGAAATATAGGTGAAATCCTTGTGCCTTATTTTCTGATATAGAGGAACTGTTTAACTTCATCCTCAAGGATGTTTAAGTACATAAGATGCTTGACTATCTGGAGGTACAGGTACAGTTTTCATTGGCTACCCATGTAAGGGCAGACTTCGGTCATCCATTTCTATTTCATGGAATAGGTGGAGACTTTCTTATAGGACATCACTATTCACAATTCCATCTGCTGTAATGCCATGCATTAGAAGCAAGAATATGTGAGAGGGCAGTATGTTCCTCAAGGAGCGCTTTGTGCATGCCACTTGGAGTCTGCAGAGACTCAATTTGGTTTTTGTTTTTTAGGTGTTTTGTTTTTCCCTGAGTCCTTTCCTTTCTCTTATTCTCTCAGCCTACTTATTACATAGCCTGTTGCAGGCCTTCTTAAGTATGTTCCTTGGTGCTCCCAAATTCACTGTTTTAACCCTAACATTTTCAACACTCATTTTAAATCTTGCATTTCTTTTCATACATACATACATACATACATACATACATACATACATACATATGGGAATCCCTTGCTTACATACATAAGGGAAAACTGAATATACGTACCCTTATACGAATTACATACAGGAATGTGAAATATTCATTGTCAATTTACTTCATGTACATACACACATGCAAATCAGAAGCTGTCATACATATCTATAACAAGCATTAAATATGATATTCCAGAATCACAGAATAAGCCTTGTATAGATAGTTCTCAACCTTTATATCTGAAGCAAAAAATGAATCTCAGAGAGCAATGTGTAGTGTGAAAGAAGCAGTCATCCTTGAGTAGGGAATTCACCCCAATACTTGCAGAAAGAGGCTCTGTTCTTCTGAAACTGAAGAAGAATGTTCACTGAGCTAAAAAAAAAAAAGTAAAGGAAGTTGAAGAATAGGCAGGATCTGTCTGTGAAGAGCCTCCAGAAACATTGCAAGATTCAGAACAACAGGTCCTCACTCCATCGCTTGTCTCTGTTGGTGAAGATAGAATAATAGATGCAACAGAATCAACTTTACTTTTGGAAAATGATGAAGATCTCTAAACTGCAGAAAATGGGATGTAGAAAATGAACTACCAGGGAATGTAAGGCCTGTGTGAGAAGTGGATTCAGTAGACAAGCTGTTGGTAAGAACCCCTGATCTTACCAATGAGATGGATTATTCATCCTCTAAATGAACCTGTTTCCAAGCCATGTTTTCAGCACAATGAGGGTACTTGAAAATAAGCCCTACAGGACATTCTAATATGAATCCACTGATACCACCTAGAAAAAAAAAGTTACAGTGTACTTTAAAATAAGAATTACTGCTATGGAAATGAACCAAGTAGTAGAAGAGAGTATTAATTGGGACAAAGTTAATTTATACTGGATGTTAAGAGAAGCAGTGTCTGATGATATCATATTTGAACAAGAAGATATGTAAATTCAGTGTAAGCCATGTAACTGAGTCAAGGGAAGAAATTTCTAGAGTCTACACCACACAGTGAGCAGCATGTAAGAAAGGTATCAAAACAATTTCCAAAGCTACAAAGGAACCTAAGAAAAGATAAATGATATTAATCAACATGGAAAAACAAATAACAAAAATAACAAAGCAGAAAAACCAGTCTTTTATCTCAGACCCTTAAGTCTGTATGTGTATCAGAATGTAATTTGATTTTGGTGTGTTCTCCTTGCCAGCTGTACCTACTACACGGTAGCCCAAGCACAGTCAGTGACGTCAAATACCTTTCTGTCTCATAGTGAAATGGTTGGATCTTCAAACCAGTTTGTAAATTTCCTCAAGTGAATTCAGGTCAGATTTTCTGTCTATAGCCCTGTGAAAACTTTAAAGTGTGTGTGTGTGTGTGTGTGTGTGTGTGTGTGTTTTAATCTAAGAATCTAGTTTGTAGAATTAAAGGTTTATTTTGAGAGCTGCATAATCTTTCTTTCCAGGAAATGCAGAGAAGTATAACCAGGTGTTGCAGGTCAATGGATGCTGAAGTGAGTCAGAATCCAAACACATTATGGAAAGAAATGTGTTCTCAGTTAAGTTTTATAGCCAAGAGCCTCCTCTGTGATCATTATGAAACACTTTAAAATTTCCCATTAAAGTTGTATTTCCTCATAAATGCAGGCTGAATAAAATATAAAACTGAACATTTTGACTCACATACAAATCCAGGAATCATGATAAACTTTAATACAGGGCTCTGTGAATTAGTTCATTCACATTTTCTCTACAATCTAGAAAATTTCTTTACTGTCATAAGATGCATATAGTCCTTATGTCTTTATAAATAAAGACAGCACTGGACTTAACTGTATTATTTTAGATTAGATAGCAGAAGTACTATTTGTTTCTTGAGAGTTTTTAATAGTTATAATGCTGGAAGAAAGGGGTTGTTTGACACAGTGTATCCCAATTCTTTTTTTTTTAATCTTTCAGTTTCCTGGATTTTTATATCCTAAACAGTCCTATAAATGACTGTTTCAGTCCTTAGGCCACAAAAAGTTGTTGATAAGAAGAAGTTTCCTCCAAATTACAGAATTTTGTGCCACATAAACATTTTACAAGACTCTTGGGAAGTACTGCTAACATAATTTTTAATAGTAGAATTGATAAAATCTATACTCCTACAAATTATAAGTGCTTATGTTCACCCCAAGACCTCCTGTGCTTTCTATTCCATGGCAACTTTGACCTAGTCTGTGATGACCTTTTATGATGGATTTACAGAGAATAAATCAGCTGAGACAATGCAGAAAAAACAACAGTGTTTAGAAACTACACTGGAAAAAAACAAGAGCAGAACAAATTTTAAAAAAAGCAGTTTGTTATTTCTGTATTTAAGTACACATATCCTACAATACCATGTGTGTTCACTAAAATTTATTTCATTATATAACATAAAAGACATTGGCTTCTAGTTTTAGTTTTTTATAAAATTATTTTTATTTTTAAATATTTCATTTTTTTAATTTTATGTGTATAACTATCTTGTCTTCTTGTATATAATTGCACCTACAGAAATCAGAAAAAGGGCTTGGATCCTTTGGAACTGGTATTACAGGTGGTTGTTAGCTGTCATGTGGATGCTAAGGACGACACCCAAGTCCTCTGCAAGAGCAACAAATGTAGTTAATTGCTAAGCCATCTCTCCAGTTCCAAAATTATATCTATATAACTCTTTGTCTATAGATGATAGATAGATAATAGATAATGCATAAAAGATAAATAGAGGATAGATAGATGATAGATAGAAAGATAGCAAAGTGGAAGGTAATTTAATTATTGATATTAAATATAGAACTCGGTTCCTTTTTCTTTCTGCTTTAATCATAATCAAACCAATTGTTCCTCTCTCTTTTCCCTTCCACTAACCTGTATTTTGTCTCCTTCCAAAATAATACTTTCTTTGAAATTCCACATGAGAGAAAATATTCAACATTTGTCTTTATGAAGGGAGCCATTTTCACTCAGAGTAATGATTTCCAGCTTAATGCATTCCAGTTCAAACACAGGAATTCCATTCTTCATGACTAGACAATGCTTCTGTGTATATTTAATCAGCATTTATTTATTTATTCATCCACTGGTAAATGCATCGAATGTTTCCATAACTTAAAAACTGTGAATAGGGTGTAGGTAACCTGAGTGTTCAGGTGTACATATTTTAAGCTGGCATTGATTCATTTGCTGTATACCCAGTAGTGGGAAGGATGGCTCATCAATTTTTAGTGTTAGGAGAACATAATAGTGATTTCAACAGTGACTTTATGAAACATTCTCACCAATCTTGGATAAGACTGCATTTCTTCAGCCTCCTTTCCAGCATTCACTGTACTCTGTTTTCTTCATGACAGCAATTTGAATGGGATGTGATGGAATCCCAAAGCAGTTTTGATTTATATTTCTTCATTAACTAAAGACAGTTTTTTCATTCATTTTTGGGCTCTTTTATTTTTTTGAAAATTATCTGCTCAGTTCACTTACATATTTATAAAAGAAATTATTTGCACTCTTGAAATTTATCTTTTTAGATCTTTAAATATTCTGAAATTTAATATTCTCTCATTTAAATAGTGGACAAAGATGTGCTTTTTCCATTCTGTAGTGTGTCTCTTTGTCACTTCCTTTTCTGCACAGATTTTTAAAATAAATTTATTGAATCATTGTGTCTTCCATACAGAACATCTCAATCAATCATAATCATCTTTAAACCTTCTTCCTCCTCCCATGAACTTTCAATCAGTATTTTTTTTAACTTTATGCAATCCTACTATTCATTTCTAGCTTTAATTAATTAGTTATTACTTATGTTTATTGTTTATGTTTCTACCTTGATACTTTTCCTATATTTTCCTCAAATGAATTAAAAAATTAAGATCTTTGGTTCAAGTATACCATGTGACATTCTACTAAGAAGTAAAAGTATCTATTGGGCTCAGAAAATAATCTGTGAAAATAGACAACAATTTACCAATATGTACCTCTCTACTCTCTTCTTTAATAAAAAGAAAAAAAAATTAAAAACTGGGTATATAGTTGGTTTGAGATGTCCAGATGGGTTAAGTGGGCATTTTTACAACATGTCTTCTCCTTTGGCATGTTAACTGCGATGTTAAACAGACATCCTTGCAGTTTAAGATGACACTTTTAAGATAAGATAAACTGCTCTCCTAATGGTGACCTGAGCCTTGCCACTCAGTGAGAGAATCAACAGAACCTGTAGAATTTTATTTGGAACTCACATTCTCTATTGCAATTTTGTTTACGTTTACTCCCCTTTCTTACACCTGGAAAGAAGATGATGCTCAGTTTAAACATTAAAAGTATACAAATTGCTTTGTTACAAAAAAACTAAATGTGTACACACACCCCACCCCCCCAAAATTGGACAAAACCCCAGATATTTTAACAATAGTACTTTCATTGGGAATCCCTCAATTTAATCAGTATAAAGTATTTTGATTCATGGGACATTAGCTTTATAAGCAAACTGAAGACTGCTAGAACAGGAAAGACCATAACATCCTGCCTGTAGCATACTAGGGTTCAAGCATAGAGAGCAAAGCAATTTTCTTTACAAAATCGTAATGATTTTTATCATTAACATTTGTTTATTGTTTCCAGCAGTTTGAATGCTAAAGCCAGATATCTGTGAGTTGGAGGCCAGGTTTGCTGCATGTTTAGAACATGAAAAAAAAAAAAAGATCATGGAGCATGGATACTATGAGTAGTCATTTTATTTTGATTATTCTAAAGATGCTCTTTATAATAGAGCATATGTCAAAGAACTTGCTCCATGACTAATCTGCCCTCCAAACTGAAATAGAAATTACAAGTGGATATATGACTTCATCTTAATTCTTTGAATTCAGTAAAATGTACCTGTTAATTATATTTTAAAGATGGCATTGATTATTCAATGTAATTAGACTTGCTTAGCCATTCATGGCATAGTCATATGTTCTGGTATGGATCTCTTTCATATACAAAATGCTCCTAATATATTTTAGATACTCTATAAAATATTTGAGTATAATTACAGATGTATTCAGTCACATGCCCTGACTTTAAAAAACTGATCACTTTTTTTTTCCAACAGGAAAGTTTTAAGTTACCACATTCATTTCTTTCCTCTCTTGTCAATCACAAGTCTTCAAAAAAGTAGACTTTGAGGCTGTGTGTCACCTGTGGAGTAAATTGCATGCCTTCAAAAATGTATATGTTTAAAACCCTACTCATTTGAAGTGGAGTGATATGATGACACAGGTGCACTTACATACAAGCACTCAATACACTCATACACATAAAATAAAAATAATAAATATTTTAAATTCCAACTCACAATGAACCACAGTGCCACCATATTTAAAGGAGGGTATGACCTGTACTTTGTTAAATTAAAATCAGTATATCTAGATAGGTCATTATCCAGTATCACAGGGAAAAATGGTTTGGGGCACAGATATAGAGGCAAGGCAATATGAAAACACAGAGATAACGTCCTCTACAATCATAGAAGAGATACATGGCAGACAACTTTCCTTCAGAAATGTTGGCATTCAGAAGAAACCAAACCTGCTGACATGTGAAATGTGAGCCTCTAGCCTTCATAAATGTCAGAAAATAAATTTCTGTCATTTAAGGCATCTAGCTCCTAGTGCATTGTTATCACAACCCTAGCAAGCTACAACAGTGGCCTTCTTCTTTGATAGGCCATTTTTTCTCTTCCTCTTGCATAACAAGATATAGTTAGAAGAGGCAATCAGAAATAATAAAGATGATTAATATCTTAGATGATACAGTAGTTGAAGAAAAAAATGACTAGAAGAGGAAAACATTTGTTCCCTTTAGGCTGTCAGGAAGTTTTGCTTTTTAATTTTTTCTATTACATGCTCAGTGAAATGGGTGATCACTGAGGGCTTAAATTGAAGAGGAAGCATGATTTAGTGGATGACTGAACACCTAACATTTTCCAAAAGAATTTACTACTGACTCACTGCAATGACCTAGTGTAAGTCCATTATCATCATTATATTATATCGTTATCATTATGTTTTTATGACTCACATGAATTCAATTTCAACACATTACAATAGTATGTTCCATGGTGGCCTGGTACTTAAACAGTCATTTCTTATGGGAATAGGAATCTCCCGAGAACACTGCATATGTTTAAAAATGCTGATGAAGTTGAACTCTATGGCATACTTTTAGTTTACTTCAGATTGAGAGAAATGTGCTTGAAATTATTAGCATTTGCTTTTATTTTTATGTTTTACAGTTTTCACATTTCTTTAAAAGCAAGTCATTTTCTGGTATTATAATTCATAGCTCTAATCATACAATGTAAATTCCAAGAAAATATTATTTTTTCATTTTCAAAGCAAATTATACATGTACATATTATACTCAACTATATGTACTATCATGTGAACTGGCAGGATTTAAAAAATATTCTATTACTTTTGTACATTTCAAACAAAAGTTCTTAATCAAATTTAAACCCTCTCTCCTATCCAGGAACCCACACCACCCCCTGTCACATTTCATGCATTCCACTATACATGTTAAGTCCTTTCCAGTCCAACATTTGTACCTAGATATTATTTGGTGCAATATCAGCCAATGGAGTCTAGTCCGCCTATCTAGAGATCTAGGGAAGGTCTATTCTCCCTAATCTTGTAGTCATCAATCTCCAAACAGATCCCAGGTTAGGACTAGCCTGCCACCGACTTCCTTTGCTCCATTCTAGGTGCTCATCTGATTGAGTTGGCATGGGCCTTGTGTTCAGTGCCCCATGATGCAAATTCAAATGCATAAGCTTCCAGTGGTCTGAAAGAATCTATTTCCTTATTTTCATGGAACAACCCTGGCTCGTACAATTTTTCTGCATCTTCCTCTGCAATGGCCCCTGAGCTGTGAGTGGATGAGGTTTAATATAGGAGTCCTATCCAAAGACACACACTCTGCAGTCTCTCATTCTCTAAAACTTTATCCGTTGTGGCCTTCTGTATGCATCACACTCTGTTGTATAAGAAAGCTTTGATAGTGAGTGTTGAGAGATGCACTAATATTCTTTTCACACCCTGTTCTGCTGTGTTCTGTGAGTCTTAGGCGTAGAGGTTCCAGTGCAGATAAGTCACCTAGAACAAGGCTTCTCTCAGACATATATTCTCTACGTGTGACCAGCGGTGGAACTCTGCAGAGCCTCCATCTCTTGCTGAAAGAATCTTCTTTGATGAGTAGTGTATAGTACACTTGTCTGTAAATATAAGAATCCATATTTGGCATAAGGTAAGAAATTTCATTTATTTAGAAACTTTATACTAAGTGAAGTACCAGGAATTCATAATCAAGCAGCGTATGTTCTCCCAAAGTTGCAGATTGTAGCAGCATTACCTTATATGTGAGTATATTTACTGATGTAATATCAAGAGCTAGGAAAATGGAAAGGAAAGATGGGGGTAAAGGGAAGAAAGATAGCAGGGAGAGTAGGGTTTTAGTAGGGAACAAATGTTACCAGTGAAAAGGCGGTGAAAGTGGCGTGTTCCGCTGGCAGAGGAGGAGGGAGGGACCAGCAGGGAACTGTGGGGGTGGGGAAGGAAGAAACTCAGGAGAGGGGTGATGGTGGGCGGTGAGCATTATTGGGGTATATTGGGAATAGTGGGGGCACTTGGGATGGGGAGGGAGGAAGGGGTTGAACTGGGGGAAGGAGACAGGAGAGAGATGAATGGAGCTTAGGGGGCTAAGTCATCCAGAGGGAAATATGTTGACATCCTGAACCCCCTGAGAAATGCACATATATACAGGGTCTGAACATTAGTGCATGTGTATACCTGTGGAATGGACAGAAAGGAGCATAGTGCTAGACAGGAGAGACGTCCATTTTAATGGTTGGTTACAGTGGTCCAAGAGATTCTCAGAATAACACAGCTTATTGTCACAGTTCTTGGTTATCTCCCAGAACCAGAAGATAAGACCCTAGCGCTGAAGACAGGACATAATTCAGACACAGGTCTTGAAGAAATGGAGTAGGAACTGACCTGGAAGCCTTTTATCTGCTGTCTACCTCGCATAATTCTAGAGGATACTCTGCAAGCTGCTAAGGGAGAAAATCAATCAATGATCCAACCTAGTCCTAAAGACCAATCACCATAATGAATGATATAGCAAACTACCTATACTGGTATAGACACTGTTACCTCAGAGGTAAACAACAGCTACCTATACTGGTATAGACACTGTTACCTCAGAGGTAAACAACAGCTATCTAATTGAACTCAAAGCTCTGTCAATGAAAGTGAACTCCTGGATGGCACTGTGAACACAGACACATACACATGACTGGAGACGTCATAGATCCTAGACAAATACCTATGTCTTTCATATCCCTAGACAACTGGCAAGATTTTTAAAAAATTTTCCTGTAAATTTCCTTTTTAACTATAGAGAAATTTCAGAATAATTCATATCTATTATGTTAATTTATGGCACCATGTTGCTTATTTTTTACTTCTGTATGTTAATATAAATTTTTTTTACAAACATCCTTCTATGTTTCCATTGTGAGTGTATTCCTTTGTTTATGTGACAAAGCTGATTTTTTTTCACTTTTTTATCCACTAATTTTAGTCATACTAATTTTAAGAAATGATTTATACAAATTGTGGTTACTGTTTATATAATAGAGCAGTCTTGCAATTTGTAAACCTGTGGTACAACACTGTAGTAAGAATATGAATGTCTGTACACTCAGCACACAGAGCGCTTGGCAACTCTTTCTCTTTAGAAATCTAGAGTATACCTGACTGCTCCTCTGATATTCCTTCTCTCTATCTTAATGCCTGCAATTAAATAGATTTTAAAACTTTTTAGTAATGAACTCCAGATTTTCTTCTTTAGAAAAGAACATATCTTAGGCTAATGAGGTAGATGAGATGAGTCAGTTGTTAAAGGTGTTGCCACACAAACCTGAAGGACTCACTTAAATCCCTGGAGAACATATAAATTTGGGAGAAGAGAAAGAAATGACTCTAGCTACACACTAATGCCCTGTTATGTGTTCACCTGAACACACATACACAATAATAAAAAAGTAATTTTTAATGTTTCTGTCACAAACTATCCTTAAGCATGATCAGAAGTTTTTTTTTGTTTTTTTTTATTTCTTTAGAAAATAATAGGGTATGGTGGCACACCTTTAGCTTCAGCCTTTAGAAAGCAGTGGCAGATGGATCTGTATGAGTTCAAGGTGAGCTTGATCTACATAGCAGATTATACAGGGCTACATCATGAGATAGTCTCTCTCTCTCTCTCTCTCTCTCTCTCTCTCTCTCACACACACACACACACACATATCACATCACATCATATTGTCTTTGTAATCAGATCCAGTTCAGTCTCATCCCACTCCCTCTCAACATTACTTAGTTGTTATCTGACTCATTCATTAATCTGTTTTCATGGTACTTTTACTAATTTCAAAATATTGTGCAAAATAAAAATATGCTATGCAATTTTAGAATTTTTATTTGTATTGCTCATCATAATTATCTACACATTTAGATATTTCCTTTCATGTTTCTTAGTTTCTGTTGCTGCTTTAAAGCCTGCAAACAGCAACAGTTTATGTGATCCTTTGCTCACTGAAAGACCTATTGTTTCCATAGTTTATCTATTGAGGAAAAAAAAATAGTAAAATGTGTGTGATAGATTTCTTTATTCAATCTAAGAATCTCTTGTGGGGTCTGGGTCTATTGCACAAGGTATTGACCAAGCCATGTAACCCCAGATACCCCGAAGAGACTGTAGGAGTCTGGCCTGCTCTGAATGATGTGATAACCTAGGTCCCAGAAAGCCGCTACAGGCCTCAGCAGTTGCTTCATCTTCACCCCCAACCCCACAAAAATCACCCCAGACCAGAATCAGATTTTTGGGTTTCGTTTCTCCATTCCTAATTTCCACATCAGCCCTACAACCTTCTCACCTTTACCTAAAGATCCCATCTTTAACTTTCCTGCCTTCTGTAACGGCCAGAAAGGCCTCCCTATATAAACCCCTGCCTGGTTTCAATAACTGAACTGCCCACCTATGCAGTCTCCCGGGAATCCCTCCCACCGCACTCAGGGCTACCTGAGGACATGTTCGATTGTCCTCCATTCTCTGGGACGACTGGAGCACACCAGCTGTACTGGAGATGGAGTCTCACTCACAATCTCTCTCTGATAAATTCCCATCAGTGCAACCTTGGTGTAATATTACACATCATACTTTATCCATGTGTGGTGAAATGAAAGAAAAAATTGTAAGACTAGGGCCACTAATGCTATGACAGAGATTGCCCACATTAGCTTCTGGCAGAGATGAGAGTTCCAATACTCTTGTCTGCACAAACATGCACGTGGTGAATTGTCCTATACTGGCCATTTAATTTTGAAAGACGTGTCTCCTCTTAGATTCTGGGTATGTCCACATGGGGAGTATAGGTGTCAAAGTGTGCTGGGAAGTCTAGACTCCAGGCATCAACATTGCGGCTGCTGCTTCAAAGACTTATTCCTACCATGTGCTTCCTGCCTGCCACAGGAACTCCCACAGAAGTGTCTGCTGTGCTCACAGTATCTCAAGGCAGGAAATCAAGTCTCCGGTTTGCTTTTGCTGCCACGGATGAGATTGGGGCTTCGGTTTTACTGAGAATTTTATCTTGAGTAGAAGTTTATCTAAAGGATTCTTGTCTTGCGAAATTGCTTCTTTCCTAGCATATTTCCTTGAGTAAGTAGACTCTGGCGGTGAGGTTTTAGATGTTACCATTAGTCAGCATTGGGATTTTCAGTTTTAGTCTTTAATTCATGAGATAAAATAAAAACCAGGAAACTGACCACCGGAGGGTTCTTTGAGTTCTAACAAACTTTCCTTCTCTGTTTCTATCTCATTCTTTAAGAATCCTGTTTCACACACACACACACACACACACACACACACACACACACACACATGCATATATACATTTTATATATAATACACTGAGTCCATAAAGTGGTGCCCCTATATTCTTTTGTACCTGTTTCCTATATTCATTTGTACCTGTTTCCTGTGTTTAGGGTCATCACTCTAGCATTAGTTCAGGGAGTTTTTACCTGGAGAAAACTGATTCTCCATCCCTCAGTGTCTAATGGTTTTCTGTAGCTCTTTATCTTGACATGGGATCCTGTGAAATTCCCTCTCCATCTTCGTGTCTCAAAGGATTTCGTTATGCATATCTCCTTATACTTTGCAGAATTCATTGGTACAACCTCTCTGTCATGTCTGGAATTCATTAACTAGCAGCAGGTGTCTGGTCCCTTTGACCCTTAAGGTCCTTCCACCCCTTCATTTGTGATGCTCACTAAGAGTTCAGTGCATGGTAAATGTGTCACTTAGGGTTAAGTACCTCACACTCACTTGTTTATTTGCATGCAACAATAATAACTAAAGCAGTGGACAAGAAAACGAGAGGGAACTGTGGACACAGGAAGAGTTCATGGAGAACTGAGAGGGATGAAAATAATGCAAGACAATAATCATGTATGAAATACTAAAAAGAAATCTGATTTGTGCCCTGTCTTTTCTTATCAGAACATATGATAAAAAGTTTATAAACTCCACGCCTTCAGAGTGGAATTTGAATTTATATTTTATAACAGTTCCTGCAAGACACATTCCTGTCACTCTATCTGTAGAAACATGTATAGCAAATTCAACTAAAATGAAATAAAGTTATATACCTTTTTTTTTCCTAATAAAACAAAATAAATGGAACTTAAAGGCTGCTCAATTGGAGGGAACTCATATGTGGCACTGTAAACTTAGCCAGATACACATGACTGGAGAAGTCATAGATTCTAGAGAAACCTTGTCTCTGTCATATCCCTAGATAAATCTAATTTTTTAACATATGCTAAATGTGGCTTCTTATATTACAGTTAAGTATATCACTCGCAACTCATCAAAAAAGCTTCTTTTTGCAAGAGGTGGAGACCTTTACAGAGTTCTGCAACTAGACACATTGAGAATATGTATCTGAAAGATTCATAGCCCTAAATGACACATCTGTAGTGGTACCTCTACATCCATAATTCATGGGACATAGGAGAAGACACTAATGCATCACTCAACTCTCTCCAGGAAGCTTCCTTATGCAACAGAGTGTTATGCACACAAAAGGTCACAGGTACACAGAATAAGAGATTGTAGAGTATAAGTCTCTGGATCAGACACCTATATGTAACCTCACCCACTCATGACTCAGGTGCCATTGAGAAAGAAAGGGCCAAGAGATTGTAAGAACCAGACTTGGTGCATAATCATAAGGGAAAAGAATCTTGCAGTCCTCTGGGAATTTGTTCATAGAAACTTGAAGTGATGGTGACAGCATGTGCAGGACAAATGCAGACTCAATCAGACAAAAACCCAGCATAGAACTGGGAAAATGTGCAGCAGGCACAACCTTAGCCAAAGAAATATTGGAGGCTGATTACTGCTGGGTGAGGGACAGATGATCTTCTCTAATGGAGAGTCTTTAAATAGGCTAACTAGACTCTACTTCATGAACTTGCACAGAAGGACACCTGGTTACAAAAGATTGACAAGATAAACCTTAACATATATGACAGAATGAATGAAATCCAGTGAAGGAGGGCTATGATAGGATATGGATTGGCAAGGGATCTAGATGTGATTAAGTTATATTGTATGAAATACACAAAAATTTAACAAAAATTATATGAATTTGAAAGAAAAAAATACAAAAACTATAGCTCCAATTGTGTTTCAGAGTGAAATAAGAGTATATTTAGTTTGATTGTTTTGAGATGTTTTGAAACTAAATGATTTAAGGGTAAACTTGTACAGCTAAACTACTAAAGATGATTTAGAAAGCATTCCTTTTATTCTAAATTACATTCATTTATTATTTAATGTATATGAATGTAATACCTGCATGTAGGTAGGTGTACCTGTGTCTAGCAATGCCCATAGAGTTCAGAAGAAGGTGTTGGATCCTCTGGAACTGGACTTACTTAGCCACTATGTGGGTGCTATGAATTGAAACTGAGTCCTCTGCAAAAGCAGTCAGTGCTCTTAACCAATGAGACATTTCTCCAGCCTTGATTTAGCAACCATTTCAAAATCGAAAATTTTGGAGTTGAACCATTGAAAAAAATATGAAACTAGAGAGTACATTGTAATTATTTTACATAATTCCTTAAAATTTGCTTAAATAGGCAAAATTTCAATCGATATTTCTATTTACTAAATTCATTCAAATTAAAAGGAGGTATAATGATTCTTAAAAATGTAAAATATTTTATGTTTGTACTCTAAAGTTGTCCCTGGAATAGAAAATACTTTTAGGAGTGTTGAATGTGCAGGTCTTTGTGCCTGCTTGTTCCTACAGAATAGGCCACTTTTGCCATATCCCTAGACCAACATAATTTCTTACCTTACTATAAATATGCAGTCTATTTACAGACAATTTTACTTTCATTTCTAATCAAAGATGCTTTTTTTTTTGCAACAGATGAAGAGTTCCAATAATCGGTCAAACTTGGAGAATAAACATCTGTGAAGTGCTCAACCCTAAGTGATGCAACTATTTGTGAACTTTGCACAGAGAATGAATGTACTCTCATCTCTAACCAAAGACGTTTCCTTTATACAAAGAATGGTGATTAACACAAAAAAACACAATTGACCAATGTGCAGAGAACACATTGACGCTAAGGGGCTACACAGTGCTCAACTTGAATAGAACACTTATTCCAAATCCTTGACTCCCAAGGCTCAGGTATCATGTAAGCAGAGGAGGCAAACAGATTGTAAAAGCAAGAGGTAGTGAATGACAAGTACAGAGTCTTACAGGCAGCTGGTCCGTTACTCATATGAACTCTCAGCAAGGTGGCAGTTTTAGAAATCCTCTGAAAGCACAAACCAGACAAAATCCCAGCCTAGACATGGAAAAGTGAGTAAGAAATCTAAAAGCAGACTAAGGAGCTTTTGGCAATTGATGCTACTGAGATGGGTAATGACAGTGACTTGTGGGGATGGAACTACTGGAAAACCCAATGGCTGGACCCATATTAAAGGGATTTTAGGGACACATATCAGACTCTATAAACCATATCATATATCATTGGAAGAGCTGTGGATAAGGGAGGGGGGTTCTAAGTACCGTCAAACTATATTGGATGAAAAATCACAAAAATTCAATGAAAAAGGAAGGAAATGTAAACATCTGGCATTAAGTTTTTGGAGGACTACTCAAATTAGGAGAAAAAGACATACATTATGAAAAAACTTTCAATTTTGAAACAACTGCAAATTCACACCCAATTTTAAGGCATAATAGAGAAAAATCAACATGCTAGTAGTTTCCCCTAAGGATGATGTCTTACCTATACACATGACAGTATAAAACTGAATAAAAACATGGATACACTGAAATAGAAAACATTTCTGTCACCCCATAAACTCCTCTTTTTCTCTCCTATCCTCCGTGACAACATTTAAACAGTATTTCATATCTATTTTTTTTCACCTTAAGAATATTGTATAGATGTAATAGGATCTTATATAATTTGGGGGGGAATCTCTCTCTCTTTTTGTTTTTTGATTTCTACAGCCCACTCAACAAAATAGTTTCTGATAGGTTTCTGTGTATTTCATTAGTTTGTTGTGCATCTACTTGTTGCTGTGAAGTATTTCATGATATGATGGTACAAGTGTTTTAACTCTTTGTCTGCTAAATAACATCTCTTGTTTCCAGTTTTATAAAGTGAGTTACTATAAACACTCACCTATATTTTTTAACAATATAAGTTTGTGTTGATTTATTGCAATTTCCATACAATATACTCTGATGATATTTAGATCAAATTGCCTCTGCACCTTCCTCCACTCCTCCTGTTCAATTTAGTGTCTTTCAGAGTTTGGGTTCATCCACTGGGGCAACTAAGAGCTCCATTCTTTAAGACAGTGTCTTTCCCCTCCCAGCAGTCAAGATGGTAAGAGCTAGACCGGGTGGTGGATTACACAAGGAAAGAGTCTTCCAGACAGCTGGTCATTTGCTCAAATGAACCCATAGCAATGATGAGAACATGCACAAGTCCTAGGCAAGCTCAAATCAGACAAACATCCAAGCAGAGACATAGAGAAATAGATAAGAAATCCTAATCCAACCTAAATAACTTTTGGCAATTGATGGCTGCTGGGAGGAGATAACACAGTGTCCTACATGGATTATACTGTTAGCAGGCCCAGTAAGTTTTAACTTCTTTAAAATAAATTCCCAGGAAAGCAAGTGCTGAATCATTTGGTACCTTCATGTTTTTCTATCATTACTTAACTATCCAAATAGCTAAAAACATTATTACTTAACTATCCAAAGTGATAAATGTAAAAACGCAGGATTAATACTAAATGTTGGTAAGCAATTAAGGAAAGTATATAAAACATATTTCTGATGAAAATGTAATTGATCTTGACATTGAAGAGGTTTTTTGGTAGTTCCTTAAAAACTGTATAATGGTTTCATGAAATATTGCTGGATTCACAATAAGATTATAGTTTTCTAGAGAGATGAAGCTAAGATAGTCATTTAGAAAAATAATTTCTGAGAATTTTTTTGCTCTTGATTCCTACAAATAAAAAATTTTAATATAACTGTATGGATAAATATTTATACATAAATTTTATATACATATTTGGGGTATCTTATATCATGCAAAGAAAAGACACTGAGATAATATTTTAGAGTCAATGAATGAATCATTATGTTCCCAAGGTAGATGGTATCATTCCAGGTATTTCTGTGGCAGTTACAAAGAGAATGGGTAAAATTAACCATGTAAACATAGAATAATGGTGATCAAAACATGTGTGAATCTCTCTTTCTTTCTCTGTCTCTCTCTGTCTCTCTCTTTCTTTACAGAAGAAATTCTCTTTCTGTAAAACTGGAACTGTTGATTCACCAATCATTTTAAGTTTGGGAGGTCATATAACCATAGATCTACTTGGAATTGTGAACTGCATCCAGGAATCTGAACTGTTTATCACAATGACCCTTCATTAAAATAAAACAATTTCAGTGGTTCTTAGTTTAATATTAATTAGTCTTCATATTAATGCCATAATCACAGACTCTTCAAAGGAAGAGGCCATCATTTTTAGGACAGAGACTAAAATATATTCCCTCTTTAAATACGATGGTACGATAGTCTCATAGTGAGCAGTAAATGTTTCAAACAGCTACATGTTTTTTTTTGTCAGATTTACAAGCAAATTAGATGGAGAAGTAAGCTTCATAATTGACTTAAGGCAGCCCCAAGGAATATGTCTAGTTTTTCACATATGTGGGAATAAAATACCACAGAAGTAATAGAGATGTCTGCCCTAGTTAGAAAAATTCTCATCAAAATTGCCCTTGAGGTCATCCCTGGGGTAGAAGTGAGAGAATATTGTCTTCTTATTTACCCCAAAAATAAGGTCTAAAGCCAATTTGTTAAATTACTCTCATTCTTCTGGCATTTTAGAGAAGTAGCAACATTAGGAAATTACTACCAATCTCAGGATCCCTCAATATTAGAATGGACTTGAGCAAACATGATTTAAAAACATCTAACTTTAAACAGAAAGCCATACTTCATTCTCAACCTTTTGTTAACAGTCTAGACATTAAGCTTATTAATATTAAACTTAAGGAGAGTTAGTCTTCTGAGTAACGTGTTTATAAAATGACTTTGCTAAGACTTTTTCTATAAAAGTACACTTTTTAAGATAAAATCCATCCATATAATCCTGTTATTATTAATATTCCTATGATCACAGAGTCATGTAAACTTCATTACAATTAAATTTAAAAATTATTATCACAAAATTGGGAGTCCACATATTGCTTAATGTGTACATATTCATAGTTATATAGGAAAAATACTAAAGGTGTGTAAACATTAAGTCAATATAGAAAAAAAAAGCAAGTAAATAATATCTGTGACTGTGAGCCTGGGAAGAGAAGATAAATGCCAGGATGTAGAGAAATAGATAATGCAAAAACTACTTATAGATGCAGACACTCCTTTTTTGTGATGTTTATAAAGGAAGGCCTATATGAGTTACATATTGAAAGCTGTCTGTGATGAATCATCTCAATTGTCAAATTGATGAGATCTAGAATTATAGGGAAGACTGAATTCTGAGAATGTAAACAGGATATTGTTTTGTTGAGGTTAATTGATGTGGGAAGATCCACTCTCTGTTGGTGACACAATTTTCTGCTGGGATGCTGGATTGCAGAAAAAAAGAATGTGATCTGAATATGAGCATCTATTATTCCTGGCTCCTAACTGTGGATGCAATATATCCAATCACTTCAAGTTCCCGACTTCCCTGCCATGATGAACTGTAACGTTGAACTCTGGGCCAAAATATCCTTTCTCCCTTAGTTGCTTTGTCTGCGTATTTTATCATAAAAAAAAGCATACTAGACACTGTCTCAAAAACCTGAAACAAATACATGCAGTATACTGAAGGTCCTAATTTGGAGGGAATGAAAACCATATCATCTCTATATTTTTATATATAAATAAGTATATATATTAATATACATAAAGAATAAACAGAAATAAAAGTAATGCACAAAATTGTATGGATGGCAGGAGAATAAAACTGTTAGGGTCGAATGAATTACGAAGGCAGCAGAGAGTGGTATCATGCAAGAGTGAGATGTACGTTGCCAGCAGCAAAACTGGAGAGGGTGCCCTTTGTAACTAAAGACCCAGGCATCAGCTAGGAAGTACAGCATTAGGGGTTTTTCCTACAGGATTTTGGACTTGCTTTGGTACAATATTTCCTGAATCTTCCTCCATGCCTCCTTTAAGGAATGAGAATGTGTATTATGGGTCATCTACACTGGAAGTAGGTAAAACCTTTTTTTTTTATTTTACAGGGGCTTCAAGTTGAGATTGCTTTAGTTTAAGATGAGACTTGAGACTCTGGAAATTTTAATTTAATTTTTCATTATGATATGGCCATGATCCTATGATTAGAATGTGGTAGTTGAAATAAGAAATGTCTGCCATAGGTTCCAAGTATTTGAAGAAATTGTCCCCAGTTTGTGGTGTTGTTTTGAGAGATTTAGTAGACATAGCCTTGCTGAGGAAGGATATCACTGATGGCAGGATGTGAAACTTCTTAAGCCTTGACCCATTTCCAGTTCATCTCTCTGTTTTCTGGTCCTGCTTGAGGATGCAAGCTGTCAACTTTCTCTTCTAGCCGTGTCTCCCTCACCACAATGGAATTTAATTCCTCTAGAAACATATGTCAAGTATACTCTTCTTTCTATGATGGCTTTGGTGATTTATCAAAATAACAGAAAAGTAATGAACAAAATGGTTAAAAGGACAATATTTCTTTTTCAGAAACCATCTAAAATACTGGAAAATTAAAATGAAAGTTCTCTCAAAACAAGTATAATTCAATTAAAAGATACTTGAAAAGAACAAAATTGAAAGGTTACATAAAAGATCTATAATTCTGAGAATATGAGACAATAAAAATGTTCCTTATAACTCCTCAGATTCCTCAAAAATCCTAGAAACCTGTGTGTTTATGCTTGAGAAAGACTCATATTAAAAAATATTGAAACAAAAGTATATATTGAATATGAAAATATAATTGAATATTGAAAATGCCAAAGAGAAAAGACTAAGCAGATACTTAGATACCATTAATTGATTAATGTTATTAAATACCAATAACAAAAATGAAAACTTAAATATAAAGTCTCCCAGATGGGATCCCATGTAAATAATTGCAAGGCAAATAAGAAAATCATCATAAAAATTTCATAGACATTACTAGATAAATGAATGCAAATTTTACAAATTCTCTAAGAATATCATTTGAAATTATGAAGCTATGTCATGCGTATTCTTAGGATTATAAGGTCACAGAACATCTGGAATATGTGAACAAATGTTCAAATGAACATTGGCTGGAGTATTTATAAGGGAAAAGAGAGAAATTCAGAATCGGTTGTTATATGTAGATGATTAAATAATTGTTAGACATGTACTGATATCATAAACGTCTCTGAGATCCTACAGAAAACTGAATATACATTAACCTAGGATAGGGTTCATACATATATATATATGTGTGTGTGTGTGTGTGTGTGTGTGTGTGTGTGTGCCCACATTAGAAAGAGAAAAATCAAAAGATATGAGAATAATGTAAATTTCTTTTTTTCTTATAAAAAAAGCAATTTCTACGTAAAGCTAAAATGTTCACACACTAAACCAACTGTCTGTTCCTCATTCGGTTTATGCTTTGAATAAATTTCAAAATGACATCCCAGAAGCCTGTTAAAGGATAGTTTATTCACACTGTTCCCAAAAGTAAAAAAATAAATTAAAAATACAAAATATATAAATTATATGAATATAATAAAATTGTGAAAATAAATGCAAACAGATAGTATTCAGAAATACAGATAATTCTCAATGACTCGAGAGAACATATGAAAAAGTGTAAGTTCATTAGTATTTTTCTACATATATATGATATATATATATATACCAAATCACAATGTATGTTGTTTACAGACATGGATATAATGTGTAATATGAGAGACGAAACCCAGAGAATGATAAATTGTCAGGAGTAGGCAGATCTCTTTGAGATGGAGGTCAGCCTGGTGCACATAGTGACAGGGCAGACCGTTTCAAAAAAAAAATGTTAATAAACTACAGCATAGCATTATTTGAGAAATTAGGAGTAAGAATGAGTTTGCTACCTAAACTGAGAGAACTTTTAAGATAATTTTAGGAGCTGGAGAGATGGCTCAGCAGTTAAGAGCTCTCACTGCTCTTGCATTGGATCCCAGTTTGGTTCCCAGAACTCACATGGTAGCTAATAATTGCTCATAACTCGGGTTTCAGGGGATGCAATCCCCTCTTCTGATCTATGCGATCATTGCACAACATGGATGCACTTATACACATGCAGGCAATATACTCGTACACGTAATTTTTTTTTAAAGTTTAAAAATCTTAAGAAAATAGTTACAGGAATATGTGTGTATCTAGGTGTGCATGTGTACATAAGGAAAGATGCCCAAAGAAGCCAGAAGAGCAATAGATTCCCATGGAGCTGCAGTGATAGTTACGAACTTCCTGACATGGGTGCGGGAAACCAAACATGGGCAATATGAAAGATTTAACTCTTAGTTAAATCATTTCGCCAGCCCCCGCCAAGGAGTCTTTTTTTTTTTTTCTTTCAGTAATGGCTACTTTGTAAACTGAATTAGTCAATAATAGAACATCTATTTTAGATAAATTTGACCACTTCTGTGGAGTGATAGTTATTAGAGTAACATTTAAGAAAAGCAGGGCACTGGGCTGGTGAGATGGATTAGCCGCTAAGAGCACTGGCTCTTTTGCAGAGGACCCGGGTTCAATTCCCAGAACCTACATCGTGGCTAACATCAGTCTGTAAATCCAGTTCCACGGGATCTGACCTCCTCTTCTGACTTCTGTGGGCATTGCACAACATGAGTTTACCTACTTACATGAAGGCTATACACTTATACACATAAAATAAAAAAATAAATTTTTAATTTTAAAGGAAACAATATAAAAGAAGAGCATGGCAGAGGAAAATATCAGAGCTAAAAACTAGCTCTACTGAGCCTTCTTATTGAATTTATACTTGATACAAAACAAATTTTAATTTGTAAGATATAGGATATGTTGATTCAAAGTTAAGTTAGTTGATTGAATCAATGTTGGTAATGACCATAATTGGGAATTTCTCTCTCACTCCATTCTGAGCTTGAGGCTGGAACTCAGTAATTCTGGTACAAGAACATTCACAGATATAAGAATTTTTCACTGAGTTACTAGTCTCTATGAGAACAAAACTTATTAAATAAAAGAATTTAAATAAATTCATTTTGAAAGTTTGCATACTCACAAATAGTAATCAGAAGTGAAAGGGTGTTTAATTTGCATACTTTTTAAAATTTAAGAACATAGATTATTTTTCTTCATAGTAACAGAGTAGTCTTCAGTAACTATATAGTCAGGGTGGAGAGCTGATTCTAGACACTCCCAAGCCCACAAGATGAAAAATTGATGTGAGAACCTAAAGGATTCCTGAACAGCTGCTTGCCTTGAATCATACTGGAAAATCATGGATGATAGGTTGTAATGTCAGTACAGAACTTGAAGGGCACTGCAGCATAAACAAAACTGTTGCCAGCAATAGAAAGGTGCAAAGGTGGTCAAGCAAATGGCACTTCTGTTCCTCAGATCACTTACTATAGCTCAGCTGGTGACAGAAGGTGATGTGCATGCTAAGTGCAGGTCTTTCAGCTTCAGTTAATCTTCCCTGGAAATACCCACACAGACCCAGTCAGAGCGGAGTCTCTTAGTTGCTTCCAGTTCCAGTCTAATTGACACTGAAGATTAAAAATTGCTGTTACCACTGTTCCCTGTTCTAGACTGCAACTATATTTTATATTATATCAAGAGCACTTTATTGAGTATGATATACTTCTTTTATAAACATGGTATTTTTCATTTGATTAGTTTTAGTTCTGGAAAAAGAACTATTATTCTGATGCTCTATCAGAGCATCTTTTCATGAGAATGGAGAGATGGCTCAGTGGTTAAGCGTGCTGACTGTGCTTGCAGAGGACCTGGGTTCAGTTCCCACTAGCCACACTGTAGTTCAAAACTCTCCATAACACCAGGTTTTTGGGTTCTGCTGCTCTCTTCTGACGTGTGTACTCATTACATGCATGGATGCACTTACATACATGAAGATAAAACATTTATACACATAAAATAAAAATAAATAAATGAATAAATGAATAAAAAAACTAAAAAGGAAAAAGAAATATACTTCTTAGACTGTATAGAGAGTTCTATGGCACTAAACAGTGAAATCCTGTCTCAAAACAAAACCAAATCCAGCAAAACATTATGCTGTATTATTTCTTCATAAGATATTATAGAACCTTTAAAAATGATCAACTGACAAATTCACATTTAAAACAATCCTTAAACACACATTAAAGCACAAGATTTTTATCTGGAGGAAATATAAATGTGAATAGTCACTTTATAGCAATGTTAAGGATATGAGGGATATTTGTATCAGCCACTCAAACTTATTTGGGGGGGGCAATCCTGTCACTATGCTGTTCCTATAAATGAACTGGTTAAGTCAATCATTGTACCATTGAACTAGTTGTAAAAATAACACGAAATTTATCTGCAAAACAATACTTTCTCTGAGTAATACACATTTTCCTCAAGTTTAAAAGAAACATTTTCTAGGACAGACTATTAGTCACAAAAGTAAATGTAAGAGGGGATTTAGAGTTAGCTTAGTAGGTATTTGAGCTCCTGTGCAAGTATGGGGATGTGATTTTGTATACTTACTAGCTATGAATAAAGCTGAACATGTCTATATGTGCATGGAGTCACAACATTGAGAGGGAAAGACAGAGAGAACATTAGGGCCAGGCTAGCTGACTTTCATATTTAGTGTAATATTCTTTTTTAATAACCTAGAGAGTGAAAAAGAAGAAATCCAATGTCTTCTTTTTGCTTCTGCAATATGCTAGTATGGTATGAGTGTGTGTATGCATATACTATACAACTCCTCCAAAAGAAAAATAAATAAATGAAATAAAAAGAAAACAAGAATAAATGTAAAGGAAATAAATCAGGTCTTGCATGCTCTTTGAGCACAAAAATGTTAAATTAAAAATAAATGATAAGATTATTCAAATTCAAAATTGTATAGAAACTAAGTTCACAAGTATGCTTGAACTATACACTAGTTCCCTAAATAGCAAAGGTTTCAAGGGAGTAATAGTGGAATTTAGAAAATATGTGTCATGAAAACAAACATGTACTATATTGCAATTCAAACAATAAAATCAAAGCAGTTTTTACAGAGAAATTTATAGTTGCAAATGTGATGGTGTACACAAATGATGAAATATAAAAAATTATTATTAGACTTATATCTTGATAAACTTCAAAGTGAGGAAAGAAAAACTGATCTCATACAAAAAGAATAAAACAAAGAGCAGAAATAAGTGAAATATGGAATAAAAGGACAATAAAAGATTAATGAACTGCACAAAGTTCAATTAAGCACAGAAAAATTCAATATAAAATCATGAATGAAAGACAGTCATTAATCTAAGCCTTATAGAAAATGTTATTATAAGATATAGTATACGTAATTATATGATATCCAATTGATAACTCCAAAGAAATTAACATATTCCTAGAAAGTTCCAACTACTGGAACTGAATTAAGCAATGAAGAAATGTGTAATAAGGAAAGCATTTGAATTATCATTCAATTCTCTCATTAAAAAGAAAATAGGCCAAATGGGGTCAAATTAAGTTGACTTTATAGACTTTACAAAGTACTTCATAAAGTAGGAATTACATCAGTCTCTTTTCTGTCATTTTGGGGCCCTGCACTTCATAGATATATAAAATCCTATATCTAGAAATGCCATAGAAGTAGAAACAAAACTACCTAGGAGAATGAAAAGTTCCAGTTGGAGGAGGAAGGACAAGACAAGGGTGAGAAAGGGGTCAGGGATGTGCACAAATGACACGACAAAACTGGATGAAAATGGTATGTGTCAATCCTAGTAAAATAACAGTATCTAAAAACTAAAATTAAACTAATAACAACAAGATATAATTTATAATGGTATGAAGATGACCAATGTATGTAATATGCATATGCAGTAATGTCATAATGAAACCCAATATTTTCTACAGTTAATACACTCTATGGAATAAAATAAAAGGAAGAAACAGAAGAAATTTTAGAAAATCAAGCATGTATTTGAAAGCACAAAATAAGAGCACTTGCCTCACATCATCGTGTTAGCTTCTACTGAAGTGATATTGGAAACACAAATATATCATGAAAAAGGCACAGCAAAACAATCAGTCTCCCTTGTTAATGCAGGTATAAA
This sequence comes from Eospalax fontanierii, assembly GCA_035773235.1. Taxonomy (NCBI): domain Eukaryota; kingdom Metazoa; phylum Chordata; class Mammalia; order Rodentia; family Spalacidae; genus Eospalax; species Eospalax fontanierii. The sequence continues at coordinate 91,121,014 of CM069524.1, forward strand.
TATCGTCAGTAAGATACTATTAACCTGGTCTTCGCAACATACACAGTAGCATATGAAGCAGGACTTGGTAGGATTTGCACTAGGAATGCATGATTAGACCAATATAGGGACTCTGATCTTATTAAGATAATGAGAAAAACAGCAAAGAAAGTCATAATCAGCTCAACAGTTCCATCAAAAAAAGCATTAAACAAAATCTAGCTGCCTTCTTGGAAAAAAATCAATAACTGGACATAAAAAGGAAGTTCTTTAGTCAGATAAAGGGTATTTGAGAATACCCACAGCTAACACTAGACTCTATAATGAATGTCTGAATTCCCTCTTAAGATAAAGAACAAGATAAGTGTACCCAACTTCACAATTTCTCTTCAATATTTTACTGGGGATTGTAGTCAGGAAAAAAAGGTGTGGGAAATAAAGGAATAAACACTTCATTTGCAAGTGCTATTAACTTGTACAGAAAAATTCCGAAGTCAGTAAAAACTGTTATTATTTCTGATAAGCAAGTTTACTAGCATTACCAGATAATAGTTTACACGATGGCAATAAAATCCCCCAAATAAAACTATATTTATGATAGCATCCCAAAAAGGAAGATAGTATTAGCAAATTTAACAAAAGCACAGTAAAATTTACAAAAAATTGATTAAAGAAATAAAGCAGAATAAATGAAAATTGAATCCAAGTAACATACTTATTTAAATGCATTTTAATATAGTAGCATTCTTCAATTGACCTCAAAATCCAATATATAGTCATCAAACACCAAATGTCTTATGCAGTGTCATACTAGTCATATAATTCATTTGGAAATTCAAGGAACTCAGAACCATCAACCCCAATAACTCCTTAACAGAGAAGAAAATTCAGTCCTTGTGCAGGACTTGCTCAGTCAATCATCAAGCTCCTCAACATTTCAGCATTACATAGGAAGGGGATCGTTAGCCTTCCTAACTCTCTAGTTGAGAGTTGACTGTCAATGGCTTCAAGGGTATAGACTCATTTTCTTTAGAATTGTGACCCGTGGTAATTTGACTGTGCTCCAGTGTAGGACCCCACATACATCTGTACACAAATAGCACAAGTTAGGCTTAGTGATTTAAATTTTTAAAAAAGAAGAGGACATGAAATTGGGGGTGTTCAATGGGAGAAAACTGATCAGGGAGTAATTATAGGCACGAATACGATCAAAGTAAACTGGATGCAAACATGAAATTCTAAATGTAATAATAAAATATCATATTAAAATGAACAAAATTAAAAAATTGTCTGTATTCCCTACATTAAAACTTCCTATAAAGATATATCAATCCAGACTGTTGCTTGAGAAGAAACTGATACAAACGGCCAGTGATGAGATTGTTAGTGACACTTGATAATATGAAAATTTAAAGTGGGAAATCAATTCACATCAAGAGGAGGGTTATAACGCAAAACAGAACAACACTACTTGTCTGTTATGGATGTGGAGCAATTGTAATTTTCACATATTCCTTGTACAAATACAAACTCTGGTGCTATTTCAAACATGAGTTTTGCAACATATGTCCACCTAAAACCAAGTACCAAAATATGTGTAAAAGCATTATGCAGAATAAACGGAAACAACTGATATGACTATCAATTACTGAATAGATAAGCAAATATATAAAATGGAATACTAGAAACAAAAAAGAAGGAATTGCTAATATATGACATCAAATTTATGGACCTGGAAAGCATTAAATTAAGTGAAAAAATCAGAATCATAATGTCTTATATTTCATGATTCCATTTATATTTAATATTCAGTTAACTCCATGTGGACAGAATATAGATTAATCGATTCCAAGGAATGGTGGGAAAGAATTGGGAAATGTAACTGTCAGTGGTCATAGAATGATGAAAATATTCCATAATTAGATATTGACAATGGTTACAAAACCATCAGAAAACTTATAGAAAATACTAAATTATACACTTAGAATGAATTTTATAGTTATGTGAGTTACAGTTCAATAAAAAAGTAGAATTCTTATAACTGCTTAAAAAGGCTAGACTTTAAAGTGACTTTATTCAATGAGTTACTTAAATAGAATGTTAAACATTCTACATTCTGAGAGGTAACTTTCTTTATAAAGAAATAAATTAAAGGCAATAAGGACTTACATTCTGAGATACTGAGAATAATTAATCATTGCTTAATGTCCTGATACTGTTGTGACAGAGGAGAACAAGAATAAATATCTGAAAAATGTTCAAACCAAAGAACAAAACACTACATTACCTTCAGAACAATGCAAATTGCACAGACAACAAACCCTGGCATTTTCTTCCAGTATTTTTCTTTTGGTAGTATCTTTTTAATGTTCCCTCTTTTCTCAAACCCTAAGACATAAGAGTTAGAATTTCAAGGAAAATATACAATGTAATTCATAATTGTATTTAAGGTACTTAATGAATGATTTGAATGTGTGAAATACTTACTATGCAACTGAATTATTTCAAACAATGCAAACAATAACATTCCCAGACCCTATGTATTATAAATCTGTGAAGGTAAGGTTATTGAAAAGAATTGAAAAGTAGAATAAATGCTTAGTGTTTTCGTCAGGGAAATTCTGAAGAATCAGAATTGTGTGTCTGTGGACAGGCATTTCCCACCTCTCCAAAAATGAATGCTGATGAAATATAATATCATAAATATACTCTTGTTTAAATGTTATTCAGTAGGACTGAAATTACAGCCTACAATTTTCAGGAGGAAGAGCTATGCTGGATCATCCAATTTCCAGAGTTTATTTCCTGTGGCAACAAATAGATTTAAAGAAAATGATGTTAGCATATTTTCTAGGATTTTGTTTCCTATGTTTTCCTTAAAACAACATATAATTTCTCAGAACTATGCTTGAAAATATGCATTTTTCTTGCTTGCTTTTTAATTATACCCAAAGATATATGAATAACAGGTCTAGAATAAATATACCAATGGAAATAAAAATTTGAGAACTCTTTATAATGAATCAAATATAAATTTCCTTTCTCTGTAAGGTAAATAATCTCTCAATCAAACAAATTCTAAGATGACATCAGCCTTCCTATTACTTACTTCAGCCATGTCTTACTGAGTAGAAAACTTTGTTATTGAAGACATATTCTGTTTGAGAGGGAAATGTTAATTTTAAATGTAGAAATAGAAAGAGCAGGTACAATATAAAATGTAAAAAATGGTATAAAGAATGAAGCCATAACCTGTCTATTCTTACACAGTTTTACGTTATAGCTATGGATCCTGACTGTAATATAAATTCCCTGAGTACTCTGATTAATGAACAAGTATCTGCATGAGACATAGAGCAGGAAGTTTAATAGACAGACACTGACACATTAGCATTCAGTGATAACTTCTGAGCTAGTGAAACCTAATAAACAAAGAAGTATGCAGAGTGAAGATAAAAGAAAGGCTGTGCATTGAAGCAGTGTTTTCTAAGTCACTGGGAAATATTTGTCTATATTTCCTACTTTCTTTTATAATGTCAAGAAAGTTATGTCACTCACTGAACAAAGCAAAAGTTACACTGGAACATAATATTTTCTAATTTCATTTTCCTACAGCAAGGTTTTGAAATTTACTAAATTCTGTTTCATGGAGCACAAGTGTGATTTGGTTGTTGTTGTTCTATTAAATGCTATTCCTATGTCTCCATTAATCAAACTTAATCTCAGAAATAAATAAAGAAGCAAAGTTTTCCTATTGAAATTTGACTCACACTTTCTGGCCTAAGAAAATGCTACCTAAAGTATGTTTTAAATATAGTTAATTTTGTACATTTTTATTAAATTCAGTCATTCCAAATGATTTTATTTCATTTCTTGAAAATATCAGAAAATTATAAAATTTTATGAGTCTCATTACATGTTTTTATTTGATACACACCTGTAGTAATGAAGAATGCACTACACTTTTTCCAGGTCTGGATATCAAAGCTGATGCCTTGTACATAGTGATTATGTGCTATTCCCAAGAGGTTCATTTTTTCATTTTGCATGACATGATAGACTCTTATTTTCCACTGCCATAGTTCAGTAGGTTTAAGATGACCTGGACTTTGTTATACATGGCACATGTGTTTCATATCATATTTGTGTTGGGTTCCTGTAATTATTATATTCATTTTATTATAGCCAGTTGACATATTATGTATTGGCAGCTGGCCTTGTGTTTTGTGCCAAGATGCTCCCTCAAATAGCATTGTGTAGTAGTCGCTCTGTTATTTCACAATTTTTTCAAGGTCCTGTGATGTGTACAAAATTATCTACCAGTAGATCAAAAGAAAGAAGCAAGAAGAGCTAAACTGCAGTAAAGGATGCAGCCTCTGTAGAATGTGGCATGTACACAAGCAGAGAGATTTTGCAAATGACCATCTTATACAGACATTGTAAAACTTGTGTCATCTGATTCTGTGGGTTTTCCAATAATAAAAGTAACAACAATTTTGTTTGCATAGGTGTAAATATCTCTGGAAGTAACAAATGCACATTTATTTCAATTTTAAGGTAATATTTTATATTATATTGTTATATGAAATATATAATATATCATAAATATATATTTAATTTTAAGTCATTTTTGTGACCTCAATAAATATTGATTTAACATGTAAACAATTTCTCCTCAGTTGTTTTGACTCCCTCCCATTTAATAAAATATTCACACTGCACTGTTAATTCATTGATGATTTTCTTGAAGATTCTAATAAAATGGAAAAATTCATTATAGCTAAGAACTTAATATTAGTTATAAAAACCATGGTGCTAATTATGAAGTTTAAAGGTGCCTCTGTCGTAAGAAGCCATGCTTGCTCTCCAGTGCCTACTGTTTGCTTAACCTCCTCTCATTCTCATTCTCTTTCTTTCTCTCTTTCTCTCATATCTTTTATTTCCCTCTTCTTCCTCACTTTTTTAGATTTACTTTAAAACTTGTTTTAATAAACTTATAATTTGCTTCATAAATGAAGGCTCATTTTTTCCATACTTATGAGTGTCATACCCACAGTTTTTTGTCCCACATTTCTTGTCATTTTTTCATTTGTTTGTATGAGAAATATGAAGTCTTCACTTTTGGCGAAGCTCTCAGTTCTGTGCTTTGCATAATACAGAAAGTAAATTACTGGTTGTTTAGTCTAAAAGAATGCAAAAGCAATAAAAATTAACTCAGCACACATGTAGTAATATTAGCAATTTATTAGCTTACTAGAGTCACACTTTCATACATGACTGTGAGAATATAAAAATATTCAGGGGAGATTAAGACAACCTGGCAATTTAGATTATGTCCTCTATAAAATTTACATATTAATTTAATAATATAGCTGTTTTAAAAGTTAAGTAAATGTTTTATAAATGTGTTTCAAAAGACTGGATTTTCTAAATTATTATTGAGTTTTATACATTTCATACAATAGTTCTTAATCAAATTTATATCCCCTCCCCATTCATCCTCCCCAAATCCCACCAGATCACAAGTATTTCTTTATACATATTAAGTTCTATCCAGTCAAGCATTAGTGCCCAGATGTCTTTTAGTGCAAATTAATCTAAAGGAGTCTGGTCAGGCTATCTAGAGATCATAAGTAAAAGGCATATTTTTCCCTTCTCAGTAGTAATCAGTCTCCAATAGTTCTCACCCTAGGTCTGAGCCAGCAATGATTTCTATCCCTCCACTCTAGACCACAGTCTAATTTGAGTCTGTGTGGGTCCTGTGCTCAATGCAATCATTGCCACGATTTGACATGTACAATCTTCCAGTAACCTGAAAGACTCCTTCCCTAAGTTCATAAACCACCCCTCACTCTTAAAAGATTTTCACCTTCTCTTCAGCAAGGGTGCTTGAGCCATAGATGGGTGAATTTCAATATAGGAGTACTATACATATACATTCTGCAGTCTTTATCCTATAAACCTTGGCCAGTTTTTGTGGCCTGTGTGGATAGTGTTATGTTGTTTGAAAAAATGTCACTAATGAGTTGGATGTTTGAGTTTTCTCGCTACCTTTCATTTTGCTGTGTCCCATGAGCCTTAGGTATTGATGTTCAACTACAGATATGTCACCTAGGATTTTCCATCTATTCCATATGTATTCCATATATTCTCTGTATCTGACTAGTTGTAGAATTCTTCTGTAGCCTCCAGAAAGAGACCTGAAAGTCTTCTACCTGAAATTTAACTCCCATAACTCTAGATGATAACATGCAAACTGCTAAGGGGGAAAATCAATCAATGGTGCAACCCCACAATAAATTCTAATAACCTTAACAAGGATCACAGCACACTACCTCCATTGGTGCAGTAGTACATTCTCATGTGGGGAGTGATCAACAGATATCTACTTGGATCTAAAACCCTCTCGATGGGAGTGAACTCATGGGTGGCACTGTAGACTAAGCCAAGTACAGTGTTGGAGGGGGCACAGATCCTAGAGAGAACCCTGTCTCTGTCGGATTTCTATGGAAACGAAATATCCTACTAGATGCTAAATATAGATTCTTGTATTTACAGACAAGCATATAAACACCACTCATCAAAGAAGTTTCTTTTCACAGTAGATGTTTTATTTTTATTTCATATTATTACAATTTATGAACTACAATTTCAATAATATGCAAAATTTTGTCAATGAGCAAATACTTTAAACATTCTAATTCTGAGCATATTAAAATCTAATTTTTTCATGTTAAAGCAGAATACTGACTTCTACTCATTTTAAACTCTTTTCACTAATGCTTAATTTGGGAAATTTTTTTCAACTTGTTTGAGTTTCATTGTCTGTTGCTGCAGTAAAATATCTTGATAAAGCAATTTAAAGGAAACGGGATATATATTTCACTCACAGTTCCATAAGGCAGCCCATCATCATGGAAAAGTCATACCATTGGTTTTGAAGAGCTAATCATATTATATTTATATTGCAATAAAGAGTAAAGAACAAGGAATGATTCATTATTACAGGGCCATCTCCAGTTAAATATAGTTCAGTATTCCTTTCCTAGGGAATGATACTGCCCATAGTGAAGAGTTCTTCTCCTCTTAATTAACATAATGAAGACAATTTCCACACAGGCATGACCACAGGCCAATTTGGAATAGGAGTTCCTAATCCACACTCTTCCCACATGATTCTAGAGTCTGTCAAGTTGTCAACTAAAACTTACCACATCAGCATAATTTATTATTCCAATTGTGAAAAAATAATCAGATCTCTATGAACCAAATTTAAGTGGTGGCTTTTGGATAACTAATTTACATTAATGTCTTTGTAGAGTAAAATATGATTGAAATTAATTGAATTTATAAGCAACTCTTCATGATATTAATTGATCTTTTGCTTTTAATAATAACATGAGCATAAATTGATAGATTTCCTCTAGGATAGATATTTTTGTGAATAGGGTGCTTTTTTAAAAAAGGAAAACAGAGTTACAGGATGAAATAGCATAAAATTGATAGTTTTTATAATGTTTCACAAATACATCTATTATCTACAGGAGCTGTGGCAGCAATTAAATGAAAGGGGAACAGTAACAGTGTGCATGAAAGGGAGGCATATATCCTTCTGAATATAGAAGTATTATTTCCTATAAAAATGTGAAATTGCATCCAACATTGTTTATAAATTGAGCTAAACTGAATACAACCCACAGACACTGAGACTGAGAAATTTAAATTTTTATTTAAAAAATCTACACAAGGTACATTGTGCAAGAATTCTAATTTAAACCATATATTGGTTATCTCACTTAATGTAATGAGAGAATATGCCTTATGCATATTTTATAACTTCCTCAAGCTTAAGCTTTATATAGGATTAAACTCATCACAGCACAAACACATTCTTTTCCTTAAGCATTTAAGAAAATTAATTATAAGAGGATAAATGCACTAACACCAGCAATAGATTATTTAATAAAATCCTGTAAACGGTTAAAATATCATTTGACATTGTAAATAATTTTAATAAGTAGTCTAGTATACTGTTAGAGAGATACCATGAGTATTAATAATTATATTAATATAAGAATATGATAATGTCCAAAAATGGGTACTAAAATGGGAATAAGCACTCACTTTTTTTCTAATACTAGATTTTCCACTTGCTGTATCCAGGTGTGCCAGTTCAAACGACAGGAAAGTTTTCTTAAGGTCTTTTGTCAGAGTGACACTTTTCTTATCCCCCCTTATCAGTATCTGTGGTGATGTCACTGACTCTCCTCTGGTTCTCCTGCATTCATTGTTGAACTGGCACTTTCTCTTCTTGCTTATCCTCTTGTAGTTATTGATTCAAAACTTGACCAATCCTGATTGCTTATGTTTAATCAACTATTAAAACAACTGGTTTTTGCTCAGCTTTCCCAGCTCAACTTTACTCTTGGCACTTTATTTTGTTAAAAATCCACATATCTCACTAAGCATGGTGTCATGTGCTATTAATCCCAACAATCTGGAGGCAAAAACAGGCAGATTTCTGTGAGAGTTAGGCTAGCCTGGCCCACAAAGTGATTTCCAGTTGGGCTGGGACTATGAAGACTGTGTCAAAAAAAAAACAAAAAACAAAAAAAAAAAACCATCAAATCTATCTTAGAATTATAGACATTACCATAACAAAAACGTTTGTTGAAGATTTCTATCCTTACCTAGATGTAAAGTCAAACAGATTTTTCTAGAATAGAAAGATTAATGTTCATTTTTATATGAAAGTTTTGCTTAGAAAATGATACCATTTATATTCAATTATGTGTAGTGTTCAGAAAGCATACTGTATTAGACTTTTTCATGTCTATGTGACAAAACATCTGACAAAAATTTAAAAGGGTGGGGAGGTTTATTTTGGTCCCTGATTTCAGTGGATACAATCCATCACAGTTGTAAAAGCTCAGGAGAATGACTATATGATGATAGTAAGGTGTGGAAGGTCTTCTCATGTGGTGCCAAGTGAGGAGGCACAATATGCAAGCCAAAAGTAGAAGCAGTTAAACCTTCAAAGCCTCCCCATCAGCAACTCACCTCTGTCAGTCAGGACCCATTGCACAGCTTTAAAAGTCTGCCAAAACTGTCACAATTGGAAGCAAATCAGCCTGTGAGAGACATTTCTTATTCAAACCACAACAACCACCCCTGATCCCAAAAGTCAAATAGCAATTATCACATGCTATATAATATGCCCCCAAATTCAAAAAAATTCTCAGAAACTTTAAGAAGTCAAAATGTTAATAATATATTTTTAATTTGTTTTGAGAATTCCTGTCCTGTACTTAAAATTTTACATCCCCACATCCAACACCTGCATCTCTCTCTCTCCTTCCCTCCCTCCCTCCTTTCCTCCCTCCCTCTATCCATTTGCTGGTGCTTGTATGAAAATGTTTAGGGTCTGATTTAATTTATCGGTGGTACTGTGAATATGTGTTAAGGGATTATCACTTGGGGTTCTTGGGATTGAATAACTTATCAGGGAGTTCATTTCTAGAGAAAACTGATTCTCCCTTCTTCAGCCATTACTGATAACCTGTTAGTACTTCATCTAGATATGGGACCTTATAAAAAATCCTAATTCTTTAGGCATTCCAGACACATTTTTAGCAACGGTTCTATTTAAAGCCAGAAAGAAAGCCAAGAAGAACTAGGACATTAACAAAGAGATACTGGATTAAACGATGTCTGAAACCAAGGATGATAAATACAGTGGCATGATGGAGTGCAGGACTGGGCATTCCTGCTCTATAACTCTGCTGAGTGACTTGTCCATTGAATTTAATATACACAGTTCCAAAGGGAACCTGAGGATTTCTTAGGAGGTATACTATAATATTGGCATTTCTAGTATCCTTTGAACTCCATTGAAATGCTGGCTTAAGCTTCACAGTTTTCCACAGTGGACCCTGCTGTCCTCCTCATGTGAAACCTGACCATGCTACATACTGCTCAGCCTCATTAGGTTCTCTTTGGCCTCTATCTCTTTATTCTGAGTGTAAGCAAAAATGACATTGTTTTGTGGAAAATAGCAAGCAAGCTCTGCTATTATTTGTAGACATAGCTGCCTGCACTTATACTGTGGCTACAAACCTCTGAGTGTCTATATGATTTAACCTGGGAAAATATTTCCCTAGATAATTGTTTTAGAGCTAGGTACTACTGCAACTCTTTCCTCTCAGACACTAACTATAAAAAGAATCTCCTTCAAATTGTTTTACATTTTAATCTTTTTTTCCTTTAATTTTTAAAATTATTTCACACATATATGTGTTTTTGATCAAAATGACACAACATTCCTTCTCTCTAATTTCTTCTCTATCTCCGAATTAATTTCCCCTCCCATCTTCATGCGATTTTCTTTAACCCATCAAGTTCACTTAGTGATGCCTATATAACAGTTCCAGAACTACCTAATGGAGTATGGGTTACCTCTCACCGTATCAATTCCTAAAAAAATTCCTCTTCCTCTCCAGGAGTCAGCAATCACCAATAGCTCTTCCCATGGGGGCGGGGCGGACATTTCATGAGCACCCACAACTCTCCTGCCTCATCCAGGTTTGGATTTTGGCTGACTTGGTTTTTGTGCAGGTGTTGGACATTTAGTCACTAACTCTTTGAGTTGAAAGTTTCTCTTGTGAATACAGAGAAATGCACTAATCTTTACCAGTATCAAGGCTATTAAAAATGTCCACAGACTAAAGTCTCTTCAGAGACTCAAGATAATCTCTTAACTGTAATCCCTGTAAAATCAAGAAAAATTTGGACATACAATGGAACCATTCCAAAAAGGGGAAATAGGGTATAGTAAGGAAATACGAAACCAAACCAAGACCAAAATGCAACAGGGAGAACAACAAACCCTAAAGCTCTATTTCTGATGCCTGGGATTTTATTTCAAAAGGCCTTAGGTGGATTAGCCCCACTAAGCTTTTCTGAGTGCAACATACACAACTTTCTTATGCTGGTACCACTCCCTGTATGATGTTCTCCTTGGCAGATGTCTCTTCACTCAAGCCTCTGCAGCAGCTTTGGGGGGTCTATTCATATTTTCTAACAATGGTCTATTAAGGCCTTTCCTAAATGCAGGAATACAACTGGTACATGATGCATGACCTCTGTGACGCTCTGAAACCACGGAGGAAGAACTGATGATTCCCTTTATTCTTACATCTTTCATACCTTTAGAGCCATTGCCCCTGCCTACTGCCAAAATAAGTTTCCATGATGAGGTTTGAGAGAAGTATTAATCTATTTGATAAAGCCAAGTAATTAGGTATCTGTTTAACACTATGTCTACTTATGAGATTAACAGTAATAGAGTCTTCCCTCAGCACTTATAACATGTCTAGTAACAGGTGTTTGGCTTAGATAACTGTTTTAGGCATGATTTATGATTTTTTTGAGGAGGGCTTAAATTCTACCACAAGTGGTTTGTTACTCTAATATCACTCAGGCCACTATCACACTACTGGGCATATCTTGCCAGACTTGTCAATACTGTAGTTAAGCCAAGTCGATAAAATGGAGGATTACATTGTCCCTCTGGTAGCATGCATAGTATTGGATTTTTTTTTTAATCTGTGATGTCTAGTAGGGACATTGACACCCCACTGTACTATCTAAACTCTTTTAATGTATGTGTTGATATATATTGTGGGAAGATCATACAGCAGTAGGTTTCCATATGGACTTTTCAAAGGTCATTATATTCATTGTATCTCCCAATACCTCTTTCTATACTCTGCCTTCCCATCCTCCATGCCAGTTAACTTATTTTTCTTCATTTTCTCTATTTCCCCTTTATACCACTAGTATTCTATCATCCCTCTTTGGTACATCCATGCCCAATGGCACTTATTCATCAATTTGGGCACCTAATTTAGACATACTATCTAAGCTTTCAATTTTAGCATCCACATGTGAAAGTGAATATGCAAAGTTAGTCTTTATGGGTTTGGATTTCCTCAATCAGCATGATTGCTTCTAGCTCCAGTCATTTATCTGTAATTTCATAATTGCGTTCTTCATAAGAGCTAAATAACAATACACGGTGTAAATGTACCATACTTTCATTCTCCATTTTCATTCTCCTATTTCCAGCTGATAGGCATCTAGATTATTTCCATGTACTTATTATTGTGAGAAGGGCAGTGGACATGGATGACCAAGTACAAAACTGGGATGTAAGAGCATTGGGAAGGGTTGGAAGGGAAGTGATAGTTGGTGGACTTGATCAAATCACATTTTATGCATGTACAAAATTCTCAAAGAATAGAACATTAAATTTAATAACTGAATTTTTCACTAAAGTCTTGTTTCAAAATTGAATGAAAATGGCTAGTTTGAAAAACAACAACAAAAACTTATACAGTTTTTATAGAGTATTCCTAGTAATGGTTAACAGTAGCATTAGAATGTTCTTATAAATTTAACATTGTTCCTAAGCCAGCATGCATTCAGTTTTATAGTTTTTATTTCAATTATACACTGTAAAATTTTTGATGATTAGTTCATCACATAACTAGTGTGGTGATTTGAATGACAATGTCCCTTGTAGGTTCCAAATATTTCAACACTTGGTCCTCACTTGGTAATGTCGTTTGTGGTGGTTCATGGAACTTTTATGAGTTGGGTCATCCTGGAGGAACCATGTCAGTGGAGGTAAGCTTTGAGTTCATAGCCTTATTCCATTTCCAGTTTGCGCCTCTGCTTTCTACACATGCTTGAAGATGTGAGCTTTAAGCTTTCTGTGCCAGTTGCCACCTACCATGCCTCCCCATCATCATGGACTGTTATCCCTCCGGATCCCTGTCTCATGAAATGTATTTTACACGCCTTAGCAGGCGGTGTCTGGTTAATCCAGCTGGATAAAATGGAAATTGATCTTCCACTTAGAGAGACTGATTTATATAGGGCCGTTTACAAAATGACTGGTTCCCTGCCAGCCGCATGCAAAGTCCTGGACGGCCAGGTGCAGGTGTCAGTTCATTCCCAGGCAGCCTTTCACTTCCACTCACATGATTCTTGGGACTGCTGGAAATAGGACTGCCTCCTAGGTCTGGCCTTCTGCATGGGCCTGGGGCCGGGGCATTTTTCTTCCCACGTGGGTTCAATCTGTGTCTTCCCTGGACTCGCCACCATGTTGCTCCTCCTTTCTCCCCGCCTTCCTGACCCCTTATTAGTCAGAGAGTGGGACTTGCCATGAAGCAATAGGAAAAAAAAAAAAAAAAAAAAAAAACCTCAGAGAGAATCCTGAATTTACTATACAAGCCCTAAGCCCAATAAACTTTTCCTTCTATAAGTTGGCTTGGTCATGGTGTTTTATCATAGCAATAGGAAAGTAACTAATACATTCTGCACACCACAAGTCTCTTTAGTTGACTCCCTTTGTCAAATGAGCTGGGAAGAGCTGGCAGTTGCTCTGGAATGGTGTTAAAGACGACAAGGTAGGGCTACTGATTTTTTTTTTTGAGTTATCAAAAAGCACTGAAGAGATTTTCACATTATCCAAAAATTCAGTCAAACCCTTGGTCATTGAGCATTGGTTAAAATTCTTGTGATGGCCTGAAGCAAATAGTACTATCAACATATTTACATCTCCTTGCTGAGAAATTAGGTCTTTGAGGGTCTATCTACAGTCAAATATATGTTGAAATAATTAACTTTCCCGAACCTGTACTATCTTTCAAGCATGAAGTGACAGCAGCCTTTCCTGTTCTCCGGGTACAAACTCACAGTACGTGTAAAAGTGATTCTTCTCATGGGAAAGCGAATGGAAGAAAGGGAAGCAGGATAAGGTAAGCTGGGTCATTTTCTTCTGGTAACCTAGGACTAGGGCTGGGAAATCAAGAGAAAAAAAAATACTAGAAATACCCTTTATCGGCAGTTGGGAGGCCTCCGGCCTGATGAGAGATTTCATTTTCTTTCCTTTCCCTTTCATTTTTCTTTCTTCTTTATTTGCTCTAGATTTGTCTTCCTGTTTTTAATAAGAGAAATAAAGACCATAACTCATTTTTACAAACTAAAGTGTTGGGCTATGTGGCCCCAGGCAGGTGCTAATTGAGGCAATACCTGGCAGGTCCCCTTCAGCAAGTACGCTGTAAAAACTGCAGTTTTTTTATGTTACAGTGTGCTATACAGCTTCGTTTAAATGACTTTAATCCTGCCAATTTGCTGAAGACTCTTCCCAAACTGAGGCATCATCCTTATGCAGTACAAACACACCATTCTTTAACACCAGATAAATCATCCCTGATAAGTTGGCAAACTGTCCTCTAAATATTTATGTGTATATCAATATATTAGAGTTCTTCTCAACCTCTGTTTAGAGATGTTTCTTTTTGCAGTGAGAGGAGTCAATACAGAGACTGATAACTTCTCAAAGAGCTAAAAATAAGTGACAGATGAGTTCTCAGCCTTTAATGAGACATTTATAGCAAAACAAAAAAAAAAAGCCTCGGGGAAAATCATGGAAGTAAGGATGCAGAGAACACGAGGCAGAGGATGAGGAGCAGAGCTGGCAATGCTGTCTTCTGCAATGGCATGACCACTGTACTTATGAACTCTCAGCAGCTGTGATAATTTGCTCAAAATCTACATAAGATCAAGTCAGTCATTCTGGCATAGATGGGAGAGGGATTATGAGTTTCCACATCTAGTTGAGTGCTTATTAGCAATCAATGGCTGATGGAGTAGGAAGAATCTAGTCTTTTCTAGGTTGCCCATGCACTGTCTAAGTGATTCATGCAGGCATCACTAATTAGGTTAATTAAATAAAAGAAGGCACCTTATGAGTTAGAGTAGCAGGAGGAGGAGTGGGATGCAGAATAAGGTGTGGATATGATATAGATAAATTCTCTCTCTCTGTTTCTCTCTATGTGTGTGTGTGTATATATATATATATATATATATATATATATGAAATTGTCAACTGTCAAAGAATAAATGAGAAATTATCTTAAGAAGAAAGATTCCCAACTTGTTCCTTTACTATTTGAGCATACCAAAGTTAACCAAACTTAACCCATCATTTCAACCAAAATCTAGGAAATTTTCAGCTGATAATTGCACTTTCCAAGGAGGAAATTTATAATCTAATTGTCTAAAAAAGGAAACTAAGATAATAGATGATGTGAAAGTTGATTAATAATTATAATTTGAATTTGTTTCAGCGATAATAAATGTACAATTGTATGTATACTAACAATTTTTGTGACATTTTAAATTTTTTTGAAAATCTCATTCATGTATATAGTGAATTCTGATTATTGTCACCTCCAACCTCATTAATATCTCTCCCTCCCCTATTACCAAGCCATCTTCCCTACAAGATACTTTCCCACATTCATGCTTTTTGTTTACTTTGTTATTCAATGAATTTAAAGTAGTCTGTTATTTGACCATGGTTTCAGAGCTATGCACTGGAGAATGTTAGACTGTCAATGTGCACAAAACTTGTCAATAGCTGCCCCTACAGCAGAGATCAACACTAGTTAGTAATTCTACAGGGAGGCTCCTGTGAGCTCCTCTCTTAGTAATGATTGAGAGGTCCAGTCTTGTACACACATAACACAGGTAGTCACAGCTGCTGTGAGATGGTGATTGCAATAACTGAGTCCTTCTCAGAAGAGAGAAATTGTATCCATCAGTTCTCCCTGTCCTCTACCTCTAACATTCTTTCTGTTCCATGCCCTACAATTTTCTCTAAGACTGTGAAGGGTAATATGAATGTCCTTTTTAGGACTTAGCACTCAGCCTTCATTTATTTCCAGTACTATGAGCAACAATATGTGGCTACATCCACCACCATTCACTGTAATGAGAAGCTTTTCTGATTAAGGCTAAGAACAGCATTTGTACACGTGTAGGTAATTAGAAGGCAGCTTAACACCCCCTCAGCTAAAGTAAGTAGCAATAGCAAGCTCCCCCTTTGCACCTAAGACTTTTTCAGCTTTGGGTTTTTTACTGTGTTTCTATTACTATATATGAATTGATCTTGGCATAGCCTTCAAATCCAATAAAGGGGCAGTTGGTCACCTCCTAATAGTCACAAAAGTATTGCATTAGTGGTAATTTGTACTTGGCAGGATGGAATTATAACTCATAGGATGCAAAGGTAGGTAACATGATTGATTTTTTTTTTCTTTTTTTGCCAGCATCCTCTTCTGCACTATGAAATCTAGTAAACGGGGAAGACACTTCTTAGTTCCAAGTTGATCTCTGTATCTTACAACAAATAAGTGTTGTGTCTTCACCAATAAGAATTTACCAACTACTTTTGATAAGTAACCAAGAGTGAGTTCAAGAGCTTGTGTTTTGGGGGTCTTCTGATTCCTCCCTGAGAAACATAACTTCCGTATTGCACATCTGACACTGAGGTTTTGTTAGTAATGCTTTACTTTGAAGAGCAGAATTATCCAGATTTGCAGGATATCTCACTTGAAATGCATTTTTATTTACTGACATATTTTCTCATTGGCATATAAAGTAGTCATTCTCCATATGCCTTTTGCATAAACCCATCATTTGTGTTGATTCTCCCTCCATTTCCCTTCAGCTCTCCCATCCTCCAAACCCATGGAGGCTGCAACGTTCCCCTTGCAATATTCCTGTTTTACATTGTCTATCTTCTTCTCTCCTCCCCTTCACTGAGGCGTTCAGTGCACTTTTGGGCTCACCTGGACTCTACTGTTACTCCATCTGCAGCAACTGTTCAGATGCTTCACATCTATAGACGTAAATGTGAATATATAGCATAGATGTGAATACAATAAAACAGGATAAATCTCTATGAATTTAATGAATCTTTATGAATAAAAGACTATATTATTCTATTTTTAACTCTTTGGTTTTTTTACATCATTCTTTGTTAAATTTTCATGGACAAGCCTGGTTGTACTATATAATCTATTTTTCAGTTTAGTTTCCTGGATTCTCACCTGTGCAATTTGTTCTGAGGGTATATCAAAACTTTGGATCTTGGCTCTGTTTTCAATACCATGAATGGATTACTTCCTGTTGAGTGTGTCCAAAGTTCAATTAAACAGCTGTTTATAATCTCTAAGACTAAAGTGTCATTTTAAACCAATAGCAATAATTTTCTGGACCTGTTTTTGTTGTGAATCTTGGGTTTACAGACATAAAGGACCATTTATTTTCTCCTTTGGAAATTTGTACAATATCTGTTGATAGTATGATAACTAATCGTCAGGAAGGAGGTTCCAGGTCAGTTCCGTTCCAGCTCAATTAATCTTTCCTATGAAATATGCCTGCTTTCAGTAATAGGCTTTTACATTCAAGATCTGGGAGGCAATCAAGGCCAATGGTACTAGCTTATTTTAGTTGAGGTGTGTTTTTGATCATTCTAAACAACACTTCAAAGGGCAGTGTCCCTGGTCTGGCTCTATGGTTTTGTTATATAGCCTTCAGATTTACACATAGACTTATTTATATGCTATATATACATTTAGCATCAAGCTTATGAAACAGTTCATTTTTATTTTGTTTTTCACAACAACTATATTATCTCTCTTTCCTCATTCTCCTTGTATAGCTCTCTCTTCACCTTCTCCAGTTAAAATATCCCCATTTTCCAGGTTTCCCCTTATAATGCCTATTTACTATTTACTAGCGCTCTCTCTCTCTCTCTCTCTCTCTCTCTCTCTCTCTCTCTCTTCTTGATTCTTGCCCTTTCCTCTCATAGATTAATGCATCACTCAACTCTCTCTCACCTATATTTCCATATACAGTAGATGGTGATTAACTCAGAAACACATAGCTGGTCAAAGTACAGAAAACAAGAGAGTGCAGAGCTTTTATTCTAGAATAGGTCACCTATATCAACCTCTACCCCATAAGGTATAGGGATCATTGTGGAAGAGAATGCAGATAGATCGTAAGAGCAGATGTGATAGATGAGGAAGGACCACAAGGAAAAAGAAGAGTTTACTGTACAACTAATCAATTACTCATTTAAATACAACAAACATGACAGTATGCACAATTCTCATTCAAGCTCAAACTAGATAACATCTCACCTAAACATGAGGAAGTAGACAGGAAGCCCAAACCTACTTAGCGAAATTTTGGCAATAGATAGCTGCTGGGAGGAGCAGAAACAGTCTCATGCATGGATAAGACTCTTGATAGGTTAACCAGGTTCCCGTGGATGGAATCACACTGGAGAACCTTTAGGGACACAAATCAGACTCTGCACGTTATATATGTAAAGACCACACTAAATTGGGTGGAGGCAATGAAGGGAGGCGGGGACCGTGGAAGGGATCTAAATATCATCATCAATTCATTTAATTCTATGAAAATTGCAAAAATTCAATAAAAAAAGAAGACAAAAATTGAATAAATTCTGATATTATAGAGATTAAATAATTTATAGTGAGCCAAATATTTAAAATTTTAAAATGATAATTCAGATTCTTATTTTCTTCATATTTCATATTCTACAGGTATAAACAGATGCCATTAAATCTAACTGAGATATATAAATTCATTTATAAAATAAACAGAAAAATAAAGAGGGCTGTGTGGAGAAATTCAAGAAAATTGCAGTATGTCCTGATATAAATGTTTCTGTCTAGGAAGGAAAAAAAAATGTGTAACTACTGTGTGAGAAAAAGACATTAGTGTGTATTAACTCTGTTTGATTTGCTGTAGTTTCTTTCATGATTTCAATAAGTAGATTTGCTAATAATATTGGTTACTGAGTCTGTGCTGCTATTGAATTGTATCATTATCTGTAAATGTAAGGCAGAGCTCTATTCTAGCCAAAGAAACCACATTCTGGCCAATTTACATTTAAAATTATGATCATACAGCTCATTTTTTCTCCAGGACTTGATAAGCAATTTTCTCATTATAAAACATGATTTTGATGATTTGAATGAGAATGTCCCTCAAAGATTCCAAGTATTTGAACACTTGGTCCCCATTGTTGTTAATGTTTGAGGAGAATAATAGAGCCTTTCATTTTTAGCCATTCTGGAGGAAGCTCTTCACTGGAGTGTGGGTTTTGAGAGCTGTGGTCATGCCCACTTCCATACTGTCTGTCTCTGCTTTCTATGCCTGCTTGAAGATATGAGTGCCTAACTTTCTGCTCTGGCCACCTTTGCTGCAAGGCCTTCTTACCATAAGGGACTCTTACCTTCTGTAAATAGAAGCAAAATAAATGCTTCCTTTAAAGTTGTATTGTTCATAGTGTTTATCAAGGCAACAGAAAATCAACTAAAAGAGTGACAAGGAATTCCCCAGAAAGAAGTAATGACTGTTAATTTTGCTGAGAATTGATTTATATGTCATTGAATAAGAATATAGATCTATTATTATTTCAGGTGACTATTATAAATAAACTATTTGTAAGTGGTGTGATATTTTCTATATAGCAGAAAATTCATTTCTCTGAAAGTTATCGTAATTTTACAGACTACTTTTTATTATAGCCATGTTTTTTTCTAGAGCAATATTTAATGTGGGCCACATTAGTTGTTCATGGTTGTATAAAAGTTGAATTTCAACAACTTACTGTGATAGCTATGTTATGGCATTCCACAAATAGTCAAATAAATATTTACAGTCTTTTTAAAAATAGGTTTCATTAAACTTTTGTGAATTTCATACAATATATTTTGATCATATTTAGAAACCCTCTATTATCTGAACCCCTCTTATAGTCCCCCCAACCCATGGCCAGATTTCATGTACTCTGTCATATATGATAAGACCTTTTGAGACAAGTTTGTGTCCCAAAATGTTCTTCAGTGTGTGCTCATCCACTGGAGGTTAGTTGACATCCTTAGAGAAAATCAACTCTTGCAGTAGTGCAGTACTTAACAGCTGTCAATAGTTTCCCAGCTAAGTCTGGTATTTCATATCCACTTCCCACTTCTGTGTTTGATTTTGCCTGGCTGAGCTTGCATGGGTCTTCTGAATGCTGTTACTATTGCTGTAAGTTTATATAAGAAAATTCCCAGCTGTCAGGGACACTCTGCTTCCTTGTGGTCATCCAACACCTCTGACCCTTGCCATCTCTCTCCACCCCTTTTCTACAATGGTTCCTGATCCATGGGTGGCAGAGGGATTGATATAGATGTTATTCAGGGATACGAATTCTGTAGTATCTTATTTTCTTCCCTTTGTCCATTTGTGGCTTTTTGTGATAATTTCTATTTGTTTCATGAAGAAGCTTTGGTGGTGAGAGTTGAGAGGTGCATTAATACTCTCTGCACACCCTGTCCAGTTATGTTCCCTGAGCATTAGGTTATAGAGGTTGTATTTTAGTTAAATCACTTAGGGTTGGGCACCTCAAAGACTTGGTCTCTGGATTTGTTAAGGTAACAATGTCAAAAACAAGAAATTGAAGGACTTTATGGGATAATTTTCTCAGGATATTAAACCATAATTGTGAAAATTTTGTTATTAAACATTATTTTATGAGAGGGAATAAAATTAATGATTTCAATAATCTTTCATGTTGACTGCAACGTTAAAAAAGATAATAGTAGTGGTTAAAGATGTCTTTCCACCTATGAAAACCATAAGAAAGAAGCATTGAGTCTTCTCAGCTCAAACATTCCTATTGTTAAATTCTGAAAACTAGCGTGCGGTCGAGTCCGGTTACTGTAACAGACTCCTACCAGCTGTTCAGCTAAGTTTCTTCAGGCATGTCTTCATTGATGGTATGTGAAGACAAACAAGAGAATTGAGTAAGTTTCTGAGAAGCGTGTGTGGATGCGCCAGGGAAAATCTGAGTACTCAAGAAAGTGATAATCATGAATCAGAACAACAGCCTGCCACCTCATACCCAAGGCATGGCCTCCCAAAAGGGTGCCATGACGCCTGCAATTCCCATCTTTAGTCCAATGTTGCCTTATGGAACAGGACTGACACCACAGCCTTTTCAAAACACCAATAGTATGTCTATTTTGGAAGAGCAACAAAGACAGCAGCAGCATCAACAGCAAAGAGAGCTGCAGCTGCTGCAGGACAGCAGTCAGCATGCCAGCAAGCCATAGAGAATCCTTCAGGACAGACCCCACAGCTTTTCCATTCTCACTCCGACCACTGCACCTTTCCAGGTACCAAACCTCTATACCCTTCTCAGATGATTCCTATGCCTCCTCCTGCCCCCAAACTCCTGCCACACCAGCCTCTGGGAGCTCTAGGATCTTACCACAGCTACAAAATATTGTGTCCACAGTGAATCTGGGTTGTAAACTTGGCCTAAAGACAATTGCTCTCTATTCCCGAAATGCTGAATATAATCACAAGCGTTTAGCTGCTGTTCTCATGAGGATAAGAGAGCCATGAACCACTGCTCTAATTTTCAGTTCTGAGAAAATGGTGTGCACAGGAGCCAAAAGTGAAGAACAGTCCAGACTGGCAGCAAGAAAATATGTCAAATTTTTCAGAAGTTGGGTTTTCCAGCTATGTTTTTAGACTTAAAGACCCAGAACACGAAGGCTGAAAGGCCTCATACGGACCCACCAGCAGTTCCATAACTATGAGACGGAATTATTTCCTGGAATAATCTACAGAATGATCAAACCTAGAATTATTCTTCTTATGTTTGTTTCTGGAAGTTTAATTGACAGGTGCTAATGATAGAGCAAAAATTTATGAAGCATTTGAAAATACCAACCTCGTCTTAAAGGGATTCAGGAAGACCAAATAGTGGCTGTCGTGTACTCTTGCCTCCCCTAACCACTTTTAAGAACTCAATCAGTTTTACCTCTGATAGCACAGGTGTGGGAAGACGGACACTCTAGTTACAGGTGGCAGCATTAGGTGACACTATGTGTCCTAATGTAGGATGCTTAGAAAGTTACCTCCTCTGCATTGAGGTCACCCTGCAGTTTTATTGTGAGTTCTATGCTGCTAATTGATAGCATCACCCCTTTATTTATATTTATATTTTAAATCGTCTGTTGACAAGTTTGGTGGTAAAAAGGACAGAAATTTTTTTCAAGGAACTGTCCAAATGGACTTTTTTGTTGTTGTTCTTTAACTTTCCCCATAAACTACATATTTTACATTTCTACCAAAAGAGTAAAAATATTTTTTAATCTGAAAAACATTTTTAAATATAAACTTTTAGACAGCTAAATTAATTTTTGAAGAGCTGGGAAGAAAGGAAAACCAAGACCATTTAAAGAAATAATAATTCATTATTTCATGCATGCTATGTAGAATAACTTTTAACTGCTCTAAAAATATAGTCATGAACTTGCAGAGAATTATAAGAAGTATTTCAAGAGATACATTTTATTCCCCATGTATTTAAATTCTGTTACACACCTTATTTTGTGTCAGGAACATCTTCCAAATTGACAGACTTTCAGCTGTGCACTGTATTTTATAGAAACTTTTAAAAAATATCAATTCTGCAAGAACTTTATTGAAAGTATTATTTTTCATTTTCTTTCCTTCCACAACCCTTTTCAGATTCAACTGCATCCCCCTACCCACTTGGTGTTCTTCTTTGTTATTAAATATTACAGCTTATATTGTCCAAATACTTTTTCATGTGTGGAAATTGCCCTGGAGTGTGGTCAGCTTACCAGGGGCTACCTCTTTAAAGAAAACAGACTCTTTCCCAGAAGCTATCAAATGCCAATAGCTCCTCAACTAAGGATGGGACATTGGTGTCCACCTCCTCCATTCATGCTGAGGTTTTTGTCTGGCTTCAACATAAGTAGGTCTTTTCCATGCTGTCATAACTGATGTGAGATCATGTATGTGTCTGCCCTGCTGTCTGGAAAAGTTTTCACTACATCTGATTCTTAAAATCTTTGGCCCCTTCTGCTTTGAATACCTCTTAGATTTAAGGAAGTGGTGTGACAGAGATGACTCATTTAGGACTGAGCAGTCAGAAGTCTCTTAGTCTCTGCATTTTGACCAGTTTCTTCAGAAATGCTTTACTAAAGAATCTTCCTATGATGGGCTCCAACAAACACACACTCACTGACAAGAGAAGACAAAGAGTTTCAGCTGCTGCTTTTAACAAGCACACATTATCTCTTAGCTACACAAATGTACACTAATATATAAGATACTTGGGTAATGAAGTTGAAATCTCTAACCACATAATTTTAAGTCATAGTGATCATTTTGACTATGCCTGATTTAATTTGTTTGACATATCTAAGAAGAATTAGAACAAGAGATAGTCTCTGTGCTGTCCCAACAGCTTTGGCCTATACCCCTATTCCATTGTACTCATGGTTTTGCAGGCTTTGGGTTTGCTGGAACAGTAGTTTTGCCACATTTACATTTTCTGAGCAAGCTTTGACAGTAATTTTAATAGTGTGTGTGCATGAATCTACATTCATAAATCTAAAGTTGTTTTATGAGCACTGGCTGAAGAAAATTTTGTTGCTGAATACTTAATGATTTCTTTAAATTTTTCTACAATTGATATTCTTTTTAAAAATTTAATGTCTTATTTGCATGTAGTTATTATACATGGTAAGTTGTTTTATAATGATATTTTCATGCATGTATATGTTGCATTTTTTGATCACATTCATCCCCTTTATCCATTTTATCTCCCTCCCACTCTTGATACTTTTCCAAATCCCCCCTTTTATTTTCATTCTTGTTTGGAAACTCAGTAAAATATTAATGGTTCATAGGAGCAAGAATGAGAGACTTTTTGTTGCACCTTACCAGAAACTATACCAAGAAAACAAATGGCTGCCAACCTGACATCAATCATTAACTAATTCTAAATCCTCAGTGGGTAGAGTCTCATGAGTATCCCTGTTTCATTACAGGGATACTCATGAGTCCACTGTTGTGCAGATGTTATTCAGGTAGTCAAAGTTTCTGGAATGCAAAAGTCCAACAGCCATGACTTACCATGAAGTCAGTTTTCCACACCACTCAATCTCCGTTTCCTCTGGCTCTTACATTTTTGTCTTCTGCGATATTTACTCACCCATAGAGAAGGTGAGATAAATACACCATTGTGGGTAGGAATTCCACAGTCATTTTACACTCAGTATTTTCATCATTTAAGTGTCTCTGTAGTTGCCCTTGACCATTGCTAAAAGAAGCTTTCCTGATCAAAGATGTCAATAGCAATATTCTAAAGATATATTTATTTAGAGATGGAAATTTGAAAGGAACATTATTTCCATTTGTAAAACAACATCAGGAGCATTTTTTTTTTTTGCCCCAGAGTTCATAATCTCCCCAGACAGAGGTTTTTGAGCAGGTTTCCAGTACCAATTTGAATTCCTATGGAGCCGGCCTTAAATCTAATCAGAAAGCACTTGGTTATTAAATGAACACTTACTGTACCAATGAGCTCATCTTGCCTGGATAGTCAATAATGTTGCATACATGGTCAACATAGACATTCAATGACAATTCTTTCCTAGAAGCCTCATTGGCATTTTCCAGCACTTACGAGGTTTTGTTAACAAGGAGGAAATTTCTACCCCAGGTTTAGTATGGTTTGTCTATGTCTAGTGACCAAGATTTGTGGGCAAACAAGAACAGTGGCAATTGCCTATATTTTTTTGAGGATCACAGAGGCTTTCTTGACTAACAGCTTATAGGGAGATCTGTTTTTCTTAAATGATTAATTTTAAAGGCACAAGTGGCTCTGTTCCACTGGTAAAGATATCACTATGACTAGGACAAGAGTCATATAAATTATTGTCTTCAGAATCAATTGACTCCTTGAGTTCAGTGAATAGTACATACTTTGTCTTTCTTAATATAAATGTATACACACATATAAAACATAGCCTTATATAAATCACCTTCACTTTGAATATAATCTCTCTTTAACATCTTCTAGGTCACATGAAATCAAAAATACCTATGAGCATAGTCCAACATAGAGTTGTAAACTTACTTAAAATAGTCTGAAAGAATTTATGATATTTTTAAATTAATTGGGTAGTCTCCAGCATGGATTTTGTATATGACAATGTCATTTTTCAATTTTATAAGGTTAAACACCT
Source organism: Eospalax fontanierii (assembly GCA_035773235.1). Classification (NCBI taxonomy): domain Eukaryota; kingdom Metazoa; phylum Chordata; class Mammalia; order Rodentia; family Spalacidae; genus Eospalax; species Eospalax fontanierii. The sequence continues at coordinate 91,146,006 of CM069524.1, forward strand.
GTGTAGGACAAGTAGAGTATTTGAAAAAAGGGTCTAACATTCTAAGATTGGAGAAATCAAGGCATTTGAGATAGTGCATATACAAGATACAAAGCATCATGTCCTGGAGAAGATAAAAGGAAGGAAATAACTGGAAGCCTTATAGGTTTGAAGTCCAGTCATGTAAGTACAAAATGTTAGAATCTGCCAACGATCATTGAACTTTGTAGAAAACTCAAATCTCCTGCAGAGAACCCTGATTCCATGAGTGAGAGTGATAAGACCCAGCTGACCTATTCCTTTTAGTTCTGTATTTCTATTTTATGTGTATGTGTTTTACTGCATTTTGTTAGGTGTAGTACAAATTCTCCAGATACCAGAAAAGGTCTGCCCCACATAGTGAGTTCCAGGCCTGCTGGGGTTACAGAAAGATCATGTCTCAAAAATCAAACAAACAAACAAACAAAAAAAGAAAACAAAACAAAAGCCTTTTGTTTTTGTGTTAGCTATTATTTAACCATATAAAATATTATAAATTATATGATCTAGGTAGTACTCAAGTGTAACTAAGACAATCAATTTATATAATACAAATTTTTTTCACATTGATAATTATGCCATAATCACCTGAATTAATAGATTGACTCTTAAGTTTTAGTGGACTGCAGAACACTAATTCCCCTAGCTACCAATTAGAATTGTTTCTCTCCCAGAACTGTGAGATGAATCTCTCTTATCTCCTTAAACTGCACAGATAGAACTATCTGTGTCCTCACCCTGTGCTTGTGGAACTGACTCATGAACTGGTTTCTCCTGTGATGCCCTATGGTCAGGCCACATTCATAACTTATTCAAAATGGTTTTGCAAGCTTCATTGAGGAAATATCAAGTGTCAGTTCATCTCCACCCCTATCGCAATAGATCATGTTAGCTTTTTCAACATTAGTGTCTCATGAATCCAAGATCACTCTTTCTTCCCAAACTCCACTGTTTCCTATGGGTGGATGGGCCTATCGCAGTGCTTTGATATGTTAATTCTCAAGTATACCTATATCCAATCATTATTGTTTTGGGTGGAGTACCAACCTGAGATTGCCAAGGAGATTCTCCAGTCATCAGACCCAAGAGCAAGCACATGGTTTTGATGGGGTTAATTAAAAGTCACTAGTGTAGACTTGATATTCTAATAAATGTTATTTTTACAGATCTTCATTTTTGTTTGCAAATGAAGAAGCATGTCCATCAGGGTTGTCACTGAAAGGGCTAGTCAGTGATAGTATGCTGGGATGCTGGAGAATCAGTTCTGTCAACATGATGTTCTGTGAGGCCTCTGCAGTAGAAAGTGGCAGAAGCAAAGCAGCATTGGAGAAGGCACAGTGAACAGTTCATGAATGGTGGGATTGCAGGAAAATGTCTTTCTTGCCAAGGGGTTGTTTTCTGGTATGGCTTTACTAGTCACACTAGGATCCACTGCAGCCTATAGGGAAAATCACAGATGCAGAGGCTATGCTCCATTTAATGAAAGAAAATGGATCCAGCCATTATTTAATTTGAATTTATTTGAAACCATGGGTTATGAAAAAAACTTCTTTTTTAAGATTCTTTTCCAGGAAATTGTGTGTGTGTGTGTGTGTGTGTGTGTGTGTGTGTGTGTGTATAACAATTTAAAAAAAAGATAAGGATAAGTTGTTTTTAAAAGATTTAAAATATGGTTTGCTCCAGGTCAGGCATTCTGAAGTTCACTTTGATCCTGGTACTTGGGAGGCATATGCAGGTGAATACCTGTGAGATTAAGACCAGCCTGGTCTACATACCAAGTTCCTGGCTAGCTGTGACTAACGGGAGACTCTGTCTCAGAAAAGACAAAATAAAATAGTCAGGAAAATATAATTTGTTCCTGAGCAGTTAGTCCTTAATCCCACCTTTTATTTATATATTATTTTTGAATAATTAATGAATTAGTACAATTATGTCTTTTACTTAGTATAATTACAGTAGGGAATGTCATAAAAGATATTAACTTCCCAAAATTCATAAAAAGAGATAAAAGTTTTAGATACATAGGCAGTGTAATACAGAGGCACAGGGAAATGCCACATAGTGATATTCTAATTAGGATTCCTTTAAAGCTGGTGGTCAAGAGGGGGCTAATACCAAAAGAACTCTGGACCATGAACAGAATCAGGGCATAGTTTATAAAGCTTAAAACCGCAATTACATCATGCAAGGGACAAAACCAATAACCATAGTAACATCAGATCACCATAGCTATATCAGACCAGGGGCAATTAGATGACAAAGAAGTTTTCAATTGACAAAATGTTTCAGTTAGACAAAACAATGAACTTCATGGAGATTCCCCGAAAGGACTGGCTACCTGGTTATTTATAAGTTTCCCAGTGTTGTAGAAACAATGTTCCACCTGAATCTACAAGTAAAGCATTATGGGACTGGTTCTGACTGGCTGACTGCAGTATGAGCAGAGGTGAGGGTGTTTATGCAGAAATACTGGGTAAAGGAAGAGTAAGCTAGAACAATACGGAGTCAATTTAGCCATTTCATTCCCCACAGGTTTTAGGGAAGATTCAAAGCAATGACCTAACATCCCTAGGTGACAGAGGATGATACTGAGCTCTCAAGTATAATAACTTACCAGAGGTTATATAAAATTATACAGCTAGTTATTTAAGCAAGCCCCAATTCTTAGACCCAGGGAGAGAAGGATGAGAGGCCTTTCTAGGTCTGTAAACAAGGTTGTCAGTCATGGATTCTAATCAAATCTGTGATGGAACAAGGAACTGCTGATCTCTCACTTTGTGGAACTTGTTGGTGTATAGCAGATCTCTGGAACAGAATAGATGGCAAAGTGTAGAGGAGGAAGTCTCAGTTGTTAGAATGTATTGTAACATGGACATGTTCTAGAGACTGGAAATGCTTTAAGAGAGACTTATTACTAATTTTTCAAAATAAAGTCCCTTAGTCTAGGCAGTCAGGGATGCAGCCTCCCAAACATAGTCTCATATGTGGTGAAATCTACATTACAGGGAGTACATCTAACATGAGGAAGACCAAAGGAAGGAAAGCTGGGTCAGTTTTCACTGGTCTTTAAGCTCAATTTAGGGAGAAAGGATTTAATACTTCAGTCCATGCATTCAACCTGTCCAGAGCTTTGGAATATGGACTAGGTATAGTCAGGTTAATTATCTGAGTCAATTGAGAGAGGCAGCACAAACCTAGGAATTTTTCATGTAGGAGTCCTTTTACCACAATGAAAGAAATATTTCCACCCAATGAGAGAATGTGTCCATAAATAACAGAAATTAATTCAGTCAGTCTGATGGCACTTAGGTGGGTAATCTGATGAAAACATTTCACAAGGAGGCATCCAAGTGCTGTGGGGAAAAAAAATGATTGGGAACAATCATCTTCCTGTGGGGTCCTTTTTATATCCTGGGATCAGGAGTAGCTCAATAGAGTATAGCAGTCTTTCAGTCTACTGCTGAGGGAATGTCAGAATTCTCTTTCCTTGCATATTATGGGGTGTACATGAAAGGGACACAAAGGTATATCTGCTCTCTGTGGAGATGTTCTCCTGTCTCCTCACTGATTTTTTCACAGCACAGGGCCTGTGTGAGGGTGATCAGTTCAGCCTTCTGTATGGACATTCCCTGAGGCAAGACTTGAACCCAAATTCTGTCATGTTGAGTGTTTACCATAGCTCTAGCTTTCTGGGTCTCCCTAGTCACAAGCTGAAGGGGGTGGATATCTTGGAGGTCCAGGCAGCAAGCTTTGGAGATAGTAGATTTTCACAGTCACGTAAGCATCAGTACTGCTGACTTGAGAATTTGAATAGCTGAGAAGGTAAGATGGAGCTGATCAAGTAGCAGGTGCTGGTATTAGGTGTTGTGGCCATGTGACATCCACAGGTCACTTGCTCCCCTGAAGAGAATCTCCATTTCATAAGAAACCATAAGTGTTAACTCTTGGTCCAATGTGAGTTTGTTAGCCTTTGTCACCAATAGAGTGACAAAGATTTTTTTTTTTTAATGAAGCCTTCCCTATACCAAATTCCATCCTTCTATATCTGGGTCCTAAATATACCAGCCTTATTGTTCCTGCTTTCCTTGAGTTTTCTAAAAGTGTATTTGAGGATGGAGAGGGAAGATCAATAGACATTCTTAGCTAATAATAAGTGGGCTCTTTCAATATTTTTGTCTCATAAAGCAAATGAAAACACTATTTACTTAGAAATAGTCATCTAGAGATAAATGCCATCCCGTCATCTCAGAAGATGTGAAAAAAAGGTACAAGGAAGATGGTCATCGAGAGTCTGTCATCTTCCTAATATCCAGAACACTACTTTCAAAGAGATGAGAAATGAATCCAAGATCAGAGAATTTTCAGCCTGAATGAAATCTTTTCATTTTTCTTTTTGACTCATCAACACAGAAAAGGCAGATGGCAGGCTCCAGTAGTCCACACCTTGACTGCAAGCCCTGAGCTCCATTCCATTCCTTCCCCTTTTCCTTGCGGAGACAGGGAAGGATCTCAGAAGCTAGAGCTAAGGCTTTTTGGAATGGCATCTGAGGCAAGAGCCACAGAGCAAAAATTCTGTGGGCTGTGCAGGGAAGAGCAAAACACTGGAGAAAAGCCTCACACAAAAAGAACTCATGAGACTCTGTAGAGTAGAGAAAGAGCCTCCCCTTCCCCCATGAGAGATGACACAACCACAGGGACAGACCCAGGAAAAGGAGTACCTCAGAAATCTGAGAAGCACACATGTCAGTATCTGTGACAGGGAGAAGGAAAGAGAAAAATGGGAAATTTGCTGTCTGCTACAAGTCAGTGGAAGGAGATACAGACACAGGATTTACCAGACCTGCTGGGTAAATCTCCAAGGACAGACTGGCTCCATCCTCAGCAAGAATCAGGAGAGGAAAAGGAGAAACTCACAGGACAGCACTTAAAACAAACAAGGACACAGAGACATGTTCTTACCCCCATGATAAACAAAAGACAGGACCCTCTAGACAGTTTCTTCCAGAGCAGAAATCTCTTTATCCAACTGTCCAATCATCTATTCATTCCTACAGTTAATCATATACATAAAAGAGACATGAACATGGATAAGATTAACCAGTTTCCAAGGGTGTATGAGTTTACCAGAATTTACCAGTCAATGTCATGACTATTGAGAAAATTTTAAGAGATGGTACTCTTTGGGTTTATAGTACCATTATTAAAGACCAGACAAGACTAGAATGGAGCTTGAGACCAGGACAAGAAGAATGCAATCACTTTTGGTCTTGGTGTCAGTCAGCAGCCATTCTGGGACTCAGGCCATGGTAAAAGGCTCACAAGGGTTCTGAAACATCTCAGCGAGCACCATCCCTCTAACAATTCACTGATCTGGGGAGATCCAGAGCAAGGCATGTTCCCTAGAATTTCTATCTCACTGAGGCCTCCAGTAAAATGTAACAGAGTGTGTGAGACACAAAGAAACAGAAACATCGGGGGAGGACATGTTTTATAAAGCTTAAAACCATAATTTCATAATGCTAGGGGCAACGTTAATAACCAACATTACATTAGATCTCCATAGTGACACCAGACCCAAGGTAGAAAAATTAAAAAAGAAGTTTTCAATTAACAAAATGTTTCAGTTAGAAAAACCAAGTTTCTTAGAATAGGTTCCATGGAGATGCTGGAAGAGGACTTGCCATTTGTAAATTTCCCAGTATTGTACAAACATTGTGCCCCTTGAATCTGCAAGTGAAGCCTTCTTGGGACTGGTTCTGGATGGCTGACTTCAGTCACCATAGGAAAGGAAGAGGTGGCATTTAGGTAGAAATACAGGATAAAGCAAACACCACCTAAAACAAATGCAGTCAGTCAGTTTGGCCATTTGAGGATGAATGACTCATCTAACTTGTATTTTAAAACAGCTCGAGCAGATTTGTAGATATGAGCAATAGTGGAACAAAATTTTTAAAAGAATTAATATATATATATGCCAGTATTATATATATATACGTATATATATATATACGTATATACATTTATATATATATATATATATATATATATATATATATATATATATACATTTACCAGTATTCATTAGGGCATACACCTGGAGTTTGCTTTTTCTCAAGATAATGATACCTACTGAATGACAGTCAGGACGGAACGGTATAATTTGTTGAGGTTGTGCCTGTGATAATTGAAAATATGTCTAGGGAGTTAGTATGATGATTTTTTTTCTGTGCAGCCACATTAATCAGTATGGGATCAAATGCTTTGAAATAAAATGAAGGTGAGTTTTTCCTTGAAGGAGATTTTAAGTGATAGCCATATATTGAGAGTAGATAGTAAATTGAAAAGTTGTTTAGGGAATGGTCTGAAAGCAGAAATGGCAGCTAAAAGTTTTGCATATTGTTGAGTATTTGCTCACTTTAGGGTTTATCGACAATGCCACCCTGCAGTTTGTGGAACAGTTTCTTTAATTTATTGTTTACATTTGAAAGATATTTTTTCTGTTACTGTAACAAGACTTGGGAAATGTATCCATGGGAGAAAATATAAGTATAGGAAGTAATGAGATTAAACATGGAAGTACAAGGAAAATTGTCAAATAAAAACAAATAAATAAACAAACAAAAAATCACAGGGAAGTATTTGTTATTCTTCTGTGGTTTGTAAGGGAAAGTTGAAATTATTGGACAAATAGATGGGTAAATAGTGCTACAGTCTTGTCAAGCAAACTGGATGGATTTACATCTGTCTTATGGAATAGGAGTAATTGATTCTTACAATTCATAGTAAAAATATTCATATTTGGGTGTATTGGGTATAAATAATCATTTTAGCTCATATATTTACTGAAAGGGATAAAGCGATTTTATATGAAAAAGCTGTTTTTGTTTTAATTTCAGCTTATACCTGTAATTTCTATAACACGGGAGTTAGAGAGGTACCACAATATGGCAGGGAAATTTAAAATTCGTGGCTAATTTAACTGTAGGTACCATAAATATGGAAAGGAACCAGGGAGGTAAAGGGAAAGAAAGAACTTAAGACAGAAGAATAAAAGGAGAAAGCTGTTACTAAGGAAGAAATAGATAAAATGGGGGTGTTTAAATGGGAGGGTTATACAAGGAATTATGAGAATAAAGTGAAAGAAGGAGTTCAAGGGAGAAGGGGCCTTATCAAGGGAAAAATAGAGAAATGGAGACACTTGAAATGTAGAAGGCATGGAGGGAAGGTTAGACAGGAAAAGAGAGAGAGAAAAGAGAAGAGGAGAGGAGAGGAGACAAGAGGAGAGGAGAGGAGAGGAAATAAATATTGCTTAGCTATTATAATATAAAACACCAGAGAGACTCGTACTAATTTAACACCCTAATGACAATTTCAATATATCTCTACCTGAGCCCATGTACATAGCTGAAGGCTATATAGCAAGAAAAAGTGCCAGGCAGAAGAAACCTTCCATTGAGTTTTTGGCCAGAGTGGTCTAAGAGAATCCAAAAATCACACAGGCTATTGCCACAGCCCTTGACTGCCTCCAAGATCTTGAAGGTAAGACCTTATTGCAGACGACAGGATTTACTTTGCAGATGGGATTTGGAGCAATGGAGCTGGAAATTACCTAAATGCCACTTCCCCTGAAGTCCAGCTCTCATAGCTCTGGAGACCACTATGCAAGTAGCCAAGGGAGAACATTATTCAAAAACCCAACACAAGTTTCATGGCCAAATAACCACATCAGTGACTGGCACAGCATTCAGCACTGACTGGTGTAGTAGTGGAACTTTAATCTTTGGACCCAGTCTTCATTATATAATTGATTTTCCTCAATGGGAGGAAGCTCATGGGTAGTACTGTAATCATAGCTAAATGCACATATCTGTAGAGATCAAAGATCTTGGAGAAAACCCCAAGGCTGTCACAATCCTTAGAATAATGTAACATCTTACTAAATACAAAATATGTATCCTTATATTTAGAGTCAAATATCCTAGTCACCACTCATCAAAGAAACGTCTTTTGCCCCAGAGGGAGACTAATACAGAGTGCCACATCTGGTCTGTGAATTGCCCATGTCTAAGCAGCACATATACAATGCAGCCTCCATACCCAAGGATCTCACAATATAGAAGAAGGGGCAAAGAAAGAAGACACTAATGAATCTTTAAACTCTCATTAACAATGCTTCCTCATGTAACACAGGGCCAGTAATACAAAATATCACAAACTGCTAAAGCATGGAGATTAGGAATCTGCAGAGTGTGGGTCCCTGGACAGGACTCCTATATTAAGTTTCATTCTCCCAGGGCTCAGGGACAATTGCAGAAGAGGAAGCAGAAGATTGTAAGAGCCAGTAAGGAGGTGTATAACCACATGGAAATGAAATCCTACAAGCTCCTGAAACCGTGATCATAATAACCTATAACAATGGTTTTGGTATGCTCAAGACCAGTGCAGGGTCAGGCATACAAAAACCCAGCATGGAACTGGGGAAATGGGTAGAAGACCCTAATCATTGCTTAGGAAATATCAGCAACTGATTACGGTTGGGTGAAGATGAGCTGATTTTCATAAAGCAAGGGATTCTGGGTAGGCTGACTAGACCTCAGTGGATGAACCTGCACTGAGATCATTTGGGGACACAAACTTGACACAACAGAATTTACACAGATGAAAGAATGTTTGGATTCTAGGTGGGGGTCTATGGGAGGGTGCTGGTGGAGAAGGGATTATAAAAATGATTAAGATTGATTGAAATGTTCTGTGTGAAATACATAATGATTCAAAATAAATAAATAAGAAAAAAGAAAAAAAATTTTAAATGTGAAGAAAAGCAGATTTGGAAATTCTGTGGGTAGGTTGAAGTTAAATGAAATCTTAAAAGTATTTAAGAAAATTTTAACATGTGCCTTGGCTCCTATATTAATCTTCCAGTGTTCTTTTTCAATCCAAACTGTACATTCTTCATTTCTTTTTGCAACATTTGTTCTGTTTCACTAAATCTATGTAATATCAACCATTAATAGCCATGACACCATTTCTCTGTTAGGCTCCTTTGAAAGGCCCTCTGCCAAGGAAATTAGTCCATTAATTTTCAACTTAGCTTCAGGAACGCTTTTTGGCTGTGGGCAGACTCCAGCCTAACTCTTTCCTTATTATCCCAGTTGCTGCTTAAGCCTTAAAACCTTCTGGAACTACATTGTTCTCAGCACTACTTTCTTTCAGGGTCCTATTAAAATATCCAAATACTTAGAGCCTACTGGGGACATTCTCATTCAAATCATCATACAAAATAACCAAAATAATTAAATAAACATTTTGTACTATGTCCATTCCTTTTAAATATAGTGATTGAATCTCTTGTAAGAACAATAAGACAAAAAAGGAAATCAAAGGAGTATTAATAGAAAAAGAAGTAATCAAGTTATCTCCACTTGCAGATGACATGATGTAATGCATAAGAGATCCCAAAAATTCTACCAGAAAACTGTAAGAAATCATTAACACTTTCAGTAATGTGGCAGGTTACAAAATCAAATTAAAGAAATTGTAGCCTTTCTATATACCAATAACAAGCCATCAGTAAAAGCATTCAAAGAAAAGCTCCATTCATAATAAACTCAAACATATTTAGGAATACACCTATCTAATGATATTAAAGATTTCTACAATGAAAATTTAAAATCTTTAATTAAAGAGAAGGAAATAGACACTAGGAAATGGAAGGCTCTCCCATGCTCTTGGATTGGAAGAATAAATATTTTAAAAATGACCATCTTACCAAAAGCAACCTATAGATTCAATGCAATGCAAATTAAAATACCTTTGACATTCTTCACAGAGCTATAAAAATGCTAAAATTCATATGGAATCACAAATGACCCTGGAGAGCCAAAACAATTTTTTGGGGAAAACAAACAAACAAACAAACAAAACAAAACAAAACAAAAAAACCCAACACTGGGGGATCTCCATACCAGATCTCAGATTATGTTACAGAGCTATAGTCGTAAGAACAGCATGGTACTAGCCCAAAAATAGACACATTGATCAACAGGACATAATATAAGATTCAAACTTAAGTGCATGTAATTTCAGCCACCTTATATTTAACAAAGGTTCTAAGAACCCAGCATGAAGGGAAGACCGCATCTTCAACAAATAGTGCTGGCAAAACTAGCTCTCCACCTGTAGAAAAATGAAACTGGAACCTTATCTTTCACCTTGTTAAAAGACTCCAAATGGATCAAAGGCCTCAATATAAAACCTGAAACTCTGAAATTGCTAAAAGAAAACAGAGGCAGTACTCTCCAAGATGTAGAGGAAGGAAAGGACTTTCTAAACTGTTCATCAGCTGCTTAGGCATAAAGATCAACAATCAATAAGTGGGATCTTATTAATCTACAAAGCTTCTGTACAGCAAAAGAAACAGCAAAGAGAGGGAAGAGAAAACCCATTGAGTGAGAGAAAATGTTTACCAACTACACATCTCATAGAGGATTAATATCCAGAGTATACAAATAACTCAACAAACAAAGAAATAAGGAAATAAATGACCCAATAAAAAGGTGGGCTATATATCTGAACAGAGAGTTCTCAAATGCAGAAATAAAAATGGGTAAGAAATAGCTTAAAACATGCTCAGCATCCTTAGCAATTAGAGAAATGCAGATAAAGACCACTTTAAGATTTCATCTCACCCTAGTCAGACTTGCTAAGATCAAAAGAATAAAAGACTTCAGATATTTTAAGATAATATATCATCTTTAAGTATTATCTCATCTTTTACCTATCAAAATGCCATATTAAATACCTCATACCTTACAAAAAAGTTTCTTTTTATTTGTTTGTTTCATTCTGGAAAGATCCAGCCATCTTAATCTTCATACTTAAAGCCTTCTTTTGAAATATATTTTCATTCCTATATCCTGCTAACATTATATTCCATACTACTTATCTTAATACCATAAAAGTTAAATGACATGAATAAAAAAATTTATCATCTGTTGGGAGGATTTTCACCATGGCTACCCTGTCATATATTTCTAATTACAAACTTTAATATTTGATTTCACATTAGAGAACAATAAAGTCAAGTTGGATAAAAGAAGTAAAAGTTGGAAGCTTTTGGAGTAGCCAAAATTAAACCAGTTATTTTTAATTTATTTCATTTTTACATAAAAGAAGTAAACAAATTCTCTCTTTTCTTTGGGCTAAGTAAGGTGCTGGCTTAAGTTTCTGGGGAATTTTAATTTTTTACTACTTATAAAGTAATAGCAATTTCTCTAATACCTTGGGGCTAAGAAGGTGCTTACTTGCTTATAATCTTTTCTTAAGAACTGGAAAACCTAAGTGTGGTTCCCTTCATGTTGCCTAAGGGGTAGATATCTTTAGAATTATAACTTATTGGTAATATTTTAGAGATTATTTATCATACTTTTGTCTTTGAGTCAGCAGGTCAGCCTATACTGTCAACTGTCAGAGGCTTTTGAGATTTTTAGAAATATAGGTCTGAAGTAGGAGGGTCAAATCTCATCCACAAAGCCAGGTTCTCCACTGAGTTTTGAACACTAATATATTTTAAAAGGGCATTTTCTTCTTTTAAAATTGAATCTACAGGTTATTGCATTGGGGACAGGAAGTGACAAAAGAACACTTGATTTTGAAGTGTCATTATTAGGTCTCTAAATTTTTATAAATTCATCATTTATAAATTAGCACTTATAATAAAAAAGAATCAAGTCAATAAAAATATATGTCTTTATTATCATCTAAATTGAATTTCTTCCTCACTGTATTTGAGGTGATAGGATATTTGAAGGCTTATACTCACAGTCAGCTATTTTGTGTCTATAAATAGATGCAGACTAAAGTTACCACTCTCCTATAATGATCATTTTCATCACACATCTTTTTTATTCTGAAATTTCAGTACAGGCTTGAATGCAGAATATCAGAGACCTAGATGAAATGGATATAGGTTAAGAATATAGATTAAGGTTGTCCTGCTACCCATGTTTAACTTTCCTTTGGTCTCTCTAGAGCTTTACATCTCCACCCCTTCTTGGTGAAGGACCATGAGGAGAAAGGCCAGGTGTAGTCCTTTAGTCTCACTGACAAGACCTAATTTTTTTCTATAACTCATCCTTGTTTATTAATGAACCTAAAGAAGGTAAAGTCGATTTGGGGTAGTTGTGGCTAGTGGTACTGTATCACCTTAATGAATTTAATTTTTCCTGCTAAAAATGGTCCTGTCAGTGCACGTTCCATGATTAATTATTGGTCTTACATGTTTTGCAACAATTTCTAATTATTTTAAGTTAAGGACAGTCTTGACTTCCTTCTGAGCTAAATTATGAAAAACCCCCTTAAAAGTTCCCTTTGATTTTTTAAATATAAAGTGATAAAAAAAACTTCATAGATAAACATGATAAAGCAAGGGTAAATTCCTTTAGAAGGAGACAGCATTATAACCCAAACAACACAGTGAAAGCATTACAAATCTCAGAGTGAGAGACAAGCTTGGTACTGCAGTGCAAAAAGAGCTGGCCTTTTTCATCCTAGCAAAGCAAAACTAAGTACCTAGATTTTAGTAGGTTTCTTCCATAGGCTTTTGCCCTAAGGAAGGGACCTCCTCTAGATGAAAGGATACTTAGTCAGAGGAGTCCCATGTGGTTTTATATGACAGTTCTTTTGAAAGCTAAATATCTGCTTTAATTTGGTTCCAATGAGTTAAGTACTTCAGTTGAACTGTTTCTAAATAGTAGTTTAATTGGTCATCATTTTTACCCCAATATTGTGAATTAATTGTCACATGGTTGGGATGTCAGAGAAAATATTTCAAGGTTCCCAAACTTGCTTTGATGTTGTTTTAGTTCCACCGTTTTAAATAAGTTCATTAATTGCTCTGTATGCTTACACAATTTAGGAGACTGTGGTAGCAAAAAAAAAAAAAATTGCTTACAATGAAGTGGTTACTTAGAACCTTGAACCATGAAAAACACCCAGAATGAAATAAGAAGAGATAAGAAAAGAAAGAGCAAGTAAAGAGGAATATGCCTTTACTACCTGCAGTTGATTACAAGTTTATCTACCATTGAAATCTTCACCAAACTGCCACATTCTCTTTCAGAACCACCACTAGCTAATGTGTAGCCACTTGCTAAACTGCCACCTATATGCTTCTGAAACCCATACTTGCTTAAATATCTGCCTGTGCGTTGACTTTAGATTTGCGTCTAAACTTGAGCTCCTGTTGGCACCATTATAGAATAATCCTCGTGTCAGCCTGCTGGTATGAACTTCTCCTTCACCTCACTTGACTGCTGTTCTCTTGAATTTCAGAAGTTCAGACATTTTTGGAGGGCCCAACAAATTTTTTTCTGCCAAATTACCTTGATTATAGGGCTTTCTGCTCTGACTCCAAAGCAAGAAACAGCTCCAGGAGTTACTGGGGGAAGTTGGGTATTGTTGGCTCTCAATCCCAGGGTTCTCTGCAGTTGCCAAAGCCCTCTGAAACGCCCTCTGAAGACGTGCTATAGACTCACCGCCATGGGGAAAAGAAAAGAAATATGCTTTTAACCAAGTCAAGGAAAGGCTGAATGATATCCCCACATTAGCGTTCTCAGATGTCACCTGTCCTTTTTCCCTCTACATGGGTGAGAAAAAGGGAGTTGGGAAGGGAGTGCTAACCCAACATTTAGGACCAGCAACATACCTGACCAAAAGAATAGACTCCATGACCTCGAGATTGCCTCCTTGCCTCTAGCCATGCTGGTGGAGAATCCTTGAGGTAGTAGATAGACACTATCAGGAAACAAGTCTCTTTTGGCCAGAGATCTTACCAGTTATGCTGTTCAAGGTATGGTGCTCAGGTCACATGTAAGGATTTTCTACCCTTTGAAATCCTATTTGGACACTCTTCCCAACTCCTCCCAAGAGACTCTGGAGATCCTTGAGAGTATGGGCAAACTTGCCTCCCGCAGTTTTCGAAAGACTTAGTTAACATCATCAAGGAGATTGTTGTGCACATGAACTACCCCCTCCCATTGCAGTGTAGGACCCCTTACACATGACCCTGGCAACTAAGAGGATCTGGAGGTGACTCTGTCCCAAGGTGGCCCTGAATCCTGGGTACCTGTCAATATAACTAACTACTCCCATCACCAAAGTGCATGCCCTTTCTCTTTTGGGTAATGCATCCCGATTGGGGAAAGCTTCCCCAGGAATGTCCCACTGACCCCATCATGCTGTGATGGGATCCTCTGAAATGGAAGGGCAAAGTGTGATGTTTACTTGATATTTGTCCATAAGATTGCTGTGTACAGAGGTGTCCCCAGGGGACAGGGCAATGACGTGGAGGCCTCTACTGGTCCTTCCTGAAACACTGGTTGTGTGTTGTGCATAGATTTTGTAAAGGGGCCTGGCAGGGACCTCCCACCTCAGGACAGGGGATTAGAACTGTGATGGGTCATAGGAGAGGAGCCTTACAGAGTATAGTATGGGAACTGACTGTAGAAAGCTCCTTCTATGGGGAAGTCATAACTCTGAGATGTGCTGGTATAACATGGGTGTAAGGAACCCCCTGCAAACCTTGTGACTAGTGATTATAGCAGCCAACTTGATGGTAGCAGTCACCAGGGCTAATATTTTCGATGTTTATGCCCAGAAACTAAAAGGCCTCCTCTAGAGTAGTGACCTGTCTAAATTTGACTCCAGTGCCCTTCTAATAAAGATGCTCAAGCTTGTAAACACCAGCCATGAAGTACTGGTCCAAGTGAACCCTGTCCTGGAAGATGATTGCTGGGTATGTTTAAGGGCAAGTTAAATTACTTACACCAGGGTAGGAGTCACCAATTTAACCACTGTCAACAGAACAACAAAAGACCCTACCTATTCAGGTGCCCAGTTCAAACCCTAGGAGAAGCCTGGTTTTCAGGGAATAGGAAAATTGTATGTATCTATCTCCCAAGACCTCAGCTCCTGTGGGGACTTACTTTGCTTGCCTAAGCTGCACATAAACTTGCTATTCTGGGAAGACTGCTTTCTGGTTTTCCTTAAGCCCAACTTAGATATTCTCCCAGATGAGGACATATAGGCTTGTCATCAAAGACAGAAAAAGGACATGACCTTACTTCCTGGTCCCTTGGGAGAAGCCCTGGAAGTCACATTGATCATAGGAACTATGGCAATTGGACTCCAACACATCCAGCATAGCCAGTTATCCAGCCTAATCATGGAAACTCCAAGTCTTCAACAAAATCTTGTCACTGTACAGAGTCAGATAGATTCCATAGAAGTGATTGTACTACAGAACCACAGAGGTTTGAAATTGATCTCAGCAGAAGAGGGAGGCATTTGTATCTATTTAGGAGAAGAATGCTGTCTCTATGCAAATCGATTCAGCATAGTTATATAAAATGCAAGACAACTGGTAGCTAGAGAGAATAAAGGCCAGGGGAAAAGGAAATGGGTCTTATGAGAAAAGCACTGGGAATACTTGGCGACCCTCACCCTGGCCCCTTCAGCAGGACCAATAGTCTTGCTCCTCCTGCCTCTCTTGTTCTGACCTTATTTGATAAAATTATGTGTTGGATTTATCAGAAACCACAGTAATATCCACCTGATTCATCAGGACTATCAAAGAATACCTCTAGAATAAAAAAAGGGGATTATGTTGATGAAGAGGAAGAAATGTGGTAGCAATGAAAATTTACTGACCCCCATAAATTTTGAAAAACGCTTCAACTGTGGAAAGTCCCAAGATGAGAAAATAAGAGATAAGAGAATAATGGGGAAGGTAAACAGGAATCTGCCCTGACTCCCTGTGATTTATTACAGGTCTACCCACTGTTGAAATGTTTGTTTACCAAACTGTTGTGTGCTTGTGATCTTTTGCACCCACTTGTTTATATGAAACCTCTTGCTTGTCTGCATATGAACAGACTGTGAATTTCCCTACATGCCTGAGCTTGGTACCATTACAGAATAATTTGGGTGTCAGTTGGTTGTTATGGATAAACTTCCTTTCCTCCACCTTTCTTAGCTGCTGGTCTCTTGACTCTCAAAAGTTCCAGCAAGGCAAGAGATTCCATAGTGATGTGGAAAAAAGAAAAAGAAAGTGAAATCTGAGCACAGTTCCTTCCAGTTTAGAACTGATGAAGAAGACAAAAAGAAAAGAAAAGAAAAAAGGTAATGCCCAACTGTGCACATTATCAAGAGGTCCCTTTGCCTGTTGTCATTCTTAACCCCTGTACATTTAAGAATGTCCACATATTTCTGTTTTCAAAGGACTTTTCTAGGTGTTTATCCATGAGCCCTCTGGCACTGGTTATCGTTGAAAATCTTTGCTCTTGATGTCTCTCAATTCCATGTGTGGGTTAGAGGTTACAAATTTCCCTATTTCCTGTTTTATTTTTTTTTTCCTGGCTGCTCTGTAACTTTGGAGAGTCTCTTCCACTTATAGGGCCCCACAATGTGGGTGTTTGTAATTATGCCAACATTGTAACCACCCTCAACAAAATAAAAACCTGATTCTTAAAATAAGATTTTAAGAGTAGGCCCAAACTTGAAGGACACTAGTTCTCCTAGATGCCTATTAGGACTGCTCATCTCTCAGAACTGTGCAGTGGGTATCTTTTATCTCCTCACACTGTGCAGACAGAAAAGTCTCTGGAACTCTCTTTCTTTCATGGTGCCCCTTATGGATATGCCACACCTATATTTTTTAAAAATGTTCTCTCCAGCTTCATTGGGGAAGTACCAAATTTGTTTGGCTGCACCCTTGTCCAATAGACCACACAGCCATTTCATCCTTACTATCTCATTCATCGAAGGTCAAGATGCTTCTTAACATCCAGTATTTCCAGTGGGTGTGTGCACTGCTTACAGTGCTTTGATATGCTGAGTCTCAAGCACACCCACATTCATTATCTTTTTCAGGTAGAAAATGAAATTGAGGTTGTCAAGGAGACACCCTGGTTATCAGACCCAAGAGTGAGCAAATTGTTTTACTGGAAACAGCATAACCTCATCTCTTTGTTTTAATTGGGGTATATGATTGGAATTTCAGTGGAATTTTAAGTAGTATTCAAATAAGTGAATTACTGTTAAAAATAGAAACCAGGACAGTTGTATGAGTACCCATAATATAATTACAAGGGAATATCATTATCTAAAGAAATAAAGTCAAGATATTGATGTCTTACTGGCATTATTTACAATAACCAAGATATGCAGTCAGCTTAATAGGAGAATAGATGAAAACAAGAATATATGGATAATGAAGTACTGTTCAGTTCTTAAAAAGGAAAAAAAAGTCTTGTCATTTGCAGCACAGAATCTGGCTGTTAAGTGAAAGAAGTCTGTTACAGAAAGAAGAGCCCCACTTGAACTCTTTTTAGGTGGAATACAAATAAACTGATTTCATGTAAGTGGAGACTAGCAGAGTGGTTACCAGAGGGTGTGCAGTGAGTACAGAGAGAGAGAGAGGTTAGACAGTAGTGCAAATTGCATGCTGGTGGGTGGAATGGTACAAACACGTTCTTGAGTAGTTCAAAACAGAAGGGTCTGAATGCTCTCACCATTAAGAAATGATAATTTTACAAGATGGCAGATATGTAAAATGCCATCATTTAACTGTTAAACACACATTAAATATTTACATGGACCAAATCATAACATGATGCCTAACTATATGCACTTTTTTACAGTAAGAATTATCAAATCCAGGATCTTGTGAATTCTTAAGCAAGTTTTCTACCACAAAGCTGTTCTATAAAATTATTATGTCTATTAAAAACTAAAAATAAATCACCACTTTGAGCAATGGAGATAGTTTCGCATTTTTTCCTTTCCAATCTGGTTACATTCTATAACTGTCCCTTTCCTAATTATGCTGTGAAAAATCACCAGGATAAACTTATAGCAATAATGCCAGAGTGGAAGTCTTGTGAATAATTTGTGCATTTTCTAGAATATTTAAATGTAGCTGTAGGTTTTATACTGATCTGTATGAAGTTTGAATGGCCCATTAATTTTCTAGTTTGTTGAGTGTATTATTATGAAACAGTGTTTGATTGTATCAAAGTATCTGTTTTTCTATATCAGTTGGTAAGATTTTGTTAGTTAATATATCTTTGTCCCAGCTCTTATTTACTGGACATTCTATTATCCACAGTATAAAAATGAAGAAATTTTGTAATTTTATTCAGCACATTTTGGTCCTAATTTCTAGTGATTTTGGAAATGAACTTGTGCCTGTCCTGTGACAGTGCTCTGCGTATCTCAAGTCCTCAGGTGCCATTTGAGCATTAGAGGAAGCTGAAATTAATGACTTATTAGAGGAATAGCTCATATGAACAATACTTTTCATAAAAGTAACATCTAATGTATTCCTAATGGCAAAAGCTGTATTTTATTCTTATCTATCTAGATTATTCTTAGTAGGTGTGGTACTGTGCAACTGAATAATCCCAGCACCAGAGAGGTTCAAACAAGAGGTGCACTTTAAAGCCAGTCTAGTCTAGAAGTGTGAATTTGAGGCCATTCTGCAAAGGTTAGCAATATTCTGTCTCAAAATATAATCAAAATTTAAAGTACACACACAGACCCCTTTTCTATGACACCCATTTTCTCTATACACAAGAATTTATAGTGTACATAGCTTTATTGCACTGTAAAATAATATATTGTTTAGGCTGGAACTGGGTAAGCAGGTAAGTAACACAAAAGAAAGTGTACTTTCTCAAATACTTTTTCCTAAAATTTATTTTACTTTTAATTAAATGTATGCATGTCTGTTTACATGTAGTAGCACCTGTCAATCCAGATACACACAGAGTCTAGAGGATTGGTGCTGGAATTTAAGAAACTTCAGAAACAAACTCAGGTCCTTTTCAAGAGCAGTACCTGCTTTCAAGTGCTGAGCTGTCTCTCCAGCCCTGAGGATTCTTAACAGATATGTAGCAAATACTGATTTATCCATTTTAAAATTTAGTGTTAATTATCAAGTAGATGTTCACTTACACTACTTTAAACCTTTTTCTTTCCTGTATGTTCATCTTAGTGTTCAATAAAGTAATTTCACATTAGAATAACATTCTGTCCAAGTCAAAAGAGCTACTTTAGAGGCAGGAGAAATGTCTCATCAGTTAAGAGCTCTGGGTGTTCTTGCAGAGTACCAAGGTTCGAGTCCAAGTAGCCACATGGTGTCTAACAATTAATAAATAATTCCAATTCCGGGGGAATCCAAAGACTTCTGACCATCATTGGCCTTGTATTACAGGAGTGCACTGACATATATTCAGGCAATAAATGATATTTATATTTAGGCATAAAATGAAAAACAAAATATTTTAAAAAGAGAGCTAGTTTTTTATTACAGTAGCAAATTTTTGTTGAATTGACTTGTGTTCAAAAGACTTAGTACAAATGCTTATTTAATTCTACCTTTAATTCAGCAGCATAGCAATTACAAATACATTTTTAGAGTATGCAAAACTGAAAATTTTATAGCAAAGCATAATTCCAAAAGTATAAATTCATGCTATTAACTTACTAATTATTTGTAATAACCACACTCATAGAAAAAAAGACATCAATTATTTTGTATTGCTATCAAAATTTCAATTATTAATGTTTATCACCAATTATTATTTTTAGAAACACAAGATATAATATTTAAAATTTGGATAGCTATATTCTGTAAATTGTATATCACCTAGGACAACACAGAAGCAGGAAATTCAGAAAATTCTTTCAAATTTTCTTTATCATTTCACTTTACATAATAGCAAACGTCCAATTTCCAAATGAAGCAATTAAAAGAAAAAAGCAGTCCCCCAGACAAATGTCCTCTAAGAATGATACCTTTACGTCTGGAGAGAGAATGTACGATGATGAGAGTCTTAGGGGAGCTTTGCCAGAGAACACAGATTGGAAAATGTTGGCTCAGAAGCAATGAAAAACATTTTGAGTTTTAATTTTGGATTGAGATTTAGACTGAGATCAGACTGCTATTGCAAAAATCACCCGCCGAGCAAGCACTGCTCAGTGTGCCCCACAGTCACCAGCAGCCCACAGAGTGCGGAAGACACTGTTTTTTATTTAGACTGTTGAACTTTCGTGTTTTCACACCTCCCTCACATGCAGCTGGAGAGCCTTAAAATCTCAGTGGTGATTTGGTGCATTGCTGTCGCTACAAAGACTTGGTTTACATAGTTTCAGAAGCTCACGGAGAAGGACAAATCATTTCAGAGGATCATATGATTCAGAAGGGCTTTTCTACTGTTTTTGAATTTTTTTAATACTCAAATTTAATTTGTACTGATATGAAAGTAAGAATTATACATATACACAAAATTAACATTTCATTATAATATTAATAGAAAATGAACAATTTATATTACTACTCTGAAGAACTATTTTTCCTGATATTATATAAAGAATCCTAAGACATAATATCTTTGTAGACATTACTTATCTGAAGATATAATACATATAGTCATGACTATATGTATTTACATACACATACATATATACTGATACATACATGTAGAAAACCTTTGTAAATTTAGTAATGATTGTTAAGTGTATATGATATCCGTTGTATTGATGTAGACATTAATTCCATAGATGTGTAGATATTTATTAATAATTTAAACTTCCATTGTATTTAATCAACTAGAATTTATGGTGAATAAATATTAATCATTATATTAATTACTATCCCAGTAAGGTATCAGTCTACATCGATAAACACAGACAGAAACACATGTAAATCAGGAGAAAATTATAATTATGTATTTTTGTTTTGTGGCATGAATTCATGAACCTGGAGTTTGTAAATATTTATAAATATTAGGACTGAATATGAATATCAAGCTACAAAAATCAGTGACAGTGTTTTTCTCCCTTCTTCAAATACATTTATATATAATTTGCATATTTTGTGTCATCAGAAAACATTCAGAATTTATTTTTCACCAATATTTGTGGCTTCCCTTTCCAAGCTAAAAGTTTCAATTAAACATTAAATTTTCATTTCATGTTAATACCTACTTGCTAATACTGAATGTATGACAGTACTGGGAGTGTAATTCAGTTAATTATTTTATCCAGGTAGCTAAAATTAAATCATTTGTTAAAACTCAACTAAAGTGTTTTGTTAGGTAAGTGTGTATAATCTAAATTACAATTGGACAGTCTCTGAAATATGTGACTTCTGTTATGTATAGCTTGGGTGAGCTATGTTGCACATGTACTTGGGTCTTGATTTGAATCATTGTCACTCTACAAAGCTGAATGAAAGCCTTGTGGGTTAATGCATTTCTAATTTCAATACTGATGATAGCCATCAGGAAAACACAATAACAAAGTATTCACAGATAAATCTTTCTGGAGATATCAAGGCAGTCAGGCAGGCCTGACAGTGACTGGAGGGACCAGGAAAGGGGCATTAGTTTCAGGATTATGGTTGTCATATAGTGAGGCTGATGTGTGGGTAGAGACCTCTATGGCTTAACCTACTTCTGCCAAAGGAAGGAATACATGTGTTTTAGTAAGCTTGTTACCATCTGGGGTAGACAGGCAAAGTGGATGGAAGTACTTGCCAGCTGTCCACAGTCAAACATCCAAAATGGAGTCAGACTTTGTTATAATAGGATAGAGTAAATATGGTCCAACAAAGTCGTTACTTGTTGAAAACAGAAAGCTCAGTTTTATTTAACTGCAAAAAGTATTCTTTAAAAGTTTTACTCAAAATCTGCAGTTGTTCTCGTTATAGTGAGTAATGCAGTATAATTTATGCATCCCATGCACCACACTTTAGCAAATTCAGTTGAAGAACTCTGTCTATCACGGTAAGAGTCTGTTTTTAACACAGACAATATGTCTGTCTTGTTCGCTGCCAGTTGGCTTGGCATTTCCAATTTTCTTAAACATCTCTGAGTTTTGTATTTAAGAAATAAAATTTCATTATTCCAGTTTCTCACAGGGCATCACTATCAAATGAATTTTCACTCATATCTGTATGGTTTTCCTTCAAAGCAGATGGTAACACCATATACAGATTTTTTTTGAACCTAAAATCATTTTTCCTGTCTTTTCATGTTGTTGATAGACCTCTTAATAGAATGAAAAATTGCTTTACCTGATGGGTGTTCATAGTGGTGTTCCCATTTCTTCAAGATATACTCGACATAACTTCCTGGAATAGAGAACAGAAACAAAACCCGCAAATGTGGTACAGTTGAGGAACATCTTCAGACTGCATCTTTTAAGCTGATAATTTAGATCATAAATTTGACATTTTTCTTAAAAGTGTGGAAATCCATAATAATTCCAAATCTGAACTAATATTTTATAGTAGCAATAATTATTAAATATTTTATAAGGTACATTCAATTATATAATGTTCACTTTTATGATGTTAATACTTCTGCGATTGATTCTTCCATAAACTATTACATGTATATTTAAATTAATATATTGTTCTTTCTATTTTGTATTAATTAATTATTAATTTTATTGTTCATATTTATTTATCAGCTACAAACACTTGAATTATCCTTATCTTGTCAGATCTAGTATCAGTAATTTCTGAAATGAGGAAAAAATAACAGACTAAGGCTGAGAGGCTCTAAATTAAAGCAATGAATGTTCCAGGTGTGTCAAACTTGAAATTGCAACACTATTATGTCATCTGCAAAGTTCATACTTGAGAACTATGCAAACTCAGTCACGAAAACAATTTTAAAAGGGGGGAGGGACTGAAGAGATGGTTTAGTGATTAAGAGTGCTGGCTGCTCTTTATAGAGGACCTAGCTTCTGTTTTTCGTGACAGTGACTACTACAGAGTACCACAATGGTCACACTCAGACATTGTCCCCTAAATTGCCTGTACCAAAGTGGCATAGCTACAATGCAACCTCTACACCCAAGGCTCATACAACATGAAACATGAGGTAAAGAGGACTCTAATGAATCGCTCAACTCTCATTAATGATGCTTCCTGATGCAGCAGAGGCCCAGGAATACACAAGGTCAAAAATGGCCAAAGAATGGAGATTAGGAGTCTGCAGAGCATGGGTCCCTGGACAGGAATATTATGTTAGGTTTCACTCACCCAAGGCATAAGGACCATTGCAGAACAAGGGGGTGGAAATATTGTAAGAGCTCATGAAGAGGTGTGTGACCATATGGAAAGAGAATCCTAGAGTCTCCTGGGACCCTGCACTTATGAATCTATAGCAATGTTTTGGCATGTTCAAGACCTTTGTGACCTTAAGCAGCCAAAAACCATGGAGTGGGGAAATGGGTAGCAGACCCCAATCTTTGCTTAAGAAATATTGGCAATTGATTACTGTTGAGCGATTATTAGTTAATCTTCCTAAATTGAGGGACTCTGGATAGGCTAATCTTCCTAAAGCAAGGGACTCTGGATAGGCTGACTGGACCTCAGTGGATGAAACTGAACTGAAGAACATTTGGTGACACTAACTTGACACAATAGACCTTACCACAAATAAAAGAACACATGGATTCCAGTTGGGAGCTCTGGGATGGAGTGCCAGTATGGAAAGGGTTCTAAAGATAATTAAGACTGATTGGGATATTCTGCATGAAATAAACAAGGATTAAATAAAAAAATGAAAATTTTTGAAAGGATGGAAGGAAAGAAATAGTATTGCACATAAAAATAGCAAATTTATTTAGGTCTTGAAGATGATGAAAGCAGAAAAAAATCTGCAAATTTAGTTTTTACTTATAAAGGATGATATAATGTCCTTGTACGTTAGAAAGTACTATAGAGATAGTGGAGAAAGTGAAAATTTAGAAACAATTAGAAATTTAACATAAAAATGCCTGTCACGTGTAATATATATGGAATTAGAACATAACCAAGCATAGTTGGCATAATATATATTAATTATTCAGTAGAATTTTTTTAAATATATGAAATTGATTTGCCTCTATGGAATGTTGAATACTTTAGGAATTCCAGGTATATGTAATAAATTTGTGTAATACTAGTAATATTTTACAAGAGTTAAGGTATAGGTATCTTGGCACTTGGAGATGTGAAGCTAAGTTATTCTTCATGGTAAAGATATTTATATATTAGGAAATGCTTAGCAATAATCCTGATTTCAGCCCACTAGATGCCACTATATCTCCTGTTTTCATTGTCACAATCAGAAATGGCTGCAAACATTGCCAAATGTTTCCAGGAGGAGCGAACTACCACTCCTGGTTGAGAACAACTGTACTAAAGGAATAACATGTTTACTCAATATACAGAATCACCATGCAGTTTAAGGATGAGAAAATAAAGAATAACTCAGAAAAGCACTGTATTAAATGGTGAACAAAGGAAACAAAGAATGTGGAAGGGACTTTTTAAGAAGAACACAGTTAACAGGAAATGAATCAATATGAAATGATAACTCAGAAAAGACAAGTGGAGAGAATCTGACCAAAGTAAAAGGGGATTTTGTGTGAGCTTATTAATACGATTTCAAGAACTATGATTAACACAAGTATGATGTGAAAATGTTATGCTCAGGTCGTCAGGTATCTAAATATCATTATGGGACTTCATATGAGGAACCATCCATGGTTGCCTAGAATGAAGAACATCTAACATTCCATTGCTACTTTTGTAGCATTAGAATACTTAATTTATTATATATACACATAGATTTTCTCAGTGACATTTTTACATCCTAAAGTAGGCCATAACTATAAGAGTAATTTCAGGCAGTAGCTCAGAAATAAAGATAAGAAGTGACAAATATCCTCAGTAAAAATTAAATGTGGTTGTAAATATGAATTTTTTTTCATTGTTTTCTGAAATTAATATTTAAGGATTGAGTAATACAAATAAGAAATGTTTAGGTTTATATTTACATTTTAAATACATAGATTTCAATATTTATGTGTAGTTTATTGAAACTGATGTGAGTCTGAATCTCAGAATTATTTTGAACTAGGAAACCACTGACACTTAAATGTCCCCTTTTGAGCATTATTATGAAAATTGAGTTGATTTTTTACAAGAAAATAGTAGAATTTCTGGATGAGTCATTTGAGTGGAAAGTTATTCATAAATTTTTAACATTTCTGTGTATAGAAAATAGTAAACCAATATGAACAGAGAAACTTGCCATAAAACAAAAACATTCAGTTTCTGTTAGGAGAAATACTAATTGAGGACTTTACAGTATGATGCTTATTTCATACTAACCCACTGACATACCACAGATTTCTTTTTAATCCTGAGAGTATTCAGGCCAGATTTTGGAATACTTTTCTATTTCTAATGGTCTATATCTTCCCCATATATTTGGCATAGCTTTGCAGCATAAGATGTAAGTGGGAAAATTATGTTATGTATAATGCAACATCTATGGAAAATAATATGTTACTATAAGAAATATAATTTTTTCCTGATTTTTTTGGCCCCATTTATTTTTACAATGCAATGAAATCATATTCATCCCCATTAATCTCCCACTCAAGCTAACTCCCTTATTCATCAAAATTTTTTCTTTTACTTTCATTTCTCCACACTTTGTGCAGATCGGGTTATTTAATATTTTAGCAAGCAAGCTACCATTACAACTATGGATTTCTTTGCATAGAAAAAATAGGGATATTACTTTTATTTCATTATAAATATCATGCAATGTTAAACATGCTTATAACATTATTTAAAATATTTGGATGTAAATAATACATACATAATTTAATTCTCTACTGGAGTTATTTTATATTCCAAATGATCTTCGAACCCAAGTGAAGATTGAATATATTCACATGTTCTGCTTTCTATCATAATGCAAGTTACTTTAAAAATTTATTTAGGAAGTTCTAGAACAGTACTGATTAATTATATGCTATCCAGTTTATGAAAATTAAATCACAGAGAAACTCAAAGAAGGCAAGATAAGGATCTCCATTTGTGTGGAAAAGTATAATATATGCACAAAAGTAAAGATATATTAAGTGAGTGATTATTTTAATAATAGGATTGAGAAAATTAACGATGGTGTGTGTGCATGCCTATTTCATAAAAATATACAAGTACCAAAATATTCAAAAAGAATATTCTATCTTATTTTAAAATAATTTAATTCCAGTCGTAAAATCTAAGGAGAAATTTGTCTGCTATATAGTATTATGGTTTTCCTCATCATGCTCCCATACTATTAAATTTTATTTTTGAAGACACTTTCTAATTTATGGAAGTAGATATCTTAAATTTAATTAATTCATTGTTTTGTAATTTATTTTTTGAAAAACTTATAAAAATATGTTTGATCAATCTAGACTTCCCCCAATCTGCACCCTTACTGCCCCTGGTATTTTATACACACACACACACACACACACACACACAGACATATAAAGGTCTTCAGTGACAAGTTTGTGTCCTCAAATGTCCTTTAGTGTGGAGCCACTGGAGTAGGGTTGGAGAATCTTTACTACGTGCCCACTTGTCTGACTTGAGCTTCTGTGAAACTTGTGTATGCTGTCACCACTACTGTGATTTAATATAAGTAATTTCCCATCTATCTGGAAAACTGTTTCCTTGTGGTCCATCAGCCTACTCTGGCTCTTAAAATTGTTATGCCCCTCTTCCACAATGAGTGTTGAGAGGTAAACATTTGATATAAGTGTCCTATTCAGGGATAAGGATTCTGTAGTCTTGTATGCTATACATGTTCTCCTATTGTGGGTCTCTAATTTAATTGCCATCTGTTACATGAGGAAGTTTCTCTGGTGAGAACTGAGAGATGCACAATGTGTCAGGGATTTTTCTAGACAAATCAGAAAAGTACATTTTTCAAGTAAGAATTCTGATACAACATAAGAACAACCAAGTCAATGATAAGTCTGTATTAAATGTATAGTGATGATTTAACATGGTTAGAATTGATAATTTTTATTGATAGTTAAAATAAATTGGCTATATTAAAATGACAAAAATCAGGAGTCTTAAAAAACAGGAAAACTTTAATCTAAAAATGGTGTGATCCCAAGTGTAGAAATGCTATTGAATCCTAAAATCTGGGAAAGGCATACGATGATTCTTGAACCCATGAGATTTATGTCCATCTTTGTGCATTCACAGTGTGAAAATAAATCTCTAATTTAATTCATTATGTGCATAGAGATTCATTAGCCTTGAAATAAAACTAACACATGCACATTGCTATTTAATTGCATATTTAGACATAATAGTCACATGGCATTAAGGTACTATTAAAGTATGTTGGAGCTGAGACTTAGAAATGATTCAAATACTTTTCAGTCTTAGAATGTTTATGAAGATTGGAACAAGTTACTACATTCTATCAATTTTATTTTCCTCTCCTTCCTGAAAATTAGAATATAGTTTTCCTTGGCTCACACAATTACCATGGAAAATGATGAGAAACATACAAACCTACAAAATATTTTGTATATTACAAATGTCCCCCAAATAAATATTGCTCTATTATTTTATATCTCTATTCACAATTACGCCCTTAATTTTGTGAATGACAAACACGGCCATAAAGTCAATCTATTATATCTATCACCTCTGATGTTCAGGGAATGCTGCAGAAGATGGCACAGAAAGAATTTAAGAGTTAGAAGAAGAGGGAGGACGTATGAAGCATGGAACCCTGGCCAGGACATTCCTGGGCACTCGAGCACACAGGTGTGATTACTAGGAAAAGATTTATGCAGCACTTCTCAGAGTTGAGGACCTCATTCCCACTTTTCCGGAAGATCTATATTCACATGTATTCATGGGGAGGAGAGAAATCGTCTTCAGTTCTGTAGCCACTCGCCTTGTGCACATGCCCCTGTAAGCAATCTCCACTCCTGCTCCTGTAAACAACCAGAATGAAGCTCATGGGTCACAAAAAAAAAAAAAAAAAAAGAAAAGAAAAAAACCGACTTAAATGCAGACAGAGATAGATGGGGAAATGAAAGGGATTAATGATGGGAGAAGTGTGGATATGATTTAATCACATTGCATACACACATGAATATATCATATTGAAACTCGTTACTGTACATGATTAATGTATGCTAATAAAAGCACTTACAAACGTGGCCATATTCGTTTCTTTTTGTACTTTTCATATGGCTATTCTTTCTTTTTGAATCAGCTGAGAGGGTAAATAGGGTGGCTGAATCATTTTGAAAAAGCTCTTTTTTCCCCCTCAGAATTCGGTTAATAATATGAGTTGGAAAGGAAATATCTCATTTTAGTTTTTTCACATTTTGATTTACTTCAAAATTTCATTTTACAAGTGTGATTTCAAAATATGTGAGCAACTGTAACATAGGGAAATATGAAACTGAATCCTTGGGATTTACTTAATTTCATAAATGTTGAAGGTATGTGGTAACAACCAAGTAGATTAGATTTGGTTCAATTTAAGTAGAATATTGGTCATGTAGGACGTGCAAAAATATATATTACAAACACATTGGAAATAACATTGTCTTTAGCACCACTTCAAATGATATTTTGTTGTATTTAAAATGATTAGATTAGTTTCTGGAAAATTACCAGATGCTCATAACATTAAGGTTAGTTCAATGTTTATTCTGTGTTGAAGAGGCCATGCATCAGTTTCAGTTATCTTCATGTCTTCTTTAGGCTGCTACTTACACTGATAAAATTTCCCTCTACTGTTTCATTTCTAATTAGACAATATTTTGCCAACAATGTATATAGCATATCTTCACATTAAAAATCTCCTCTTGGCTCTGCTAAAACATATTTTCAATATATGCTGCAGCAGCATGATTTTGTAAGCTCCAAGCATGCACATTCACAGCCATCACTTACTTGTGTTTTAGATTTTCAGATCCACTTAGGAAGCTCTGCCTCATCATTTCTGTCACCTGTCACAGAGCACTGTGCATCAGGTCTTCTTTTATCATCTCATAAAATATTGAGATAAATGCTTTAAGTTACTATAGTAATTCAACAACTCAACCAGCAGTTTAAGTGACTGACAAAGGAGACAAAACAATGATCCTTAAACAATTTATAGTTATTTGATAGCAACTCTCATCATTACCACAATTCTTCACTAATCTGATCAGATGTGGGGAAATTATCTGATTTTCTGTATTACAGACTATTTCTTTGCTCAGAAAGGAATAATTTGGTTTATAAGTTAACATCTAAAATTTGAATGAGTTTTTAAAATTAGTCAGTTAACTTTACAATGAATTAGTCACTTAACACATTGAAATTATTTTTGCATTGCTCTAACCTTCTTGTGAATGGGCAATCATATGTAAAACAAGATATAAATGTACACAAAAGACTGTATATCCAACTTGCAAATGTTTAGTGAAAGAAATGTCACCCAGACATTGATATTGGATGGAAAAAAAGAATAAAATAGTTCACGGTCTTATCGACAATCTTAGAGCATTTAATTCCTACAGATATATTGTTTCCTCTCATTTGGAGTGTTGGTAATGTGCTCCTATCAGAGGAACTACATTCTAAACTAATGCCAATCAAAACAGGCAGTTTCATAATACCAGAGTAAATTTATTTATATGGCAGGAACCTCATTTTTAAATCTACTTGAGTCATTTGTTGGAACTGAAGTAAAGTCATTTCAAAACAATGTTGTCAGTAGATCAATATCTCTGAAAGCATGCTTTGGCTCTGACTGGGCATTTCTGAAGAAACAAAGTCCAATATCTGGTTGAAAGAAAATCATGTTTGCTGACATCAACTTTCAGGTTTAAGTATAACTATATTTTCTATTCTTGTTCTCTTTTAAATATTGTATTAATACCTTCACACATTAAGAACTGTATGTCTCACTGAATTATTTATAGTTCTATCACAAGTACTATTTTTCTATACAATTCATAGCATTGCATGCTATGAAGGGCTTATTGCTGTAAAGTCTATGACCTACAACAATTACAAGCAGTGTGTCCATTTGGTTGTGTATGTATGTATAATTGAGTTTAGAGCTCCCCACTTGATAAAAGATAAACTCTCAGGGATCTAGTCCATGAAAGAATCTAATTTTCTATCCCTCAGAATCCACTGATTGCCTAGAACTCTTCATCTTCAAGTGGCACCATATGGCATTGCCCTCACCCACTTTGGCTTGTCAACTAGTTTTGTCATTATGTAGATCTTGTTAGACAATTATGATGTGGATATTTCATTGGTGCAGGTTCCCTCTTGTGCCTAGAATGCATTAACTAGCATCAGGTGTCTTGTCCCTCTGACTCTCACATTCTTTCAGCCCCTTCTTACTCCTTGTTCCTGGAGACTTAGGAGTAGAATTTGTTTTGTGGCTGTACCACAGAGGGCTGAGCACAACAAGACTACTATTAAAAATGTAAAGATAGAAGGTCTAGCATTCAATAAACTTAGTTGCTTTTACTTATACTTTGTGGTAATGATCATCTTGCATTACTTATTATCACAGCTATTTAACTCAAACACACTGTAAGTTTTTAGTTAAACATTATAATTCTTCACTCCAGAAAAAAATTGGATTTTTATGGAATTCTATAACCTTAAATGTAACAGAGCATCTCCATTTCTTTGTATGTGCTTCTATAAAGTCTAAATGCTCTGAATCCAATGTTGAAAAATAGATATTATCATGAATATAGGCATTGTTAGACCATGTATCATTTCAGGTTTTATCCTAGAAGACAGATTAGAAGATTGTTGTGGAGCCTACTAAAATTTAGTATTTCATAATCTCTTGAAGCTTTGGGTATTCACTTTAAGTGTTGGCAGAATGAAAAGGAAAAGGAAGAGGCAAATTCTCATTTTCTTCTTATCCTTATCATTACTGTCTAACTACAGTGTTTTTAGTTAAATCATATTATCTTCCATTATCTTTCTGAGCCCCTATTTTATCTTCTAATTTGACTAATAGTTACTAGAACTGGCTTTTCAAAGTCTAAATATAATGTTTGCCACTTTTCAGTATTACCGTTATTACATTTTACTTTCTTAATCAGAGAACTGATAGCATCCTTCTTATTGGGTAAGTTAGTGCTTCGCATTGATGTTGTGCCATAATCTGTCTGAATGTTCTGTTGAACATTCCTTAACAACTTTCATTTTCCTCACCTCTGTTTCTTGATTTTTCAACTACAGATGCTCTTGAAAAAGGTATCATTTCAGCTGTTTTTGATTTTTGTTTTTTTTCTGGGGATGAAATTCAATGCATTCTTGATAACATGGTGGTACCTTGAATTTATTCTTGTGAATATCCTGTGACAAATGCTCTTTAAAAGTATTCATTTACTTTTATCTTATGTATCTGGGTGTTTTTCTTGTATATATGTGCATGCAATGTTGACTCAGATCAGAAGAGGGCATCAGATACCCTGGAACTGGAGTTAGAGAAGGTTGTTAGTATCCAGGTGGGTCCTGGGAACTGTACGCAAGTCCTCTTTTAGAGTAGCTACTTCTTTTACCCCTGAGCCATCGCTCCAGTCCCATATGATGGATTTTCTTAAGAAGAACAAAATTATTCTTTCTCATCTGCTAAATGATTATTAAAATTTCCTTGAAAATATTAGAAATCTTTATTAAATGGCTTAAAATATTTCAATCTGCTGATAATCACTTTTTTGGCTTATTTGACATGAAATCAAAGGCCTCTTGTACTCTTGTGCAGTATGAAAGGTTGGTTTATATGATGATAGATATAGTTCCAAAATTCTTTATTTTGTACATGTTTTTAAATATATCTACTCTTGGTGACAGATGTCTTAAAATGTATTTGATTATGTCAATGATAAATGTAAAATTAAAGTTAACTTTAAATAATACAGGACAACTTATGTTCCTCATTTAAAAAAGTAAATTTTGCGTTCCATTCATGAACATTCCCTGCAATACTGCATTACTGCATGATATTTATTTAAGTAATTGTAGTAAGATATGACTATATATACATATATATACAAACCTTTATAAATATCATGGTTTAATGTGTTTTTAAATAGAGTTATCATATATATATATATATATATATAAAATCAATAATTAAATGATTCTTAACCAGGTGGTTCTCCTTATGTTGAATGGTAAATATTATGAGATGATATATTTAGTTCTATAAATTTCCTGGTCTAATTTGTAAATTAAAATTGTACTTTCATCTACATATCTCATTACTCTCGCTCTTTGCAAATTTCTTGGAATAACTTGTGGCAATGAATACTCTTCAAAGGTTGACACTTTAGATATCTGTCAGGAATATATTATCAGATATTATGTAATTATTTACATGAATTCTGGAATTAAATATAGATTCTGGAGATTCATACTTAAGTCTTAGGTTTATAATTGGTTACTAAATAAAAATAATACAAGATCTCACTGTATTTTGTGGTTATAAATTACATATACAAGAGATTTAATTGATGTGTTTCTACAGTACTCATACATATACATATATAATGTGCTTACTATAATTTATATATCTATTAAGTATTAAGTATTCTTTAAACCATATGTTTCATATTACTTGTTACTCCTTTATTACAAGTCCAGTGAATAATATGTTATATAGTTATAAAAATTGACAATTTATTGTTTAACGAGAAAAAAATCATCTTTTCAAAGATGATGGGATATTTGCTATCTAGATCCATGTTTTGATCAGAGAAATCCTGCTGGTTTTATGATGAGCTTCCAGTGACACGAAAAAAGATGAAACAAGCCTAGTGCTTGTGACATCCACCCAGCTACAAGCATGATTTAGTAAATCACTCTGATCTCCTAAAGAGAACAAAGCACGAAATGCTTGGTACGTTAATACTACCCTGTTCTCATTATTTATTCTCACAGTTTACATTTCATAACCTTTCAGGAAAGAAATCTTTTTGATCCAGAAATTAAATTCATGATAGCTTGCAAAATTTTAATGCAGTTTCCAATGTGAGTAATTCTTTCTTAACCTAAGGAAGAAAAACAAACTGTTTATCTTTTGTTAAATAATTAATTACATTATTTAGGATAACTTTGGCTTGGAAGTGTTTTTATTCATCTGCTCAAATCTTGTTTATTTAACAAAATTTTCTGTAATGTGTTGTAGTCTCTTTATATTGGATCAAATATCTAAGAAATACAGCTGATTAAGCTAACTTTTATTCTACATGGAAATTAAAAATCTGATAGAAATAAATAAATTATATAAATATATGAAGTAAAGCTAGTTGGTAGAACTTTCTTCAGTGATGATGCTATCAACAGTGAATCTGCCTGCTATGATAGACACTAAGAAGTACAGCTACTGATTACTTGAAGTAGGACTAAAAAATGGAGAAAATTGATATTTGAAACTTTTAAATTGCAATTAATTTTATTAAATGCTCACATAAATCTAGGTGCTATTTTTGTACAGTGAAGATGCATTAACAACCTAGTAATTTTGAATATCTTTTTGACATATTTATTTTTATCTTGTATGTATATTTGTGTTGCCTACATGAATGTAACTGCACCACTGTGTCAGCACAATGTCTGCCGAGGCCAGAAGATGGCATTAGATCTTATGACTGGAGTTAAGGACTGTCGTTAGTTGCAATGTAGTTGCTGGCAACTGATTCCAAGTTCTAGCCAGTGTTAAATGTCGAGCCATCTCCAGCACCAGAACAACTTTTGTTGGTGTTATCACAATTTTAGTAGATAGAAATATCTGAAAAGAAAGCAGAATATCTAACTTCAGGGAGTTTCTCATCTAAAAATTAAAATGGAAAATGATACATAACATGTATCCTACTAGTGATAGTTCCCTGAACAAAATGATACAAACAAGGGAATGTAATAAACACTTTATGTCTCTAATATATGCATGTGACAGCAAGAAACACATGTATAATGAATTGATATTAGAATTTTTATCAAGCAACAGGAGGAGGCCAAACTGATTTCTCAAGGAAATAAAGACAGGAGTCAGCCTCACTATGTGAGGTGATCAATAATGAAGACAGCAAGGATGAGAGTGCCAACAGTAGACAACCTAGGACATGATAGTGTGCTGGATATGTTTCTAAATGATGACACAGATTTTCTATTGCTATTAATTTGGGACATGAGTGATGAAAAAGAAGAAACTAATAATCATGAATTTTGGCTTTCCGATTTGTCTATAAATTATTACTGAACACATCTATATTTTTATTATGCTATAATATAAAAATATGTTTTGATCATTTAAGTTCAATTGAACCAATGCTTTACTGTAATACGTCAGAGTAATATCAGCGACATATTGTTATAAAATAAATATAAATTGTTCAGACCCATTAAAAGCCTACCATCAATCTACTCTATTTATTTATTGTGATTTTTATAGTTTTCAGTGTATTTATTAGTATTAACTCAATGCATGTATGCCTTAAGGGAAGAGAATGTGGCTATATCATAGTAGTTATTCTCTGAATAGGAAAAGTAAAGAAAAGTCCTGAAACATTAAGACCCTGTTTGTTTAATTTATTACAATTTTCAGATAATTAACAAATTCCATCTTTTATGTGGAAATACCTACCCATTTTATCATTAATTTTTAGAAATATAAATTAAAGCAAATAAATTTAAATAACATGCTTCATGATTCACTGTTTTTAACAATAATTCTAAAAATACATTTGTATTTTTGTAAATAAAAGTGTTTAACATACTGAAGTATCAAATATAATGGGTCAAAATGTTATCCATAATTTGTCTTCTGTTATTTCCTTTATTTTCATACAAATACAAAACAAGTCCAAAATTTTGCTACGAGCACTAGAAAATTAGAGTAATTTAATAATTAGAAAAATCTATTAAACAATGTTTATAAAACTAATAAATCATGTCTTCCTCAATAAGTGTGTTTGAAACCAATTTTCCAAATATCACTTCAGCCTCCTGAACTCAAAATAAAGTCCTGAAACAAGCAGATGGAATACACATTGACTATGAATAGCCCTGACGAAGCAAGAGTCACCATTGGATATGTGGTTTTTGAATTGCCGCCTGCACCTGTATGACTTAATAGTTTTCCCAAGAAAAACTTCTAACAAAATATAATGGGGTAAATTACAATATAAAATAACTATAATTCTATATGTGAAATAACATTGTATGAATTTATTTCTTAAATAAACCTGTAATACATTTCCTCCATTGTTACATTGATCCAAAGAGAGTTTAAATAGATCAGATACGGTTGTTCCAGCCTACATTTTACTTGTATAAATACTACAGACTTTTGAAGACTGGAATTTCTAAAATAAGATCAAATATGGAGAAAATCAAAGTAATAGTATTATGTAGATCATCCCCAAGAAAAGCACACTCTTTTGCATAAAACATGATTGTAGATCTATAGTTACTTGACCATGGATGTGAACATGTTATTGATTATTCTTTGGGTTTGGTACGCTAAGGAAGATATAGTACAATGTGTTGTGAAAAGCTGTAGTCCATAGGCTGAAGCACGTAAAATCAGACTCTGTCTATAGGCATCTTATTATTGAAAGTATGAACTGGGACAGAAAATGTGACTATAAGGAATTAAAGATATTTCTGATCTATCTTTCTCTAAATGTGGTCTCCAAAACTGATATAGAGCTGGTTTTGATGGTTTTTAAAAATGGAGATTAAGGGCAATTAATTATTACATCTGAACATGCAGTTGAGTTATTTGAATTTTAAAAATACACCCTTATTGTTCGTAATGATATTTTATCTGCACTGAGTTTGGTTGTTAATGCGTAAGCATATGTAACTTGGATTTTTTTTGTCAAAATATTGCCTGCTGACACTTCCTTCTTCTATAATATTTAATGATTAACTTTAATTGTGGATTTAAAAAATTATTTTAAAAGAATATTAAAAACTCTGAAGTACTCTCCCACAAAGGGGTTACTGAGTATTTCCTTAGTAGTCAAAACTTTTTCTTCAAGTTATTTTTTAAAGAGTAATTTATATTGATTTTATGTGCATGAGTTTTGTGTTAGCCACCGTGTGGGTGCAGGGAGCTGAATGTGGGTCCTCTACAAGAGCAGGCAGTGCTTTTAAATGCTGAGATATCTCTCCAGTCAACAAGTAATTTTTCTTGAAGTCTAGAACATAGTCTGTATAAAATCAAAGTATTATTTCTCAGGTTTTACTGAAGCCTCACCAATAGCACTGCATTGAACGATGCCAGGGCAAGAAGATATCATGTGCACTATAAGCTGTAGAGCGGGAGTTAACTGTATCTTTTGGAACACTGATGTTACCACTCTGATTCCCAGATGGAAGACATGGATCTTCAGCACTGCTGTTTGCAATTCCAGATTATGAGCTTGCTTTTATTCAGTCTTCTCTTGCTATATATACCCTTAATTTGTAATAGGAGTGTTTTACTATATGCCATTGTATACTATAATTATGTAACCTTTATTATATTATATCCATTCTATGGAGTCACAGTTTAGAGTTTGACCTGACTCTCAGAAGAAAATTGACCTTTAGGATAATGTTGAATTTGGAATGAATATATTTTTCCCTGAGGAGGTGACCATGGACCTTTAAGAACCAGGATTGTAATGTCATTTTTTATGAGTGAAATTTTACCCTCATTGAGGGTTTCTGTTTTGAATGATAGATTTTAGTTATTTTCTCTGTTTAAGGAAGTTATAGAAGGTGGGGCTAACTGAAAGAAGTAAGTGTCCAGTGGGGGGTGGGGTGAGCATTTAGGATTTTAGCCTGCTCCCAGTTCTGACTCAATCTCTCTGCTTCCTGTTCTACCAAGATATAATAAACTACAAATCATGCTCCTTTCACAACATACAGAAACCGAAGTATCATGTCTTCTTAACTACTGTGCTCTATACCATTTATGACTATGAACAAAATAAATATCACCTTCCTGAAGTTACTCATGTTAGGCATTTTTTCACAGAGGAAAAAAAAGTAATCATTTTGTGGATTCTCTGTGGTCATATAGAACACAGCATTAAACCACCCTTCTATAAAGATGGGCATGCTCAGAAAATATATAAAACACTGGTGAGCAAAATATGTGTTAGATCTAGAAAAAGCATGTAAAATAATCAGTTAATTTCAGTGCCTGGATGGTTGGCCTTATTGGTTCGGATCATGTGGAAAGGTAATGCATCATGGTAGCATCATGAAAGGAAGCAAGTTCCTCACTTTCTATGAGAAAACAGGAAAGGGGGCTTCATGGAAAACAAAATTTTGATTTAAGTTACAGGTAGCTATGCTTATAATTTTTTTTTTTTACTTTGTCATGCGTTGTTTCAAAATGATTTAATTTTCTACTACAAGTAGATTTTTATTATGTGTAAAGCAAATACACAGTATAAAAGTTTAACCAGAAAGTATTCTGAAAAATTCTCTTACAGCAAGTAATTATTATTGGATTTAGCATACTTTAAAGACAGAAATATCACTTAATCACCACAAGTGTATCTTATCTAACAACAAAAATGGAAAAGAAATTATATACTCAGTGGGAAGTCAAAAAAGGAAAGTATACATCTGTCACTCTGAATTTTAATGGACTGAAATTTTACTTACAATAGACGACCAGAAAGAAAATACATCTTTGTCATCCATCACTCTAATTCTGAAAAGTAAAGACCCTATGATTAACTCTACTATAAATGATCCCATCAAAGGGGTAATTAAGAAAACCATGACTCACAAGGTAACAATAAGGCTGACTCATTTGTAAAGTTTTCTATGGTTAGGTATTAAAAATATATAAAGACCTGTAACTACAAAGGAATACTCTCTCTTCAGTTACTTTCATGGCAATTTTCAATGCTTTTAAGAAGTATCTTCTTTTCTGAGTCTAACCAGGGCATGTTATTTTCCAGCCAGTCTAAAAGAGACCCAGCAGTAACCTTCTTGCCCAAATGTGATTATAAAACTCTTGATAGAAGAAAAAAGTACTAGTATTTTTATTTCTCTAGTATTGAAGCTCAATTAAAAGCTTGAAATAAGAGATGGAAATCAAAATTTAAAAACTATGTATGTTGTATGTATTGTGTATGTATGTGTGAATTTTATGTATCCAATTGTTTTGCCTGTGTGCAAGTGCATCCCTATCATGCAATGGCCACAGAGGCTAGAAGAGGGCACTGGATACTCTGGAAGTGGAGTTAGAATAATTGGTAGCTGTCTTATGGGTGTTGGGAACCAAACCTATGTGTTTGCATTAGCAAACAGTGCTCTTAACCATTGAGATATCTCTGCAATACCAGAAAGCAAGTTTTACTTTGTAGCTTCACTTGTAGTTACTGGTATAGTAGAGTAAAAATGAGGATTTAGTTAATAGTACAAAGAGCACCATCTTTCTTCTCAGTGAATAATAAAACACAAGAATTACATTTACTACAAAATCAGGATAACTCTTTTGAGCAAAGTTAATTGTGAAATTAATATAAAAATTAGAATAACATACTGCAGTATATTAAAACTTAGAACTGTATTCATATGAATATATTAGTACATCATTGAGGGTTAAAAATTAAGTTGCTGGGCTGGAGAAATGGCTCAGCAGTTAAGAGGCTCAGCTTCTGTCAACCACATGGTTACTAACAACCCTCCAGAACATTAGTTCCAGGGGATCATATGCTTTTGTCTGATATCCACAGGCATTTTACATCATGGACACACATACTTATAGGCAAACAATGTACTCATACACATAAAATTAAAATAATACATAAATATTAATAATATGAGTTGCTATAATTGGTTTAACTTGTCATGAAGAATCTCTTCAGAAGCCAGGTGCCATGATGTACATCTTTAAAATCAGAATGACCAAGTCAAAAGTAGACAGATCTCTGTGAATTCCAGAGCAGCCTGTTCTACACAGATAGTCCCAGGGCAATGAGGTTTATGTAGTAAGATTCTGCCTCAAAAAACAAACAAACAAAAAACCCAAAGGCATCTCTTTAGATGATAGGATAGGTAGATAGATAGATAGATAGATAGATAGATAGATAGATAGATAGATGAGATGTGTGTGTGTGTGGTGTGTGTGTTCATCTTAATGTAGAAAATGTGAAAATGAAGCTATCATCAGAATATTATTTATAAAAAATGACGTAAACTCAAATTTTTAAGATGATTGAAGAGTTTATCTCTTAATGCCATTCAATTTTCAATGGGATTGTTTTAGGAAATATGGTTAACATTAGTGATTATTTTTGTACTCATAGAGTATTTGTTATCAGAAAATCAAATAATAAATGTATTGTCATATTAATATATTTATATAGTAGAAGCAAGAATATTTTCTTTACTGTGTGCTTTCTTCTTTAGTTAATTATTTATTTACTTTTATATGTATGCGTGTGTACCTGTGTGGTGTAGTACCTCCAGAGGCCAGAAGAGGATGTCAGATTCCCTAGAAATGGAGGTTTTGATGGTTACATATGGTTTTGGACATCAAACCCGTCAGGAACAATCAGTGCTCTTAACCATTAAGCCATCTCTCCAACACCTTATATTCAATAGTTTCTATAAAATGAACAAGCAACTTAAAATGGTTAGATGAAATGACAGATTTTCAGTCAGGTATGGTGGCATACTCCCTTAATCCCAGGAATTAGGAGGCAGAGGCATGTGGAACTCTGGTCCTCATAGTTCTAGGCCAGCTGGGTTTCAAGGAGAAAGACCCTGTCTTTAAAACAAAAACAAGCAAACAAAAAAAGATTTTCACTTTCTTATTAATTTCTTGTATTTGATTAATTTTCATCAATGTCATCAAGTTTGGCTCTTGAAATATATACAAAAGACTTATTAAGTATTTGCTGTAAGTATAAATTGATTACTTCACCTAAAATATTATTTATGTATTCTAAATTATACATTGTCTTGGCTTGGTTAGTGTTTCAGTAGTTAAACTACTTGACATTCAAGGCCTGAGGAACAAGATTCCAATCTCCAGAACCCAAGAAAATGATATGGAGTTGGGGTAGTCTGTCTATAATTCCAGTCTCAAAATGAAGAGACAGAAAATCTTTAGATTAAATGCGTAGGAAGATCAGCCATGCTGTGTAGTTCTTGGTTTATTGCAAGAACTTGCTTCATTGAATAAGGTGGAAAACAATTGATGATGAAACAAGTTATCATACTTAAGCCTCCATATACATATGCACACTCACATTTATAAACATTCACTTCACACACACACACACACACACACACACACACAAGGAAATGGAAAAGAGAAAAAATATTACATTGTCAATGGATTCTCAATTATGCCCTTATTGCATGATATATTACCAGTGGATACTAATGTCTCTCACTCTCATTAAATAGTTTTTTAACTTTATGTTCTTTTAATAATATGTGTTCATTGCAGTATTTATTATTCTTCCAAATGTGTTTATATAAGAACTCGAGCAATGGTGACTTAAGAGAAAATTTTTCTTAACGCATAATCTCAAACTTTTTTCTTTTTTCTTCCTCATTTGTTAGTTTTTACCACTGTCACAAATAACTGGAGAAACAACTTAAAGAAAGATTGATTTTCACCCCAAATTTGAGAGACTTCAGTGCATGTTTACTTAAGTACAATGGTACTTGACAATCTGTGATGGGGCAGGTCATCACTGAGAACACCAGATGAAGTAAAGAGGTTCCGTTTATGGCAGATCTGAGGCAGAATAAGTAGACAGGGAAAATCTGGGGACAAGATGGACCCTTAAAGGCATGTCTTCAGCTTCCTCATCCTTGAAATGGAATGCACATCCTAGAATTCCCGAACTCTTAATAATGGCTTCAGAGTTATATATTCATCAATAATTTTATTTATTTGTTTGTTTGTTTTGAGACAGTGTCTCCATGTATCCCAAGCTGGCCTGGAACTTGCTATGTAGACCAGCCTGGCCTTGAACTCACAGTGATCTGCCTAACTTTGCCTCTTGAGTTCTGGGAATGAAGGTGTGTGTCACCACACCCAGCTAATAATTTTCTTTATAAATAAGATCATTCAGTCAGTTTGTGAAAGCCCTTACATGAAAGCCCAGTCCTAAAACTTGAACCTCATGGAAGACTTTCCACATCCAAACCACATCAGATTCTTATTGTTTTGTTTTCTTTCATTTGTAAACTAGTGATACATTTTACCAAATGATTGGCTTAAGTTTATGAGGAGAAAATACTAAAAAACTTAAAACAAATTTAAGAAGCATTTATGTTATTATTTTGTTGTTTCTTGTTTAGTTGTATATATATATATATATATATATATATATATGTATATATAAAATTTTCTTAATTATTTTTATTTTATGAGTATAGTGCCTGCAGGTATGTAAGTGCACCTGTGTTGTGCAGTGTACATGGTGGCCAGAAGAGGATGTTGGATCCCTTGAAACTGGAGTTACAAACAGTTGTTACCCACCATGTGGGTGATGAGAATTGAACCTGGGTAGTCTGCAAGAGCAGTTAGTGCTCTGAAGCACGGAGCCATCTCTTTAGCCCCTCAGTTATATATTTTAATTGTCTATTTTTTCTATAGTCCGTGAAGAAAAGACTTTAACTACAGATATATTCTTGCATCATTTTAACATTGACAATTATGCTACTTGTTTAATTTTTCTTTTTTTCTAATTAATTTGAATTTTATTTCAATTGAAATAATGATTAAAAATGTTGTGAGGTAAGGTGTGATATTTCAATATATGAGTAGAATAAAATGGATCATAGTAACTGACATATCCATAGTGTCAAACATTTATTGCTTCCTTGTGTTACAATTAAAATCCTTTGTATTTTCTGCCTTTAAATATTCAATAGCTGTCTACCATGATTTACCTATTATATAGAGCAATAGATTTATTTTGCTTAACATTTTACAGCTCTAAAGCAATTAGGTGAAAAAAAGTATCAATTATGTTTTGATTACAAATATATATATATATATATATAAACTTTATATACAATTGCATGTATAACATTAATTATTTTTATGTTAGCACAAATATGGTCCATGCATATGAATATTATTTATGAGTCTGAAATCTATCATTTCATTCAAAATGTTATCAGGATATATCTAGACACATAAAGAAATTTGAAGTTAAAATGCACAAATTAGAACATAGATTGCATGTTTTTCTGAATCTGTGTTACGTCACTTAGTATAACAGTTTCTAGTTCCATCTATTTTTTTTTCTTTACCGCTGAGTAGAACTGCACTGTGTAAATGTACCACATTTCATTATCCATTCATCAGGTGAGTGACATTTAAAGTGTTTCCAATTCTTAGCTATTGTGAAAAGACCACCAATAAACATGATTCTACAAGTATCTCTGTAGTAGGGTGATTCCATTGGGTATATACCAAGGAATGGCCTGAATCATCTGATAGATTTATTTGAATTTTACAACATTCTTCTTACTGCTGTCCACAGTGGTTGCACCAGTTTGTAATCCCACAAAGAGTGGGTAAGGAGTCCTTATTCCATGTACAAATATTAGTGTTTGGTTTCAATTATTCTATTATTCTTAATCCCTTTTAACTGGAGTTAGATGAAATCTTTTGGATTTGCATTTCCTTTGTTTCTAAGGATGTTGAATACTTGTTAAGGTATTTTGTAGCCAATGTTAATTCTTCATTTATGAGTTATCTCTTTAAGTTCATAGCCCTTTTGTAGTTGGACCATTTGTTTCCTTCTTTGTTTTCTTTTTTTATTAAAAAATATTTAATTCATTATTTCTATTTTATGTGTATGAGTGCATTGCCTGCATGAATGTAAGGTTATTCATGTCTTGCTGTGCCCACAGCCAAGGTCAGAAGAGGACATCATATTTTCCTGGAACTGGAGTTATGCATGGTTGTTAGCTGCCATATGGATGCTTAGAATTGAACCCCAGATCCCCTGAAAGAGCAGCCAGTACTCATAACTGCTGAGTCATCTCTTCAGCCTCCTTCTTTGCTTTCTGAGTTCCTTGTGTATTCTGGATATTATCCTCTGTCAGATGGATAGCCGATGAAGATTTTCTCCCACTCTGTAGCTTTCCTCTTTACTTGATTGGCTTTATCCTTTGCTGTACAGATTTTTTTTTTAGTTTATTGAGTTCCCATTTGTTTATTGACCACATAAATTCCTGAGTGAGTGATGTCTAATTTTGAAAGTCCTTTCCTGCACCTTATTTGTAGTGTACGGCTCATGTTTCTCTAAATGTTTCAGTATTCCAGGTTTCACATTGGGTCTTTGATCCAGTTGGAGGTGAACTTTCTGCGGGGCAATAGGTACGGGTCTAATTGGACTCTTGTACATGTGGAGCTCTAATCTTGTAGGCACCATTTACTGAAGATGGCGTCTCGCCTCCAGTGCACTTTCCTCTCATTTTGTTAAATATTAAGTGACTGTGATTGCATGCTCTCATGCTTGTTTTTCTGTTTTGTTCCATTGATCTGCGAGTTTTATTATGTTAATACTATGCTGTTTTTAAGTTTCACAGCTCTGTAATAAAGAATGATGTCTGTTAAGGTAATCCCCGTCATTACTCTTTATGCTCAGAATTGTTTTGGTTCTCCACAGACTTTGTTTCCATATGAATTTATGATGGATTTTCTATTGCTGTGAAGAATGGCACAGGGATTTTGACTGAAATTTCATTGAATTTTTAAATTGCTCTTAGTAAGATGGTCATTTTCAGTACATCGATTCTACCAATCCATGAGGAAGGGAGGTTCTTCCATCTCTTTGCATCTTCCACAATCTCTTTCTTTGAATCTTTCATTGAATAGATTTTTAATGTCTTTGGTTACATTTATGTCTAGATATTTTTTGAAGCTATCGTGAATGAAAGTGCTTCCCTGAACTTTTTGCTCTGAATGCTTGTTATTTACATATAGACAGGCTACTGAACTTGTGGACTGATTTTGTAAATTGACAATTTGCTGAAAGTTTTGATCATTCTTTGCAGTTTTCTGGTGAAATTTTTGAGATCCCTTATGTATACTATCATAACTTCTGCAAATAAGGATAATTAGATTTCTTCTTTTCCAATTAGTACCACTTCAATTTCCTTATTTGGTTTATTGTTTCAAACTCTAGATGTGAATATGTATTCTGATGTAACTGTAGGAGCGAGGAGAAGGAGCGGAACCATGAGAATAAAGGGGAAAAAAGAAGCTCAAGAAAAGGGAATAGTAAGAGAAATGTGGTATTATGGATAAATAGAGAAAAGGGGGTACATTAATTGGGTAAGTAGTCATGAGGCTTATGTAGTGGGAATGAGCAGTAATGTTTAGATGGCATGAAAAAACAGAGAAAATGTATTAGTTCAAAATCCTACTGGAAAAAACACATACAATAAATATATGACTGCTTGTGTATAGGTGATGGTTTTATAATTCAAAGCACAGGGAAAAATGGGAGAATCTTCTGTTCAATTTGTTGGTCAGGGTAATCCAGGAGATTCCCAAAATAATACAGGTCATTGCCACAGCCCTTGATTGCCTCCCAGAATTTGAAGTTAAGACCCTATTGCTGAAGACAGAATGCATTTCAGATAGTGTTTGGAGCAATAAAACTGGCATTGATCTGGAAGCCACCTGACTGAAGACTTGTTCTTAAGGTTTCAGAAGATGAAAGATTCCATGGGAGTAAAGCAGATGCACAGCCTAAAAAACAATAATGACTGGCTCAAAAAACTACCACTATTAGTGTAGTAGTGACGCTTTTATCTT
The DNA here is from genome assembly GCA_035773235.1 of Eospalax fontanierii. Taxonomy (NCBI): domain Eukaryota; kingdom Metazoa; phylum Chordata; class Mammalia; order Rodentia; family Spalacidae; genus Eospalax; species Eospalax fontanierii. Next base: position 91,190,756 of record CM069524.1, read on the forward strand.
GGGAGTAATCCACAACTTCCAAATGGGGATTAAGGCCCTCTCAATGGGAGGAAACTCACGTGTGGTACAGTAAACATAGCCAAATACACATGATTGAAATAGTCATAGAGAAAAAAAAAAAACTGCTTTTGCCACATCCTAGACCAATGGAATTTTCTTTTTTTAATTTTTAAATCTTATTATTTTTATGTGTATGAGTGTGTTACCTGCATGTAAGTATACCCATGTCACGCAGTGCCAACAAGTGGTCAAAAGAGGGAGTCAAATTCTCTTGTAACAGAAGTTAAGGGTAGTTGTTAGCTATAATGTAGGTGCTGGGAATTGAACTCAGATAGTCTGCCAGAGCATCCAGTACTCTCAACCACTGATCCATCTCTCAAGCTCATTACTTTGTTCTAAATATGCATCATCATATTTACAAATAAATGCACTATTCACCCCTTTACAAAGAAACTTCAAGAAGTTTCTTTATCCAATATGCAGTGACTAAAACAAAGTTCCAGAAGTGGTCAATCACAGAGCATAAATTATGAGACATTTAACCCTAAGTGACACATCTTCAGTGGAAACTCTACACATACCTGAATGCATATGTCAACTCTCACCAGAGAGGTTTCCTTAGGCAGCATATAGATGTTGATTAATGAAGAAACCCACAATTGGTCAATGACCAAGGAAGAAAACGTCAGACTTCCTATCCCTAACTAGTACACCTATTTCAAAGTTTTGCCTTCCCAGCCTCAGGGATCATTGTGGAAGAAGAGATCTTAAGAAAGATCTTAAGAGCCAGAGGTGATAGATAATCACAAGGAAACACTTTTCCAGATAATCACAAGGAAACACTTTTCCAGACAACTGGTCAGTTATTCATATGAACTCACAGCAGCAGGGACAACATGCAGAAGCTCTATGCTTGCTCAAACTAGACAGAATCCTAGCCTAGACATGAAGATATGGGAAAGAATTCCCAACCCAACTGAAGAAACTTTGGAGAAATTGGTGCTTCCCAGGTTGCTAAAGACAATGAAGGACATTTAGGGACTCAAATCATACTCTAAAAACTGTATTATAATCATGCATAGATATACAAAATGTGATATCTTGATTCACGCATGATGTAATAGTTTAATCAGTATAGTTAACTTGCATTTAACTTTAGATTTTAATGATTTATTTATTCTTTAAAATATTAGTTTTGTTTCTTGGATAAATATGAAAAATGAACACATTTGGAGACACATTTATATAAGCTAAAATAATGTCTAAGAAAATTGTAATAATTTGAATCACAATTTGAATTCCTTTTTCTCTCTTTTTATTATTCTTTGGATTTATAAAATTGCGATTGCATGTTTGATATAGAATCATTAGAAGCCTCTTGAATTTATGCATAATCCCTGAATTTATTAGTCCTGTGTGTGTTGTGTGTGTCCACCTTGTGTTAGGAATTAGAATGGTAAACTGAAAAAAGACTTTCCTTATCTTTAAATAGTTAATATTATGTTGGAAAGAAAAGATAATTATTACAGAAAAAATGATTGAGAATTTTAAAAATGTCATATGCATGTGGAAACATAGGTAATAGATCATATTTCTTAAATAAAACCACAGAAACAATGTTATTATTTTGTTGTTGCTGTTGTTCTGTTTTGGAGTTTTTTTGGTTGTTTTTTTAGTTGTTTGTTCTTGTATTTTTTTTTTTTTGAGAGAGAGTGTTTTCCTGTAGCAACAACTAGCCATAACTTCCTATATAAACCAAACTGTCACTGTCTCTTCTGTACACGTAATGCTGTACAGGCTATACTTCTTTGTAGAATGATTTAGCTAATAATCAAATTAAACAGCAGGCAACATAACAAGTAATTATGGTTTCACACAGTTTTTGTTCATATAATTTTCACTTATTTTATTAACCACGTATCGGTCTGTTTAAAGAAACAATAATCTTTGAGGAATAAACTCTATCTGCTTAAAAAATAATATTATTTAAATTCATTAACATGTTTTTGAAGTGGTAAATAAGGCAATGAAATTAGTTCTAATAACTATCTCAATGAATAATATAAAACTCTGACGCTGGTGTGGTGACACAAAACTTTAGCCCCTAGCACTTGAGAGGCAAAGGAAGGTGGATTTCTGTGAGACTGGGTTCAGTTTGGACAGCACAATTGGTTCTAGGTAGGCTGGAGTTACATTGAGACCCTGTTAAAAAATTAAAATCAAACAAAACAAAAAACAAAACTGTTGCTCATAAGTGCTATGACCATGGCAAACTAATTTTTAATTAATTTAGCAAATTTTTATGAATTTTATGTATTTCATATGAAACATCTTAATCATCTTTTTATCTCCTCTCCCATCTGCACTCACTTGTGGCACTCCTCATCAGACTCCATGCATTCTGTCATTTATGGTAAGGACTATTTAGTCAAGGCAATGTACCCAGAAGTCTTTCAGTGAAAGTTCATCCACTGGGGGCTAGTCAGTCTATTTAGAGTCACTCCCAAAATGAAGATAAATTCTCCTTCATCCAGCAGTAATTAGCTTCCAATAGTTTTTCGGCTTATGTTCGGGCCTGCTGCCCATTTCCCCAGTTCTATGTTTAATTTTTGTCTGATTGAGTTTGTACAAATCTTGTGTGTGGTGATGCTACTGCTGTGAGTTCATATGAACAAGGTACTATTAGCTTGTAATATGCATGGTCATGCACCTCTTCCCGTGGATCTTGCAATCTTTCTACCCCCTCTTCCACAATTGATCTGATCCATGGGTGGTTGAAGTTTAAGTGTAGGAGCCTGTCCAGAAGCCCACACTCTGAAGAACCCACATTCTGAAAACTTATTCTCTCTGCTTTGGTTGTTTGTAGCCTTTTGTGTTCATTGCTCTCTGCTGCATGAGTGAACTTTATTGATGAGAGATAAGAGATGCATTGGTATTCTGTCTATTCCCTGTTCTACTGTGTTGCATGAACCTTTCATGTAGAGGTTCCATTGTTGATGTGTCACTTAGTGTTGGATATTTCACAGACCTTCTCTGTATGTGACCAGTTGTGAAAATCTGTAATATCTTCCATCTGTTTCAAAAGAAGCTTCTTCAGTGGCTGTCATACTTGCCTCTAAATATAAAGATCAATATTTAATATATAATGATAAATTTGTCTATGGATGTGACTGTTTTAGGGTATTCTCTAAGATCTACGACCTCTCTAGCCATGTGTATATGACAATGTTTAGAGTATTTCACATAAGTTTCCTCCAATTGAATGGACTTTAAGTTCAGTTATGTAACTGTTGATTATCCTCAAAATAAAAACGACATGACCCACCAATATCGTTTGGTATGCCAGTGACTTTTGTGGTTCTTAGGCCTTAAAGCTGTGGTTGAATCATTAATTGATTTTCCACCTTAGCAGCTTGCATAATGTCCTCTAAAACTATGAGAGCCAGCCTTCAGCGTGCTGTCTTCTAAGTGAGTTCCAGCTCTTTTGATCTAGGTTCTTTGTATGAAATATGCCCTGTCTTTAGCAATAGGGTCGTCATGTGATAGCAGTCTGTCTAATTTTTGTAGTTTTTGGGACTACCATTTCCTACAATTTGAAGGGAGACTTCTCCTGTCTGGCATTGTTTTTTTGTTATATAGCCTTTAATTATACACATAGACCCATGTAACTACCTTGTATGTATAATTTTTCAGTAGACTTTGAGTTAATGTATTTCTCTCTGGTTTTTCAAACCAGATAAAAATTATTTATCTCTATTACTTCCATTTTCCCCAATTCGCCTTTTGTAACACCTGTCTTCTATTTTTCATTCACTTGAACTTCTTTGTCCTCTTCACCTCCAGGGTTCCTTGTATAACTCTCCTTCTTTCCTTCCCAGTAAAATACCCCATTTCACCCATTTCTCCATTGGTAACTCATATCTCCTAATTTTTCTCTCTTTTGAGCTCCCTCTTTCCCTCTACCTCCCTGGTTCTTTCCATTTTCCTGGCTCCTATAGTAACATCACCATATATACTCACATATAAATATTAGATACTAACATCCACAAATGAGGGCGAATGCATGTCATTTGTTTTTCTGAGTCTATGTTAATTCATTTAGTGCAACAATTTCTAGTCCTATCTATTTACCCTCAAATTTCATGATTTCATCTTTATTTAATTCTTGATCATCCAAAATCTATGGAAATATGTGAACTATTTTAAGCCATGCACCACTGATTTTTGTAAGAGGACTATAGCTCACACAGAGTGTCATATCTCATTCCAGCCTAATAAATAATTATTCTTTCTATAATTCTTATGGTCTTTTAGGAATCGTGCATATCAAATTACATATTTAAACACAATGTAAATAACTGATCTTGAAATAATTATAAATATTTCACAATGTCTCCTTGCTTTTGAAATACCATTTGGGACTTCATTAACATGTAAACTTTTGTTTTATTTATCAACTAAAATAGATGCTATGGACAATTCCAAACATAGATATCTTTAGTTAAGCTCAGTGGTGCATGAACAAAACACAAAACAATGAATGTGGGAAATAAATGAATATGGAAAGAGAGTTGGCAAAGGTAGGCAAGAAATTGGAAGATTAAGAGAGTAACCATATTGCATTTACCTATATACATTGAACTACTGAAGAAAAAATAGTATTAAGAAGTGTTTGTCTGTGAGTGGAGGTTCATGTCTGTAATCTCAGCACTCAGGCAGGTGGATTTCAGTGAGATTGAGGGCCGCCTGATATACATAGTGAGTTAAATTGTAGTAGGGGTTTAAAGGAGATTCTTTGCCAAAAAACCACAGAAAGAAAAAGAAAACAAGTTATTAATATTTGATAGTATCCAGTTTAAAATTATAAAATATATACATGTAAACTAACATTTAATCATAACCTGAGACAAGTACTATTTTATGTGTCAGCTAAAATAAATTTCTATATGTATTAAAGACTGTTAATTAGGCTCTGATCATCATTTTATGGACATTGCATTCCCAGTCTTCTCTAGAGCATACTACAAATATAGGTTGTGTAATTATAAATTAAATTTTATAGAAAGGGTTTGCTTCTTTGTTTATGTACTCTGTTATTCTTTCACCTGCTTTCAGAAAACAATGTCTCTAATTGAAAGATTTTTCATAGTTAACAAGGTCAAATTTCCCTTCTGAGTTTATTTCTCATTTCTAGTTTCATATTTGTACTTCAGTGTTTCACTTTTATTTCAAATTCAGCAAGTGTAAAATCAAGCAGCACAGAGGCAAATATGGATTGACTAAGAGTATAAGCCAAAGAGTCTGCAAGCTCTCTTTGAGTTCTTAGATGGGCTTTTGCTAAAATCTAAATTCAAATTACTTCATTCCAGTCAGATTACTTATAGTCTAAATGGCCAAATGTTTATGAAGATAACGTGGTATGATACTTTTACAAAATAAATATTTAATAATACGTTAGGGCAATGCTGGTAATAGAGCATTATAATTCAGAGTCTGGATTTAGTCTAGAAAAGTAGGTGATTTTCCTATTTCTGTGACTCTTCTTAACTTGATGAAAGTATAAAAATAGATATAAATTGCTTCTGTCTCAGTTTCTTCATCATTAAAATGAAAATAAAAACTTTGTATTTTCTGAATTTGGTGTAAATATTAAAAGGCTTAAAGTACTTAAAAATATTCCTGAAACATAGTACACAATTAGACAAACACTCTGAGTTTTATTCTAATACATACTGTAATCTTTCTTCATTTTTCTTTCTTCTGTTAATGATGTATTTGAATGTTTTTGTTTTTTCTTCATTTGATAAGTATTTTTCATTTTCTTTCATATTAACAATTTCATCAATATAAATATTTCCATTGTTTTTATTCTTTCTTTTTATTTCCACTTTATCAGTGAATTTACATTATTTTACCATTCTAGCAGAATTAGTTCCTTCATGTCAATTCTTTCCTCTGCAGTCATCTCCACCTGTATCTGTCCAATTATCCTCTGAAGATGAGAGCATATATCTTGACATTTATCTATTCATAGTTTAAGAATAGTTCCCCAACGTCTAATTGACACTCAAAAAATTCACGTTTTTCCAGTTTGAAATAGGCTATTCTTTCTGTAGCCCATAAACCTCTCTTGAAAGATAAGCATTCTCTAAAAGAAATATCTTTCATACTTTTTAGCCTATTTTATTTATTATTTCCTAAGTCCTGGAGAAAATTGCACATTGTTATCCAGTATTTAAGCTTCAATTCCAATACTCCAATATCAGATTCCTGAAGGATACTTTCTGTCTTGTGCATAGGTTAAGTTTATTTCTCTCCCTTTTATTTGATTTGATTTCTTTTCTTCATTCAATATGTAAGAACTTACTATGTACAGATCATATTTTTCTTATTCAAAAATGCTTTTCATCCAGAGGATACCAAGAAAAATTTGAATAAAAAGTCAATATAGAAAGAGATTTTTCAAGTTTACTAAGAATTCCCAGGTAAAACCAAGTAAAGAATCAAAAATTTCAGGTTATGTTTCCTTTAGATTATCTGTACCTAGAGGGAATGAGGAGTTAAAGTACTAAAACTTCTTCGCATAGTGAATTTCGACCTTGGCTAGCTTCTGTGGGATAACCTATTTTTATGTCAGGATTTATCAGTTTATGGTTATCAAAAAACATACCTGGCAAACGTGACAACATGTGATTCAACACACTTTAGATTTTGTGTCAGAACCTTGGAAATCTTGGTATTCTAGTATTATATGCATGCTACATAAAACTTACAAGTTTTGAGAAATTTATTTTACTATACATGGCCCACATAAGATATAGGATTTTCAAACATTGTTGTAGGGCATTGCTGGGTCCTTCAGGGGAGGGGGCGAGGAGGCGTGGAGTCAATGACACAGACCCTGGGAGAAAGTGGAATCAGCAATCTCCTTTATTTTAAGAAGAGACTAGGCTTTTAGGCTTTTGCCAGGCTTAGGGGAGGTCTTTATCTGGTCATATGACGTGTTTCATTCTGGAAGGTCCTGAATGCCTCTGAAGATCTGACTTCATCACTCCCGTTGGTCCTAGATGGCTGCTAGCGCCTGAGAACCACCCCAGGTTAGGTCCCAGGAAACATTCACTGCGCATGCATGCTCAACATAGGTTCTAGCCAGTTTAGGCCAACAGGCCAGGAGCTTGCCTGGCCTGGCCTGAATCATCCTACAAAACATGATATCTAAAAAGTTTACTAATATCCAATAACTTTCCATAATAATTCTGTCTGGTTGCATACAGCATCACACAATAATACTGGGATTACATGTGCTTGCCAATGCTTTCAGGGTGTTTTTTTATTTCTTTTTTCTTGAGAACAAATTCAGGTCATTACTTTAATGCCAGTTTACTCTCGGATATATTGCCTGGCCCACATATACCTTATTAAGTCCTTCCTCACCTAAATATAATCCTTCTGTTTTTTAAAAAGAACAAAGATCCTAAGAAAATTGTAGGTAGAATATCAGAATAATTAGCATTCAAAATATTGCATAAATAAGGGAACTCATCTTTCACTGAATTATGGATAATAAATCTTTGATAATGCTTTCCTATCCAACATCTGAAAGATGGGAAAATTGAAAAACAATGTTGAAGCAAAACAATAAATACTGGAAGAAAGGAGTGTCAGAGAAGCATGCAAATTGCTGAGTATCCCAACAAATTGGACAAATATGAAACAATATCTGAGAAAAGCCATCTCAAATATTTTTAAACTAGATGGAATTGATGGGTGATTAAGGCATAAGTTTGACAAGATTCTATATGGTGCAAAAGCAGGTTGGTGAAATCTAGTCAAAGAAAAGAATAGTAAATAAAAGAAAAAATGGACTTCAATTTCCCCCTACTCCTCTTCTTCCTTTTCCTTTTTTGGTGTGTGTTATTAGCAAGACTGGCATGGGATCATCAAGATTAGCTATCCTACTGTCTTCTTACTTAGCAATACAATTTCAGTTGATTGTGTGACTTTCTAAAATTTGGGTACTGGGAATTGAAGTCCATTCCTCATGCTTGTGTGCCATGCACTTTACCAACTCCCCAAAGTACTGGCACTCTTTAATTTGTGATGCCCTTCAGGTTTACAATGTTCAATCCATGTCTTTACCTAAGCATAACTCCATGGGAGAAATGGAAAACCAGAGGATTTATATTTTGCTCAAGTTTTAACTTTAGCTTATAGTATTCAGAAAATGATTAGTACTCAGATAATTTTATTATTGTTTATTTACCATCACAAACATTGTTACCAATAAATTTATGACAAAGATGTAAGTAGGAAATTATATTTTTCACTCATTTGTAGCATGTGGCACAAATGCCAACTCTGTCACATGAGATTGCCAGCTTTCTTTACCATTAGCTCAGCTGAATTTCATACAATATATAAACACTAAGACTGAGAGTGCCTGAATCTAGCCTCCATATTGTGGTGAACTTCCCAAAACGCACTGTGCTCATTGAGACCACCTACAGTTCCTCCCATTTCCCCATGGCTAGGCTTCTCTGTCAGCTAGTAAGAGCGCAAAGTTTGCGATTTGATTGAGACTGTCTGAAACAGGTCTCTGCTGACTATCATGTTCCCAGACCTTAGGAAAAACCCTGAATGTACCTGGTGGGCACATGACTCCGGTCTCTGTGGAGTGAGCTTCCCAAACTCATTGTGTCCATCCTTTTTTCTGGAACCATCTGCATTCCCTACACTGCTTCAGAACTCCAGCTTCATCCTGAATAATAGGAGTTAGCATTTCCATCTCCCATCTGGCATGGGATCTTGGCATTTCCCATGTGAGGCTTCTGAGGTGATCCTTACTAGCCAGGGCCTCTTCACCCTCCTGGATAGCTCCTGAGCAGCCGTCCTGGAACCACCTGATCCCTACTATATAAGACAAAAAGAGAACCTGAAGCCTGTATCAACCAGTTTTTCATTCCCAAACAGAAAACAACCAAAGTACATCAATACTGCAAACAGACCACACTTCAAGTGAGCAGAGGAAGGCTTGATTTTTATACCAGAATCACAAACCTCAAACGAAATACACATGCCAAGATTACAATAGAAAAATAATATTATAAAAACCAAAATAATATGTTCCCACCAAATATCATCAGTCCTACAGAAGAATTCCCAAAAAGAACCCCCTTAAAGGTAACCCAGTGTACACAATTTAAAAGTACAATCATTAAAATGTTAAAATAATTCAACAAATTTAAAGAACACACATAAAAAAATCACAGAACTAAATGAAGATAGGGATAAACATCTGACTGAATTCACAAAAGATAAATTTTGAAGAAAACACAGGTTGAAATGAAGAAAGAAGTGAAAGATTCCATAAACTAATTAGAAATGATGGAGAAAGCCACACCAATGAGATAAATGAAATGGAAAACAGAATATCAGGATTGGATGATAAAGCTGAAAAACTGAAATACTCAGGTAAAGATTATGAAATATTAAAAAAGAAAACATAGGAATGGAATATGCAGGGTATGTGGAACACCATGAAAAGACAAGATTTACACATTATAGGCACAAACCAAGGTGAAGTATCACAGATTAATGGTAGTGGCCAGATTTTCAACAGAATCTTAGACAATATTTCACAAAATGTAAGAAAGAGAGGTGCATACAAATACGAGTTAAAAGTCCTAGATGGAACTGGACTCAAGGGAACATACCTTTACATAATTAAAGCAATATATAACAAACCCACAGCCAGCATCATTCTAAATGGAGGAAAAAAATGGAAGCAGTCTCATTGAAATAAGGAACCAGACAAGGCCTTCCACTATACCCACCTTTTTTAATATAGTGTTTGAAACTCTTGAAAAATTTACAAAAGAAGATGTATAATGCCTGACTCATAGTAAATATTACTCAATAATCATACTTAAATCCAAAAATTATGTGAAACATATATCAACAAGCTATAAGAAATATTGATATTTTTATCTGACCATTGTATCTGCAATAGATATATTTTGAAAACATTGCCTACCAAAGACTAGAAACATAGCAAGGACAATATAATGACAGTGTATTCAAAATTCCAGGGACTGAGCACTGCTTCAGAGTTACTATTGGATCTCTGGTAAAATCTTTATTACCCTCCATTCTATTTGCAGATATCTAATTTTTAGGGTCTTGTACCAGGTAATCTAGCCTTTAATCAAAATCCAGTGTGTGTCTCTTTAAATCAGTGCTAAACCTTAAAGTGTACATTGGATGTCACATTACAATTAGAAATAGAATTCAAACACTTCAGAGGTTAATTAAAATTGTGAGTGCATCTCCCGAATACATAAACATCTACTAAAATAAAACATCTATGACTAAAATGATTTGTTCTGTTTTATGGAAGCAGAATCCCATCTAAAGTTTTCTTTCATGTTTTCAAAGATATAGACCACAAAACATATCAACATATGATGCTGTAAATTGTACACATATTTACTTATGTATATTTATATTTTAACATTACACAACTTGGATTTAACCACCTCATTTATTATATTGCCATAATTAGTTCAGATTTTAAAATGACATATTTAAGTTAAATATTATGCATCATATTTCTACATATTGATGTAGGAATCCAATTGCAATCTTCCACAATGATCCTTCAACTTCAGGAAGCAGAAATCTGAAATAGATGTCCTATTCAGGCATAAGCTTTCTGTGGTATCTTATGCATATTGGCCAGTTGTGGATTTCTGTGTTAATCACCATCAGTAGCACTAGGATACTTCTCTGGTGAGAGGTATGTAAAACTCTCTACCCTGTTACAAAATGAAGTTTCTTTGATGAGGGGTGACTGTTATTAAAAGGATGCATAAGTAAGATAAAATAAGAAATTACATGGGTCCCAGGATGTGGCAAATGTTTTACTTTAGGATATATGACCCCTCCAGTCATGGGTATTTGGCTACATTTGCAGTACCACACACAAGTTCCCTCCCCCTTTTGGGCCTTAATCACAATTAGACAGTTGTTGATTATTCCAGAGATAAACATCCCACCTCTGTACCAAGAGAAATAGCTTGTTTTTCTAAGTTTGTGTTACTTTACTTAGTATAACAGTTTCTAGTTCCAGCCATTTATGTACAGATTTCAGGATTTTTTTTTCTTTATCACTGAGTGGTACTCCACTGTGTAAATGTATAATATTCTCATTATCTTTCATCAACTGAGGAGCATTTGGCTGCTTCTATTGTGTAACTAGTGTGGAAAGAGCAGCATTAAACATGACTGTGCAGGCATTTCTGTATCAGAATGAGTCCCTTGGGTGTATGACATGGAGTGATATGACCAAATCATATGGTAGATTTATTTTGTGCTTTTTAATAGTTCTTCACAAAATTTTCCATTGTAATTGCACAATTTGGCAATTCCACAGGCAGTTAATTAGGATTCCTATTTTCCTGACATGCACACCACAATTAGATGTTATTCGTTCTCTTAATCTTAGTCTTTCTGACTGGAGTTAGATGAATTCTCAAAGAGGTTTGGATTTGCATTTCTCTATTTACTAAGGATGTTGAACACTAATGAAGGCATTTCTTAACCATTTGTATTTCTTCTTTTTTCAGAATCATAGCCACCCCCCTTATTTTTAATTGTGTCATCTGTTTTCTTGTGTCTCCGCTATTTGAATTCTTTGTATATCCTGGATATTAATCCTTTTTTCAGAAGAACAGCTGGTGAAGATTTTCTCCTAAACTGTAAGCTTTCTCTTCACTCACCTGGTTGTTTCTTTTGTGGTACTGGAGATTTTTAGTTTAATTTGTCATTTATTGATTTTAATTTCTGAGCAACTGATGCTAAATTTAGAATGTCTTAATAAATCATGAATCTATATCTTGTAGTGTATTGTCTTTTTATTATTCTAATAGTTCCAGCATTTCAGAATTCTCTTTGAGATCGTTCATCCATTTGACTTTTGTGCAGAGTGATAGATATGGGTCTAATATCATTCTTCAACACATGGAGATCCAGTTTTGCTAGCACTATCTGTTGAAGAAACTATTTTTCCTCCAGTATGTGTTTTTGGCCACTTTGTAAAATATTATGTGATCGTATCTGTGTGCACTCATATTTGAGACTTCTCTTTCATTTGATTGACGAGCCTGTTTTCATGCCAATACCAAGCTGTTTTTGTAATTATAGTTTTATTATATTGATTGAGATCTAGCAAGTTAATCCCTACAGCATTGCATTTAGTGCTCAGAATTGCTTGTAATACCTGGGATATTTTGGATTTTCATGTGAAGTTGGCATGAATTTTCTAGTTTGGTTAAGAATATCTTGGGAAATTTGATTGGGATCATACTGAATTTGTAAATAGGTGTTGGTAGAAAGAACATTTTTAGTATATTGCTTCTGCTCATCCATGAGCATAAGAGGTCTATAGGTAAGTCAATAAACATAATAAATCATATAAATGGACACAAAGTAAAAAGTAACATGATCATCTCAATATAATCAGAAAAGACCTTTGAGAAAATCCAACATGTATTTGTGATTAAAGTTCAAGAGGGGCGGTTGGAGAGATGGCTCAGCAATTAAGAATACAGACTGCTCTTGGAGAGGACTCAGTACCAACATGGCAGCTAACAACCATCCAAACTCCAGTTCCAGGGAATCTCCCCCGCCCTTTCTGTCTCCGCATGTAAGCAATACACTAATGCAAAAAAAAAAATATGAGCAATAAATAAAATATTTTTAAAGTCCTAGAGGGAATGGGACTGAATGAAACATATCTCAACATAATTAAAAATGTATAAAACAAACCCATAGCCAACATCATTCTAAATTAAGAAAAACTGGAATCATTCCCATTCAAGTAAGGAACCAGAAAAGGCTATCCATTGTCCCACTCCTTTTCAATATACTGTTTGAAACTCCAATTAGAGGAATAATACAAGATAAGGAAATTAAATTGGTACTAATTTGAAAAGAGGAGGTCAAATTATACTTATTTACAGATGGTAGTACATTATACAAAAGAGCTACCAAAAATTCCACCACAAACTACTAGAAATGATATACACATTCAGCAAAGTGACAGGTTATACAATAAATCCACAAAAGCAGTAGTTTTTCTATATATAAATAAGCAATCAGACAATGAGTTCATGGAAGCACTTTCACTTACAATACCCTTAAAAAAAAAACCCTAGGCCGACAACTACTCCTTCTGCTCTAGACTTCTGAAACATCCTCTGAGTTCAGACCTTCCCAATATGTCCTGAGCTCCTGCACTCAAACCAGTGCAATTCTCCAACATTTTTGGACCCATCACAGGCTGTTCCCAACCCCTGCTTGACCTTGGGCTCCTGAAGTGGCTATCTAAGTACTACCTACCACCGTGGCAAATAAGAGTTTGGCAACTGTGCCTTGATTCCCCTTTAGTCTAATCTCACCCCTCAATCTGTCCTCCTTCTAACTTTGGGTCCAACCCACTACTACTCTTCCACCTCATATATCTAGACTGGCTTCCTATCCCAGACAAACTTAATTGTCTAACATAGTTTGTCAGACCCTCCATAGCCTATCCACACATACAAAATAATTTGTTTTCATATATGAGCAAGAAGCCTCCAAACTATACCAACAATACAAAGAGAACCAAACTGCAACTAAACAAAGGTATAATGGAATTTCAGTTGTGAACACACAACCACCAACAGACATCTATATGCCCAAATGGTAACCCCCAAACAAAAATGATATAAAAAAAAAGAGAAAAGGTCCCCACCAGTCCTACAGAAGCGTACTACAATGATAATTACCCAGAGAAACTCCATGACACAGAATTTAAAAGAAAAATCATAAACATGGTCAAAGAAATTAAATAACACCCAAACAACACAAAGAACTCAAAGACAATAGGCATAAACTTGGTCCAGAAGCTAAAGAAAAAAAAATATGCGGCTGAATGAAATAAAAAATAATAACTCAGGGTTTGAAGAGAGAACACCCAGAATAGAAAAACATTTTGAGGAAAACCCAAGCAGAAATGAAGGTGAAAAAACTCAATTTGAAATCACAGGAGAAAGCCTTATAAGCAGATCAAAAGGAATATAAAACTTCTAGATAAAAACAAGTTATATAGGAAAGACAACCCTTCAGAATTACACCTGACTTTTCAATGAAAACCAGAATAGCCTGAACAAAAGAAACCTAAGTTCTAAATGACCATGGATTCCAGGCCAGAATACTTTATCTAGCAAAACGATCTATCATAGTCCAAGAGAAATGAAAATTTTTCCATGACATGTATAGGTTAAAACAATTCAAGTCCACCAAACCTGCACTACAAAGAATCCTTGGTGAAAAACAAAGAAATGAAAATGGGAATGATAATACTCAAGAGGTTTCAGAAAGAAAACAAAGGAAAGTTCAATTACATAAATACAAAATAGGACAACTAACACAAACAAATTTAAAATGGCAGTAACCAATGCATATCTTTCAATAATATTTCTAAATATCAGTGTTCTCAGTTTCCTAGACAAAAGGCACAAGATAGTGGAATGGATGAGGAAACAACATTCAGTGTTTTGCTTTCTTTAAGGAACTCAACTCACCTTTTGGGATAGGCACTATCTTGGGATGAAAGCATGGAAAAAAATATTCTAAGCAAAGGACTCTAAGATGCAAGCACATATTGTATTTTGGATATCTGAAAAGGTAGAATTTAAGTTAGAACTAATCAGAAGAGATAAAGAGGGTCACTTCATTCTATTCAAAGGAACTATCGACCAAGAAAATTTTATAGTCATGAATATATTTGCACCAAATGCTGGCACATCCAATTTCACAACGACATGACTATAGAACACAGATTAACTCCAACTCAGTAGTAACAAGTGACTTCAGTCAGTACACCTCTGTCTCCAATAGACCAGTCAACTGGACAAAGCATACATAGAGAGACAGCTGAATTAAATGACATCTTAAATAAAATGGACCTGACATATACAGAACATGCCATTCAAGCAACAAAGAATACACCTTCTGCTCAGCAGCCTGTGCAAGTTTATCAAAAATTGACCACATACAGGGGCAAAGGTAAACTAATCTCAGCAAATACAAAAAAAAAAAAAACTGAAATATTTACATGCATTCTATCAAGTGACATTCAAAACTCTAGTAATCACATAAACTCACAGAGATTAAACAATATACTCCTGAAAGATGAACGGATCAAAGAATAATTTAAGAAATAAATAAATATATGTGTGGATCTAAATGAAATGAATAGTAAATTACAACAAAACTAGTAATACATTTTAACAGGAGCCCAGTGAGTAAGTTTATAGCTCTAAGTGCCTACAATTAAAAAAATAAAAATAAAAACAGAAGAAGAGCACATAAAAATGACTTAACAGTACACCAAAAGATTCTGGAAAGACAAGAACAAATCAAACCCAAATGTAGTAGAGGGGAAAAATAACATATATCAGATCAGAAATTAATGAAATTGAAACAATTAAAATAATACAAAGATCAATGAATCTAAAAGCTGGTGGTTTGAAAAGTTAATAAAGATAGTCACATTTAGTCCATTAACCAAAAGAGGGAAAAAGCAAATACAAATTAGCAAAATCAGAAAATAAAGGGGAAATATCACAACAGACACCAAAAATATGCAGAGCAAAAGGTAATATTTTTTAAAAACCTATATTGAATTAAATTTGAAAATCTAAACGAAATGGATGAATTTCTAAATTCATAGAAACCACAAAAGTAAAATAAGAAAAGAATCCAATAGCTTAAACTGACTCATAGCACATAAGGAAACTGAAAAAGCAATATATATTATCCCAACTAAAAAAAGCCCAGTCACAGACAGATTCAGAGCAGATGTCTACTAGACATTCAAAGATCTACAATGAATATTTCTTAAGTTATTCAAAAGAGAATAGTGGAAGGAGAGCTCCCTAAATCTCCTATGAAGCACATATCACTCTAATACCAAAACCAGGTACAGATGGAACAAAAAAGAAAACAACATGCTTATATCCTTAGTGAACACAGACATAATCATTCTGAACAAAATACTGAAACACATCAAAAAGATCATCTGCCATGACTAAGTTGGCTCTATTCCAGAGATACAGGGATGATTCAATACACACAAGTCAATACGTGCCATAAATCATATAAACGGACTTAAAGACAAAAATCACATTGTCATCTTAATAGAAGCTATAGCTAAGTTCTTTGAAAAAGTTCAATATTCATTTATGCTGACTAGAAGGAATTGCACTGAAGAGAACATAATCCAAAATCATCGAAGTTATATACAAAAAACACATTTCTTCTAAATGGAGAAAAATTGGAGGCCTCCCCATTAAAATTAGGAATAGGACAAGATTGCTTACTTTCTTTACTCATTTTCAATCTAGTTCTTCAAACTCTTGGTACAGTAATAATACAAGAGAAACAAACTAATGGAACATGAATTGGAAGAGAAAAGTTCTAATTATCACTATTTGCAGATGATATGATATTATGCATAAGAGATTCAAAAACTGCTAGAAATAATTGATACTTTCAGTAAAGTGACAGGTTGCAAAATAAACACACACAAATTGATAGTCTTTGTACATACCAATAACAAGCAAGCAGAGAATGCACTTATGGACACCCTCCCATTCACAGTTTCCACAAAACAATGAAATATATAGGAATAAACCCAAGAAGAACTTAAAGATCTCTAAATAAAAACATTAAATCTTTGAAGAAAGATAGTGGAAGACACCAGGAGATTAAAGGACCTACCATGCTCATGGTTTGGTAGAACTGATATGCTGAAAATGATCTAACCAAAAACAATCTATAGATCAATGCCTATCAAAATCTCCATGACACTCTTCTCAGAGCTAGAAAAAACATTTTAAAATTAGTATGGAATCACAAAAGACCACAGATATCCAAAGCAAACTTGGACCCAAAGAGCAATATCGGATTTCAAAATATATTACAGAGTTATAGTCATAAAATCAGCATAGAACTGGCACAAAACAGACATACAGATGAATGGAACAGAATAGAAAACCTAAATATGAGTGCATGCAACATAAGTCACCTGGTATTTGACAAAGGTGCCAAGAACACATAGTGGATGAAAGGCAATATCCTTGGCAAACGGTCCTTTCAAAACTGGATCTCCATCTGTAGAATCATTAAATTTGACCCTTGTCTTTCACCTTGCACAAAGGTTAACACCAAATGTATCAGAGACCTCAATATGAAACTTGAAACTCTGAAACTGCTAGAAGAAAACATAGGCAGTAACCTACAAGATATAGTTGGAGGGAAACACTTTCTAAATCTGACATCAGTTGCTTAGACATTAAGTTTTACAATCAACAAGTGGGACCTAATTAAACTAAAGATGCTTCTGTACAGCAAAAGAAACAATGAAGGAAATGAAGAGGAAAACGACTAAGTGGGAGAAAATCTTCACCTGCCACACTTCTGACAGAAGACTAATATCTGTAATATACAAAGAACCCCAAACAAAGAAAGAAGTAAATGAATGACTCCATAAAAAGGTATGCTAAGGACCTGAACAGAGTGTTCTCAAATAAAGAAATAAAATGGATAAGACACACCTTACAAGTGCTCAACATCCTTATTAATTAGAGAAATGCAAAAACACTTTAAGATTTCATAGTTCCCCTTTCAGATTGGCTAAGATCAATAGAACAAAAGGCATTTAATTTGGTGAGGGTGTGGAGAAAGGGGAGTGCTCATTCACTGCCAATGGTAATAAAAACTCATGTTACCATATGGAGAATAGTGTGAGAATTCTTAAAAAAAATTTAAAAAGAATATACCATATGATCCAGTTATACCACTACTTGGTGTATACCCAATGGACTCGTCCTGCTGTAGAGATACCTGTACATCCAAGTTTGTTGCTTCTCATTTCCCAGTATTAAAGAAATCGAAGTAATTTAAATGTCCCTCAACTGGTGAATGGATAATGAAAATCTGTACATTTATACAATGGAGTGCTACTCAGCAGTAAAGAAAGATGAAATTATGGAATTTGCAGGTAAATGGATGGAATTAGAAACTGTTATACTAAGTGAAGTAATACAGACTCAGAAAAGCAAGCATCGTATGTTCTCCCTCAGTTGTGGATGTTGGCAACATGAGTGTATATCCTGATGTAACAGAAGGAGACATGAAAATGGAAATGAAACACAGAAGCAAAGGCAAAGAAAGCCTGGGCTAGGTGAATAGTAGAAAACAGTTGATTCTAAGGAGGGAATAGAGTATCCATCTGGAAAGAAAAGAGGAAAAGACATACAAAGAACCATGAGTCTAAAGGGGAAGGGGAAGTCCATAGTAGGGAGATGACAGGACACAGATACTATCATGGGGAATGGAGGAAATGGGTGGGATTAACTGGGAAGGAATGAGGGAGGTTAAATTGGTGGGGAGGGAGAGGTGAGATACGTAAATATTAGGTGGCACAAAACCCAGAGGGAAATGTATTAATTCACCCCCACCCCCAGAAATCCACATACAGTATGAACATGAGTGCCTGTGTACCGGAAGGATATATCAAATTGAACACGGTGCCACCCAAGTGAAACTTCCCGTTGAGTTTTCAGTGTGGGTAATCCAAGAGATATTCAAAATAACAAAGGCAATCAAAACAGCCCTCAGTTACCTCCCTGATCTTGAAGGTAAGATGCTATCTAAAGACAGGACACATTTCAGACACACGGCATGGAGCAATGGAGCAGGAACTGACCAGGAAGACTTCTCACTGAAGACTAGTTCTCATAGTTCTAGAGAATACTATGCAAGGGACTAAGGGAGAATACAATCAATGACCCAAACCAGCTCTAAAGCCTAATGAGTAACAGCAAACTTTACTGTGTACTTGTGGGTGACTTTTTATCTAGTGGGTGACCAAAAGCTATCTAATTGAGCTTTAATTCCTTTGAATGGGAGGGAATTCATGGATGGCACTGTAAACACATCCAAATACCCGTGGCTAGAGTTGTGCTTCTTTAGAGCAATTTATTGGCAATGACTTAGAGCAGGAACATTGACAAGAATTACCATTGCTGCAAAAATTATTATCTAAGGCAGCTTAAATCACAAGTCTGATACTAGTCATTCTTTAAACAAGATTTCAAAGATCTCTTGGTAGCAGCCACTGGAAAAGAAAATACTGTAGTGTATGAAAGACTATATTTTCACTTTTAAGTCAAATTTAAATTGCACTTGCATATAAGCTATGCAGTTATTACATAAGTTTGAAAGGTTATAGAACATCTTCAAACATGAGGGCAAAAATGAGGAGTTCTAAGCTTTTCTGCCTCCCTCTCTCTCTTCCTCTGTCTCTCTCTCGAAGTATATACAAATGACCTCTGTATTATTTGCTTTTGTATGTTGTTTGTTTTTTATTTGTGTACTTGTAGCCCAGCTGTCCTGGGGCTGATTCTCCAGTTGACAATAGTAATTACTTAGGGAAGTGGCCTACTGTCTACCTCCCATTTTTACGCTGGGCCCCTATCTGGTTTAGTTTGTACAGGTCCAGTGCATGCTGTCACAAGGACTGTGAGTTCATATGTGTAATAACTCTTTGGTGTCCAGATAACATTTTTCTTTTATTAATCCACCATACTGATCATCCAATCTTTCAACAGTTGTTCTGAAAGATCCCTGAGCCTTATGGGAAGAGGGTGTAATGTAGGTGTCCCTTTAAGGGCTGAAAAATCAGCAGTCTTACTGTCTGCACATTGAATAGCTGTGCACTTCTGTGTTAACTGTCAACAGGTCAAACTAGGATCTTTCCTGGTGAGACTTGAGAGATGATAATCTGTGAATACAAAAATAAGTCATTTTGAGTCAATTTAGAACGAAGTCTTCTTAGCAGAATGATAGTAGTAGGTTCTCTTCTGTGGCCTATGACACGTCTAGTCATAGGTTCTCTGACTTAATAAAAATATCATGTATGGACTCCATCCTATGAAGAAGATTTTAAAATCCATGTGGAATTTGATTACTTATTACAGTATTGCACCATTGGGCATATTTTGTCTAACCAGTTGTCACTGTATCTT
Source organism: Eospalax fontanierii (assembly GCA_035773235.1). Classification (NCBI taxonomy): domain Eukaryota; kingdom Metazoa; phylum Chordata; class Mammalia; order Rodentia; family Spalacidae; genus Eospalax; species Eospalax fontanierii. The sequence continues at coordinate 91,210,891 of CM069524.1, forward strand.
TCAAAATTCACAACTGAGTAAGGTTAATGATTACCTTTTTCTTGCCATAGCATGCAAAATACATTCTAATACTATGAAAGCTAGCTAGCAGTGATGAAGCATCAAGGTCAGTAGCAGCTGGATTTCTTTTTGTTCTGTTACTCAGATGTGTAGAATCATACACACCCATCTGTGATTCTATGTTAGGGTCTTATTATCAAGTTCTGGTTTGTAACTAAGCAATGGCAACAGCCAGTGTTATTTGAAAATGTGTAGAACCTCTCTGCTCAATAATTTCAAAAGAGGTAGTACATTCCTGGTATTTCGCCTTTGATCTGCTTGCTTGTGATGTTTATTAGGCCCACTAAGCCCCTGTTAAAAGGTAAGTTCTTTCAAACATTTTATACAGTATATTTATAGATTGAAAGAGGCTTCTATCATTGGTTTCCATATGGCTCTCAGAAAGCTTTTGGTTTTACATATTTGTTCTTCAGGTAAAATAGAACTAATATTATATATTGTTATATTTGCTTTTCTCTGAACAATAATGAAACTTTAACAAATCTAAATATATTCAAGCAGGAAACTGAGCATAGTATATGCAAAAACCCAGATAATTAGATTTATTAGAGCCTCTTATTTTAACATTCCATACTAATAACTAAGATATCAAAAATCAAAAGTATATTCATCCCACCAGCTGTTTGTAACTAGAAAAAAGAAGAAAAAGTAAGTAGCTTTAATAATCAGGATATTGTTAAAATATAGAGCAAAACCACATGTGGTCTCAGGTAGAAATTATTATCTTTAATTTAAAAATTAAATTTAATAGTTACTAATATAAAAACATAAAAACATTCAAATTGACAATAAGAAAAAATGATTCTGAAGCTAGCAATGGTAGTGAACACATGTAACCTTTAAACTCAAGAAACACGGAAGACTGGGAGTTAAAAGATAGCTTTCAACCTGGGTTACACAAAGAGACTCTGTCTCATAAAAACAAGTGAAATAATTCTCTAGAAATTAAGAAACATAAGGAATCGAGTCTCCACAACTAGACAAGTACAATCGCAAGATCTGTTCAGTAGAATCTATTTTGGAATTTTGAATTTATTGCAACTTCCACTGGAAATTTTAGATAATAAATTGTGGTTAATTCAACTCAGGACAGTAGTAGTTACCCATTCCCTTTGTGTGGTAGGTCCTGCAGCAGACAGCTGTGTATTTTTCTTTGAAACCACTTGCACATAGATTACAGAGCCCAATCTGGACAATGAGAAGACTTTATTCTGGATATTTGGGATCCTTTTTCAGATCACTGATTGTAGAGTCAGATGAGAGAAATACAGTCATTCTTACACCTTAGCACATTGTTGAAAGCCCTCTCCCCATCTAACTGAAGTGATATCCACGGGATCTGCAGAGTTGGATCGCCTTTCTTTCCAATGGTTTTTTTTTTTAACATTCAAATTTGAGCTAAAATTTTATATTGAAAAATATAATTTGAACATTGAATTACTGAATACTTATACACAGATAACTTTGTCATTGTGCGAGTTATAAACCAAATTAATTTTAATATCCTTTCAATGTAGTTTTATGCTTCTTGTTATTGCAAATATAAATGTGTTTGTGGAGCTAAAATAATATTGCACTTATTTTTATAAGCAAAATTAACACATGGAAAATTATTCATTTTAACATTAATAAAATGACAATATATTTTATGAAGAAAAAAATTCCATCATAAATTGCAACATAAGCTATTTTTATTAACCAAAGATATATTTACTATCTTATTCCTGAAATTCTTGTTTCAAATTTAATGCTAAATAAATCTGCCAAAAGACATGTTTTGTTATTTATAAACAGTTGATAATCTATCAATTTAAAACTTATGAGTACATTTTCTTTTCATTGATATGAAATGATAAAGACCAAACTGTTCTGCTAAATCAAAAAGAAAACCTAAAAATTAAATCAGTAATTGAACTGAATGTTTAACACATTGCACATCAAGAAACAACAGAAAAAAAAGAAACACAGAGTGAGTTCTTTGCTTCTACTTATTGCTTTGGAGAATTCTCAGGCTCTAGTTCAGAAAGACAATCTTTCTGGGGGTCAAAGGACTAATAGAATATGATAATTGGGATTGATAGATAAAGGAGGTCAAGAAAAATGAAGGCCTTGAACATAATACCAAGGAGAGACAAGGAGAACACAAACAACTCTATATGTCTGAAGAGGGTGTTCATAAAGAATCAAGTCATAAACCAGACCTTGATCTGGTGGTGCATACTTCTTGCCTTTTCCCCCAGCACTCCTGAGGCAGATGTAGGCAGATCTCTGTGAGAAAGAAGCAAGCCTGTTCTACATCTGTTCTACACAGTAAATTCCAGGCCAGCTGGAACTACCAGGAAACTAAGTAAATAAGGAAACCATCTGACTGAGTTGGAATAGAGTTAACAGTGCCTCCTGGCATAGACATCTAGAAATAATTCATTTTCTCTTCTATTAGACTAGAAAACATCATGCAATATCTTTGTAATGGAGAATGATTAGCCTAAGTAAAGATTTTAAATATTTTTTATTGAATCATTGTATGTTTCATACAGAACATCTCAATCAAACTTAATCATCTTTATATCCCTTTCCCCAAAGTCCCCCGCAACTGGAATCCATAGAATTCTTTCATCTGTGTTAAGATCTATTGTGTCAAGTTAGCATCCCCAAATGACCTCAGGGCAGGAAAATCCGCTGAGGTCTAGTCAGCATACTCAGAGTCCCTCGCTTTAGCAAGACTAGCTTAACTTTACCCAACAGTAATCTGTTGCCAATATTTCTTAAGCAAATATAGGGGTCTGCTACCTATTTCCACATTTCCAGACTAAGTTTTTATCTGATTGAATTTTGCATGGATCTTGAGCATGCCAAACAATTGCTGTAGGTTCATATGAGCATGGTCTCAGGAGCTTGTAGGATTCTATTTCCATATCATCATACAGTTCCTCACTAGCTCTTACACCGTTAAATCCTCATTCCACAATGCATTGGTCTCTGAGTCCTGGGTGAGTGAAACTTAATGTAAGAGTCCTGTATAGAGACCTACACTCTTAAGATTCCTAACCTCCATGCTTTAGCCATTTGTGACCATTTTTGCTGCTGGCCTTTTGTTTTGGCATGAAGTAGCTTCATTAATGAGTGTTGAGAAATTCATTATTGTCTTTTTATCCCTTGTTCTATATTGCATGAGCCTTGGGTGTAGAGGCTGAATTTTAGATGTGCTGCATATGTGTGGACAATTCACAGACAATGTCTGTGTGTGACCAGATGTGGTACTCTGTATGAGTCTCCCTCTGGTGCAAATGAAGCTTATTTAATGAGTGGTGACTGGGATATTTGAATATAAATATAGGATACACAATTTGCACTTAATAATAACTTACATTAGCCTAGGATGTTGGACCTTGGAGATTTCTCTAAGATCTATGACTATAGGTTCATAGACTAGCACAGAAGTGGAGGTAGAATGATTTTACAGGTGGTTACTGATGGCAATGAAGCAGTGTTTTCTGGAAACAGCGAGGAGGCTGCCCATTCGAACTCATAGCAATTGTGACAGAATCCACAAGACCTATGCAAACTCAGGCCAGAAAACAATCCTAACATGAAAATGGGGAGGGGTTGCATCAAGTCCACCCTTTTTTGAAGAGCAATTAGCAGTTGATATCTTTTGGGAGAGAGGAAGTCTCTTTTCTTTAAGGATGAGATGTCTTCTAGGTCAACTGTCTCAATGGGATCACCAAACCCAAGTATGTTTGAGCAAAACAAATTAGAGTAGATGGATTCTTTAAAAGTTACTCTGTTGTATGGGTAGAGATATGGGCAAGGGTTATGGGGCAGTGTGAAGAACTTGATCAAAATACATTGTACAAAATTTTCAAAGAATTTATAAAATACTATTCCAAAAACAAAATCAAAAGCATTTATTATGTTGTATTTTGTTCACTCCACTCCTCTTGTCTCTAGGAAAATTTTTTTCATGAAGATATGCTGTATTTTGTAAAAGTTTTTTTTTTGCATCTATTGAGATTAATATGTGATTTTTTTTCTTTTAGTCCACTTATTATTTTTTATCTGTTATATTTTCAACTCCTGTATGTTCAGTAATCCCTATATCTCTAGGAAGGAGACAATTTGATCATTGGACTGATTTTTTTTTAATCTTCTTATATAGTAATTTCTTTTGCCAGTAATTTCTTGAGAATGTTTCTTTAATTTTTATTGAACTTTTATACATTTCATGAAACAATTCTTAATCAAATTTAGACCCTATCCACATCCTCCAAAACCCGACCAGGTCTCATGTATTCCAACGTACATGCTAAGTCCTATCCAGTCAAGCATTTGTACCCAGATGCCCTTTGGTGAGAATTCATCCACAATGGAGTCTAGTCAGCCTATCTATAGATCAGAGGTAAGGCCTACACCCCACTCACCAGTAGTAATCAGTCTCCATAAGTTTTCACTCTGGTTTCTAGACTGGCCCACCAGTCGTTTCCCTCCCTCCGCTCTGGGCTCTTGTCTGATTGAGTTGACGTATTTCCTCTTCTCAATGTCATATTTGCCACAAGTTCACAAGTGCAAGCTTCCAGTTGCCTGAAAGCCTTAGCTTCCCTATGTTCCTAAACTAGCCCTTGTTATTATAATATCTCTGCCCCCTCTTCCACAATGCTCTCTGAGCCACTGGTGGGAGAGCTTTAATATAGGAGTTCCTATTCTGTCTCTTATTCATTAGAACTTGCGCAGTTGTGGCCTTTTCTGTTTATCACACTCTGTTGTTTTAAGAAGCTTCACTGGTGAAAATTGAGGAATGCACTATTTTTTCTCTATGTCTAGTTGTATATTCCGTGAGCCTTAGGTGTAGAGGTTCAATTTTATATATGTCATCTTAGAACTAGGCCTCTCTTAGATGTGTATGCTCCACAACTGGCCAGTGTTGGGATTCTGCAGTAGCATCCATCTGCTGCAAAAAGAAACTCATTATTTCATCTTTTCCTAACGCTAAGTAGAGAACTCCATTGTGTAAAACTATGGCATTTTCATTATACATTCATCAGTTGAGGGACATTTAGATTGCTTCCATTTCTTAGCTATTGTGAACAGAGTGGCAACAAACATGAATGTGCAGGTATCTCTACAGTTGTATGAGTCTTCTGTGTATATGCCAAGGAGTGGTATAACTGGATCATACTGTAGATTCTTTTTTTAGTTTTTTTTTTTTTAATCTGCATCCTCCCCAGCATTTGTCCTCAATTTCCTTCTCTTGATTTTTCTCAGTCTGACTGAGGTAACATGGAATCTTAAAGTGGTTTTCAATCTGCATTTCTCTAATTACTAAAGATATTGAGCACTTTTTAAGGTGTTTCTTAGCCATATTTATGTCTTCCTTTGAGAACTCTCTGTTCAGGTCTTTTTATTGGTTCATTATTTTCATGTTTCTTTGTCTTTTGATATCTGGATATCCCATTGACAGGGTTTCCTTGGTAGCTTTTTTTTGGGGGGGGGGCTGTTTTTTAGCTTAATGAGGTCTCATGTATTAATTGCTGATCTGAATGTCTGAGCAGATAATGTTTGATTTAGAAAGTCCTTTCCAAGGCTCTATCTTGAAGGGTACTACCTAAGTTTTCTTCTGTCAGTTTCAGAGTTTCAGGATCTATATTGAGGTCTTTCATTCACTTGGAGTTTGCTTTTGTGCAGGGTTAAAGATAAGGGTTCAGCTTCATTCTTCTACAGGTAGAGATTCAGTTTTGTGCCAGTACCATGTAGTTTTATGATGATAGCTTAGTATTATAATCTGAGACCTCGTATGGTGATCCCTCTCAGTCTTAGTCTTTTTGCCCAAGATTGCTTTTGGTATTCAAGATCTATTTTGATTCCATATAAATTATAAGATAGCCTTTTCTAGCTCTGTGAAGAATGTCATATTTAATTGTCATAGTGATGAATATCTGTAGTTTTTTTTTTGGTAAGATGTTCATTTTCACAATATTGACTCTACAACTCCATGAGCAAGGGTGGTCGTTGCATCTCCTAGAGTCTTCCATTTCCTTTCATTAAAGATTTGAAATTTTCATTGTGGAGATCTTTAATGTATTTGGTTAGGTTTATTCCTAAATGTTTTTGTTTTATTTGATGTTATTGTATATGGGAGAGTTATCTTGACTGCTGTTTATTATTGCTTATTTGGTGTATATAGAAAGGATACTGATTTCTGTAAGTTGATTTTTATAAACTTCAATTTACTGAAAGTATAAATTGTTTCTAACCGTTTTCTTGTAGATTTTTTGGGCTCTCTCATGTACAATGTCATATTATCTGTAAATAGTGATAATTTGACCTCTTCTTTCCAATTAGTACTCCCTTAACTTTCTTCTCTTCTCTTATTATTCTGGGAAGAGTTTCAAACACTGTATTGAAAAGGAGTAGAAATAATGGACAGCCCTGTGTGGTTCCTGATATTAATAGGAATGCTTCCAATTTTTCTTCAATTACAGTGATGTTGGCCTTTTTGTATTTAGCTTTTTTATATGTTCCCTACAGACCAATTCCTTCTAGGATTATTAAGAAGAATGGATATTGTATTTTGTCAAAGGCCTTTTTTCAAATTCATTGAAAGGACCATGCAGTTTTTGTCTTTAAGTCCATTTATATGTTCTATTAGATTTATTGACTTATGTATATGGAACTATTCCTGCGTCTCTGGAATGATGATGACTTAATCATATTGGACGAATTTTTTGATGTGTGCCTATGTGGTTTGTGAGTTTGGGGTAGGGTATCTTTGCCTATATGTTCATTAAGGATACAGGTGTACAGTTTCTTTTTTGTTGTGTTTTAACCAGGTTTAGGTACTGGAGTGATACTGGCTTCATTAGAAGGAATTTGAGAATTCTATTTCTGCTTCTATATTTTTGAATAATTTAAGAAGTATTGGCTATAGGTCTTCTTTGAATGTCTAGTAGAATTCTGCTGTGAATCCATCTGGATCTCTTTTTTTTTTTAATTCAGGAGATTTTGTATTACTATTTCTATTTCTTTATTTGTTAATAGGTCTGTTTAATCTGTAAATCTCTTCTTGCTTTAACTTTGGTGGTGTCCATGACTTTAGAAATTCATGCATTTCTTTTTGTTTTTTTAATTTAATGCATTATAGATTTTTTTTTTAAATATTCCCTTACGATGTTCTGGATTTCTTTCTTTTTGGTCTCTGTTGTGATGCATCCCATTTTCTCTTTGGTTATGTCAATTTATATTTGTTCTTTCTTTCTTTTGTTTATCTGAACTAAGAGTCTATCTATCTCACTTAACCTTTCAACAATCCAACTCTTAGATTCATTTTTTTTTTTTTTGTATTCTTTCTTTGTTTCTATTTCAGTAAGTTCTGGCCTGACTTTTGCTATTTCTTCGTTTTGATAGGTTTGGGGTTGGTTTGTTCTTGCCTTTCCCAAGTCTTGTACTGTTAAGTCATTTATATGTGCTCTTTCTGATTTTTTATATTAAGGCACCAAGAGCTATCTACTTCCCTCTTAGGACTGCTTTTACAGTGGTCCAGAGGTTCTGTATTCTCATTTGCATTTAACTTCAATAATTATTTTTGTTTATTCTTAATTTCTTCTTTGTTCCCTTCATCATTCAGGAGTGTTTATTTAATCTCCATGTCTTTGTGTAGTTATTAGAGCTCCTTTGACTGTTGATTATAATCTTTATTGTACTGTGGTCTGATAGAATGCATGAAATTATTTCCATTTTTTTATATGTTGAGATTTATTTTTTCCCAGAAAATTGTCAATTTTAGAAATACTTGCATGGTATACTAAGTTAGAGTGTATTCTTTAGTGCTTGTGGAATATTCTGTAGATGTCTGTTAGATCCATTTCATGGAAGATGTCATGTGATTTAGATACCTCTCTGGTTATTCTTTGTTCAATTCAACAGTGTTTTGAAGATAATGTGGTGATGAATTAATCTATTATTACTAAGCTGGGATTAATATGTTTTTGTAGTCCTGGATTACTTTTTTTTAATGAAATTGGGTACAATAGTGTCTGGTGCATATATGTTTATAATTGTAATATCTTCCTGGTTGAATTTTCCTTTGATTAGAAAGAAATGACCATCTTTTCTTTTCTTATTAGTTTTAATTTGAATTCCATTTTCTCTGATATTAGAATTGTAACGCCTTCTTGCTTCTTAGTGCCAGTAGATTGGATTATTTTTCCCATCGTTTCACCCTAGGGTAGTGTCAATCCTTGAAAGTGAGATGAGTTTCTTGAAGATGAAGACAAAAAAAGATGGCTCTTCTTTCTTGATCCATTCTGCTAGCCTATGTTTTCTCACAAGAGAGTTGAGGTCATTGATATTTGGTGTTATTATTGAAAGATGTGTAATGGATACTGTTATTTTAATTTCTTCATGTTTGTGACCTTATTTTGTGTTTCTGTTATTATACCTTTCTTTGTTTTCTTTCTGTAGCATCTTGGGTCTATTCACTCCTATCTTGAGTCCTTTGTATCACTTTGAGTATTCTCTGTAGGGCTGCTCTGGTGGATATAAGTTCTTTCAGCCTACTCGTGTATTTAAAAAATCCATTGCCTTCCACCATAATAGACAGGTTTGTTAGATAAATTATTTGAAGTTTGTATCTATGGTGGTTTGGTATTGGGAATACTTTGACCCAAGTTCTTCTAGCTTTCAGAGTTTGCATTGCTATGTCAGCTGTAAATGTGATGGATTTTCCTTTATATGTAACTTGTATTTTCTGCTGCAATTTTCAATACCCTCTCTTTGTTTGTACATTTAATATTTTTCCTTCCACATCAGTGTATTTATTTTTACAATGCCTTAAGGCAAACCCACAACTTTTCAATTCTTCACCTGTTTGTCTTACTTTTGTTAAAACAAAAGCATTAGACCATCAAAGCATACTAAAAACATAAATCTGAATTATTTATTATGATAATGAAATAATAAGTCAACCAATCAAAATTCCAAACTAATAAACTTTTAAAGTGAGAAAAGACTATCACTGAATCCCATTATATTTCAGAGCGGTAAAGGATGAGCTAAAACACTAAAGTTAGTGCCCAAACCAAATCTCTGAAAGGGTGTTTGCCTGCACTTTACACAGGCAAATTATAAAGCCATGTTGTCTCATGAAATTTATTCTCCATGCCTTAGTGGGCGGGGTCTGATTAATCCGGCTGGATAAACGGAAACTGATCTTCCATTCAGAGAGACTGATTTATTTAGGGCAATTTACAATGTTACTGGTTACCTGCTGCCCGCCCGCAAAGTCCACGACAGCCGGGCACAGGGCTCTTAGTCCATTCCCAGCCAGAATTTTGCTTTCACTCACATGATCCTTAGGACTGCAGGGACTTGGGATGCTGCCTCCTGGGTTTTGGCCTTCTGTGGTGCCCATGGTCTAGTCAATACAATGCAAGCATTTATAACTGCAGAGTCACACGAAGTCACAAGCAACTAGGAAAATTTAAGTGTTAGGAATCTAATAATGTTATACTTCTCTTTTTTTCTTTTCTTTATGTATTTTTTATGATCATGCCTCCGATTTATTTCTTTACCAAACTATTAAATTCAAGATTTAAATACGGCTAAGCATAGAACAATGTAGAGATGTGCATCAATGTAGGGCCCTGTCTTCGTTCAACGACCGAGTCCAGATCGGTGGAGGGCTGCGGATTGAATGACGCACATAAGACAGAGAGAGAGAGACACACTAGGTAGGAGGAAAGGAGAATGACTGACTTTATTCAGAGGCAGCAAGCCTTATATAACCTGAGGGCAGGGCTTTAAAGGAGGTTAAAAGTTCAGGTTCTCAGGAGACATCTAGCCACATGACACACACCTGATGTAAACTGAGGAAGTCTGTAAAGGTCAAGTTGTTTACTTCGGAACTACAACTCACATCATCCTGCTAGCTTAAAGGTCAAGGTGTTTACTTGAGCTTTGTCTGAGAGCCTATAGCACTAAGAGAAGGGCATGCAGGGGGCCAGACCCTACACATCAACACATAGCTGAGTTTTATTAGGTTTAAGTCTCTTAATGCTATTAACTAGAGGACAAATTATTCACCATAAGGCAAACATGGAGAAAGTAGGATTTGACTTTTGGTTCTTCACACAGTTTAACCTTTCAAGTCTGTATACACATCCATGGCTCCAAATCTGAATGTCTATGTGCTATAAAACTAACTGTGTTACCAGTGGAATGCACCTTACTTGAAGATCTCTAGGGCATTATACTACACAAAATGTGGAGTTTAAGTAGAATGCAATCTGATTAAGAAGGTTTTAAGTCTTAACCAGAAGAATACTATAAATAATGACCTCTAAGGAACACAATTTAAATTACATTGTACATCACCAGAAGAACATTGGCCAGTAGTTCTACAGGCCTACTTAAAAAGTCCAATCATTTTTCTTCAGTGAATCATTAGATTAACTTCCTGCTACCTGAAGATTATAATAGATTCCACTTGGAGATTGTCACAGTCAGAGCCGTTGCCTGCTATGCATTCAACGTATGTTCAGTAGTCAGGTTAGCTCTTTAAACAGTTGAGTGTTAGGTAAAATCAATGCTGAGTAACATTGGTATAGTTTCCTTAATTCATTTAATTTCCACTAAAAAAATGTGGGCTTGGTCTAGCTCTTGAGCTTTTTTCCTATTTGGGCAGAAGTGTAATCACCCCTATATAACTGTTTTCAAAATTAAGGCTACATTTCTACTAAACCATTTTTATAGTATTTATCAACTTTTAAGTTTCCTTTTAGAACTCCAGGAGCAATAGTAAAACATTAAAATATTTTCAATTTGTATTTCAAATACAATAAAATCCTGACATATGATGTTAAGATAATTAAATTACTCGACAGGTGATCTCTACCACATATAAATTTTTAAAAGAGTTTTAACTCAATTTTTATTTGGTGAGGTGAGTTTAACTGTTCTAAAAACAGTAAATGAGTTTAATGTGTGTGAATCTAAAGTGCGTCCTTCACAAGATTTTCTGTAAGTCACAAATGAAAAATTAGGCAGATGGTTATTAAAAATAATGTTAATAGGTACATTGAGCAATAAACAACCTTTTTCATTTAACTTACATCTGCTCAGGTTTTTTTATTAGTTGAATATAAAGGCCTATTAATCAACTCAGACTGATCAAGGAAACATACTTAAACTACCCAATTAGATTTTAAAAGCAGTCGGTTTTGTAGTAGATCTCTGGAAATAACACACACACACACACACACACACACACACACACACATATGCATACAAAAACTGGTAGAGTACTCTGGATATTAAATTCCCTCCCACCCCATAATCTTGTATAATTCACGGTTCACAATCTGCAGCATTTTGAAAGTTATATAAATTAAACAGAGCTAACTGATTAAAATTCATATAAAAACACATAAGTCTCAACACATCTTGAAAAATACTTAGGTTATAGCTCAATTTTAAAACTTTTTTGACAAGATTAAGAAAAATGTTATTAATAGTAATGGCATCTTAAAAGAATTAACTATTAACTGGGTGAACTTGGGGATAAGCTGTACAGTACTATTGCACTCTACAGATGTGCAGAATTCAAACAGATGCTAGCACTTAAAAAACTATCCTCGACCAACGTTTTCCAAGAGATGCAACAAGCCTGCCAAGAAACATCTTGTCCTTACTAACAGCTTTCTGTCTTCAGTACAGGCCTTCATTATGTCAGTCCCACTGCTTTTGCAAAATTCCTTCACATAAAAGCGTTTGCAATGCTGTTAGGTAGGACTATGATAGGTGGTGTGGAATGGAACCCATATTCAGTGTGTTTCATTTCATTGTCAAGAATTTGAATAAGTTATTGCACGAATGGAAGATGACCAGATTCAAACTTAGAACACACAGGTACAACTTTGAGTTATCTCAAAAGCACTCGTTGACATATACTGGTTCTCAATCACGTTGCTCAAGAAGAAAACCATCATACATGCGTAGACCTTATTTTTAGGCCCACTGCCAGATGCTAGGAGCTTGCATACCACCCCCCAAGAAAAAAAGCAAAAAAAAAAATCCTTTCCAACATTTATTAAGCCTATCAATACTAGTTTGAAGATTGACAGGAAATTTGTTATGTTCCTATAAGTGGGTTGAGGGAGATAGCTCTCCTCTTCAAAGCAGATGCCTGGACACTGTTGGCTAATAACCCTCATGTACTCCTCAAACATCCTCCTGTACCTTCATGATACATAAATTCGGAACTTGAGCATCCGGCCCGGGTGACGTACTGCATCTAGAATCTCTTGCTGAGCATGTCGCCCAGATTGGAAGAAGGCTTGCTGCAGACCAGAGCCAAGTGGCAAAACCAGGAGAAGCAGCAGAAGCAGCACCTTTACTGAGAGAGGCGCCCAGGCTGCCTTCGGGGTGAGACTGCAGTCAGTGTAAAATTTAGTCCCGTGCTACATTTAATATTAAGGCTATGGGAGATTCTGTTCTGGTCATGTCTAATTGATGTTCTATGAACTTCTTGAATCTCTAGAGGTAAGTCTTTCCTTGATTTAGGGACTTCTTTTCTATAATCCTGTTGAAGATCTGATTTGTAGGTCTTTTCAATGTCCCACATTGCCTGAATATTTCATTTCTGGCTTTTCTGCTTGTTTTTGTTTTTAATTTTACATAGCCTTTGCTTAAGGAGTCCAGAAACTTTGTCAGGCAGTCCTGCTGTTAGGTTTGCAGTTTCATTCATTCTACTTGTGAAGTTTTCTGCTTTTGTTTCCAATCGGCTCTAAGAGTTTTTTTTTTTTAATTTCATGTTCATTTCCATTAGTTTTTTTTCTTCAATATTTCCATTACTTTTTTGAATTCACTTTTAAAGACATGAGTTGTTTTAGTATGTCATTCAGCTACATATTTGTATATTCTTGAATTTCCATCTCAAGTTTACACCTACCTTCTTTGAGTTCTTTGAGTTGTTTGTGTTTTCTTTAAATTCTTTGATCACATTTATGATTGTTTGATTGTTCTCTTAAATTCTGTGTACTCAGATTGTAGTGCATATCTGTAGGACTGGTGGTTTGTTATTATCTTGTTTGTTATTTTTTGTATTATCTTTGTTTTTGCACTCCTGTTTGGGCATATGGATGTTCTTTGTTGATTACTTATCTGATAGGAACTTATATTCTGCTTTTGTTTAGTAGAATTTTGGCTCTGTTTATATCATTTATGTAGCTTTCTGTTCAAGTATGGAAAATAAATTGATGCATGTTTCAGATACTTGCAGGCTAGTAGGCTGGTCTGGGTAGTTGGTAGGACAGGGTAGTAGGTAGACTGGTCAGGTTAAAAAGACAGCTGGTCAGTGTCAGACAGATTTGAAACCAGTGAAATCTGTGCTAAGGAGATTATCTTGTGTGGATTAGGATGCTAGTCCAGAGGTCTTTGGCAGAAGGATTGGAGAGAGCCTGAGTCCAAGGATAGCAGTGGACAGGGTGATAGTGGATTAGAGGAATGGAATAGAGACTTGGAAAAGGGGTCTGACTTACCAGAGTCCTAGGTGGGCTGCTCTGTCAGGCAGATCAGGAGTCAGGGCAGATGTGGGTAGTCACTTACATACATGCAGGCAATTCACTCATACACATAAAAAACATAATGATGTCAAAGACGGGCAAATATCCCTCATAGTACAGGTTTTTGAAACACTTTCCACTTAATTTGGTACCACAGTTTGAGGGGGATTAGGAGGTGTTCCCTTCCTGAAGAGTTATGTAACCAGCAGTGGGTGAGAATGTTTAGCCTTCTCCCACTTCCAGGAATTTCTCTTCTTTGTGTTTGTCCTTGACCTGTCATCACTCATTTTTCTGCTACTGCCTCTGTTCCTAGTGTCTGCTTCCAAGCTTCCCTGCTGCAGTGCTCTCTATGTAGTCTCCCTGTGGTACCACAAGCCAACATAAACTTTCTCTTCTATGTCACATTACATAAAGCTGTTTTATCACAGCAACAAGAAAATAATACAGCTTGTTAACTCAATACATCGCTTCTCTGATCCCAAAATATATAATGCAAGGGATTTCTTTCCTTTCTTAAAGATAATTGTTATTATCTTTATTTCAGGACTTCCTTATGCAAGTGGAATTATAAAGCTACATTCTTACTAAGATTGCTTGTACACGAGATATTTTAATAAAAGTATTTGGGATTTAGTATATGACACAATGTTACACTTAGAATGTAGTTAATAAATGTGACTATATAAAATTTTTTATTCAACCTATTGCTAATTATACCAACTTTACAATCAGTTTGTTCAATTCTAAGATATATTTAATATTGACCTTGAAATAGTCCATCAACCCATTTACTTACTCCCTTCAGGTTAGTCTTTTGTCTGAATTCCTGTGACAAATCGTAAAATAAAATAATCAAAAAACCAAAAGTTTTACACTTATGACAAAACTGTAAAGAATACAGTAGATTTGAAAATGGAGTAAATTTTGGTTGTGAATATGTAGGCTGTTTAGGGGCTCACACTGTAGTCCAGCTCTCAGTGCTTTCCATCAGGAGAATCTTGGTGTGGAGGACATCTGGGATACAAGCAATGAGCTTGTTTTAAAAAAATTAGTAGCAATCTTTATTACATGTCCAGTGATGGCTCATGTATCTTGACCTTTTTCCAATATTGTAGAATGTGAAGAGAAATTTGGTAATGTTATATAAGACACATAAAGATTAGTTATAATGCATCATTTTGGAAGCATTTAAATACTGTATGTAGAAGAAAAGCTAAATTATAATTTATGATATATCATTCTGATTAAAAAGTATATGGCTCTTAGAGATGGCAGAAAAATTATGTAGTAATATGGAAAAAATGCAGCTTATGGTAAGTAAAAATGCATTACAATCTAGTACAAATAGGCAACATGATGGTAATTTTTCAAAGGCTCTATATGTATCTAACAGTCTATAATATCTGAATATTGTTAAATACAAATTAGATCAATATTTAAATTGTGGTTTAGTTTCTTTCCCCCCAATTTTTAATTAAATCTTTGTGCACTTCCTATATCTTAATCAAGTCTAGAGCTCTTCTCCCCTCCCTGCTCCCCACAGCATCCCCTATCATCAGATTTCAAGTATTCTGTCATATATGATAAGTCGTCTGTTCAAGCATTTGTATCCAGATATCTCTCAGTACAAGTTCATCCCCTGGGATCTAGTCAACCTATGTAGAGTCACTCCCTTAAAGAAGATCTACTATCTCTTATTCCACATTAATTATTCGTCAGTAGTTCCTTAACTGCATATTTCCCCTGAAAGAAGTTATATCATATTTATTGATATATATGAGGCAAGACAGTTCATCCAGGTTTCATTATCTGCTTTATTTATCATAAACAAAACTTCCCATGCACATTTTCCTATAAAGTAATATTCTTCATTACATTCCTAAATGACATACATGTAAAATTCTACCATTTGACATAAAGGTTTATAGATTTATATATTTGTAATATGATATTGCTCACAATTTAAGACTATACAAGTTGGTTGTTCATCCACATGTCTTATATTCCTCAGAGAAAACCTTGGGAAGTTATATGTATTGTATGTACTGGTTGCCATTGATAGTGAACAAAACATTATGGCTTTTAATCAGAATTGATTTTGAATTTCATCACAATGATAAATAAAATTATTGAGTACTTTTTCTTACATTTAGGTCATTTTAATTCTTTTACCTAAGCCACTCTAAAATCTTTTAATGTAGGTACTATTTTAGTGTACATATATTAAGAAGTCATGTGACATACAGATTATCTATGAGAAAATTAATACTGAGAAAAATACCATTGACTTCTTAAAAGACATAATTCATCCTTTCCTAGTTGTAGTTCCAAAGAAAGAGCATAAACAAATTTTCTTACTTCAGCTGTTTTGCTACTACAATTTTAAATATAGTGATTATTTAAAAATTTTTTCTAAAACATACCTGGCAGTAATGTTTATTTATTTTAAATGTTTTATTATATTTAATTTTTTATTGTAATTTGCTGTGATACATTTATGTTAAATTGCTGCTTTTAGATGATTTCTTTTGTTTTTTTTTTAGATCATAGAATGCTTTATATTTCTTGGATACTGATGAAATTTCTGTTCCTCAAAAACTAATTTTTTCTTTTGGAATACATATATATATATATATATATATATATATACACACACACATATGAATAAAAGTTATGAGTCTATTTATTCTTAATTGTTTTTAAATGTGCTGTTAATTCTTATCAAGTGCATTCACATGGTTGAACAGCCATCAATACCATCCAGCCCCAGAATTCTATTCAACTTCCAAAATTAATACTTTATAATAACTGAACACTCTTTTTCATCTCCCTCTTCCCTTCAATCCTGTCAGCCATATTTCAAGCTTCTATCTCTATGAGCCTGACAACTTAGCTACTTTACATAAGTGAAGATACCTGTGTTTATATGTATGTATAAACACACACATACATATATAGAAAATAAATTTCTTTTAGTTAAAACTATGTCTTCAAGGTTCATACATGCCATGTCATTTAGTAGTAGAGCTATCCCCTTTAAGGCTAACTGGGAAATCAGAAAACGATTGTGCTGTATTTCATTTACCCATTTATTTTCCTGTGAGCTGTTTGATTGAAACAACCGTTAACTTAAAAATTAAAGAGGGTTAAATTAAAGAGGGTGAGGCCAAGAGTAATGAGAAAAGTAAACAATGAGGCTTGATGCTGCATATTAGATATCTAAACTGACCAGACAAAAGGACTGACCGGGCTCTGAGAAAAACAACTGGCGGTCAGTGAACTCCAGATGACTCTCATATCGCCTCAACCCACCCTAGGATGATACACAAGGTATTACAAACCTTCTCCCTCATAAACCTAATTCTATGAGTATGTATGGATCTATAGGCATTCTTGTATTTAATTGTAGCAAAGAGAATTATGGGTGACCACACAATTTCTCTGGATTTTTCTGCCTTTCTCAAGAAAGGAGACCACCACAGAAATCCCATAGGTAGGCAAATGGAGGGAAAAGTCATCTAGTAAGATTTCTAAATCCAGATAGATACTAAAGACGGACCTTTGCTTTTGCCATCATGTTCAGTCTAACATGTATTCCAAAGAATGTACTTATTTTAGTCTTTTGCTTTCTCACCTGCTGAATACACCTTAACCATTTGCTTGCTATACCCATTCCTCAGTATAGATATGAAACCTTCTCCATCAGGAGTAGAAAAACTGAAACTTCTGCAGTGGGAATCATAGGGAATGAGGGAGGATGTCCTTATCCAGAACATCTAACATACACTGTTGTGGATAATGCTACTACAAATGTAGTGACAAATATCTCTTTCAGGGCGTTCTTTCAATTATGGTGGCTATATAGATACACAGGACTAGATTTATTATATTGTGTAACATTCTTGAACTTATTGAGGCATCACAATGCTTTTCTCTGCATCAGCTATTTTTTCTTACAATGCCAACATCAGTGCAATGGAATTTTGATCTCCTCACATGCCTGCTTTTCTGGCTCTTTAAAGCTTTCATGTGAATTTGAGTGATATGTTGCTTCATGGGCTTGATTTTAATTTGTAAAAGCTGACTGGTATCAAGCATTTTCTTCTGTGAAAGTAGCAGTTTTGTATTGCCCTTGGAGAAGCATCTGTTCAAGTACAGTAGCAATATTTTAATTCAATTTACTTTTGGAACTAAATTTTAATCTCTCTCTCTCTCTCTCTCTCTCTCTGAAAAATAATCTCCCATCAAGATGTTTCCAAGTGCTTTTGCATTTTTTAGATTGTCTTTTTACCCAGTTTATTGATTAAGATACACACACACACACACACATATATATATATATATATATATATATATATATATTCTTTTAAAGACTTTCATGTACTAGTACTATAATTTTAACATTTCCTTCCCATGGGAGATTGTGTTCTAATACTGAAATATTTTAAATAGGTCAAATTTGTCTATACTTTTCTTTCCTTGAATAGACAACTGTCATGCATACTTCAGTTAATCCTAAGTAAAATTTTAACCTAAGTATGTCTTTGGATCTTGTACAGATTATAATTGGATCATATACTTTTCAACATTGTCAACAGGTGCATCTCTTTCTTAATTATTATTGAATCTGTGTATTTCATACAGAATATTCATTCAGTCTTAATCATCTTTGTACCTATTTCCACACTGGCTCCCTTGATAGCCCACATCAAGAATTCATACATTCTTTAATCGGTGTTAAGGTCTATAGTGTCAAGTTAGTGTCCCCAGTTTTTTCTCATCCATTGAGGTCTAGTCAGACTATCTGGAGGTCCTCACTTTCAGAAGATTAACTCATCCTTACCCAACAGTAATCAGTTACCAATATTTCTTCCGCAAAGATTGGTTTCTGTTACCCATTTCTCCAGTTCCATGATTGGTTTTTGTCTGCTTGAGTTTGCGTGGGTCTTGAGCAAGCCAAAGTCATTGCTGTAGGATCATAAAAACAGGGTCCCATGAGCTTGTAGGATCATATTTCCATATGATCAAACATCTTCTTATGGCTCTTACCATATTCCTGCCCCTTCTTCTGCAATGGTTTCTGAACCTTGGGTTAGTGAAGCTTAAAATAAGAGTCCTATCTGGGAACCCATACTCTGCAGATTCCTAATCTCCATTATTTGGCCATTTGTAACCTTTTCATTACAATTGGGTACAGGTGGGTGTTACTAACGAAAGGATAGATAAAATGGGGATATCTAAATGGATGGAAGTGGGTGGGAAGGTTATATAAGAAACTATGGGGATAAAGCAGAAAAAGGATCACAAGAGAGGCAGGGCCATAAGAAGCTGGTATTATTAAGGGAGAAATGGGGACACTTTATATGGGGATTGCATGGAGGGAGGATAAGACAGAAGGAGAGAGAGAAGAGAGACAAATAATGCCTAGATAGTGTAAAACACAAGAGGGAATCATATTAGTCTTTAACATAATGACAAATTCCACATACAATATCTCTAAATGAGCTGATGTGTATAGCTGAAGGCTACATAACAAGAAAAATGCCAGATGGGAGATAAATTCCTTTGAGTTGTTGGCCAGGGTGATCCAAGAGACTCCCCAGATCACACAGGCTGTTGTCCTTGATTGCCTCCCAGAATGAAGGTAAGACCCTATTGCTGTAAACATGACAAATTTCAGAAACCCATTGGAACAATGGAGCATTTGTTTTCTATGCACACATACAGTGTAAAATACACAAACGTTGGTTGTGATTAATATTCAATGTTTACATAATATATTGATCAATTTTTTCAGGTACAATGATCTATTTAGGATAGGATCCAGTTACTCATTAACTGTAATTCACTTGATTACTCTTTGAATATTCACAATATTCAAGGAACGTTTTTAAGTCAGTGTAACAGACTTCAATGTAAATATCTATACTTCTATATTTCTTAAAATTATTTATTTGACTACAGGTAACATTTATAGATGTGCTTGTGACAAAAGCACATGTATTATCTAAAGTATAAATGGGAAAAAAATTAAGACAAAGATAAGTGTTAAGAAAAGTCCCAAAAGAATAGCAGAATATTAAGTAATTATTCAGTAGGTTTACTGATTTGAGAAACATATCAGTATGGATAGACTAATGAATAAAACACTGTGCTAATTATTCAAGTTTTAGATATGACATTCCTAACAGATGTAGGAAAATGTTCAGGCTGAACAGCTCACTCATTTCTGTTAATAAAACACATTTAAATCCAAACCCTCATGAGATGGTTAAGTGAAGACAGGATTATTGAAAACATGGTTAGAAATGCACTTTGAAGTTAGGATTCAGGCTCTGAGAACCTGCACACATCCCCACCATATTCCTATGGTTGGTAAGAAACAAGTGCAGCATGAGGGCCTCAATGTCACACCCGCCGGCAGGTTTGGGTGAGGAGAATTCTGACTAATTTAAGACTTCCATATAGACTCTGTCCTTGAACATTGTATTAACATATAATTTCATTTGAACCATGTTCTCATTTGACAGATTTTTTTGTTCCCTAGGGACAGTTTTTAATATATCTTATACTCAAAGCTTAAATTCTCTAACATTATTGAATGTTCTTAGGTTTTGATGGTAGGTAATAGCTTGAGTCTTTTATCCTGCCTACACATTGATTGAATATATTTAAACAATCTGCACTCTGGGATGCTGTTGTCATCACACATGCCATTTCTGCAACTCACATGAGAAGACAGCTGATGTATAGTTCATCATTCATTTTAATAAGTGTTTGAAATATAACCCTTCATTTTTATAAGAATATGCAATGTGGATTCTGCAAAGGGAAGGCAGAAAGATTCATTGCTCAGCGTGTGGAAAATCATTACTGGAGTACACTGGAGTCAATTTTACAATGAGTGATATGTCCACATCTCAGTTGGTAAGATTGCTTAAAGCCTTGTGAACATCCCTCCTTGCAGGGTTAAAGAAAAATATATTATTCAGAATATTCAATTTAAAATAATGAGCCAGACTGAACACTGTGAATTCTAGATTTACTTCCACTGGCAAGATATTTTAGAGTAGGGAATTAGGAGCATTTGAAGATACGGTGATTAGTCACCAATTTAAAACTAAATGCCTTTTTCTAGCTCTTACAAACATGCACTTCATACTGGTTTTATTTAAATAGTTTAGCATTAATAAACTCCTGAGGGCAAAATTTGATGTTCTTGAGGTTGTTTTTAGGAGCACTTTCAATATCCTTATGAATACATTCTTTGAGTATTTGTTTTAAATTTCTCAGAAATGGCTACAAAACCTCAAACTGATTAAAGATACTGAAAAGTTATACAGTAAGGGTCATCTTTACTTTCCTAGATAGATAAGTAAAAGCAAAAAACCCAACTGTATAACCAATTCATAGATAGTTATCAAGACAGACAGGTAGACACATGCATTCATATGTACCTTCAAATGTATTTCCTATGTCAAATAGTTTAGGCAAGACAAACTTTAGCGTTATATTAATAATAGTCTTATGCTGGTTTTTATTTATGGAAAGAATCCAAACCTATAAACAATAGTACTATCAAAAATTATTGTTGTTGGTTATTGCTACTGGCAATTGGGACTTCTACAGAAACGATGTTGTAAACTGCATATTTTACAGAAATAATGGAAAATGTAGCTACAATAATAGTAAGAAACTTTATTGTTGTAGGTTTTAGAATTAATCATGTTTGTTACTAAAACTTAACTTCTTTTATAGCATTTCCTAATATATTATTTTATTTCCTTATAGACTCTATTTCAAAAAGGTTCTAAGGATTTATGGCACAGAGGTATGTGGACATAGCATTCTGTTTTCTTTTATAGTGTTGAATGATAATATCATCATCATTATCATCATCATCATCATCATCATCATCATCATCACAAATTGTTGGAGGTAAATATGCCAGGTAATTATTCTATAAATCTCAGAAAACCTCAGTTTGTTATTTATAGTTTGGATACTATAATACTCAAAATAACAAAATATTATAATTTACCTCTCTGTACATTTAAGTTATTCTCCAATCATGCTGGTAAATGATATTTTTCAGCATTTATTTCTATAAATTAAACAGATTATTTTCTACATTCTTCCTTTGAATTATATCATTATCGTTATGTACATGAGGAAACTGAGATTCAGGTGAATTTCTTTAAATTCCTGATATGTGGAAGAAGCTTAGAAATTGATTTGCAAACATTTTCATTTTATTGTTTTATAAATATAGTTTTATAAAAACAATAAAATATTGTTTTTTCAGTAGGATATATTACTCCATCCCCAGAAAGTGAATGTTAATTACATTCACATTCTAATAAATAACACAAACAAAAGAAGATCTTGAGCTGCATGAGCACTACAGTCCGTACCAACTCAGGGTTCCCTGATTCTCTTCTGCATTTGCTACTCAGGACTAAAAGGATTATGATGTGTACATGCCCTTCAGATAGTAGAAACTGGGTAACATGACCGACTGAAGACCACAGAGAGGCTTCTTAGGCAAATGTCAGTTCAATTATTAGATTCACATTTATGTTGCTGCAAAGGAAAGAGAAGAAAGAGGAAAGAAAAAGAAAGAAAGAAAGAAAGAAAGAAAGTGAAGGGAGAGAGGGAGAGAGAGAGAGAGGAAAAATAATTCTCTAAAACCTTTCTGTTGCTGAAGTATTTCGTATTTCTCCTATTTGTATTTGGTCCTGAATCTTAAAGGTTTTAAACACTACTTTTGGACTCTGCATCACTTTCCAATGAAATCATCTAACTTAATTTCCTCTCAGGGTTTTCTGACATGGCAGAGGTCTATTATGAAAGACATAAAGTAGAAATATCTGTTATATGGCTGTTCCCCTTTCCTGTTAAAGCTGCTCTAATGGGCTAACCAAAACTAATGCATGGATCATCATCCCTTGGGCACAGTTGTACCTTACCTTTCCTCAGACCACCATTCTCTTGTTAGTTCCATGCATTTTGTTGTCTGAATCCTCTTCATTTTCATGTGACTTACTCATTTTGGGATCTTGTAGCTTTTTTCCCCTTCCTTACATGTTTTTTGTGTGTGCTTTTCTTTGCTCTTTTCATCTACTGTTTTTCTTGATTAAGAAAACCTCTTACTCCCTGTGACTTCCTATCTGGAAACCTTAGTAGTAAACTCCAGTCCCACTATGCCAACCCCACCTCTCCCAGTTGCTTTCAGCCTGATTCAAAACACAATGTTACCAACCAGCTCTAGTCTTACTGCCAAGTCACCTAGCAATGACCCTACACACTGTACCACTTTCATTTTTCATGGAGTCTGACCTGTAACCCCAAATAGTGACCCTAAGACCCAGTCCACCCACTTGTCTCCAAGCAACCATTTGGCCCACCAACCCAAGCACAGACATAGTGGAATCTAGTGGGAAACAGTAGATAGTGACTCCAGATATAGTCCAATCAACTTGTCTAGCCTAGTCCAGTCAATTAGCAAACACTCCAACAGTTCTGCTCCAGGACAATGTGGAGACCAAATGAGAACAGCAGGCTCAGAAATTTCACCTACTTCTGGGTGAACTTTAAACATTACTGACATCCCATTAGCACAACACACAAAGCTCTAAGACTGAACACCAAGCACCACTCTGTTAATCCACAACCTAACAAGTTGGGGTATTAAGAAACAAAGACTCAAATATTCAAAAAAAACAAGATTACATATCTATACCAAGAAACTTCGCAAAGGACAAAACTCCAGGACTCATCACAAAAACAAAGCAATAAAAAATGAATAACCAAAGCAACATGGCTCCTCCAGCAAGCAACATCTCCATCTTAATGTTTCCTGGGAAAAGTAACTGAGCTGATGCATAAGACAATGTTTAAATATAGCAACTATAAATATGTTCAAGCACCTGACTAAAAACTTAATGAAGATGAGGAAGACTCAAGCAAACAGTCCATTGAAATAAAACAATTTAAGATATGAAATTAGAATTTAATGGAGATAGACCCATATAACCAAGGTATTAAGACCAATGGTTGTCAAGTGGATCAATACAAAACTGAAAAGCACAGTAAAATTCATCAGTATTCAAATAAAGAGACAGGCTACAGAATGGAAAAAAATGACTAACTATACATCTGACAGAGAGTTAATATCTAGAATTTATATAGAATTCAAATCTAGACATCAAGAAAGCAACCAACCCAATTAAAAAGAAACATGTAACTAAACAGAGAATATTAGTTACTTTGTGTTACTGTGACAATAATGTTACATGACTAAGACAACTTATTTAAGGTTCCAGAAGGATAAAATTCCATCATGGTTGGGGAGTCATGAAAGGAAGACACTATAGCAGAAAACTGAGCACCCATAGCTTCAATTACATGAATTCAGCATAGGGAAGGAAACTGGAAATGGATCAAGGCTATGAAGTCTCAATATACACACCCAGTGACATTCTTCCTCTAGGAAGGCCTCACACCAACTAGAGTCAAGTATTTCTATTCCAAAATGGAGAAATGGTGTCAGAGTGAGGAAATAATAGACCAAAACAAGATCAAAATCTTGTTAACAAAAACGCCAAATTGGATGGCTTCATATTTGATGCCTGAGCCTTTATTTCCAAAGGCCTGCAATGACTTTGCTCCTTCAGCTTTGCTGTCTGCAAACTCTCTTTTACTTGGACTGATACCACTCCGTGTATACAGCTCACCTAGTCCAATGTCATATCATTCTCACTTGGCAATAACTTGAGTTAGCCCCATAATTCAGGGTTGATACACAAACTAGAGACCTTATCCTAGCAAATAAAACCAAAATGGATGACCTCTCTTTGAGTTGGTGGACATTAGGGTCTCATAGGCGTACAACATTACAGGCGATTGCCAATGTTCTTTATCCTCAAGAACATAATGGTAATACTCTATTGTTAAAGAAAATAAATCCTTGAGTATTAAAACAAAGCAAAATCAAGTATGTTCTGATGTGGATTCTTCGAAACTACTGGCTAGTTTTCAAAGTACTGACTGTTACTATGCACAATACTAGAAGAGAAAATTAGTCATCAGTCTTACTCGGCTGTTAACTCTGCATACTCCAATAATGTTTGGCCTAGTCAGATGTGTCCACCAGTATAATTGCTGCACAAACAATAGAAGATTAGGCAACTACTCTCTGATTAGATTTAAGTCCTGTTGCATGACATCTAATCTATACCTGGCAGTGGTTTGCGGGCCAAGTACCTGTAGCTACATAAACGATGGGCCCAATACAACATACTAAATGAACATAGTGTTAAAATGACTCCTAATAACTGAATGCTGTACACATAGATTACTGCATTTCACAACTCTCATCAAAGAGGCTTATTCTTGCTGTGAAGGAAGTTATTATAGAGACCCATAACTGATCAAAGTGCCTTAAATAAGAAAACATGAATTATCAGACGCAAAAGGGACATCAGTGTCACATCCTTTTCCCCAATGCTCAGGGATCATTGTAAGAGAAGGAGTAGAAAGACTGTAAGAACCAGAGCTGGAAGATGACTGCAAAGAAGCAGTGCTTTTCAGAAAGCAAGACGACTGCACATGTGATGTTGGAAGAACGGTGAGAGCATGCACAAGACCTTTTCAAACTGAAGCCAGGGGAAGTATCAGCATGGAGAGGACAAGTTAGGCTGTAGGACGCACTTGCAGCTGAGGAGCTGTTTGTATGTAGTAACGGGTGGAACAGAAAAAGTCAGTTACTTTAAGGGTGTTGTCCTTGATGGACCACATTTCAGGGCAGGTTCCATAGCCAAGAGTATTTGAGCAGCACAGCTTGGACTCAGTTGGTTGGAAAAAAAATAAACAGCGAATTGTTGTTCGGGTAGCAGCAGAGGAGGTGTCTTTTCCACAAAAGCAGAAATAGGATCAAAATATAGTGAATGAAAATCTAGAGAATAAATAAACTTATGAGGGATGAAATCCTATAAGTTAGAATTAATTTATATTTTTCATTTTTATTTTCCTTTATTTTTTATATATTTTTCTCTGACTCTCTTTTAAAAAGTTTAATCATGTATAACCATTGTAAATATTAAAATTTCATATTTTCATTTTAATATATTTGAACATATTTTTTGAAAAATAATTTTTATTGGCTCATTGTGTGTTGCCTACAGAACACCTCAATCAATCTTAATCATTACCCCCTCCCCATAGCTTCCTAACTGAAATACATAAATTCTTTCATCTGTGTTAAATCTATTGTGTCAAGTTTGTATCACCAAGTGACCTCAGTGCAGGTCATCTACTGAGATCTAGTCAGTTTATCCAGAGTACCTCACCTTAGGAAGACTAGAACATCCTCATGCAATAGTTGGCAAGATTTCTTAAGCAAAGGTTGGGGTGTGCTACATAGTTCCCCAGTGCCATGCTGGAATTTTGTCTGCTTGACTTTGGATTGGTACTCAGCATGCTGAAATGAGTCTCTGGGTTTATATGGGCAGGGTCCTAGAGCTTGTTGGATTCATTTTCAAATGGTCACTCCTCCTCACTGACTCTTACAATCTGACCATCCCTTCTTCCACAATGGTCTCTGAGCCCTGGATGAGTGATGAAAATGGCATTTGCATTTTGATTTTTAAAATTTTTTATTCTTTCAGAGTTTAATACATGATACACTAAAGTAAGAAATATAATTGTATTCAAACTTTCTCCTCCAACTTCCCCTCTTTCCCTCAACACATCCTCCCTCCTCTTCTTTATATTTTGTATTATCCATTAAGTCCGATTAAAGCTTTCCATTTGTGTGGGGGTCATTCCCTAAAGTATGTAAAACTTATCAATGACCACTCCCCTAAACAAGAATGACTCTCCCTTTCCCAGTAGTTATTTTAAATGTAGTTGCATATTTTGCTAATATATTTTAATGTATATTTTATGAGGTTTTTGCATTTCATATAAAATATCTTAATCAAATTTAAATGTCCTTCCTCCATCCAAACATCTTGTAGCCCTCACAAAGGAACTTCATGTATTCTGTTCATACTTGTTAAGTTGCATATGTTCATGGATTCACACTGATGTCCCTCTTTGCAAATTCATCTAATTGTATCTAATCAGTCTACCTAGAGGGACATTCTTAAAGGATATCTACTCTCCCTCACCAGAAGTAGTCAGCTGCTAATAAGTCCTCAGCTAATTTCTGGGCCTGCTGCCCACTTCTACAGTCCTGTGCTGGGCTTTTATCTGATTGAGTCAACATGGAACTTGAGCATGCTGATGCCACTGTTAAAAGTTCATATGTGCAAGTTCCAAGTGGTTTGAAAACCTCTGTTTCCTTATGTTCATGCACAAAACCTGACTATTACATTCACTCTGTCCCCTCTTCCACAATAGTCCTTGAGCCATGGGTGGGTGAGTTTAAATATAGGAGTCCTATGCAGAGACACGCAATCTGCAGTGTAATATTCTCTAAAACTTGGTCAGTTGTGGTCCTCTGTATGCATCAAACTCCGTTGTTATAAGGAAGCTTTACTGTTGAGAATTGAAGGGTATAACAGTATTTGCTCTACCTCATTTTCTGCTAAGTTTCATAAGACTTACATGTATAGATTTCATTGTACATGTGTCACTTAGAGCTGGTCATCTCTTCAACACATATTTGCTATGTGTGAACAGTTGGGGAACTCTCTAATAGTGTCTGTCTGTTGCGAAAAAGAAACTTCTTTGATGAGTGGTATGTGATATTCATATTTAGAATATATTAAGAAATTTGATTTCTCTAGAGATATAACAGAGATAAGATTTTTTCTAGGATCTATGACGTGTCAAGCCATGTACATTTATGCCTCCACTTCTATGATGGTAACTCTGCCTGAGCCTTGGAGGAAGCTGCTGATAATGAATATCCCATTTAGGGATAGGTATTCACAGTCGTTTATTATATATTGAGAGCACTTTCATTTATTATGGTCATCCACTGGTAAAATTCTCTAATTCAAGGTTAAGAATAACCCAGATCTAAGGGTATAAATATAAATATTTAGAAAGCAAGTTGACACCATGCTTTAAGTTCCATAAAATAAAGAAAATTATTGTCTATGGAATATCCTCATAAACAGTAAACAAATAAGAGAGATCAAATGCCATTATATTGTACAAATTAGACAAATAGATATCTTCCAGTTCAACTTATTATAAATTTTGAAGCTGAAACGATGAAATTATGTCACTGGATTATTATATGGCCTTTCAAATCATTTTCATTCAACAACAATGGCTTGTTGTTAAATGTATCATATTTTAGCTAAAAAATCCTTTCAAATTTACAGCTCTGTTACAGCCAAAACTACATGTAGATACACTAGATACTTTTTAGACATATGAGATTTTGTTTCTGTATTTCTATCATATAAAGTAAGTAAATGGTGTCATTATGGTGTTGTTCACTCTGCCTTTATCTTCTCTTATTTCCCTGTTTCATCTCATGCCAGATTTTTAACAGATGCTTTATCTGCTACATTATTTTTCACATTATTTCTAAATTCCATATTGAAAACAAAATTTCTAATTTTCTTAGTACATAACATTTTCTGTAATGTGATATCTCCAGTTCAGCACTTTCCATTTAAAAATATCAAATTTTTCACTGTGGATGATTAAAACTCAGTTGTACATACATAACATATTTTCTTTATCTAGTCATCTATTGATTAGAATGCATAGTAAAACTATTTCTGGGACTGGAGGGATAGCTCAATGGCTAAGATCACTAACTGCTCTTAGAGCAGACCCTGGTTCTGTTCCGAGCACTACTTGGGTGGCTAAAAACTATACATAACCCCAGTGTAGGGAATCTGTTCTCTCTTCTGGTCTCCATGAGCCCTGTACTCACTTGATATACTTATATACATTCAGGTAAAATATTCGTACATATAAAACAAAAATAAATATGAAATCTTAGAAAAAAATAACTGTATTGCTAAAGAACTACATCCTTCAGTTGCAGCATAAACAATGATAAATTAATCATACTGACCTTGAAGGTTCATCTCTGCTGACTAGTGTTCGTATTGCTAGAGAGTGCTTATGCATGCTTTTGAACTTAGCTCCACAGAACTCTGGACCACCCTCTTAGTCCAGACCTGCTGATACCCTGTACTTAGGCCAGCTCAATTTTTCAGACTTGTTTGTTAGAGCCTTCATAGGCTGTTCTCACCCTCAACTTGCCTTTGCATTCCTGAGACCAGCCTTCTGCACTGATGTTCCCCACCTCCAACTTGTATTGGATTCCTGAGACAAGTATTCTTCCCTGCTAAGTCTGATCCTGCCCACTGAGTCTGCAGTCCCCTACCGTATCAGACTCCAATCTCCCCAACCTTACATCCTGTTCTTCTTCTATCTTTGGCCACAGTACTGCTTTTGCTCTTATCTACCCAGATGGCAGGGACCACTGTGGAAGAGAGGACAGAAAGATGGCAAGAGCCAGGGAGGAGGTGCATGACTATATAGAAGTAGAATGCTATAATCTTTGACTCTGCTCATATGACCTATAGCAATGATTCAGTAAAGAAAAAAAAATCAGAAAGAGCACAAATAAAGTATTAGACCCTACAACCCAAGAAAATTGAAGATAACAACAACTGAAACCCAAACCCAACAGGTAATATGAAATAACAAAAATCAGAGAAGAACTTAATGAAATAGAAACAAAGAAATCAATACAAAGAATAAATGAATCCAAGAGCTGGTTCTTTGAAAGGATAAACAAGATAGATCCTTCACTGAGATAAACTTAAGAAAGAAAGAGAAACTCCAAATCAGAGTTGAAAGGGGCAACATACAACAGACAACAAAAAGGTCCAGAACATTATAAGAGAACTTTTTAAAAACCTATATAGTATTAAATCTGAAAACACAAAATAAATCCTTGTATACCTAAAATAATGGAAATCACAAATGCTAAACTAATAAGAGATTAACAGCTTAAACAGACCCATAACATAAAAGGAAATTGAAACAGTAATATAAACTTCCTTACTAAAACAAGCCCAGGCCAAAACGAATTCAGAACAGAATTCTTCCAGACATTCAAACAATATCTACATCCCATAATACTAAAATTATTGAAAAAGATAGAAATATAGGGAAATCTCCCAAATTCCTTCTATAAAGACAACATCACTCTAATACTAAGACCAGGTAAGGACACAACCAAAAAATAAAACTATAAACCCATATCCATAACGAAGATAGAGGCAAAATGTCTCAACAAAATATGACAAATTACATACAGATATACACCAAAAAGATCATCCATCATGATTAAGTATGCCTTATTCCAGAGATGCAGGGATGGTTCAATATACATAAGTCAATAATTGTGATAAATCATATAAATGGACTCAAATACAAAAATCACATGGTCATCTCAATAGACACAGAAAAGGCCTTTGACAGAATTCAGCAAGCCGTTAAAAGTTCTAGAAGTAATCCACTGGAGGGACTATACCTCAACATAATTAAAGCTATTTATAGCAGACTATAGCTAAAATCATACTAAATGGAGAAAACAGGAAGCATTCCCATAAAAATTCAGGGACTAGACAAGACTGTCCACTATCTCTAATCTTTTTGAAATTAGTGTTTGAAACTCTTGCTAGAGAAAAAGATAAAAGAAGGAAATTAAAGTACTCATTGGAAGATACTAGGTCAAATTATTCTCTTTTGCAGATGATAAGATACTATACCAAAGAGTTGCCACAAATTCTACTAGAAAACTCCTAGAAATGGTTAATACTTTCAGTAAAGTGGAAGGTTACAAAATTAATCTACAAAAACATCAGTAGCCTTTCTATGTACTAATAATAAGCAACTGGAGAAAGATTACACAGAAATCCTCCCAGTAACAACAGACAAAATATAAATAAAACATCTCAGAGTAAACCTAAGCAAAGAAAATGAAAAGCACTATTATGAAAATTTTAAATCTTTAAAGAAAAAGATTGAGGAAGATACCAGAAGATAGAAGGACTGTCTGTACTCATGGACCAGAAGAACTTGTATTGCAAAAATGACCACTCTACCAAAAGCCATTTATAAATCCCATGCAATGTCAATCAAAATCATTATGACTTTCTTTACAGAACTAAGAAAAAATTTCTAAAATTAATGTAGAAACAAAAAAAAAACCAAACAAACAGAAAACAAAACAAAACAAACAAACAAAAAAACAAACCTGGAGAGCCAAAGCAATCCTGAGCAAAAAGAGCAGTGCACAATGTACAAGATTTCAAACTATATTATAGCACAATACTTATAAAAAACAGCAGTCTATTAAAAAATAGACCTGCAGTTTCATGTAATGTAAGTGAAGACCCAATAAGAGTAAATGAAATTTCAGCCAACTGATGCTTGACAAAGGGGCCAAAGATAGCATTCTCAGCAAATGGTGCTGACAAACCTGGATCTCTACCTGTAGAAGAATGAAATAAAGAAACAAAACCCTTATCTTTCACCTTGCACTAAAGTTAACTCCAGTGGATCAAAAACCTCAATGTGAAACATGAAACTCTGAAAATATTAGAAGAAAATATTCACAGTAACTTTCATGGCATAGGTGTAGGAAAGGACTTTCTAAATTAAACATCAGTTGCTTAGCAGTTAAGATCAAGAATCAACAAGTGGGACTTTATTAAACTAAAAAGTTTCTGTACAGTAAAAGAAGCAACCAAGGAAGTGAAGAGAAACCTGTAGAGTGGAAGAAAATCTTCACCAAGGACACATCTGTCAGAGGTTTAACATCCAGAATATATAAAGAACTCAAAAAGCAAAAAAAGTCAAGAAAATAAGTGATCCAATTAAAAGATAGGCTAAGGATATAAACATAGAGTTCTCAAAAGAAGAAATATAGATGGCTAAAAAACATCTTAAAAAGTTTTCAACATCTTTGGTAATTAGGGTAATGCAAATTAAAGCCACATTAATATTCCAAATTACCTAATCAGACAAACTAAGATCAAGATAAAGAGAACAAATGATCAAAATGCTGGAGAGGATGTGGGGAAAGAGAAGCATTCATTCTCTGATGATGTGCAAACTTGGTCAAATCCTATGGAAAGCAGTATGGAGAATACTTAAAAAACTAAAAATGAATCTATCATTTGGTTTTATCACTCCTTGGCATATGCAAAAGGAGTCATCCTCTTATAAATATACTTGTACATATTTGTAACTGCTCTTTTCACAATAACTAAGAGATGTAAGCCAACAAAGTAATTCTTCAACTAAGCAGTGAATAATGAAAATGTGGTACACAATAGAGTTCTGCTCAGCAGTAAAAAAAGAAGAAATCATAAAATTTGCAGCTGAATGGAGGGGACTAGAAACTCTTATACTAAGTTAAGTGACACAGACTGAGAAAAACAAATGATATATGTTCTCACTCATATGTGAATACCAGCACCAAATTCTACTTAGTATATGTCATGATATAACTATGGGAATTAGGATAAAGGAAAAGAACCAGAGATATAAATAAGAAGGAAGGAATCTGAATGAAATGAATAGAAAGAGACAAGTGTACTAATTGAGAACAGGGTTATTTAAATAGCAGGATGAAGTAATGGCAATACAAGGAACCTCAGCATAAAGGGAAAGAAGGAGATCAAAAGAGGTGGGGCTATAGGAGACTGGTGTTATCAAGGGAGAAATGGGGAGAAATGGGGACACTTCAATTGGAAAGGCACTGAGGGAGAGTTAGATAGTCATAGAGAGAAGAGACAGAAATAATTCCTAGCTAGTGAAAAAAAAGCAGAGAACTCGTATTAGTCCAATAGCCTAATGACAAATTACACATGTTGTATCTCTATAGGAGTCTGTATATAACTGAAGGATACTAACCAGAATCTGTGCCAGAAAGGAAAAAACTTCCTTTGAGTTGTAGAGCAGAGTAGTCCAAGAGACTCCAAAAATTACATTGGCTATTGTCATAGCCCTTGATTGCATCCCAGATCTTGAATATAAGACACTATTGCTGAAGACAAACATACTTTGGACACAGGATTTGGAGCACTGGATTAGGAACTGACCTCAAAGCTATATCCCTCAATGTTAGTTCTCATATATTTCTAGAACACTATGGAAACTGCTAAGGGAGAACACTAATCAACGGTCCAATGCCAGTTTCAAGACCAAACAACAAACCACTTCAATGACTAGCACAAGACATGACATTGGTGCATGTGGAACTTTTATCTTGGGAGCAATCAACAGTGTAATAAAAGCTCACTCAACAGGAGGAAACTTATAGTTGTGTCAGTTACCGTGGTGTCTCACCACTCGGGGCCAGCCCGAGCGGACTTTGGGGGACCAGACTGAAGGGTTGGGGGTGAGTAGACGCAGAGTCAAACCACAGACTCCGGGAGTTGGATGGGAAGCAGGCCAAGCATGTGGCACTGCATACTCGCGTGGCCCTGCATACTCGTGGGGCACTGCGAACTCGTTTACTGAATATGTGCACAAGCTCTTATAGGTCTGGATAGCCAATGATCTTATGGGGTGGGGTCCCAAATACAGACAATAGTAAGTTTGTCCCCACGTAGGCAGGTTCTTTCCAGGTGCTAGTCTCACAACCAGCCAGAGCAGAATGCCACACCCACAGGAGCCATTCCCCTAGCAGTTGGTCTGGCTAGGCCCACCTTGCATTATGCCCAACAGAAACTCATGTAGGGTACCATAAGCACAGTCAAACACACATGACTGGGAAGGTAATAGATCTTAGAGAGAACCCCAAGATTGTCACTTCCATAGACTAGTGTAATAGCTTACTATGTGCGAAACATATTTCCTTATTTTTACAGACAATATACCAGTCACCACTCATCAAAGATGCTTCATTTGTACCACATGGTGACTATTACAGATGACTCCAAATAGTCACTGGTTATGTTTTTTCAGGCAATTTCCCATGCATCTCAGGCGTCCCTAAAACTAACTATGAATCTAAGGAACCTTGAAATCTTGATTTCCCCCTCCTATGTGGTGGGATGACAGTCACGTGGTAGCATATTTGGCTCATTGATTATTTTAAAAGTTTGATCTATTAGCTTGTTTCTAAGTATTTAACTATTTCATTCCCTTTGTGATCAATTTTTAATTAATTATGAATATTTTAAAGATGTAATTTTGTGTTTTCAATTTTAATATGCTTCTATGGGGGCACTTTGAGCAAGCTACTGTAAGTGTGATGGAAATTATTGTGGGGAACTCTTAAAAAGCTAAAAGTAAATATACTATATGATGCACTTGTACAACTCTTTGGCATAAATCACAATCCTTCTGCAGAGATACACGCTCATTGACGTTTTTGCTGCTATTTTCACAATAATAAGGAAATGAAAACCATCTAAATGTCCCTCAAGTGATGAACGACAATGTGGTACATTTACACAATGGAATTCTATTCAGAGGTCAACAAATAGGAAATTACGAAGATTTCAGATAAAGGGATAAAACTAGAAATGGTTATATCATAAGTGAAATAAAACAGTCTCAGAGAAACAAGTGACACATTTTCTCTTTCATTTGTGGATCTTAGCTCTAAATCCTTAAATGTAATGTATATCCTGTTATAACTACAGGAGCCAGGATAATGGAAAGGAACCATGGGGGAAAGAGGCAAAAAGAGCTCAAAAGAGGAGGATAGGAGGAGAAAGGAATTACCAAGGGAAAATGGGGATACGTTACCAAGGGGCGGAGTAAGGAAGATTATAAAGGAGAACAGACAGTAAAGATAAATAATGATTAAATGGCTTGAAAAAACAGAGGGAAATATATTAGTTTTAAAAACCTACTGAAAAATAAGTATATAATATTTATGTATAAATGTATGTGTATAGATAAAGGTTATATAAAATAAAGCACAACGCCAGACAAGGGAAACCTCCCTTTGACTTGTTAGTCAGGGTAGTCATAGACACTACTTAAATAACACAGTCTACTGCCCCAGCCAATGATTGTCTTCCAGAGCGCAAAGGTAAGACCGTATTGTGGAAGAAAGTGCATACATTTTAGATAAGACTTGGAGCTGTCAAACTTATTTTGGAACTTGCTCTCTGAAAAATAGCACACAGAGTGTCCAATTATACTATGCAAGCTGCCAAGGGAGAAAACCAATCAATGGTGGTATCCAGCTATAAAGTCTATGAAACCAACAATGATCAGCCCAGTAAATAATCTCTTCTGGCTCAGTAGTGACACTTTAATCTTGGAGATAATTATCAGCTTGCTAATTAGACTTAAGGTACACTCAGTGGGATAAAACCTAAGTGTGCTACCATAAGCAAAGTCAAATACACTTGACTGTAATGCTCATAGATCCTAGGTGGGAAAAATCTACTTTTGTCACATCCCCAGACCTACATAACTTCTCACTGTATTCTAAATACCTTCTTATATTTACAGAAAAGTGTACCTCTCATCCCTAGTCAAAAAAGAAGCTTCATTTTGCAGCAGATGAAGACAATTACAATATTCTACAATTGATCAAGAGCAGAGAATATGTGTTTGTGATGTACCTATCTCTAAGTGCTAAGTGAGACATATACAATGCAACCTCTACACCTAGGTCTTAGGAAAAATAGTGGAACAGGAGGTAGAGAATTGTAATGCAAGGAAAAGGAGCAGATGAAGGTAACAATAAATTTCATAAAATAGCCCATAATTTCTAAATCAAAGCTTTACTTGCAGTAGTGTATGATATTCTTTAATATTTCCTTTATTTTCCTTGTGATTTCCTTAGAAAAGTTTTATTTGGGTGTATATAACATTATTCACTGTATTGTGAATTAGTTTTCCTTGGAATTGGCACAGAATGAGCTGTAAACATTTCATTTGGAGATTCTTGGATTTCTAAAGAAGTTCCAGTTTCTGTAAGATTCTACAATTTTGGCCTTCATTCTGTGATAAACTAAACCAAACAACAACAAAAATCTCTGAGCTTAGTTCCCAGTATTCACATGGTAGAAAGAGAGAATCAACTACAATTAGTTGGCCTCTCACCTTTACACTTGCTATTCGGCACACTTGTGTCACACACACACACGCGCACACACACACACACACACACACACAGAGGAATTAAACAAAGTCCACTATCTTTTCATTCTCTAGGAAGAAACTATTCCCCACATGCACAGAGACTGCTCTATTTTCCAGAATTTAAAGTATATAGACCAAAGAAATTGTCAAAAAGATATAGGGAAATGTTTGTCAAAAAATAAAATATCAGCACTTTTTGTTAGCAGCCTTCAAAAGTAATTTTAAAGTTATATTACTTGAAAAACACATTTTGTTGATATAAATGTAGTACAGTGTATAATGGAATTTAGTAGGAAAACATAAGTTTATATAAACATTAATATTATCCTAGCACTGAAAAAATAATTTAAGGTTACATAGTCAGTAATAATACATGTGTTTATATATTGGTAAATAGTACACTACAAAATTCTGTATAAGCAAATACTGTAATATATTTGAGTAATGATGGTAACTAGAAAGTAAGACATAATATACAATAAATTTGAATGAACTCACATATAGCATATGAGACAAGGTAAATGTGAGGAAAATTTCAGACAATGTAAACAGGAAAAATAATACATTTTAATGGTATTTTATATAGTTAGCTTCAGCACATGTAGACAAATATTTTAGTGAAAAGATTTCTAATGCATAACAATAATAATAATAATAAAGTATTGGAAGGTATTTCAATGTATACTTATGCATTCAGTAGAAATAAATATTACTAAATGTTAATTTAGTGTAAGCAGTGTGCTGTAGTGCCCTGGCTACATTCATTGACCGAGTCTAGATCGGCAGAGGGCTGCGGATTGAATGACACACATAAGACAGAGACTCAGACACACACACTAGGTAGGAGGAAAGGAAAATGACTGACTTTATTGAGAGGCATCAAGCCTTATATAACCTGAGGCGGGGCTTTGCAGGAGGTTAAAAGTTCAGGTTCTCAGGAGACATCCAGCCACATAACACAACTGATGTAAACTGAGGCCTAGGTTAAAGGTCAAATTGTTTACTTCAGAACTGCGACTGACAAGATCTGGCTAGCTCTTGGCCCAGAGCCTAGCACTAAGAGAGAAGGGCATGCAGGGAGGCCAGACGCTACAGTGTAGTGCATATAAATTGATGTCTATAGTTACAAGTGCTAAGGACAATCATCATTTTTTGACTATCAGAAAGGTTTTTAAGTATTATGAGAAATCACCCTGTGTAGCCATAGGATTTTATAGCAGAAGGAATTGTATCTCACTTGTTGAAGGAACTCTTAAAGTCACAAGCAAACTGATGTTCCCAGTCCCTTCAATGCTTTTCAATCATTATACAGTACTAGGGTTAAAGAGGATTTTCCAGGCACACTGATGTTTACATTTGCAATGGTCATTTGAAAATGGCATACTTTTTATTCCTTTATTCCCAAAGCAGAGATAATTCCATTTTAAAATATTTTCTTTATTATTTTTATTTTATCTTATTTGTGTGAGTGTATTAGCTGCATATGTATGTTAGCCTGTTATGCAATTCCTGTGGATGTCAAAAGAGGGCATCAGATCCCCTGGAACTGAAATTATGGACAATTTTGGCTGCCATGTGAATACCGGGAACTGAACTGCAAGAGCAGTCTGTGCTCTCAATTGATGAGCCATCTCCAGCTCCTATTCCATGTTTTAATAATTACAAATGAAATGCTTAAACTGGCATTTATGACTCACTATTTGACATATTTCATCATTCCAAATTTTCAGTTTCTCAAATATTTGGGTCCAATAAATAATGACACTGATCCTTTTGGATGCCAATATATCTACTGGTCATCCTGATAGATATCAGAATTCTATCTTTAGTCTTGTCACCTGTGCTTCTTATATTCTAAGTGAAGGAAAATATAGAACTTAATATATGAAATTGACTATTGTATCTATCCTGTGATGGGGAATCAGAGAATAAGTCCAGAAAAATTACAAGGAAGTTAGAGATATCTACTCTATAATTTTGGATGGAATCTTCTGATGTGCTTCTTCATGTTGTAGTATATTTGTCTAAGATGAAGATCCTGGAGCAGCAGTCAGTTCACAGCTAAAATATTTCAGTTTGCAAAGGCAGGTATTCACTTCTCTCCCTCTGTTCACTCTTGTTTGTTGTGTCACTGATTTGTTCCTCTTCATTACTCAACTCATCAACTTTACGGAGACCACCAAATTGACTGATATCAGCAGTCACCAAATAAATTCAATGTCCTATTTATTCACTGTGATGTTTATCACTGACAGTCAATACATGTTCAACAATTTGTTCTCCTTGATTACGACTACTGCACTGTGAGCGGGGCCTAGTCTAGATACTTGTTCTTGGAAGTAGTCTGTTGACTACAGTGATGGAAACTTAATGCTTTACAAGTTTTGGACTAGTAGGAGTTCACCCTTGATAATATTCATGGGAAGCATCTCACTGAGCATTCATGACAAGAAGAATTTAAGTATACTGCCCTCCAACTCTCATTTTAAAAAAAAGTTATTTCTAATTATTTTGTATTGTGTGACTTGAGACTTTACTGAGTGTCAAAGCAAGGACGAGATCTTAGATTGTTTGTATTAGTATTAACAGAAACATATTTTATAACATGAAAGCATTAAGGTATTAAGTTATTTCATGAGCTAAGCTTAACAAAAAACACAATTTTTTTTACTGTGAAAAGTGCAATAACCTGACACATATGACTTCTTCACACATTCCTAGGCATGCTATTTTGATTCATAGTTGATAAAACAGGGTAAGCAGAGAATGTCAATTTTATCTTATAATATCTAGTCTGCTCTAAGATAATATTCAACAAGTGTTTCATGGAAGTTTGCTAAATGCAACATACTGGATAAAATACCATAGAGAACAGGGTAAAAGTGGCAGTAATGTTGTGAAAATTTTAATAACATTAGAATGATGAGGAGTACCACAACATAAACAAACTCAGGTCCAGTGTACACCGACTTCCTCCTCCACCTCTAGAAGATGCTGCCAGCAATAACTTTGTTTCTTACTATTTCCCCATACTAGGTATTGTCGTCATAATGTGGTGGTTTCAGTGTTAATGATGGGTACAGAATAATTTCCCTGTTCTTTTATAATTATATATATATATATATATATATATATATATATATACACACAGTTATATAACATATATATATATATATATGTTGTTAATCGAAAAGTGATGATATTCCATTTTGTTTCTTAAGGCATTTTATTTAATTCCATTTGTCTCTAACTGTATGTACTGCTCACATAATTACAATCCCTCATTGTACTACATATATCACTAATGATCTCAAATGTCAAAGTGTCCTTACCTTTCTGTTATAGATTTAAGCCCTTTAAATATATACACTTACCCGACAGTAATTTTGTTATTTAGTTCAATTCAAATACAATCAGAATATGCTGTTAAATGCAATATATGAAAGCAAATTTTAATAAGTTTATTCTAATTTTTATTTTTCAATGATCATTAGTATTTCCTCCATTTTAAGTCTTCTATATCACCAGAATAGTAAGAATTTAGTTTACAAAACTTGTTGGTTAATTGCACAATGAGTTATTTTACAACCTTGATTCTTCTCTTTGCCATAATTCATGATTTTTGTGTTTGTTACCTGTTTTTATGGTTTTGTTTTGTTTTTTGATAGTGAAAGTCTAACTGATGCAGTTGCACCTGATGAATTTCAAAGTCTTAGAATAATGTCTGCAAACAAGGTTTGAACATGTTTTCATCAGTTGATTAGTTGGCTACTTCTAGAATGCTAAAAAATAAATTCTGATCTTTAAAATATTCTACTATCATATCATATTTATTTATTTATTTGGTACAAACTCACTTTCAAGAGTAGACAGGTTCCTAAATTCTCAGGGAAGATGATTTAACATTACACATTTCTATCCCTTGAAAATAGGAATGAGGTTTTTTTTGCCTGAACACAGTCAGTAGAACATTTTATTCTCCGTTCCCTCTCATGGGAGGTTATGTCCCTTAGGAATAACTATAAAGAGCAAACATCACTAGTACTCTACTCTACTTGCTAAAGCTCTGATTGAAAAATCTAGAAAGGTTAAGTCAACAAAGAGCACTAACAAATGGTAGTTGTGTGTGGAGTAAATAACTGTCACATTTTTCTTTAGAATGAGGAGCTCTGAACAAAATTAATACATTTGGCCATTTTCCATGCACTTCAGCTATAATGTCATTAGCCTCACATAACTCTGTATAAATCTTCTATATGCTTTCTTGTCAGGTTCTGTAACTAAGTTGATTCACAGTATTCAAGGACTAATAGGCATGCTTTGGAGTCAAGAAATCTACATACCCACCAGTGTCTGCCAATCTTCGATGCATCAGTGATAGCACACTTGATATGTAATCTCCTATTATTTTCTCTGGTTTGGCTAGGAAAAAAAGTCTTAAATATATATATTTATATATTTGTTCTTGTTCAAACAGTATGATACTGACAGAATTTTAGTGTTTGGTGAGTCCTATGAAAACATAACATGGTGAACCACTTATTACTACTACAACAATTCAAGTAAAAGCAAAAACACTGTTCTCTCACCTCTAAATTCTTATTTATAAATCAGGATCACAGACAAAATAGTATTGTATAAATAAACTCTTCCATTTTATATCTAGGTCATAAAAATCTGTAATTTGAATAAATTATGACAGTGTATCTTTTGTAATATGATAACTTCATTGAAAAATGATGAAGCTTGAAAATGATAGTATCAAATGATAGTAGTCTGATAGAAAATAAAATATTTTATGTGTCTGAATGAGACATCCAGCATTGTTGTTTTTTTTGTTGTTTGTTTTATTTAATATTGTGAAGAGAATTATCTTCTATTGTACACAGATCATTTTTCAATTTATTGAATTATTACAAAAACAGTGAGTGAATTGCTTTTCTATAAGTTAATAATTTGGCTTAGTCATATTTATATATAATTGACAAAATCTGTATTTAAGTGGCATGATACTTTCATGTGTACATATATTTTAAATTGTTTTTAAATAAGGCAAATTAGTTGATGGAAAAATCATCTTATTATTGTGCTTGATTGTTTTCCTTTTAATACTTCCATGATTTTGATAAGAATATTTAACTTTTATTTAATCCCTTAACTATTTCAAACATATAACACATACACATATATGTATGTTTATGGCTAACATTATGCATATTATGTCTCTGTAACTCATTTACCTTAAAGCTCCAAGTTTATGATATGACTCTTTTTATGTTTATTTTTGTATACTTTCTAAATACGTATTTTACTAGAGGACCTGCATCTTCCATTGAATACTACTATTAAACAATCACACTTGAGGAAGAAAAGAAAAACCTACTGCTAACCAAGGAGAAAATATGAAGAGAAATATCACCTAAAGCCAAGTTTCTTGAGCCCAGGATTCAAGGGCAAAGGTAAAACTACAAATCCCTCACAGAAATGTCTAATGTTTTGATTTTTTCCTCTGTGACCTTAAGTGCTGATGCTTTAGAGGTCTTAGTGATAGAGAAAGAAATGATTCCCCTGGGAGAAATAGTACTATCTCCCTTAAATTGAAAACTAAGGCTGCCTCTCATCCACCCTGAGATTCTGATGTCTCTGAGCCAACAGATAAAAAAGGAGTGATTTTGAACAATGTTGTGACTCACACCTTAAATCCCAGCATTAGGGAGGCAGAAGGAGATGGATTTCTATGAGATCTAGAGCAGTTTGGTCCACAGAGTGAGTTCAAAGTGGTATGGGCTTAGGAAGACCCTGCCATACCACAGCAGCAACAACAACAACAACAACAATAAGGGAGTGAGTGATTTTTACTACAAAATTGAAATTGAATTGTGAATGCACAGTGGAGGTAAGAAACAGTATGTCTAGAATGGAGGACATCTCTTAGGGCATCTGCTATAGTCAGTCTGAGTTAATAAAGCAAAATACCACAGACTGGAGACATAACCAATGGTTAATTATGTCTCACATTGCTAAAGTATAAGGAACACATACATATAATATTGAGAGATGCGATTCCTGATTATGGCCTTCTTTTGACTTCCAGGTGGTTCTCTTATCACTGCATCAGAGAGAGTGAGATACACTGATATAGGCAGATGGAAATACAGAGACAGAGACAGAGAGAGAAGAAAGAGAACACAGGCTGTTAGAAATGGGTTTCTCTTATGGAAACACTAATAGTATCACATTTATGAAATGTTGTAGCTTTATATGAACCAAAACCTTATAAAGATCCACATGCAAATACGATCACATGAAGAGGGGCAAAAATTCAATATGTGGATTTTTGAGGACATCAACAGTCAACCCTTAATTGGGTAACTTAATTCTACCATGCTCTGATTAACAGTAATGGAAAGTTAGCATTGTACTTTAGGATTAACAACTGATACCAGAGATGCTTCAAATATAAAGACCTGGGTCACCTCAAAAAGCCTCAAAATCAACTAAGGTGTTTCTGAAGGACAAAGTCTTTATGCAGTGAATATTTGAAGATCATATTCAATAATCATTAGAAGGATTTGAGCAGTTACATGGTAATTATTGTAATTACAATAATATTAATTATTGTAATTTTCATTTTCTTATATATTGTCATGTAATATATGTTAACTTGATAGATATTTAGCACTAACATTACAGAAAATCAAGGATAAGAGTATATGTCACTCAAGGATTTTCAGTAATCTTCTAGGAAATTAACTACTGTGTTTTCAGGTTGAGAGATTTTAGACAGAAGTACGACATATTATTGTCTTCACCTGTAGATAGATGATAGATAGATAGATAGACCATGCTGATACGATACAATGCAATGAAGATTAACTATGCCGACTAAATTCAGGTATGGAAGTCAATTGATTGGTCAACCACCATGTTCATGTTGCTCTGATACCATTTTAAAATGTGACTAATGTAAAAAGAAATAGGCTGTGAAAAAGGCAGAATAGTTTCCAACTCTTAACTTCAATTAGCAAATCTTACTACAGTTTCTACCATATCTGCCTGCCTTGCTAATTAAGAATTTGCCAGGTTCCAGGCCCTTGAATTTCATGAACCAATTCTGTAATATCTGTCTCTGTTACTCTGTTTCTGTCTCTCTCATGTTCTGTGTTCTCTATTTCTATCTCTCACTTTCTCATTACACACATGAACTTGTGTCCTCACCCATACATAAACACTATTTATGCTTCAGTGTCGGTAGGAATCCCTCACATTTAAAGTAATATCTAAACAATATTTTAGGTTTGCATTTATTTATCATGTCTGTTAATAAATATATATTTTGATTAAATTTGGCAAGATATCTTTAATTTTGTCCATAAAAATTACAGCTGCTGAAAGAGCCTTGGGCAATGCATGAAAACATTTTACCATTAAAAGAACAATAAAAATATATTAAATATTATTTCTAGTACCATAAAAATATGGTCACTAGAATTGAAATAATAACAATTCAAAGTTTTTGCATCTTCTGATATGAAGATTAATACACTATTTTTGAAAGCATTAAGAAGCCAAACACTCTACACAATAACCTTTTAAAGTATTTTGTTTGAGCTTTGTAGTAAAAACAAAAGCCCTAAAGCATTGTAAAAAGCATATGTCATTTTTAAATCAAGAGACTTCTTCTGTGCTGTTTGGCAATTGAAAACTCGGGTTCCAAGCAAACATTTTATATATTTAGCTCATAAAAATAAGAAATGAAAGTCAGAGATACTTGGAAAAATAGAATGAAATATTTGCCTGTTTATCCTTTATTGTGTGGACATATTTGGCAAAGAGGCATCTTAAAACCATTATGTTAGTTATTGAATTAGGTTTTCACTAATGTTAAAAAATATTAGGAACAATATTATAAGTAGTAGAAATATTTATTTTGAAATTTGTAATTTTCAATTAGTAGTCAGATGATCACTTTGCCTCAGGTCTGTGGTTAAACAGCAGCACAGGGTAGTGAGAGATACTACCAAGTTATGGCTTGGGAGGACCAGGAAGGGCATGTGCTCAGTGACCAAGATCCATTCTCAAGGTTCACTAACAGAAAAATCTCATCTTTCAATATCTTTCAAACTGGGAAGCAGAGCATCTTCACTTGAGCCTTTGAGGGACATAGAAAACTCAAGCTCTAAAGTGTAGCAGGAATCATCTGTTCAGGTAGTGTAGTGTCCTTAATGTGAGGCACGATGTTTTGAAAAGTTTGACATTTAATATCGCTCCTTAGCTTCAGAGTGCCTTTAAGACTCTGTAATTTTCTGAGACAGTTAAAACTAGGAACATACTTGCAATGAGTGTTTATTTTTCCCAAGCGTTTCAAGTTTGCAATCTCAGCATGTAATAGTTTCCAATTTGTAGGTCAATCCACATTCTAGTTTACCAAAGAAATCTCCATTTTTAACCACATGCACTCTTGTCTGTTACTTTTATTTATATTTTGATATAGACACAAATGCATCTGTAAGAAATACTACAGGAAAATTATGGTTGTCTTTTTATTTAGGTTACGACATAGAAACAAGTGTACACGGTGCTGTTTAACCTTTCTCCTACTGAAGAACATTTGAATGACTTTATTTGATCAATATGAACATGTTATAACCACTCAAATTCAGGTTTTGATATGCATATACATGCATAAAATGAAAATCCAAAAATTCAATAGTCATTCCATGTGTTCTTTTTATTTTGACTTTCACAATAAACTACAAAATTCTTTTCAGTATAGCTGAAAAATCTTGCTTTTCTACCAAGTATGTCTGTGATCCAGATTCTTTACTCTTTAGCCAACATTATCAATAATGCATGTTGATATCTCATTGTAGTTTAAATTTGAATTTCCCAGATAGTTAATATGATATGGAGCATCTTTTCATATGCTTCTTTTCTATTTACTGAGCTACTTCAGTGGAAAATCTTTTCTAGTTTTTCTTTTCTTTTTTACAAAATTTTCATTGGGTTGTGTAAATTTCTTGTACTATTTGATGTTATTATCTCATTTACCTTTTCACAATTTGTTTTCGTTTTTAAGTTTGAGAAAGTTATAATAATTCAAGAATTTCCTACAATGAGTTTTGATTATATCCAGAGCTCCTCTCCCACCTCCACCTTCATTTGAACAACCCACTACAGCGCCTCAGCCCTGGCTTTGTGTCTTCTATTTGTACATGGACATATCTGAACTGAGTGCCGGAGTAAACAT
Source organism: Eospalax fontanierii (assembly GCA_035773235.1). Classification (NCBI taxonomy): domain Eukaryota; kingdom Metazoa; phylum Chordata; class Mammalia; order Rodentia; family Spalacidae; genus Eospalax; species Eospalax fontanierii. Next base: position 91,255,864 of record CM069524.1, read on the forward strand.
ATCTCATTAGTGTGTCAGTGATCTATAATTCTTACACTCAAGTGTGACAAAGAAGGGCCCACTCCCTTTCCTTTGTGCATGGTTTTTGACTAGGACAAGTGTAGGATTCTCAGAATGGACATTTTACTCTTAATTTGTGTTTCTTTTGCACACTGTTTATGAATGTCAAGTAGAGATTTCTCTGTTTCTCATTGTTCGAAAATGCTTGGTTTTCTTCATCAAAGTTAGTTGTTTACAGCCCTTCCATGCAGGTTACACTTTGTCTGTTTCTGGCCCTCACTCAACACAATGACCGCACTGTGTATCAAGGTGTTCTCCAACTGCCTGATTCACTTCAGGAATTTATTGTGGGTAAAATCTGAAGCTAGATCCACACAGGGGGCAGCAAGTAGCTCACAAGTTTCCAAATCCAATTTCATTTTCAGAGCTTCAGGTGGCAGGTTTACACCAAGGTCCTCTAATTTATTTTCTGAAATCTGCAGTCTTCTCAGATTCCTAATTTTGCTGCCAGTCAGATTTTGGAAGGCACTCGGTGATGATTATGATGGGATGACCATGGGTACAACCAGGGTATGTGAATGGGCAGTCTGGCTTGACTTAGCCCTGCCTTTGCACATGGGCAGCCAGAATGGCTTCACTCCGACCAAGCAGTTCACGTGAGGAACCAAGCTCCACCCGTGCGCTGAGTGGTCATCAGTTCATGCCTGCAGTCGTGCCAGGCAAGAGTTCATCTTCTTGGCCTCCCAGCTATTATCCCTTTATTTGCCAAGGCTTGAATGTGGAGTTTTAAGACCAACCGAGACTCAAAAGGATTCTTAGTGAAACAAAGAGAATCAGAATCATGTTTCTAGGGCCTAGGGCTGGGAATCCTTCAAGCCATTTTGTACTACTATTTTCTTTTTTACTTGAAATATCCTGTGTTCAGAAAGTTGATAGCAATAAAGAAGCATCTATGGTCTGATAAGTATTCATCTTGTGTGAAAAGGTTCATTTGGTCTCTTGGAAGCTGGCCAGGGGTGATTCTCATTACACCACCATCTTTTATTTTTATGTCAACTTCTTTTTTTATATATTAAGTTATCAGTGTTCTTTATATATTGTATATATTAGTTCATGATGTATTATCTGATTTCACATATTTCTCTAGAAGTATGGCTTACCATTCTATCTCCTTACTGCCTTTCTGTATTTTTCTTGCATGTAAGTATGTGCATCACTCGCATGCTGAGTGCTTGTAGAGACCGGAAGAGGAAGCCAGATACTCTAGAACAAGAGTTACAGTTATAGTCCACCATGTGTAAACAGGGGACTAAACTCTGATCATCTGGAAAAGCAGTTACTTGTCCTATTCACTGTGCCATATCTTCAGATCCACAAATATTTGTCTTAATTATATTCAATTTTCTAGGTATTTTAAATTTTAAAAATTTATATATGAGTAAGAATGTTTTGCCTACATATAAGTGCACTATGTGTGGCAGTACCTTTGAAGGCCTGAAAAAGTCAACAGATCCCCTGACCCTGGAGTTACAGCTGATTGTTAGAAAAGTCCCAGTAAAGCAGCCCGTGCTCTCAACCATTGTATCATCTCTTTAGCCCCTAATTTTCTAGATTTTAATGGACTGTGATTTACAAGACACACTTTTGTTTAAGTTAAGCATTTTACATTTAATTCATAATTACATTTAAGGATTTTAATTACAGAGAGGCTCAAGTTAAAGATTATTTCTTTGCCAAAGGGTGCTCAGTTTCTTCAATAAAATAAAGCTTTTTCCTATGTTAACTCTGTTTATTTTTTCCACTTTTAAAAAATTAATTTCTTTAGTTTAAATTTTGCTTTCAATGCAAATTAATTCTGTAATGAACACCGTATATATCCCCCAAATGTGTGCAGTATTGAAAATCTATTATTATGGATGGGAAAGATGGCCTATTGGCTAAGAGCATTGACTGCTCTTGCAGAGGACGCAGGTTCGATTCCCACCACCCACACTGAAGTTAACAACTGTCCATAACTGCAGTTCCAAGGAAGTCAACAGCATCTTCTGACCTCCGTGGGCTTTGTAGGATATGGGTTTATTTAAACACTCATACACATAAGTTTAAAATAATATAATAAGCTTTTAAAATCTGTTATTCAGCTCATTTTGTTTAGAATATCTGCCATATCATGTTGAATCTGGTTCATATAACTTTGCCAATGACAAGACAGTCTGATTGGTGTAGGCATCCTTTTGTAAATATTTTATTGATTTTTGTGTATTGCAGACAGAACATCTTAATCGTATTTACACCCCTTCCGGATCGATGCCCTCCCATAACCCCCACTGGAATTTATACATTCTGTCATTTTTGTTAAGGTCTATCATGTCAAGTCAGTATCCCCAGATGTCCCTCATTACAAGTTCATCCCCTGGGGCTAGTCAACCTGTCTAAAGTCACTTCCCTTTAAGAAGCTCAACTCTTCCTCACCCAGCAGAGATAGCTGCCAGTAGTTCTTCAGCTAAGATTGGGGAATTCTGCCCATTTCCACAGTTCTGCACTGATTTTTTCTCTGCTTGAGTTTGTATGGGTCTTGTGCATACTGACACCATTACTGTAGGCTCATGTAAGCAAGGTCCCGGACCCGGTAGGACTCTATTTCCATATGATCATATATCTCTTTCCTGGCTCTTAACAATCTTTCTGCCTCGTCTACCTTAATGGTTCCTGAACCCTGGGTAAGTAGGGTTTAATATAGATGTCCTGCCTAGGGGCCCATACCCTGCAGATTCTTATTCCCTATGCTTTGGCAATTTGTGAAATTTTGTGTTCCTGGCCCTCTGTTGCATACAGGAGCTTCATTGAAAAGAATTGAGAGATGCATTAATGTTCTTTTACCCCTTTGCATTCTATATTCCTTAGGTGTAGAGGTTGCATTACAGATCTGCCACTTAGGTTTGAGTAATTCATCATCTTTGTAAATGATCAGTTGTGGAACTCTGTAATAATCTCTGTCTGTTTCAAAAGACTCTTCTTTGATGAGTGGTGACTAGGATATTAATTTTTTCTTGACACCAAAAATATATAAAAATCGCATCATACTTTGCAAAAATCATTTTAGATATACTAAAATTGTTTTCAAAAAACTGCAAAGAGTTATTTCTATGTTCTAATACTACAATAGTTTTCTAAGACTTTGTTTATTGAGTTATATGAAAATCTCAGAAATGTTGCATATAATAAAAAAACTTACTGTGACTTCTAATTCATAAAAAATGTTTCATGGAAATAAAATTAAAAAGGAACCTGAAAAGGGAGGATAGTAGGGAACAAATGTTACCAGGCAGGATACTAGGAAAGTAGAAATGCTCCCCAAGGAAGAACGGAAGAAGGGACATGCTGGGGTAATGTAGGGGCAGGTTTCACAATGGGGTACGACGGAGACAGGAGTTAAATGTGGGGGGAGGGAGACAATGTTGTGCAGGGACTGGGATGGGAGGATGGTGAACTGATGAGAGGAAAGAAGGCAGAGATAAATGAATCTTGGAGGACTAGGGAACTCAGAGATATGATGCCATTTGGGTTAAGGTCGATCATGTCAAGTTAGTATCCCCAGATGTCCTCAGTGCAAGTTCATCCAGTGGGGTCTAGTCACTATCTAGACTCACTTTTTTAAGAAGATCAAGTCTTCCTCATCCAGCAGTAATAGCTCTCAGAAAGGGGACTGAGAAATGCAGTCTGTAAACATTAGTACATCCATATACTCTGGGATGGTTCGGCCAGGAACATAATGCCAGACAGAATGTATCTCGTTTTGTGTGGTTGGAGAGAGTGATTCAAAGACTCCCAAAATAATACAGACTGTTGCTAATGCTCTTGGTTAATCCCCAGAGCTAGAAGATAATAACCTACTGCTGAAGACAGGACATGCTTTGGATACAGAACTCAGAGCAATAGAGAATGAATTGACTTGGAAGCATTTTATCGAAAGTTTAGTTCCCATAAGGTAGGAAGATATGCAAATTGCTAAGAGAGAAAATCAATAAATATCCAACCCAACCTAAATTCTGATAACTCTAGCAATCTGCACATCACATTACTTCTATTTTTGCAGTACTAGCATTGTCATCTGGTTGGTAATCATCAACTATGTAATTGGACTTAAAACCCTCTAAATGGGAGTGCACTCATGGGTGGCACTGTAGACTCAACCAGATACACAGGGTTGAGGGAGCACAGATCCTAGAGAAAACACTATCTCTATTATATCTCTAGACAAATGAATTTTCTTACCATATACTAAATATGAATCCTTATATCTACACAAACATACAGTATACCACTCATCAAAGAAACTTTTTTGCAGTGGGTGGAGACTATAGCAGAACCCCACAACTGGTCAATTGAACCTCCACACTAAGACTCATGGAACACAGCAGAAGGAGGGGTAGAGGGGAAACTAGAGCATCCTTCAAGTCTTCACAATCAAACTTGCTCAAACAATATACTGCTATGCACACATAAGGCCACAATTGGCAAAGTTTTATAGAGTAAAGACCACAGAATGTGTGTCCCTGGACAGGACTCTATATCAAACCTCACTCACCTATGACTCTGGGATCTTTGCAGAAGGGGGGGGTGGTGGTAAGAGGCAGGTGTGGTTCATGAACTTAGGGAAGTAGAGTCTTTCAGACTGCTGGAACTTTGCACATATGGACTTATAATAATGATAGCATTGAGCACAAGACCCACACCAACTCAAATTAGACAAGGGTCAAGAGTGGTGGGGCAGACCCAGACTGAGAATTATTGGAGAGTCAGTACTACTGTGATAGGGAAAGTATGCCTTATTTATGATCTCTAGAAAGCCTGATCAGATTCCAGTTGATGAATTTGCACTAAATGACATATGAGCAATAATGCCTTACTAGATAGAACTTAGCATGTATGACAGAATACATGAGATTCATTGGGGAAGATGGAAGGAGGAGGGGGTTTAAATTTGATTTAACTGTCATATGAAATATATAAAACTCAATAAAAAAGAAAAAAAATCTTTTTCCATGTTCTAAACTATCTGGCATTCCTTTTTATGTTTAAAATTATAGCATAAATTATAAACTTCATAATATTTTTCAGATACCATAAGTATTTTCTTTATGAAGGATACTAAATTTTATTGCATTGTTAGTTTTAATATCCTCATGACTTTCCTAGTGATTAGAGAAAAAACAATTTTCAAGTCTATTTTGTATCATGTAAACTTAACAAGAAGTTATTAACCCTAAGATTTTTTTTATTTCTTTATATGCACACAATTATGTTAAATGAAAAAAAGACTAATTTCTTCATTTTATATCTATATTACTTTCAATTACTCTTCCTGAATTAATTAAAAAATACTTAAATATTATGGTGCATAAGAGTAGTGAAAGCAGGTATCAGTGCATTGTTCAGTCTGGTAGGAAAAGATTTAGTCTTTTCCATTAAATATAATGTTAACAATACATTTTTGGATGATTTTTTCAACCAGTTGAAGAAGTTTCTTGTATTCATTTTTGTGAGAGTTTTTCTCCAAATGATTTGGAAGCTATTCATATAAAATGGTAAATGGGATGGTCAATTGCTTTCCTTTTTTATTAAATTTTTGAAAATATCATACTATATAGTTTGATTAAATTTAGACATTTCCCCTAACTATAAAATCCATACTTGTTCCTGCCCTATTTCATGTGTGTGTGTGTATCTGTGTGTGTATGTGTGTGTGTGTGTGTGTGTGTATTAAGGCAGTCCAAGTACAACTTGTGTGTCCAAATATTTTTCATTGTAGATCCTTCCATTGGATCTCATTAATCTACCCAGTGTCACACTCAGGTAGGACTGGGACTTCTTACCCAACTCTCCACATCTATGTTGGGATTTATCTAGTTTGAAGTTATATATGACTTGTGGATACTGTCAACATTTTTGTGAGATCACATGAGTAACTGCCAAACTGTCTGATAAACTGCTTCTTTGTGTTATTGACCATTTTAAGCTATTAGTCTTTCTGTCCCCTCTTCCACATGAACCCTGAGGCCTTGGGAGGCAGAGTTTGACAGAGGTGTCCTATTCAGGAACAAACACTCTGCAGTCTCTTATCCTCTGCAATTTGGCCACTTATGGTTCTCTGTTAATCCCGATCTACTGCATGAAGAAGTGTCTGTAGTGAGAGTTTTGAAATGCTTTAATCTCTTACTTCATAAAACGATGGCCAAATGCTTTTTTTTTTCTTTAGCCTGTTAATATGTAAAGGAAAAGTCTTTACATACTCTATCACCACCACAATTTCTCCATTGTTCTTGCTTTCAGTTTTGAAGAATAATTGTATAAACTGTGAGAATTCAACATTCTGAAAGACGAACAAACTGGTCAAAAAGGTTTTTGGTTCTTGATCCTTTGGGAAGACAAGATTCCATGCACCCTTAGCAGATTTTCTGCCTTGGTTCCTGCCTTGGTTTCCCTGTATGTTGAACTGTGATTGGGACAGGTAAGTCAAATAAACCCCTTCTGCCCCAAGTTGGTTTTGGTCAGTGTTTTTCCACAGCAGCAGAAAAATAAACCAAGATATTCTTTTGTGAGAACTATAAGGCATGCATGCCTATTTTCAAAGTATGCTACTTCTTTCTAACTTCATATTTAGTAGCATTAACAATGACACATATATACTTTTCCATTTCACTTTTTTCTTCCTCATTTTTATTTGTTTTAGAGGAAATTTCTTTCAGTGTATTTTGATCGCGTTCACTTTTGGGGTCCCTTTACTCAGGGCAGGCAGAGCAGGACGCAGGGTCTCCACTGAGAGGGGGTGAGAAGCAGAGTCAGAACACAGATCCTGGGAGCTCGGTGGATGCATGTGAAGGGTGAACTGCAGCAAATTCGGTTTGTTCAAGGAAGTGCAAGGTTTTTGTGGGCTTGGTTAGCAATCACCCTATGGGGTGGCTCCCAACTGTGGCCAGTAGAAATCTGTCTCCTGCAGATCATCTTAGTGCAGGTTCTGGGTGGAAACTGGTGTCACGCTTGGCCAGAGCAGAGCACCAGGCCCACAGGAGCCACTCCCACTCCCTTATTCCTCATAGCAGGTGGCCTGACTAAGACCCACACTGCATTATGCCATTCAGTTCACCCCTCAAGTCCTCCGGTATTCCCCCTTTCTTGCCCCTCCCCAAAAGTTTGAGTCCTCTTTTGTTTTCACTCATCAAGTTCACTTTTGGGGTTCATATCCTTACAGAAAACTATCTCATTCTTTCCCAGAAGCTATAAATTGTCAAGTACTCCTCAGCTAGGGATGAAGCTTTATGCTCTCTTCCTCTCTCAATGCTATGTTTTTGTCTGACTTGAGCTTGACAGGTATTGAATATGCAGTCACAGTCATTATGTATTCATATAGGTGAATGTCTTGTTACATTTCCAAAACTCTATTTTATTTTAGTTATTCCATGCCTTGGATTCTTAAAATATTGCCATCTCTTCCAAAATGATTCCAAAGACTTTGTAGGAGGGGGTAAGGTGAAGGTGTCCCATTTAGGACTGAGTATTCCACAGCTTTTATTTTCTGCCCAATGTCTAGTTGTGTTTCATGGTGCTCATCACCATTTATCCAAAAAAAGAAATTTCTCTGATGAGGGTCAAGAGATCCACTAATGTGTGTATATAATAACATCTTTAGGAATCAGTTTATACTATTCCAATTTAGTACAATAGTAGATTCTCACTTAGGATCTATGAAATGTCTAACTGTAACTTCTTAGACTGATAATGGCACTAGGTAAGAGTTTTGTCTTGTAAAGTGGGTTTCATATCAAACAAACAGTGACTGATTATCCCTGTGACATTTGTGCCACTATTGCACGGGTGGACACATCTAGCAGGTCAGTCATTATTGGAATTTGTGGGTTTCACATCTGGGTCATGTTGATAACTATGGCTACATTTCTACTCTGGTAGCACTACGAAGTTGAAGCAGGATGAATGAAGCTTCTCTAAAAAGGTATAAGCTTCATTTATTCATCTATGATGTGTCAAGTATTTGTTATCTTCAACAATATGATCATCCTGTCAAGTTCTAGAGGGTGACTATCAGCACTGGGAACAGCAAGTAATGACTGAAGTTTATGGTCCTGGTACAACAGTGCCCAACAACTCCAAAAGAGTTAATCTATTCCTGGCACTGGGCTTTTTATTTGCTATCATGTCTCTAGTTGTAGTGTTATTGCCCACTAATGAGTAACACCCTTTAAACTCTTTTCATGCAAGTATATGTATATTTTAGGAAATTTCTTCATCAGCAGGTTTCCATGTGACTTCAAAGATCTTCATGTTAGTTACTTCCTCAGTATTCTCTCCTCAAATCCTGTCCTATCATTCCCCACTACATTTAACATTTCCTGTATTTTTTATTCTCCTTACACTTTTTACACCACTGCATTCTCTCTTCCTTCTATTACAAGCACCACCACCATAATGACACCTATATAATTTCTTAAACTCCATGGATATTCCAAATTATTAAAACCTAGTATCCACAAATCAGAAACATGTTATGCATGTTTTTCTGGGTCTGAGTTGACTCAGAATGATTGTTTGTTCTCTGTTCATTTAACTGTGAACATCATAATTTTTTTTCTTATCATATGAATGATATTACATTTTGAAAATGCCCACTATTTTCATTCTACATTCATAAGCTGATGGACATCTAGGGTGTTTTCATGTTGTAGATTTTGTGAATAGAGGAATAATGAACATGAGTATGTATCTGTGTAGTATGACATAGAGTCCTTTGGATAGAAGCCTAAGAGTGGTATAGCTGTTTTTGTGGTAGATCTATTTCTGGTTGTTTGAGGACACTCCACACTGATTCAAGTAGTAGCTGCACTGGTTTGCACTCATTCCAGCAGGGAATAAGTTTATTCTCATTTTCCTACACATATGACGGCTGTCATCTTGATTTTTTAAAATTTTGTCTTAGCCATTCTGACTAGGACAAAATGAAATCTGAAAGTACTTTTTATTTGCAGTTTTTGATTATCAATGATATTGAACATTTAAAAGAATCTGGCATTTGTAGCTTACTTTTTAGAACACTTCTTCATGCTATTTCCTATTTTTCAATTGCATGTTTTATGTTTAGTTTCTTCAGGTATTTATAAATTCTAGACACTAACCCTCTATCACATATATATCTCCTAAAATACTTTCTTCCATTTTGTAGTCTTCACCTTTACTAAAATGATAATTTTCTTTGCTGTACAGAAGCTTTTTAAGTTTCTTGAAATGATTCCATTTGTCAATTGCTTGTTTTGGAGCCTGTTCTCACTATCAGGGTCCTGATCAGAAAGTCTTTTGTACCAATGAGTTCATGGGTATTTCCTAGTTTTCCCACTATCAAATTCATGGTATTAAGTTTTCTTTTGAGGTCATTGCCCCATGTGCAGCTGTATTTTGTGCAGGGAAAAAGATAAGGATCTCTTTTCACTTTTCTACTTGTATCAACCCACTTTGAACAACATCATTTGTTGAAGATGCTTTTTTCTCTTCCTTGTATACTTTTGACCTCTGTTTCAAAATTCAGATGGATACTCTTCTGTGGGCTTACAGATAGATCATCCATTGTATTCCATTTATCAGTGTGCCTACTTTATGCTAGTCTCACCTTATTTTTATTATCTTATTATACTGTGGCCCTGTAGTACAACTTGAAGTCTGAGTTGATGATTCTACCATAATTCCATCAGGTATTTAAAAATTATTTTTTTCTTTCAGAATTATTTTGACTATGCATGGTCTTTTATGTCACTTGTACCCCTCGATTCTCTAAGACTGCTATCATCAAGGCATATTGGATTTTCTGCACAGAATGAGATGATCATGTTGTTTCTGTCTGTGTTGGTTAGCTTGACTGTGCTTTGTTAATTTGGCATAAATAAAAATTTCCTGGAAAGAAGGGGACTCAACAAAGGAATTTCCTCCTTCATATTTGCCTCTGAGTATACCTGTGGGGCATTTTCTTGGCTCTTGATTAGTGAAGAAGGTTCCAGCACACTGAGGATAATTCTATCCTTGGGCAGGTGGGCCTGGGCTCTAAAAGAAAAGTAGCTGAGCAAGCCAGGGGAATGAATCAATAAACAGTATTCTTGCATTGTCTGTTCCAGTTCCTGCCTTCAGGTTCCTGCCTTGAGTTTCTGTCTTGACTTCCTTCAATGATGAATTGTGATGTTGAAGTATAAATCAAATAACGCCCCCAGCAAGTTGTTTTTGGTCATGGAATTTATCACAGCAACAGTGTATCAAACTAGAAATCCAGTCTTGCATCTTTGCCTTTTTTGCTAAAATTCCTCTTGGGAGAGGCTGATTAAGCTTAGTCACTCCCTCCCCAGGTCCTACAACAAACACACAAATTTCTCAACTCACAGTTAGGCAAATTCAATATAATTTATTTGGGCTTACTTCTAGAGCATGGGCACCCTTCCTCCCCCCATAAGTTACACTAATAAATCCCAAATGAGGCTTGGATCTTGTGACTTCCAGGTGGTGGGATTCAAAGTTCCAAAGGGGAGGCAAAAGGGCTCCTTCCTGGTGCCCTTAGTATAAGTGCTTTTAGCCCCTCTCCTTCTTACAGCCAAGGCCAATGGACTGGTGGGGAGGGGCCTACCTGGGTAAATACCACTCTGCCTGGGAGGAGTGTTTGTCCACAGCTCATCAGGCTTGTTCCTTGGAAAATCAATTTACCCTACAGCCTTGGATTATGTTTATTGATTTAGATATCTTGAGTCATCCCTACATCCAAGAAATGACCCTGAGCTGATAATGGGTGATGATTTCTTGGATGTTCTTGAATTCTATTTACAAGAGAATTTTATTGAGATTTTTTTATATCAGAGATATTTCCTCATAATTTTCTTTTTTTGTTGTTACTACATCTTTATTCTTTGTGAAATGAATTTGGAAAAGTCTCTTTGTTTTTTATTTAATGGAATAATTTGAGGACAATTAATGTTAGTTCTTTGACATTCTGGTAAAATTCTGCATTAAATCTATCTGGCCCTGTGCTTTATTTACTTGGGAGATTTCTAATCTCACAGGATGTTCTGGGCCTATTTAAGGTATTTATTTCATGTTCACTTGGCTTTTGCAGTCCATTCATACCTAGAAACTAATCGTTTACTTTAGATTTTCCAAACTGGTGAAAATTCTGATCAACACAAAGGATTATGTAGAAAATAGAGAATCAGAGATAGAACAAATTATGATAGTTGGATCAGAGTAAAAATCAGTGAAATTAAAAATGAAAGATCGCAGAACATAGATTTCTGGACACCATGACAAAGGACTCACTTTATAGATATGAGCAGAGCAGGAATATAATAACATAGCAACTGATTTGAGAAAATCTTCAGTATGCTCATTGAAGAAAGCGTCACAAACTTCCTGAAATAGATGCCAATCCAGGTATAAGTGGTCTAGAGATAAACACATATGCAGGAAAAGAAAAAAATATTCTCCAGAACTTATAAACAGAAAAAATAAAAATAAGGAAAGGCTGTTGAAACCTGCAAGAGAAGAATGTCATGTCTCATAAAAGTTGTCCGTCAGAATAGTATAAGATTATTCACAGAACATTTTAGATGCAAAGGGTCCCAGAAATATGTATTCCAATTTCCATTTTTACTGTTACTTAAAGATAGGGCAAAGATATTTTATCTTTGCTTTGGTGATAGAGTGAGTCTGAATCTTTATTTTAGAATGCGGAAAATTGAAAAATCAGTTTAGTGATTAAATCCAGCCATTATTTTCAATGCAAAGATGTCTTCTATAACAGAGTACAAGTAGCGTTTATACAAATATGATGATAACTCTGCACTTAACATGAGACTTTCTCTAATGGGAGCAATAGGAGGCTGTCTTGTTGTGCACCCTTGTATCTAAAGAGAGAGAATAGAAGTGAATATTTTCTCTTCTTCTATAGTGCTTAAATTATATCTGGTATAATTCAAAATTGACAATTTCATGCTGTTTTATATACATACATACATACATACATACATACATACATACAGTCTAGTAATGCACATTTCACAAGTAAATAGTGCCTGTATCTCCTTATCTATATTGGAAATGAAAATTTTATTGATATGATTACTAACAGTATTTTGATGGATGAGATAGACCAGTAGGTTTGAATACATTGTATTGGTAACAATTTTTGACGTCATTCAGTTGTCAATGACAGACTCTGAATTATAGGATTCACCGTGCACTGTTTTCTTTTGGATGGGGATACTAACCAGATGGATGGCCCTGTAGAAATTATTTCTTTTCTCAATGGGTAAACATGATATTACTGGTTCATCAGGATCACCATTAGATTTAATGGTGGAAAAATTTGAAAATACTGGCTTTTAGTTCTTTCTTCTGAATAAGTGTTTGATGTTTTTCTGCTCTCACATTATGTAGATGTATCTTAAAATCTATGAAATTTACAGAATGATGAAATTAGGTGACATTCCAAGGTGGATGAGGGAAATTTCAAAGGGTCCTACCTCAAGATGAAGAGGAGTAGGGAATCAATGGATGATGTCTAGGGAGGGAGAATTGGTTTTCTGCAGGAACTAGCCCCCTGAGGGGTTATCTATCCTATATAGTTGGCCCTAAACACATATGCACATGGGTATCACTAAATGTCTCAGTGCATTATACATATATTTACCTTTATAAATCTATGTATATGTACAATATATGTAGGTACATGTATATGTGTCAATCATAAATAAGAAGACAATAAATTTAAAGGAAGCCAGGGATCATGGTAGGAGTTGGAGGGAGCCTAAGAAGGGTGGAAATAATGCAAATACTCATATGAAATTCTAAAAAATTTATAATAAATAAGTGAATAAATAAAAAGATGAATTCTATGCCTCTTGTGCCTCAGAGAATGTTCACTGCATTTACACACACTCTCTTATTTGACATGGTCCTTAGAAGTTCTTCATTACAAGCAATTAATTATTTATATGGAATAGCTATCACTAAATGAAAGAAATTACTAAGGAGCTGCATTTTCTAAAACATGAGAAAATGTGGTGAAGGAAATGTGAGAATTACACATACCTCCTTCTCTGATGGCGGAAACCTTCAAGTGTTCCTTTCGTTGATATCTCAAGCCCTCTGGCCTCAGCATCCCTTTGTCTGTATGTCTAGGGCTGAACCCTAGGGATTGGAAGGTAAATATCTTTTATATGGAGAATTTCTTCCTGAGGAAATTTCCCTGGAGGGAAGAGTAAGGAATTGACTTCTTCAACAGCTGACAAATTACTAAACCTGTGTGAGGAGGTTGCATTCTATGTTCCAAGTACTCAAATTCTACATAAAAATTCTATTCACACACAACATAACTAGAAAAACAGAAAAAAAAATAAAATTACTGCGCGCACACACACACACACACACACAAAGAGAAACTCAGTGCCACGTTTCTACGTGTTGCTTGCTGAGATGGAAAGAAACAAACTTTTTCCATTTCAGTTACCAGTGAATCAGATGTCATTGAAAAGCTACCAGGGACAACTTGGGGACCTGTCATCTTAAAAAGAAATATGCATATTCTTCAGCTGATATCATTACTCTTTTGAAAAAAAATTGAATTTTTGTGAATTTCGTGCAATGTATTTTTATGTTAGTTAGAATCCTTCCCCTATCTGCATCCCTCTTATAGCCCCCAGGGCAGATTTTATGTATTCTGTGCTATATCTTATCAAGTTTGTGTCCACAAATATCATTCTGTATGTGTCCATTCACTGGAGTCTAGTTAACCTACCTCTAGTGTCACACTCAAAGAAAATCACCTCTCCCTCTAGAGCAGCAGTTAGCAGTTGTCAGTAGTTCTTCAACTGAGGTTGGATCTTTTTATGCATTTTTCCATTCTATACTGGAATTTTGTCTGGCTTGAGCTTACATGACTCTTAATTTAAACCTTCTTTTTCCCGCTTCAAAAAGCACTACATGGGTTTATGAAAGTACACCACAAAGTGTTTCCTTCTAAAAGCCTACACCTGGTGCGTTCACGCCACCTGCTGTGTAAGTTCTGTTGCAAGGCAACTTTGCATGTTTACTGGTTCCAACAAGTAAGCAATGCAGTCCATTAGGAAGTACCATAAAAGTTTAATTTACAATAAAGGCATTACCAAGAGAATCAAGCCCATCAAGAAAGAATGTAAACCATACCTCAAGCTTTTCTGCAAGTTAGGAAGCGAGCATCCACATAGCCAGGCACTGGATGAGTTCCCCTACTGCCTTTCAATAGTGGTTTAGTAAACATTTCTCAGAAGCTGTGGGAATGACTACAGAAGCATATCTTTTAATTAAAGAGGCTGAAAGGACAAAAAATATCATTGACCAGTAACTAAAAACAATAGTTTGTAATATTCTTGGAAGAACCATTTCGCCATATGTTTCCAGAAATTTTCCTTAGCTGTTACTGATAAGTACTGGAATGTTTATTATTCATTTCCACCTTGAAAGTACTCTGTGTCTGTCTGAAGATAATCCAGGATGTTCATATTTCCTTACATCTAGGTGTTCTTTTCTCTCTCTATGGCTTCTGTTCTGACTGTTATATCTTTTGAGAAGTGAGTGTGATTCTTAGTTTCTCCTTAAGCCTTTACTGAAGTACTGATGTCCCAATCAAAAGTTCAAATATTATATTCCATATGCAGAGTTGCTTCTGACAATCAGGATTACAAGCTTGATTAGTTCCTATGTGTATGTCTCTTCCCTAATTAAAAGAAATTAGGGAAAAGTGGAACTATCACAAGTTGGTGGAAGAGCTTTGAGCTAAAACAAATTGATGTATCACTCTATGCTTAAAGAAATAATAATAAAGTTCTAATGACACACATGAGATAGTAAAGAAGTTTATCAAAATAACAAGTTATGGTCATGACTAAATAAAAAATATCCTATAACAAGAGTTCATTTGCAAAGATTTGAGTCATTTTGAATAAAAATGAACACAACCACAAGAGACAAAATAATTTAGGAAATTAAATTTTAAAAATTACTTCATCAGTTCTTTTATACTGATTTTGTTGAAATGCTTTGTGGGGACTTCTGAACTAATGCTTATTCACCCCAAATATGCAATTGATGACACATCATAGAAGCTATTCTGCCAAATCTAGCTTGATGAACTAGTGAGTTTGGAGTGGTACTTTCAGGAATATCCAGAGTAAAGCAAATAGGGCTGCATTATCAAAAATCCCACACCAATTTGGAGGACAGCTCATGAAAGCTACATCACTGGAGCTTTCTATAAAACCTACAGGCAGCTTAGCTGATAGGATAATCTTTTCTCTTCAACAAATCGTTACTATTGTGTGATATTGGGGAAGAGTCTTGTGAATCTTGTCGTAGGAGCTTCCTGAGTATTGTAAGTTTTGTTCACTACTTGAATCTTATGAGAACCTTCATCTTTCCTCAAGGGAACTTTTCAATTATGAGAAAACTTCAAGCTGGGTGTGTTGGCTCATGCCTTTGAAACCGAGCACTGGGTTGGCAGAGGAAGAAGAACGTTTGTGAGATTGTGCGATCGAGGCAATCCTGGTCAATATAGAGAAATCAAGGACAACTGGGGCTGAGAGACAGAGAAAGAGCGAGAGAGAGAGAGGGAGAGAGGGAGAGAGATGGGGTGGGTGCACAACTGCACAACTTCAGGAAATCAATACAAAGGTCTGTATTTACATTTCTCCTTTCAACACCCTAATATGTGTATATAGATTCCCTATTATGCAAATACAATGTAACTTATGAGAATTGCCAATGGAAATTATCGTTAGCATTCCAACTTAGGAATTTTGTATTTCTTTCCAGTGGGGTGCCCATTGGATGCCAGTGCACTTCACATTTTTGTTGGTGGTTTTGTTTCCAGTTTTCTTAAATTGAATATGTTATTTTTCATTGAAATTTAGCTTCTGCTGTTTGATGATCCCTGCAAGCTGAGTTGATTGATTATTTACAGAGAGATATTCCCCATGGAGAACATGAAACGGGATTGGTTTTGATGTTGTTTTCCTACTTAACTTTTTTATTTCTTTTGTCTACGACCAGGTAAGATTTTTTTTTCCCTATGGAGAATTTCTGAATGGACTCATTCATTTAATTTCTTACTAAAACTCTAAATTACTGGTGACATGGGTGTTTGTGGGTTTAGAACTGATCCCTGGTAAAATTTCAGATTTGGAGAAGTAGGCTGCCATTTTCTTTCCATCTTCTTTTGTCCATTATTCAAAATGGTCTGTTCATCATTTTATCATTGTTTATTTTCCAAACTCCTGATACTTATACAACATTTTGAACTAAAACAATCTGTGACAATATTTTATTGGAAAAAGTTGGATGTATTCCTAAATTACAAAATGAATTCCCAAGAAAATCAGTCTATATTATTTCAGTGTTCTTGAAAAATATAAACATAGATTGCTTTCAATACTGTAAGAATCTAAATTTAAATAGTTAAGGTGGAATTCAGACAAGTGTAACTACTTTAATACTTGTAGTTCCATTAAAACAAGCATGCCATTTCTCATTATCAATCTTAAACATACTATTAGTATACATTTGATTACTTAAACTATAATTACTAAGCATTGTCTAATGTAAGTGGGCTTTTCCCTTTATGTTAAAGCAAAGTTATATGGTTGAGTCCATTAATAAACACATGAACTTACAGGAACACTGGCAGCTAACTCAATAAGACAAAAACCTAGCATAGAACTTGGGAAATGGGCAGGAGTTCCCACCCTGACCATGTGATTAGTAGATTACTGGTGGGTGAGGGAGGGTTTGTCTTCTTCAGGGAGTAACTTTAGATAGGCTGAACTAACTCCAGTTAATCAATTCAATTGAGGAACATCTGGGGACAGAAACTTGATTCAATATGTTTTAATATATAAAAAGTATATGTAAAAAGTATATGAAATCTGGTGGGTGGCTATGAGGGTTGCAGAGAGGGGACATGTTCTAAATATAATCATGATGTATTGTATGACATACACAAAAATTCAGTGAAAATTATATATTGAAAAAACATAAACATGTTTAATTTTGCTACTTTAGGAATTTGTACTTGAGGGTTGTGTCTGGCTATTGAGCATTCTGAGATATACATTAGGACTGTTTTGCAAAATGAGGGTAGATGACAATCTAAACTCATTCTCCAAAGTTATTTCTGATTCAATGATGTGACCGTTCATTTGGGTTGCTCTAAGAAAATAATATACAACTGGGAGTTCATAACAAGAGAATTTTTTTCTCACAGTTCTGAAAGCTGAAAAGTTTACCTTACGTGAACCGGGGGAATTCAGTGCCTGGCACTATTTAATGACTTACTGGAGCAACTTTTTACTATGCACTTGCATGATACAAGGTGGAATAAAGTCTGTAAGATCTTTTTATAATGCATTTTTTCATAAGGACTCTGATTTAATGAATGCATCATCTCCTTAGGATGCTTCCATCTAGCATCATCAACTTAGGGGTTTGGATTTCAACATACTAATCAGGGGCGACACAGACATTCAGACTATAGTGAATGTATCAACGCTAGTGAATAACAGTCTAGTAGGACTAGAAGTGGCATAGGAAACCATTTTTAATGAAAATTATGCAATACATTATTTTTTTCTAAGGTCATAGGAAATACATTGGAAGTACATTGTGATTAAAGCATTTCCTAAAAAGCATAATTGTGCTCATAAGTTTTTGTGGATTTGACACAAAACAGAGTCACCTGAGAAGATGGAAACACAATGAAATAGTTCTAGAGTGGATGGCCTATGACCACGTCTCTGAGACATTTTATTTGTTTCTTTATTTTTTCTTAATCATTTCCTTTATATTTATTGAATTTTTGAAATTTCCTAGTCCATACTTTGATTGTACTTAGATCGTCTTCCCTGTTTGCAATAACCACCATCACTACCTATTCAATTTATTGTATATATGACCTATAGAATCAGATTTGTGTCCTCAAATGCCTTTTGGTGTAGGTCCACCCACTGGAACCTGGTTAACCTACCAAGAGTCACACAGTTAAAAGGAGACATATACTGCCTTAATTTATGGGTATAACAAGAACAATAAGTTAAGGGGCATTTTAAAACTATATATATTTAGCAGAATATGTAACATTAGATCCCCTTCCCCTTGTTGCCTAGCCACAGGTTCCTAGGCTTGATATCATTGTTTGATATGAGTTACATCTTATGAAGAAGACCTTGAATATAACTAGAAAGTGATTGCTTAATGCCATAATATTTGTGCCAATATTCCACAGTGGCCATACTCCCTCTTCTGCTCTGACCTCCCATTCTGCAAAGCATTTAATTTTTCCCTCTCTATAGCACTGCATTCTAGCCCCCTTCTCGTGAAGCCTCCCACACCTCAGAGCTATTTATTAGTTTTGCTACCTATCTGGATTTTCGAATTGAAACATGTATATCTAAGAATTCAAATAGCATCCATCTATGGAGAGAAGAGGTCACATTTGTCCTTCTGGATCTTTGTTACCACAATCACAATTATTGTTTCCAGTTACATCCATTTACCTGTGATGTTTATATTTTAGTTTTATTAACCATGCCTCTAACTCAAATTTTTCTTGATATTTTTCAATAGGAGTCCTATCCAGGAGCATACACTCTTCAACCTCTTTTTTTCTAAATTTTGGCCAGTTGTGTCTTTCTTGTTAATCACTGTCTGCTGTATGAGGAAGCTTCACTGGTGAGAGTTGAGAGATGCATTAATATTGTCTTTGCCCCTTGTTTGGTTATATTGCTCAAGTCTTTAGTGTAGAGGTTCAGCAACATCTTTTAAACATAAAATCTTATTGTTTATGAACAGTGATAATTGAACTTTTTGTGTTCCTATTTGAATCACTTTTTTCCCTTTCTCTTATTTTATTGCTCTAGTTAAGTTTAATATTATGATGAATAAGAAAGTGGAAAACTTACAACAAATTTTAGGAAGAATGCTCTTAATTATTTCCCCATTTAGTACAAGGCCAACTTTAAATTTGTTGTGTAGACACTCAGATTCTTGAATTCTGTTGATGTTTTATTAAGCATATACTACCCACATTTAAATACTTATTTTAGTAATCTTGGTTTTTGTTTGTCTAAACCTTTTAAAATATCACCTAGGAAATATATTAGTAGCACCCCAAGAAGTCTTATAAACTTAGCTTTATTAAATACTTAAATTTATCTTTAAATGTTCTAAATTTAAATATTCAGAAATTTTTAAATGTATTAATGTGTGGAATATAATTTAAAATTATTCTGAACTTTTTTTTCTTAATCTTGAGATATATAGTCTGAAATATTTTTCATTACCTTAGAGTATGTATTCAACATGAGAAAATTTACTCAGAACTCTTTATGAATGATTTATTGAATCTCCTACTCTCTTTCTCTCTCTCTCTCCATGCATATGTGTGTGTGTGTGTGTGTGTGTATGTGTGTGTGTGTGTGTGCGTGCATGACATGTATTCATTTGAGCACATGAGTGTGTGGTGGAGAACAGATGTCAACTTCAGGTATCTTCCTCTAGTGGTATGCAGATTATTTTGTGAGACTGGGTCTTCGTTGAACCTAGAACTCACCATTTCAGCAAATATTAATGGGTGAGCCCCACAGATTTGTCCTCTGAGTCTCCTCAAGGTTAGTGATATAAGCATACACAGCTATCATCAGCTTTTATGTGGGTTCTACAGAGCAAACTCAGTGCCTCATGCTTGAACACCTTTGTCCACTGAACCATATCCACATTCTGGTATACTGTCTACTCCATGAAGTTTTTAAGGTGGATCTATCAAATTATCTAAAGGAATATGTCATATGGATATGAAGATTCCTTAATTAATGTTTTAAATATCTTTCATTTTACTTCTAAAAAACCAAGCATTATGATATTCTGTGTTATTCCCACTTAAAACCTTAACATTAAATGAAGCAACATAGCATCCTTTTATTTCACCATGTGCCATATTATGTTTAGGTGTGTGACTTCTATTTATGCATATATGTAGGCATCTATTAATTAACTCATTCACATGCATGACTTGATAAATGGTTTAATTAGAAGGTACACATTGCTCTGAGAGTAAAGACTTTCATCTTCTTTATTCTCCTTTTTCTATAATCAGAATTTCTCCATGCAACAAGTTATATTGCATTATTGATACATAACATATTACCAAGATTTTCTCTCATTTTAAATAATTTTATTCATCTATTTTAAATTATGTGTATATTCTGAGATAAATTCTCCCATTGTAAACCCAACATTGACAAGTTTTATTTTAATGTTAGAGCATAGTTTGTTTAGAATAAAATCATCACATGTTCCATATAGTACTTGGCTGAATAATTTTTGGAATTATATAAGTTTCTGTACTCATAGGATATAAATTAATGCATTTGGTGAGATGTGGGGAAGGGTGCTAGATAGGACTACAGTTGTTTCTTCAAGAATTAGTTTATGAGAGACAATGCTGAGCTGCAGACAGTATGGAACATTCTAATTTCTCTTCTTCCGTCTGTCAGAATTTTTCTTATTCTCCCACTGTAACATGAAATAGAATAAGCATGGGTCTTTCTTTCAGGAAAACCTCATTCTTTTATAAAATATTATTTAAATTCCTTTTCCTTTACAATTCTTTTTTTTGGGGGGGCGGTCTTTTGTTTGTATGTGGACAAACAGGTTTAGGTGTGTTTATGTGTTCATAGAGACTATAGTTCAACACTAGGTGTCTTCCTCAACCACTCTACAACTTTTTTTTGATTAAAGATTTCTCACTGAATCTTGACAATAGTAAACAACCACTGTGCACTAGAAACCTTCTTGTTTTTACCTCCCAGGCTCTTGAATGACAAGCATGCCACCTAGAAGCCTGTACTTTTAAGTGTGGGCTAGGCATGAACTCCAGTCTTCAGACTTGCATGACAAGCAATTTATTAACTATTTTTCTCAGCAATTTTTCATAATATCTTTTACATAATGTTGTAACTTTCAAAGTCTTTAGGGAGAGTGATGATTTGCTGTGACTGCGTCCTAACAAAATATTATACCCTTAACTAAATTTAAATTCGTTCATAAAACAAATTTAGTATTCATTCCATCTACTACACGGTATCCTGTTAGCCTCTAATGCCTTGTTTATTGTCTTGTTTACAGTTTCCGGGGAAATTTTCTGTTTGTTCTTCCAATGTTAATTCAGTTTATCATTAAAACTGTTACTTTATGTTTGCCAAAAGACTATATTATTTCACTTTTTCTATTCTTGTAATTTTCCTAATACCATCAGTATATTTTTAATGTTTTTTTTTGCCTACTTAATCTTCTCTTCATGTATTTATCTGATCTTATACAAACACCGAACCTTCATTAAATTTATTAGTGTGGTTTCGACGTATTTATCTTTTCTGGGAAAAACCTTAAAGTATTCTGCCAAAGCCAATCAAAACAAGTCATTTAGCTTAATGAAAGCATATGCTTATCAAGTAGAAAAGGAATTGTGATCTTATGAGAAGATTCTGAAAACATTCCAGAGCAAAATGAAGACCATAGTTTTAATTGTTCTACAAATTTGGGAATATTCTATGTTCAAGATAAATAAATTTATATCCTTAAATAAACAGTATAGTTGATAACAGAAAATATAGTAGCATATATGTCTTAGATATTTGTAGCTTTTGTAAATACCCAGTGATTAAAACAAAAGACATGCATTTGCATATTTCTAAAGACAGTTTGAGATCACGTTGCTGCCTTGGTTGCTATTGCCTGGTCTCTCGTGAGGTCTTTCTTCCTTTCTTGTAAGAAGGTGTCATGTCAGAGTCTTCTTGTGGAAGGATATGATGTCTTTTTGGTTGAAGATAGAAATAGAAAAGGGCATGGGTGGGGGCAGAGAGGGGAGGAGGAGGAGAAAAAGAAGGAGGACTAAGAGAAGGAGGGTAGGCAAAATAAGTGCCCCTCCACTTGAAGATAATAGTTATACAGCACCCTTTTTTGTCTCATATCTAACACAGTCACTCCAACTTTAGGGATTCCATGTATAATTTTAGTGTGGCACAACTGAATCCATAACACCAGATGGACATAAAACATAAAATGTCTTCACAGGGAGCCCTGGCCTTGTAGAAAGCTATGTCATAATTCTTCATCTCCAGCATTTATGTCTTGGCTAAAACCTGTTTTAAGGACATTTGTACATTGCTAAGAAATGACTGAAAATATTTAGTAAACAACCCTCCATTTTCCCTTTAACATATAGATTACATTAATACATTGCAATATTGTGGAGAAATTAGAAGATAAATCAACATAATTGAATGCTCATTTTGTGTGTCTGTTTTTGAGGACTGATACATATTAACTAATTTTCACTGTTAAAATACTTAGAAGTTGGCTTAATGATCAACAAATTAACCTGCTATTAAAATATTAAGACCAAGGTTTGAAGAGATGGTTCAGTGGTTAAGAACACTAGTTGTCCTTGCAAAGAACTTGAATTGGGTTCTTATCACCTACCTGGCTGCTAACAACATTCATAATTGCAGTTCCAGGGGATAAAATACCCTTTTCTGACCTCCACAGCCACTGCACACACATGCTGTACTTATACAAATGCAGTCAAAACACTCATAATAAAATTTAAAATCAAATCAAACATGAAAAATATTATAATCGTTAATTTAATCTTATTATTTTTAAGACAAAAGTATAAAGATATTTAATATTTTTGTAAAGACTATCATAACACTCACCAGAATTTGAATTTATAGTTTTAACCTAAACTGTGCTAGCAGTTTTTTTAGATAATTATAATTGTTTTTTTGTCTCCTTTCATCCATCTAACACATTCCAAGACATATATCTTTATTTCCCTTAATTTATGTGTATAGAAGCTTTGTTGAATCTCCACAATCCATATGCAAAACAACTATTAGAGTTTGGCTCTGATTTCAGGCACTATAATTCCAGATTCTGTGCTCTTAATCAACATGTGATTCTGTCTCATGAAGTAAGACTTAGTACCATCTTAAAAAGTCATGTAATGTTTTTTGTTACTCTTAATTAGTAATATTGTCATTAAAATTGAATATATAAAATGATGCATTTATTTTAATATATTTGAGAGTTTGTGTTACAAGCATCTGTCTTACTTAAATTCCTGCTTTGTATTTTAAAAGTAAAAAGACTCATTGTGTTAAAGGTAAAAATAAGGTCATTTTATTCACAGCCTTAATCAGTTAGTCATTACATTAAAACAAGAGAAATAGCAGCTTCATTTTATATAAAATACAAAAATAAAATTACAAGAGAATTTAAAATACTATTTCATTTCCCTTTTTCTATAGTGAATGTAACAGGGAGTTTGTAAGTATTTTTTTAATAGTATAGTAGAATTGATTTACTTTAAATTCTTCTCAATATGTTTTGAATGTTGCTTTTCTTGCTCTAAGTTATATTTAAAATAATTTGTAGGATGTATAGCGAAAGTAAAGGTATGAGCCCAATCATACTTAGCAGGCACTTGTCTGCAATAGCCTTTCTTCCACCACACAGGCAGGGTAGCAGTAAGAAACAGCTCTACACAATGCAAGCACAGCCCTGCTTCCATGGTTCACGCTGTCCGTTCACTTGGGTTATCTACACATTACAACTTACAGTGAATCACTTCGGCTATGGACAGGGCTCCCTACTGCACAGGCTTGTTTAGGATGCCCTTGAAGACATTTTCAAAGGAACCTCCAAAATAACTGAAACCAAATGACAGGTTCTCTTCCTGCACCTAACAAAGTAAAACACAAGGTGAAATAGTAGTGAAAGGTTACTACCTGGCGAATGGCAGGTTGTGGACAAAAGTAATATTTAAAGTTGCACGTGCATGTTATGTGAGAAATGCATCCAATGACAGTGGTAAGTGTGGCGGCACACACAACTAAAGAGAGAATTTGTCTGACAGAAAAAGTTAATTTGCAAATATTTACACTAATTTCCTTTCTTTTAGTTTATTTTATTGTATTTCTTTGCTTTTCTTTGAACCTTAGTGTCATGCATTCATAACATTTGTTCAACCACCAAATTACAACCTCTGTCCCTTAATTCATTTGAAAGTTTCCTGATTATAGAATATTTGATGACAAAGATCTCACTTTTACAAATTAGGTTAGAGTCTTCCACTTCAGAGTAACAATTATATGGTTTCCATTTTCTTATATTCTATAAAATAATTTTCATCAAATAAATTAGTATTTAATTTGACGTGTTGAGCAATAGCACAATTATATTTTACATAACACAAAACTTTAAAGGACTATATGCAAATACATATATAATAAATTTATAATATAATGTGTAATGCAAATAGATATATCTAAATTTGAATATATGTGTGCTGTTTACAGAGATACATAGCAAGTAGTTTGTTGCACAAAACAAGGATTACAACCTAGTAATTATTTTATACCATTATAAATTTGTAAAGTTCCATTGTGCCATTCATGTGATTTATTATTTAATACATACTATTGTGGTTTATTTCCATATTCGTCTACGTTTTTAAATATTTAAGAACAAGACTCATCATTTTTTCTTGGTGCAGCTGCATCAGATACATAGCATAATAATAAAAGTAATGGACATTTCCACAAATTTCTTGAGTATCAGGGACAACTCAAAATATTTGTCATGAAATCATAAACCAAACAGGCTTTAGAAGGGCATAAAATTATTATTTTAGTATCAAATGCATTTAGTTGTTTTCATTTATGCATAATCTATGAATCTTTTAATTATAATTTTAAATCTTAGAATATGCATTATGAAATTACTAATGGGCTGCTGAAAGGAACTCAATAGTCACTTCACACAGATTATGCACACATCCTCTTTTCTTCCCCATGTATTCTTCTGCCAGTTTGTTACTGTAATGTCAGTAATGAAATATCAAACTCCTTATATTAAAAACAATTGTGTTGCCTGGCAAGGTGGCATAGGCCTCTATACCTGGCACTAGGGAGGCAAAGGCAGGTGGATTTCTGTAAGACTGAAGCTAGTCTTGCTTAACTAGTGTGTACCAAGTCGGTTATGGCTACAGGAAAATTGTATCTAAAACAAAACAAACAAACAAAAAGACAAGCAATCAAACACAAAAAATCAACATCCAAACCAAACCAAACCAAACCAAACAAACAAAACCCAAACAACTGTAGGTATATTGTAGATTTAATAATGACAAGCATAAACGGACAGAGGCAAAAGCCAGTCTACCCAAGAGTTTATTTAGTAAAACTACCCAATGGACTTAGGGGCTTTGAATTCATGACAATAGAAAAAAACTTATAACTTTTCTCATATAGCATACGAACTCTGCTTTTTAAAGAAAAATATTTTGTCTTGTTCTATGTAAACAAATGGCATTACTAGCCTGGAGAGATGGCACAAGGGTTAAGAATGCTGGCTGCTCTTGCAGAGGACCTTGGTTCAGTTGCCAGCACCATGTCAGCTAACAACTGTCCATAATGCCAGTTCCAGGGCATCCAATGCCATCTTCTGACCTCTGGAGGCATTGCATGATATGTGCACTTACAAACATGCAGGCAATACATTCAGACACATAAATTAAAAATAATAAAAAAATTTTTAAAATAAACAAATGACATTGTTATGATTTGTTAGTCTTAGATCATTTCACCAGTGTCCAAGTTGTTTTAGAAAGTCATTAGAGTATGCGGAAGGCTTAGCAAACTTCAAGTCTTTTCCACTAAGTTGACTTCTATTCTCATTTTTTAATCACAGAAAGAAATTTCTTAAATGACAATTTGTATTTTTCTTCTAACTATAAAATCTAATTCTTGCCAATAGCTTACCAAATCCCATTCAATCAAAATAACTTTATATAAAAATTGATAATCAATTTTGATGTTTGTTGTGGATGAATTTTGTTGTTTTTAATAATTGTATTTATAAGGCATGCTCTTCACAGACGATTGTCTAGTTCAATACTAGACATCAAACGATCTATTATTTAGTAAATGATTGGGTGGTAATTTAAAAATATCATATGTAATTAAAAATTGACTTAAAATCCATACAAATTATTTTAGTTGACTATTACATTGAATTGAGCATTGGCTAAAGTAAAATACTATGATAAACCCAGTTGTTTAATTGTAGCATTCAATTGGCTCATGAGTAAATCTGCTTTCATATTTCATGACATGCAACTTTAGTAAAATTGTTGTAGCTTTCTACAGAATCAGTGCATCTTCATAATGTGATATAAACCTACACCAAAATGAATAAAGAGGTTTTATAAATTATTTAATTTTCTTAAAAGAAATTACTAAATATAAATGCAACAGTAAAATGATAATAAATAGATTCAATTTTTTAATAGACATCACAAAACAAAACAAAAATATTTAGTCACAGTGCCTAGAGACACATTTCTGCCTGACTGTACCTCCTTTGTGGCTTCAGGTCTATATACTGGCATTTCTGTATCAGTAATGACTGACTCTCTCTGATCTATGTTTTGAGAGTATTTGTCCTTATAGCTACCTCTCTTACTCTTTGAGTGTTGGCTTCCTCATTCCTCTTTCTCTCTCATGTCTTCTCCACCTCTTTTCTTGCTCAAATTCTTACCTTCCCTCTATGTTTATGTTGTGTCACTTGGGATACCATTTGTGTTTAAGGTTTTAAATTTGTAACACAGATTATGACACTGGTTTTAAATTCACATAAAAATCACTGTGATGGAGGATACTTGGATTTTTGAGAAAGGTGCCCTATCCCCATTTTCACGTATTTCTTACCAATGTACACAAAATACTTGTTTCCTGTTGGTCTTCAGATTCAAGCAACAATATAGTTACTATATTGACAAGTATCAATGTCAAGAACAAGAGAATAAGAATTCTATGTTATAAAGTATAATAGCTTAAAGGATAGGCACGAACAGAATGTCAACACAATACTTCATCCATGTTAAGTGTACTGTTTATTTTGACCTCCTCCTTCAGCAAGGCCTCACTTCCTAACAATTCCATAGCCTCCCCGAAGACCATCAATTCCTGGAGAATAAGTATTCAAATACAGGAACCTATAGGGAGGCATTTCTTATTCACATCACCATAGTAACTAAAGAGAATGACTTCATGTAGTCCTCATATAATCAATGCTTTTTGAATGATAAAATACAAAATGACCCACATTAATTGTATATCAAATATCGGATGCTATGTTACTTTATTATAGCAAATATTATAATTGAAACAGCATCTCACAATGGAGTCAGTCCTGTTAAGTCTCTATATACCATTCACAAATATCTGTCTCCCTTCACCATTTGCCAATCAGTTGAAATGTAAGTTTTAGGTTAGTACTTACCTCTACAGCTCTCTTCCCTTCATAGTCTTTGCCTTTGAAAGTACTTTGCAAAATTTTAGAAGCTTCTAGATGACCATTTCAGCCACATGAAATTTATTCCATGGATCAGAAAGGTATATAAGGGAATTCTACTAGCTACTAAGTATTGAAACCACAAGCTCCTGAATTGGAGAAATTAAAATAAAATGGTAGTATTGAACTGCCTGTGAATATCAGTACTTAGATTGGGTCAAATATGGTTTTATCATCTGACTTTCCACTTTCAGTAGAGAGCATACCAATACTCCAGGTCTAAGGGGATAGTCTACATCCAGAGCTTATCCTGAAAGACCTTAAAAATTTCTGCATGTTAATTGTCCAGTGCACAGACATTATAGCTAATGGTTTCTCTTGCTTTTTGGAGTATTGAAGATAAAGTTACAAAACTGATACATATGTGCTTCCTGAGAGGCTTTGAATCAACCTTTTTTCTTTCTTCAGTTGTTTTCCTTTGAGAAGTATCTTAAATGAGAGACTGTAAATCTTAATGAAATACTTATTATTTCTCAATATTCACATGCACAGTACTTGGGAAAGATATATATATAATCACATTCAGATTCTTTCAAATCAGTTTAATGATATGGTACATAAACAACTGAAAGGTTTACTGAGCAAGGAAGTGGCCTCACAGATGTGCCTGGCAAGTTGGTGCTAACACTTAGAACATAAACATGGATCTTTCTGCAAGGCTGATTCATTTTCAAAAAGGCATGGGAACTTCGGCTGTTTCTCAAGGGGAATATTTCACAATTTACAGATAAATGCCTCCATGACTTTTATGAACTATTTTCACAAGAAGTACTCTGTTGCTTCCATTATGTTCTACCAGGATCACAGGATACACTGTAGAATAAGTACAGAAATCCCTGTATACTATGGATTTTAAGACAATACTAGGACCTTTGCAAATGCCAGTGCGAATGGATCCTATATTCTTTATTAAGGTGATGTCCTCAGAGAATAAGTTGAAAGCCTGTAATGGTTTTCACATTCAGATACTGAAATTATATATATATATATATATATATATATATAGTGAATATATATGGTATTATATATATATAGTGAATATATATGGTATAATATATATATATAGTGAATATATATGGTATAATATATATATATATATATACACACACCAATCTCTGAATCAGTAAGCATCCAGTGAGTAAACAGTGCTAGATATCAACATTACCATGCTAAGCAAGTACTCTGTCAGTGATTTATATCCCCAGCTCTTTAAAAGCAAATTTAACCAAATGGACGTTGCCAGCCTCAACTTGCAGCAGCTATGATATCATACAAAGTACAAGATCTCCATAAGAATAACTTGTAAACTTACTATCATGGAACAGGAAGGGACTCATTGACCTCATCCTCCTGAGGATTTTTATACAGGTAATAGCTGATGGAGGAGGAAGAGACATTTTCTTCAGTATTACTGTCCATATTCCTGTAAGCAAATTTCTGTCTATGGTCCTAAACATAATACGAATAAAACTCATTGGATTACAAAAGAGAAAAGGACTTGAAAGTAGAATAAAGGTAGTTGACAAAATGTCAGGAGAGTAAGGGAAGTGTGAGGGGCCGGTGCAGCAGGTGTAGAGCTCATCGAGTAATACTGCATACATGTATGGAAATGGCATAATTAAACCATTATTATATATCATTGATATGTACTATGAGAACATTACAAAAGCAAATTAGATGATGCAATCATTCAGACAACTAAAAAAAATTAAGTAGTGAACATCATAATTTGGTACACATAGAAATTTCACAGTTTTTACCTCTCATAGACACTGGAGAAAGAGAAATAAAAAGAACCAAACTAACATCATATAATGACACCGCTCTTGGTTTTGCAGGTTAACCTGAGTTTCAGGACATAGAGAAATGAATCTTGAACTGACTAGGAAATATTTTTCCCTGCTGGTAGCATTCATATTGCAGGAAGTTACTATGCAGGCTGCAGAACAGACAACGGTCTCATCCACTCATAGAACAGAAATGGTACAATATAAATCTGCTAGAAAAAATGTACCCACTGGTACAGTTGTGGCAAAACTATTATGGGTAACTAACTATTTTCTGCTTGGATTTGAAGTCTTTTCCACAGAATGAGATTTATGTCTGGTACTGTAAATCTGAAGCGGGGGTGGAGGGGGAGCATGGCTAATAGGTCAGAGGCCTTACAGTAGAACACTATTGTTTTTGGCTCAACGAAAATGTCAAATTGCCTTCTAAATATGTATATTCATATACATAAATTTGTAATGCTCTCAACTTTGGACAGAGAAGCTTGTTTTTCAGGAAGTAAAGGTTAATACAGAGAATCCCTCATAACTGTTCAAAATGCTGAGCCTAAGTGACTATGAGCACCCTGACATAGATGAAATAAATATATCACTCCAACATTCACCAAGGCTCAGGTAACACTGTGGAAGAGAGGGCAGAAGGACTCTAAAAGCTGTAGATGAGAGAAAGAGTGCAATGAAATGTTGTCGTCTGGACATGACCTAGCTGTTGCACGTATACACTCTTATGGAGCACAGTCACTTGCACATATCAATTAGAGGAGAGAGAGGGCTCCTGAGGCATTAGGACTAGCTGCAAGGTATTGAGAGTTGATGACTGATTGGGGTGGTGGAGTCACTTTTCTTTCCTGAGGTAGCCAGATGTAGGATGCCCATGTCCCACTGGATGATGTCATACATGTGCAGATATGAGAGGTGTTAACTGGACTCTTTGGGTTCTTTAAAATATAAATAAATAAACAGGGCATAAACACAAGATTAAGGCATTTTGGAGGTCCAAGTGGAGTTGAAGAAAATTCAAAATGTGAGATTTGATGAAGGTCCATTGTGTATATACATACAATTTTAAAGAATTGATAAAGAGTTGGATAGTAGGTTCAGTGTTTAAGAGCACTGGCTGCATCACATTGTGGCTAACACCAGTCCATAACTCTAGTTCTAGGGGAATCTAACATCTTCTGGCCTCCACAGACATTGAAAAACACAGGTACATTTACATATGTGCAAGTAATACACTCATAAACATGAAATAATTTTTTTCAAAAGTTGAAGAAAAAGAATAAATAAAATGTTTCTTAAAATTAAGAAAGGAATACAGTTCAACTGGAGGAAGTTAAACCTCCAAGAGTGCTGCTTGTCTAGGGCTTCAGCGTTCAGAAGTGATAGAAAGCCCCACAGAGATGAGACGATGTCTGCTTGGTCCACTAGATTTTTTGGAAGTGGGGACATGAGTATACTTGTCTGACTACTGTGTGTAAATTACTTATTACTTCTTATCTAGAATCAGTTTACACTGTATAAAATATTATGATTATCATATACCACTACTAAGTCTGTCCTTTTCTATATTTTCTTCCATGATCACCTGATGGTTACTCTAGATGGGCTCATTGCCTTTCTCCTCTTTACAGCTTTCCATACGGTCCTCACGAATGCTTCTGTGCAACTGCTGGGTCAGGACAGAAGGAAGATCTTCTGAAAATATTCTGCAGTCGTTTCTCACTTGACGTTTGATTGAATACTGCAGTGCTCCCTCACGCTGGGCCTGACAGAACTGACAAGCAGTTCCCTTTTCCTCACTCCACCTAAAGCCTTTAGCATTTCTTTATAGGAAAGTGTTAGTTTTAGGAACATACGTGGGAAGAGGGAATTTCTACCTAGGAATTCCTCCATCATATTTACTGTGACCATGTCTCTGAGGCATTTTCGTAACAATATTTGATATAAAAGGTCTTAGTCTGCTGTAGGCTGTGCTGCGCCTAGGAAGGTGGGTCTAGTCTATACGAGAAAAGCAGCTGAGCAAGCCAGAAGCACAGCAGTAAACAGCAATCCTCCATGGCCTCTGCTTCAGTTCCTACTTTGAGTTCCTGCCTTGTCTCCCTTTGATGATAGGCTACAGCCTGTAATCAAACAGACATTTTGCTCTCCCAAATTGGTTTGGGTCAGTGTTTCGTCAGCAACTGAAAAGAAAACTAGGACAGGGAATTCTCTATTTTTCCATTTTCTTCTTCAAGACAGCTCACATATTTCAAAAATACTTTGATTTTTCTTGTACTTATTTATAGAGAGCTTATATTTCAATGTGTTATTTTAAAAAACAGAAGGTATAAAACCCTTCAAGTGACTTTTGTTTCCTTTCCAAATATAGACATTCTGAACCATGAAATGCTTTTGTTTTGTTATTATTATTATTAATATTATTGCCTTAGAATTTGCTAGCTCTGGAACTTGGGAAGAGAGTTCAATCCTATTCCTGCTTCTGTTTTTCCATATTATAGTAGATACAAGATTTTGACATTATAGGGATTTTAAATAAATTCAACAACAAAAGATAAAACTCTTCCTATTCTAAAATGTAGAAAGAATGAAGCTTATGATGTACCTTTTATTGTTGGTATTTAGTAATAATCATTATTGGTATAATTATGGATATAAGTATAGAGAATATGTTTAGTGACAATTACATAAAACCAAAATTAATTTATAAATATACAATTAAATTTATATAAAACTATTATTTACTGAGGAAAACCAAGTTTTTCCTCAGTAACAGCTATGTTATGACACATAAACAAAATCAATTTTAATGATTTACATGAAACTCCCTAAAAATGAATTATCCACATAATCATTGCAATTTGTTAGCTTCATAATATAGTTTTTAATTTTACATCTTCATTAATTCTGTTTCTGAACACATCATTCTTTTGTTAGAACCACGAAGGATTAAAGTACCATATAGACAAAGATTTGATTAGGCATTAACATTCAACATTCGGAAATAATATAAAAAATATTACAAAGTTCTTTAAACAAAAGTAATTAACTTTACAATACTCCAGACAACACTGTTTCCCCAGTAAACACCAAAAATATTATGTTTAAATCTAACTTTCAAAACCTAAGAACCACTTTTAACTATTATATTTTCAATTAGGTAAAGTATCTCATTTATACTGATTCAATTAGTTGATTTTATACTTTATAAGAAAGCATAAATGGGGCCTGGAGAGAAGACTCAGTCGTTAAGAGCACTAATCCTTTTAGAGGACCCAGGCCTCAATTCCACCACCCAAATGTCAGCTAATAACCAACTGTAACTCAGATTCCAGGGGATACGACACCTTTTTCTGAATTCTTCAGGAATTGCATGACATGGGTTTACCTACCTACATGGAGACAATACACTTAACACATCAAACAATATAACAAATAAAATATTGTAAAAGAAAGCAAAAATGACAATAGTAAACTTATATCAAAAATTAAAATTAGCTGAGTATAATGACATATGCTTTTAATCCTAGCAATTGAGAGGCAGAGGCAAGTGAATCTCTGTGAGTTCTAGGCAGCCTAGCCTACCTAGCAAGGTTCAAGCAAGAACTACATGGTGGGAACTTTTCTACAAAGAGAGAGAGACAGAGACAGAGACAGGGAAGTTAAATTGCACTAAAGAAAGAAGAAGAATTTCATAAGTAGTTTTATTGACATTTCAACAGAGAGGTTTGGCTCAAAGAGGGAATATTATAAGCATAGGTATAGTACTCTACATTATTAAAAAGTAATATGATATTTTTATTATGTATTTGAGCAAATCCAGTTAAGAATATTGCATTGCTGCACTGCACCTTGACACCCTTACTGCTTGAACAACTCCAGTCTCTTCCACCCAACATCCTGTTCTTCTAGCCTTGGGCACAGTCCTGCCTTTTGCTCTTAGCACTACCAAATCTCTGGACATCCCTCTTAGTCAAAACTAGCCCACTGCATCTTTATTCTATGCATTCAAACCAGCTCAAATTTTCAGTCTAGTTTGTTAGAGACTTCAGAGGCTGTCCCCACCTACAAATTGCCTTTGGAATCCTTAGACCAGCTTTCTACCCAGGCTGTCCTCACACCAAACTTACCTTAGATTCCCAAGACAAGCCCTCTTCCCTGGTAAATCTGATCCCACCCACTACAACTTAACTAGACAACAGTCTGAGAAAACTCCAATTTCTTTGACCTCACATTATGTTCTCTTAACTATCGGCACAGCTTGCTTGATTTTGCTCTAAGCATCATAGAACATGGACAACCCTCTTAGCTCTGTCTGATACTGAACCATCCAACCTGATCATCCCCTACGCTAGGATAATTTGCAGGACTCCCAGTGTTGCAGTGCTAGGCTTCTGAACCTTTCAGTAGGAGCAAAGACCTTTACAGACTGCCTGAGAATCCCTGAAGCCTCTGCCTGGTAAGTTTCCAAAATTGTGCTATGCCTGCTGCTAGAGATTGACACCTTAGGAGTGTTCCTGAGAGTATCTGACTCTACCCTGATTTTCACTTCCCTGGGAACAACTGAGCAGCTGCACTAGAGCCGTCTGGTTCCTGCAATATAAAACTGAAAGAAAAAACCTGAAACCTTGACCAACCAGATTTTCATACCCAATAAGAAAATAACCAAGGCACATCAAATATACAAAGAATATCAGACTTCAACTCAATAAAGAAAGTCTTGAGTCTCATACCATAATTATAAATAACAAAAGAAACCCATATGCCAAATCACAAAGAAAATGTAAAAATATGAAATACCTAAATAATTTGTCCACACAAAATATCACCAGTCCTATAGAAAAGTTCTAAAATGAGATGCCCCGAAATTTAAAAGAACAGTTATAAACATGATCAAAGAATTCAATAAATTTAAAGATCATGCAAACAAATCAAAGAACTAAAAGATGATAGGAAATAAACTTCTGAGTGCATTTACAAAAGACATAGAAATATAGATGAAAAATCAGGCTGAAATGCAGAAGGATTTAAAAGACCCAATAAACCAACTTGAAACGACATGAGAAATCTTCAATAATTGAATAAATAAAATGGAAAACAGAACAAGATTGGATGATCAACTTAAAGAATTGGATCTTTGAAGCAAGATTATGAAAAATTAATAAAAACCACAGGAATACAATGTGCAGGAAGTCTGGGACATCATGAAAAGACAAATTTTACACATCATAGGCATAGAGGAAGAAGAATCTCAGGACAATGACATTGACCAGATCTTCAATAATCATGTAGAAGAAAATTTCCCAAAATTAAGTACTGAAAGCTACAAAAGCAAAATAAGTCACATTAAAAGTAAAACCAATCAGAATTAGAGGTGACATTTCAGTGGAAATTATGAAAACCAGAAAAGCTTGGACCAAATATTCCCAGTTCTAAATTACCATAAATGCCAACCCAGAATATTTTAACCAGCAAAAAAAAAAAAAAAAGAAACCCACAAAAAAACAATATGTCTATTATAATTGCAGGAAAAAGAAAAAAAAAAAAACTTCCATGATCTGAACAAACTGAAAGAATTCTTATGCAGAAAATAAGGTTCCAGAGAACTCTTGAAGCAATACAACGATATAAAGAAGTAAAAGACTATTCCCTGATATTTTACAAAGATGCCAAGATCCCATAATGGAGGAAAAACCTCCTCAGCAAATGGTGCTGGCAAACGTGGATCTCTACCTCTAGATGAATTAACATAAACACTTACCTTTCACCTTGCACAGAAGTCAACTCCAAGTGGATCAAAGACCTCCATGTGAAACATGAAATTCGGTTAGAAGAAAACATGGACAGTAATCTACAAAATAGAGGTATAGAAAAGGACATTATAGATCAGACATCAGTTGCTCAAGAACTAAGGTCAAGAATCAACAAGTGGGACCTCCTTAAACTAAAAAGCTTCTGTACAACAAAAGAAAGAGCCAAACAAGTGAAAAGAAAAAAAACACAGAGTGGGGAAAATCTTCAACATTGACATATCTAACAGTGATTTAATATCCAGGATATATATATATATAGAGCTCAAAAAAAAAAAACCCAGAATCAAGAAAAACAAATGATCCAATTAAAAGATGGGCTAAGGATCTAAGCAGAGAGTTCTCAAGAGAAGAAATAAAGATGTGTAAGAAATAATTAAAAATTGTTCAACATCCTTAGTGATTAAGGAAATGCAAATTAAAACCATTTTAAGATTTCATCTTACACCAGCAAGACTGGCTAAGATCAAGAGTACAAATGATTCCAAATAATTGAGAAAATGTGGCTGAACTTGCACTAACATTTGTGGACTGTAAATTAAGACAATAGACCTTAACACACATGGAAAATGTATGGATTCCAGTGGAGAGACTATGTGTGTGGTGGGGGGGAGTGCAGTGCAGAAGTAGACAAAAAGTTGATTGATAGTTTTTGTATAAAATCCACAATGATTATATAAGAAATTAAGAAATTAGAAATACCTAGTTCATGTAAAAAAAAAAAAAAACAGAGGAAACCGTATTAGACAAAAAACCTAATGACAGATTACACATTTAATATTTCTACATGAGTACATGTATACAGCTGAAGACTACACAAAAAGAAATAGTGCCAGACCGGAAAATCTTCCTTTGAGTTGCAGGCCACGATAGTCCAAGAGACTCCCAAAGTTACACAGGCTATGGGCACAGTCTTTTAGTGCCGCCGAGAACTGGAAGTTAAGTCCTGTTGCCGAAGACAGAACATACTTTGGACACAAGATTTGGAGAAACAGAGCTGTAACTGACCTGGAAGCCACTTCTCCTAAATGGTAGCTCTCAATGCTGCTAAGAGAGAACATAATTGATGGTCCAACACCAGCTTCAAGACCAAATAAGCGCATCAATGACTGGCATTGGTGGAGTGGTGGCACTGATATCTTGAGGGCAATTAACAGCTACCTAATTGGACTAAGACCCCACTCAAATGAGAGGAATTCATGTCTGTTACTGTAAACACAGCGAAATACACATTACTGAAGGGGTCATAAATCTTAGAGGAAACCCAAAGCCTGTAATATCTACAGACTAATGAAATTCCTTACTATATGCAAATTATGTCTCCTTATACTCCTTATACTAACATCCAAATATTCCAGTCACTACTTTACACCAGTTGGAGACTATTGCAGAGTACTGTACCTGCTCACATACAAATATTGCCTGTGTATTGTCCAAGCATCTACAGATGCTCACAGAACATAGGAGTAAAGAGGACACTAATGAATCTCTTAAGTAGCATTAATGAAGCCTCCTGATGCAACAGAGTCCAGGAAGACAAAAGCACGCAGATGACCAAAATGTAGGAATTAAGAGTCTGCAGAAAGCTGCTTCTATAGGAATCCTATATTAAAATTCACCCAGCCAGGTTTTGGTGACCATTGTGGAAGAGGGGCATAATAATTGCAAGAGGCACGTAGGATGTGAATGACCATATTGAAATACAGTACTCCAAGCTCCTGGAGCCCTGCTTATATGAACCTACAGTAATGGTGACAACATAGAAACTCAAACAGACAAAACTCAACATAGACCTGGGGAAATGGAAAGCAGAATACAATCTTAGATGAAGAAATATTGGTAACTGATTACTGCTGGACGAAGAAGAGCTGATCTTCCTAAATGGAGGGACTCTAGATAGCTGTCTAGACCTCAGTAGATAACTTGCACTGAGGAATGTCTGGAGACAATAACTTGACATAATAGACCTTAACCCAAATGACAGAATGTATGATTTCCAGTGAGGTGGTCAAAGGAGGGTGCCAGTGCGAAAGGAAGCATAAAGAAAATTAAGATGGATTGAGATGTTCTGTAAGAAATACACAAATATTTAAATAAAATAAGTACTTAAAGAATATTGAAGTGCTTTAAAGTACTTATCTAATATGAGTTTTCCATACATTTTAAATTTGAATTGGTGAGTTTGTGTTTATGTAGTAACAGCGGAATCTGTAAATATATAAATATTGATAAACAAATATAAATAAATATTTAAAAGACAATAAATAATAAATAACCAAACTTGAAAGTCAAAAATGCCCAGGATAAATTATATTTTAGAAAAATGTTATGATATTTGTTCTTCTAAATATTTAATGTATTAGAATGTGACATGTACATTGAAGTTTAAATTCATATACACTGGAATACTAATTAAGACAAAAGCTTCATAGTAATTTTCATTTTATTTCCCATTCAACTACCTCTTAAAGCTCTTTTTTCCCTAATACTTTTTATCTAAAACTAGACACTCAGTCATCAAAGCTTTTCCTTTTTTATAATCAATGTGCTCCTTTTAAAAGAGTGTAGGAAAACATAGGCTTTATCTTATCTTCAAGAAGAATGTGACAGGTAATGCTTATCGTCAACTTTACAGGATCTGAATGACCTAGGAGACAAGTCTCCAAGCCTAACTTGAGGGGTTCCTTAGCTTCTCTTTTTTCCTGGGAAATATTAGATTAACTGAGGTAGAAAGACTTACACAAAAGAAGGTGACATGATTTCCTAGGTTTATATGCTAGGTTAAATAAATTGGAGAAACCTATCTGAGCATAAGAATTTGTTCTCTGCTCGACTATGGAAACAGAGTGACCACTTGCCACAAGCTTCTTCAGTGTGACTTCCCTGTCAGGATGGACAGTAACCTTGAATCTCTTCTCCCTGAAATTCTTTGGAGATGGTATTTCATCAAGGCAGCAGGAACTGAAAGCAAGATAATTACTCTGGTCTTTTCTATATAACAACCATAAAAATGTAAAGCTGCTCTCTGATTTTTAAGCAATTCAGAAAATCAAAACAGATTACTAAATAAGCTTTGTGAAAAAGTGTTAACACAAGATCAGAAAATAGGCAGAAAAATCATGCCTTCACAGTATGTTACAGTGTATTTAGAAATTATAACAATATTTGACATATTGATATTTTACATCTAAGCCCATGTTTTACCAAGAACAGAGAAAGCAGATGCACTGTGATGTCTCTGTTACTTTTCTGTTCTATATATTCTGGTTTATCTGGAAAAATAGAACTTTGGAAAATTTATGTTTTACCTCCTTAATGCTTATCTTTTGCAAGTATTTCTACAGGAAGGTCAAAAGTAACTTTTTTGCCACATACATTATGTTGATCTTCAGTGAATTCCTACCTGTTTCTAAACACATGGTTCTTCTATTAATAAATAGCAAGAATGACAGTAGAACTAAGAGAATGAGTTGAATTGACATTAACATCTTGACATGATGTCATAAAATGAAGATACTTAGAGTAAGGAGGATTATGTATTTAAAGGAGAAAGTGTATTCTACACAATGTGTATGAAATCATGGTATATAAAGAGAAGAATATTAGGTTAAAGGCACAATGTGATCAGATGGATTTTTTAATTACTTAAGTGCATTATCATGAAAGATTTGAAAACATTTGAGGCTATTAAAGTTTAGATGGAAATCAAAGATTCACAAATTTTATCTTTTGACGTTAAATAAATTTTAAGACCTAGAAACTATATGGAATAGAGATTTTAAGGTACAAAAGCTTTAAAAATCATAAACTTCATAGCCTAATAGCAGATTCTATGATAAATTTTTAAAAACCCAACATAGAGCTGGAAAACTGACAGAAGTCCCTGATCTTAGCCTAGGAACTATTGTCAGCTGGGTGAGAGGGAGTTAATCTTTACAGAAGTGACCCTAGACAGGTTGAACAGGCTCTACTGGACGAACTCACCCTAATGTACATCTGGGTTCACAAACTTGACTTGAGAGGGCTTAAATTATAGACAGAAAGCTGGCAATCCTGTGGGTGGACCATGGGAGGGGAGTATAGATAGAGGAGTGGTTTCTAAATGTGATTAAGATGGATTGTATGAAATGCACACAAATTGAATAAGACATATAGACTGAGAAAAATGTGGTAGATAATTGCAAGGAAAATGTTTTCCAGACATAAGTCAATTACACATATGAACTCACAGTTGTGACAGCATTTATTAGCAAAACCAAACAAAAATCCCAGAATAAAGAATTAGGTAGTAGGCATAAAGTCCTATCCCTACCTGAGGAGATACCAGCAATTGATAGCTGCTGTGTGAAGCACTAGGAGTTGGACCATTATCATGGGATGGGCCCACAACCAGGTGTATTTGGGCAGCACGAATTGCACTGGATGGGCTTAAAACAAAAAAAAAAAAAAGACGGCAGGAAGTTGGGTGAGTAGTGAGGTATCTGAGAGGAGTTGTGTGGAAAGTGGTTAAGAGGATCAAAACACATTGTTTGAAACTCTCAAGGAATTAAAGATAGTATTATTTTAAAATTTAATAACAATACATTGTAGGAATTAGATATTACAAAGAACAGAATCAATTTGCTTTTTGAAAAAGCTCTTTTATAGTTTGCCCAATAAAGATAAATAATTACTTTTCCATGTTTCTTCAATCAATCTGATAACATATGTTGTTTTGACAACACGAATTAAAGAGAATTCAGCTATGAAGATTTTTAGGTGAAAGCAATTATCCATTTCAAGCAATTGAAACTATAAATTATATGAAAATCCAACAAGTTGCAGTTTCTTAAAAATGTTGTTGCAGTCTAACGTATATGATAAGGATTCAGGAAATACCGTATGGATCATGTTTATATGTATTCATTTTATTCCTAAATTGCAGTGTATATTCTTTCGTTATCTTCAACCCACACATGGAAGGTAATAAGAATTAAAAAAATGTAGCTGCAGTACAAAATCTGAAACATCTGAACTTACCAGATAATGTTGCATTCCAAGCCATCAGTTCATGCTCCATTATGCATAAATGGGATTTTATAAATATATATATATATATATAAACTTCATACTGCACCTTTGAAAACTAGATGCTCATGTCTACATATGTGTAAATATTTCAAATTCTTGATCATGGCATATAAAAAATAATAGCATCTGATATCACTAACTTATTTGACATATCTTTTTATATAAAGAAGCTGTTAAATATTACAGACACATTTTCCAAAAGTTTAATTTTTCATGAAACTTGAATTTTAATGTTTGAATGTATTGCTATATTTTCTAAGAAATAAAAGCTCATTAAGGTTATTTTAAACTAATGCTACTCTTTACTCCAATTTGAAGAAACATATTGTTTCTGGCAGTTATTATTGCAGGTAAGACTTATTTTTAATAAAAATAGGATCCAATTAGTCTTTCAATCCATATGAAAAACTTACATTATTTTTCTGGATAGCCATAGTATTTTTTTTTCAGAAAAAGTACTTCGTGTGGGATATGGAGAGAGGGATCAGTAGTTAAAAATATTTCCTATTCTTCCAGGTGACACAGGTTCTATTCCTAACACTCACAAAGTGACTAATAACTTCTGTAACTCCTGTTCCAAGGGATTCAACACCCTCTTCTGGCCTCAGTGGGGCATTGCAAGCACATAGTGCACATACATACATGCAGGCAAAACACTTATACATATAAAATAATTATAATAAATAAGGTACTGTTAAAACTACTTTATGTACTTTTCATTTCACTGCATAATAGAGTAAAAACTTACATGCATCAACTTTCAATTACATCATGATGCAATTAAACTAGAATATATATATGCAAATAATCTCAATATAACTATTGTTCTTAGTGGTAGCTTGGATTTCCCATAATATCCATACATCCATTCTAAAAACTTTAATGATGAGTATTGCATTTATTAAAATGTTTCTGCCTTTATAATTGGTCATCACCAGTTTTACATATGTCTGGCCACATAGTTGTGAATATCAACACAGCAACAAAAGAAAATAATATATCTTTCCTCATAAATAATGATGCTCATTCATCTGAAATTTTGCAAAATATCTGTTCACATAAAACAGAATGTAAATTCAGGTGTATGTAGCATATTTATTTTATCAATAAAGTTTTATAGTAGTTTATTCAAAATATTAAATTAAAGAAACATAAGTCATAAACAAAATGATGAAATAATAGCATAATATAAGAGACCAACCAAGTGCATATCTAAGAGTAAGAGAAGATAGAAAATTTGTTTCATTTTATTAGTTTATTATTCCAGATAGGCAGTTTCTGGAACAAAACATGTTTTATTGTTAAACTTCCAACTTACCAAGATTCAGCATATCAGACAACAAATTCAAATTTCAATCTCAGTACTATTAGGTATGTGCAACTTTGTCTCCTGAAATCCAACATATTTTGCCTTCCTTTCCCTTTTGTTTTAAGAAAACAAAACAAACTAAAATATACTTGTGATAGAAAGGAAGGCAATAACAAAATAAATATATTTTTAGACAAAACCAAAATTCATTTACATGATTGGAGAACTGCATTCCTGAAAAACTAAATCATCAGCCTGTGTTTCAAACAGTAATATAAATATGCACTTATTTAAAAGCTTCTCTATTGCACCCAATGAGGTAAGAATTTTAACATGCACGGTGCATTCTTTAGTATAATTGTAAATGATTATTTACAATATAAATTTGATAATCAGTTAGTGAATCTAACTACATAAACTATATTACATAACCAGCCTTCAAAAGATAAGGGCTTTGAATGATATGCTTTAAATTTAAGATCTTAATTAATGTAGTATATTGATTCTAAATTATATTCAACATATGTGCTTTTATACTTTGCTTTTAAATGACAATTTTCTAAAATGATTTAGAGAAATATTTGCAAGTGTAATTCCTTGTATATATTTTCATCTACAATAGTACCAATTAAAGCAGTATTTCCTTTTAAATATTCATACAAAGTGCAACTTTGAGTGATATTAAAAAATAAAACAGACTCTGCTCCTCTTCTAGCCTTGGATCAGACTGGCTCCTGCTTTTGGTAACACATATCCCATCCACTGTTCCTTGATTCCTCTGAATTCTGAGAAGCTCCACTCCCTCGCTGCACTGGGTCCCCTTTTAACCTTGAACCCGGTAGGTTAGATCTCACCTACTACATTTATATTCCACTGCAGCCCTAGAAGCTCCACTCTTTTCTTGCAATCGGTACCCACTTCTAGCATTGGGCCAAGACCGACTCCTGCTCTAATGCAGATATAAAGAGAGTAGACCACTCATTAGTTGCTGGTGTAATTGCAAAATCAATAAAATACTATAGTAAACCGTGGGAAGAACTGTTAAAAAAACTAAAAAAACAATTCTATCATATGATGCTTGTATGCCAATCTTTGCCATATACCAAAGGACTCGTCTTATGGTAGAGATATTTGTACAGCCATGTTTGTTGCTTCTCTTTTCACAATAGTTAAGAAATGGAAAAAAACTAAATGTCCTTCAACTGATAAATGGATACTGAAAATGGTATGCATTTATACAGTGACATTCTATTTAGTGGAAAGAAAAGAGGAAATCATGAAATTTGCTTGTGAAAGGATGTAAGTAGATACTGCTATAATAAGTGAAGCAATACAGATTCAGCAAAGGAAGAAACATATATTCTCCCTTATTAGCAAAGCCTAGAATCAATCCCTTATATGTGAGTGTGTATCCTTTTCTAACAGCATGAGCCACAGAAATGGAAAGGAAACACAGAGGTAAAGGGAAAGAAAGAGTCTGAGAATTTTTATTTTCTATGTATGAGGGAATTGTCTGCCCCAAATGTCTGTTAAGTTCAGTCATATTATGTCATGCAGTGCTCATGGACATCAGGAGAGGACATTACCCCCATGAAACCGGAGTTACAAATGGTTCTCAGTCACCATATTGGTGATGGAAACTGAACCTGGTTCCTCTTCAAGAGCTGCCAGTGCTTTTAACCTCTGAGTCATCTCTCCAGCACCCTAGTTCCTGATTTTAATGGGATTACATAGGGGTTCTCACAGTTTAGGTTGACTGTAGGTTTGTCATATAAAGCCTTTATTATGCTGAGATAGTATACTCACCCTATACCTATTTTACTTAATATTTTTATTATGCAAGCATACTGACTTTGTTACTTTTTATTTACTTATTAAGATCATATTATATTTTTTCCTCTTGAAGTTCGTTTCTTTGATTTATTATATAATCAAATTATGTATGTATGATTAACTATCCCTGGATCTCTGTTGTAAAGACAGCATGATATGATAGATAATATTTTGACATATGTTTTCATTCAGTTTGCAAGCATTTTATTAAAAATTATTTCACCCGTGTTCATCAGGGTAATTTGCCTGCAACTGCCTTTCTTTTACTATTTTTTGGGGTACTTCACTTATTTTGTTTATTAGGTCACTACTGGCTTTGAAGAAAGGGTTTGGAAATGTATCTTCTGTTTCACTTTATTTATTTGTATTTTTGATAATTTAGTAAGTGTTGATTGTTGTTCTTCTTTGGAAATCTTACAGAAATGTTGGTATGGATCTGAGCATTCACATGGTGGCTATCAAGCACTCCTAACTCAGTTTCCAGGGAATTTGACATCCTCTTCTTGCCTCCTGTGGTATTGCATGACACGTGTCCACTTAAATACATATAGGTAATACACTCATACACAGAAAAGTAATAAATTAAATATTTTTAAAAATAAATAAAAGAATGTATGGTGGAATTCTTCTATAAATCCATCTAGACTTGAGTATCTTTTTATTATCATTTCAATCAAATCGTTTGCCTGTGTGTGACCAGTTGTATTATTCTGTAATAGGCGCCATCTCTTGTGAGGGAGGTTTCATTGATGGAAGGTGACTGGCATACTTGCTTGTAAGTATAATGATACTTATTTAGCACATAGTAAAATATTACATTTTTCTGGGGATATGATATCCCTGGAGTTTCTCTAAGATCTATGACCTATCCAGCCATGTGTATTTGATTATATTTATATTATTACCATCGATTCCCTCTCGTTGAGTGGACTTTAAATCCCATCAGGTAGCTGTTGATTATCTCCAAGATAAAAGTGCCACTACTGTCCTAATATTGTTTGCTGTATCACTCATTTTTTTGTGACTATTAGGCCTTCAAGCTGGGCTTGGATCATCTATTTGATGTTCTTCCTCAACAGCTTATATGGTATTCTCCAAAACTATGAAAGCTAGCTCTCGGGGAGGTTGTTTCCAAGACAGTTCTATTCCATTACTCCAAATTTTGTGTCCAAAGTATGTCCTGTCTTCAGTAGTATGGACTTGTCTTCAAGTTCTGGGAAACTATCAATTTGAACCATTTGGAACTGACTTTTTTGAAAGGCGAGAGATGAAGATCTAGTTTCATTTTTCAACGGGCAGAGATCCAATTTTGCTATCGCTATTTGTTTAAAATGCTGTCTTTTTTCTAGTGTGTTCTTGACACTTTTGTGAAATATAAGGTGCCTAAGATTTCATGTACTCATGTTTGGG
Organism: Eospalax fontanierii; assembly: GCA_035773235.1. Classification (NCBI taxonomy): domain Eukaryota; kingdom Metazoa; phylum Chordata; class Mammalia; order Rodentia; family Spalacidae; genus Eospalax; species Eospalax fontanierii. The sequence goes on from CM069524.1 coordinate 91,300,626, forward strand.
TCGTCAATTATGTTCCATTGATCTGTGTGTTTTTATGCCAGTATGATGCTGCTGTTATGATCATTGATTTGCAATATAGTTTGAGATCTGGTAGGGTAATATATCCACTGTTGTTCTTTGTGCTCAGGATTGTTTTGGATGACTTGTGACTTTTGTGATTCCTTATGAATTTTAGAATTTTATTTTTCTAATTCTGTGCAGAATGTCATTGGGATTTTAAATGACGTTGCATTGAATCCATATACTGCTTTTTATAGGATTATCATTTTCACAATGTTAGTTTTTCTAATTTATGAACATAGGCAGTTGTTCCATCTCCTGGTATCTTCCTTAATCTCTTTCTACAGAGATTTATAAATTTCCATTGTAAAGATATTTGATAGCATTGGACATATTTATTCCACAATACTTTTTGAGTCTATCATGAATGGGAGAAATTCCTTTTACTCTTTCTCCAGTTGCTTGTTATTGGTATACAGAAGGCTTTTGAATTTTATAGATTTTTATATACAATTTAATATTGTAACCTGCTAATTACTAAAAGTGTTAATTATATCTAGGATTTTTCTGGTGAAATTTTTGGGAGCTCTTGTGTATAATATTATATCATCTGCAAATAGGGATAATTTGATATTAGATTGATGCTATCTTTATAGAAATAATTTTAAGCTTTTAAAATAATGTGATTATTATTTATTGTAGATCTTTTTACATATCTGGAGGAATTTTTCTGTAAATCCATCTGGGCCTGGAATTTTTTTTAATCATGAGGTTTTATATTACTGTTTCAGTTTACTTATATTTTATATATTATATATATATTATATTTTATATTTATGGGTTTGTTTAACCTGTAGACCTTTTCTTGTTTTAACTTTACGTATTCATCCATTTCTTATAGGTTTTCAGATTTCATACAGTATAGATTTTTAAATTATTCCCATATGATATTCTGGATCTTTTTGCTGTCTGTTGTGATCTTTTCCCTTTCATCTCTGATTTTGTTAACCTGGATTTGCTCTTCATTCTTTTAGTTAGTTGGTCTGAGGTTCTATCTATCTTGTTTATCTTTTCAAGGAATCAGTTCTTGGATACATTGATTCTTTGTATTGTTTTCATTGTTTCTATTCTATTGATTTCTGCTCTGAATGTGTAATTCATCTTCTCTGCAGGGTTTGAGATTCATTTGTTCTTTGTTTTCTTTGTTGCTAAGTCATTTGCCTGTGTTCCTGCTTTTATAGTATATGTGCTTAGAACTATAAACCTCCATCTTAATGCTGCTTTTAGTGTCTCAGAGGTTTTTTTGGTGTTGTATTATCCTTTATATTTACTTCCAGGAATGGTTTAACTTCTTTCGTAATTTCTTCTTTGATCCATTCATCATTCAGGTGTGTGTTTTTTAATCTCCCATAATTTGCGTAGTTTATTTTGGTATTGATGTTAAGGTTTATTGTGTTGTGGTCTGAAAGAATGTATGGAATTATTTTAAGTTTTGTATTTTTTAAAGTTTGTTTTGTGCCCCAGTTTGTGGACAATTTTATTGTAAGTTTCTTGGGGTGCTGAATAAAAAATGTATTTAATATGCTTGGGTGTAATACTTGGTAGATGTCTTTAATGTTCATTTGATGTATGGTTTCATTCAACTCCGATGCTCTCTGAGTTTCTATTCTTTGTATAGTTGGTCTGTCTATTAGAGACGGTGGGGTCTAGAAGTCACCTGCTATTACTGAGTCAGGGTTAATTTGTGTCTTAAAGTCCTGCAGTACTGTTTTCATGAACCTGGGTGAACCAGAATTTCATTCACATCTGTTTATCATTGTAATATGTTCTTGTTCAATTATTCCTTTAATCATAATGAAGTTACCATCTTCACCTCTTCTGATTAGTTTTAGTTTGAAGTATGTTTGTCAGATATTAGAACTATAACACCTGTTTGTCAGAAGTTATTTTCTTAAAAGGTATAATCCTTTTTTTATTTTTTTAACATCAGATATATATTTATATAGCATTTTTGCTAAGGTGCATTAGCAAAGTGCTACAACTGGAGTATTGTTGATGTACATTCTAATCAACACATAATGGGAGAATAATACTTCTGGGAAGAACTTAGTATTTTATGGATGCACATAAAATAGCAGACACTGAAATAATCTAATATTAGAAGTATACTTTGCTTAGAATTTTTATCATCTATTATTAGTTAATATTTCTTAATATAGCCTTGAGATACATTTTCAAATTTAATTCATATGTATACAAATATTTTCATGTAAGCATACACATTTAAAAAACTTAAATGTAACACTATCATACAATATCTGCTTTATCACAAAACACATGATAAGTATTGACATTTTTCTGAGTCACTTATAGTCAAGTTTAATTTTCATTCATTACTTTTTGCATCAAGTGTGTGGCATTTTACTTGCTGTATTGAGTATCACTTAACCTTTAATCACATTTATCTCATTATTTTTACCTTGTGAATGCAATTAGATACTCATTTTTCTAAGAGAAAGTCAATAATGGACTCTACATAATGTAATACTCTTGGGCTGGAGAGACCACTCAACTCAGGGGCTGAGAGCACAGGCTGCTCTGGAAAAGGATTTCAGCTAGGTTCTCAACACTCACATGGTGGCTAAAAACCTTCTTATTTCTAGTTCCTGGGGAATCTGACACCCTCTTCTGGTATTGATGTGCACTATATTCATATGGTACACTTACTTACACAGAGAAAAAACACTCATATACATAAAATTAATTAATTAATAATTCTAAAATAGTTTGAATGGTGGGATGTTGAGACAGCTCAATGGTTAATGTACTTGACACAATGCCAGTTGTTAATTTGATCCTTAATACACACACACCTGGTGGAAAGCAGAACTGAATCTTTCAACTTGTCTTCTGTTCTCCACAGACATACTGTGACATGTGTACACACATGCACACAGGCACACACACAAGAACATACAGAGTTAATTAAATATATGAACTATATATACATATATATGTATATAAGTGCAATAAGAAAATTTGAACTATTCTCAAAGAAACATATCCTAAAATATTTATTGCACTTTGCAACACAGTAAGGTAAGGAAGAATTGCATACCAAATTCAGATCCTGGGAAATTACTGAATGATCCCCCAAGAGAAAAGAATGAGACCAATTGTATACGTTATTTTATCTATTTAATCTGGTTTAAAAATTTGAAACAAGAAAATATAAATAGCTAGTTAAGATCTGTATACAGAAACTGCAAAGACTGACAGCTGAAGCTTATCTAAGAAATGCTGCACATCAGGGATATAAAAAGCCCAGTGGGACCTTGTCAGACAATGACAGAGGCTTGGAGGAGAACTCCATCTACTCAGCAGAAGACTGAGTCCTTCAAACCAAGACAGGATGGAAGAATCACACGTAAGTTCCTGAACACAGAAGTTTCCAGATAAATGAGGCCTTCCAATGTTGGAAGAAATTTTTATTTTAGAGAATATTAATCTAAGTACAGAGGACAAAAATTTTGTATTAAACTTGAGAGAAAAATTTAAAGATTTAATATTGGGGAGGAATTAGAGCTAGAAACTTTCAATTATGAAATTTAAGTGGAAAGTATTTAGATTTATAGGGAAAATAATACAAAAACTTAGAAGTATAACAAGTTATTTTCAGTATTCTTTCTGGTCCATGGAGAGTATGTGCGATTTCCTCAGAAAAAAAAAGTTAAAATTATAAGGAATTCTGAGAGCGTAAACTGAGAGATTGAGTGTCCTTACTCATGTTTCTGAGGTTAAAAACTGCTTGACATTTTATTCTTTTGGTTGCGGAAACCTTCGTATAATGGATGAATCCTATTTAAACTGGATGGTGAAGATTAATGAAACAGCGTCTTAGAAACAGAAGGTCAGTGAATATCTTTTACAATTGCACATACTTCATCTTTTCCACATATAAAAATACATAATATAAACTTTTTGTGACTGCTTACTGCAAAATAAAACGTACAGTAAGCAAAAATAGGTACAAATTATCTAAAGAGATAAAACAATATTCTAGTCTATATAAGTGATGTATAAAAGCTACAAGATCTGACTTAGTAATTTTAGGGAATGTGATGAGAATTGACAATGTGAATGGAGGCTTAACTGTCTTCTACCACTTATGAGACACACTGGATATTAATTAAAGAAGACAACAATAATAACCACTTTGTATTTCATTATTTGGTAATGTGTTAAAGTTTAAGGAAAAAAAAACATCTTATTGCCAGCTATGAAGTTTAGTTTAAGGTAAAAATTTAGAGTTTCTTGGATTTGCAGATATCCAGTTAGTATTTCCAAAGATACATCTACTAACCTTTAGAATTGCATCAGTTACTAGTGCTAAAAATACTAATTTAAAATGTAGCTGAAAATACATGGTTCACATGATCTAATTTGACCTACAGTTGGTAACACTTTTATTGGTTATTTGAAAATTATTAAAAGACAGAATGTTTCCTACTTCCAAAACAGAGCATTGAGGAGACAAACGTACTGATTACACTGACTTGATCATTGTATACCACCATACATTGTATACATGAATTGCAGTATCAAACCATACCTTAAAGGTACGTGAAATTAGAAAACAGAGTTCAGAAGATGTGTGCTTCTCTACTTAATTCATCAAAGCTACAAGCTCTTTCTACCACCACAATCAGTAAAATTTTGATATACATGTATCTGTACTGTATTTGCATTATAATCACGTCAGGGCTATAGCAAATTATCAAACTAGTACATTGTCATTCCGTGTGTAAGAATGGTTAAAAATTGTATTTATTCATTATTTACATTTGTTTATTATTCTTTTAAAGAGAGAATCACATTATGTCATCCAATTTGGCCTGGGAGTTGCTTAGTACACCTTCCCACGCTCTTCTGGATCTGACAGAAATCTTCCTGCCTCTGCATACCCATTGCTGGTCTTAAAGGCATGTGCCACTACACCCAGCTCAATAGTTGTCTTCTAGAAATATAAATGTTCCTCATAATCTCTAAAGGACACAGATGCAGTAAAGTTCCATTGATTGTAATTATAACATATAAGCACCATCTGGCTTCAGCTTTTCACAGTGCAGCCACTAATCCCCTTCGAATGATGACACAAACTCAAACAGCATTGAATAAGAAGTACTGGAGATAAGCACTGCCATGCCAACTCTGAATCAATACGAAATGTTTCTATATTTTAGCACAGTTTTTCATGTGATCTTTCTTCAGAGAATCTGAAGCCTTCTTTTGCCTTTTGTATAGGGTGCCTGAGACAGATTCTCACTATATAGTTTTGGCTGACCTGAACCTCCCTGTGTAAACCCGGGTGATCTTAAGATAAATGTATGGGCCACCATGCCTGGGTCAAGTCTTTCAATAACTAAATTGAGGGATAGTCACACAATATTGTCTCTGCAAAAATACTGCATTATCATACTATCCTAACCTATTGCCTCTAATTTATGTAAAAATGATGGTTACAAACTGAAGTTGGAGAAAATTAAAATACAAATTGCCTTTAGAAGACAACAGATATCAGTAATAATACTGTTAAAATTATTTTTGATAATTTCATTTCTACTTCCAGTCCCACTTTCCAGTTTGTCTTAGATTGTCTCTTTAAACACATTCTAAAATTTATTTCTAATACACTGCAATGAGTGCTGTTCATATGCACATGGGTATTTGGTACCACCTACTGGGTAACTATGAGCCACACTGCTGACAAAACCTCTCTATATTTTATCATAGTTTTCCATATTATCTTTCTTCAAAGAACCTGAAGTCTTCTTCAGCTGTTTGTATAGGGTGCCTGACATAGATTCTCACTCTATATTTTTGGCTGACCTGAACCTTCCTATGTAAACCGGGTTCATCTTAAAACAAATGTTTCTTTTCCTCTAGCATCCATCACCTGCCAGTAGTTTGGGGCCCTGCTGTTGAGTCTCATTTGCCCCGCCCCTATCCACACTGGAATGCTGACTGAGTAAAACATGCACACATACTGTGTAGCTAATCACAGCTAATATCAGTCCAAGTGTGAGATGGCCCTATCATGTCTCAAATACACTATTTCCCAATAGCACATACCCGCAAATTTCTGGCTTTTACCACATTCCCACTCCTGAGTGTTGGGAATGGATACATATGTCCCATTTAGGAATTCAGGCTACATAGTCACTTATTCTCTGCACTTGTTTTGGGAAATTTTGGAATTTTCTCCCTCTACCAACAACTACAACAGTGGCACTCCAGACCTGGATTTACAGTGTTTATTTGGTAACCTATAGATTTGTGTGTGTGTGTGTGTGTGAAGCATTATTCCTCTGAATAAAGGAAAGTTAAATTATTTTTTGTGTGTGGAAAGTTAGAAAGTCATCGATTGCCATAGAGTTTTTCCAAGCATCTTTAGTGTTAGTTGCTGCTCACCTATTCCCACCTCTTCACTCTTCTCTCCTTGTCTTCCCCATGTAACCTACTCATCCATTATTCACTGTGGTGATTTAAATGGTAAATGTTCCAATAGGTTCACATATTGAACATTTAGTTCCAGGTTGGTGCTGTTGTTTGGGGAGGTTATGGAACCTTTAGAAGGAAGTTTTTTGAGGAGGTACATGAGTCAGGGGAGGTCTTGAGTTTGTATCCTTGCTCAACTCCCAGTTTGTTCTCTCTCCAAGGTGTAGTAATTTGAATGTAATGCAAGCAGTTTCTTGCTCTGATTGTCTGCTGCTGCGCCTTCCTCGTCATTATGATGCTTCGTCTGGAGCTAAACCCAAATCAACTCTTTCTTCTGTAAGTTTCTTTGGGTCTTACTATGTCATCACAGCAGCAATGAAGTGACTAATATATCTCTCCTGTCCCCTTCACACTAACATATCTCTTCTGTCCCCTTCACACCACCAATGTTCTTCTGTCTCTTAGCTTAACCTCTTTCTACCCACCCCTAGGATTTTAATTTCAGGTTCTCCAAGTAAAACACACAAATTTACATATTTGAAGCCACAAGCCTGGATCTGGATTATCTAATTCAGTGTTGGCTTTATCCCAATTTCTTCCATTTACCTACAAATTTCATAATTTTGTTTTTCTTTAAAGCTGAATTATATCCCACTGAATATATTCACTACATTTTACCATCCATTTGTCAGTTGATCAGCATCTAGGTGTCTCTATTTCCTAGATATTGTGACTAGAGAAGCAATGAAAGTAAATGAACAAGTTTCTTATGCAATAAAAAATGGAAACCTTTGAGTATATGCTCCGGAGAAGTATAACTGGGGCATATGTAGATCTATTTCTAGCGTTTTGAAGAACCCCTAATTTCCCAACGTGTCCTTTCTACTTTGCACTTCTACTAACAATGCTTAAGATTCCTCCTTTCCTCACCTTCTTGAAACCATATATTTTCATTTACTTTCTTATTCTTAACTTTGCCATTCAAACTGGAGTAAGATGAAATGTCAAAGTAGTTTTTAATATGCATTTCTCTGATGGCAATGTGTTTTGAACCCTTTATATATTCATTAACTGCTTGTATTTCTTCTTTTGAGGACACTCTGTTTATATTTAAAGCCAATTTTATTGAGATTCTTAATTTCTTGATGTTTTATTTCTGAGTTCTTTATATAGTCAAGATATAATTCTATATCATGTCTATAGCTGGTGAAGGTTTTCTCACATTATGTGGACTTCCTCTTTACTTGACTGTTTCCTTTGAGGAACAGAAGCTTTTAGTTCCATGAGTTCCCATTTGTTAATTGTTGCTATTAATTCCTGAGCAAACTGAAACTAATTTATAAAGTTTTCACATATGCTTAGATGTTGTAGCAGGTTTCCTGCATTTTCTTGCAACACTTTCAAAGTTCCAGGTTTTACACATAGGACTTTGATTCTTCTGAAGTAGATTTTTTCAGCGGGTTGAGAGGTAAGTGTCTCATTTCATTTCATGGTCCTGTCTTGTGAACATCCAGCCGTCCTGATTCAGTTTGCTGAGATGCTGTGTCTCCTTCACTGTGTATATTTTTTTCTTTGTAAAATTCAGGTCACTGTTATTGCATGAACTTGTGTCTGTGTCGTGTCTGCTGCTTCACTGTTCTTCATCTCTTTTGTTCCCGTGCCGTGCTGTTGTTCTGTTTTCTTTTACAGTGGTTATGTAGTACAATGTCAGATCAAACATGTTGGTTCCTCAGACCTTATTCATTTTGGTCAGGATTGCTGTTTACCTTTTGTGCTTTCATGTTCTTGTGGTTACCTGCTATGAGGATTAAGGGAGTAGCCCCTGCATCTGGAGATAACCTGTATCTGTCCGGAGATGAACCACTCCATAGGGGGTTGGTCAACCAAACTTATAAACCCCCCTGCACCTCATTAAATAAATGAGTTTTGCTGTAGCTCGCCATCCACATGCATTCTGCCCAACTCCTGGAGCTTGTGTCTTAACTCAGTGCCTCTCACCGCCTTTCCACAGCGGGTGACCTTCGTCCTTCTCTTGGACCAGCGCCAAGCAGAGGGACCCCAACACCAGGTGAGTTTTAAGAGTTCTTTTAGTTTCTATGAAGAATATTATGAGGATTTTGATTGAGATTGCATTGAATCCGTAAACGATTTTTGGTGTATGGGGTTTCATGTGATAAATTCTGCAAATCAAAGTGTGTAACAGATCTTTCTATTTTCTAATATCTTCCTTAATCACTTTTTTTCAAATATTTAATCTTTCCATTGTAAGAGTTTTTAATCAAAATCAGGGCAGATATCAATGAAATACAAACAATAACAACAACAACAAAAACATACATTCAAAGGAGCTGTAAAACAAAGTTTGTTCTTTGAAAAGACAAACAAGTTTCAGTAGTTGAGAGCACTGTTTGCTCTTGCAAAGGACCCAGATTTTGTTCACAGAGTGAAATGTCTGCTAACTACCAGTGTGACTCCAGTTCCAGGGGATGAATACACCCTTCTCTGACTCCACAGACATTATATACACAGGTTTACTTACATGCATATAGACAAAACACTTACACACATAAACATAAAAATAAAGAAATCAAAAAAAGGAAGAGAGATAAATAAGTAATATTCTAGACAAATTAACTAAGAGAAAAAAGCAAAGAAACAAATTTATAAAATGGGAATAACTTTGGAGACCTTATGATACATATGAAACCATTCAGGAAATCTTAAAAGAAAAATTTAGAAAAAGAGAATTCATTAAGTTGAAAATCCTTAAAAATTGGTTGAATTTATAGGTACAGCTGAAACATTCATCTTAAACCAATGGAGAGAACAATAATTTAAACATTCCCATAACAAGCAAGGAAATTAAGCAGTCAGAAATATTTCCAAGATTACTCCCCCAAAGGGCATAGTGTAGGTGGAATTACATCAGAATTATACCAGATCTTCAAAGAAGAATGCAACCAATGTTTCTCAAATTTCTCCTAAAATAATAATGGGGAGAAATACTTCCAGACTCCTTCTAGCAAGCCAATATTATGCTAACATCAAACCCAGATGAAGACACAATACATAAAAAGGACAGTAGATCAATATCATTGATGAATATAGATGCAACATAGTGTTTGCAAATGAAATACAGGAACACAACAGAAAGATCATCCACCATAATCAGATGTCATTGTTTCAGGGATTTAAGTAACAGAAATTGATAAATTTAATAAATCATGTAAATGGGCTTAAATGAAAATATCACATGATCATCTAAATAGATGCAATAAAGGCCTTTGATAAAAATCAAACATGATTTCATGATCAAAACCCTAGAGATAATTGGACTGAAGAGAACATATCTCATTATAATGAATGACGTATAGGTATGACACACCCATAGCCAATATCTTTAATAGAGAACAATAAGCTAGAACAATAAGAAAAGGGAAGGAAATAAGAGCAACACAAAAAGGAAAAGAAGTCAATTTATCCCTTTTGCAGATGTTATGATACTGTATATAAAAGATCCTAAAAGTTCCACCAGAACACTAGAACTGATCAGAAGGGCATGACACAAAAGCAGCATACAAAAATTATTGCGATTGGTATAGAACAATACAAATGTGCTGAGAAAGCAATCAGGGAAACAATCTCATTCATAATAACCTCACAATGTCAAATTAAGAGTTGGGTGTGGTGGCACATGCCTTTAATCCCCACCCTGGGAGAGAGAGTCATGTGGATCTCTGTGAGATTAAGACCAGCTTGGTCTACATATTGAACTCCAGGTGAGCAGGTGCTATTGGGAGAACTTGTCTCAAAAGCAAACAACAAAAAAATAAAACAAAAATTACTCCCTCCTATAAGAGTCAATTCAAACAGGACTGCTGAACATCTTGACAGTACAATCTCTTAGAAAAAGTTGTCTGTTCTGGAGATACTTTAGAATAACACAGAGGTTGCTTATAACGTAGATTCTAGCACTCGTCTCTCTGGTCAATGTCCACATTGCAAATTTTACTGTACCTTACTCTTTAATGACTATACTCTGTGGGTCTCACCTAATTTTTTTTTTGACAGAGATCACAAAGACTGTGGAAACAAAGGGAGTTTTTTAATCAAGATTCCAATGACAGAATTAACTAACTATTTAAGATTCTTAAGAAAAAAAATTTATTCTGTAATAGACAACAAATTATTCTTCTTGTTCTAATCTGGTTCTAATTAAAATTCATTTTAATTTAAAATTTCCAAGTTGTGCTAAGTTTTGAATTCTAGTAGTTTATATCATAATAATAGATGTTTTGGTCAATTAGCTTTGAAATCAAATACCAGAATCAAATGACAGTTATACAATGTCACTCCACTGAATTCTGGTTTATCAGAGATATCAATTATCAAAACTGGGCCATCTGTTGCATATCTTAATATTATATATATTTAAAATAAATAAATATAAATTAAATATTTAATATTATTTAAAATGAAAAAATATTGTAATATGTGGGTATGGAAACTAAATTCTGAAAATATCATAAATAAAGCACAAGGTTATATATTTTTATTTATTATATGTTGGGATGGGGTGCAGCACATGGTGGTCATGCAATGCAAGTGGAGGTCAGAAGCCAACTTGAAATAATAAACTATTTCCTTTAGCCACTCAGTTCTGGGGATCAGACTCCAGTCCTCAGCTTGACAGAAGACACCCCTACCCAAGGAGCCATTTCCTTGATTTGAAACACAGGGTTCTAAATAAAAGAAAACAAATAATTAATACACAGTAATCTAAACTGTTTTTAAATGTCTTGATAAGATAAATTTTGTGTCCTAATATAGTTTTTGGATCTTATTTAGTTCTTAAAATCTTATCAACATATTATATCAGAAATTTAATGATGTACAGTAATCTACATGGATAATTTTGACATTATTTCTATTGTACTTGAAGACATAAATATCAACTGAAGAATTCACACGCAGGTGATTATTTAATATAGGTTTAATTTATACTCCATAAAAATAGCTCAAAAAACAAACGAATCCATAATAAAGACATCTGAAAAATAAACAAAATGAACAGATGTGACTTGATAATGAGATGGGAAGAATAATAACAGCTTCTAGAACAAGAAAAAAATGAAAAAACTATGCTTGTCAGAAATAAGCAACATAGTTTCCCCATTGTGATGCAAGCCAGGATGTTAGAGACTGTAATTCTGAAGACAAAAGTTTGTTTCATATGTGCTCAATATGCAAATCTCACACCATCACCCTTCATCCATTAACCTCTGCAATGTTCCATTTTGACTTTTTGTGATCTTGGGCTTCTTATGGGTTCTATTCTTTGGCTCAAATTCAAGCACAGGTACTTGCTATGTCAAATCAGGGATATCCTCTGGGAATCACATATACTGCTTCTTTAACAAATTTGGTTATCATCTTTATTTTATGTGTATGAATGTATTGGCTGCCCATGGATGTCAGAAGAGAGCAACAGATTCCCTGGAGCTGAATTTAAGGATAGTTGTTAACTGCTGTGTCAGTGCTGAAAATTTAACCTGGGTCCTCTGTTAAGAGAAGCCAATGCTCAAAACTGCTGTGCTTTCCCTCCAGCCCCACCTGCATGTCTTGATAGTTGTCTCTTCTCCTTCTGATTCAGTGTCTATAATCATCTGACAAGTTTCTCTTATTATTTTCACTGACCTTGGCTTATAAGTTTTAAATATACTTGCAAATTTTGGTAGAAAGTGAAAAAGAATATATGCCGTAATGTCATAAAATTCTTAGGATATAAATATTCCTAAATGATTCTACACAATGGTCTATATTTGAAGAAACTGCCATACTTTTATATTCTTTAATATTATTTTATCTCAATTTAAAAAATCTGTGAATAACAAGATATCATTGTTTTGCAGTTCATTTTTATTCTATCTTAGTTGGTCTTTCTATTTTTTATAATCATATATTCTTGTGGGGTGTGTTTCTCACACATTCTTTCTTTGTGTGTGTGTGTGTGTGTGTGTGTGTGTGTGTGTGTGTGCGCTTCTGTGCGCCATTATATGGAGGCCAGATGTTCAGATGTTACATCAGTTGCATCAGCTGTCTTCTTTGATTGCTATCAGACTTAAGTACTTAGAGTCTATCACTTTACTTCCATGCTTGCTGATTCACTAGTCTAGCTAGTCCTCTTCTTCAGGATTCCTCTGTCTCTGCCTCCATAGTGCTGGGATTAGAGGCCAAAAACCACACAGACCTAGATGCTGTGAATCTGAATCTCTCCAGTACTAATGGTTGTGTAGCAAGAACTGTACCTGTTGAACCACATCCACGGACGCTTTATCAGGAATTTATTTTCTTCATCATCCAAGGAGATGCCAGTGAAAACTATTTTTTTCAAGTTTTTGAATAATTTATCTACAGAGTGTATTATGATGCTAAGAATACGATGCTAACCATGTAAGCTGTATGAAGTCAAAGAAAGCCTGAAGGGTTGTTTAATCAAGCATAATTCTTTTGATTATTAATATATATTTTCATTTTAAAAGTTTGGTTTTCTGTTTTTTCCCTTTTTGTATGTTCTCCATTTATTTTTATTTAGACAAAAATGCCCACAAAACAAGTTGTCTCATGAAGAACAAATTCAGAATGAAATGGTAGACATCACCACCCATGACTAGGTGCTGATAAGTGAAATATAAGGATAGGACTCAGTTTGGAAACACTACATTAGCTTGGACCTGGCCTCAAGGGAATATAATGTGTTGATATGTGTGAAATATTTGGAAGTGTGCCTGGTTGTAATGATGTCAACAGAGGTTAGTTATAGTTGGCAAGCTCTTTAGATCCCCAAGCATTTATTCTTTGTAGATGAAATGCAGGCCAATACATTCCTTTCCTCATAGGAGAGTGAGATCACTAATTGAGAATCAGTAAGTCTGTAAAACATAAAATATTGATTATTCATAAATTAATTATTGTTATTGTGCTTTGTCATTCAGGTCTATGCTTTATAGCAAAGATGAAAATGCAATATTGTAATACTGCACTATTTTTAGGAACGTGAAATTGGTATTAAAATAAGTGCTTGGTTTTTAGGCTTTATAAATTTCACTTCAAATACATGTTTGTTAAGTAGAGCATTAAAATATAAAACAGGAGTTTAATTTTAGTTATTTCTCTCCATATTCCCTGATCTAGATTACCCACCCATCTCCAATGCATTTCATCCTTCCTGTACCATTATTTTCCTTCACCTCTTATTTTATTTAACTTTTTAATTGGATTTTGCTGTGTATGTCTACAAACCATCTCAGTCAATCTTGATCACTTTTATATCTCCTTCCTCTTTGGAACCCACTCACGGCTCCTTTAATGATACTAGTCTCCTGTGTCCCCACCTGTCTTGTGCGCCTTCTTTTCCTTTATCCTTATAGTACTTTGGCTAACCCTTCCTCCCCATCCCATTTAAATACCAGCATTTCATCTGTTTCTTTCTTAGTAACACCTGTCTCCTACTATTCTTCTCTCTCAGGTTCTTTCTTTCCCTATACCTGCCTGGACAAATGGCAAATTCAATTTTAGCTGTTTTAAAGAGTCCTTCCCACTGCTTTCCATCAGGCTTGCACAATTTTACAATTAACATCACTGAATGAGCTTGCTCTTTTCCCTACATACTTTTCAGCCTTTGGTATCATTTAGTCTCTTGATTGTAGCCAGTCTTGACTAGGGTAAGCTGAAATCTTAAAGTGGTTTTAATTTACATTTTCCCTAATTGCTAAAGATTTTGAACACATTTCTCCAAATAAACCTAACCAAAGACATTAAAGATCTTTAAAAAAATATTTTAGATCTTTAAAAGCTGAGACTGATGAGGTCATCAGAAGATAGAAGGACCTCCCAGGCTCATAGATTGGAAGATTTAATATAGTGAAAACCACCATTCTACCAAATCATTATATAGATTCAATGCAATCCCAATCAAGATCCCCATAACATTCTTCATAGAATTAGAAAAAATTTCTAAAATTCATATGGAAGCATAAAAATCTGAGATAACCAAAGCAACCCTGAGCACAAAATCAATGCCGGGGGAATTCTATACCAAATTTCAAACTATACCACAAAGTTAAAGTCATGAAAACAGCATGGTACCAGCACAAAAATGGAACATAATTGAAGACACAAACATAATTATAAGCAACATAATTATAAGCATCCTTTAACAAAGGAGCCAAGAGCACTCACCAGAGAAAGATAGTATATTCAGCCAGTGGTGCGGGCAAACCTGGATCTCCACCTGTAGAAGAATGAAACTCGATCCTTATATTTTGTACAAGGTGAAAACCTTGTACAAAACTTAACTCCAAGTGGATCAAAGACCTCAATGTGAAACTTGAAATGCTGAAACAGAAGAAAATGTTGGCAGTAACCTACAAAATATAGATGTAGGAAAGGACTTTCTGAATCAGACAACTCTTGCTCAGAATTAAGGCCAAGAATCAGCAACTGGGACATCATTAAACTAAAAAGCTTCTATAAAACAAAAGAAATATCCAAGCAAGTGAAAGAAAAATCACAGAATGGGAGAAAATCAGCATTGACACATCTAACAGAGGTTTAACGTCCAGAATATATAAGGAACTCAAAAAACAAAGATACAAGAAAACAAGGGAACCAATTAAATATGGGAAAATAATCTGAGCAGAGAGTTCTGAAGAGAAGAAATAAAGATGCCTAAGAAACATCTTTAAAATTGTTTAAGATCATTATTAACTAGGGAATTGCAAATTAAAGGTACTTCAAGATTTCAACTTACCATAGTCAGAGTGGCTAAGATTTAGAGAATGAGCGATACCAAATGCTGGAGAGTATGCAAGGAAAGAAGAACGCTCATGATCATGCTGGTGAAACTGCAAGTTCATGTAACCACACGAGAGGAGAGAGAATGGAGAGCTGAAAACAAAACAAAACAAAACAAAACTAAAGATGCTTCTTAGTCATTTTCAGTTCTTCTTTAGAGAATTCTCTGTATATATCTTTAGCCCATGTTTTAACTGGGTCACTTATATTCCTCTTTGTTTTTGTTGTTGTTGTTTTTAATTTTTATATGTTCTGTATATTAAACATCTGTCAGAGGTTTAACCCATTCTGTGTTTTTTCTCTTCACTTCCTTGGTTGTCTTTTAGTGTACAGAACATTTTTTTAATAATGTCACAATTGTTGATTATTGACCTTAATTCCCAAGCAAGTGATATTCAATTTAGAAAGTCCCTTCCTACACCTGTATCTAGTAGGATACTTCCAATGTTTTTTTTTTTTTTTCTAACAGCTTCAGAGTTTTAGGTTCACATGCAGGTCTTGCACCCATTGGGAATTTCCATTAAATCTTCTTTCAAAATAGTTATCATATATTCCGGTTTGAAAAAAGTGCATGATCTACGGTCATTAAAGATTTCAAAATAAATAAACACAAGTCTGGGTGAATGTAGCTATTTTGTTATAGTTTTATAATACTTGGAACTCATACCTGAGAATCTGGGTTTAATCTCAAAACCTCACCCCCCCACACACTAAAACCAAACTATATTTAAGAAATTAATAAAATATTTACTACATTATTTGAATAATGATCTTGAATATTTTTAAATATTTCATTTGTTTTTATTTTAGTTTATGTGTATCTACGTAATGCTTCCATGTATGTACATAAATGTACCCAAGTCCTGCAAAGCCCACGGAGGTGAGAAAAGTGTATTGGATACCATGGAGCTGGAGTTACAGATAGTTGTTAGCCACATGTAGATGCTGTGAATCGAACCCCAGCCTTTTGCAATAGCAGCCAGCACTCTTAACCACTGAACCGTCACCTTTTCAAATTATATACAAGCCTTTATTTGAATAATAGAGCCAAACTTTAGTCATAAAATATAATTGAAACTCAAGATTTATAAGAAATGTTCCACTTCATCTACAAAGTATGGCATTTTAATTTACTTTTAAAACTAATACTCATTAAAAAAATCAATTGCTTTTAAGGAACACTGTTTAAAAAAAACGTATATGCTAACAAACAGTGAAGTTTATCCAATTGATCAGCTCTGTAGCATGTTTCATCAGAACAAAATTCGTCATCGTAAATTACAAACTCATTAGAAAAACTGATTATTAATTCAAAAGCAGTTTTTATCTTTTTCCATTTCCTAGTGCAAAATCCTTCTCTTGAAGTATGATACAAGATCTGTGGTGTAGTCAAATTGATCATGGGAATATGAATATTGTCTTATATCCTAAGGAGTATTATTGATGTTAGAAATTGTAGATAAGAAATAATGTAATATAACCAATTAATCCATGATAGTAACAAGTAGACATGGATTTATTTATGACCCAATTTTTCCCAAATGTAAAATTATTCTGTATACCTAGATTGAAAATCCTGCTTACAATAATAAATTTAGACACCAGGAATCCTATGTTCTCAAAATATCTTGGGTCCAAAATAAAATCTAAAACAGAAAACTAAACTAAACTTTTATTTCTTTGCCCAATTTGATCAAAAATGTTTAATAGATATATCCCACAAGTCTTTAAGTAGGTTTTTAGATAGGACTATAACTTGGCAATGGATAAGTAGTTATAGTTAAGTTACTAAATTCAGTCTTGATTTTCTACTTTATATGACTATTTTAATAGCACAAAACATTAAACTAAGGAACGTTATTGAACTAAGAATAGTTAAGGCTGTCCTTGAAACTAAATGTCTACAATAAATTAATTATTTTATCAAAAATGCAGGATGAGTACCACATTAATGTTTTAGTAAAAACATATTTTAAAAATATTACTATATATATTTATTTATTAACGTGTTTGTGTGTGAATGTTTATGTGTGTGTGTATGTGTGTGTGTGTGTGTGTGTGTGCATACATGTACATGCAATGGGATGCCAGTAGAGATCAGAGAATAACATAGTGGAGTATGTTCTTTCTTATCAAATGGTTCCTTGATGAAACTGAGTTCGTCAGGTTTAGTGGCAAGCAGCTTTATCATTTGTGTTAACTTTATCAGTCTTTTATTTTGGTTTTAAAGCCTTAGTAGATTATATTTGCACTGAGTTTATCCTGTGCTATTGTGAAACAAATAGAAGATTCTGTGTAAATCAATATGCTTCTATTGCCTTGATGACCACCATGAACAGTTTATGAGACAGATGTCGAGATTCACAATTTGCTTCACTTTGCCTCGTTGCCAATGTCCTTGCCTGTCCACCTAGAATCTGGTTACAACTAATCTGCTCTAGATCTCACCACTCTCTGAAGATAAAATGATTGATAATCAATGTAACATATCAGTTAGCATAATACATTTGAAGGTCACTTAATTTTGTGTATAATAGTTCTTTTTATTGCTGAGTTATAGTCTTATGTACGGACCTATGATAGGAATTCAAAAGTTAATAGGAAATTTCTAGAGCTGGATTATGGTTTAAAAACTTATTATCGTGATGGAATGTAATTAATGTAACATGTAATCCACTTCTATGAATGTTAAAATAATAATGTCCATTATTTGGGCATTTTTATGTATCCTACATTTATTGTTCTGTATTCTCTCATAGTTTCTTGAGTATTTATATGTATAACATTTTAATTTCCCCTCTTAAATTTTTGTTATACTTTATCTATTTTTTTAGATTTTTTGTGGGGATTACAAATATGATTTTATATGTAACTCTAAATGAAATTATTAGAATATTAATAGTACACATTCCTACCATTATACCTTCCTTCATTCCTTCTCTGTCTATGTTGTTTTGTCATAAAATCACATTTTTGATGTGCTCTTTATTTGAAATATAGAGCTATTGATTTACACATTCTATTTTCAGTAACAGTAACATCCTTTATTCTATTTATTACTGTAAAGAACAATCTAAAAGCTGGTGTTTTTTTTGGTTTTGTTTTGTTCTAAAGAAGTAGTTGAATGATTTCAACTATGATTCCTAGATATTCCATAGCATTATAGTAAGGCACTATGCTATTGACACAAAAATTTGCCTAGAAATAAATACAAGTAATTGTTACCTCACATTGAGACCCATATAGATGTCAATTCAGTTATGACAAACGAGAAAATAACAGAGTTGCAGAAGTTTTCTCTTTAGTGCTGTGTGTGGGGACCCTCTGATGCCTCTGATGAACATATGCCCCAAATAAGTTTTGTGTAGGAGTCATATACGTTATAGATAAACTTTATCAAAATTGACCTAAGATCTATAGGAAAATTGAAAAACTAAAATGTGTAGAAGAAATAATTGATGAAATCAATATGGCCTTGGTTTTGGTGACATTTACAAATGAAACGCTGGAAGCATATCCCATACATTCCCAACAAAGACATCAACTTGAGATTAGATTTCTCTGCAGAAGTAGAGATTATAAACTGTATAAAATAAAATTATTATACAATGAAGGACTTATTAACATAAGATCACCCTTGAAAGTAAATAAGAATCAAATATTTAGGTAGAAACTTGCATCCGAGAACTCTGGACATTGAGGCAAGAAGATCATCATTTTAAGACTGAGTGGTGCTGTGCAATTGACTCCAACATCAGGAATATGTAGTAAAACACAGCATAGAAAAGAATACCACAACAGAAAGACAAGTAAGCCTTAAAGCATTATCAAAATGTTGGCTACATTGTTTAAGGAAGTTTCACTGGTGAGAGTGGAGGGAAGTTTAATTTTCTCTCTATTCCTCATTCCATTGTGCTCCATGAGCCTTAAGTGTAGAGGTTCACTATCAAACTCAAAGACACACATTTTCACATTCAGTCACAGTCACATATTCATTCACATTCACATATCCCATAAATGCTCACACTGCTGTACTCTGATCACACACAGTAATGCATACCCCCACAATTACACATACACATATTCTCAAAATCACAAATTTATGCACAATTATACAGTCACATTCCCTTTTCCATGCTCACAAAATTATACATTGATATTCTTACACTCAGAAATTTGTACACACACAATTATATATACAATCACACAAATATTTTAATTTTGATAACACAATCATACATTCACTCTAACTTGCATACCTAACATAATAACCTATGACATATACTTGCACTCATTGACACACTCTCACCTAAACACACTCTCCTCTTCTCATGTACTCACATTCACACACACTCTCTGTGAGTTCAAATCAAGCCTGTTCTACATATGGAGTTCCAGACCAGCCAGGGCCTACAGGGAACTGGAGACACTGCCTCAAAAAAGAAAGAAAGAAAGAAAGAATATATATATATATATATATATATATATATATATATATATATATATTATAATCAGAAGTTCATACATGCACATATGCCTCTTTGCATTCATCACTAGACGTGAATGTACAACACACTTGAATGTTATATTTAAAAGTTGTAATTAAAAATTTTAGTCATTGTTCACTTTCCTTGAAATAGACAAAAACGTTTTATATGTTTGTATTTACATGAAATGGAAGGTAACTCATTGGCCCTGTGTATGCAAGGTGGCTATTATTTAACAAAGAGCTTTGGATTCAGAATACTACATAATGTCAACACATCTAGATTCATATTTGATGGAATAATAGGAACATTTGATTTCTTATTATAATTATCAATTTGTTGATATGCTATATGAATGCTCTGCACTATTGCAAACATTTTGTCATTCAAGATTGGAACACTGGTAAATATAAATATCAATGACTGGATTTTTTATAGGACTTATCTTTCACATTTAAATTGATATACATTTTCTTGACCCATGGCATGTTACGTTCCCTTTACTTATTCTTTGTCAAGTTTATAATAATATTAATTAACTATTAAGGTTGTTGGTCCCATTTAAAGGGGAGACCCCTCGTAATTATGTATGTGGGATATGTCATGAAATAGATTTCTCTGCAAATTATTCTAGACTTATATAGTATGTCTGTTTGACCATGCTTACTTTTCTGCAATATTTCACTTTGGGAGTTCTTACAAGCTATTTTCACTTCCTTCTAGAAATTTTTTAGGACTCTACATGCCGTGTATTTTGGAAGATCTCTTCCCTCCAAACAATATAGGAAAATAAACATAGTATAACCTCAAAATTTATGAACTACTCATACAAGTTCTGGTATTAATTCATGAAAAATATTTTCATTGAAATTTTCATATTATCAAACAATTTAATTTGATGGTAATCAGATCCCCTTCCCTATTCACAACTCTTCTTCCTGTCCGCTGCTTGCCCAATTTAATGTAGTCTTTCTATATAACTCTATCCTATCCTATCTATCTATCTATCCATCCATCCATCTATCATCTATCTATCAATCATCTGTGTGTGTATAACAAGGCCTATAGTGTCTCATTAGTGATCTCAACTGCCCTTCAGTATGGGTCCTTCTGTAGAAGCCTCATTTCTAGAATCCTATCCTAGAAGGAGTGTATGTCTGTTTCCTCCCGGGAGTCATCAGTTGTGCACAATTTCATTAAGTTGGATTGGAGTTTTTTACCCATTTCCTCATATCTATTCTGGCATTATTTCTGGTTTGAGCTTGATGGGATATGCATATGCTATCATCCTTGCTGTATGTACATATGAGTAACTGACAGGGGGACATTGCCCTTTGAAGACATCATAGGCTAATGAAATATAACATCCCATAGACCATCAAAGAATACTGGCTGTTACCCCTGTGCTTCGTTAACCACCGAAACTGTATGTAAGACCCTATTATTGAATACACTACATATAGGAGCTGTAGAATGAAGAAGAAATCAAGGTAGTGTTGAATTCAGAGACTCGTTTCTATTGGTTTAATGTCCATAGTATGGGAAGATGCTACACATGCTACTGGAAGAAAAAATAATAATAATCAAACTTTCCAAACTGAATCCTGTAAATTACAGTAACAATTGCCCTGGCAAAATATGACCATGAGCAATAGTGGCATAAATATTATGGGAGCAATCAACCATTTCTTAATTAAATATAAGATCTGTTTCCTAGGATGGAGTCAATATCTGACATTGTTAGGCTTAGGAAGCAGATGTTTATCAGATAATAGGACATAGAGAAGAGCATAATACTAGATTTCTACCAAAGTGTTATTGTATTAAACTGACTCCTAATGACTTATTGTTATACCCATAGATAAATGGATCTTTCATCTCTCACCAGAAGAGGTTCCTTGTGCAACAGATGGTGATGAACATAGAAACCCACAACTGGTCAGTGTACAGAGAATGAGATTGAAGGATACGTATCTCAAAATTCTGCCTCCCAGTGTCATGAATTATTATGGAAAAGGAGATGAAAAGATTAGAAAAACAACAGTTTGTGGATGACCACAAGGAAATAGAGTTTTTTAGGCATTGCCTTTTTCAGATCCCTCTAAGCAGAATTTGTAACAGATTTTGAGGTTAGATATTCACTATAAACATCAAGAAATATGGAAATAAGTGTGAAGGGAAGGATAGTTAGCCATCATTTAGGCTTTGTAAAACTCTTGCTGAATAGTAAAGAACTCTGGACAAAGACAATTCTTACACTGTGCTGAAAAGGCTAAACATCTATAGTTTCATTTTCCTCACAAAATTACTCACATGAGGACATCCCTAAAGCTTAAATAGACTATGAAGGAGATGAAAATGTAGTTCTAATTTTTAACATCATCCAATAAATGGGCCAAATTCCTCTACTGAAGGGTATCTTCGCAAAATTACAATCTAGGAAGGGAAACAGGGATGTGCACAACATTTAACTAAAATATTCATGAAGAAACTGGGTTTGAAATATTGTTAATATTGGCAAATCATTAATTATTTTAATATAATTTCCTACAATTCATGAAGTTGGATTTTCTTGCCTCTAAATATCATGGTATCCAAAGAAGACTGAATGATAGGGAAAGATGAAGAAATCTCAGAGAAAAGATAAACATATGGGCTGTAGAAATGGCTTAGAAAGTGTGGGTAATGTACTTTGAGCTCAGGCATGAAGAACTGAATGAGATCCCCAAGAGCCACACAAATCTCTGGCAAGATGGCCAAATGGAGTGAAAGATCCAAGCCAGCCAGATCCTAATGGCCTGCTGGCTAGCCACTGTAGTAAAAATTGCAGGCTCCAGGCTCAATGAGAGAAAATGTCTTTTAAAAATTGACAGTAATAGAGGAAAACATCTCATTTTCACTTTGATCTCCATATAGACAGCAACACACATGAACACACACGCAACACAAACAAAAATTTGGAAGCATAAGAGAAAAGAACATTCAGATAATGATTTTATAATTGATCTCCATTCTTAATTTTGATGGTTTTTAACTATTTTATAAATAAATTTGATTAGTAATATAACAAATACAAAGTGTTCAGAGGCCAAATATTCTCCATGTTCACTTGGCAGCATCGATGTTTACTGCAAGCTAAATAACTACTTTATACATATCCATTTGTAAGCAACTGACAGTTTGGTAGAATATTATGTGAACATTTCTGAGAATAGACTAAGAAAGACTGGAGAATTTAAAGGGCGGTCCATTCAGAATATTTGTTGTTTGGAAAACTATAATGAAGAGCCCTAAAGAATCAGTACAGTATGTTTAATTTCTTTAGGAACTTCTGAGAGTGATCATTATGTAGGAGCTAAAGAGTCACACTACTGCTGTTTACATTATATTTTCCAGCAGACACCAAAGCATGATTATAATATATTTTGTTCCTCAAAAGTGACTGGGAGAAAAAATGTTAACTCTTTATTTTGAATTACTACAGAATTATAAAATTTCATAAAGTATTAAAACAGGATAAACATCTTTATGAATAAAAAATTTGATGTTTGATGATAATGCTTAAATTTACTAACAAAAAGCATCATGGAGCTTTCTACACAACATCTTACTCATTTTCCTGCTCTTTTCTTGAATTGTAGAAATTAATAGAGCCTGATATAAAAGGAAAAATAATCAATGCTACGTCTCAGCATGTGAAAATTACAGGAGAGCTTAGACAGAAATAAATGATATCCTGTATTTGTGTCTCTTTTTGTTTGGAACTTTAGAAATGATGTATAATTTAAGTTTTCTTTCTACAGTGAGATATTTATTCTTTATGTAACTATCATTTTGAAATTTGGAAATCAAATAAAATGACAATATTCTTTTATAATCTTATAACAGTACTGGATTTCATTATTTTTCTTCACCAGGTAAAGAATATAAATTCAATATTTTTATAATAATAATAATAATGAATGCAATTGTTAGGGTATCTTTTATTATTTTTTTAAAATAAAAAGTTATTTTCCCAAATTTTTGTTATCATAGGATTTAGGGATCTATTTATTTGGGTGAGAAAAAAAAAACTTAAATAGGAACTGCTATTAACTGACTGCTTTTATTTTCTATGTGCTATGCTAATTCTTTCAAAAATTGTGACATTGAGTCTTGACAGGTTACCCTATGAGAACACTGTATTATTTTCCTTAATGAAACTAAAAAGTAGTTCTTCAAAAAAATTATCTGTCCTGTACCATCAGTTACATCTTCCCTCCCTTGCTATCTCTCTTTACATTGACGGGGTCTGTACCTCACCTTAATTTGGAGAACTGGACTTTTATATATTTCTGAGTTCAGCTGAAAATAGAGGACTATTAAACTAAATTTATTCTAACTTCTTTATTTATAGAAGACAATTCTCATATTTCTCTTTAAAATTATAGCAAAGACTTTAAAAGCAGAATTGTTTTATACTATCATCCCGAAATCTTTGTGCTGTAGGTGGTCCTACAGTTACTAAGAGAACTCCAACTTTGCAATACATTTACTTATACTAATACTAATAAGTTTTTACATGTTACTCTACCAATTACACTTGTGTTATGGACTTTCTGACAATATGATTTTATCATTCCTCCAATGATAAAATGAGTTCATCATCTTTGCATTTGTTCATGGCTAGTGACAATATCTTTTCCTAAAAAAATACCTTTAAGATTTTACTTTTTTTGTTTCCTATTTTAATTTTGTGGATTTTTTATTGTATAACATATACAAATCTTAAAGCAGGGAGTAGATCCATCACACAGGAGGCAATGACAGGTAGATCTCTGTCAATTCAATCTACAAAACAAGTTCCAGTCCAGCTAGGGCTACAGAGAGACCCTGTCTCAAAACACAGACACACACACAGACACAGATACACACACACACGCACATGCACACAAAGACACACATATATTTTTCATAATTTTAAGAAATATTTCATCAGGTAGTTGCTCAGCCAAGATATTTTCCTCTGTGATTTTCCTTTTCACTATTTTAATTGGACAGTTTAATAAATAAAATTCATATAATAATGTTCATTTCATGACTGTTTGACCTTTTAATTTGTACTGATTGCATCCTAGACTTAAAAATAAATTACTTTCACTCCAATATCATGAATGTACTTTTCTATATTATCCTTAGGAGAGTCACTTTTGGTCATGTGACAAACAACTTGCTTGTATTATTTATTGTTCTTTTTATTTATGTGTATGTGTATTTTTGCCTACATTCATGTAAGTGTAACTGTGTCATTCAAACAGAGATCAAACAAGTGTATTGAAGGCCCTGGAACTGGAATTTTGGATGGTTGTTAGCCTAAATATGGGTGCTGGGCACTGTAACTCAGGTCTTCTGCAAGAATAGCAAATGTTCTTGACTGCTGAGCTGTCTCTCCTATCCTTCTTATTATTTTATTATTACAATATGCAAAACCAGAGCTTAGTGTTTCCTGTTTATATATATTTTCATAAAATAAATTAGATTTCCCATTTTTAAGTACATTCTTGTCACATTCATGTAAAGAATTTATGCTGTCTTCAAACAGTTGTGAAATTGCTTGTGTTTATTTCCTGTAATATGAGTTCCTTTCACAAAGTTATTATTATAGATTTCTGTGTTTTGAAAATACATAAACGAAACCACCTACAATTGAGACCCTCTTTTAAAATCTTTAAATTTGAGCACAATTTATTAAAATATAATATTTATACACTCTGATTCTCCTGTAAGGTATAGTTTGTACAGTTCACCAAGAAATCCATTAGAAAACAAAGTTCTCAGCTATGTGTTGAGGAAAATAATTTTAAAATACATTTGACAGACTTCTAAAATTCTTACAGTATCCATAGTTCTTTTATTTGTCAATTGTGGTCTATCTTAATTTTCTATTTAAAAATATTGCTAAGGGTTTACTGTTTTGCCTTAGTGCTAGGATTTCATTAAGTTTCTAGGATGTTGTTATGCACCACCCATATTTCTTTTCAGAGTTAAGAATTATTATTGCTGTTGATCAATCGTCTTATATTTTCTTTGATTTTGTTGATTCAATAATTCCATATAATGTGTCTGGATCATATTCATACTTCCTCCTCTCCCCTATCTCCACCGTCACTTACCAACCCTCCGGCCAACTTGCTGTCCTCTTTTAGCAATTGAAAAATCCCACCCATCTTACACAACCCATCTGAATTTGGTGCCAGAGAAATCATATCACTTTGGAATGTCAGTGATCTGTCATTATGCCAAGAGATGCACCAAAGGACCCACTCCCTTTCTCTTTTTACTTGATTTTGGGTCAGAATAAGCCCAGGTTTCTTTGAAAAGAATTTCACACTTGCTTTCTGTTTCTCTTACACACTGCTTAGGATTACCAAGTAAAGGTTTCTTTTTTCCTGGACAAAAAGGCTTGGGGGGTCTCACCAGTGTCAGTTTTTACAGCCCAAATAAATGTCGGTTACATTTTCAATGTTTCCAGACAGCATTCTGCACAGTCACCCCACTGTTCTAAGGCATTCTCCAACAGGTTGGTTTCTCACAAGGTTTTACTGAGGGTAAACAAAGGAGCTAGGCAGGCAACATTAGCTCACAGGAGATTCCAACCGAAGAGTCTCTGAGTGGCAGTGAGGCTTCATAGCTTCACACACACAGCTTGACAACAGAAGTATCCTTTTGTCTGAAATCTGTAGACTTCTCAAGTTTCCTATTGATGATGACAGATGCAGTCAGGTCTTGAAAACTGATGATGATGATGATGATGATGATAATGATGACGATGTAGATGACCAGGACAACACGGATGTGCTGTGCCATGCCCATCCACAGGCCCATCCCCTGTAAGAGAGGTGCACCAGGGTACAGCACAGTACGAAGTCGCAATCACCTTCCCGGTTGTACCTGCTTCTTGTCCCCTCCTCTTAACTTTGGTGTCACAGAAGAGGGGTAAGGATGGGGTAGCCAGGGTGCTTGGCAACAGTGCAGGAATGGGGCATGCCTAGGAAGGCTTGCCTTCCTTCTCATGGTGAAGGATCTACTTGGTCCTCCTGGTGCCCCCTGGCTTCTCATGTTTTTCCTTGTTCCGGAGCAACGGTGAGAAAACATTTTCTTACTGGAGTCATGTTCTAGGTCCTTGTTCCTAGAGTCGCTGATGCCACCTCAGACTCTTCGGCATCTGAAGCTGTGCTAACTCCATCTTGGGTCTACAGTTATTTCTTCCCTAATTGCCAAGGCTTGAATTCAGAATTTTTTGGTCAACACAGAAGCATCTAAAGTCAAGGAACCAAACTTCCTGTGTGATAAGGTTTTGCACATAGTCCAACAGATGAACATGCACTCAGTCTTTTGGGAGCCTGCACTCCCCAGACCCAAACCCATCCTAATTTCTTTAACTAGATGTTTTCTGCTGGCCATTGTCAAGCTAATATTTTTCCCTCTATTTCTAATATAGTTTGAATTTGAATATTAATTTATGTATAATACTACTGAGTTGTAATATTTCACTTGACTGTACATTTCTGATTGATTTGTAACTTTATATTGGCTTTCCTCAATAATTAATAAGTGCTGTTTTCAAACCTGTGTCTTAAAAGTACAGTATGTGGATGGCCTGTGATGATTTTAGTGCTTCTTTTTCCTATTGTATTTAGTATAAAATCATTTTTCTTAAATTTATTAGAGCGATTAAGTTTTGTTTCATTACATGAAAAGAAATGCTTTAAGGAAGCATAATTTTTCTCCATAGTTTGTGTGTGTGTGTGTGTGTGTGTGTGTGTGTGTAAATCAATTATAGTTTGGGCAGATGGGTGTGAGCTGAATAGAGCTGAATTACAGAATGGTCATTCTGGTTTTTATGTCCCTTAATTCTATGGAGACAAATGTGAGAGGTAATATATCAAAGTTTACATATTTTTGAGAACTAACTCTTTTCCCCAACCTTAAACTGGTAGATTGATGTCTCTGACTGTAAAACCAAAAATAAAATGTAGCAGTTGCTTTATATGATGATTATCTACTTCTAGTCCTATATGTGGCAGT
This sequence comes from Eospalax fontanierii, assembly GCA_035773235.1. Taxonomy (NCBI): domain Eukaryota; kingdom Metazoa; phylum Chordata; class Mammalia; order Rodentia; family Spalacidae; genus Eospalax; species Eospalax fontanierii. The sequence goes on from CM069524.1 coordinate 91,328,534, forward strand.
TTAGGGCTCAGCAATACTTTAAAAATTAATTTTTACACTTATGCATTTGAAGAATGAGAATTTGCTCTCTAAAATCTTGTCTGCTTCACTAGACTGAGACTCAATAGCTCTGACTTCTCTCTACTGATAAAGCTACAGTTTTAGGATGCAGCTCTTTACTAAACATTTACTTTCACTCTATAAATGTGAAAATGCCTCTGAGACTGAGGGGGAGGAAGGCCTGAAAGAGTAGAGTCAATGGAAAATGGCTCAAACTTAAGGCTCTTTGTTGATCAAACCATCACAAGCTAGGTGCACCTTACATGTTCTTCTTTATTTTACTTCTTTGTGGAAAAACTCTCACTGTCAGGAATCTCTAATTGTTTTCTGAATTGGGAATTGTTTGATTTTTTGTTACTATATCAAGGATATTCAATTTCCTTCTTTCCTCTGATTCACATGATTATGGGATTATCTCCTTTACAATAGCAATCTTACTCCACCAAATTTTAGTCCTCCTCACTACCTTCAAATGCCCTAACATTCTAACAGTTTGTTTATACATCTTTACACAGAGCACTAGTCTTAGTATGAAATTAGCATTGAAAAGTACAAATTTCTATGTGATTATTTTCATTTTTATCTTAAAATGTTTTATTATTTTTATTTTATGTGTATTAGTGAATCATCTCTTTATATGTAGGTGCATCCATGTCAAGCAATGCCTGTGGAGACCAGAAGAGGGATTGGATTCAGCTGGAACTGTAGTCACTATTGTTAACCTAACCTCCACATGGGTGATAAGAACTGAACCCAGGTTTTCTAACAGAGCAGCCAGTGCTCTTAGCCACTGAGCCAACCCTCCAGTCCCTGCATTTTTTCTTTAAACAATTGACAGAAAATTACTTTAAGGAGAATAAAAATATTTTGCTTTGGTTCAAACATATACCACATAATGAGGTATTAAGAAAGTAAACATGCATATGAATGCACAGTAATTACGACAGCATACACAAGTCCCATGCAAGCTTGAACCAGAAAAAATCCCAGCATAAACTTGGAGAAGTGCATAAGAAATAAAGACCCAATCTAAGGAACATTTGGAAACTGATGACTCCCAGGAGAGAGAAAAATAGTTTCTTATAAGAATGGAACTCTTGATAAGTTAAACAGGTTTCAGTGGATGTACCTACAATGAAGGCCATTTGGAGACACAAATTGTATATTATATATTAAATTGGGTGGCATGCAGCAAGGGGAAGTGAGGATAGGAGAAGGGATCTAAATATTATCAAATTATATTGTATGACAGTAATAAAAATCAATAAATTTAAGAAAAATGAAAGTATATTACATGTGTCTTCTTGTTTATAGTAATTTTTGCATATGATATCATTATGAATGTACAGATAGGTTTACTTCTAAAAAAATAAAGTGGATAATTGTCATTCCTCTACTTTGGTCTGGATAATATCACACTTTGATGTGGATAATACCCTGTAGACTAAAAAGTTCAGTACAGTCTTCAGACTTCCAAGTGCAATGTCATATCACTGAAGGATACTATAATTTGAATGTCTCAGGAAGACTTCTAAAATGATTTCAGATGAGAACTGATCAGTGTGAATAATCAGAATGACCTGAAAAGTTATGAGTGCATTCTAGGTATATTTATACAAATGTTTCTAGAAATTAGCTCACATGAAATTTACCACTTGATTGTTCTATTTAAAGCTATTCCTAGAAATCTTTCAACCATTTGGAGACACAGAAGAGACACAGAAAAAATTGGCTCTTACATTTTGTGCTGGACAGCTTTATTTGTCAACTTGAAACATCTGGGTGAGGGAACCTTAACTGTGGAATTGCTTCCATTGGACTGGCTGTCTATTAGGCACGTTCTTGATTGTTGAGTGATGTGGAAGGACCCTGACCACTGTGAGTGGTGCCATTCCTTTGCAGATGTTTCTGTATTGTATAAGAAATCAGGCTGAGCATGGGCTATGGGGGAAAGCCAGTAAGCAGCGTCCTCCATTTTCTGTGCTTCAGCTCCTGTCCCCCAGTGCCTGCCTTGAGTTCTTACCTTGAGTTCCCTCAGTGATGAACTGTGACCCAGGAGATGTAAGCAAAATAAATTCTTTCCTCCCCAAGTTGATATTGATCAGAGTGTTTTGTCACAGCAATGGAGAAGCAAACTAGAACAAATTTACACATGAAACTCAGGCTGACTTAAATGGTTTATATAATCTTGTCTCTTATATTAATTATAATTTCCATGCTATTTTAACATTTAGAACCTAACAGTACTTGAAACAAAGGCTAATTCTAATAGTTAATATTGTGGAGTGCCATTTATCATAAAATTATTCCATTCACACAGCAAGTTCCTATGTTTAACTTTATACAAAGTCTTCCTCAATTTCAATAAAAATAATTGGGCAATATGGCAAAAAAATCCTGAAAATAGTGTTTGGCACAGTTGGCATTGACTTATAATTACAGTGTATATTGTGAAATTTAAAGAGATTATGTGAATAATGAGTCAAAAGAGTATTAGAGTGTAGTGTAAATGCACAAAAAATAGAGATGTAACATTCAGAAGAGGTCACGAGAGAAGTAGATTAGAGAGAGAGAGAGAGAGAGAGAGAGAGAGAGAGAAGAGGAAGAGAGGAAGGCTTGGACAAAAAGGAAGAGTTGAAGAAATAAGAGGAGGAAATAAAGAGTTCCATAGGTGCTGACGAATCCTTCAACCATCATGTCCTATAAACCATTTTTCCCTTGAGATTATTTGAGCAGAGTCTAGAGAGTTGACTCTGCAGTTAAGAGCACTGGCTGCTCTTGCAGAGGACCCAGGTTTAGTTCCCGAGAACCACAGGGTCACTAACAACCATCCATAACTCTAGTTCCAGGGAATCTAACACTCTTCTGGTCTCTGTGACATTGCACATGTGGGTGCATTTACATGCAGGCAAAACACTCATATACATAAAATAAAAGAACTGTTGGAACAACATTGACCTAATATATTTATTCAGAGATAACTGTGAGAATATTAATATTATAATGTTTAATAAGACTTGATTTTCTGTTTTGATCTATACTGTAAATCAAAATGTTTATAAAATAGCGTGTCATACTGTCTAATGACAGGATATCTCTTATCTCTAGATCCTTTGATGAGAATTTTTGAAATGGAGAACGATGGTGCTTAAAATGGCTTCTTCAGGAAGACATTATCAACCTGATAATAGTTATCAGCAAAACAAGAGACAAATGTTCCTATGAAGATACACGAATTTTGTAGATATGTTAGAAACACCTTTGAAATTCAGAGATTTCTTTTTGCATGGGTTTCCTTGTAGCCCCAGATGGCCTGGAACTCATTATGATACATCTACAGACCAGGCTGGCCTTGATTTCACAGTCTACCTGCCTCCATCTACAGGGTGCTGAGACTAGCATGCCACATTATGCTGGGCTTTGAGAGAAGATCTTAAAGACAGAGGCAGCAACATCTCCTACCATATACTGCATATGAATCCAAGCAGTAATCCCTGCTTCTTGATTACTTGTTCACAATGGGAGCATCACAGTTCACTTCATATAAATAAACAATAGCCACGTCTTTTTAAAATAAAAATATGATATGTATCTCCTTGTGATAGAAAATCTCTGAAATTCATTATTGCTTGTAAAATGTATCTTATGCCAAACATGGTGGCACATACCATCTATTCCAGCCCAGGCAATACATTCATACACAGGAAAAACAATAAATAAAATATTAAAAAGGAATAATATATTGAGATGAATCAAATTCTAGAAGTACACTTACATAGGTTCATTTAAAACATCCATTAATAATTTTAATTTTCTAAAGATCAACTTATTTTGTATCATTAGTAAATTGAAATACCTGTCTGATTAATTTCCCTCTAATCATTATATGAATTAATCATCAGTTTAGTCACATTGAAATGTCAAACCCATAACTCGTATAAAATCTTTCTTCTCTATCTGGACTGAAACACTCTTAATGAATATAAAAAAATTCCTTTGAAACCCATGCACTTTTTATCTCAAATTAAAACTGTCAGTTGTAATATAGAGTATCTAAATTTTCTTCATTAAATCACATCAAGGATATTTACACCTAAAATGGCTTCTTGTAAATGCCTTGTTCTGCTTTAAGTTTTTAATGTTTCAAATATATTTAATATTCATTTTTTAAATCATACAACATTGTAATCTGTTTTACCCTATGACACCAAAGAAGATGGACTATTATAAAATATTTGTTTGGTAAATATGTGTACTAATATATATATATATATATTATATATATATATATATATAACTAAAACAATTACACTTTATTTTATTAGGTAAAGGTACTAATCTTACTCATTTGTGTTTATGATCTCTTCTAAGTCTTGCATACAACATATTTCATATCTGAAATTTTTTTAATTGTTTTAGAATTGCATGTTAACATAAAAGTACTTATGTAAATTATTAAAGTTTTCTTTTTTACAATTTTGAAGAGAAAATGAAAACCTGTATTTATACTTTTCTTGAGATTATTAAATAATTTCCAATATACACGTATAATTACTTAGAGTCATACAGAAAGAAATACAGTTCATTACTCATGGATTCTTGAAAGTTACCACTTTTCATTTGATTCCCAAAAAAATCTGAAAATTTGAATACTTATGAGTCACAGTAAATTATACTGTTAGAATCTTTATTTGAATGGATTCTTGTACCAACTCTACAGTTTCAGTCTTAGAAAGACATGCTTGCTTGTCAAAACAGTTGTGTTGAAATTTTAATGCATTGACTGAAATAATATTACCTAATTTTCAACAAACCCTTTATTGATTTCACAATTGGCTACAAGATCAATTTTTGACTTAGGCAGTAGTCTACTTAATTGTATTTGTTTTTGATACATATATATATATGTATATGTGTGTAAATATATTAGTAAAAAAGCACTCATAAATAAATAAATATAAACAGAGACTAGTAGATGCCAGACTGAGATGGTCTACATAGTGAGTTCAAGTCCAACAGGAAGACAAAACAACAAAAGGAACTATCTTAAGGAAAGATTGCCTGGTGTGTAGTAAAGTTTTGAATATTTTGAAAAGGAAACTTGAACTCTGAAATGGCATATCATAATGTGTGTGAAAGTTCTAGCTATTTATGAGTATTTGAAGTTATTTTCTTCATTTTGTGTTAATTGCTTGTGACAGCCAAGAGTTAAAATATGGATCTTATTATATAATGTAGGGGAACAGCTGCAGTGCAGTCTGCTTCTGCTGATGCTCTTGACAATGTGTCTCCTAATTCCCTAAAAACAGCCTCTCCCTGCATGGCTTCTACTTCACACTTTCAAGCTCTGACAATTGGCCTACTGAAATATTCACAGTCCATGCTGAGGGAAATCCATTTCCACCCATGGCTAAGAGACAGGGAGGAACATTTGCTGTGATGGCCGAACAGCAAATTATTGACAGTCATGATTGTTTTGTTGATGTCTTAAGAATACAGGCAAAAATTTGACTCAAAGAAATTTTTATCAAACTATCCATGCAGAAATTGTAATCATAAAATTACCAAAAGCATCATTTATTGTCCTGGCCGGCAGGCAGCAGTGGGCTTGAGACTCTAGAAACCTGAAATGAGTGGAGACAAACAGACACACAGAACAGTAAAGACAACACACAGGACAGAGACAAACACGCAGGACAGACGGACCTGGGAAAATGTCTCTCTTCAGGCCACGTGCTTTATTGTTCTAGGGGGTATTTATAGTTTTGGGGAGTCAGGAATACAGATACACCCATACAGAAATGTGGTAATTAACAGAGAGACACTATCTTTAACCTTCAAAGCCCACCAGGAAGTTGTATGCATACCAGGAAGGTGGCACTAAGAGGGAGAGGCAAGGGCTTTGAACCAGGAGAGTGCTAAGACCCTGGCGCCCCCTATCTGGTAAGATAAAGAAGCTGAGCCAATTGATTAGGCCCCAGGACATTCCTGTGAAACTGAATTTACCTACAGGTGGTCACAGGGGTTGGAATAGCCCTAGAGCCGGTTTCTCTGAGATGAACTCAAACTACAAGCTGGCTGTTTTCTCTAGCTCACGGCTTACAACAATTTATAAGACAGAAAAGAAATTAAAATGCCTTCAATCTAGTATACTTAATAATGTCCCAGCAAAATTATGAATATCATGAAAGGGAAAAAATAATCACAAGGTATCAAACGAGTTTCCCATGAATATTTTCATTTTTTCTCTAAGATAATTTGTTTTTCCACACTATAGGTTTCATATAAATTGTGTTAATTTTTTTTTTTAATTTCCTAACAAATCCTTCACAGATAAACGTCAGAATGGGAAGTGTAAAGTGCCTCTGGATAGTGAGGGCTGGTAGGAACATGCAATGATTATGTTGGGGAATGCCTCTGGTCATCATCTTTCTCATTGAAATCAAGACTGAAGGAAACATGCCTAAGGTAGGAAAATGTACCACCTGATAAGGCATGAGTGTTTTGATGCAGTCAAATGGTGCGTGTCCCGTAAAGCCCTACAGTTTTGGATTAAAAAATAAAGTTTGATAATGGATTTTTGATTTTCTAATGGATATGGATTAAACCAAATGCCTCAGAAAAGAAACCTTCATATCTCTCCTATCTGCATACCTGACTTTACTTCCCGTCACACTATATTAGCAACTAAAACACTGATCCTAGATTATTTTATTCCCATGGAATGCTTCTATATAAATACTTTCATAATGAAAACATGACTGAAAACTTTAGCCAAAATATTTAATTAATATTTTAATATAAGTAGGTTTCAAGATAGAAAGAAAATTTTCTCAGTTACTTGTGATGGATATATTAGTTCTCCAAAATAGGAAACAGAAAGCACTCTATAATTAGAGCTTTAGCTATTGCCTAAATAAAAAAGTTACGTAAAGCAAGAATGCTGTGAACAAGAAAGGTCACTTTTAACATAGACCAACAAAATCACAAATAAACATGTAATAGTTCTGGCACAGTAAGTATACTGAAATAAATTTTACATATTGGTAGAAAGTATATCATCAGTAGCTAAGTAGTTTATGGGTTGATGGAGATACTCTGTTGCAGAAATAAATGGCTAGTGAATCTTAAAGGAATATCAAGCAGAATAATTAAAGATAATTTTCTTGCTTTTCCATAAATTGATGAGAAAAGTAAGATACACATCAGAAAATACCCTCATTTGGCCTAAATTTACCTTTCCGAAAAACTGTGATGATTTTAAAATAAATCAACCTGATTTCTGGAGGATAGAATCTGAAGGTCAAAAGATATTCCATCAAGCAATGTAAGGGTGATAGATTTTTTAATGGTTATGACAGTGAAGGAACCCCATTCTGCTCATCACAGTGGACATTTGTAAAGGGCAGCCACTTTTCTGCTTAGAGCCTCTTGTTTGCAGCTTTATGTAGTAATGACTTTTAAAATATGGACAAGCCCTGGACAGATGACATTTACTTAACCTTGCAACCAGAAAGTTAATCTTATCATAGAATTTTTTTTATACTTTAGACATGCTCTCTGAGACTTGGGCTCCTCCTGTGACCTGGGAATAAAACCTTCATCCCTCATGACCCTCTCAAATCCTTGACCGAGAAAAACGTGTTTCTCTATATGTATGCTTTGCATGTCAATCAAGCAACTGATTCAAACAGCAGATATTTGTAGGAAATAACAGAAAAGTATCCCTTTTTTTTCAAAACCTAGAATAAAATTGGTAACACTCATTTGTGGTTGTGTGTGTGTGTGTGTGTGTGCTATTTTAAATCAGTAGGGATAAGAAAAACATATTCTTATGATATGACAGGTCTGCTTTCACCTCACCATTTTATTCTGTGGATACTGTTTCAAAATGAGATTGAGCCCTTGTTCCACAGCACAGCTATAAGAGGAATATGAACTAACAGGTACTCAAAGCCCTGCAGGTTCCCTTATGGTTATAATGGATGCATACTTAGGGTGTCCTTAATCAAACATCTGCCTAATGTGACGCTGTGTAAAAATGTGGGAATTTTACATACAAATTTATTTTATATTATTGTTACAACTATTTCAGAGTTAAACATACTGAAAAGGAGGATCACATGTAGAAAAACCAAGCATAACAATTTATATCTAATAAAATGTCATGGTTAGAAAGCATAAATCTGTCCTATCAACCTGCACATATCAGTTCTCTTTCAAAAATATTATGCAAAGCCCCTGTCTTTACTCTTAGGAAACCTTTAGTGGTGATATAAGCTCCAACCAACATTTAGTATGCTCAAGATGCTGAGTAATTTCTGAAATACATGTGACTGTAAATCTCAATGCTATCCAAGTTTTATTCTTATAGTTAAGTTGTTTTCTTTACTTTTTATTTTTTATTGATTCCTTTAAATTTTAATGCAAATTATTTTGATGGAATTTAGGTTCCTTTCACCATTCACCTATTCCCCCCACTGACCCTCTCAATTCGATATGCTTCACTGTATATACAAGCAAAACAGACTTTGGAGTCTGATTTGTGTAAGAATGGGTCCATCCACTGAACGTGTTCAAACTTCCAAGAGTTCGGAGCCTGAACACTGTAAGAGACTGTCTCTCCCTCATCCAGCAGTCATTTGTTGCCAAAATTTTCTCAGTTTGAGTTGGGGTTCTTACTCATTTCCCTTGTCTGTATTGGGATTTTGTCTGATTTGCGCTTGCATGGGATTTTTGCATACTGTTAGTATTGCCGTGAGTTTATGTGTATAACCAATCAGTTATCTGGAAAACTCTGTTTCCTTATGATCATCTACCACCTCTGGCTTGTACAGTCTTTCCATACTGTCTTCCCCAGTGTTCACTGAGCCTTGGGAAGCAGAAGTTTTAAACAGATACCCTATTCAGGGAAAAAAGTTCTGTACATTGTCCATTGTGAGTTTCTGTGCTATACAGCATCTGCTGCATTAAGTACCTAAAGATGCATTCATCTTATGTTTACAGGTTGCATAGAAGATGTGTCATTTAGAGCTAAGTATCTCACAGAAAATTATTCTTTTTGTTTGTCCAATCATGGAAATCTGTGTTAGTCTCCATCTGTTACAAAAAGATTTTTATTAAGTGGTAGGAATGTCTGTAAATATGAGGATTCATGTTTAGAAAAAAGTAGGAAATTGCATTGTTGTACAGATGTGACAAAAGTAGGTTTTCTCTAGGATCTCTGACCTCCCCAGCTATGTGTATTTGGCAATGTTACAGTGCCCCACATATTTCCCCTCCCACTGAGCATGCCTTAATTCCAAGTAACAGCTGCTGATTTCCCCCCCAATTTAAAAGTGTGATTAGAATATCAATTACAATAGTTTGTTGAGCCAGTCATTATATTTACTAGGCTTTGCAGCTAGGTATGATCATTGCTTGTTGTTTTTCTTTGTTGTTTTTTCTCTTCTGTTTTGTTTTTCCCTTGGCAGCTTACATAATATCCTATGATACCAAGAGTGCTAGTGTTCAAGAAGGAGGCTTCTAGATCAGCTACAGCTTTATTTCTCCAGGTCTTGTGTCTGAAGTATGTCCTGTCTTTAGCAGTAGGTCTTCCCTTCAAATTCTGGGAGGTAATCAAAAACTGTGGCAATAGCCTGTGCTATTTTGGCAGTCTCTTGGATTACCTGACCAAAACCTCAAAAGGAGGTTTCTCCTGCCTAGAACTGTGTTTTTCATTCTATAGCATTCTGTTTTACACACTTGCCACATGTATATATTTTTCGGTAGGGATTTAATCTAATATATTTCCTTCTGGTTTTACACAGGAAGTGATCTAAGCATTATCTAATTGCACCTCTCACTTGCCCTTTCTAATAGCTCTACAATTAAAGTATCTCACATTTCCTCATCTTCCCCTTGAAACACCTTATCATACTATCGCCTTCTCTCAGTCTCCTCCTTCGCTCTCAAGTTCTTTCCTATTTTCCAAATGTAGTGGGTATAGCAGGTTCCAAATTCACATCTAATGATTTTGAAGTAAGATTAGATCCACTAATGAAGAGAATATATATATATATATATATATTCTTTATATATATATATATATTCTTTATATATATATATATATATATATATATTGCTTTTCTTGCTGAGTCTGTGTTACTTCACTTAGTATAATAGTTTCTAGTTCCATTCAATTACCTGCAAATTTTATGATTTTGTTTGTCTTTACCACTGAGTAGAACTCCATTTTGTAAATGTACAACATTTTCATTAGCCATTAATCAGTTTAAAGACATTTAGGCTTGTTTCCATTTCTGACCTCTTATAAAAAGAGCTGAAACAATCATAGTTGTGCAAGAATTTCTGTAACAGGTTGAGTCCTTTGGTTATGTGTCAAGGAGTTGTTTAATCAGATCATATGGTAGACTGACTTTTTGTTTTTTAGAGTTTTGTATACTGTTTTTCAAATTGCTTGTCCAAGTTTGCCATACTACATTTAATAGATGAAGAGTCCCCTTTCCTTGCATCCACGATAGCATCTGGTGTCATTTGTTCTCTTGATCTTAGCCTTTCTGACTGGAGTTAGATGAAATCTCAGAGAGGCTTTGATTTGCATGTCCCTAGTTACTAAGGATGCTGAACACATTTTAAGGTGTTTCTTAACTGTTTTTATTTCTTATTTTGTCAGTTTTCTGTTCAGATCCATAGTCCATTATTTTCCAATGTATATATTTATGAATTTTTGTACATTTCATACAATAAATCTTAATCATATTTAGAGCTTCTCCTCGATCTGTTAATAGCCTGTCCAATAGATTTCATGCATTCTGTCTCATCTGCACCTCCAGAAACTGCACAATGCCCACTTCAACCAACTCCCTTTTTTACAGTACATCCTATACAATCTGGTTTGTGTCTCCACATGTTCCTCAGCATAGCTTCAGCCACTGGAGCCTGATCAGTCTTCTTAGAGTCCCACTTTTGGTCCCTCAAGAGACTCTTTCCCTCCCTGCATCCATTAGTTGCCAAAAGTTACTTAGATTGGGGTAGGATTTATTATCCATTTTCCTATGTCTGTGTTGAGATTTTTATCTGGTTTGAGCTTCCATGGGACTTGTACACGCTGTTACGTTTTCTGTGACTTTCTGTGTAACTTTCAGCTTTCTGGAAAACTCTGTTTCCTTGTTGTCCCTCAGCACCTCTGGCTCTTACAATCTTCCCATACCATCCTCCATAATGTTTTCTGAGACTTGAGAGGTGATAATTTGAAATAGGTAGAGAGTTCTACAGCCTCTTGTTCTCTTCACATTGACCAGTTATGGGTTCTATGTTAGCCACTAACTACTGCATAAGGAAACCTCTATACTAAGAGTTGAAAGATATATTCATTTTATGCTTCCAAGTTTCACTGAAGATGTGTCTTTAAAGCTAAGCATTTCACAGACAATTATTTTCTGTGATGGAAACTATGTCTTAGTGTCCATCTGTTTCAAAGAGAAACCAGGTTTTTTTTTTTGTCTTTTTTAGGCAGGGTCTCCCAGTAGTATCACCTGGACTAATACTTACCAAGTGGACCAGCCTAGTATGGATTAGATAGAGATCTACCTGCCTTTGACTCTGGAATGCTGGGATTAAAGACATAAGACATCACCCAGTACATCCAGCCAAAAGATTCATTTTGATGAGTTGTATGAGGTACACTTATCAGTAAATTTGATTATTCATATTTAGAAAAAAATAGGAAATTATGTAGGTTTAGGGATGTGGCAAAAATACAGTTTTCTATAGGACCCATGACCTCTCCAGCCATGTGTATTTGGCTATGTTACAGCACAGCATACATAAGTTTTCTCACATTGAGTCATATTTAATTTCAATAAGACAGCTGTTGATTTCCCCCAAGATAAAAATACCACTACTGCACTAAGAGCAATAGTTTGCCAGTCCATTCATCATTGTTTATTAGACTTTATGGCTGGGTAGGATCACTTTAACAATTTGTCTAACCCCAATCAGAATGACTAAGATCAAGGTAACAAATGATGATGAGGGGAATGCAGAATCCTCATCTACTCTTAGTGTGATTTCAGACTGGTACAACCACTGTGGAAATCAGTATGAAGTACTCATAAAAAACATAATAAATCTACCACATGATCTTGTTATATCACTCCTTAATATATAACCAAAGGACTTATTCAATTGCAGAGATACTTGCACAGCCATTTTTGTCACTTTTCCCATAATAGCTAATAATTGAATACAATCCAAACTGGTTATCCCTCAGCCGATAATGAAAATATGGTATATTTGCACAATGTAGTTCTATTCAGTGGTAAAGAAAACCGAAAGTATGAAATTTTCAGGTAAATGAATGGAACTAAAAACTGTTCAACTTAATGAAGTAAATCTGCCCCTTGGGAAGAGCATGGTAGGACCCACCTTAAATCCTTACAATCAGGAGGTAGAGGCAGGTGGACTACTGTGAGATTAAATCCAGCCTAATCTACATACTGAGTTCCAGCTCCCCGTCAGCCTAGGCAACAGGAAGACCCTGTCTCAAAAAAGAAATTAACAACTGCGTAGAATTAGCCATGAATACTACTAAGAATTAACTCGATAAATTACACTGATTCATAGTTGACTGAGTAGATTCAATTTGATACAGATTGAAATTTTCAATTATTTTTGTTTGTATATCAACATAACTTCCAGATAAATAAACATATAGTCTGTCATCTCATAGAATCTCTTTGATATTTTTCCTTTCAAGAACAAGAAAATTTTTAAGATTTGCAAAATATTTTGTAGATATGTTAGTCTTTTAAAAATGAAAAACTGTCTTGTTAATTCTGTGCAGTGTATATTTTTGAACAATACACTATATAAAAAAACAACACAAAGAAAAATACAGAGATAAACACAAAAAAAGAGAAATGCGCTTCTTCAGAAAATGGGAACATATCACCACAAATAGAAAAAGGGATCACAAATAAGACAGAGAAGAAGAAAAAAAAATTGTCAGAAAGAAAGCACTTAGGAAATGTCAAAAGATCTTTCCTAGTAATATAACTTGAAACACAATAGACAGAATTTCCAAAACAAACAAAAAAAATTAATGATTAAACTATGTATAAGCATAGAATTAAGCAAAAAATACAACTATGTACCATGTGGAAAATAGTTGCTGTTGGTTTAATGAAAAATATGATCTAAGATTGTTGCGTAAATTTATTCTCCCACGCCTTAGCGGGTGGGATCTGGTTAATCCAGCTGGATAAAACGGAAACTGATCTTCCATTTAAAATGATTTATTTATCTAGTGACATTTACAAAGCTGCTGGGTACCCGTGGCCGGCCCACCCACTAAGTCTGTGACTGCTGGCAGCTGGCCATAAAGTTCGCCACAGGCACGTGGGGCGCAGGTCTCTTAGTTCGTTTCACTCACATGATCCTTAAGACTGTGGGGACTTGGCACGCTGGTCCCTGGGTCTGGCCTTCTGTGTGGGTCTGGGGCCAGGGCATTTTCCTTCCCGAGGGGATACAATCTCTCCCAGTCACCGCACTCGCGGCCATCTTGTCTCCACCTACTCTCCGCCTCCCCTGCGTTTCCCTTAAGCCATTGGTTACTCAGTTGTCAGTCAGGCAGAAGTCCATCCCTCATATCAGACAAAGAGAAAACTGTTCTTTGCTTTTATGCCACAAGAGTTAGGAAGTGAAAGATGTCCACAGTGTAATGATTTCTGTGTTTATGTCAATAGATATCAACCTCAAAACTTTCACAAGATCCAAAGGTCATTATAAAAGTATATATGAGTGTCAATTCATAGGAAGTACATAAGTTACAGACATAGAAGATATACCCATAATAAGTGAACTTAAATACAGAAAGCAAACAAATGAAAAAATGGTGAGAAACAGGCATGAACTGAGTAAGTAGGAGATTTCTGAATCTCAGCTTAAAGAATCATGCATTGAAAGAACAAAACATCAATAAAAATATAGGATTTAGATAGAAACACAGACACAGAGATATAACAAACAGTAAGAATATCTCAAAAGCAGAACAATGATTTTTTTTCAAGTATATGTGGAAAATATTGCTAGGAGATAAAACTTGGTTGGTAACTAAACAAGTATTAATAAGGGAATATTATAATGATAATGAATTTGTTTCTAATAAAAAGGATGACAGTAAAATAACTCTGGAAGCAAGAAATAGAAAAAACGTCACTAACATATATGTATTTTATAGCACTCTTAAATAATCAATGAGAAAGCGAAATTAGAAAATATTGTTAGAGCCTGATACCTAGCTCAGACATAGAGCAATTTTCTACAATATGCAAGGCCATATGTTCAACAGAGAGAGAAAAAAGGAGAATATCAGAATGCCTACAAAAGCATGATAATAGCTATTAATAAATGCTTGTATATTAAAAGAAAAAAGGCATCTCCCCTCTTGTTTATTTTAAGCATTTTGTCACAATAAAAAGTTAATAATATATAGCTTCTAAAACTTAAAAAAATTTTCTAATATACATAATTAAAACTTTATTCCTGCACTCTGACTTTCCCTGTAGGTAAATTAGGTTTGCTAATATATACTACTAAATTATATTTGCAGGCCTATTGTGCAGTGTAATGAACATAGTCAACATTTGTGTGTTGTAGGTTTGAAAATTTTAAAGGGGTGAATTTTAAATATTTTTGATACAAAATGAGACATGTTAAGTCATAACTGTTTATATCTTAAATCAATAATTTCACAATATATACATATATTAAAGACACTTTATATTCTTTCAGTCAATACTTTTTTTCAGTTCAGCAATTAAAAATTTAAATAAAATCACCATGAAAGAAATAGATACAGACAATTCAATTACATTTAAAACTCCACTGAGATAGCAGTTTTTGATGGTTACTGATGGTTATTATTAATTATATATGCAAATATAAAAGAAAATACTTGAGATTTATAAAGTATTTTTATCTGTTTAAAGATAAGAATAACTTAATTGTAAACACAAATTAATTCATTTGCAATTGTTTTTTCTGTAAGTAGTGATGTCATGTGCTGACAAGTTAGTTTTAATTCTCACTATACAAGCCAGGCAGGCCTGAAACATAAAATTTGAAAATGAGATTTCATATAGCCTTTGTATCAGTTATAAATTTGCAAAGATACTTGGTGTTTAATGTTTAAACAATTTGTTTAAATATTAAATAGGAAAATTTACCACTGATTAACTACAATGAGAAAAATGCTAACATGCTGAATTTTAATGCATGTAGGTATATAAAAACCAGTGTTAGATATCACATTTTCTGTACTGTGGCACTCAGATTTCATGTAATTTTCTTTTCCATGTCTCTTAAAATGTATTCAGATCACAGGTTAAAAATTGCTTATCATTCAGGATACTTCCAGCTCTGTGACAAGCAGAATGAAAGGAAAGGACTTCGCTTTTATCAATTCAGTTGGTAACCTACTCTGGTCTTTATTTGTCCTTGGTCAGGACAAGAATACTAAAGATTAGGATGAGGAACTCTTTGTACTTCAGTGTTTCTGAAGGGATCCTTAAAGAAGTATTTCAATGTAGTTGCTATTTCAAATCTGAAATTCTTTTTCTCTTATTTTAAAACCTGTGCCAGCCCTTTCATTCTTGAAAAATAGTGGTCATTATTTTTTATTTTAATTACTGAATATCATCCTCAACTTAGCAAAGAAAGCTGAAATACAGGAATTAGGTAGATGACATTTTATATTTGTTATCCTTTATATTTTCTTTGAAAAGTATGTCTTGGGACTGGAGATATGACACAGTGGCTAGAGCATTTGCTTAAGAGGATGCAAGTTTGATTCCAGAACCCACATAACAGCTCATAACCATCTGTAACTCCAATTCCAAAGGAAACACTCATATACACATTTTTTTTCTAAATCTTAAAAAAGAACTATTATATCTCTTTAATCATAAATCAGAGGTAGTACAAGTACATATAATTGATATGATATATACATATATTGATTTCACATGTAAACCTCTAAGATTCAGCATATGTCTATTTTTTGTGTCAAAAATGTATAAAATCTACTCCCTTGAAATATTCCAAGTCCACAATAAGCAATTGTCGACTCCTGTAATCACACTGTACAACAGATCTACAGAACTTCCTCCTTTTACCTACTTGAAGCTTCATATCTTTTGATGACTATCCCCTCATCCCTCTCATTCTTCCTGCTTTTACCATTCTTTTTGTCTTGGTTTCTCTTCCTTCAAGATTTTGATTTTACTTTTTTGAGAAAATTTTATTGTGCTAGTCATAATGGCTATTCTATTTTATATTCTAATAAGCACATGCAAATACTCCTTTTCTCTCCACATCCTCACCAATGCTAAACACTGTCTTAATAATAGCCAATGAGGTCATATTTCGTTAGGATTTCAGCCTCTGTTTCTCAGAAATAAGCCTTCATCATAATGCCAGCCAAATTGCTAAGTGTGTTTCTTCGAAGAAAATTTGGCTGTGGATGCTTTGTGCATTTTGTCTGGTAAGTACACATAAATATTCATGTGGAATACAGGTTGCTGTGAAATTATTGAATTACATATATTTTTGAATTTTAAACATTACCAGATAATTCAATAACAGTGTCTTCTGTGGAAATAATGGACAGTCGTGTCTGGTTCATGATTTTAATGGGGATACTTCCAGTTTTTTTTTTTCATTTAGAATGATGTTGGCCATGGGTTTATTGTATATAACTTTAATTATGTTAAAGTATACTCCCCAGACCAATCTTTCCAGGACTTTTAACCTGAATGTACATTGGATTTTGTCAAAGGCCTTTTCTGCATCATTGTGGAAGAGGGAACCAAAAGATTATAAGATTCAAGGCTAGTTCATGGCCTTAAGGAAGTAGAGTTCATGAACTAAAGAAAGCTTGCACAGGTGAAAATTTGGCAATGATGGCACTGAGGAAAGGACTCATATCAACTGAAACTAGACAAGGGCTCAGAGTGAATCAATAGAAATTGGTGGCGGACTAGACCTAGACTGAGAACTATTGGAGACTGATTACTGCTGAGAGAAGGAGATGATGCCCTACCTATGATTTCTAGATAGGGTGACTAGACTCAGGTGGAAGAATTTGTACTAAAAGACATCTGGGCACTAATGCTTGACTGGATAGTACATAACATGTTTGAAGGAATACATGAGGCCCAGTGGAGGTTGTGGGAGAAGAAGAGAGATGGAGTCTAAACTTGATTAAGAACTTTGGAATGAAATGTACAAAACTCAGTAAAAAATAGAAAACAGAAAATCTGAGAAAATAACTGTTACACAAAGAGGAAGTATGCCTTGGTAGTCCATTTCAATGGAAATGCAAAAGGTATTTCAAAGAATTTTATTTCATTAATTTTTCCTAGGGAGAATAGTGAACACATTCTAAGGGAGATTGTTTCTATGTGCAGAAATCAGAGAATATAACTAACTTGTGAAAGCAAATGAGAATTATTCCTAGAATTTAATACCTAATTAGGGAATTCCCAGCACATATCAAGCTGTATTTTATGGATTCTTTGGACAAGCAGCTACTTTATACCTATAAATTAAACATCTTAACATTCTATAGACTTAACCCTCTGCTGTTTGTATCCTTGCGCGCTGGAGAAGTAGGGGAAGAAGCGTAGCGTGGCCCATTCTAAGGCACACTCAGATAGAGCTGCAAGTTTTATACTGTTCTATTCACAAGGGCACAATCTATACCTTGCTTATAACAAACATAATGCTATTTTTGAAGTGTTTCTTCTGTTATTTGTTCCTTAAATCATACATGCTCACTTGAGTCACATTTATTGGTAATCCTAGTTAATGTGTTTTCATTTAAGTATTTTCTTAGGGGAATTACTGTTTATTCCCAAATGTATAAAACATGTATAGTCTTTTTGTTTATAATTGCATGTTTAGTCCAACATTTTATTAAAAGAAGTTAAAATAATATGGTCGAAGTAGTAATGATCATATTAGCCTATTTAGTGACTATTATTACCCTTATTTGCATTATTCTCTACCTTAATATTTTTAACATTCCTGGAAAGTTATATGTAGATTTTATAGAATCCTAAGTGATAATGTGCTACATACAAACTAGATGTTGAATTGATTGCTTCTAGAAGTTTCTTGAAGACAGACTTCGTATTACTACATGGCAATATATTTTTAATTTGAATTTTTGATGGCATGGTACTTATGTTAGGTCTAAAATGTCTGGTTTGGTATTCATTTATTTGTCTATTTTATTTATTTTTGTATCTTCTTTATCTCTGTGACTTTACTGTCCATTTAGCAGTATTTATAATTAGAACATTTACTTTGACATCTCCATACCATTAGTCAGTTTCTTTAACATTTACAACAAAATTATTGCCCTAGGCCAAAGGATAACATTTTAAATTCTCTTATTCCATCTCTCTGTCTGTCTTGCATCTCTGTCTCTGTCTCTTTGGCAGGAAAGAAGCTGAAATGCTAGAAATAAAATTAATATCCAAGGACCCTATCAAAGCTACCCAAAGAACATGAAGATAAAGTACAAAAGTGTGTACTACACTATCATTCAGATCCAACAACACACCAAATCTGGGAGTTTGACAGGATTTTATTCCTACTGCAAGAGTATTTAACTGTGTCTTTCATACATTCTTTGGAGTAATCCTCACAAATTTTCTTTTAAAATATTTTTATTGATTTGAGAATTTCAGAAAAGGTATTTTGAGCACATTTACACCACTTTACTCCTGTCCTCACCTACATTAATACCCTCAACATCATGTCCTCTACAATTTCTCTACTTTTTAAAGGCTTATCAAAACAAATTTCTGTTTACCAAGATCTCTTTGGTGTGCATCTTCCTCTGGCTATCTGGTCAACCCAGCATGTGCCACATCAGAAAAGAAACCTGATTTCTGTTCCTAAAAAATCTATTAAATGTCAATAAATGTTAATCTAGGTCTGGGTATTCCTTCCCACCTTCTCCATCACTTCTGGACTTATATGTAGGGAGAGTATTCACAGGCCATTTGTATGATGTCATAATTGATGTGGGCTCATAGGTATAACTATCCTGTGTTGTCCAAACAACAGCTTGCCTTTATCTATCTACTCCCTCTGGGTCTTATAATTTTTCTTAAAGAAAAATCACCTACTTTTGCAAATCTCTTTTAGAGGACTTGAATTTTGTATGACCTCAAGTGTCAATAGTCTTTTCCACTAAATTTATCATTGATATTTAATTTTAGTGAACAATGATTTACTTTTTCCAACAGAAATATTATTGTCTCTTTCCTACCACTACTAATTGAAAAAATTAATTTAATTATATTTTGGTTGCATGGATATTAGAAAATATCACAGAGTTGGTTAAGATTATACTTCTTTCAGTTCTTCAGGGACAAGGAGATAATATAGTATGTCTTTTTCTTATGTTATCTTCTTGTGATCTATAAATGTTTAAAGAAAACAGGAGTTTATAGATCTCTACTTAAAAGTAAAAATACATGTTAACAGATGCTTATCAGGATGATGTTGCAAAACACATCTCAGGAAACCATAGACCAAATCTCATTGGATCAACAGGTTTAGGGGGATATAAGATAAAGATTAGGTGATGTTTGTTGCAGTGAAAAGAAGTACGACAGAAAAATCAAAACATATTTAAAGAGAAATATCTATAACATCATATCACTTAGAAGGGAATAGTGAGGGAATAATTAGAATCTCATTATATCGAAATTATTGAGGTAATGTTCCTGATAAATTAATTTGTTTGAGTAAGATATCTGATCTACCTAATTTAGCTCCCTATCATTAGAAGAGTTAAGGAGATAGAATCAGGAATTAAATTGTTTTTGAAAGAAAAGTAGTTCACAGGACTGGAGAAATGGTTCAGTGTTTACAGCACTGACTGTTCTTGAAGAAGACTCAGGTTCATGTCCTAGCACCCACATGGTGACTATGTCCTCTTCTATACTCCACAGACACAGAATGACATAAGTGCACTTACATACATACAGGCATAGCATTTATATACACACTTATAAAATAAAAATAAATATATTAAATTTTTTAAGAAATGTACTTCAAAATTAATTGTTATAAATATAATTTCTAAGTATCACATCTATAGTAAGTTTGTTTGGTTGTCATATCTATTAATGTACTTGAATTTATGGAGCTAACAGAGTAAAAATTATCACTGCAATTTTCAGTTCTAAATGTCACTAAACTAAAAATATTTCCACTATGCTGTACACTGAAATGAAAATATTTTATTTTGAAGAGCACATGAGTAAAACTTACTTTTCCATTCTAATATTACCAAGAACAGTAAATATTATTTAATGGGAAAATGTCAATATATATTTTTCCTACTTTTCTGGCAACCATGTTTTTTGAAAGAAACTTTATAGAAACTGAAAATACTTTTAAAATATATACATTATTTTTCTAAAAGTATATGAGTTTTTCAACAAATACCATACAGTAAAATTAAGGACAATAAAAACTGATCAATGTCTTAGAACATATTCAATGACCATAGAATGGACTGTGTATAAACTGATGGGGTCATGTGTCTTGAAAATTGGTATATTGTAGAATTTGTCTGTAACTTTCTCCAGCTGATTTTTTAGGTGAAAACAAATTCAAGCAATGTATGTGTAGATGCATATCAGATAGAGGAAAAATAGGAAAATAGATGGTACATAGTAAGTAGGTTGATGGATCTATAAGTAGAACTGATAGGGCAAAAGGATTGAAATATGAACTTGGAAATACTGTGTATTTTATAAATTCAGTGAAAAGATATATCATTCATGAACTTACAGTGAAAACCTATTTAACTCTATGGCATGCCTAAATATTCAGGATAATTTTGCTTGCTTTGTGAATCATGTTTTTCCTGTTGTGTCTAAACTATAACACCATAACCAGCTTCTGTAAATTAACTTCTGATTTCTTTCGTAGGCCTTTTTGATTTGTGTTTTCATTTAGGACTTTGAAGTATTTTTATTTTGTTTCTGAGAGAACCATAAGATCTCCTCATTGACACGAATTCTGTATCTGCTGAGTATAGAATACCAATAAAGTTGGTAAAGTACCATTCCTTTGTGTCTGAGGTGATTTCCAGAACAGATTATGGAGTGCACTCATGAACTAACACAGCACTAATACCAGAGCAGAAGATCAACGTCTAATCTGTAGAGGACATGGATAGAGCAATAAGTGAGAATATACAAATTTGTTCTAATCTTCAGTTGGGAATTAGGCATTTCCCCTCAGGGATCCCTGCTTGCTCTTGTTTATTGCTTACACAGAATCATAGGACTTCAAGTTTAGGAAGCAAACAGCAGCTGTCCTGGGCATCCACTCTACAGAGGACACACTAGAGTACTTCTTACTCCACCAATGACTTACTCATGGCTTACAAGGTATGCATAAAAATATAAATCTCTTTCTGTATAAACACAGATCCCCTTGGGTACTGATTTTCTAGAATGTTTTATCTGTATTATTCCCCTTAGCTTTTTGATCAAAATTAATTGATTGTGTTAGCAAAGTTAAATATTTACATTTTTGTATTGTTTCAGTAATATACTTCCTATTTTCACTAATGTCAAACTATTTTGATTTTTTTAAATATTTTAGCAAATTTTAAAATTTAATTATATTGATCCTCCAAGTTTACTTCTTCCCTTCAATAGTAAGCAGCGATTATGAATCTTTGGTTTTTAATATTAACTTTGAAATCAGTTTTTTGATATATACAACATAAGACTGGAATTTTAACAATGTGATTTACTTCATGGATTAAGGTAGAAAAATTTAGTATTTTGACAAGTTTTCCTGCTCAAAATATGGAGTAGTTCTTCCTTAAGTTAATTTCACTTATTTATGGTATAATGGTATTTCTCTGCAAAGTTCCTACTGTTCTTGGCATTCTTGTTAAATGAAAAATGTATGCGTATTCTGAAATATTTGTGTCTTCATGTCTAGTAGTAAAGCTAATATTTACCAACTCCAAATTTTATACTTCACTATCAAAAATAATGAAAAATATCCTTTCTCCAAAAGCTAAGTCAATTTTTAGAGTAAATTCAGATTACATTTTAACTTTTAAAAAATTAGATATTTGCATTGCTGCTAGAATAAATGCCATAGATATTTCATGGAGTCTGAAGTATAACACAGTTAACTATCACTTCATGCCCCGTGTGCTTTCTACTACTCTTTACATCTGTCTCTCTCTAACCACCACCGTCATGCTTTGAGCATTATGCTGCCAATTTCCTCCAGGTGATGGTTTGGATGAGAAAGTCCCCCCTGCACTACAAGTAACTGAACAATTTGTCTTCAGGTGATGTCACTGTTTTGTGATGCCATGGAGGGTGTGGCCTTCCTGAAGGAAGTACATCACTGAGGGCAAGCTTAGAGAGGTTTGTTTTTTCAATATTTGTGCCTGCTTGAAGATCCGAACCTCGGCTTTCTGCTCCAGCCACATCCTGCCACCACGCCTCCCTACTGCAATGCACTCTAACTGCCCCAGAACCTTCGGCTCAAGTAAACACTTCCTTTTATGTTCCCTTGGTCACAGTGTTTTACTACAACAAGAGAAAAGTAAATAATACACTACAAATTTTTAGAATAAAACTCCATGATATTAAGAATTCTGGTTCCACTTACTAGCAAATCCATGTCTAACACAAAGGCCAAAATATCCCAGTCACTGTTTAAAACTTTATTTCCCTCTAAACCTACTTTGCTCTCAGCACCACTTTCTTCCACACCCCTAGTAGAATGGCCCATTAAATTTACAGCATTCAACTTATTTTCTAATCCAAACTTCCAAAATCTTCCATATTACTCCAAAATCCCACATGACCAGGTCCTTCACAGCAACAACAAACTCTCTGGTAAAACTTCTGTGTTTAGTTACCTTTTTGCTTCTCTGATGAGACACCATGACCAAGGACGAGTAAAAGGAAGAGTTCATTTATGTTATGCTTCCAGAGGATTAGAGGTCATCATGGAGGGGAGGCATGCCTGAAGGAGTTAGCCAGACCAGAAAGCTGATCAATCACAGGTTATTCTGGGAGTTGTCTTACCAATTATATTTGAGACCCAGTAAGAAAGAAATATGTGAGTAAATATTTTCTTAAGATAATGAAATAATTTTAAGGTATGAGAATACCATAGAAAATGGAAAGATAAGACAGATTTGATATGGAACAATGTCTGTGGTCTTCAGCAGATTGCTAGGATGCTGATTAAAATAAGAAAAGGCAGACTAATAAAACCTTATGATATGCACTTAAGAGTAAAATCCATAACCTTGACTGAATGAAAGATGACATAGAGGAGTGATTTGATGAGTTACTTAGTTAACAATATCACTGTCCCTTAATGACTTAGATAAGAAAGAATAACTGAAGAGCAAAGGAAGCAGGAAAACCATATGGGGCTCTTAATTGAATGAAACAAAATGGTGCTTCAGTTTAGTGTCATGTCTAGGCTGGTTTCAGTAAGTAAGTAATATGTGAGTAAGAATTTGAAAAACTTAAGAATATGATCAAGATTGACTGGATAAAAATGTTACAGTGGGGACTGGGGAGATGGATCAGTGGTTAAAGCACTACTGTTCTTACAGAGGACCCAGGTTCTATTCCTCCCACCCCCATGTCAACTAACAACTGTTCATTACTCCAGTTCCAGGGGAATCCAATACCTTCCTCTGACCTCTATAGACATTGCATGACAAGGGTGAACTTACATACATGCAGGAAATACACTCATACCCATAATAATAATAATAATTTAAAAACATGTTACAGTGATGGAGAAGATTATGAAATTTATTTTGAAGAATTTACCCAATAATTGAACATAGATATTGATTAAGAAAACAAAATCATTGTGTATCTAAAGGACAAAATTTGAAAGGTGTTAAAAATAAACACTAGAATTATTTTGAAGCTATTTATTTCAACTATTTGCAAATCAAATATTTTCAATAATATTTACTAACAAAACATTTAATTTTCTTCTAATATTATATATTGTGTATTTTATTTAACTTATCAATGATACAAATCATGTTTAGTGACTAATATCCTAAAAAAATTTACATCATGTTTAAACACAATTGATTATGTTTATGTCCATATTAACTGTTAGAAATTAAGTAAAAGGACATTTATTTTTCAAAACATAATGAAAGATCTTTCAAGATAGTAAATTGTATATTAATGTCTACCTTTAAATATTCATTAACAACTTAAGAGCAGTTTTGATTAAGGCATATTTGTTATTGATTTTTAATTTTATTTATGAATGTATTCATTTTTGTTTCCTTGCCTTCAAATGTATGAACTTCCCTACTCAGTCTCCTCAGAAGCTGGGCTTACAGGTGTGTGCTTCCTCAAAAAGTTTGTTATTGCTTTAGAAAATAAACTTGAAAATCCCCAAAAATACATTTCAGACAGTAAACAGCTCAGTCTTAATGATCACATCATCCTTATACAACAAATTAAAGACTTAAAAACCCTGGTCTTTAAATTCCCCTTTATATCTATAGATTATTACAGCTCTCAAATCTCAAAAGAGAAGTTTCTTTGTGCACAATATAGAAACTCTTAACAGGTCAAAGTGCAGAAAATAAATGATGTGGATTCCCTGAGCCACAAATGGAGCATCTATATCATGTCCCCGATTCTCAACCATCAGAAAGACTCAGGGACTATTTCCAAAGAGGTAGCAGAAATCAGAAGGACTTTACTGAAACAGTGTGTCTCGGGCATAACAAGATGCTTGAACTCATGAACTAAGAGGAGCTGTGATTGCCTACACAAGAGCAAGCCACTTGACATTCTAGCATAGCATGTGGAGGGTCTTACAAACCTCACTCTAAGGAACTCTTGTCAATTGATGGTTTTGGAGGTACCGAGAGTTACTTTTCTTAAGTATATAGCCCTGGTATGTCAACTGGAAGATGGCCCCACACCCTTGAATGATTGGCAGCATAAACTGGATGAAACGGTTTATTAATAAGAAAGAGAAGAGACACAGGACAAAGTCTGGAGTGGAGGAAGTGAGGAGTGGAGCTGGATCAAGGAAAAGTCAGGGGGATGCATAGAGGATGAATAAAAATCAGTTTTTATTGTACAAAATGGCCAGTTAATTATTAAAACTTTGCACTGGAGTCATTTACTTATAATCTCTAGATAGGCAGACTAGACTCCAGTGGATGAATTTGTGCTGAAGGACATCTGGGTACAAATGTTTGACTGGATAGGACTTGACGTTTATGATGTAATGCATGAAGTCTGGCAGGGGGAGCACGGATCAGGGAGACACTCTAAATTTGATTAGGATTTGTTGTATGAATGTAAAAGTGTTCAATTAAAAAAATGAGAAAAAATAAAATATTTTAAAAAGTAAAAGATCTTTGATTTTCAAATTTATTTTACTCATGTTAAAGCATACTTAAAGGAATAGATACGGCTCAGCAGTCAAGACAGAGCATTTCTCTTCCAGAGGACCCAGTTTTGTTACCTAAAACCCATGTGGCATACAGTTGCCTCTAATTCCATCTCCAGGAAGATCTGATGTGTCTAGACCCCAATGGCACCTTCAATCCTGTGTGGATACGTACTATCTTCTCCCGCACAAATGCACATAATTAAAATAATAAAAATAAATCTTAGAATATTTTTAAAGAAAATAATGTTTCTGTTTTAATAAACTCCTAACCTTTATACTTACTTATGTGTGGTTATAAAATGAGCTTATATAAACAATATATAAAATGTGTGTATACAGTGTTTTATGATCAAATCAAGATCATTATCATTCCTATCTCCTCAAAAATGTATAATTAATTTACATTGAGAATCTTTGATCTCTTCTTTTCCAGTTATTTCAAAATTGATCATAAATTGCCCTACACTAAGATTAACCTACTGTTATATGACACACAAGAATTCTACCTTGTAATGTTAATGTATTTTAGTGAAAAGTATTTACATTTTTAGATTTATTTTTTATTTTATTTAGTTTAACTCTGAATGTTTGTGATTTTTGTAAAATATAGTTTGATGGTACTTTGATCCCATTGCCTCCTTCACCTTCTCCCAATTTAATGTACTCTTATGTATATAGTAAGATTAGTATCCCCAAATGTCTTTCTGTGTGTATCCATCAACTGTACCAAGAATCCCATGTCTGTAAGACACTGTCTTTCCAGCTCCCAGCAGTTATCAATTACCAAAAGGTCCTTAGATTGTGTTAAGATTTCTTACCTACTTCATATGTCTATGCTGAACTTTTGTCTAGCTTGAGCTATCATAAGACTTGTGTATGCTGTAACCATTGTTGTGAGTTCATATTAATAAATGGCCAGCTAACTGGAAGTCTCTGTTTCCTAATGATTATCCACCTATTCTGGATCGTACATTCTTTCTGTCTCCTGTTCCAAAATGATCCCTGAGATTTGGGAGGCAGAGGTTTGAAATAGATGTCCTGTTCAAGGATAAGCACTCTGCTGGATTTTAACTTTATGTGTATATTATTGCCTGCATGTATGCAAGTGAACCCATACATGTAATAAAATGACCTTTTAGGCCAGAAGGTCATTCCATGAAACTAAAATTATCAGTGATTGTTAGAAATCATAGAGGTTCCGGGAACCAAACCAGGGTTCTCTGAGGAGCCTTCTCAGAGCCTTCTCTTAATGAGAATGAATAGTCTCTGAACCGTCATCTCTCCAGCCACCCAAGTATAAAGCATTTTGACAATATCATGTTAGACTATTTCTCTCTAAACCTACTAAAATACTTGTAAGTGGATTTGTAAGAATAGCCATTATAACATGAACATAATCTGGACTAATGGCCTAATTATCCCCAGGAAAATCATGTATTCTTGAGTTTTATGACATAAGCCCTTAATATTGTTTACTGGTAATCTCAATTTGGTATTACATCTCAAAAGATAATGAACTGATGAATGTGAGTATGCTTTAGCAGTACCATATCAAAGTACTGAAAGGCAGCACACCACAATCCACTGCACACTATGAAGATTGGAAAGACATGTGTGAATGAAATATTCTAGAATTAAGGATGTAAAGGTTGCATGTTCTGTTAAGGATAGAGTCAAACATATACTTTCTCAATGGAAGCTGGAGAAACAATTCTGAATAAAATTATGGGTTTCTCTTGTCTCAAGTACACAGTTTCAAAAACAGAGTTCCAAAAGCACAGTTCTAGAAAAGAGACTGTTCCAAAAGATATTTGGAGGAATGAGTGTCCTTCGAGTTTTGGGACCACTCCTAAAAACTAAATTGGAGTCAAATTTTTTGTAGTTACTCGCCCAATCTTGTATAGGCCCACTGAAGATCATATCCCTTGTAATTTTATGAGTGCCATGGTCATATAATTCCCCTAAAGCAATTTTCTCCTCTCCTTAATTAAGGCTCTTACATTCTCTCTATCCCCTCTTCTGTGATGATCCTTGAGCTTTGGAGAAGGTTATTTGGATGTCCTCTTCAAGACCAGCATTTAATGGTCACTTATTTTTAGATGCTAAAAATCTCCATATTAACCAAAAACAAAAGTTTTTGATCAAGGCTGAATACAACACTGCTATGGACAAAAACATAAATATTTAGGAGTCAATTACTGTTTAAAGTCTTCTAGAAGCATGGGACGTGAGGGCTATGTGGCTGTGAGATCTGCCATACTATTGATCACATTGGTTGAGTGATTTCATTGATCTGGCTAGCTCGGTGCTCACCTTCACTATCAACTTTCTTCATCCATGGTGCAAATGTAGCTGCAAATCTCTCCTACAACCTCTAAACAAGCTCTCAACTGCCAAAGAAGAAATGTAGAAAGGCATATTCCTGGCAGCTGATATTTTGGTCTACTCAAACCAAACATCATCTGGATATTTCCCAATCCTTAACCGTGTTTTAGTGTACTTTCCGTAAGATCATTCTGAGCCAGCTCTGGTCAAGCACTTCATGCTTTCTTTCTTCACTGTGGATCTCAACCATATGAATGAGGAAATCTTATTTAAGGGATATTTAATGTTAGTTCTTGGATTTATGAACTGTGGTGTCATACAAATTTTCCACTTTAAACATTTTTCCCAAAATAGATCAGGAACATAGAATAAAGCAAATTTTAATATGTATACATGTTCTCTTTGAGCTGAGAAGGACAGCATCTGTTCATGATCAGAAGTTCTAACATCAGAATTAACTTAAACCCCAGGCCTTTAAGTGGTAATACACAGCACATAAATAGTTGGTTGGAAGGCAAAATGACCTCTTGGTGGTGGTCGGTATATTTGTGTTGCAGTGGCACTAACTGGAAACAGTTTATTAATCTGAAAGTAGGTGATCAGTTGGTAAAATCTCAAAGGAAAATTGACCACTACTACATGATAGTATATTTACCTGAAATTAGCTTTCATTGTTATATTATTAGTACACCTTATATGAAGTAGAAATATTAGCTTATTTCTTATGGATAATATATTCTTTTTAAAATGTTAAAGGACTTTATGATGATCCCACTTAGGAAACAACTTGATCAAAATTTCATTTAAAGTCTATCCCATTCTAAAATGAAAGCACTGAATTATATAAATAAAGCAATCAAAATTAATCCATTCAAGAAAAAGAGAAACTATTATTTTATAAGCAAAGGAATTTGAGGAATACATAAAGAAAAGAAAATGGAATGGCCCTGTTTTTCTTGGTGCACACAAATTCAGCATGTTGCTTGAGACACATCATGAAAGTTGCTATTCTCTTCCTACATTGCTGTGTCAGTGTGTATTAGACTCCTTCCACCAGCAACGAACAAAACAGTGAGGAGGTAAACTACAAGATATTACATTTTTGACAAGAGAAAGTGGAATGCGATGAGTTGATTTAGTGACAGGAATCCTATTTACTTCATATCACCAGTGCTTTAAATTTTCACTCACTTTTTTAAAGTATTTAGACATGACCTCATACTCATATTTTACATATTTTAAGTGTTGATTTACGTAGGAATAGCAGTAAAAGAAACAGGATGTTTACTTAGGCAAATAAAAAATATTGGGCAATTTTGTATTTTACATTATTAATTATAATGAAAATAACTTTAAGCACTCCCTCATATTTCATCATTTGCATATTTTGAAAATTTCTGAAAAATATATTTCATCTGAGCATATCTGAAATAGCATAAAACATATTTTCCCATAAGTTGACATTTATCTTCAATATATTTCACATATAATCTCACAGATATTCTGGCATATGGTTTTGATATAATTCAACACACGTCAGTCATAATTATGTCATGATAATGTCAATTTGATTTGAATATGGTCTAGCTTCCTAAATCACATTTTGAAAGACAGATTTTTTTAGTTGTAACTGCT
Source organism: Eospalax fontanierii (assembly GCA_035773235.1). Lineage (NCBI taxonomy): Eukaryota > Metazoa > Chordata > Mammalia > Rodentia > Spalacidae > Eospalax > Eospalax fontanierii. The sequence goes on from CM069524.1 coordinate 91,358,066, forward strand.
TCCTACATTCTACATTGCCAAATTTGGAAAAAGATTCCTAATACATACTGCTCATTCATTTCTTTAATTCACTCATTTATTTATTTGGTAAAAGGTTGTCAAACTCAAAAGATTGTAATTGTGTGCTATTTTTGATGAGTCAAATATCATTAGTCCATGAACATATAATCACTCCATCTAATAGACAAAAAATAAGATGCTAAGCTATTAATTAGGGGATAGACAGATCCTTGTTCCTGATTCTGAAAGGATAAGAACACTGTAACTCAGGGCTGTCCAAAGTTTGACAGAACTCATCCTCAACTTGATGATTAAAGACTATTTCATATATTCATAACTAAAGCAATTGGTTGAAAATTACATTGTTTAATACTATCTTATTTTAGATTACAAAAGGAACAATGAAACATTGTTTAAAAATTAAAAGTTCTTCAAAGATATTTTCCTCATAACAGAGCTCTGATTGTGAGATGGCCATTGCAAAAACTCCAACAGGCTTTCCCTGAAAGCAGCATGTGTTTATCCTTCTCTTCCATCAGGCTCACACCTCATTATAACACCTACTCTTATAAAGAACAAGGATATACAACTTTTTTTTTATAAATGTATAAGCAGATTATGCTTTACTTTTTGTCGTAAAGTGAAAGTTTCCTTTTGTCTGAATACAAAGTGCAAACCTTCTTTTTAATGGTTCTACTCATTTTCATAAATACCATGGCCTTGTCTAACAATGCATTGTCCACAGGCTCCTTTCTTAGAAAAAACTGCGATTGTTTCATCTTTTGGCCTGAAACCCAGCTTATCTTACCAGCCTAGTCAGCTATATTCCTTTCCTAGGCAAACTATGTAGTTTTCGTCTTTTTGCTCTGCTTTTTGCTGTGTCTTCTCACTATAAATCAGTCTAAATGCAGTGAACACTATCTAGGCCATATACGTAATGTCATGGTGTACTAAAAATTCCTTCTTCTTTACTTCCAAAGTCAGTCTCTCTAAAATATTCAAGACATGGGGAGGTCAAATGCAGATTCTTGTCAAAATGTAACATGCAACACAGGTGGTTTCCAACCCATTCCAAATTCCATTATCCTACTCTAAAGTCACATGTGCACAGTCTCTGTTGTGACATTACTACTGATATTTCCTTCATCCAAACTCCCAACAGAAATTCCCATTAAGCTCTGCTTAAGATATTCTGGCCTTTTCTAATCCAAAGTTTCAAATTCTGCATTCCTTAAAAAATTGGTTCATAAATTTCCCAACCATTTAGTCTTTAACACAATGACCCCATTTCTTTCTAATAACTTCCTACTTCAGTTACTTTCCTTGTTGATAAGACAAAATGAGATAATTAACTTAAAGAAGGTATATTTTATATTAAGTCATGGCATCAGGGGATTTAATCCGTCATAAAAACATATTATACCAGACTGATCCAGTCCAATATAGTGGGGGTTTTTGGAATAACATTCATTCTCTGTGAGTTTAGGATACAGCAAGCTTGTGCAGAAGTAGGTCTGACTATAGCACTCAAACTCTGTTCCTAGCAGCCTATTCCTACGAATAAGGCCTTAAATCCCAAAGATTTCCCAGCTGTCCAAAAAAAAAACACCAACAATTGATAATCAGTTGCTCACACACATGATCCTGTGAGGAACATTTCAGATACAAATATTTTTTTTAAATTGCCTATTTTTCTCCTGGTACAGGATATATTGCAATTAAATATTTGCTATATAAATGTATTTGTACTTAACACATTTTATCTTTTATGTTTCTTTTAAATCAGTAGACTTGCTTTCAAGAGTATGAGAGAAGGGATACTTATAGGATCAGAGACAACAAAAAGGTAGCTGCATGACAAGTGTCTCAATAAAGACTGAGTAAAGCTGTAATCCAGGGCTTCTTGATATGATGTGCAGACTGCTTCATAGATTGAGAGTCTTTTCTTTCTGTCAGTCTTTACTGCTTGTATAAGGAAAGCTGCAGTTCTGGACATCTATGCTCACATATAGGTAACTTGTTTGGTTGCGAAATCCATGTATTTTATCTTTAATTTCTGAAAACAATGCCTAAATTAATATGACTCCAAACACAGTTTAAGTGAGAAATTGTATCAAGAAGGTTAATTCCTCACAAAGTATACTATGCAGTCTTGACTGATTCCTAGTAAATTTCTGCATCATTTACAGTATCAGGCTCTTCTGATTCATGTTACAAAACTAAATTTAATGTTTGGAATTGATTGTGACAGAGAATCCTGTAAATACACACTGAAAAGAAGATTCCTGTGTAGAACATTCATATGTCAGTTGAATACACATACATGCATTTATTTCAGACTGAGATTACTGTATATATGATGGTTAACTATCTGAGTGACAGATATTATTCAAGAAACTTATTCCAATGTCCATAGAACTTATTCTTCATCAGTTTGTGGGAGATTATCAATGCTTATAAGACTGATACATATAGAATGATTTTTCTGTGTTAATAATTGTGTATCAGGATTTTACAGAAATTCTGAGCATAATTTTCCATGTAATTAGAAAATACTAACAGTGTATCATAAGAAACTCCAATAGCTACAATTTTTCATCAGAACTGAAAGATTTGATTTCACTATGTTATCAATACAAAATTCAATTAATGCTGCAGATTGTCCCATGAATTCCCACAATGTTTTACAATCCTATTTCTTTTTTAAATTCATGTCAAGAACTGAAATGAAGTATTTTGAACTCATCTCATTGTTTCAAACTCATTCTAAGTAAAATATGTCAAAATAATAACACTTTGTTCAGTTAACCATTAATATTTACTACTTTTCCTATCAATTTTTAAAAATACACAATGACTCATATAATGCTTAATTTTAAAAATTATTATTCATTGTAGTTAAGCTGACATCTAACTTCTACTTTTTCCCAGAATAGCAATTTAATAAATCTGTACATACAAACTAATTGAAAATGAATTTGCTAGATTCTGGAACTCCAGAGAGATAATATTATGGGTTCTGAAATCATTGAGTATACAAACTTGAGAGAAAGAAATCAGTTATCATGCAATCTGACAGCAGCTTTTCAATTTTCCTAAAGCTAAAGCAAACTGACACACATGTATATACAGGAGTCTCCTATACATGATAAGTTTTTGAACATTTTAATGGAAAAAGAGTTGTATATATATAGCAAACAATGTGAATTGTAAAGTTCACTGAAATTGTTACCCAATAATGTATATGATTACTATTTTCAGAATAAACCAAGAACAAAACATAAGGATTTTCATTACAAGATAACAAAGATAGTATACTATATTGAAAAGATCTGGTAAAGCATAGTGGTAATATGAAAGGGATCTGAATTTCTTCCACATGTTGTTTATATAGGAGCTATACATGACAGTTGGTAAACACACAATGTCCCCAAGCCTTCATATGCATTTAAATAACTTAAATATTTGAACATGGATATAGATGTATGTACATGTATATATATGCAAAAATAAAGTGTTGAATGTTTAGAATTATAGAATATACATTTATAAATTTATTTGTCTCAAATACCTGCTATATTAGAGTCCATAAACAAAAAATTGTAAGGTGTCCTTGGTTTTTAATTCCTGAAGGAAATGCATCTATGACTTGTCTAGTATTCTGTTATTTTATGTGTACAGTCACTTTACAAATTCACTTTTCTTAAATCATCCAAAGATACAAATATAAATAATGCCACAATGCACACTCTGCATAAAAATTAAACCAAGCTTCTGTCTTATAACTAATTTCCCCAATAATTTCCTGTACTGAGACTATCCCTGGAAAGTTTGATTTTAAGTATGTAAATGACTGGTATATGATGTTTTCCTGTAAATATTTAACAGCCAGACCAAAATAGTGTTCATAAATTTCCATGCTATATAGATTTATTCTTCATCTCATGTCAGAAAACAGAATATCGGATTCAGTAAAATAATTTTTTCTATGAAATGTCATTTCAACAATGAAAGATTGAAAATTGTTCACTATTGGATATCATTTAAAAATGACTGTGCAATGACACAGCAAGCATCCAGCTCCTGAGGATCCAGACAGCTCCTTGTGATGGTCTCTGAGTATTGCAAGACAACAGAGCACATTGAAAACGCAGGCCTTCTGCTTCAGCATACCTAGGGAATATCCTAGGACTATCCCATATCCCCACCACTTCTGGAGAGATCTGGAGCACCATCAAAACAGGCGACCAACCTTAATGGCCTCGAAGGTCAATTCAGGGACCAAACTTTTGGCATTTTCCTCAGGGTCCTCTAAGGAACTGGGCTTGTCTCAAATGCTCTCTACCAGCAGATTGAAATTGAGTTTTGATCTATGAGATTTGGATGGTCACTGAAGGACAAGCAGTCTGCATTGCTGTGAATACTAATGTTGTTCAAATCTTGTGGTGCTAATCACAGTTATCACAGGGTACTTAGACACTTGTGGATCTGATGTTTGATGTCATGTCCAAGAAGATTCTTAGATTCTAGTAGGTACTGGCTTTTGATTCTGTCTGGTTGATTTGGTCCTGCTTGCGCACAGTCAAGACAGAGTCACCTTAGCATTTCCATTTGAAAATCATCGCAAATTTTTACTATTCCCATTATTCCCTAATCGTCATGCATTTATACTTCAGGGAAGAATCACAGAAAACAAAATTTCCAAATCCTCTTATGAGTATGAGAAATTAAATGTGAGAGATAGATATGCACCTCATCTGTAGTAATGGCATATTATACTCCAGTATGTGAACAGAACATGACAAAGAAACACAAAGAAGGTGATACAACTTGAACCCATGACCATCCCTCAACAAACAAACTCTCTAAGAAGGGATTACAAAACTACAGAGATAGCTGAAATGCTTTAGAAATAATTCAGTACTATTTTTCATATATATTATTTATCGACTGAATGATTTATTAGTTTAGGTATATGAGTGCATTGCCTGCATGTCTATAAGTGCACCTGTGCTATGCAGTACCATGGGGTATCAGAAGTATCAGTATCAGAAGATGGTGTAGGACTACCTGGAACTGGAGTTACAGACAGTTGTTAGCCATTATGTGGGTGCTGGAAATTGAACCCAGATCCTCTACAAGAGCAATCAGTTCTTCGAACAGCTAACCCATTTTTCCAGCCTTGAGAGTCTGAATTTTCAAAAGAATTAATGATCATTGGATGAAAGAGAGAATGCAGAGATATAAATAGGAAGGGGAATAACAGAGTGCTGTTGGGCGTCCCTGTGCTTACGGTTAGCCCCAAGCCGTGAAAGGGGATGAGTAGGTGCAGAATCAAAACACACAGACTCTGGGAGCTGGGTGAGAAGCAGGTGGTGGCAAGACACCGCAAGCTCGTTTATTCAAGGAAATGCAAAGGGTCTTATAGTTCGGGTTAGCCAATTGCCTTATGGGGTGGGTCCCTACTGCAGTCACTTGTGCTCCATCTCTTAGGCAGGTTATCCAAGTGTGGGGTGGAGGCTGGTGTCAGGCAGCAGAGCGCCACACCCACAGGAGCCATTCCATTATTCCTCATAGCAGATGACCTGGCTAAGGCTCATCCTGCGTTGTGCCCTACATATCCACCTTTTTGTTTTTATTAATTGAGCAACCCTGGGAGGCATGATTCTTCACCATGCCATTGTTGGCCCCAGGCCCTTAGGGATCACCTTAGGCAATGGTGCCTGTCTTAGGTTGCCCCACCTCTTGGGGTCTTACCCATTATTGACTACCCGTCATTCTGGTGAAAGAACCCAATGAGTGATACTTGTTGATAAGGAGGGTAATTAGGATGGCATGGGAGGTTTGCAGGAAGGCTCTTGTGACGTGCATTGTTGAAGAATGTTTTTGTGCCCTGTAGAAGACTCAGGAAGAAGTAAGAATAGTTAAGTATTGTGAAGAAGGTGGTGTTATTAAGTGACCAGTTAAACAGAATTTGAAGTGCCAATGTCTGAGAAGCTCTACTTTGACTCAGTGCTTTCCAAAGGCAACAAAAGGTCAGCAGTGATACCAAGAAGGTCACAGCAAAAAATTCCTTAAGTTACCAAATTGAGGACTGGAAAAAGAAAAATGGCTGAGATCCTAATTCGTCTCTGCAGATGGTGCAGAAGTCCCTTGTGTTAAATGGTTCAGTTGTCTTTTCAAAGCTATTCATGGGGCAGGGGGAAGGTGTGCCCAGGGGAAAACAGAGAGAACCATTAAGAAGCCATTCACTTATTTCTCATGGCAGGTGGCCTGGCTAAGGCACAAGAGCCAGGTGCCATTAATTCTCTGTAGGAGCAATTTTGTGGTGGGGGTGGGCAGGCACATCCTTGGCAGGATTGACATTTCTGGCAAGTATCAAGATGGGCAAGGATGAGGTTTCTGGAAAGATACAAGCATATCCTTGACCATATGTTAAGAATGATTGAGGTCCCATTCATTTGTGAGAGGGTCTCTCCAGCAGACAAGGGGCAAGGGAATAGTGGCCAGTTGAGATCTCCAATGTTTATAGGCTGGAGAGAGACATGCTTCATCAAAGATAAGAAAATTAAGGGTGAAAAGAGCTTCCACCAAGGTGAAATGGGGGTCCCTGGGTGTCATTACAATTTTCTGCTTCATAATGAGTTCCTTGAGGGCTCTATTAGTCCTCTCCACTATGGCTTGGCCCTGAGGATTATAGGAATGTCCATGGAGTGTTTAATCCCCCAGGATTCTATGAAAGGCTTGAATTGGGCAGATCTACATGCCAGGCCATTGTCTGTCTTAATCACCTAAGGTACACCCATGATCATCAAAGCAGTTTTTGTTTCCTTAATGGCATGGGATGCCTTCTCACCTGAAAGGGCTATAGCAAAAATAAATTTGGGTAGGTGTCCATGATGACATGGACATATTTAATGTTACCAAATGAAGATATGTGTGTGACATCCATTTGCAGATGGCACTTGGTGTAAGGCCTCTAGGATTAATTCCCTGCAGCTGCAGTGGGTCCAAAGGGGCCCAAAAGGCACAGCTCTTACATGTATGGAGTAGGTGCTTACATTGGCTAAGAGAAAGCTTAGGGTAGAGGACCTGTAGGTAGGGAGTAGGGGAGAGATGAAATCTTTGGTGTAAGCATCCAGCTTGTTCCCATCAGCAATGAAGCCAGGCAGACCAGAGTGTGATTGTATATGCTCAATGAAACAGGTATACTGTCTATTTTCCATCAACATTTTTAAGATGCTTCTGGCAATATGTATAGGTTTATGAGAGGGCCTGGTGTTGGCCAAGGGAAGTATCCTTGCCATTTGGACAGCATAACTGCTGTTGGAGAAAATATTGAAAGGTTCTTGTTGACAGAGTTTTGGGACTCCGAGGATAGCGTAAAGTTCACCTAATTGAACTGAATGAGGGTTCGCAAAATTAAGAGCCTTGTCTGGCTGGTCGGCTTTCTTAATAATTAATCCATAGGTGTGCTTATTGGCATCTGTAAAAGCCAAGTCTGCCATGGGAATAGCCTGGCTGGAGAGCATGGAGAAAATAGAGAATACCATGAGCTACTTTTGCTATAGACATTTTGTACCATGAGATGAATGATAACCTCTGTTGAAATTTGTTTATCCTTAGTTATTCTCAAAAGTACAATGTCCTTATTCTAAGGCTGTTTTGTTCTCTTTTTTTCTGTCACGGGGTCAGGGAGCAGACTGAACCTGGACAAGAGTCTTGAAGAACATCCTGAAATTACAGGCTTGAGTCTGAAGTGGGAGGGCCAGTACCATCTCCAGAGTCAGCTTCTCAGTGAGCTCAGACAGCACATGACAATTTACAATATGATTCACAAAAAAAAAAAAAAAAAGAGATTTTTTTTGCTTTAAAATTTAACTCAGTGGTTTACACAGGACAGAAGAGCTGTTGAGTTCAGTCACTACTAGCAGGAATGAAAACATCTGTCACTTAGAACTTGTATATAGCTGTCTAGGGAGATGAGGCTTTTCATCTGCTGGGTCCTCTATTGGGAACAGTGATTGATTGACAAGAGATAGAACATCTGATAAAGAGATTACCTCACTTGGTATTCCTAAACCTTATGAAGCTATGGGTACTTGGAAGTGAGTCCCCAAGATCATGAAAGGTTGGGCTGACAAAAGTTTCTGACTTCACCAATGTTAAACCTGAGACCCTCTCTGGCTATACTTGATGTGACCAGAGGCATGAAAGCTTATACTCATAATCAGTTTGTCTATTCATGGCAACATGACAAATTTAGTAAGTCCCCTCCCTCCTTTATATTTTCCATTACAGGCTAAATTTTGTCATCTACTGTATATCTAGACCAGGTCTGAATGCAGAAAGATATCAATTTTTCTTTCTTAAGGTCTGTGGATCAAGGAGATCCAAATGGGCAAGGATACAGCCAAGGTGAGCCTTTGCTGAAGACAAGTGGCTACCTATCTGTAAGGCAAAAGAAGACATTTTGGAATGTCTTCCAATCTCTTCTTTGCCTCCTTCTCCAGAGTGTTCTCCAGAGATTCTCTGATCCTTTCACATGAGCAACCATGACAAAAGGCAACCTACTGACTTAGTCACTATCCCTCATCATCGGTGTGGGCTGGGGTACCTGTATCCTCTCCTTCTTTACTAATGACTCTAAAGAAGGCGGAGGTCTGTTCAGAATTATTCGCTCTTACTGATGGGACTCTGGGTCTCTGGGTCTCTGCTGCCCTGGACTGGGAAGCCATGGCCCCACCTTCCCCATCCAGCCAAGGCCACTGCAGTGAGCCTGGGTAGAGCTGGCTGCCACTGGCACAGAACCTGGTGGCAGTAGCAATCATTCAAACCCCAAGTCCACAGAAAAGCCCAGGGCAGGGCAGGAGGAATGGGTGGCATGGTGTGCCCAGAGCAGTGCAGGTGAGGTGGGTGAAGCTTTTTCCAAGGACTAAAAAAAGTCTGAGCCTGTAATGGCTGTGATAGATTTCCAGCCCACATTGAGGGAGGGATGGGTGTCATTTTATCCATTTTTTTTTTCTTTAAAGCCAAGAAGTAGGAGAAAAACCCAAGTACTAGTAGCTGTGGAGCTTCCTCGTGGGAGGGGAGATTGGCCATCACCACACAAGGCAAAATGGCCAACATTGGGACCTAGAGAGGCATGCAGCCAAACTGCTGGGGGCCCAACTGCCCAGCACCCCAGTGGGAGACCTCCACAGATCTCTACACCAGGCTCTGCAGGAGTCCCACAGGCAGCACCCAAGAAGCCTTTCAGCTTCCCAGCTGAAAAACAAACCCAATCCAGTGGCTGGTTGGGCTGCAGTCCCTAAGGCACTCTCCAGGGTGCAGCCAGCTTTTAAAAGTTCTGCAGTTGGTGTCAGAATGCTCACTGCAATGTTAGAGTAGCAGGGTGAGGCAATTAAAACTTAAAGAAGTCTGAGCCTGCTTGCACTTAAAAGTTCCACTGCTTGGTGCCAGAATACTCCCTGAAGCCATGCATGGGCAATTAATACTTAAAATGTCTGAGCCTGCTTGCTGACAGGAAGGGAAGTTTGTAAATCAAGGATAAAAAAAATCAGCCTTCCCCACAGCCAATTGCCCACACAGTGTCTCTGGAAAGGCTTGGCTATAGCTTGCCTCAGTTCCAAAATTGGGAGGGGTCAGGTCCTCATATGATTTCCCCGGGAAGAACCAAAGTTGTTGGGCCAGCATGGATCTCAGCGACTGCGTGGCGAGATGTACTTTCTTTGTGGTAGGGAGACAAACACAGGAAAGGGGGGAAAAGAGAGGGGGTTGCTTGCTCACTCTCGAAGACCATCAGCACACAGAACACAGACGAGTCTACTCACCTATTACCAGGGGTGTCTTGCCAAAGTGGGGGAGGGGGCGGAGTCCCTGTTCGGACACCAGATGTTGGGGGGGTACCTGTGCTCAGGGCCAGCCCGAGGGGACAAAGGGTCTCCACCAAAAGGGGCGGTGAGCAGGTGCACAATCAAAACACACAGACTACGAGAGTTGAGTGAGTAGCAGGCAGTGACAAGCTGCTTCAAGCTCGTTTATTCAAGGAATTGCAAGGGGTCTTATAGGTCTGGTTAGCCAGTTCCTTACTGTATGCGGTACCGACTGGAGCCACTCATGCTCCTTCTCTTAGGCAGGCCATCCAGGTATGGGGTGGAGGCTGGTGTCACGCCTAGCCAGAGCAGAGCACTATGCCCACAGGTGCCATTCCTCTAGTCCTCATAGCAGGTGACCTGGCTAAGGCCCATCCTGTGTTGTGCCCTACAAAGTGCTTAAAGGAGTGTGCAATGGAGATATAAGGAAGAAGAGTGAGAGAGATTAGTGATAACTAACACTAAAGGCCTTTTGAAAGAGTCATATGGAAATCTACTAAAGGTTGTTCATTATATACACATATGCCTCACTCAGCCAGAGAAGCAGGAGCACACCTCTGGGAAGTTGTTGCATCATTCTTCAAAGAGACTGGTACAAACAGCAGTGAGAAGGTCAAAGAAAAAAAATTCTTACTCACATGTAATTGGCGAATAATTTAGGACAAAACAGAGACTAGTATCAAGCAATATTCATCTGAGTGCTTGGAAAGTAAAACTCTCAGTTGAAATATTTTTGTTGCCTATCTGGAAAAAAAAAAGAGAGAAGAAACAAGGGGGAATAGGATAAACAGAAGCAACGTAAGATGAGGGAAATTACGAATTTGAAATTCAAATACTGGTGAGCCTCATGCATTTTGGCAAAACCGTAATGTGACTTGACATGAAATTAGATCTTTGACTTAAGATGAAATTTTGTCTGAAATCTTCAATACACTGTGGGACTTCTGACTGAGCAGTGCTCTGCTCTTCAGCTTTTGCATCTATGAATGAAGATTTTTCTTTTTGAGAATTTTAAACATGTGTTGCTCTGCATTATTTCCATCCCTACCATACTCCATCAAATCCCCCTATTTCTCTCAATCTTTTTTCCTCTTATTTGATTATTATTGTTACGCACACACACTCACACACACACACACACACTGCCATGAGTCTATGTAACGGTACTTCTGTGTACATATGTTTAAGGAGCTAGTCTCCAATAAAACTGATTCTCCTTCACTGAGCATCCATTGATTTCTTGTAGTTCAAAATGAGGTGGGACCCTGTGTGATTTCCCCATCTACACTGGTATGTCAACTGGTTTTGTCATTTGTAATTAGATTAGCATACTGGAGAGCATTCATTGTTGTAGCTTCCCTATCATGTCCAGAACGGATTAACTAGCATCAGGTATTGTGTTCCTCTAATTCTTACTTTTTCTTTTCTGTACCCTCTTCTGCAATGTTATGTGAGTCTTGAGTTTGGAGGTTGCACTATAGATGTGTCGCTTACAGCTAGGCACCTCACAGTCACTTATTCTCTGCATTTGACCAGTTGTAAACTTCAGTTTCTATCATTTACAAAAAGAAGCTTCTCAGGTGAGTGATGAGAAGCACACTTTTCTCTACATATAAGTATTTAGATTTAGAATATAGTGAGAAATCACAGTGGTTTAGAGATGTGACAGATGTATTTTCTCTATAATCTATGATTGGTTTTCTTGTTTTGGACTATGCATAATATTTTCAGATTGTATGAGGAAAAAATTTCTAGGTCAGTTCAAGTTCGATATTTCAAGGCCTGTGTCTAAAGCATATAAAACCTTCAACAATAAGGTCTTACCTTAACACTGGGAAGCAATCGAGGACTGTGACAACAGCCTGTATCATATGGGGGTTTCTTAGAATGCCCTGACCAAAAATGTAATGCGAGGTTTCATTTGACTGTAGTACATTTTCTCAATTTAAAAATATTTCCTTCATACAGTTGATATTTTTATGGTCCTGGTTTGCTGATTTCTTTGGATTTTTTAATGATGTTTTTATAGCTCCCATGGAAAAGTACTATATTGAAGTTAAAATTTCAAATATTTTCTTCTCTTGTTTGTGCATGCTGATTCCTACTTATAAAGCACTTATATTTTCTTCCTTTCTTTAATTCCATTGGAATTAATTTTTGGTATGAGTAAGGTTTTAATATTGTTAATTTTCAATGGAGTTAACTACTTCACTCAGAAATGCATTTGTACAGATCATCATTCCCCAGCTCTTGTTATCACAGTAGAACATCTTATGTACTCTTGCTCGCTGCTTTGTCTGCTATAATTTTGTTACAATACTATCACTTTGAACACTAGAATTCTATAATAACATGAAACTTCCTAAATCATTGCCAAACAAAATTTAAGATTGTATATGGCACAGATGGTAATTAACACAGAGACCTACAGCTGTCCAACATGAAGAGTAAGAGACAATATAGTTCTGAATTTTAATGCAACACCTGTATTGCACTCTCTATCTTCCCAAGTATCAGGGATCATTGCAGAAGACAGGGAAGATAGATTGGAAAATCCAGAGACAGTAGATGAATACAAGGAAATTGTGTTGTCTGGATACTACAAGATAGTTGCACATATGAACCCATAGTACATATGACAACAAGGCTGAGATCTTTACAAACCTAAGCTAAACAGAGATACATCAGGAACGAGAGAGATGGAAAGGAAACCCCATTCTTAGCCAAGGATTTGTTGGCAATTAATAGATTATGGGAAATGGAGAGTCAGTTTTCTTTATTTGTGAGATGCCTGTTAGGTTCACCAGAGTCTGAGGGAAAGGCTCACACTCACCAGAATTCATCAAACACAGATTAGACTTGATTGTTATGTATAAAATAAGAAATAATAATAGATGACATGAAGAAAATGTAACTAGTATAAGGTGGGAGCGGAAGAAGAGGAAGATCTATTTAGGACAAAACAAATTTTATTAAATTCCTAAATCAATAAAAATGTTTTTAATAGTTGGTTCCTCCATAAGTTTAAGAATAAACTCCTTCATTCATATACAGATACATAAAATAAAAAAGCAACATCTGGAAAAGACTGTGATAGTATGAAGGCATTAATTATTCTTGAGAATTAATTTACTTAACCTGTTCTGCAAAATACTTGAATTTTACACAGAAAATCCCCCAGTGATACTACTATGAATGGGATGTGAAAGAATAAAGAATATAGTTCTGGCAAAGCTCAGGTTCATTGATAATGAATCTCTAAAGTCAAAGTTAAAACTACTTACTATATTTTCATAATCTAGTAAGTACTCAGTCTATTTGATTGATATCATTAAAAAGTGATTGATAAAATTTATGTAACTAATTTATAGTTTAGGTATCTACATATGCCAGAAAGGTTGAAGCTATTTTTAGTGAGGATAAGACTTATGAAGAAAATCTTAAATACCATTACAAAGTGGTGGTTACTCTCATAATATGCATGCTACTATTGCACTAATGATCAGATCACAATACTCATTAAAATAAAATTAAAAAGGACCTTGGTATGTCTTCATAAGACAGTGCCCACATGTGACATTGATATTAGCTTGAGAAACTTGTGGTTAGACAGGTCATAGGTGAGATCCTAATACTATTATTTGGCTAATATACTATTAATCTGACTCTAATGACTGTTGTTATGACCACAGATTAATATTTCTAACAATTCTCACTAGAGAGGCTTCTTTATGAAGCTGTTGTTGATTAACAAAGAAACCTATATCTGGTCAATGTGCAGAGAATAAGAAACTGCAGAACAATTAACTGAATAGGATCTCTATATCAAACTTCTGCCTCTGAAAACTCAAGAATCATTGTAGAGAAGGGGGCATAAAGATTCTAAGAACCAGAGTTGATGGATGGTCATAATGAAAGAGAGTTTTCCAGATAGTGAGGGAAGTATATGAACTCACAGAAATAATAACAACATGTACATGTACCATGTAAGCCCAATCCAGACAAAATCCCAGCATATAACATCAGCTCTACCGCAGGAATAATTGGCAACTGATAGCTATTGAGAAGGGAGAGTTGGTGTCTTTTACGGGTGTGGCTCTAGGTTGGTTAATCAGGCTCCAGTAGATGGAACAAGAGAGGACAATTAGGGACACAAAATTGGATTCTATAGGCTATATATATTTAACATGAAATTGGCAGGAGGTAGTAAGGGGGAGTACAGATGAATATCTAAATTTGATAAAAATACATTTTTGCAAAATTCATTGAAAATAGAAAGGAAAAGTTAACAAAACGTCTATACCTCATCCTACTAGAAGAAAAAAATAATGAAGATATCCTAAACTGGGGTAATGATATGCCTACTAGAAACCATAGGCTAACAGAAAGCAAGTTCTCAGAATTGTTGGCCAGTGAGATTCTGTAGCTCCCCAATCTCACAGGCTATTGCCATTGCAAATGGTTGCTCTCCAAAACTTAATGGTGAGATACTATTGCTGGAGATCCCTCATACTGGAATCAATGATTGGTTCAATACTATTACAAAGGTCATGGGAACAATTAATTATATTCTAAGTGGATTTAACACCCTCTTCCCAAACTGAAATACATGCTTTTCTTCAATATGGAGAGCTGTAGGCCCTAGCAGAGAATCTACTACTAGAATTCTCCTAAATTGACATATACTTTTGGGTGACTGGCTATCTACTGTAATGTGGTCAACCTAAAAAGGACAGAAATATGGAACAGGAAGAAGGGGTGATGGTTCTCTGGGGAGGTTAGTGAGGTGTGTCAATACAATGAAACCACACTGTATGAATTTTTCAAAGAAAAATGAAATGTTTTTTAAAAGAAGAAAATTTTAAAAATTCATTCTTGGGCATAGAGGATTTGTAGGCGGGGACAGAAATGGATATAGGAATAGAGGGAGAGTATAAAATAGATTAAAATAAATTTAAGTGCATGTTATACATGATGAAAATCTTGTGCAATAAAAGTTTTTTTTTTAAACAACCTAACAAACAAAAGCAAATATTTGGGTCTTTAATTTATCCATTTTAGAACACTCACACAGTTATAAACTGTTGGTATATATACATGTTCACTTCATGCTTGCACTGTGGAAAATGCTTAAGCAAAGCTGGGCATGCTAGTGAATGCTTTTAACCTTAGCACTTGGAAGATAAAGGCAGGTGTATTTCTGCGAGGTCAAGTCTGGTTTGGTAGGCATAGTGAGTTCAAGGCCAGCTGTGGGCTACAGTGAGACATTGTCTCAAGAAAGAAAGAAAGAAAGAAAGAAAGAAAGAAAGAAAGAAAGAAAGAAAGAAAGAAGGAAAGAAAGAAAGAAAAGAAAGAAAGAAAATGAGTACCAGCATAGTAAATACTGAACAACAGCAATAATTCATGATTGAGAAAAGCTCCCAACATTTCTATATAGAAATCTTTAATTTATGCCATTGTAGTATTGTCTTTACACAGAGAAAGACTGCTCTAGCCATTTTTAACAGCTTTCAGAATCTCCAGTGAACAGATTTCATTTTGTAATGTTGTTTTATTTTGCTGAGTATTGAATTCTCTCTGGTACTACCAATGTGAATTCTGAGATTAGTAATAAAAACATTTTGAACTTTTAAAGTTTCGGTGTTCATATTAATATACTTTGAGAAATAACATTTGAGAAATTTACTCAAGACAATATCTAGTCTTAAAATAGATTTTAGTACAAATATATATTATCACTTGTGGATAAAGTGAGCTGCTTTGCCATGCAGAATGTTTGAAAATAAAACTTCAGGTAATTACTTAAAAAGAGGATTTTAGCAAGCTGTTAAATATAATGGAAACTAGTATGTATGCAGGAAATGAAATAAAATTAGTCATTTCATCTTGTAACATGTGGTAGCTAATTTCAGTAAGATAAGCATACTGTCTCAACAGAGGAGAGAATAAGAAATTCACATTTCTAAGAAGATAGATGATAAACAGGTAGATAGATAGATAGATAAATAAGAAGATAGATGATAGGTAGATAATAGGTATATAGATATCACATATATATATATATACACATACAAAGCATTATAGCAATGGACAGATAGATAATGAATAGATATAGATAGACAGATGATAGATAGATAGATAGATAGATGATAGATAGATAGATGATAAATGAATAGATATAGATTGGTGACAGAAAAATAGATTTACCATATGAAAGAAATCTAAAAGCAGCAGCAAACTATCATTTATTTGCAATTGCACTAAAATTACACTAATAATCTACACTTTCCTTTGCTAATACAGAGGAAAGCAGATGAAATGGCATTCAGAATTTTCTGTGGCTTAAAGATTTGGCACACTAATCATAGGACAGAAATCCACAGGGTTTCAGAAGGATAGAAATGTGATGAAATTTTGGTCGTATTCTTCTGACCATGTGTACCATTTCAACCTCGTGGGTGAGAAATAAAATTACCTATATTTAGTAACAGAAACACTTTTATTGATTAGCTATGAACATCACTGATTCACTTAAGAATTACAATTACATTTATCTTGATTGTATATCACTAGTCACATTAAAATATTTTTACTTCTTTTCTTAACTATAAGAAACTACAGGTCCAAATTTAATTTGATGTCCTTACTGAGAGTAAAATATTCTAAAACTAATGTAATTGCACATTAATGGATTTATTCATATTCAGATCTTTGATCACGGCACTACAAAAAACCTTCTATTCCAACACTCAGTGATTATCCTTTCATCAATCAAGATTTGTGGAGCAGAGCAGTCAATCCTGATTACAATGGTGTTCTTTAGAAGAACACTAAAATAATGACACACTCGGCATGGCATCCTTTTTGTCATTGCAAGCTCGTTTTGGAAAACACTTTTGGTTTCTGATACAACAATCTCAATATACATGAATAGATTATAGTAAACGATAGGGTTCTCTCTCTCTTCAGTTAGCTGTGCTTTCTAAAATTTTAATCAGATTCTAACACAGATATCTATATTTTCAGAAAGACTCTATGTGGTATTTGTTACTGTGGAGAATGTTAGTGGAAGATTATTTGAGATCTGAAGAAAGTGAAGTGAGTCTACAGGAGAAAAACATGATTTAATTCACTGAGAGTGTGCCACGGAAGATAGGCAAGCACAAGTGAGTTTACACAATATTAAAGATGTTTTATGAACTTTATGAGTCTCTTTGTTTAATATGTTTGTGAAATGAATACGTGGATAAGTGGACATGTTTATAACAACTACATACTCAGATCTTCATCCTACAAGTAATGGCAGTTTCTTGTGAAACAGATCTGTTTCTAAAGCAATACAATTAGAGACTCATATTATATAATAATTCTACCCAATTACTAATTTTTCTTGATTTTCTACTTCTGTTTTTCATAAACCTATGAAATCTGTTTGCAAATTCCATAAAGAAAAAAAAACATTCAAATCTTACATGATTAATTTAGAAAGATCCAGAAGACATGCAGATGATTCTTTTGAACCTTTGCATTAGAAAAATTTTAATCTTTTATTTATTTATTTTTTTTTTTGGATTTTTGCAATAGGGTCTCCCTATAGTCCCAACTAGTCTGGGACTGGCTATGGAGTCCATGTTTGCTTGAATTTCACACAGATCCATCAGCCTCTGTCTTCTGATTGTGGAATGAGAGATGTTCACCACCACTCCTGGAATTCTTTTTTCTTTTCTTAATTTATTATTGAGCTTTTTTACATTCTATAAAACAGACCTTAATCAGATTCAGAAACCCCTTTTCCCATTCATGTCTCACACACACCCCGAGCCGAACCGCATGCATTCTACCTTACATGGTTTGAAACTAATATGTTTTCAGTTACATGATTTGATCATGAATATAATTAAATGCATAAATATTGTGAGCTATATATCAGTTGTTACTTTTCTTTCAATTGGAAAGATTATATAAAGAGGCAATGAGTTTATCTGTACTAAGAAATGACTGAAGAAAATTAATTTTTTAATTTTTTATTGAGTTTCATACATTTCATACATCAGTTCTTAAACAAATATGGATCCCTGTCCCAATCTATCCTCATCTCTCACTGTACCTCATATATTTGGCCTTACATGTAAAGTCCTATCCAGTCAAGAATTTGTGCCCAGATGTCCTTTAGTGCAAATTCATCCACTGGAGTCTGGTCAGACTACCTAGAGATCATAAGTAAGGTGTACTGTCTCCCTCTCAGTACTATCAGCCACCAGTTGTTCTGAGTCTAGGTCTGGACCACCACCAATTTCTATTGCTCAAAACTGGGCCCTTGTTTAATTTGAGTTGATATGGGTCCTGTGTGTGATGCCACCATTGTCACAAGTTCACATGTGCAAGGTTCCAGTGGCCCTAAAGACTTTGCTTCCCTAAGTTCATGAACCAGTCCTGGCACTTACAAGCTTTCCATGCCCTTTTCCACAATGATCCCTGGACCATGGGTGTGTGAGGTTCACTATAGAAGTTCTATCCAGGTATACACACTCAGCAGTCTCGTATTCTTTGAAATTTGGCCAGCTACGGCCTTCTGTGTGTATAGCACTATGTGACTCAAGGAAGCTTCACTGGTGAGAATTGAGGAATGAATTAGTTTTCTCTTTCACCTTCATTTCACTGTGTTCTATGAGATTTAGACATAGATGTTCAACTGTCGATGTATTATGTCACTTATTATAACACTTTCCAGTTCCATCCTTGTATGAGCAAATTTCATTACTTCATATTTTCTTACTGATGAACAGAAATCCATTCTGTATTTTTACAGCATTTTCATTATGCCTTGAAGGTGAGGGACATTTGGGTTGTCTAAGCTGTCAGCAACAATCATGCATACACAGGTATCTCTATCTTAGAATCAGTCTTTGAGTGAGTATATGTCAAGGAGTGGTAAAACTGAATCATATGGCAAATTCATTTTAGTTTTTGAGAGTTTTCTACACTGGTTTCCTAGTGGTTGCATGAGTTCCACCAGTCGTAAGAGTATTCCTCTGTCTCCACATCCTCCGCAACATTTGGTGTCTTTCATTCTCTTCATCTTAGCCGGTATGACTGGGATAAAATGGAATCTTAAAATGTGTTTTATCTGCAATTCTCAAATTGCTGAGGCGGTTGAGTACTTTTTAAGGTATTTCTTAGACATTTTAATTTCTTCATTTGAGAACTCACTGTAAAAAGTCTAACTTTTTACTGGTTTATTTATTTTCATGTTTTTTTTTGTTTTTTGAGTTCTTAGTATAGTTTAGATATAAATCCTCTGTCAGATGTGTAGCTGATAAAGATTTTCTCCCACTTAGTGGGTTCCCTCTTCCAGTTCTTGGTTATTTCTTTTGCTACACAGAAGCTTTGTAGCTTAATGAGGTCCTACTTACTGACTGCTGACCTAAATACAAGAGCCACTGATGTCATATTTAGAAAGTTCTTACCTATGCCTATGTCTTGAGGGGTACTGCCTCTATTTTCCTCTAGCAGTTTCAGAGTTTCAAGTTTTTATCAAGGTCTTTAATCAATTTGGAATTGACTTTTGCACAGGGTATAAGATGAGGATCCAATTCAATTCTTCTATAGGTGAAGATCCAGGTTTGCCAGAAATATTTATTGTTGAAGACATTGTCTTTCACCCATTGTGGGTTCTTGAAATTTTTGTCAAATATCAGGTGACTGAAATTGATGCACTAATATTTAGGGGTTTTATTATGTCCCACTGATCTACATGTCGTTTTGAGCCAGTACCATGCTGGTTTTATGACTGTAGTTCTGTAGCATAATCTGAGATCTCTCATGGTAATACCCCCACTATTGTTCTTTTGTCCGACAGCTTTGCCTATCTGTGGTTTTTGTGATTCCATATGAATTAAAGGATTTTTTTTCTAGCACTGTGAAGAATGTTGTGAGTATCTTGATTGGCATCGGATTGAATCAATAGATTGCTTTTGGTAAGATAGCTATTTTCACAATATTGATTCTATCAATCCGTGAGCATCCTAGGACCTTCCATCTCCTAGCGTCAAACCTTTCTTTTAAAATTTAAAATTGTCATTGTAGACAAATATAATGTCTTCATTTGGGTTTACTCATAAATATTTTGTTTTTTGAGCGCTTTATTTGATGTTTGTTATTTGTGTATAGAAATCTTCGGATTTTTATAAGTTGATTTTGTAATCTGCCATTCTACTGAAAGTGTTAATCATTTATAATAGTTTTCTGATGGAATTTTGCGGATCTCTTATACATAATATCATATTAACTGAAAATAGAGATAAGTTGGCCTCTTTTTTCCAGTTACTAATTCTTTAATTTCCTTCTCTTGTCTTATTGGTCTTGTAAGAGTTTCATGCACTGTATTGAAATGGTGTGGAGAGAGTGGACAGCCTAGTCTGGTTCCTGACATTTATGGGAATGCCTCCAGTTTTTCTCCATTTAGAATGATGTTGGATATAGCTTTGTTCTATATATTTTTAATTATGTTGAGGTATGTTCCCTCAGGACAAATTCCTTCTAGGACTTTTAGTATGAATACTTTCTCAAAGGACTCTTCTGTATCCATTGAGATGACCATATTGTTTCTGTCTTTAAGTCTATGTACATGTTTTATTATAGTCATTAACTTACATATACTGAACCATCCCTGAATCTCTGGAATAAAGCCGACTTGATCATGGTGGATGATATTGTTGGTGTGTCTGTATATAGTTTGTGAGTATATTGTTGAATATATTTACATCTATGTTCATTAAGAATATGGGCCTATAGTTTTGGATTTTCTGTTGTTGTTGTTATTGTTGTATTGCTACTTGGTTTTGGTATTAGAGTGATACTGGCTTCATAGAAGGAATGTAGGAGTTGTCCCTCTGTTTCTATCTCTCTGAACAATTACCAGGTATTTGTTATAGATCTTCTTTGAATGTCTGGTAGAATTCTGCTGTGAATTCATTTGGATCTGGGTTTTCTTTTAGTAGACAGGTTTTGTATTAACGTTTCAATTTACTTATTTGTTAAGGGCATGATTAAATTGTTGATCTCTTTTTGGTTTAACTTTGGTGATGTCACTGATTTTAGGAATCCATCCATTTCTTTTAGGGATTTGAATTTAATGGAGTATAGATTTGTAAAGTATTCCCTTAAAATGTTCAGGATATTTTGGTGTCTGTTGTGCTGTTTCCCTTTCATGTCTGATTGTGTTTATTTGGATTTGCTCTTTCTTACTTTTAGGTAACTGGACTAGAATCTCTCTATCTTGTTTAATTTTTAAAGAACCAGCTCTTAGACTGATTGAATTTTCTTTGCATTGTTTTCTTTTTTTAATTTTGTTAATTTCTGCTCTGTTTTTTGTTATTTCATCTTATCTACTAGGTTTTGGGTTGGTTTGTTCTTCCTTTTCTAGACTCTTGAATTGTATTTTTAAGTCATTTACATGTGCTATTTCTCTCTTTTTTAAATGTAAGCATTGAGTTACAAAATTCCCTGTTAGGACTGTGTTTAAGGTGTCTGAAAGGTTTTTTTTTTTTTTTTTTTTGTAATTCTTGAGATTTGTTTTGTGTCCCAGAATGTTATCAATGTTATAAAAATTTTCATGGGCAGCTGAGTAGAAATTGTATTTGTATTCTTCTGTACTTGTCTGGGCTATTCTGTAGATGTCTGTTTGTTCAATTTCATGTAAGATGTCATTCAATTCAGATGTCTCCCTGTTTATTTTTTTGTTCATTTGACCTGTTTATTGAAGATAGTGTTATATTGAAGTCACCTACTATTACTGAGTCGTGGTTAATCTGTATTTTGTTGTCCTGGAGTTATGTTTCTATGATATTGCATCCTGCAGAGTTTGGTGCATATATGTTCATGATTGCAATATTTTCTGGATTGATTGCTCCTTTGAATAGAATGAAATAACCATCTTCATGTATTCTGATTAGTTTTAATTTGAAATTTATTTTATCAGATATTAGAATTGCAATACCTGCTTGCTACTTAGAACCATTTACTACAATTATTTTTTCCTTCCTTTCACCTATCCTTAAAGGTGAGATGAGTTTCCTGAAGACAGCAGAAAGATTGGTTTTCTTTCTTGATTCATTCTTTATGCCTGTGTTTTTTGACAGTGTAATGAGGTCATTGATATTCAGTATATGTCATTCATGTATAATGTCATTTTTACTTCTTTGTGTTTTTAGCCTTATTTTGTGTTTTTGCTTTTATTTCTTTCTTTGTTTCCTTTCTGGAGCCGCCTGGGTATATTCATTCCTTTCTTTGATCCTTTGTATTACCTTGCGTATTCTTTGTAGGGCTGGTATGGTAGACATGAATTCTTTAAGACTATTTGTGTCATGAAAAATTTTTTGTTCCCCTTTGACCATGATAGATAGTTTTCCTATACAAAGTATTTGGGTTTTGGATCCACATCTGTTTAGAGCTGGAAATACTTTTGTTTTGGCTCTTCTGGCTTTCATGGTTTGCATTGCAAAGTCAGCTGTAATTCTGATGGGTATTACAGTATATGTAACTTGTTCCTTTTCTCTACCAGGTTTCAGCACCCTCTCTTTGTTCTGTATATTTGATATTTTTATTATGATATGCTTTGGGGATATTCTCTTTTGGTCATGTCTAATTTGTGTTCTATGTGTTTATTGACTATGGGTAAGTCTTTCCTTAATTTAAGAAGGTTTTTTTCTATAATTATGTTGATCTGTTAAATGGTATTGGCCTAAGATTCTTCTCTGTCCTCTATGACTATAATTCCTAGTTTGTTTTTTTTTTTAAATGTTGCCTCATATTTCCTGAGTACTCCATTCTTGTTTTTATTTTATTTTTTAAATTTCATGTAGTCTTTGCTGAAGGAGTCCAAATCTTAAACTTTGTCATCAAGTCTTGAAATTCTGTTTCCCATTTCATTGAATCTGCTTGCTAGGCCTTGTGCTTTTGTTTCTAATTATCTTACTGAGTTTTTCAATATCATGTTCATTCCATTTAGGTTTTCTTCACTATTTGCATCTCTTTGTGAATTCACTTTTCAAGTCATGAACTGTTTTTGATATTTCATTAAGCCAAATATTTGTATGTTCTTGGGCTTCCATCACATACTTATGCCTTTCCTCCTTGAGTTCATTGATTTGTTTGTGTTTTCTTTAACATCTTTGATTATGCTGTTTATGATTGTTCTTTCAAATTCTGCATTCTTGGTTTCCTCTGGGTGGTTCTCGTTGTAGTGGATTTCTGTATGACTAACTGGTTTTGTTGCAGAAATATTTTCATGGTTACTCATATTATCCATGTTTCTGCACTGCCATTTTGGGCATGTAGATGTTTTTTGTTGGTTATATGTCTACTAGGATCTTCTCTACTTTTGTTTATTTTTGGTTCTGTTTATATTTTTTATGCAGCTTTCTTTTTGTTTATGGATAGAAAATATATTGTTATGTGTTTCAAGTTATTGCAGGGTGATAGACTGGTGTAGGTGGTTCGTAGAACACTGTAGAAGGCAGGATGGTCAGGTTAGTAGGACGGTTGGTGGGTTTCAAATAGATCAGAAGCTAGGGGAGTCTATTATAGAGAGTTTTGCTGTTCTGGGTTAGGAAGTTAGTTCAGAGATCTGGTGGGGATGAACTGGAGACTTGCTGGGAGCGGAATGGCAGGGGACAGAGTTGGAGTTGGCCAGAGGAATGGAATAGGGATGAGCTAGACAAGATCTGACTTATCATACTCCTAGGTAGGCTAATATGTTTGATCTGGAGCCTGGGAAGATTGGGGTGGGAGAACTTCCTGAGGACCAACTAGGAATCTATCCTAGGCTGTTGTGAGTTAGGAAGTCCAGAGATCTGAGGGGTAGGAACTCGATGCAAAATTTTGTAAGGGACAGTTTACCCAAAAATTGGTAGTTGATCTCCTACTATATTAACCTGAACGGTAGTTAAATTTTTTTTGTTTACTAAAACTAGTTGTGAAACATTTTACCAATTTTATGCTATTTATTTATACACATAACTGTGTGATTTCTGAATTCACTGTAGCTCTTCTGAAATAAAATGGTAAGTGTAAGAATAAACAATACTTTTTGTAGTATGATAGAAGAAGTTGTTTGGGGGTAATTTAAGAGATGGATTTCTATATGAGAGCAATAATGATCAATTAAAGGTTTTATATATGCAAAGAAGTCAAATTTATTTCTATAAGATGTTGTTTGGATTAGAATGAGCTTACGTTAGAGTATTTTTTATACTTATTTTTTTCCTATAACTAAAATTTGAAACTGAAACCATCACAAGCCCAGAATGTGTGAGCATAGTTCATCTGACAGTGTTATAAAAGGTATGTGTCAGATTCCATGTCTGGCATTGAACAGATAAGACTTTCAGGCAGAGAGCTATCATGGAGGAACTGGTTAACATTTAAAAATGAATAAAATCAAGCTGGAATAAAGAAAGGAAGAAAAGATAATAAATCTGTCTCAAAAGCTGAAATTAATTCATTCAATGAAGTCAAACACAGAGGACAGACTTTCATTCAACAAATATTTGACAGGCTAACCTAAAAGAGCACTATTTTATATCTTTGAGTATTGTTTAAGAGAAAGTAAGTTAAAATGTATTTTAAAAGTATACTTAGTATAGTGAATTGGCAGAAATTTTAAATAATTTCTGTTATTTTCTTCAACTGAAAGGATTATGCATTATTATACGTTTTTCAACTATCTTGTTGAAATGTTTATCGAACTTCTGTGTTATTATATTAAAATGTTGTCATTTTGATATTTGGCCACTTTTCAGTTCCATTACTTACTTGACTAATCTTCATCCTTTTTATCTTTAAAAAAATTTTGTTTGCTGAGTGTTCAGGCTTTGGAATATAACCTCTAATGTTTAATATTATTTTAATACTTTTTATGTGCTTAGGTATTTGAGAAAATTTAAGACTAAAAATCCCTGGACTTGTGTCTGCTGTTTTTATTATTATTAAGGGGAACTGTATGTATTCCTTGACTGAACCCCTAGAAAAAACTGACACCAATATTTCAACCTTTATCACACCTATCTCTCAAGATTTTTCCTTCAGTACTCCTTGCCTCATTAATGCCACTGTGGTCATCTAGTTTTTTGTACTAAAAATGTAGAAAAAAAGGTTGATAGTCACTTTTTCTTAATACCAATGCTTAGTTTATCAAATTGTTTCACAACACTGACATCCTCATCCAGCAGCAGAGAGAATCTAGGCAACAGTCAAATAGATATTATGTGCACTGAATAATTACTTGCTCTGTTGTCTATGCCTTAAATTTACAAAGTTTTTCTATGAATACCTTTTTATTACATAATGATATAAACTTCTGATATGTTTTATGTATTTGCTTAAGAAAATCACATGAGTAAAGAGTATCAGGTTTTGAACACAGTTAACAGAATGTTTACTATTATTGTAACAATATAAATGTGTAAAACACAAAGAATATAGAAAAAAGTACTTTCAAACTCACATATTATATAAATATATAAAGCACATTTTCAGAGGAAACTGAAATAGTGATGAGAGAAAAGAGGACCTAGCCTAGGATGAGTTAAAGTCTGTGAAAAGTACATTTATCCATAGTTATACCACTGTGTTTCATCATAATCTCTGGTTGTACAAAACTAATTTCAGATGTAGACTGCCTTTCCTTGCATTTCTGCTACCTTGTCTCTTGCTAGTGATCACTGTTGTTTTGATTAAATATTTGGATATAACCTGCTTTCTTTGGACCAATTACCCAGAGTTCTGAACTTGCTTCATCTTCTGAATATATGAGTCTTCTTAAATCCTTAGTCTAAAGTCAAGCTGAAACATAGACTATGTAATTATTATCCCATGAAAACCTGCTACTCACTTTCATGCATAGTGGTTTTAATTGCATCAGAAAAGATATATTATTTTTACTGTTTGAAATTAAAAGTGACAGAGAATATGTATCATTGAATCTATAAAATACGACAGTTAACCCTTTTACTGGTGCTGAGTCTTACTTTGTTTGATGTCATATGAAGTACAGATGTTTGGTGTTAAGAATTACTCCCATTAGTCTGGTGTGTAAGTACATGTCTTTAATCCCAGCATGCAGAAGGAAAAGGCAGATAGTTCTCTGCAAGATCCAGTCCAGTCTGTTCTTCATTCTTCCAGGTCATCAAGGCCTAGAGGGAGACCCCATCTCAAAATTCAGTTTACTACCTTATTATTTTTATATTCAAGTCAAAGAACAACTTAACGTGTGGACTCCATTTAGTATTTTCACACACTAAGAAACCACAGAGCGTACTCTTGTGTGTAAAGCATACTGAGTCTGAAAGAAGCTGGAACTACACTTTCTCAGTTATCATAAGAGTCTGCTGTATATTATCATTTCCAGATTGTAGCTAACAGCTTATATGTTCAGGTAAAACACGTCCAGAGTTTTTCAGACAATACAAAATGAAAATTAATAAACTAATTACTACTGTGTTTTTGATTAGACAAAAATCAGATCATTCTCTCTGTTGCTATTAGGGAATTAAATGATATATACCCTGCCCAATTACAGTTAATCATACTGCTACTGTTTACTTCAACACATTCACTTACATTCCAATTACCCACTGTTAAAGATTATTAAATACTTTAAGGTGATTTGCAATTTTAATCCCATTTGAAAAATCTGGGGAGTCTAGAATAATGAGTCTAAAGTCATTAATGATTAATGAAAATATATCTGGGAAAAGTTTTGGCCTCTTGTGTAATAATACCCTAAATTCTCATAAATAAGAATTTTTTGACTCAATGCTAGAATTTTCTTTGGCTGTTTACAAAATTATTTACCTAGAAGATGTTGAAAATTGTGATTAAGCATATTTTCCAGGAAGCTCAAGTAAGCAGTCCATTTAGAGGTTATCGGATTTAATTATACTCTAAAGACTAAGTGAAAGGCTTGATTAATTAAACTAAGGAGATAGTGCTTGTTTAAGTAATTATTGCCTGATGGCATATACTTCTTAAAATGCTGCAGTATATTTTTTTAGATTGCAAAGTAGTCACATACTAAATTCAGTTACACAATGTAAAGAAATTATAAATCATCATTATTATGATGAATTTATTACAATTTGATATAGGCTATTAAAATAATTTCTCATCTATTTCAAATGTTATAAGAAACACTTTCCACATTTTTATCCACATTGCTCACGTGGCATTAAAGGGCCTCAGCTTTTTCATCCTCACTGTTCAAGGAATGCTTTTTATTGCATTATTTTTTTTGTGATTTTCATACAATATAGTTTGACAGCATAACACATACACACACACACACACACAAACACACAATAACTGTTATTTCAGTACTTCATCTAGAATTATTTGAATAATTGAAAGGAACCAAAAAATACTTTTAAAGATTTATTTCATTTTTCCGGTGTGTATGTGAGTATATGCCAAATCTGTATGGGTTCCTACAGAAGCCAGAAGAGGGCATCAGATGCCCTGGTAGTTACAAGTGTGTGTGAGCCACCTGACATGTGAGTTTGGAATCAAATTCATGTCTTCTTGAAGAGCAACAAATGCTTTTAACAACCTAGCCATCACCTCAGATCACAAAATACATTTTTGATAAAGTGATCAGCTTGCATCAGTTTCACGCTATATCTCAGTATAACGTGCCCTTGAAGTTCTCCATAAAAATTTCATATATAATTCTGAATTTTCTCCTTTTTGAAAACTTTACTTAGTGAACCATAAATTTTAAATATACTGTTATCTGAAATGATCCCTCAGTAAGACTATACCCTCATATCAAGAGCCATTTGTCTCATGAAATTTATTTTCCATGCCTTAGCAGGTATGGTCTGGTTAATCCAGCTGGATAAAACAGAAACTGAACTTCCATTTAGAGAGACTGATTTATTTAGGGAACTTTACAAAGTTACTGGTTACCTGCGGCCTGCCAACAAGGTCCGCGATAGCCGGCCGCAGTGCTCTTAGTCCATTCCTGGCCAGAATTTTGCTTCCATTCACATGATTCTTAGGACTGCAGGAATTTGGAATGCTTGCTCCTGAGTCTTAGCCTTCCACGTGGGCCTGGGACAGGGCATTTTTCTTCCCACGTGGCTTCAATCCCTGCCCCTCCCCAGGACTTGCTGCCATGTTGTCTCCCCTTTCTCCCCACCTTCCTGCCCCCTTATTGGTCAGAGGGCAGGACTTGCATGGAATGAACCAATAGAAAAAAAAACCTCAGAGAGAACCAGGTATTTACCATACACAGTTATATCTTGTAAAAGCATAATTATTGAGTATAATATTTAACAATTAGGAAGAACAAACTATATCCGATTAATAATTTATTTTAAAATAAAAATCCATATTTCATTTAGTATATACAAAATATATTAGGCAAAATATCTCATTTAATTCTCATGACTCTTGTTAAATCATCTGAAAATATCACCATTTTCCAGAAGAAGGTTTTGACATAGATTTTGTGTAATGGTAGTGGTGTGGGATCTGTTATAGAAAAACAGAGGATAATTTTCCTGCTTGAGACTTATTACAAATATAGCATCTTATATGTCTTTAACAACTTTACTCTTTGCCTTCTGTATAAATGTCATCAGATTACCTCATTTACATTAACTTTACTCTGTTGTTATAACAAATTATCTGAAATTTAGAGCTTTAAACAACATAATTGCCCTTGAAGTTTAAAAGGTCTGAAATTTGAAATGAGTCTCCTTGAACACAAATTAAGATGTCCACAGGACCACATTATCTGTGGAGGTTCTAGTAGAATCTAGTGACTGCTTTATCCAGTGACAGGATGCTGCCTGTACTGTTTGAATTCATGTGCACATCATTATATCCTTTGACTTTTTAGTCTTATCTTCCCTTTTGAAACTCCTGATTTTTCTATGTAATCTGTTTCATGCATATATACGTATTTTGTCATGACTTTATATATATATATATATATATATATATAATTACATACGAAAATATATGATTTGTTTATACATATATTTATGCACACATGTCTATGTATGAGAATATAGTCCACACCAATATCATTCATTTTCTTTGTCTCTAATGTGCCTCTTTATTTCTGTAACCATTATCCTTGGTCTTCAACATTCATCAAGGGAAGATACTGTTTCTAAAAGTTAAAGTCTGGCTATGTTATTTAGTGGTGAGTTGACTGATTCTAATAACAAGGAAAAGAATGAAAGAGGATAGAGTAATGACTAAGGATTGAGTCTGAGTAAGGAAGAGACTCCCTAAATTAAATCATTCATAGATCAGGAGATTTTTCCTCAGCTTATACAAAGTGATAGAAGCTTTGAAAGGCTGGTGGGGTGGTTGAATGCCTTTAGTCCTCAGCAAAGTGAGGAATCAATTATAATCATGAATTTCTCAGTCATAGCATGACTAAGATCTAAGGTTCTTCAATCAAGCGGCCTTAGTTTCTAATTTTTATATTAAAAGTCAGTTGTAAGGAAGAAGTCAGGAAATTGGAGAGATGGCTTAGTAGTAAAGAGCACGTGCTGATCTTGCTTAAAACCTGGGTTCAGTTATCAGCACTCACATAAGGTGGCTCACAACCACCTGAACTCTAATTCCTGGGACTCTGAAACCATCTTCTGGTTGGACGCCTGCATAAATTTTGTAATTTTGAGCCATAAAATACAACTTTAGAGAACAAAAATGAATTGCACATAATAGCCCACACCTGGAATCCCCAAACCCGGAATTTAGGAGACTAAGGAGGGTGGACTGTGTGTCTGAGATTCCAGGCTTTCTTGGGAAGATACTATTTCTAAAAGTTAAAGTTTGACTATGTCTTTTAGTAGTGAGTTGATTCTCATAACACGAAAAATAATTAGGGTGGATGGAGTAATGACTAAGCAGTGAGTCTGAAAAAGGAAGACACTCCCTAAATTGTATCAATCATAGATCAGGATTTTTCCCTCAATTTATATGAAGCAACAGAAGCTTTGGAAGTTCAGTGGGGTGGTTGAATGCCATTAGTCCCCAGCAAAGTGAGGAATCAACCACACATGTTCCTCTCTTATTTAACAGCTAGTTGTGCATATGTTATAACAAGCAGACATTTAATAGTGACATTTCATATCACTTTTCCGCATGGGATACAGATTGATCTCTGTTGAAGACAATGGCTCTTAAATAGCAATCAAATTAGTCATGGGCAATTTGAGTGTTTTGATTATTATATATTGATATACACAATTAAGTTTTCTTTGTCAAAGGAAAATACTGAGGCCATTCCAAGAGTAGGAATAGGCCATACATATTTTCCTATAAATTTAATTTTTTATGAAAATCACAGACTAAGCATTTTACTGATTCCTCCTCATTAATCATCAAAACTATTTCTGAAGTGAAGATGAAGCTGATGGGGTTAAGAAAATGTTTTGGAGCACAAGCATGTTTTACAATGTGAAGAGAGCCAATAAATGTTAAAATATACTATTCATAGTGGTGGAAATTTACGAAAATAAATAAAATATTTATGTGAATTATTATATTATAGTCATTTCACTAAATAAAGACTATGAAATAGAAGCTAATCATATACATTTAGAGAGTGAAGTAAAATTTTAACTGTGAATGCCAGAAGATATTATGTGCTTTTATATATGATAATGTCTAATTTTTAATCCTTTAAATAAATTTGCATTTATTTTTCATAGTTCTCAAATATTTCATTGACTTTAGATTCTGAAATGAATAATTAAATTGCATAGAATGTGTATATAGCATGTTATACTTTAGACCTCGAGTAGTTCTCAAAGCCTATGGCAAAAGACTTAGTACAAAGGGTAAAATTATTTGGAGTTACGACGTATTTTATTGCATTTGAATCACACGCGCATGGTCAGAATGGCTAAATGTATGTTTAAGTATGATCTCTTCTCTGCCGTTAATCATTCGGAAACATACGAATGAATTTAATTTAAGAAAGTGGTTATATTTCATTCACAACTTTATACACAAGGCACACTATACATGATATGAATAGCAGCTTGTTAGAAAATAGTACAAGCCAAGCATGGTAATTGATGGGAGGTTTATATTAATATTACTATTGAAACTGAGTCACTGCTTCCTTCTTCAGTTGATATAACCTAAGAGAGGAAAGGGGAAACTCACAAGAAGGAAAGGTAAAACCTTTGCATGAACACCTTTTATACATTTTAAATCTCTTTTGTGGGGGCTTGGGAGATGGATCAGTGGTAAGGACACTGGCTGCTCTTGTAGAGGACCTGTGTTCAGTTCACGAAGATCCAATGCCCTCTTCTGGCCTCAGTGGACACTGCAAAAATGTTTTGCACTTAACATATAAACACAATAAAGCATTCATGCACATAAAATAAAAATAAAAAACAATTCTTTGTGAAGACCTAATGATTTTTAATTATATCTGTCTCCAAACAAAGGAAAATTGTTAAACAGGAAAGAAAGTCAGAATCCCTGACGTTTCTGCTTTCCGAAGTACGTGTGCAAAAATAGTAACAGGTCATTTGAAATATTCCAGTTAGCCTAAGATGGTGCACAATGAGAAAGTACACATAAAACTCTGATCATCATCACTCTACTACATTACCATATGATATTCTGTCTCTTGCAATATCTTAATTTAGCTTTTATTTTTCAACTTCTTATCTTGGAAACTAAGAACGTTCAGTGGACAGCTTTCCTACATTTTTATTCTTACTTATCGATGTGAATACTTAAAAACAATACCCAATTTCTGTTTCTGTTTTAGGAATGTTACATTAATAGTTTAAACAGTTTTTTTCTGGTCACATTGCACTTCACTACATTCTTATCCTGTGAAGAACTATATGACCACAAATTTTATTTTCTTATGAGTTATTGTCTATTATACGTTGTGACGTACACCTCAAAACCAAAGGTGTACTTCAATTGTTAACAAATGAGTCCATAATACAATTACCAACACATAATTCCTGGTCAAAAACCTTTTAAATTTTCAGAAGCAATTAATTGAGTCAATTGTACACTTTTTATTAATTTAATTATTATTGTTATGTGTGTGTGTGTGTGCAAAGGTATGTATAAGTGTGCTTACCTACACTCCCATATGTGGTGAACAGAGGTTTACATACATATATTTTCCATACTAGCTTCTCCTTCTTTTTTGAGACAGGATTTCTCTTTGATTGGGAGCTTACTGTTTTGGGCTAGAGTGTCTAGCAGCCCCTCTAGATCCATGTGTCTCTGATTCCCAGCTCTAGGGTTATGAGTACATACTGCCATGTCCAGCTTTTGGTGATCAGAATAAGAAATATGAAGAAAACATCATTTGTCATAAAATAGTAAAGCTGACAAAATGCTAGAACAAAGAGAACAATCCCTAGGTAGTCAAAAAAAATGATAAAGTGTATTCAGCATGGTTTTCCTGATTTCTTAGTCCAGTTGAAAGGGCAAAGATCAGAGATCTTTGTAATTTTTATCTTAGTTCAGAAAATGTAGGACCATCTTGAATGGGGAGAAATGAAATTAGACAGCACAATGAAAGAGACAACTGGTAAAGCCTCCCAGTATAAAATGCTAACATGCTATTCTTCACAACATGAATGTTATTTTATACATATGAATGTATTACCTAAGTGTATACAAATGGACCAATGTCATGTAATGTCTACTGACGTAAGAAGAAGGTATCAAATATCCCTGGAACTGGAGTTACTGACCGTTGTCAGTCACCATGTGAGTCCTGGGAATCAAATCCAAGTCCTCTGCAAGAGCATCCAGTGCTCTTAATCACTGATCCATGTCCCCAGCCCCCATAAAATAAACTTACATAACATTTTATGAAAAAAATAATAATTGGGACTGAAGAGATGGCTTAACATTTAAGAGTACTTACTGCTATTCCAGTGGACCAATTTTCAGTTCCCAGCACCCATGTCATGTGGATCATAACCATCTGTAACTCTATTTCCAGGAGTTCCAACACTCTCTTCTGGCCCCTTTGGACCCATACTTATTTCTTTCTCTACACAGAACATACTATGTCAGTCGAGACTGCACAAGGAGACTATGCATCTGCATACACACACACATACAAATAAAATGTAAATGAAAGTAACTTAACCTTAATTTAATATATGCATCGATAGTTGAAACATTCACAAGAATGAATGTTTCAATATCCTTTGTAACATATAATGCTAGAAACTACATAAATGCCAAAAGAGTCAGTAAGATATGCATTCTCAGCTGTTTCCATATATGAAAGCACTACACACCATGGAAAATGACAAGGTAGAAACCTGAGCTGTACTGTTTGTAAATCTCCAGAACACAAATATATGAAATCAGTGTACATATAAATATAAGATGTATCTATACACTTAATATAAAATAGTGTATACTTAAAAATTCCATCTATATAAAAATAAGCAAAATAAATGTCAATGACGTTATAAAGCATGGCAATTGGGATATTTGTCCAGGAATTAATTTGACTAGGATAGGACTTATGAAGGGCATTTACAATGCCGGGAGCTTTCTGAATTTTTAAATCCATGCTGATCCAATGGGTAAGTTAGATTATCAATTAGATCTAGTTTTAAACCTACAGTATGTATAGATTCCTGTAAAATGTTTTGAAAGACCAAAATCTTACACACACATATGTTTTCATTTCAAATAGATTAGAATTTTACTGAAACAAAGACAAATACTTTCTATTTCCTGTCCATCCTCAAATTGTCAGTCCAGATCTTATATTCAATTTTCCCTGAATACTTATTGCATAAAGTTCTGGAGCTATGTCTGAATAGTCTTTTGAAAATAACAGGTATGAGTATTGTTTCCTTTTTTTTTTTGAAAAAACAAAATTATGTCCTTGGAAACTTGGAAAGTAAATATTCATAATATAACTGCCATTTTCTACTTTAAAAACACTATCCATCTTTTTTTTGTCAGTAACTCTCTCAATTTAACATAATCAGCCAATGCCTCCATCATACTGCAAAAGGATTAAATTGGAGAAAGGAAATGCTTACTTAATGTATGCATATGATTCCTCTTCTTATAAGAATGCATTCATTGTTGCTAATAAAAGATATATCACCTTGAAATAAACTCATTTACCTCTAAAATATATCTTCTGTGATTTAATACAAATGAAACTGTGTACATATCATTTTACAAAGCAAGCATAAACTCTTGAATCCAGTGAAACAGCAAAAAACATACTGTAACATATTGAAAGCATTTACTTTGTTAAAGTCAGTGTTGTTGAATAATATGTCCTTAATGGCATTCCCCTTGTTAGACCACTAATTGTTGTTGAATCATTTTAACCCCATAGCCTTTAAGTACCATATTGAGGTTTTACTACTACTACATAAAATTGGTGAAAATCTTAATATTACATACTTTAAATTACTTTGGAAAGAAGTCATATCCTCCTCCATCTGAAGTTCAAAACAAATTTTATGTAATTCCTGAATTTTTTAGTTATCTTTGTTTTATTCCTTTTTCCTCGGTATACATTACTGTTTATCATCTATGTAGTTCAATACTGTTACACATTTTTGTCTCATAAGGAAAATGAAAGCAATACCTTTAGTGCCATTCTTCAATATGCCTGGAATTTAGAGCAATTCCTAATACATAGCAGGCACTAGAGAGCCATGTTTGAATAACGGAATGACCTATACACATTATAAAGCTTAGGTTAAATATTAAAGAAAAGAATACTGAGACAGTATATCATGTAGCTAAGCTTGCCTTTCAATTCTCCCTCTCTCTCTCTCTCTCTGTAGATAAGTTATACCTTGAACTTTCGACCCACTTGCCTATACCTTCCTAGTGCTGGGATTACAGCTATAAGTCACCATACTATTAATACAATACTGAGGATCAAAACACAGGTTTAGTGGTATGTATGGTATGTATGCAATATACCACTGTGTCACACTCAGCTCCTAGAGAATGTTGTTGTTTTGAAAATTTATAAAGTAAGACAGATAAGAAGCAGGGGTCTAACTCTCAAGCTGTCGTGTGAGAACTTTGATTTGTTACTTTCATTTTGTAATGAAGAATAGCCTTGGAAATAAGAAATAAACAAAACTTAGAAATTCAAGTAAGTTTTCTATGTTAACTTCTGTTGATCATCTGAAACCTTCTACTTCATGGCTTGTACTTGAATGGAATCTACTGTCCTAATTTCAGTCCTAAATATATATATATATATATATATATACACACATACATACATATATACATATATATGATATTAAAGAAGCAATCATGGGGTTTAATAAACATGCTCTCAAATAACACTAGAATAAATATCCATACTATTGCAGTTTCATAAAATTTGTAAATATTTTTTATACACATAGTTTTAACTTTTGATCTATAATCTGACTGCTCACTAATACCAAGATTTTGGAGAACTAGTGCTACACAAAAGAACCCAAACTCTTAAATTTCAGTAAGAACATATAGATTTTGATAAGTATATGAAAATGCTTTGGAAAGGAAAGAAACTGCTCCCCAAAAGAATTTTAATGAAGAATGGCAAGCCTCCATATTATTTTATTGCCAAAATGTTTTAAAAATTTAGTTGATATATGAAAATTATACAAATATATATGACACAGTAGAATAGTTCATAAATGTGTGGTCTGTGTACTGATCAATTGAATGAAATTCCCATTCATACGTTTTTAAGAATTTATTATTTATTGTTGGTGAATATTAAAGTTATTTTTCTAGTATAAAATGTATCACATGTGTACATTGTTTTTATGTAGAATCACATGCTTTGTAATAGAAGAAAAGAACATATGCCTTACAAGTAACTGTGGATTTGTACTCCCTGATCACATTCTGTGATTCATCTTCTCTCCTGTATGGCCTCTGGTAACTATTAGTCTATTCGCTTCTTCTCAGAGATTGAAATCTTTGGTCTCTATGAGTGAATGACTTTGTGCAGTATTTGTGTGTGTGTGTGTGTGTGTGTGTGTGTGCGCGTGCATGTGTGTGACTAAGAGATTTCAATCAAAGTACTAAGAGAACATCAACGTGTATAGATACACTACATCTTTTTCCACATATTCATTGATATGAATTTGGAAACAGTGTATCTTGACTCCTAACAGAAATGCTGTAATAAGAAAGTGATTTGGATAACTTTTAGGAAAACTGAGTTTCACTGTGTTTCATGGCACATGATTACTGGAACTGCTGATTCATACAATAGATTCATTTATAAATTCTTGAGGAACTTCTACATAGATTTTTAAATATAACGATTTTGCTAATTTGCATTGCTTGCATTCTGTAGTTAAAAGAGAATTTTGTCTTTTCCTTATTTTTTGATAATTTCATACATTACATTTTACACTTATTTGAAACTCTTCTCCTACATGCACCCTTCTTATAGGCTTCCACTGCATTTCTTGTACTCTTTCGTGCATATTAAGGCCCGCGGGTTCAAGTTTGTGTCCCCAAACGTCCTTCAATGTGCATTCATCCACTGGCGCATTGTTAACCCATCTAGCGTCACACATTTAAAGAAAACTGATTCTTCTTCTCCCACTAGTTATCAGTTTCTCAGCAATGGTTGGGAATTCTTTCCCAATTGCCTATTTCTATATTGAGATTTATCTGGCAAGAGCATACATGGTATTTGTGCATTCTGTCACCATTGTGATGACTTCATATGAATAGCTTCCAAGCTGTCTGGAAAACTCTCTTTCTTTATAGTTTTGTACCACCTCTGGCCCTTACAGTTTTTCTGGCCCATTTCCTCAATGCTCGGTGAACAATGAGTCAGAGTATTGTTATAGGTGTCCTTTTCAGGGATAAGCATTGCAGTCTTTTATTCTCCAAACTGGATCACTTGTGGATTTCTGAGTTATTAATATCTTTTGTATGAAGAAGTTTCACTGGTGAGAGTTGAGTGATGCATTTATGTTTTTTCCTGCCCTATTCCTGTATGTTGCCTGAACCTTAGGAGACACAGTTACATTGGATGTGTATCACTTAGGGCTGGGCACCTTACAGACACTGATTTTCTTCATTTGACCAATGTGTAACTTTGAAATAGTCTCTATCTACAGTAAAAAGAACTTTCTTAGAAGTACATTTGTGCGTAAATATAGGGATATGCACTTAGAATAAAGTATGAAATTACATTGGTCTAGGGATTTGACAAAAGTAGGTTTTCCTTTCGGATCACTGACCTCCCCAGTACCACATGTAAGTTCCCTCCCATTAAGTAAGCCTTAATTCCTATTTTATCATGTGGATTACCCTCAAGATAAATGTGCCACTACTGCACTAGGAGGGATTTTTGCTGAGCTAATTCATAGACTTTACAAAAGAATGGGACCATTAATTTGTTTTCTCCCTTGGCAGTTTCCCTACTATCTTCTGATACTGTGGGAGCTAGTCTTCAGGGAGGTGGCTTCCTGATAAATTCCAGCTCAATTGCTGTAACCCTGTTTCTGAAATATGTTTCAACTTCTTCAATAGGGTATTTTTTATATATATATAGATATATATATATATAGATATATAGATATATATATAGTGTAATTTTTTTCTAAGACTAAGATTCTTTCAATCACAAAAATCATATTCTTGAACCATTTATTTTTTATTCTATTAAATTTACACATAATAAATTTAATGAAAAAGTAAATTATAAATTTGAAGAGAAAAAAAAAAGCAAGTCGTTTGATAAAAAAAAAAATCAAAATGAGTTTGATGAGTTAAATGATTCCCTAAAACACGTGTAGATTTACCAGCAAAGAAAACTGTGAGCATATATTTGATAGAAAGAGTAAAAACACAGTAAGAGATGTTGATATGATATCATCCCAGACTTAGCTTGTCCTCTTCATACCATAGTATTTGACTTACTGAAGGAAAGCCAGAGGGAAACTTGAGATTCATATAAAAGCAAAGGAAGGAAGCAAAGATGGAGAATAATGGTGACAAGGTTAGCATCATACAGCCCTTTACGAAGGACTGTCTGAACTTACTCATAAGAGAAGAGACAAAGAAAACAAAACTTATCCTTGCAGACTCCAGGTGAATCCAAGCCTTGTTAATTCTATTCCAATATAACCTCCATACCTGAGAGAATTTAGATTGTTTTAATGATATCAAACCTCTAGCACTTTAAGTCAGCCATTGAAAACTAACACAGTGAATAAG
Source organism: Eospalax fontanierii (assembly GCA_035773235.1). NCBI lineage: Eukaryota > Metazoa > Chordata > Mammalia > Rodentia > Spalacidae > Eospalax > Eospalax fontanierii. Next base: position 91,396,195 of record CM069524.1, read on the forward strand.
GAAAAATATGGATCATCCTTTTGCCAGAATAGTGGTAGTCAAACTGATATTTGCACACATATTCAAAGGAATTTGAAGCATTAGTTATAAACATATTACTTAGAGACTAGAAACCAATGTTTAAATTTAAATTTGAGAATCTTCTTAAAATCAGCTATCATTATGGGGCTATATATTGAACTAATTTACTATTTTTTTAACATTCTCATGTTTCAAAAAAACAAGTTGAATAAGGAGAAATCAACACAGTCAACATCTAAAACAAATCCCTAAACATTCAAAACTATGCAAGCTATTAAATATATCAACTAAAGACACTGAATGGCTTCATTTCCTATGCATCATCTTGGTTTGTTTTCATGGAATGTTGAGCATACTACCCTATGCCTGAATGTTCTCACATGTAATTCAAAGATCTAAAGATAATCATCATAAAGATACCACATAAAGGAAGCTTGGAAAAACACTGACAAATTGCAAGTGTTATATTAATTACCGCTAATGCAACAGAAAGAGCATCTTTAAAGTGTTAAATGTATGGATAAACCATTTAAATAATCCCACAAAGAAACTGAGTAATTTGAGGAAAGAGGAAATATATAACATTAATCTCACTCCCCAAATAGATTCAACTCTAGATATTTGCCATAATCTTTTAAAATAAATTTGAACTCAGCAGAGAAAAGATATTGGTCTTTGACAAGTAATTCCCCTGATATTTAATAAGCAGGCAATACTATATGGATTTAATTTCCCTTATTATTTGAACACCACACCTCCTCGTACTACAGTTTCTCCACATATGACAATAATAACAAAAATATCTCAGAATAAAAGGTGAAGAGTTGAGTGCATTGTTAAAGCAAATTCTCCCACAGGCTAATTGTAAATTAGGCATTTTTGAAACTGTATTCTGTCTCCCATTACTGCTGTATTAATTTCTATAGGTCTCACAGGACTGTGGGGAAGAATGAAGAGGGAGTGATTAACACATATTTGGTAATTGTTCTTTGCCAGCCTGCACTAATCTGCTTATCTGCACCGCCTGCTGCTTTATCCTGCCAACTCTAATCACTGTCCCATCAGGGCACAGCTCTGTAGAGCAGACATCCTGCTGCTGACCATGTTTTTCTGAGTCTAGTTTTGAAGATTTCATTGTAAAGACCAGAGGGTTTTCAATGCTTTCTTAGAGGTAGTCAGGGAGCTGGGTGTTCCCGTGGTCCAGTCACCCACCTCTTCTTTTCATTTGCTCCTCCAGTCTTTGATGTACTGCACACGTTTCTCTTTTCCCATTTCAGGAATGTATATTGCCTTCAAAGCAGCTTTTGACCTATCAAAATTACCTTTGACAGAGTCTTAATCTTTTTGCAGCAAAGATCTCATTGTTCCATTCATTTCAGTTGACATTATTTCTGTCTTTAGGTGGATATTTTAAATAGGTTTCTCAAGTGTTTGCATATGAGGTTGAGAAAAATGGGATAATTTTCTGCTCTGTTCCATTGTTCATCAGACAGTCTTTGTCATATCATTTGAGATGTAAAGGAGGTAATCTTTCTTCCTTTTTAAAAAATGGGATTCACTGTCAATTAATCATCCAGACACAATCCAAAACTTTTTTTTTTACTTTCAAATGATTTTGGAGGCAAATTAATTAATTATGCTTACTTTATAACACGATGTATCAAGAGAAAAAAGTGATTACAAAACAATGATAACAAAAATTAAGCAAACCAAATTATTATCTTTGCTCAGGGGTTACAGGTCAGGAGTGTTATGAGATTTTCCAGTGACAAAATATTGATGTTGTTTGTTCATATAAAAGAAATTACCACTAGTACCTGAAGCCTAAACATTTGTGTACTTATTTCTGTTTATTTTTATCAGCATTCTGCTGTTTTATTATCTATAATTTTGTGGTATAGTACAATTGAAAATGATTTAGATGTCTATTCTATAAAGAAATTTCTTCATTATAAATCATACTGTCTACAAAAAAGCAGTAATTTTTAATATTACTCTAGGAAACAGTTTTCAAATGGCATTCAGTTCTGAGGCAATTTTTATATGTGCATGTAAATATTCACACTATATATTTTTTTTATGTTTATGCTTTCAATATTAGGCTGCTTACCTACAGATTTAACGAAGCTTGAAAAGCTACTAATCTAGATCTTGTATGTAGTTATTCTGTGATTTTGAATAAGACATGTTGCTTCCTTTACTTAATGCATTGCTCTATCAAAACAGACCAATTGACTAATACATGGCTTTTCTATTTTTACTAGAGTTAACTTTCTATGTGATAATAACATAGAAAATACTTGTTCAAGTACTCTATTATTACCTAATGAATATGTTAATCTTTGTATAATTAATTGATTAAAAGATTTCTCAACATAAATTGATATACTTTTTAAGCTATTTTCAGTATTTTTACACTTTTAAATATTATTATAATTAATATGAAATACATTATGATACATTTTATCAAATTTCCACCATAGACAAATAGACATGAGATCATTTAAAATATATTAATCCCCTTATAAAATATTTTGTAATTTAAATATTTCTCCAACAACCAGAGAAATAGTCTGCAATTATCAAAGCAATCTAAACAGTTTGAAAAGTATCATAGTGCTTGATAGAAATTGCTGTGCTTTTGAAAATTTACCTAAAATTAGCCAAAGCAATGGACAAAACAAAAACTGATGGATAAACAAGGGGTGCAGTTTATTTCCCCAGCCACAATGTAATTTATTGCTTGTTTATATCTGTCACCAGTGAATTACTTTATAGACTTCAGAAAAGTCTAGGCTATATCATAGCTCAACCTTCCATCCACTCTTTTCCTCACAGGGTTAAGCAGTTCTGTTCCCAGCACGAAAATGTTAGACCATATGCCACTCTGTTCTGCTGTACAGTTAAGCTCCTACTGACTTGCAAAAAATTGTATCACTAGGAGACCAAATATGAGGCATAACAATTTTATATATTGAACACAGAGAAAAGAATAACAGTGAAGGACAAAGAAACACAAATATTTATTTTGAATTGTTTCTTTTCAATTCTGCACATAGTTTGCTGAGAAATACTACTTTATATGAAGGCCAGTTTGCAAACAAATTAATTATATTCCCAACATATATTCCTATGCTTTTGTGTTATAAACTTATTAAAGTTGTTTCTCCTAGGTGTATTGATTAGATACATTCATTGTTTTTACAAAACAAGCATAATAAACTAAATTAATGCACATATGGGACTTTAAAAAATAAATTTTCAATGCTGTTTGAATAGAAAAAAATGTTTTCTAATGAGGAACTAGATGCATATTTTAGATTCTATAGAGGGCATTGAACTATCAAAAATTTACATGCTCATTACTGTGTCCAATATTACTTGACAAGTCTGGAATTTTCTTAATCTGAAATTTACAGTCCACCTTATACTATTCTTACATTTATCAGACACAATTAAACAAGTTTTTGGCTCATTTTTATCCTGAGGGCAAAGCAGGAAAATAATGAGAGTGTTAGAAAAGAAGACAAAATAAGTACTAGAGTTGAATTAATTCACCTGTCAGCAATGACTATATACTATTGGGCCAATGTTTCATTGGGAAGAGGACAGAAAGCAATAAATAGCGGATATTTAGTTTTGGTCTATCTATATACATTTGCTCCAGTCTTTCATTTGTTAGAACATTTCTGCTGGTATGTAGAACAAATGTTATACTTTTATAAGAATTATAAGGTTGAGTTTGGTAATGAAAAATGAAAATACTGTTTTCATGTAGTTAAACACAACTGTATAGGCTTTTGTAGGTCATAACCTTATGTTTTAAAACAATGAAATCTCACACTGAAGGTTATTTTTTTTAGTTTTATGATAATTGTAGCACATCAGTAGATCATCACTTTTCAGTTTGAAGGAAACTATGCCATGGTCCAGGCGGTGAAAGGTGGCAGCTGCTGAAGTAGAGGAGAAACCTTGGTGTTGTGTGTATGATGCTGGTATTGTGAGAGTGTAAATGAAAACCTAGAAGTTCCTCCCCAGATTTCAAGGGAACATTTGAGAGGCCAGGCACTTGCAGAAGTAAGTTCCTCCCAGGATCTTTGGAGAAGGAGATGTGTGAAGCATTGAGGTTGAATCTCAAGATGTATTATAGACTCCCAAAAGACAGAGTTGCCTCGGGTGTGGAACATTTGCTGAAAAAAAAACACATTCAGTCAACAGAACCAGTAAAGAAGTTCTTGAGCATGGCAAATGGTGAACACGTAGAAGTCGCATTGTTCAAAACCCTCAGCGCTCACATCAGGCCATCAAGTGTCCTGGATGATGCACATGAAGCTATAGGATTTAATGATTGCTCAGTTTCTCTTTTGATTTGGTCCAGTTTATTTATACTATCCTCTTCTTCCCTCTTTAATTGAGAATGTTCATGCTTTGCTATAGTAAGTTAGAATGGTATAACTTTCTTTGGGATTTGTGTATGGGTTCACTAGTAAGACTTTGTGTTTCTGAAAAGACTTTCAACATGGACTTTCAAACAATGTAATTTCTGGTAAGACTTTGGAGATTATGGAGATCAATTAAAAGCATTTTGCATTATGAATTGACCAGAAACCATTAGAGACCAAAGGCAGAAACTCATATAATGAATACTTTGGTTTTCATACAGAGAATTTATCTTAATAGATCACAGAAGATTAAAGCATGGGCTAGAGTGAAGGAAGTAGGTCATTGAGAGCATGGCTTTGGAGATTATATAGGGCTTTTCTTTTTTGAATTGCTTTCTGTTTATCATAATATGGGTAGCTTCTGTCTGTGCCCACATACATGACTATGATGTTAACCTCAACCCCCATTCTCTAAGTGATGATGCCAGCCTAATAAAGATACAAATATCTTGAACCATGATACAAAAGTCTTTCTAGATTTTCCTTTCATAAATATGAACATGGTAGTTAAATTAGGTTAACATATCATCACACTATTGTCTCTATCATACATAATCTATCTCCTGTGTAAGTAAATATTCCAACAATTACTTTCATTCAAAATTTACAAAACAAATTAAAATACAATTTATTTTTTTCTTCTTTAAAAAACTGATTTTTTTGAGAAAGGGTCTTTCTGTTGCCACATTTTGCTTAAAACTTGCTATGTAGGCCAGTGGGGTTCAGTTTCTCAGAGCCTGTGCCTCCCAAGTGCTAGGACTAAAGTTTTGTGCCACCAGGTCCTTTTTTCCTTATTTATTTGCATCGGATTTTCATACTTTTTCACAAATACATTCTAGGTTCAAGTTTGATATATTCTTACCCTTTAAAATATTTTTTCTCATTTTTTCTAGGCATTTGTTTTTCCTAGAACAATGTCTCAATACAGAGGGCAATCTACTGTACATTGGAAAAGTGAATGTGTATATTGATAAAAGACTTCTGCAATCTCAAAAGTGATAAGAAAAATAGAGAGTGAATTAGTCTCTCCTTCCCTGTGTCTGTCAATGATACCAGATGAGAGATAAGGCCTCTTGTCATATCATATCATATCCCATGTTCAAATCCACTTCTGGTCAATGTAGAAAGACCTAGACCTATAGAAGCTAAGGAACGGGTAAAGAATGTTCTCCTCATTCTGTGCTTTACTGCTACTTAGACCCCATCTAGTAATCTCCACTTCAGTATTCTTTGTATTATACACACAGCGATTTCTGTTCTTGGAACACAAAAAGCAAACAACGTAAAAGTACATTTGTTCCAAGGCTACTGTTTTTTCACTCGAGATTGACATTTCATCATTTTAGATTAAGTTATATGACTCTGGCAATTTTAATGCAGCAATAATTTTCTCATCATTGCTTCAAATCAATGGATCATATAATACATTTGGTCAAACAAGTACGCCATACAGGACTCTACTCTGAGTCAGCAGATGCTATCTTTATAAACTCAAATTTGCTTGCTTGCCAAAGATCTTTACAGCTTGGCCCTCAACTTTTTATATGCATTCACTGAAGGGGTGACATGACTCATGATCCCCCTGAATATCCAGACACAACTCTTTACTCATAATGAGCACATGGCCTGGGCTTATATAGGCTAGATTATATAGGCTAGGGAAGAGCAAGGGAGGATCTCACACCAGTTTATGTGACTATGATGAAGTCAGCATACATGTTTGGGAAATTTCCAGTGAAGCCTTAGGGGCAGAGCACCCAAACTGCTGTAGTTAAGCCCTACCCATTACTCTGTGAGTAAGCGCAATAAACTCATTGGTTTCCCAGAGTGCATTTTGGTGAAATTGTACCTCAGTTTGTCTTTGGAACCAAAGAAGGAGGAGATAGACATTGTTTTCATCCTCCACCCTAGAAGGAATTTGATAAACACTTGGAATAGTCAATCACATATGACAAAAATCAAGGATGAGTTTGGAAAGATCAGTGATTTATAATATTCCTATTTTACAGAGTGAAACAAACATCTGAATCATAACTGAGAATGGAATGTTGATAGAGGAAAGTTTGACATGGCTAGCTATCATCATTGTGCTTGCAACAATGGGATGGGGGATGCAGTAGATAATGAGATGTATAACAAGGTGAGTTCACCTAGGAAGATAATGTCAATGGGAAAAATTCCAGAATGCCAGACTTCTTCTGGGTAGTATGGAATGGTACAGCTGCTTGACCGAAGGGGCCTATCCCAGGAATATGGAGATGCTTTGAGGACAGTAAAAGTTTAAAGCAGACGTTATTCACCCTGGAGTAGAGAACAAAGGGCAGAAGTATCAACAAGCACCTGGAGAGGCAAGCTGACCCAAGCTGTAGGTAATAAGTGATTTGTCTCAAGCAGAAGTGGCAGCTGAAAGGAAGACTATGTAAAGGAGGGATTGAGCTGAAAATGAGACATTAGGTGATATCCTGGAAATGGGCTTCAGTCTAGTTAATATGTTGGATGAAGGAGCAGAAGAGATAGAGATATTTGTCTCCCTTCTTTACAGATAGGGACTGAATGTTGAAGAGAACCAGATTATTTCAGTAACACAAGGGACATTCTGGGAGAATGAAATTGGGAATTCATTAGAGAAGTCATATAGCAAAGAGAAAGAGAGCAAAATTGAGGTGACACAATATACCCTGAGGGTTCAAACTTAATTACAAAGAAAGGAAAAATCCATGATCCAGCCTAAAGACAGAGGCTTTAACAATGGTCCTGTATGGGAGCATTGATAATTGGAGAATATTCATAACTGCAACTGTTGGAACTAGGGAAGATTTTCCAACAAGAAGGAGAACATTACCACCTGTCTTAGGAAGCTGTGAGACATGGAGGCAAATGGAATTAAATTACAGGTTGCAGAAGCTTAGAATCTTCGCCAACCAGTCATCCCTCATTGAGACACAGGCTATGTAATATGTGGTAAATCAGGGGGACTCAGTCACTGAATGAATGTTTTATACTTGCAGGTAGATATTATTGCTCATCACCAATGGAGGATCCATGGATATCAAAAGTTAGGGATTAGTGGAGGAGGGACAGGCACTACTGAAGAAATAAGTGTTAGGAAACCAATCTATGCTTCATCCATTGGGCTGGATGGGATTCTGTTCATCAGAGAATTAAAGTAATTATGCTTAGTCTCTTCTCATTTATTTAATTCAGTGATGAACATTTTAAAAACATAATAAAAGAAATAAAAATACAAGAAGAAAAAAGTAAAATCAGTCAGATATAAAAATATTATCCTATACATGATATTCTTTGATGAATGCACTAGAAAACACTTTGATCTAACACTTAGCAAAGTAGTCTAATACAAAAAAATATAAAAACCAATATCTTTCTTATATATCAGCAATTAGTCTGCTTAGAAATAAAACATAGGGAAATCCCTTTCACAATAGATACAGAAAAGAAATAATTGCCTAGAAATAAAATAATCAATGTGTTAAAATTATTTTACAATGCTAAATATTTAATCAATACAGAAATCAAAAGGGGCTAGAGTAATGGCTCAGATTTCTCAGTGGCTACTCTTACAGATGACCAAGATTCAATTCCCAGCACCCACATTGCAGTGAACGATCATCTATAATTCCAGTTCCAGGGAATGAGACACCCACTTCTGATCTGCAGACATCGCATGACATAAGTGCACTTGCATACGTGCAGACAATACATTCATACACACAAAATAATTAATTAATTAACATATTTAAAAAGGACACTTGGAGATGGAAAGACATTCATGCATTAGCAGAAATATTATGGCAAAATGCAGTTTCCAAAAGCAACTATGTGTATTCAATAAAATCGCCATCAAACTCTCCGTTATAGACTTCCTAACAACAGATAAAACAAACTAAAATTACTACAGAAGCAAAGACTACAACTACCCAAAGCATTTATAATCAGAAAGAACAATACTGGAGACATTGTACTTGGTGATGTAAAACCATACCACAGAGTCATAGTAATAAAAAGAGAAAAGCACACCAGTGGAAGAGAATAAAGGACCCAGACAAATATCTTTACAAGTCAGAAGGGGAGTCAGATAACCTGGAAGTGGAGTTTGGAATGGTTGCTAGCCACCTGTGTGGGTCCTGAGAACTGAACCTGGGTCATCTGCAGTGGTAGTGAAAGCTGTTAATTCCCAAGCCATCTCTCCAGCCCCAGTCATTTATTCTTGACACGGATATAAAAAACTTTCTAAGGCAAAACAGAGCCTTTTTAACACATAAAGGTGGAAAACCTATCTCCACAAAAAGAATGAAACTATATTCCTTTCAATTGTCCCTCACAAAAACCAATTCCATCTTAAAATCTTAAAGCTTGATGTTTTTAGAGGAAAACATAAGCCCCAAACTTCAAGGTATTGATATATCCAAAAACTTTCAAAAAGGAACCCACACAGTATAGACGACAACTTCAAAGATTAACAAAGGAGATTGCAAGGGTGTTTTTATTTAAAGATTATATATAACTAAGTGAAAATGTTCCCCACAGGAAGAGTGAGAAACATGGCTAACTATATATGCCAGGAGCCAAACTTGACCCCATGTTGAGATTTGTTAAGTTTCCGGAGCTGATTAGCATCGCTGTCCCTTGGAAAGGTTGTTTGAGCACATTCCTCGGAAATTACCTGTGACCTGACCTTTGCTTAGGGACATTTTATGGCTTAAGTAACTTCCCCCTGACATTCTTAACTGATTATTGTTTCCTGCCACCTGTTTTACCAATGTGTATATAAAGACCTGGAGAAAAATAAAATTTCGGCTTGGTCAGAATCCTTTGACTTGCCGTCATTTCTTGTACCTCTTGCCCCACTTCATTCCAGGTTCCTGAGGAGTCTTGTGTTCTCCTTGTTTCCCCACTGGTTGGGGCAATTGGCGCCCAATGTAGTCTCGAACCTCTCCTCAACTTGTGAATGCTGTCTTCCTCAGAGGAAGGTTCCTTCACTCACCGAGCCACCGCGGCTGAGGGGTAATGCACCGGCTCTGCACCAGAGATCACCATGGCCTGCCGAAAGAGCGATTGGTTTCACCTTTGATACACTGAAGATGGTGAATGGTGAGTAACCATGGGGCAAGAAATAAACAAACATGATTTGTTAATTACTGGCTTAAAAGAAGCCCTCGAGGTACGTGGTGTTAACATTAGGAAAAAGGATCTTTTTCCTCAATATGGGTCAAACTTTAAACAAGCATGACTTATTGGAGTCCCTCAAGACACGAGGAATTAAGGTAAAGAAAAAAGATTTAAAGAAAATTCCCACGAGGGACATCAGCTTCAGCTGAGCCTATCCCACTCTGAAGACAGGCATGGTTTCTTTCTACCTTCCGTCTTTTTCCTTCGGTCTGAGCCCTCTCGAGGGACCGGTTATGTCATGGGACAATTAAAGCTTTCTGACCAGGGCCGCTCTCTGGTGTTAGCCGAAGGCCTGCATGTCCTCTGACCAGACCCCGACTGCCTGACTGGGTGTGGGTGGTGACCGATGACCTCCTATCTAACTCTCTCTGATTAAAAAACCTGGTTATGCAATGACCAGTTAAATGCTATTAGAGCGGTCACCAGTCTCTTAAATTTGTGGTGAGGCTTATGTGTGTATACTGGACTGAATCCCCAGGATCTTCCATGGTCCCGGGAAAGTTCTTCCTGTATAGCACGATTCTTTCCTTTCCTATCATGGACAATGCACCAGCTCCATCAAGCTGCAGGTGAGGGACTAAGCTCCATTAGTCAGAGCTTGCTGCCTCAGGGCAGGTTAAAGCTGTAAACACCTTGCCTCTAGAGTTAAGGAAAAAAAATGGTTTAAAAGACATTCCATTCCTTCAGCTTCTCAACACCAAGGTTCCCCTATATGTAAAAATGGCTAGGCTAAAATTTTCCTGTCTGTCTTTTGTTTCTGTCTTGGACCCTGTCTCTTGTGATTTGGCAAAAATCCAGATTGTGTTACTTGTCTGTGTCTGTTTTGTCTTAAATGTTGTGATTGCTTCGTTGTGGCCAGAGTGAGTCCTAAAATGTCAAAATGTCACTACTTTAAATGTGAAATCAAACAGTTATTCAGGAGTCCTTAGACCCCAAAGAAAAAGAGAGAAGGAAGCTGTTAGATATCTAAAAGAGAAAAAATTTTCACCATTTTTTGCCCGGCAAACCCGAGGCTGAGCTAAAGGAAAAATGTGACATTTACAGGGTGTGGCTTAATCTCTGTCTTTGCAAATGCATTCTCCTACAACAGCTCATAGTGGAGCAGGCTAAAATCTCCAACATCAAAGGACCATGGTCACAGGCTTTTTTGTTAATCACGCTGGGTTTTTTTGTTACTCAGTTACCAGGTGAATCATGTAAATCCCACCAGCTTCGCACCTTGTCCTAGGGTGCTCTGCTTTCCACAACAATTACTGAATAAGGTTTCAGCCTTTCTGCAGTTTGTAGTTTGCTAAACTGAGGAAATAGCTCAACAGTAGCATGCTTGCTTGGCATACATAAGGTTGTAAGTTCGATTCTTGCCTACATTTTCTATGCTTACATTTAAACAATACAAGCACAACTGATCTTTTCCCAGTCAGATTGTTGTTCACCTGGTATTTCCTGTTCTATGGTATTTTGCTACACAGCAAAAGTGATGACAACAAAAATAGGATGGATGTTTTCACTAGTAGTTGTTAAACTCTACAGCTCTTTTGTCCCATGTAAACCACTGAGTTAAAAAGAAATAAATCTTTGTATGTAAATCATTGATAATACTGAAGAGGTTGACTCTGGGGCTGGATTGGCCATCTCGCTTCAGACACAGCCCTGTTGTCTCAGCATGTTCTACAAAACTTGCAGAAGTTCAGGATTGGCCACCTGACCCTGTGACAAGCAAAAACTAGAACAATACAGCCTCAGTGCAAGGACATTGTGCTGTTGAGGATAACTAAGGGATAAACTAATTTCAACAGGTTATTATTCATCTTCCTCGTATACTCAAGGTGTAGTGTTGGCTGCCACTTTAAATGTTATTACATCTCATGGTACAAAAAGGTTTTAAAAGTTGTTTCTTTCCTTATTCTTTCTCTCCAACATGGTTCTCTTCTAAGAATGGGGGAAAAAAGAGCTGTTAGAGGGTCTGAACTTTGTATCTCAGTCACCATGGTCCCAAGACAGCTGCCTTTCTAACTAAAGCTAAGCATTTTAAGTTTTTGTGAACAGGAGAGCTATATACCATGCAGCATAGAATATTTAACTGGGTGCCTTCTAAAAGTAAAAAAAAAAAAGAGGTTTCTACTATATACCATGTGCTTGTCCATGATCATGGCCAGTGCCCTTACTAGGAGAGAGGAAACCATATAGTCTGGTCTCCATATCTTAAGTGTGTAATTTCATCAATGTGGTGACAGTCACATGGCCTGACTGCCACCTTGGACAAAAATTTTCAAAATGGTCACACCCAGGAATTTACTGGTTCTAAAGAACTCCAAGAGATCATGATAATCTGGGAATTTCCTGGACCACAGGCATTTAATCACATGTCCTAATCCTATTGCAATCTATGTTTTTGTTCTGGTTTTCATTTTAGATTCTTGATGGAATCATAAAAAAGCAAGAGATTCTCACACAGACTTTTGTAACAAGGTTAATACATTTTTATGTCAAATTAAAAAAAGGACAATGTTAGCATTTTGATATCATTTTGGTCTGTTTCTAATGAAAAAAATTTAAAGTTTAACTTTTAGTATGGTATTTCCTGGTTTATAAAATGACTCTTTTTACATTGTCTTATGCATTTATTGGTTTTTAAAAGGAACTATTTTAAATTCTGATATTTGTTTATATAACATCTTTATCTGTTTTTAAAGGAAAATTATTTTGGATTCTGACATCTTTATGTGATATTTACTGATTTCAAAAAGTAATTATTTAAAATTTTACATTGTTTTATATTTGTCAGTTTCTCAAGGAAACTTCCATGTCCTTGAGCATCACTGCTTTTCACTTTCTAACAATAACCTGAACAAACTAAAAGAGAAAAACTTTTTTTTGTCAACTTTTTGCAGGTTCCTTTAAGCACCATTGTTTTCTATGTTCTTTATTATGTGTCTAGTTCAAATTTTGCATGATAAATTATAATATGGTTTTTCTGATCCAGACAAAGAAAGTACCCTATGAGCTAGTAGTCTTGCCTCCTGTTTAGCTAAGAAAAACTTTTGTAACTTATTAAATTTCTCAGGTTGTGATTAACATAAGTAGACAAACTAATTAATTATGAGTATAAGTTGTCATGCCTCGAGCATACATCAAATAGCTAGATAGGAACACAGGTCTGACAATGGTAAAGACAAAAACTTCTGTCAGCCTGGTCATACATGATCTTGGATGCTCACCAAACACCCATGGACTCACAAGATCAAAAATACTAAGTAAACCAATATCTTAATGTTAAATGTTCTGTTTTAATTAATCAACTCCTGTTCTGGATTAAGTAATCCAGCAGAAGAAAAGACTCGCCTGTCTAGATAAATTTACTTGAGCCATAGTACTTTCATTTGCACTGGTAATGATTAAAATTAACAACTCTCCTGTGTAATTCAAACCACTAAGTTAAATCCTAAAAAGAAACAAATGCTTCTTTAAGTAAATAATATTGATAAATCATCATGTTCTGTTTAACAAGGAAAAGAGCAAAAGAGCCTCAAAGTAAAGCCATTCTGCTAAAATAAATAAAATAAAAAGAATTTTATAAAATATTAAGATGATGTTACACAGCATTTCTGAGTTGAATAACTGCCATCCTCCTGACTTCAGCTTTGTCTATTTACAAAAAGTTCATCAGCTATATAGCTATATATAACTTTGCCCTAATCACAAATGATCTCCTGCATTTAGGGAGAAAATTAGCTACAGGTCACCTATATACCTGTAAACTTTAATATGATCAAACATTGGTTTGATACTAAAGCCTTAAAAGGGGAGTAAACATTGATTAGTAAACCCAGAAAGACAATTTTTAGTGTTATTACATCTCATGATACTAAAAAAAAGAAAATAAAAAGGTATACAGAGGTATTAGAAGGATATAAGAATGGAAATATTTTATTAAACAGGATCTATGTAGAAAGAGTATAATAATTGGATAGTTACAGATTAGAAAAAAATTCTATACAAGTGATTAAATATTTGAGTCAATGTGTTGTTATATAAAAAGGTTAAAGAAACTTATGTACGTGAACCTTGAAATTTCTAAGGTGATGCTTTAAATGGTCTGAAAAACAAATATATGTTTGATTTTTATATTCAAATTATTGATTGATGGCAATCCTACTTTTTCCAATGCTTTGCTACATTACGCTTGCCCCCCAAAATAAAAACCAAAACCTCACAACCCACAGGGAAAAACTATTGTGGAGCACAATCACCAAAACATTAAAGCACAATTACAAAAACAAAAAGGGGGAATAGAGAGCCTGTGACCTCATGTTCAGCTCCAACTAGCATTACCATTAATATTAAAATTTTCAAAAATCCAAAATGGAACCTAAATTTGTCATACATTGGAGTAAACAAGAACAGCGACCAGAGGTACATGGCTCTGTGTTCCCTATGGATGAGCCACAGCCTTTTTTGGATCCCAGCCAGAAATTAAAAGGAAAGAGAAAAAATTTAACCCCATAGCCCAGGAGGCCTATATCTTCTTTCACAGTTTGCCATGACTACCAAAGACCTACTATGAATAATGATATGGAGTTCAACTTGGACAGGACCAACCCCCATCAACAGGCTGTGGTCCAATGGGGAATCAAGTCCAGCACCACCTCACGGATAGCCAGCCAGACAATTGCATTCATGGCGCCGTAAACTTGATGGCCTGACCTACTTGGCCAGAGGGAACCGGGACATTAATGGCTGGACAGATGTGGGAGGGCACAGAATGCCTAAACCCCCAGGAGGCTAAAACAATGTGCAAAAACAGGCCTAACAACATGTATTAATGCAAACCTTTATCAGGGAGAAAATGATTCCTATGTGTTAGTCAGAACAGAAAATGACAATCAGTTATGTTTAACAAATTTATGGGGTTTATCAAGGCCCTTTTATTGGATTTTTATTGCTTGTCAGCTTTGGATCCTGGGCATTTAACAGAGTCATGACCTTTGTATAACAGCAGCTTGACTCCATGGCATCAAAACCAATTCAGGTACATTACATAAATTGGATTTAGGGGATCAGGGTCTTGGGGAGCCCTATGACAGACTAGCACACGAGTTCTCCTGCACCTCGTGAGCAAAAGGCTGCCTTAAACTGAGAGTGACAGACAAAGTACTGCAAAGAGAATATCCAAAATTGGATATGTCGGGGTCTCTTAAAGGCATGCCTAACTGCATAGAGATTCATGTCAAAGAACAACTCAAAACCTCTCCCCAGCAAAAGACATGATTGCTACAACAAGCTATGGGGGTTAGGTCTATACCTTTCTCTCCATTTTCAGCCGTTACCACCACTCAGGGACCAAGCCTTAATCTTTTTATTTTCTAGCAAAATGGAGTAGATGCCAGGAGCCAAACCTGACCCCATGTTGAGATTTGTAAAGGTTCCAGAGATGATTAGCATCACTCTCCCTCGGAAAGGTTGTTTGAGCACATTCCTTGGAAATTACCTGTGATCTGACCTTTGCTTAGGGATATTTTATGGCTTAAGTAACTTTCCCCTCACATTCTTAACTGATTATTGTTTCCTGCCACCTGTTTTACCAATGTGTATATAAAGACCTGGAAAAAAATAAAATTTGTTGGCTTGATCAGAATCCTTTGACTTGCCATCATTTCTTGTACCTCTTGCCCCGCTTCATTCCAGGTTCCTGAGGAGTCTTGTGTTCTCGTTGTTTCCCCACTGGTCGAGGCATATACATACAACAGAAGATTCATATGTAGACTCAAAACTAAATATTCAAAATAGTAGTCATCTTATGGAGTGTGATAATATATTTAATAGACAGTTATCTAAATAATAAGCATAAATGGTTCATAAGCATAAAACGTTCTAATGCAGCCACTACAGAAAAGTTAAGAAACTTTGCTTTTATCTTCCCATCGACACTTTTTAGTGTAGTTTGTCCTTGGTTTTCTGAACACTCGGTGCATCATTAAGTTATTAATATTAAAAGGCTCTAACTTTTTATATAGATAGTTAATGCTATAAACTCTCCTTGGAATGCCTTTACTGTGTCCTGTAGATTTGGGTATTTTGCATTTTTATTTTGATTCAATTCTTGGAATTTATACATCTCCTTGATTTTTTCTTGATCTAGTTTTCATTCAGTACTATGCTGTTTAGTTCCATGAGGTTGTGTCCTTTCTCACATTGTTCTATTTTATTTTTTGATATCCAGCTATATTCCTATGTAGCAAGAAAGAATGCAAAGTGATATTTTTATCCTACTATATGGTTCATTTTGAAGAAATTACCATGGATTGCTAAGAAAAATCTGTATTCATTAGTATTTTGGTAGATAATCTGCAATATGTGTTAGATCTATTTGATACACTATTTAACTCTATGGTTTCTGTTAATTTTAATCTGAATGACTTGTCTTTTCATGAAAACTGGATCATAAAGTCACACACTTTCACTGTATTGGAGTTGATCTGTAATGTTAGATCTTATGGTGGTTCTTTGATAAAATTTGGTGCATCTCTTGTGTTTATATGTTTTGTTTTGTACTATCCTATTTCAGAATATTTTTCTTCAATGTGTATGAAGTGTCCTTCCCTATCTCTTCTTAATAGTTTTAGCTAGGTATTTATTTGTCACCTCTTAAATTAGTTTGTCTTAGTTCCAATTGCTTATAATGCTGTTTGTCATCCTTTTACCATAAGGTGTTTTCTGTCTTTGATAATGAGTCATGAATTCTGGATTCAGCAAGAGGATGGAACTTATTTTCTAATCCAATCTGTTTAACTGTGTCTTTTTACTGGCAATTGAGACTATTAATATTAACAGTTATTTTTTTTAACCAATGTTTATCAATTCCTGTTACATTGTTGTTTTGGTTTGGTTTTCTTATGCCTCTTTTGGTTACATGTTCTGGAATTATATTATTCCTTGTTCCCTCTTTGATGTATTTGATGTATTTAATCTTGTCTTTAGACTGAAATATTCCTTTTGGTAGGCATTGTAGAGTGCATGTGTGTATTTGAAGGATATATAATGAGAAACAGTGACAGATAGGAGAAAAATCCCTTCAAGTTGTTGGTTAGGGTAGTCCAAGAGACTCCCAAAATTACACAGGAATTGCCACAACTTTTGATTGCCTCTGAGGACTTGAAAATAAGACCTTATTGCTGAAGACAGGACAAACATTAGACAAAAGACTTAGAGTAATGGAGCTAGTAATGGAAGCAACCTCTCTGATGGATAGCTCTCACAGTTTTTGATGATACTATGTAAACTAAGAAAGAACATCAATTGATGGTCCAACCCCAGACTTAAAGCAGACATTTTGTTCCCATTTTGTGGTGTTGTTTGGGGAAATCTTAGAAGGTATAACCATGGTGGAGGAAGCAGTTTTCTGAGTGCAGGTTTAGAGTGTTCTCAAGCCTTGCCTGATCTCCTCTTACTCACTGCTTCCTGTGCCTGCTTGGAGATGTGAGTACTTAGCTTCTGTTCCTGCTCTGGCCTCCTTTTGCCATCACACCTCCCTGTCACCATAAACTCTAATTCCCTGGGAACTTTAAGTACAAATAAATTCTTCCTATTAAATGTTCCCTCAACATGGTATTTTATTGCAACAACAGAAAAGTAACTAATATACCAAATAACCACAACAATGACCAGCAGGGCAAATTGTATTTGTGCAGGAGTGGCACTTTTATCTTGGAGGTAATCAACAACTACTTTATTGTACTTAAATCCCACTCAATGAGAGGAACTCACATGTGACACTGTGACCATATCCAATTGCACATGGCTAGAAATGACAAGATCTTAGAGAAAACCCTACATTTCTCACATCCCTAAGGAAAATGTAATTTTTTGCTGTATGCTAAATTTGGATCCTTATATTTACAGGTATTCATACACATATATTACGTGTATTCCAGTAATCACTCATAAAAGAAGCATCTTTTGCATTTTTTATTATATAATTGCTATAGATTGCTCAGGGGATAGAAGTATATTTATATGATTTAAAGTAATAAATTTGGGTGTTGACAGATTTGTACTTGTGATAATTAATCTTTGCTATAACGTTTCTGAATTTAGAATGGTTTAGAAATTTGAGAAGCATCTCTAGTTATATTTGTGAAGCAGTCCCAGAAAGCATTACCTTAGGGTGGCATGCTCTGAACATCGTAGGATTCACCCTGTGAGTTGGAGACCTGTGTGGAATAAAAGAATAATGTAACAAGTAAGATGAGAACATCTATTCCTTTTTATTTATTCCCTGCTCCATTAATCAGCTCACTAATGACTGAAGATCTTCCCTGGTTTTCTATACCCACTTCTTATGATGGACTAATCCACTTGAAATAGGGAGCTAACATAAATAACTCATTGATTTTATATAGTTCTCGAGTATTTCATTCACTGCAATGGATAGTAGCTAGTATAATTTTCAGTTCACAAAAGCAATAGGAAGATAAACTTAAGTAAATTTAATTACTAATAAGAATGCCAGTATTTTAAAGATGAATATTTAACAATAATGATAGTTAAAATTTAAAAAGATAAAAACTGGATGAGATAATTTCCTAGCTGGTAAAATTTTATAAACTACTTCTTAAGAACTACAAAGACATGGCTGATGAATGTACTAATTTATTCTTAAACATAATATTAGGTGCTGCATTTTTCTTAATGGTTAAGAATCTAATAGACTAAAAATTGTAAATGTGATTGCAATTGAAAGCAACAAATTATAAATTATTTATGTCATATTTATATGTGATTTTAAATATAGTTTTATTATTCAAAATAGTATTATCTTCTTTTGAAAATGACATACAAGGGACTGGAGAGATGTTTAAGCAGTTAAGAGCACTGGCTGTTCTTGCCGAAGTTCCAAGTTCAAACCCAGCACCCACAGAATGGCTAACAACTGTCAATAACTCTAGTTCCAGAGGATGGTTCAAAGCCCTCTTCTGTCTACTGCAAGCAATGCATGACATGTATGCACTTATACACATGCAGACATAACACATACAGAAAATAAAAAACAAAAGAAGAAAGAAAAGAACATTCAAAGTATTTATTGTAAAGAGTAAATGGGGACTTAACACAGTCATGAAGTGGCACAGTGGATGGAATATCTGCTGAGGGACAGGGAAAGAAGGAAGACTGAGATTAGAGGTTGCCACCTGGGGTCCTGGTTGAACTTCACAAGGTCCTAGAGTGGCAGTGGACAGAGGGATGCCCTCTAGTACAATAGTAGCATGACTGATATAGGAGTAACCAACCTCTATCTATATGAATTTAAGATCCAGTTCAAAAAAATGGAACTTGGCACTGGTATCAGGAACAAGAACCTGCAGCTTGATGGCCCTAAGCCATAGGGGAGGAACCAACTTCTAATATTCTAAAAGAACACAGTATTAAAGTGATTTCTAATGACTTTTTACAACACCTGTAGGTTAGTGCATCTTTCAGCATTCATCAGTGAAGCTTCTGCTTACAGTAGAAGGCAGTTAACTCAGAGACTCACAACTTTAAAATGAGAAAAGATTAAGGGACTGCAGAGGACTTGGAACCAAAACAGAAGTCGCTCTCCCCAGGGTTCATAGTAGTCCAGGGAGTAGAAAGATTGTGAGAGCCAGAAGTGTTGTAGGACTACCAGGAAACAGTGCTTTTCAGACAGCAGGGAACATGCACATCTGAACTCACAGCAATGTTTAGCATGCACACGGATCTATCCAAGCTCAAGCGGTACAAAAATCTGAGCACTGAGGTTAAGAGATGGGTTGGGGGTTCCACCCTAACCTGAGGATCTATTTGCATTTGGTAGCTTCTGGGACAGAACAGATCAGTTTCCTTTAAGGGCGTGATTCTTGCGTTTACCTCATTTGTGGGTGGTTCTACATTAAAGCATATTTGAGTAACATATACGGGACTCAATGGAAAGAAAGAGAAAACCAAAATAAAAATAAACCACCATCATTCATTGTATGAAGTTCTCAAAATAGTAATAAAAATATTAAAATAAAATGAAGTTAGATGAGAAAAATCATATAAGAAAAACTTATGATTTTTCATTTTAAAACTAATATTTCTATTAGTCTGTTTTTATACTCAGTTTAGTTTAATAGATTCATTATAATTCATTAATTTTAGCTATCATTTCCTTTCTTCATATTCAAGATCAGTTCACCAAATGTTTTTTTACACAAATGAATTAAAATTACCAAAACATCTCTCTGTTTTTCACTTAGACCAAGGAGATAGTCTTCACACTTAGTATCTGAAAATTTCCTCCAACTCTAAATCATAATCTAGATTAGTTCATGTTTAATACAATCAAACAAACTGAGTTTTGGGGTTTCTTATGTTCAGATCACAAGAAAACATGCCACTTCTGCCACTATAGCTCAGAACCTGGGTACAACATAATAAGGAATTGTATAATTTGTCAGCCAAATTAATAGTGATCATTACAGACTCAAGTAGAAGGTCACTTGATCCATTGCATTGCTGTCCACAATCTTGACTCAAATTTTCAGCCAAGGCGCTTACAGTTGTCCCACAGAATGAGAAATTATCATTATCACTTTAAAATCATTGGGATTGGACAATAACTGTTTTTAAAAAATAATAAACACATGCAACAAAGTACATGCTATAATGAAAATATTCTATTCGATTCTCTTCTCAATAACAAAAAAACCTGAATATTAGTAAAATGGGATTAATTTTGTTCAGTCTGGAACTTTTTTCATAATAAGCTAATTCTAAACCAGCTCTAAGCTACCTGATCTCCTGAAATATCACTGACTTAATAGAGTTGTGATTTAAGAACAAGCACAGCAGAGCATACAGCAATGATCAAACATTAACACAAATTCAAGGAATTTCCAATGTTCTAAATGTTCTTGGAAGAAATATATGATAAAATAGCATCTATGAAAAGTCAGGTATTGGAATTCCTTCCTGGCCTATTAAAACCTCATTT
Organism: Eospalax fontanierii; assembly: GCA_035773235.1. Classification (NCBI taxonomy): domain Eukaryota; kingdom Metazoa; phylum Chordata; class Mammalia; order Rodentia; family Spalacidae; genus Eospalax; species Eospalax fontanierii. The sequence goes on from CM069524.1 coordinate 91,416,841, forward strand.
AGAATTCTTCCAGATACAAAACACTCTGAGAATTATGTTCATCATTCCAAGCATCCAACTTCAAGCAAAGCCTGTGCAATGTATCTCCAGGGTGAACTCTATTCTGGGTGGGTGGAGGACTGTTTTGATTTTGGAATAGCTTAAAGTCATTTCAATATATGATATAATTTTCCCATTCAACTTTATACATTAAATATCAGAAAGACTTATGTTTAGATCTTTGGAGAATTGTCTTTTCAAGTCCAATTTTGGTTAGCTATGGAGTCGAGTGATTCTTTTTTTCATTCAATGAGAAAAGCTTTTCCCTTAGTTTTGAAGACAGATTATAGTTTTCTTCTTGAAAATAGCAAAGGATATTCAAGGAAACAGGCTTTTGAAGTCTTTGTATTTGTAACACCTCATCAACATATTGCCTTAATATACTCTGAACTTCTTAATAATTAATGATGTGCTTTGCAATTATTTTTATTTTTAAACAAGTTTTAATTAATATATCATTCAAGTAATGCAACATAATTAAATGTGAAGTGTTTGTCAAATTATTTTCATATCATAAGATAAATATTTTACTACTTAATACTGTAGAGATAGAATTTGCTTCTTTCTGTATCGGATTCAAGGACAAATGAGAAATGTCTATTAATCTAATCCTTTGAAAGCAGTAGTTCATTTTTATTCACAGCATAATTACATTTTAAATAAAAACATGAAAAGTACATCACCATGTTTTGACATACTGACATTTTGACATAGCATATACTTGCCTACATTCAACAGAACTTTTTAAAGCTATTGCTGATAAATTAATGAGGAAAAAAATTAAAGATTAATTCCAGTAGCCCTACCGAAATCAGTATATACATTTGCTGAGTAGTCATTTAACTATTTCTGGCAGTTTAAATATAAAATACCCCCCCACACACATTCTTAAGTGTTTGAACACTTAGTCTCCATTAGATAACATTTTCCTGGGAAGTTGTGGAAATTTTAGGAGATGGGAAGAAGGAAGTCCACAAGGCAGACTTTCACTGTGCTACCAGACCCCTGACTCCTGTCACTGTTTCTCTGCTTCCTGATCCACACCACAGGCTCCGACCAACCATAAAATTTTATTGCTCCTCTACATTTCTTCATTCTGAGAAACTAATATTTTCAGCAACTACCATATAAAGTAAATCTTTCCAGGGGCTGTAGACTGCCACAGTGGCTAAGATTACTTCTGAATCTTTCAAATACTCAGGATACCTTTCAAGCAAAATCATGGTAGCTAAGAGGAATCCTTAACTGCAGGTCCAGAGATTTCAACTCCTCTTTTCTTGTCTCAATGGGCACATAAAGCCCATGTACATTTACATATATGTAAGCAAAACACCCATACACATAAAAAATACATACTTTCTTACCTATATTTATGTCAGGAGTTTTGGTCATAATGACACAAAAGCACTTAAACATTTATACAAAACACAATGGAATAAAGATTACTTCCACATGCATTTTGGAAATGAGAAAATAAACAAAACCATAGGAAGACAGATCAAATATTTTTGGTTATTTTTGGCAACATAAACATTTTAATATGTTCTACTGATTTAAAAAAATATTTATTTACTTTTTTTGTGCTTGAGTGTATTGCAAGAGGTGTACTCATGTTAAGCAGTGCCCACAGAGATTAGGAGAGGGTGTTGGATACCCCTGAGCTGGAGTACAGATGGTTGTTAGTCACCATGTAGGTTCTGGGAATCAAACCCAGGAACTCTGCTAGAGCAGTTAGTGCTCTTACCTGCTGAGCAAACTCTCCAGCCCAAATTTTACTTATCTACTTTTATTTTATGTGTATGAGTATTTTTCCACCATGAATATAAATGTATCATATGGATGCAATGCCTTTGGAGCCAGAAGAGGCATCAGATACCCTGGAACTTTAGTTACAGATAGTTGTTAGCCATCACGTGAGTGATAGGAACGGAACTCAGGTTCTCTGAAAGAACAGACAGTTTTTCTAGCTGTCTTTCCAGCCTCTACTCGAACATCTGTAAAATTCTTTTATTATTATACCTTAAGTATATTTGAAATTATTTTTCTTATTTTGAGAATTTGTCTTTAATATATTAATAAACTCAAATACTAAACTCGAAGTATTATTTCTGAAAACATGAAGTGCAATAGTCTGGTATTAGATGTTTTTATACCAATGATCTATATATATAGAATATATCTCTTCATACATTCAAATATAAATATATAGAGCTAAGACAATTAGAGTAAACATAAAAACCAATTGCAAGGTAAAATTAGAAATGAAGTTCAGAATTGATTTTACTCCTGCAAAGAGCATAGTTTTAAAACTTAGTGAAAAGATATTGATTACTTCTTGATGCCCTAGTAGCAAGACTAGCTGCATACTCCTATTCCAGGCTCATACCTGCTCTGCTTAGCTGAGTTAGGTTAGCCCCTCCACACACTGTCTCTATTTACACTTTGGGCTTAGGCCTCCTTGTGCTTTTCCTGCTTAAGATTTCCTGACAACACCGCTAAGTCACACCCCACCCACAGGGGCTTGATATTCTCATACCTGTAGCAGATATAATCTCCTGATTCAAGGATCATATCATAGAATTTCATATCAGACACACAACCAACAAATTAAATCCATTTGCACAGACAACAATGTGAAAACACAAATAATATGAAAAACAAAGATAATATGTGTCCAACAAAACCTCAGTCTTACAGAAGTGTACTACAATGAGAACTACCCAGAGGAGTATTATGACTCATAATTTAAAAGAACATGAACATAATCAAAGAATATAATGACTTTACAAAACAAAGAACTTGAAGAACTGAGAGAATAGAAATAAACTCCTTACTGAATAACAATAAAACATAAATACAGCTGAATGAAATGAAAAAGAAATACAGACTAGAAAAAGGTAACTTGAATAACAGATAGAAATATTGAAGAAAACTCAAACTTCCAACATGACATTAAAAAATTTAGCAAGCCAATTAGAATCAAGAAAAAGCATCACAAGCAGTATGAATAAAAGGAAAACAAGACATCAAAACTGTATGAGAAAACTGAGGAACTCAACCGCTCAAAGAGTATGAAATATTAAAAAGATATATTAAAAGGAATGAAATATGCAGGAAATGTGGGATGTCATAAAAAGAAAAAAACTAAACATCATAGGCAAAGGGGAAGGAGAAGAATCTCAAGCAAATGGCATTGAAAAAAGTTTCCATAAAACGAGGGAAGACATACCCATATAGACACAAGAGGATAAAAGAAGACCAAATAGACAGGGCCAGAAGAGAAACTCCATAGGGCATATCATAATAAAAACACTAAATGTACTGAAAACTGTTAAAGAGAACAGCAATCATATACAAAGGAAAACCTATTAAAATTACAGCTGATGTTTCAGTTCAAACCATGAAAGACAGAGAGTCTGGACTAAATTATTCACAGTTCTAAATGACAAGAGATGTCAATCCAAAATATTTTAAGCAGCAAAATTTTTTATCATAATCAAAGGGAAACAAAAATCCTTCCATGCTACAAATAGGCTGAAAGAATTCATATCCACCAAACCATCCGTACAAAGGAGATCGGGGAACACAAATTTGACTCAATAGGACACACATACACACACACACACACACACACACACACACACACACCATATATATATGTATGAAAAAAATGCATGAAATCCAGTAGGAGGTTATGGTGAGGTACAGGGAGAAGAGGGTGTCTAGACATGACTAAGAGGTATTGTATGAAATGCATAAAATTCAATAAACATATATTTTGTTACAAAAGAAAATATCATCTCTGTATTTCTCTGAATTTCATCTCTGTCAATTTCACTATTTCTAACAAGTGTTTGTTTTATTTTATTTTGTTTTCATTCCTCTAAGTGTTTTCTGAATTTCTTTGCTACCTCAGTTACAGTTATTTAGGAATGTGTCATCTTACAGTCACATAGTTTCTGTTCTAGTTTGCTTTCAATTGCTGTAACAAAACATTCTGTCCAATACCAACTTTGAGAGGAAAAAGTTTATTTCTCTTACATCTCCCAGGTCACACAGTTCATCACATAGGGAGTCCAAGGTAGGAACTCAGGACAGGAACCTGGAGGCAGAAACTGAAGCAAAAGCCATCAAGGAATGCTTGTTATTGGCTTGCTCCCCTGGGCCAAGTTCAGCCTGCTTTCTTATACAATACCAAACAACTTGAGCAGGGGTGGGACCTCTCACACAGGCGCTGAACCCTCCCACATCACTCAACATTCAAGGAAGTACCCTATAGACATAGCTAAAGGCCATTTTATGGAGGAAATTGCCCAACTGATTCTCCTTTAACCAAGTTGTGTCACTAAAGCTATTCCGCACAACTGACCCCTTGTCTACTTGATGCACAAACATATCACTATTAAACTACAACTTTTCCATTTCTTGTCCTCAAGAAATAATATTACTATTAATATCACAACATAAGACTGTATAACCTGAAAAGTTCCATAGTCCCTAAAAAAATCCAAATACTTAAAATTTCACAGTCACAGCCATTTTTATGTTTCTTAACTGTGGGATCCTGTAAAATCCAAAGCAAGTACTGACTTATTTCAAAAGGAAGAATTGGCAACACTTGAGCAAAACCTAATTCCAGCAAAGTAGCTCATGGATTGAAACACTGGATTCACTCACAATCTTCTCTGCTCCAAAGGATTTTGGCGGTTCCACTTCTCTGACTCTGCTGGTCACAGCACACACAGTTATTCTCACAGGCCCAGGCTGACTCCATTCCACATCTGCTGCTGTCCTTGTTGGCCATCCTATGGTGCTGGTATCTCCAAAAAGTTGAGGTCTCTACTGAAACTGAGCCTGCACCTTCACCAATTGGCTCTTCTGGTCTCTCCTGGTGCAAAACCTCATATTCTCTCCATGACCCCTACAATTCTGGGGTCTTAACTGCAACTGACTCTGCGCTTTCATCAACGGCCTTTGTTGGCTTGTCACAGCACCAAACCTCAGCTGCTCTCTGTGACCCCTTCATGCATTCCATACCAGAAGCATGCAGGAGACTCACACTTATCAAGCCCTGCTTCCAGCTTGAGATGGAGCATGAGCCCCTCTGGACCACAGCCTCATTGTGCTGACCCAAAGGAAGTATTTACCAGAAGATTTCACCTCAATGATGCTGGTCTCTTGTTACAGCTGACTTTCCAGCCCCAGCTAAACAGCATCAGTTGTCTAAGTAAAGCAGAAGTTTTACATCAGGAGTTCTGGTCTCTTCTTAATCACAGATGATTATAAAGCCTCAGAGGACCAGAAACCACAGATTCTCAATTGAACTATACAAACAGCCCTGATAGTCTCTGCTTCTATTTGAAGTTTCACAAGGCAAGCCTCCATTGTCCATACCTCTTTCAGCATAACTGTTACAAGCTCCACAGCAACATACTCTAAACACTCAGTGGCTTTTCTAGCCCAAGATTCCAAACGCTTACACAATCCTCCCCAAAATATCAAGGTCAGGTTGCTCACAGCAATACCCCATGACACTGGTATCAAATTTTGTCCTAGTTTGCTTTCAATTGTTGTGACTAAACATTCTAATCAATAACAACTTAGGGAGGTAAGAGTTTATTTTGCTTACACAACCTGGGTCACATAGGTCATCACTTAGGGAGTCCAAGGTAGGAACTCAGGGCAAGAACCTGGAGGCAGGAGCTGAAACCCAGGCCATGGAGGAAAGCTGCTTATTAACTTGCCACTCTGGGCCAAGTTCAGCCTGTTTTTTGTACAATACAGAACAACTTGCCCAGGGGTGGCACCACCCACAGTTGTGCTGTGCCTTCCCACATCACTCAACAATTAAGAAATACCCTGCAGCCATGGCCACAAGCAGGTCCAATGGAGGCAATTTGCCAAGTGAGTCTCCCTCAACCTATGTGTGTCAAGTTGACACTAAAGCATTCCAGGAAAGTTTCAAATATATTTTCATGTTTTAAATTATTTTGTACTTAATTAAAAACAGAAAAGCTATTAATGTTGTATCTATTCATTTAAAAATATTTTATTTATTATTTCTCTATGTGTATGAATGTTTTTCCTGCATGTATGTATATTGTCATGTCAGTTACCATTGTGTCTCTCACCACTCAGGACCACCCCCAAGGGGTGGGGGACCAGTAGACACTCAGTCAAGACACAGACACCAGGAGATGGATGGGAAGCAGACCAAGCGAGGGGCACTGCCAACTCGTTTATTGAATATGTGCACAAGCTCTTATAGTCCTGGATAGACAATGACCTTATGGGGTGGGGTCTCCACCTGTCTTGGAGTGGAGAGGCAGTTTTCCTGAGCAAGCAAGGACCTTTCAAATGTTAATTGACCCTGACTGGCTTTTTTGTGTGTGCTCTGCTCAGGGAACTCCAGAGGCTAGAGTGGAAATCCACAGAATGTTTCTGTGTTTTCTAATGGTGGCCATTTTGGCCTATATGGTAATAAAGGACCTCCCCTCCCATAAGGTAACTCCACAGCTGCAAGCAGATTCCCTGCAGCTTGTCTTTAAAGCTAGGACACTGGCCCCTCCCTCAATGTGCACTGAGAAACCAACACCGACTTTGCATGCTTGGGCTTCTCTTAGCCCTTGGGCGGAGTTTCAACCAACCACCCTCCCTAGATGCTCTGGCAACAGTTTCATCCATTTGCTTAAGATTTGACTTTATTTCGGACTTTGACTTTTATATTCTAGGACATTCGGTATTTCCCCTTTTGTCTGATCCCCTCTAAAGTAAAACTCTAAACTTTAATCATGCTGCTCCTGGCCATGCCTCCAAGCTTCCTCCATTAGCTGCTCAGGTTTGCTAGGGCCTGGCCCCACAGGCTAGAGGCTCCAACATCAAAGGCCCACAGGTTACAGGCTTTTGTTACCTGCCTTGTCCTGGGGAAAAAGCACAACAACTACTTACCTTTTTCCGCTTCCAGTTTGCTGGGTTGAGGAATTACCTCACTGATACAGTGCTTCCCTACCATACCTAAGGCTGTGAGTCTGAGTCCCACTTACATCTCCCATGCATAGCTTTAAACAATGAAGACAGTTGTGTGTTGTTAAGAATGACTAAGGAATAAATTAACTTCAACAGAGGTTGTTATTCATCTTATGGTATAAAATGTCTATACAAACGTAGCTCATGGAAGTCTCTATTTTCTCACACCAACAAAAAGTCACTAAGACAATTTACAGTTCTTTGAGAAAATAGATAACAATCTCTGCCTAAAATTCCTCAGTTAGTAATTATGCTAAAGATTACAAACTTCAATTTGATAATGTGTTGCCTAAAGCAAGTTTTATGGTTTTTGTGTTTTCCATAAGGTTTAACTAGAAACTTATAAAGTACAATATATACGGGGGTAGTATTAAACCATTACTTTATCTTATGTTTGTAATTTGCATTCCATGTTCTTTTAGTACTCATCTGAGCCACAAATAACTGCCATCTTCATGTCTTAGCAGTGCCTACCTCACCTGAGTAACCAGCCAATCCTTCCAGTCAGGTGTATGTAATTTTTTAATGTTATTACATCTCATGGTAAATGGAAATAATTAAAAAATGAAAAAGTCTGTAAGGTTTGAGTATATATGTCTAGTCAAGTTTTATTCAAAAATATTAGATTTATGCCCAAGCTTTAACTGCATAGCATATAGTAATCAAATGGTGGAACTAATCTTCTTGGGTGTTCAACAATCATATTTACAGGCCTAAAGGAATCTGGCCAGAGGTACTTAAAGGGACAATTTTTTGTCTCTTGCCCGCCAAGGTCAATTAAGTTCCAGGGGACTATGGGCATCTCTCAAAATGTCCTGTAACTGTGATGAGTCACCTGTCCTCCTGTTCAGGGAGGTTGTGGTGACCCCATTAAAAGGACTTGAACCAGTGTCCAGTCTGCAAAGAGGAACTCAGCACAGGAAAACATTTCCTTAAATGCTTCCAAGAGTGAAGGTCTAGCAAGACCTTCTGACTTATCTTCACATAGATGGAACTGGTAAAACAAAGGCCTAGGGAGCCAAGCGTCTCCTTCAAAGCACATGTGACACCCAAGAGGAACAGATGTATAACTGACCTTAAAAATAAAAATAAGTTAGTTTATTTGGGCCAATTGTATGATCTTAAACACCCAACAGGAAAGTATAGCCAAGGATTCCTATTTCAACTCTGCAGTGCATACCTGCTGTCAAGAAAGTCAAGCCCACCATTGTTCTAACCTAACCATTAAATGTTGGCTAATTACTTTTCTTTCCCTGTCTAAAAGCCATTTAGCAGGAAACTTACATTGGTTCTAGATCAAAGTGTCTTAAAGCAAATCCTGACTTCAAGACTCTGAAGTCCCATTTTGGCAACCAAAAAATAAACAAGGAGGAATCCAACGTATGGATGTTCTTGGCAGTCCTAAGCAAGAAATTCTAATGCACTTTAACATGGACATTTGAAATTTTCCTTTTTTGACTTTTCTGGTTTCCTATCTAGAATGTATAATGCTAACTACTCTTGCCTTTAACAGTTATGCAGTTCAGGGGTCTTTTAGATAGACTCACTTATAGTGAACTCCCATTGCCACATTCTCCAACCATTATCAGCTTTTGAAGAAGTCAGAGCGGTCATCGCCCCAATTTCCTATCAGCAATTGGGGTGCCTTATCAGAGGGTGATGTAATAAGAATAGGAAATAGAATTTGACTAGGCAGTTTAGGGTAAAAAGACCCCAAGGAAAAAAGTAGCGAGTTCTTTCTTTTTTGGCTAAAAACAAACAAAAAATTTAAAACAAAAAAGAGGATATGTTGGACAAAATGCAAGGTGGGCCTAGGCAGGCCACCTGCTAGAAGGAATAGAGGCATGGCTCCTGTGGGTATAGCATAACTGCCTACCTGGGGACAAACTTACTATTGGCTGTATTTGGGATCCCACCCCGTAAGGTCATGGGTTATCCAGACCTATAAGAGCTTGTGTACCTATTCAGTAAACGAGTTTGCAGTGCCACGTGCTTGGGCTGCTTCCTATCCAACTCATTCAACTCCTGGAGTATGTGGTTTGACTCTGCGTCTACCCACCCCCAACCCCTCGGGCTGGCCCCCCAAAGTCCACTCGGGCTGGCTTTGAGTGGTGAGACATGATGGTAATGGAAATGACTATAGGCAGGTTCTTTCCAGGTGCTGGTCTCACAACTAGCCAGAGCAGAATGCCACACCCACAGGAGCCATGCCTCTATTCCTCCTAGCAGGTGGCCTGGCTAAGCCCACCTTGCATTATGCCCAACATATGTACCTGCACCAAGGTCCTACAGTGCTCACAGAGGTCAGAAGAAGGTATCATATTCCCTGCAACTGGAATTATGGATGGTTGTTTGTCACCATGTGGGTGCTAGGAACAGAACCTAGGTCCTCTGCAAGAGGAGCAGTTCTCTTAACCACTAAGAAATCTCTCCAGCCCAATCATTTTTATAATTTCTAAATCTTTTTTTCTAAATAATTTTATGAAATAAAAAAGAAAGTTAAAATGTAATTTGAATATGTTTTAAGAATTTTAACACTTTTCTTATAATAAAATCCTTTAAATATTTAAGTTTTCTAGACTCTAGTTTCAACAACAATCTATTTTTTTGAATTTGTTAAATGCAATAGTTCATAAGTGATGCTTAGATTTTTTTCATAAATCAAATATATTGTACTAAAAGATTTAACAATTAAAAAAGCAGTATAATCTTATTTAAAATATTATGGAAACTATATAATTTCATTTTAGAATATCATTCATAAGTGTTATATTTACACCGTCTCCATCTTTCTATCTCTCCCTGCAATACTTTCCACACACCTCTAAACTCCCTCTCCCTTTTTAAAAATCTCTTTTTAAGTTATAGTTATGGGAACACAGCCTACAGAGTCCACCTAGTGCTGCTCAAAGTACATATGTTTAGGGAGGGTCATTTAGGATTAGATATTTATGGAAATATTCTCAGGGGAAATGTGATTCTCCTAGTCTCAGCAGTGATTGAGTACATGTAGCTCTTTATCAGAGGATGAGACCTTGTGAAATTTCTTCATCAATGTTAACCTGTCAACAGGTGTTATCTTTATCCAAATCTTGTTCAGGAAATTATATTATGGAGATTGCATAGGTGAGGCTTCTCTGCCATGTCTAAGAAACACTATCTAATGGAAGATATATTGTTCCTTCTCACTTTTAAAATCTTTCTTCCTTCTCTTGCACCAGTTTTCTAAGCCTTTGGTATAGAACGGTATTTTAAATGTGACAATTGGAGATGAACACCCAATGATCAATTATTCTCTGCATTTTGACTTGTGGATGTCTGTAATAGTCTTCATCAGTTGCAACGAGAAGTTTCTTTGCTGAGAGATGATGACTACACTTATCTATGGGTTTAGGGATAAGCATGTAGGATGTGGTTAGAAATTACATTGGTTTAGGGAAATGGCAGTATTAGATTCTCATCTAGGGTCTGTAACTTCTGCAGCCACTGGCAAATTAAAGAACTTTATAGTGCATGTCATAAATCCACTGCTATTGAGAGGACCTTTAAACCAATTAGGCATCTGTGTTTTCCACAAAATGAAAGTACCTCTACTTCATCATGAGGGACATCTTTCAAAGCTAGTCATTGTGGTTCATAGGCTTTATAACAAGCTAGTAATATTGGTTGCTTTCTTCTCTAGGTGCTTTGCATAATATTTCTAATATTATGAGATCTAGTCCTAACTGAGATGTTTCTCATGCTTGGCACTCTAGTTTTTGTTAGCTAGCCTTCTACTCTTGAGGGGAACTGTTATAACCATGCCCTCCACACACACATATGTAAGTTTACACATACATTTGTATTTTAAGTAAATTTATAAATACTTTTCCCTAATGCATTTTCAAACATTCTTAGTGTTAGTTATCTTTTCTTCCTCTCTCTCCGTCTGAATTGCCCTCCATTATGTAATGTGAAAAAACATACTTTCTATATAAATAAAATATGAAAAATTTAAAAAAGAATACATTTAAAAACTTTAAAGTATACTTTTAATTATTTATTATGTAATACTAATATGTAATTGATGAAGGATTGATGCCTTATATACAATAATAATTATGCTAAAGGACCAAGAGTTACTAATGTGGAATTCATATATTGTAGAAATTTTAAGATAAGACCAAAAATTGACATTTTCCATACTAATTAATAAGGTAAGTCCCAGGAATAAATCAGAAAATAATAGCATTTAGAAATGAAAAATATTGAATCAGGAAATTATAAAATATAATGAGTCTTAAATATAGTAATATAAACAGAACTGACATTTTCTTTAGTGAAAAGTTGAACCAGTATCAGAAGAAATCAAACAGTGAATATATAGTTTAATCTGAGTTTTTCCTAGAAGGAAAATGAAAACATAAGAAAAACTGATTATTGAATGTGAAAAATAAGGAATATTCAATCTAGTAAATGAGATGCCTATGCAGCTTAAATTAGAACACTAAGGGCTAGCAGTATAATTCACCAGCAGAGCTCTTACATTTAGTAGACCCTGGGCTCAGTATTCAAGGCCACAAAACAATAAAAGCAGAAGAAAAAATTCAGGAAAAAATTAAATTTAAGATATATTACTGGAGAGATGGCTCATTGGTTAAGAGCACTGACTGCCCTTTCAGAAAACTCGGGTTCAATTCCCAGCACACAACCACCTGTAACTCTATCTTTCTGGGAATCCATGCTCTCTTCTGCCTCATTGGCCATTGCAAGACACAGATGCTCCTACCTATATACAAGTAATACACTCATACACATAAAATTTGAATCAATAAATGAAATATACTTTTAAGTCTCCTAAATTTGAACATAAAAAGGGTTGAATTTTTAGCTATTTTACTTTGTAAGTAAAGATATAAAAATAAATGTAATTTATGCAGAACATGTTAGAATTGTAATAATTTACATAGATATCAAATTGTCAGGATGTATTCCTATAGTCCTGAAATTTTAAATAATTAAGTTAATATCATTGTGTATATAAAATCATGAGGTTAATTAATTGCTAGTTCATTATGCTCACTGAAATCAAGTTTCCATTTATAGATGAAGAAAATTTAGTAAGACAAACATCGAAAGCAGTATTTACCACACTCTGTAAACACATACCCTTGAAAGTCAATGAAAATGATAAAAGTCAAACATAACTGGTTAAGTATCAATGAACACTAAGGTTGTTTTTGTTAGAGATGGGTGTTTTGGAATGACACTTAAAAACAAGATTGAATTTTTTATTTACTCTTTAGTATCTGTATTCCTTATGTTTCTATTCTGACAACTTACAAAAGGAAGAGTTTATTTGATTTTCCCATGCCAGGTAAGAGTCCACAACAGAAGTAAAGGGGAATTGAGGAGAAACTTCAAAATCACATCTTGAAGCATGCACAGGAAGCAGAGGCTGAGGAGTGGGCAAGACTAAAGAAGTCTCAGAGCCTGCTCCCTCTGATATGTTTCCTCCGGCATGGTGACAACCCCTAAGTCTCTCAAAACAATGCCACCAACTGGAGATAAATGCCCAAATACTTGGAGCTTATGCAGTCATTCTCATTGCTTTTTTCATATTGATCTTAGGTATTTGTTTTGCACGTGAATAAAAATCACTGGAATTATGCACAACATTATGTACTTGTGTGGTGTTGAGTGTATACAAGAAATATAGTTTTAGCTTAGAGAAACTGAGAATAAACACAGAACTATTAATGATTAAGTAGAAGTGGAATTTTTGTAAATTCCATTCTAAATTATACAAAGTAACCTGGGGTATTTTAAAGTTGTGGGCACTGTATCATAGAAGGTTACAGAGAAGTCAACATTGACTATTACCATCCTACAACCTTCAAGGAAAGGGGAGTTGTAGGCCTCTTATAACATCATTAAATACTGTAATCCTAAAACAATTTGCTTTCATTATGCTCACAACTCCTTGATAAAACTTTAGACATCCAATCACTCATTTTTTTTCAGCAAAAGTAATTTTTTCTGTCTGCCAGAAATACAGAAACCAGATATTTGACAAATAGAAGTGAAGACCAACTTAATGTATTGCAATATAGTAGCTGGAAGTTAAAAAATACAGGCTTATGTCATTCATAGATATTTCAAAAATGTAAGAAACATTCATCCTCTATTATTGAAACTCATGTTCAAATCATGGAACTAAACTCCTAAATCATGGAGACACAGAGAATGTTTTGAAATATTATTAATTTTGTGAACTTGGGCTATGTAGTTGAATATTTTTTATTTAAATTGTTATTAATATGCTTTATGTACAAAGATTAGCATGATCTCTTTCACTGGATAGATGGCCTTGAATAATCCATTTCAGATTAGTTCAATATGAAGAAGTCTATTTCTTTTTTGTACTGACAAAAACACTGTTGACACATGTTCAGCTGATATTTCTGCATCAAACCAGGATGATTTGAGGAGGTGGCAAAATCCAGAACCCTGGCCAAATTTTCTGTGTGTCTTTATAAGTTTAATTATTTATTTCAAGATGGCTGATAGTAAACTTCAGTGCTTTCTCAAAATAAAAATTCACCAAAGACTGCAGTGACAATGATAGCAATACTATTTACCATCGTTTTTTCAGAAACTGATGGTGATATATATTTTATATTTCAAAAATAATTTTAAATAATTTTATGTAACACATATGAAGACAGTTTATATATATATATATATATATATATATATGTGTGTGTGTGTGTGTGTGTGTGTGTGTGTACTTAAATCTAAAGATAACATGTATGTTAAAAGTCACAATGAATTTTTAGGGTAGGCCAAGGAAACAGAAGAACCAAAATTCAAAAGATGGCCTGTAAACTCTTCCAGAGATTTTAAAATACTAAAAATAAATCAAGCTGTTTGGAACATACACTTCATGTGCTGAATCTTACACATGAGTTAAAAATTCTTGCTGATCCAAATTAAGTTTAACAAAATTCTGATCCTAAGTCAGTAATGTAATGAAATGTATTTATTGCTATAAACTGCAATTCTGGAGACTCAATATTAATTTTGATTTACAGTCAATGCCAAGTACAGTTTCAAAGAAATGTCAGAAATAAGTAGAACTACCTCATTATGGAAACAGTATTTATAAATCTACATTCTGCTTTTCTCTCACAACCTCCATTGTGAAAGTACCTTTGAGCAGATCATTTGCACTCCAGTTAATTGCATTTCTTTTCAAGTTTGTCACGATGTATGTTTATAATCTATTTCTTGACTGAACACCTATATCCACAGGCTACCTACAGAGATGCACCCCCATGGGAATTTTTAGCTAATGGGTCCCCATGTGCATGTTACTCATCTCACTTCTTCCTGAGTTGTCCAGGCTACTAGTGTCTTTCTTTAAAGCCAAATATCCATGACATGTCATTGTCAGTTTGCTCATTTGAATCTCCTCTTCCTGTTTCTTTCTTTGCTTTTCATAAGAACATCCTATTAAAGAGGCAGTTCTCAGAGATACATGCAGGATGTTGATAGAACACCAGCATTGCCTGGTATTCTAGCCTGAGGCAAATATTCAGTCTATTTTTGAACAGGTACCTTATCCCTGCATGTAGATGAGTTCTGTATCCATGAATCTCAAACTGAAATTGCAGTAGTTCTGTATTTTAAGTGACTGTTTGAAGAATATTCCATTAGATTATGCAAAGTAATATATCTTTTAATAATATATGCCAAGATTATGTTTTCTTAAATGTTTAAGACACTCAGAATTTTAGGAAGTTCACATAGATCTGTAGTTGAATACAGCTGTGTATTAATGACATTATCACCACAACCAATACCTATAACCCTTTTCAAGTAACTATCTCATATTGATAATGTTACATAGGATAATCTATTACTTCATTTAATAGAAGAAAAAAATCCATGGGGTAAGGTAATCTGTTCAGTTTATGGTAAGTTAAAGTAAAACAATACATCTTCAGATTGAATCAAAAAAATACTGTTTTCTAATATTATAAAAGGAGCTTTGAGAACGAAATAGGGTATTTCAGAGCTTTTGAGCCACAGTGTTTTTATTTTTCCTGTTTGGGGTTAGGAAATGTGTTGTTGTTCTTTTTTTCTGCATTACAAAACATTAACAACTATGGTAGCTTCAGTTAGAAAATGTTTGAACACTCAGCTCCCAGGTGATGGCAATGTTTGAAGAGGTTCTGGAGCTTTGAGAATATGTAGCCTTGCCTAAGGAAGTGCTGTATAGGGAGAGGACTTTGAGAATTTATAGCCTCAACCCATTTCCTGCCCACTCTCTTTATTCTCTGTGTGGGGGAGAAGTAATCAGCTAGCTTCCTGATCCAGCAACTTTGCTGCAGTGCCTTCCTAACCATTATGGACCCATAGTCTCTGGAACCTTAAGTTAAAATGTTTTAGGACAGCAATAAAGACAACAAAAAATCAATACTACAACTACTATCTATGTCATATCTCCAGTTAAAATCAGTAGCACATTTCCAGTTGTAACACAGAAAAAAAAGCCTTCATTATAACAAAAAATGTTCCAGGAAGAATCACTTAGTACTATTTTAATAGGCATCTGTATTACAGGATTGCTTTCAGATGGAATGTACTTCTTTTTTCTTTTCATCTAATTGTATTATTTTTTATGAATTTCACACAAAAATATCATATATAATTTCTGCCCCTCACTCTTCTTCCACTAACTTTCATGCTCCCCTGCTTTTCATCTTAATTTTCTTATTCACTTCTTTGATCATTATGGTTACATATGCATAAATGCATCTATATATTACATATAAAATATATATATTTTGTATAGAGAGAATATACTAAGACCATATAGTAGTGTTTGTTTATACATGTGTTTAGGACTGACCGCTTAGGATTGCATAACCTAACAGACACCTTGTCTCTGGAGAAAACTGATTCCTGCAGCATCCATTGATTGTCTATAGCTCTTCGTTTAGAGGTAGGAGCCTGTGAGATTTCCCCTATACATATTGGCATCCTCATTTGGTATTGTGATTATTTGTCATTGTGTTGGTCTTGTTCAGTCTAGAGTATTGTGGGGATTTCACTGGTGCAAATTTCTTATAATGTCCAGAATATAATATCCAGAAACAACAGTTCTGGTGGTCTGGATCTTTCAATTTTTCTGTCTCCTCTTCTGTAATGATCCCTGAGCCTTAGGTGTAGGGGTTTGCATTGTAGATATGTCATTTGAAGCTGTGTATCACAATGTCAATTAATCTTTGCAGTTTAATCAGTTGTGGCAGGTTGTAAGAGTCTCCATCTGTTATAGAAAGAAGCTTCTTTGATGAGTGATGAGAGGTACACTTATCTATGAGTAAAAGTATAAATATTTAGAATATAGTAAGAACTTAAATTGGTTTACACAGGTGGGAAGTAGTAGGTTCTCTGCTAGTATCTATGACTTTGGCAACAACAAACTTGACTATGTTTTCGGTACCAGGCATAGATTCCCTAATATTGACTTTGTCTTAAGTAAAAGTAGATAGATCTTGATTATTCCAAGGTAAAAGCAGCACTATTTCCCCAGAGATATTTTGCTAGGGTAGTCCATACTGTGATTTGTAGGCTTTAAAGCTGGGTAGGATCTTGTTGTTGTTGTTGTTGTTGCTTGCATTGTACCTTTAAATGCTATCAGGGCTAGTATTCAGGGAGGAGGCATCCAGGTCAGTTAGAACCCAAATTCAGCAAGTCCTGTGTCTGTAGTAAATGGTGTCTTCACTAGGATCTTACAATAAAGTTCTAAGAAGCAAGAAACAACTATATGGATAGCCTATATTATTTTGTGAGTTCCTTGGACTACCTTAACTGATAGAAGGATAGATTCCCCTGTATAAAACTGGGATTTTTATTTGAAATTCTACCCCAATATACTTTCAATCAAATACATATGTGTATTTGAATATATTTAAAATATATGCATTTAGATAACAATATATAAGAATCATTTTGGGAAATTTTGATCTTTTAAAATGTGAGGTATGGGCAAGAGAGATGGCTCAGTCATTAAGACCACTGCCTGTTCTTGCATAGGACCTGGGTTTGACTCCCAGCACTGACATGGCAGCTAACAACAGTCAGTAACACCAGATCCAGGGGGACTGATACCCTCTTCTGACCTTTGTGGACATTGCATGAAACAAATGCAATTGCATACATGCAGACAACGCATTCATACTCAAAAATAAAAATAATAAATAAAATGTTTTAAATGTAGTGCAACTAATTATTGGTAGAAATTCTCAGTAAACTACAAATGTTGAATATATTTACTTTTGAAAATGTAATAAAATTCTAAATAAGGAAGTTGAATTGATGTCATTAGGTCAAGAAGTTCAGCTTCAATACTCAATAATCTTATATAAAGTTTCTTATATTTGATATCAAGTTCACATTTACAATAATTTAAAACTGACAAGAATGAATGATTTTAATATGTAGTTATCAATAATAGATCCATAAACATCAAATACATTTTTAAATCAATTTTATTTGGTTTTGATACAATTACAATACTACTAAGAGGATACAATATAATTGAATTTCTTTGAGTAAGCACAAATTAAAATTTATTTTTATATTAGGTGTGTGAATGTTTTCCTGACTATATATATGTAAGAGAGCCAAATGCATGCAATGCACACAGTAGAGAGAAGAAGGTGTGGATATTTGAACTGTAGCTACTGTAGATTTTTAACTGCCATCCCATGTGAGTGCTGGCAACTGAGTCCAACTCCTCTGTGAGCTCAGGTCCTCTACAAAAGCAGGCAGTGCTCTTTATCCCCCGCCCCACCAAAAAAAATTTAGGGCGTAGGTGTGATGGCTCAGCTGGTAAGTGCTCAGCAGAAAAGGGCACTGGCTGCTCTTGCAGAGGACCCAGTTCAATTCCCAACATCCACATGGCAGCTAACAAACATCCATAACTCCAGTTCCAGGACAACTGATGCCTTCTTCCTATCTCTGTGGCATTCCAGGACATGGGTGCACTTACACACAAGCAGACAATACTCTCAAACACATTACTTAAAAAAACATACTTCACTCTATTGTATCTTTTGCTGTTAAGAATATTTTGTGCTTCATATGTTCCACTTCATTAATCACTGGCCTTAATTCCTAAGTGAATGGAGTCTGATTTAAAAAGTATAAAACCTCCATTTCTGCCATTTCAGTTCTCATGCTGTTCTGATCTCACCCTTCCAAGCAATGCCCTGTATCTGTGAATTGCCCCAGGCACTGAATTCTCTAGCCTTAAACTCCTGCTGCCTGTTTGGCTTGCACTTACCGTACCTGTGATTACCACCATGGCCTGCTAGATTTTTCAGAGCTGTAAATTCCTCAGTCCACCTATTCTCAGTTTGACCTTCCAGTGCCCAGGAAGCACAGGTCCTGCAGCTTCCTTCAGCCACTAGACCTCTGAGTTACCCCAGACCAGTAAGAGTCCTGGCAATGTTCTTTTTTCACCTGCTCAGTACCCCAGGTCTACTGGGGTTAGGCAGTCTTTTCAGTGGCTCAGATTCTTCAATTCAAGAGAATCCCCACTTCTCTTGCAGCCCTCTGAACACTCCTAGGCATTGCTGATTTTTTGTAGCCATTCTATAACCCCAGACAGATCCAGTTCAAAGTTATATTAGCACATTTTCTTGGTTACCACTGAACTGGAATCAAGTTATCCCTCCAATCAAAATGATTAATGGAGGCCTGTTAACCAACCTACCAGCAATTCAGCCCAACTTTCCATCCTAGGACTGCATGGATTCTTTCCTTGAACCTCAGGCTCAAAAATTGCCTATATCCCAAACTGAACTGAGATCACTTCTTACACAATTTGTATATCAACACTTCACTGGCCACAGAACTGAATCCTAAGCACCACTCAGCCAGGCCACTAGTTGGGCAAACAGGAAACAGACACAAACATATCCACCAGTCATGGAATTAGAGGTGCATATTACTGCAGTTAATGTGGATTATAGGGATGGAACTCAGGTATGCAAGTAAGTACATCAAGTACTTTACCAATTCATCTATCTCATCAGCTCTGAACTGATGCTTTCATCTTTATGAAATACTCATATGTATTTATAATAATCATTTAAAAATCTGTTATGTTTGAAAACCACGATGTGATTCAAATTTAGTTTCTTATGGCTATTTTCCCTATGGTTCAGTTTTTTATATTGTTGAGGTTTAGTCTGTTTGTTAGTTTAAATCAAATTATCTCTATATAGAATATAGTTGAGGTCTTGGAAATAAATTTAATTTGATAACGAAATGTAATGCTACAACACAGAAGGTGCCAAATTTGTGTAAACCATCAACAAAATTCTCAACCACAGAAAAAACAACTCAACATATTGACCTTAAACTTTCAGTAGTCATAACTGAGAAAATCAATAATATCTCACTCACTATGAAAGTTAACCAACTTATTCTGAGTATTTATATGTTCAGAATATTTCTGAGTACTTATTATAATATGTATCTCCCACATTCCATATAACTTTAAATAACTTGAAAAGTTTTTCTTTTAACAATTCATATATCCCGGAGTTTACAGAGACCACTGTGCTTTGCTATGGACATTATGTTCATTAATTTTTATTATTCAATGGTATGCTTTATTCTATTTTCAGTCCCTTTGTTAATGATTAGACCTGTATGACATTACTTTATATTATCAAAAATTTTATCAGAAGTTCAAAAATTAGTTCACTGGTTTAAAAAAAAAATCCTTGTTTTTTTTTCTTTTTTTTTAATTGTATATTTTTAATGAATCGCTGAATATTTTGTGAAGAACTTCATATCTCCTTCCCTATTGCCCCCTCTACAGTCCCCCAACAGGAACCCATACATTTCTTCATCTGTGTTAAGGTCTATTGTGTCAAGTTACTGTCCGCAGTTCATCCACTGAGCTTTAGTCAGCTGATCTGGAGTCCCTCACTTTAGGAAACCTAGCTCATCCCCACCCAATAGTAACCAGTTGCCAATATTTCTTCAGCAAACAATGGGGTCTGCTACTCATTTCCCCAGCTCCACACTGGGTTTGGGTCTGCTTGAATTTGCTGAAATGCAAGTTTGGGTCTTGAGCATGTTGAAATTACTGCTGTAGGTTCCTATGATCAGGGTCCCAGTAGCTTGTAGAATTCTATTTTTATATGGTCATGCACCTCCTGACTAACTCTAACAGTATTTCTATCCTCTCTTCCTCAGTATGGTGCATTTACACAATGGAGTTCTACTCAGTGGTAAAGAAAGATGAAACCATGAAATCTGCAGGCAAATGGATGGAAAAAGAAACTGTTATGCTAAGTGAAATAACACAGACTCAGAAAAACAAAGGACACACATTCTCCCTCATTTGTGGAGCATAGCACCAGACATGTATCCGAGAGTATATATACTGTTGTAACTGAAGGAACCAGAAAAAATGGAAAGGAGCTAAGGAATTAAGGGAAAGAAGGAACTTGTCGCGTCTGTCTCTCGTCCAGCAAGGAAAACGCTACCCCGGACTCTTCCAAATGCAGTTTATTCAGGAACCTTGAACAACCTTTTGGCTTCTTAACTTTCTAACTTCTTCTTCCCTTCTTACTTCTCCTGCCTTACTTCTCCTCCCGGGGAAAGCCCGCCACAGAGTTAAATCCCCTCCTGCCAGCCAACCCCAAACTACCACGTGGTGAAAGCAGATAGGCACACACATGCGGAAGCAGGGCCAGACCTCAGCCACAGCCAATTATGGAGCTGTTTGCTCCAGAGAGCACCCACCCTCGGAATGGTGGAAGGGGGGAGCAGGCGCCATCTTTAAGACACAGTAATCCTAGGCTCTCTACAGGAACTTGAGGAAAATAGTAGGAAACAGGTGTTACTGAGAGAGAAATGGATTTTTTAAATGGAGGGTGTGTAATACAAGGAACTATGCAGATAAAAGGAAAGAAGGAACTCCAGAGAATTGACGCCATAGGAGACTGGTATTATCAAAGGAGAAATGGGGAGAATGGGGACACTTTAAATATGGAAGGCATGGAGGGAAGAAGAGACAGGGAGAGAAAGGAAGAGAGAGAGAGAGAGAGAGAGGAGAGAGATAAGTAATACGCAGCTAGTGCAACACATCAGAAGGAATCATATCAGTCTAAGAACCTAATGACAAATTCCTCATACAGTATCTCTACATGAGTCCATGTGCATAGCTGAAGGCTACATAACAAGAATCAGTGCCACACAGGAGAAACCTTCCTTTGAGGTGTTGGCCAGAGTACTCAAAGAGATCCCCCAAATTGCACAGGCTGTTGTCACAGGCCTTGATTGCCTCCAAGAACTTGAAGATTATACCATATTGCTGAAACTAGGACATACTTCGGAGACTGGATTTGGAGCGATGGAGCTGGAACTGAAGTAGAAGCTACTTCTCCTGAAAGTCAACTGTCTTTTTCATTTAAGATTTTTCCCATCCTGTACAAGTGAATTTTTTCTTTTGTTATATATTTCTCTTTAAGGATATTGCATATTTTACTCATTTTTTATAAAAATTACTTTTCTCTGAAGAAATGAAGTTACAGTATAAATCTCATCCCAAATTTATTTTTTTCTGTTTCTCACATAGAATTCTTCATTGAAAAGAATATATATATATGCTTGTGTGTGTGTGTGTGTGTGTGTGTGTGTATGTATGTATGTATGTAAGGCACATATCTTGGTACTGTAGCAGTAAATGGCTAAGGCAGTAAAATCACTGAATGTTAAAAGCAAGCCAGGACTACAGAGTAAGACTCTGTCTCATCACAACAACACCAACAATAAAATATTATATGTAGCTAAGTGAAAATTAATAATTATTTGGAAGTAAAAAATTTCCAGTTACTACCACTCACTTTCAAATGACCTTTTAATGCTTTTAGGTATCACAATAATTAAATGTGAATCAAGCAACATGTTTGCACACCTATGTTTATACAAAAACCTGTATATACATGTACATGCATATATGTATTTACTTCATGTGCATTTTGTTGCCTTTGGACACATATTGTTAATTTATGCACGGACTAATGAATTATCAATATTTAAATACTTGTAAATCTACTCAAAATTTTTATTTAAATTGAAAGTTTTTACTTTGCCAAACCTATGGAGAAATATATTATGTGTATATTTATAGGATGTTTAATTCTAATTGTGATATTAAAATAGGTGATATCTTTTCTTATACTTTTAATTGTTTTGAATAATTTTCTTATATTTTTATTGAGGTTTTGCATATTTCATAAAACAATTCTTAAATCAATCTAGACACCTCCCCCATTGGTGATGCCCCATGCTTTCTACTAGACAAGTCAAGTCCTATTCAATCAAACATTTATACCCAGATGTCCTTCAGCGTAAGTTCATTCACTGGAGTCTAGTCAGACTATCTAGAGGTCTTAAAGAAGATTTACTTTTCCTCACCCAGCAGTAATCAGTTGTCAGCACTTCACAGGATAGGGCTGACCATCACCCTTTTCCCCTGCTCTGCTCTGGGTCCTTATGTGATTGAATTGGCATAGGTCTTGTGTATGATGCTACCATTGCCACAAGTTCATATAAGTAAGCTTCCAGAGACCTGAAAACCTCTGTTTCCTTATTTTCACAACCCTGGCTCTTATAATCCCCAAGTCATGAGTGTATATCATTTAATATAGGAGTCCTGTGGAAGGACACACATTCTTTTCTTTTCTCTAAAACTTAGCCAGTTGTGACCTTCTGTGTGTATCATACTCTATTTTATAAGAACGTTTTGCTGGTAAGAATTGAGGGATGCATTAGTAGTCTCTTCACCGCCTGTTCTGCTGTGTTCTGTGAGCCTTAGGCATTGACGTTTCACTCTAGATATGTCACCTAGGGCTGGGCATTACTCAGACATATATTCTCTGTGTATGACAAGTTGTGGAACTCTGCACATTTGTTGAAAAAAGAAGCATCTTTGATGAATGATATACAGTATGTTTGCCTGTAAATATAAAGATCCATATTTAGCATACAGTACGAAATTCCATTTGTTTAGAGATATGATAGAGATAGGATTTCCTTGGGAATCTGTGACCTCTCAAGCCATTTGAATTTTGCTACATTACAATGCCCTCTGAGTTCTTTCCCATATAAAGGACTTTAAGTCCACTTAAATAGCTGTTTATTTTCCCCTCTATAACAATGCCACTAATGCATTAAAGAGGTATTTGTTGTGCCAGTCACTATTGTTATTAGGCTTTAAGGCTGAGTGGACCATTGATTGATTTTATCCTTAGCAGCTTGCATACTATCCTCTAGAAGTATGGGAGCTAGTCTGTAGGAAGAAGGCTTCTAGGTCTGTTCCAGCTCCATTCCTCTGAGTACTGTGCCTAAAGCACATCTAAACATAAAAATGAATTATTCTCAGTATAAAATATTGTTAATTCTTTCTTACTTTCTTGCTATTAATACTCCAATTGACATGTGCCAAAAATATAAAGTAATATATTGCAGTACACTATGGATATTGAGGGAAAACAAAAGGAGATTTTGAACTGTATTGAACTATTTTGGCCTTGAATCATTGCTATCACCCAGGACTAATGTTTTATTTTAGAAACATTGAGTCAAGAACTTTAGTTACTGATTTATATTAATTAAACATCAATTCCTCTAAAATTTGTATCATATACAATAAATACATAATCATAATAAGATTTCCTAATGAATATTTAAAATATAACTTATTATTTAGCACTAATATGAAAGAGAAAAAAAGAAAGATGAAGAAACAGAAATGTTTAAATTATTGGTAAAATGAATAAATCATGGAAATTTTTAGAAATGACTGAATGCAGAGTGACAATCTTCAGAAAAATTGAAAAAGACGTGTATAACTTTAAGTAAAAAAATGATTATCCATTCAAAAATCAAGAAAACACACAAAGATAGATGGATGATAAATATATCAATAATTCAGAATGTGAAATTAAAAGTCAATATTTTTTTTGGTTGTCACAATGATCACGATAAATGCAAATATGGTAAACATGCATACAATCAGACGATTCTAAATTAACTTATAGCTACAGATACAAACATAGTCAGAAATAGGTTGTATGAACAGAGTCTCTTTTGTGGAAGTAAAGAATATATTTGAAAATAAGATAAAAATATTTGACATGGTAGTTTGATTTTAAAACACTATACATTTTTAAAGTTAGAAAAATTTTGTAAGGCATATCCTTAAGAAGTGATAAATATTTGAATAGTTAGATATTTTAGCATATATTATCATTTTACAATATAGTAATATATGAAAACACTGGTGTAAAATTTATATATGATGTGTATGTATATGTGTATATATATATATATATATATATATATTTGTATCAGTTAAGAAAAAGTAAATGAAATTCGTACTTGATATTCATATGGAAACAAAAATAAAATTCAAAAGCCGTTTCAGTTCGCAATATGTAATTTCTGTTGAAAGTTATCAGAAATTGGTTAGGCAAGATGTTAAATATTAGAATAATTAAGATAGATAAAATAGAGGTGACATTATTAAAGCAGAACCAAATTATTTGCAAAACAGTGTACAGAACTGAAAGGAAAACTTTTGCTTAAAATATGCTTGATATATTTTTCAATATTTTATTTATTTTTAAAATTATATGTATATGAATATATTTCATGGTAGTAAGTGCACCGTTGTTATCCAATGCCTGAAGAGGTCAGAAGAGGGCATTGGATTCACTGGAACTGGAGTTATATATGGTTGTTACAAATGGTCATGTGGATGCTGGGAATCAAACTTAGGTCCTTTGCATGAGCAACCATTGCTCTTAACTGCTGAGTCAACTCTCCAGAACCTTGAGGCATATATATACATATATATCTTTTATGCATATGAGTGTATATCCTGCATGTATATAAGTGCACTGTGTCATGCAATGTCTGTGGAATTCAGAAGGGGAGGTGGATCCCTTGGAACTGGACTTATGAATAATCCTTAGCTGTAATGTAGGTACAGCTTGAGTCCTCTGCAAGAACACAGAGTGTTCTCCAGCCCTATCTTGAGATACTTTTAAAGAGCTTAAAAATTCAGAAAGGCACAGGGGGAGTGAATGGAGCTTGATGGCACAGAAAGCCGGAGGGAAATGTGTTGGCTCAGAACCCCTGAGAAATACATATATAGTATCTGAACATTAATGCACATGGGGGCTGTATGGCAAAGAGCACACTGCCAGAAAGGAGAGACCTTCCTTTGAGTCTTTGGTCAGAACAGTCCAAGAAACTCCCAAAATAACACAGACTATTGCTGGAGGCCTTGTTCATCTTCCAGAATTCAAAGGTAATTCTCTACTGCTGAAGACCAAGCACCTTTGTTGTTATACTGCTGCGGCAGCTGTTGGTTTCTGTGTTATGGAGATGTCTAGTATTAGTCCTGGTTACTGAAAGAAGATCATTATGATACCTATTTAACTAATTTAATTGTAGTTTTGGATACTTAAGATATT
This sequence comes from Eospalax fontanierii, assembly GCA_035773235.1. Lineage (NCBI taxonomy): Eukaryota > Metazoa > Chordata > Mammalia > Rodentia > Spalacidae > Eospalax > Eospalax fontanierii. The sequence goes on from CM069524.1 coordinate 91,442,463, forward strand.
CTTCAAAATATTGAAACATTGGCAAAATATTGAAATATTGTATTTCATAGTGTACTATGATAATCTTTCTAAACATTTTTGATTCGTGTCATAATGTTTATAAATGCAATCGTGAAATTCACAATTATCCAGCATATTTGTGGCATATTGTACATCATGAGCTCTTATTTAGAATAAAATACACACGTCAGGCACTTGAGCTCCTATTTTCCTGAAAAATATATAGATTTTCTTATCTTGCATATCCAACTGTTACCATCAGAATCGAATGAGCTGTCAAAACAGTTCCTTATGAATTTCAGATTTTCAGCAATATTGATGTTTGCTTATGATTAGCAAAGAATATAAACAAGCAAGAATCATTCATAAACTTGTCAACAATCTAAAGAACCTTCAGATTTCCAGTTTTTGACATTATAGATAAATTACTTTGTGATAAAAGCCCCTATAAAATGTTTCAGATTAGATAGAGGTGCCTTTAGGTTTATGTTCTTTTGAATGTTGATACCTGCTTATCATGTAGATATAAAATCTGTGTGGGCTGGCTGAATCAGTTCCTTGAAAGCATCCTTTATCCAGTTGCATACTGTAACACCCCCTAAATCCCCGTGCCATTTGTAGTAAGCACTCAAATTAACTACTTAGTCCAAAGGTGAGTCTGAAAGCTCCTTCATTTTTTGATATGAAGTTTTGATAATGAAAAGTGAGTTCCTTGAGGCCAGAGAAAAAAGACAACAGAACTGAAATTAACACTATTTCTGCTTTGTCAGGGAGAATGTCACCTATGCAAAGTAAATCTCCTTTCTAACATAGTCTAGATTATAATGTGAAGTATCCTGTGTAATTTTCATTGAATCTCTGCAGGATTTAGGCTTTAGCATGCCAAATTATTCCTTCAGTTCTAAATTTTGTCAAGTTACTTGACCAGTTTATGTTTAATCCAGACCAGTATGAATGCAGAGAAAACAAATTTTTCTAGTTTATTTTAGGACTATAATTTAATATTTTAATTATTGTTTGTGTTGAATACTGTTATCATAAGAAAGTTAAATTAGATAAAATAAGGAAATATATCATCATATGTAAGAAGTCCCAAAGCCAAATATTTCAGAGGTTAATTGGCACATAGGTGCTGGAAACATCCTAGTTTGAGGTTTTCATGGTATTCCCAAGGCTCCTTCCTTATCGGTTGGCAGAATGGGAAAAAAAAAAGAAGAATGTTGATTTATGTGTCTGATAAGAGTAAAATCAGTCCTCTGGAAAGCCTTTGGCAGAATGGATGTCATGTCTGTGTGATGAAAATTGTATTCTTTCACTTTGCTGTTCCATGTGGGAAGAAGGGTGGACCTGACAGTAGTAACAGATCATAGGACAAAAGAAAACTGATTCTTTAGGCATTCTGAGGACTTTGCCTCTCCTAGAGGAGGACACTGCCACTTAAATGGTATAAGAAGTAAAAACAGATAAAACAAAGATGATCAGTTTTCATATATTCTTCATGCCAGATTCAACTAAGGAATCCAGTGTGTTGACTTTTCTTATGCAGTGCCACTGACTTCCTGAGTGTGTTATTCATTTCCTCACCTACGGTTTTCACTTTCAAGGTATCTTCATGATCCAATATGTCATCAAATAATTGTCCTGATACATTGAAAAGCATTTTGTCTGTATATATACAGAGGGCTAACCTCTGACCTTTGTGGACATTGTGCCTATGTGTTGTACTTAAATACATCCAAGCAATATATTTATACACCTGAAAAGTAAACATTAGGCTCTTGAGAACTCTGGTTTGATTCCCAGAACCCTCATGTTGGAAGCTACTATTTGTAACTCCATTCTCAGGAGAACTGGACACCTTCTTCTGACATACTGGGCATTGCTTTACATAGGTGAATTTACATACATGCAGGCAATACGCTCATGCACATAAAAAATTGAATAAAATATTTTAAAGTAATTAATTTAAAAAGAACATGTATAATCTGTTTTGGCCATAATGTCATCTCTGGTCTCCCAGAAATTATTAGGTATGTTATAATTAATACTCTTGTACATCGTGTTGATGACCTTATTTTAATATGCTTGTTATGTAATTATATGTCAAACTTTGTACAATGCAATGCATAAATTCATTGTAAAAATGCAGTCTATAGAAATTATAGTTCTGGCCTGGCAAAATGGCTAGTGTATAAGGCTCCATGCTGCTCAACTTGAGTCCCTGAGTTTTAGTTTAATGCCTAGAATTCACACAGTGGGCAGAGAGAAGTGACTCCTGTAAGTTGTCCTCAGTGCTCCACAGGTACACTTTGCCATGCATACATACACAATCACACACATAATTCATAGTAAAGAATCATGGTATCTTTATGGGTAAAAGTCCAAAATGTTTAAGTATCACTGGACTTAATTATATTCATTGAAACAACCTAGATTTTCAACACAGAAACTACCAAAACAGTAGCAATGAAAGATTCTGTTTCCCTTCTATTTTTTTGTATGTATTTCTTCGTCTAATGGATTGATATATCAACCAAAGATGTTGATAATCTTTCAGAGTTTTTGTAGTTCAACCTGAATGTATGGTTTTATGCACCTCTTTTTGTTAGTTATTATTTAGTATATTGTCATGTGAGAGTAGTTACAATGTCTGTTCATTTCTTGTAGTGAGATATTGACAAACATTCTATCTGGTTTACAGTTCCTGAAACCCAGTTGAGAGGAGGATAAAGCTTCAATTTTCAATAAAATATGATGTACTCTATTCAAGATTTCCTATTTACTTTTATTCTCAATAAAATACAGTGTCTCCCATTGAATTTATTTGTGTGTACTCAAATATTTTTAAAACTGTGTCATATTCTGAAAGGTGATATAGGAAATAAAAAATCTCTATGCATGTAAGGTACAGAGAATTATCAGAGTTGGGAAAAGTCACTTTGTATCCTTCTGCTCCATATTCTCTACATGTTATCTTTTCAAAGTATCTCAAAGTGCTCTAGAATCAAAGCAGATAAATACAATTTCTTTCAAGTATTAAAAGGGTTTTGTTTTCTTTTGAATTTCCAGCTTCCATAGCTCCAAAGGAATTGGAAGAGCATACAGTACAGTAGTCCTTCAACTTAAATTGCTTTAAACACTGGAAATTCTCCAACGGAAATTATATCTGATTTTACTTAATAACATCCCGACACCTTTTTATTATAGACTCAACATCATAACAATTGAAATAGATATTAAAGAAAGATTAATACAATTTTTTCTTAGGTTGTTGTTATGATCAGTATTTGAGAATGATATCATTTTTGCAGCATTTAAACTAAAGAAGTGATTTCTGTATCAATTACTCAAGAACATGAAATGGAGAAAATTGATACAACTCAATTTATTTCCGATAGCTCCCTTATTTTTACATAACTGATCTCTTGTGCATTTCCAGGTAATAATATAAAATATTTCACAATTTTTCTATAATATATAATATTATTAAGTATCAATGTGTAGATAAATTATTGGACGTACCAACCAATTTATTCTTTTAAAAAACAAGACCAATAATTAAGTGACATTTCAAATAAAGTTGAATTTTTGGTGTGTTTGAAAGTGGTAAGTTTACTGAACTCCAAATACTTGTCAATAATTTTTATGTAGTAAATTATTAATAGACTTCTTTACTACATGCAAATGGCACCTTCTTAAAAATGATAGCATTCTACAAATCCTTATAGTTTTTCTTTTATGGGAGATTTAATTAGTAGACTTCCAACTCAGTGACATATAGCTACCAAATCTGACCCTCAGTGGTTTTCTGCAGGCCTCCTGGGTTCCACAGATGCACAGATTAATCACCAGTCTCCAGGGAAAATTGTGAATAGATTTCTTCATTTCTAGTTGAAGAATGGCATGAAGTCACTGCAGTTTCTCTATTTTGACTTAATTATTGTTGAAGTTAAATAGTGTTATTGATGAGAATGCTAAAGGACCATGCCAAAAATTGCTCAAACAGCAGACTAAATTAGGACTGAGGCCCAAAATTAAAGAAGGGAATAAAACTAATGTGACAGCCATGTGAGTGTTCATTTCCTTATTCTTCATGGAGAGGTCTAAATTAGTGGACTTTTAGTTATTAAACATAATTTTCTTTCTAGTTGTTGAGTTAAAGTAAGTCTATCACCATAAAAATGTAACTGTATAGGCTAAAAGTTATATTCCCTGGATGTTTTGGTAGACAATAATGCGTCTGACTTATTCAAGGCTTCACATTTCATATATGCACAAATCCATATACTCCCCAAAATATTGTCTTTAGATTAGCATCTAAAGTCTGTGATTTATTTCCATTTATCCAGTCTTTTATACTTCATAAAAACTGGTGGAATTCTACAACTCTAAGTGTAGTCAATATAAATAAAAAGGAAAAGGAAACAAATATCTACACCAGGATGCGGTAGAACAAGCTCTTAATCACACACACACACACACACACACACACACACACACACACACATATTTACATATATATATATATATATATTTACATATATATTTACATATATATATTTACATTCCTACTGGGATGTGTCATGACACACCTATGAAGATCAAAGCACATTGTTGTGGGAGTCAGTTTTCATTATTTCCTTTGAGAATGTGGGTTCTAGGCATTTAACTGAGGTTGGCATGCTTAATAATAAGCATCTTTATATCCTGAACCATTTCACTTGTCTTAAAAAGTATTTTCTTTTTTATTTCTTTTCCCCTATGGTTTAAATTTGTTTTCTAAGGCCAAAGACTCAATGGGAAGGAACTCATATGTGGCAATGCTAAATACCTATGACTGGAGAGGTCATAGATCTTAGAGAAAACCTAGACAAACATTTCTAGACAAACATAATTTCTTACTATATGCTACATATAGATACTTATATATTCAGAGAAGTATGCCAGTCACAACTATTCAAAGAATTTTCTTTCTTAAAAGAAAGAGACCATTACTGAGTTTCATAGCTGGTCACACATAGAGAATAAGTTTCTTTGAGGTGCCCAACCCAAAATAACACATCCACAATAGAACCTCTTCACTTAAAGCTCAAAGAACATGGTGGAACACAATGTAAAGAAAGTACGAATGCTTCTCTCAATTCTTCATGCAACAGATGGAGATGACATAAACGGTCACAAAATACCAAAGTGTAGAGAATAAGTGTCTGCAGAGTGTGTGTCCTTTAGACATCTTTTCTAAATGTCACCCACGCAGTACTCATGGACCATTTTGGAAGGAGTTTAACGATTGTAAGAACCAGGGGAGGTGGCGCATTACCTCAAAGTCTTAAAAGCTTCTGGGGACTTCGGTCATATAAACTTAAAGCAATGGAGTCAGCATGTACAAGACCCATGCAAACTCAAGCAGATAAAAACCCAACATAGAACTGAGGAAATGGGCATCAGGACCCAATTTTAGCTGAAGAACTGTTGGTAGCTAATTACTGCTGGATGAGGGAGAGTTGATATTGTATAGGACTGTCTTCTGACTGTCTAGGTATGGACAGATGCCCTCTTTCCAAACTTGGTCGCACCTGCTTACCTCGGATCTTATATTTGTTGACTGTTGACCTTCTGAAAGAAAGGAGGGGCTTGGAGAGTCAGTCACTTCTCCCAACCAACCAGTTGTATGATGGGGAAGAAACCTTAGGGTAGCTCTCTTTCACCATTTTGCGTAGGTGTGGGAAAGTCACAAACCAAGTCTGGGTGGAGACTTTCCAGTGTGGCCTAGGGGATACACTCACACTCCTGTAAGCAGACCCTCACCCACTGCTCTATGGTAAGTAATCTTATAAACTCGATTTTTTTCTAAACTACAGTTTGGAGAAATTAGACTTCAGCTTGTCATAAGGACTGTGGGAAGAGAGGCAGGATGGCGTTTATACCTCCCAGAAATAATTATCACAACAGTTGATCACCAAGGGGGGCCTGCGGATGAGATGGGGGTATAAAGATGATTTCGATTTTTGGTATGAAATTCACAAAAAAATAATAACAATATGTTAACAAAATGTATCTTAGAAATCTAAAACAGTTCAAAATACGAAGTTCTCTCTAATTTCTGCTAGATACTCCCCCGTCCACTGGCATACCAACTTGATGTATTCTTTATTTTCTGACTTCATGTTATGCCACTCCTTGTGGGGTCAGATCCTGGAACATGATAAACCTCTAGGGCCACAGCTCTGAAGAAAATTAAACCTCTGTTTTACAGCTGTCATCTAGTTTGAAAGTGCTACAGTAAAAAGAAGACTGCTTTTGTTTACTTGCCCATTCATAAAATAATTTTCAATGTAAATGAATTAATATTCAGTGCAAACAATAGAAAATTAAGAAATTTTGATTAAATGCTTTTACGCATTGCAAATCACACTCAATAATGAATTATTGAAAATATATTAAACAAGATAATTGACAGGAAAAGAGGAAATCATAGAGTGAGAGAGAAAAAAGAGGAGATGAAAGGAGAAGGAGAGAGGAGAGAAAAACGGGTATTATGTATGGGACATGGAGCAAAGCTGTTGTATTAATGCTACTTGCTAAATGTTAAGTTTTTATAACCAATTTTTAAAATAGTCTTTTTGATATGTTCATACAAATAGATTGATGGTATTCGGGTCCCCTCCACTGTTCATACCTCTCCCCACCCAATCTCATGTATGTTTATATATGGCCAGCATTGTCTGATTTTTATCCTTTGCTGGGGGTCCATCCACTGGGCTCACCAAGAGTCCTGTCCTTATAAGACATTTTCTTCCCTTTTCATCTGCTCACAGAAGTTCTTGAGGTTGAGTTGGGATTTCTTAGTCATTTCCCCAACTTCTGAAGTTGAAAGGTTTTTATGTTTCAAAAAGGCAGTATAATCTCATTTAACAACAAATGCAATATTAACAATAATAAAGCATTAAAATTAAGTTTTTTTCGTTCAGGTTTGGAAGCATAAAACTGCAATCCCAACATTTAAGAGGCTGAGGATAGAAGGGTCCTTATTTAAAGTTCGTCCTGGAATAAATGATGTATTTAAAGAATCTTTATTAGTAAATAATGTAAAATAAGAAAATAGAAATCAATTATTTCAAGTTTCTATTAATTACTAAGTGTCTGTCTATTTATCTACCTTTTAAACTCATCCGTATATCATTTCATACCTATGTACCTATCATGTATATGTGTTAGATTTATGTGGATGTAACAAAAAAAAGCAGTTTATTATCTTAAAAAGAGGAAATACTGATTTTAAATTGGTTTCAAGCTATGGCTCTGATTCGTCAGCCTTGTTACTTTGGGCTGTGTGTGGAGCAATAGATTATAGACATGCACAGGGGAATGGAAAGGCGGAGGAGGGAAAGGGAGAGGAAGAATGAGAGGCACAGGTCACAGTGCCCCTTCAGCCACTGTACAACCCTTCAGCATCGCTTTGGGGAACAATTAAAGTTGAAACCGTGACACAACCTGTTTTTCTACACATAACTGAGTAAATATATTTACATGTACATTAAATTTATTCATCTTGGTAAAAGTAAATAGATACAAAACCTATCCAGGTACCCTTTTTTCTATTTAATATGCATATCAAATATTCTCCTTTTTAGTATTTATTTTATTTTTGGAAATGTTCATACATGAATAATGTGTTTTCCTTATTTCCACCCCTACCTCTCCTCCATACAACTCTTTTCCCATCTTCCATAATCTATCAGTTATGTTATCTCTTTTTTATTATATATATGTGTATAAATATTATATACACCATATATATATGTATATATATATATATATATATATATATACACACACACTATATACTGAGTACATTTAGTGTTGCTCTCCTGTGAATTTCTTTAGGGTTGACAACTTCAAATTAGATAACCTGTCTAATCCTTGGAGAAAACTGGCTATCTCTCCCTCAGCAGTTATGGATATCCTGTGGCTCTTCATCTAGAGGTAAGACCTTGAAATATTTCCATTAACAATGACATGTTGACTGTCACTGTCATCATGGTCTAGTTTAGGCACTCATATACTTGAGATATCATGGATGCAGCTCCCTTGTCATAACTAGAAGACATATCTAGCAGAAGGCATCTCGATCAAATATAGTCTTAAATTATAGCATAGTCATTGAAATCAAAGTGGATAGGTGCTATTTTTATTTATTTATTTATTATTTATAAATGGCCCCCAGGCCATATCAGGCAATAAGAATATCCAATGTTATATTTTTATATGATAAAATAAATAGAATATTGTTGATCTTATATTTGTCTAATATGAGTAGTCTTACATCAAACATTTTTGGAATATCTTTCCATGCTTTTCAGATTATGTGTTAGGAAGAATTTAATAGGTGGAACTATTGATTTAATAAATTTTGGCATAGAATGAGAGTACATTCCAAAAGAGTTGTTTCAATTTATGTTTCTGGCAAGATTCTATGAAAGTTTATCATTACCACAGTCCTAGGGTGGCTTTAGAAGCAATAGCACAATTTGATGTCAGAATTTTATATTCTTTATCCAATGATTATTTTAAATATTTTCACCTTTTCCATTTTTGTAGCACTTTTCTATAATTTTCAATGACTCTCTTTACTTATTGACTTTTTGATCATGGTTTGATAATAGGATTTTTTTTACTTTGTGTATTGAATATAGTTTATCCTTTTCAAATACTAGTTATTGAACAGACTTAATTTTTACAGTATTTTCATAGCAAAACTCAGTGTAAGTTATATAGATTATTCATTTTCCTTCTTGCAGATATGCACCTAGTCACACTCTGTCAAAAACCTGACCCCAAAGGGGTCATATAGATACCATTATTGAACTAAATACTGCTATGCATTTTCATGAAGTGATAAGTCATCCTTTATTAATAATGAAAAATATTATATTATCATTGCTTACTACAGTCTTGCTTACTCAGTCACCAATTTAAGGAAATCTTAAATCATTCTAAATCTTGGCAGTTGTGAATAATGTTATGAACATTTAAGTGTATAATTCTCTGTGTTTTTTCATGATATGTGTTTAACTGTCCAGTATCATGATTACTCTGAAAACGATAACTTGTTCAATGTATTAGAAACTCTAGCCATTCAGAGTAGTTGACCATCATTTGATTTCCACCAGCAATGATCAGCATTTTCATTTGTCTGTGTGCATATCAGCATTTTGTGCAGTCATAATTTATAATTACAGCAGACCTGAGTTGTGTGGAGATGTATTTCCTTTGCATTTATAATTCCAGACCTGGATACGTACCATCTTTCTCTATGCTTATTTACCTTGGGTGGGGAGTCTGATCAGAAATTGTATCTGCATTTTTCTAGTACTATTAGTTTCTTGTTACACTTGAAAAATTTTGTATTTGGGATGAAAGTTTTTTAACAAATGTGTCTTTTGCAATTATCTACTCCTAGGTGGGTGCTTATCTTTACCAAAACTACAAAGTATATTTATTTTAATGAAGTTCATCTTAGTCAATTATTCATTTTGTTGACTATGCCTGAAGTTTTGTTTGTATTGTTTTGTGAGAAAGTGTTTCATGAAGCCCAAGCTGTCTTCAAATTCTATGTAACTGACATTGACACAGGACTCCAGAGCTTCCTGCTTCAGTCTCTCAGTGCTAGGGTTATAGTCCTGCACCACTGCTTCTGGCTGTATTCATTGTTTTTTTGTTGTTAATTTATTTTTTATTCAATCATTGCATGTTTCATACAAAACATCTTAATCAGTCTTAACCATTTTTGTATCTTTTCCCAATCTGCAGTCCCCCATAGCCTACTGAAAGGAATCCATACATTCTTTCATTTGTGTTAAAGTATATTGTCTCACGTTAGTGCCCCCAGTAACCTCAGTACAGTTTCATCCACAGTGGTCTAGTCAGCCTACCCAGAGTCTGTCACTTTAGGAAGTCTAGCTCATCTTGAACTAACAGTTATTGGTTGCCAGCATATTTTTAAGCAACTTTTGGGGTCTGCTACATATTTCCCCAGTGCTATGATCGGTATTTGTCTGCTTGATCACGCATGGATCTTGAACATGCCAAAATGCTTGCTGTAGGTTCATACGAACAGGGTCTTAGGAGTTTGTAGGATTCTATTTCCATATGGTGATGCACCTCCTCACTGACTCTGACAATCTTTGTGTCTCTTCTACACTGGCCCCTGGGCCCTGGGTGAGTGAAAGTTAATATAAGAAACCTATCCAGGGACCCACACTCTGAAGATTCCTAATGATTTAGCCATTTGTCATCTTTTGTGTTACTGGCCCTTTGTGGCAGGCAGGAGTTTCATTAATGAGAGTTGAGAGATTCATTAGTGACTTCTTCAACCCTTGTTCTATATTTTGTGAGCATTGGTGGCAGTGGCTGCATTGTCAATGTGCCACTTAGGCATGGACAATTCACCTATAATGTCTGTGTGTGACCTGCTGTGATTCTCTATTAATCTGTCTAGTGCAAAAGAAGACTGTTTGATGAGTAGTGGCTGGATTACTTGACTGTAAATATAAGGATACACATTTTGCATTTTGTAAGAAGTAAAATTAGCCCCAGAATGTGACAGCTTTCTGTATTTCTCTAAGATCAATGACCTCTTCAGCCTTGTGTATTTGGCTACAATTACAGTATCATACATGAGTTTCCTTCCATTGAGTGGGCTTTAAGACCAAGTAGGTAGAGTTTGATTGGTCCCAAGATAAAAGTGCCACTACTGAACCATACTTCTATTTAAACAGTCCCCTTTTATCTATTTTTCCCTTAGTGAAACCTATCTTTTATTATTATCCTCTCCTAAGTTTCTTCTTTCCCTTTACATCCCTGTTTCATTTACATTTTCCTGGTTCCTGCAGCTACGTCAGGATACATACTCACATATAAGGGTTTTGTGTTTGGATCCACAAATGAGAATGTACATCATTTGTTTTTCTGATTCTGTGTTACTTGACTTAGTGTAACATTTTCTAGTTCCATTTACCTGAAAGTGTTATGACTTTGTCTTTCTTTGCCTCTGAATAGAACTGCATTGTGTAAATACATCACATTTTTATTATCCACTTATGAGTTGAGGGACACTTAGGTTGTTTCCATCCCTTGGTTATAACTGAAAAGAGCAGCAACAAACATGAATGTACAAGTATCTCTGCAATAGGATGAGTCCTTTGGGTATATGCCACTGAGTGAGATAATCAGCTTAAATGTTTTTTTTAGAGTTCTCCATACTGCTTTCCTTAAGTTTCCATGTTTACAACCCCTTCAGCAGTGGTTGAGCTTATCCTTTCCCCACATCCTCTCAAGCATTTCTTATTTGTTCTTTTGATCTTAGCCAGTCTGACTGGGGTAAAACGCAGTGTTAAGTTCATTTTAATTTGCATTTCCTTAATTATTAAAGATGTTGAGTTCTTGTTAAGAAATTTCTCAGTCATGTTTATTTCTTCTTTTGAGAACTCCTTAGCCCATTTTTAACTGTATCACTTGTTTTCTTGATTCTTTGGTTTTTGAATTCTTTACATCTTTCAGGTAGGTTTTAAACCTCTGTCAGATGTGTCACTGTTGAAGATTTTCTCGCATTCTGTAGGTTTTTCTCTTCACTTCTGCGGTTGTTTCTTTTGTTGTACAGAAGCGTTTTAGTTTAATAAAGTCCTATTTGTTGATTATGGAGCTTGATTCCTGAGCAACTGCTGTCTGATTTAGAAATTCAGTATAGAAATTAGAAAGTCTCGTATATCCTGTCAATGTTTCCTTCTAACATTTTGTTTAGGTTTTCACATTGAAGCCTTTGATTCATTTGGAGTACTCATTGTTACAACTAAAAGCTTTCACAGCTTTGATTTCTTGGGAGGATGTACTTAAAATGATTAAGTTGTCATTTCAGTCCTTTTGAAAAAAAAACAATTATATTTGTTTTATTCCTTACTATCACTCATCTCTTTTATTGTTTATACCTGTAGTATAGCAACATTTATGCACTGAAGTTGTGGCAAGATGTCGGCAACATATGGAAATATTGGCAGCTCAAGGACGTTAAGGAAAGTTGAAGGTTAGCGCACCATGGTTACACACCTACAGGGTGTTTTTTCCCTTCCAACTCCCCTTCCCTTTCTGTCCCCCTACTTCCTTCTAAACTTCAACCTGCTTTCTGCTTCTTGGCTTCAGTGAATTTCCCAGCTTTGCTCCTGTGCCCCACCATGATGATCTGCCTTCACCAACATCTCAGATTGTGGAGCCAAAGATGATACACTAAAACCTTTAAACCTTGAGAGAAAATATGTTTTCCTCCTTTTAGGTTCTTTCAATCCACAGTTTTGTCACAGCGTCATAATGTTTACTAACAGAGTCTTCAAATGTCAATAAAACATGTATGCATATTTTCTGTTACCGTGGTATAAACATAAAAATATTAAGCAAATATGCAAATAAATGTGAAATTATAAAATCAAGGACCAAAATATATGTTTTTAAAGATTTATTTATAGCCTGGGAAGATTGCTTAGCTGATAAAGTGCCACTTACAGATGAGGATCTGAGTTTGAGACTAGCATCAACATTAAAATAAATTTACATATGTCAATGCATACCTATACACATGAACACACATAGGAACACACAAAGACTAAAAAGAGAGATTGTTACTGACATAGATATTCTAAAGAGAAATATATGAACACTACAAATATTGATTAATTAAAACTAATATCAACTTGGTTCTAGATAATAATACCTTTTAATGACGCTATAGCTATAGATAAAATAAATCCTCTTTACTATTACATCACAAAATGAAGTGGAAAATAATATAATGAGTTAAATAATGATGGTAGAGAGATTTGATATTGTGTCCTCATTGTGAAACTGGAGCAGAGATAAGAGGAAAGTAGTTTTATGCATATATAGAAGAAATCTTGCAGAGGGATAGAAATTTTTTGGTCTACAATAGTAGTATGTTATTAGATTTTTTAGGTAGAAATTAGACAAAGGAAATATACAGTAGTCATAAAAATAAAGATTAAAATGATGTGGATTTGAGAAAAGACAACATAATATTTTTGGTCACTGGAAGGATGGTTGAATTTTATTAAAATTATATAAAAATTTGAATGATTTTAAATTATGATTTAATTGCTATTTAAAAGATTTTATTTTTGTTTATTAATTATGTGTATGTCTGTGTGGCAATGTTCCTGTGAGTCGAGTACACAGGGAGTCTGGTAGAGGGTGCTGGATACCCAGGAACTAAAGCTGCATGAGGTTGTGAGTCTCCTGATGTGGGTGCTGTGAATCCAACGTGGTCCACTGCAAGAGCAGTAAGCTTTCTAATCACTCAAGTGTCTCTTCAGTCCCTTTAGCAATACTTTAAAATGAGCTCCCAGTCAAAATGGGATACAAATGTTTTCTGTGGAGAGGGAAGATCTGAACTTCTGGGAATATACTGGGAGAAATCTGAAGTGACACACTAGAGTACTTACATTTTTGAACAATGATATGCAATTTTCCATAGAAAATCAACAGAAATTTAGAATAATATTTATGTTCTTTAAAGATAATGTCAGTCATCTTTAGTTTTTTAACTTTTCTTTTCAATATATATATATATGTATAAAGTTTGATTTGTCTTTTTAGATTTTTTTTGGTAATTGGGGCACTTGGACTGGGAAGGGAGGAGGGAGATGGTATGCGGGTGTGAGGAGTGTAGAGAGAAGTGAGATGAAGGAAAAATGGGTGGTGTGGGAAGACAAAGGGAAATGTGTTGGCTTGGGAAATCCCCAAGGAATATACATATGGTGTCTGAATATTAGTGTATGGTTTATACCTAGGGACTGTATGGCAAGGAATACTGTTGGGCATAATGCAAGGTGGGCCTAACCTAAGGCCACCTACTGGGAGGAATAGAGGAATGGCTCCTGTGGGTGTGGCGTTCTGCTCTGGCTAGTTGTGAGACCAGCAGCTGGAAAGCACTTGCCTACCTGGGGACAAACTTACTATTGGCTGCAGTTGGGACCCCACCCCATGAGGTCATTGGCTATCCAGGTCTATAAGAGCTTGTGCACTATTCAATAAATGAGTATGCAGTGCCACCCAAGTATGCAGTGCCACACGAGTTTGCAGTGCCACGTGTTTGGGCTGTTTCCTGTTCAACTCCCAGAGTCTGTGGCTTGACTCTGCGTCTACTCACCTCCAACCCCTCTGGCTGGCCCCCCAAAGTCCACTCGGGCTGGCCCCGAGTGGTGAGACATGACGGTAGTGGAAACGACAATAACTGGCACCCAAACAGGGACATGAACCCTGGACCCTCCCCCTGGCTATCAAAACCCATAATTACACACATAAAATTTACAACATAGAGCCCTCCAAAGTAATTCTACCAATATCCATGAGTGAACTCCAGTTACTTTATAGGGGTGATTACCTCTTTCATATCCTGGTGGCAGGTTTTCCTAAAGATATAGACAAACACTTTCCTGCTCACAAATTACTTCAATCAATCGCTGTCCTACCCCTAAAGATCAATCTCTATTCTACACCATTCAGTCAACCTATTCCTACGGCAGTCTCGGCTTTTGCAGATGCTAATAAACATTGTTGTGGATTGATTATTTAAAAAAATCCAACCAGCCAGACAAGTCTCTTAAGTTTGCCAACCCTCATTCAGTCCAATTAGGTGAACTTTATGCTATTCTCAGAGTCCTAAAACTCTGTCAAAGGAACCTATTAATATTTTCTCTGACAGCAGTTATGCTGTCCAAATGGCAAGGACACTCTCCTTGGCTAACCCCAGGCCCTCTCATAAGCCGATAGATATTGCCATAAATGCCTTAAAAATGTTGATGGAAAATAAACAGCATCCCTGGTTCACTGAGCATGTACGCTCACACACAGGTCTGCCTGGCTTCATTGCTGATGGGAATGGACAGGTAGATAAATTTATTGCTGTCACTTCCTTGCTGCTCCTAGAACAAGTTAGATACACCAAAGATTTCATCTTTCCTCTTCTAATCTGAAGGTCCTCTACCCAGAGCTTTCTCTTAGCCGATGTAAGCACCTAATCCGTACATTTAAGGCCTGTGCTCCTTTGGCCCCTTTAAGCCCACTGCAACCACAGGGAATTAATCCTAGAGGCCTTATGCCAAATGCCATCTGGCAAATGGATGTCACCCATGTACCCTCTTTTGGCAATCTTAAATAAGTCCATGTTATAGTGGATAATTACTCCTAATTTGTCTTTGCTGTCACCGTTTCAGGTGAGAAGGCATCCCATGCCATTAAAGCAACAAAAACTGCTATGCTGGTCATGGATGTACCCTGGGTAATTAAGACAGATAATGGCGCAGCATATACATCTGCCCAATTCAAGTTTTTCATAAAAGCCTGGGGGATTAAACACTCCACTAGCATCCCCTAACACCCAGGGCCAAGCCATAGCTGAGAGGACTAATAGAACCCTCAAGGAACTCATTATGAAGCAACACTGCAATGACACCCAGGGATCCCCATCAACCTTGATAGAAACTCTCTTCACCCTTAATTTTCTTACTTTTGATGAAGCAGGACCATCTACAGCCTATAAACACTGGATTTCTCAGCCAGCCATTACTCCCCTGCCCCTTGTTCACTGAAGAGACCCTCTCACAAATGAATGGGAGTGACCTCACCCACTCTTAACACAGGGTGGAGGGTATGCTTGTATCTTTCCAGAAACTTCATCCTCCCCTATCTGGTTACCTGCCAGAAATGTCAAACCTACCACAGATGCACCTCCAAAGGCAGCAGATGCCCCCACCACCGCAGACCAACTGGATCCATTACCACATCCCCTTCCTCTTACTATTCATGCCTCCACACCGAATCCTTACTAGGGCTGATGCTCAGCCTTTTATTCACTCCTTAATTTGGTAACTTGGAGCATTTTGCTGTGGCCTTCTTGATTATGGCAATTCCGTTTCACTGGCCACTTAATAACAACAACTTCTTCATAACACTTAACTATTCTTGATTCTTTCTGAGTCTTCTACAGGTCACAGAAGATTTCTGTGACAAGAACCCTTCCACAGGCCACAGGAGCTTTCTGCAGACCGCCTATGCCATCCTAATTACGCTCCTGAGCGATATTACCCATTGGGTTATTTTACCAGAACGGCAGTTTCTGGTAAATGACGGATAAGATCTTGGGGGCCAGGGCAACCTAGGACAGGCACTGCCGGCAAAGGCAAACCTCTTAGGTTAATTCACCAGGATGGTGGGTAGCCAATGAAGGGTAAGACAATGGTGGCCAGGGTGATCCCTAAGGGCCTGTGGCCAACAATGGCATAGCAAAGAATCATGCCTCTCAGGGTCACTCAATTAATAAAAACAAAAAGGAGGATATGTTGGGCAAAATGTAAGATGGGCATGGCTAAGGACACCTGCTAGGAGGAATAGAGGAATGGTTCCTGTGGGTGTGGCATTCTGCCCTGGCTAGTTGTGAGACCAGCATCTGGAAAGTACCTGCCTACCTGGGGACAAATTTACTATTGGCTGTGTTTGAGACCCCACCCCATAAGGTCATTGGCTATCCAGACCTATAAGAGCTTGTATACCTATTCAATAAATGAGTTTGCAATGCCACATGCTTGGGCTGCTTCCCATCCAACTCCTGGAGTCTGTGGCTTGACTCTGCTTCTACTTACCCCCAACTCCTTGGGCTGGCCCCCTCAAAGTCCACTCGGGCTGGCACTGAGTGGTAAGACACCGTGGTAGCAGAAACAACAACAGAGTACAGTGACAGATAGGCAAGACTCTGAGTGGTTGGTCAGAGTAATCCAAAAGACTCCCAAAATAACACAGGCTATTGCATGAGCTCTAGGTTATCTCTCAGAACTTAAAGGTAAGACCCTACTGCTGAAGACAGAAGATAATTCAGACCCAGGACTTGCAGCAATGTAGCAGGACCTGACAGGAAGCCTTTTCCCTTAATATTAGCCATCATAGCTCTAGAGGATACTATGCAAGTGACTAAGGGAGAAAAATAATCAGTAGTGGTCCATTTGAGTCTAAAGCCAAACAGCCATAACAGCTGACACAGAAAACTACCTTTATTGGTGCAGTAATGGAACTGTTGTCTGGGGGAGCGAGGTTATCATTAACTATCTAATTATACTCTTATTTTTATAGTAGAATCATTGCCCAATCATTGACTTAACTTATGTAGAATTTTTGGGTTTTGATTTTATTTTTTCTTTTACTTCCATGCATCAACAAGTGCATTTTCTGTTTTTTATATTTTATTATTTTTATTTTATGTGCATGCCTGCATGTATGTAATTTCAGAGCCTTTAGAGGTCCGAAGAGGGTATCTTATCCCATGGAACTGTAGTTATGGAAGGTTGTTAGCTGCCATGTGATTGCTGGGAATCAAACCTAGGTACTCTGTAAGAGCAGGCAGGTCTCTTAACCACTGAGCCATCTCTCCAGCTCCTTTTATTTATTTTATATTATACTTTATTATTTTTATTTCGGTAAAAGCATCTTCTAAACAACATATATGATGACCAAGAAATCATGGAGAATTATGAAACAACTAATGATAAGGAACCTAACTTGACTGTTCTCCTTATCTTTCCAGTTTTCCCTGCCAACCATATTTTCACTGTGGATTCAGACAGAACACTACTTGTGATGCCAAAGGGAAACTAGCCTGGGCTTATCTATTTCTTTCAGCATTTTGAAAGCATCACTCCTCCCTTTTTTAGTCTACATCATCTATTATAACAAATGCACTTCTTTTCTCTGACTATCTGTAGATTATGGGCATGCTATTTCATGGACTCTTGGTAAGCTTCTGCTGAAACCATGGCAAGTTGATCTTACATATGCATCATTAAGTAACTGAGTCTAGGCAGAGTCAAATATATGTTTTGGTTCCTTTTAGTGAGTTGGTATTTAGGACAATGGTGGTGGCTGTTGCAGCATACTTGGGATTTTAGAGGAGCTTGGATCTGATACAAAAGACAAGTTTGATTCTAGAGTTAGTCTTGAGGCAGAGTCTATAGGAATCAAAATGGAACACTCTTTCTAGACTAGAATAGATGATGAAGTCATCTTGTCATTTTGTGTACTGAGTCTCCAATGGCAAGCCTCGAGCTTCTTTATAACAGGCCTGGGCTGTGGAGGAGTCAAATTTCCAGACGTTCTTTTTTTCTTATGTGCCACTTATATACTTACTACAGTGTGATCGTTTGGGGTAGTGGTGATAAGGGTAATATGAGAGTATTCTGGTTGTGTAATGTCTTCCTTTTTATTTTTTTGTGAAATTTAATACCGAATTGACATCATTTTCACCCCTTTCTGACCCCTTTCAACCCCTCCTGTGCCCACACACTTTTCAAATTTTTGACAAATTTGAATAATTACCATCACACATGCACACTCTACTGGTCCATTTACTGCTGTTCACATGTACGTAGGTTTAGGGATGATCACTTGGAATCACTTGGGTGTATTCCTGAACAAAACCTATTTTCCCTCTCTGAGCAGTGCAGTATGAAATTTGGGAATTCCTACTTGTGTTGTCATTATGCAGTTCTTTTTAAGGCAACCTTATTGTTGAGATTTCATAGGTAAAACTTCTTTACCATATCTAGAGGAAACCATACAAACCCTAACCTGAAGGCTCAGTAAGTATTGCAGATCAGAATGCAAAAAGAATGTAAGAACCAGAGGACCTTCTTAAAATCTTTGTTGTATGCATACTGTTTCTGCATTATATACATGTGCTTTCTGACCAGGATTTCATAGTGCTGGTGGAATTTTTTTAAGTATTCATATTTTTTGAAATATGTTTCTATCACTGAGAAGAATGATGGTGAAATAGGAGTCCCTAAACTTGTATCAGAAACACATATGGGTAAGTTTGGAGTTTCCTATTTCGACATCATTTTTTTCTGTAATATTTTCACAGTCATTAAGTCAGAATGAATATTGAATTTTCTTTGTACAATTAAATTACTCAATATGCTAAATCACACATACCTCTTAGGTTTTTAATTTATATGATCTGAATGTATTCCTCAATATTCTTTTCCTGCACATTTAATTTCAAAGCAACCATGTTGAGAGGTAGAGCTCAATTGAAGACTTTGATTTACCTCTGCTGTAGCTGTGAGGTCTCAGACTTCACTAGTTAATCAATGCAGGTCTAAAAATATAGCTTCAGGAGTGGCCTAATCTTCCCTTTGTTTTCTGCCATTTGATGATGAGAAACCAGGTTCTCATCAGATGCCAACACTTTGAAAGATTTCCTTGTTTTTTTTGGACAGAGAAAGTTTTTACATTGTTTATAATTTTCTACCCTAATATAACCTGGTACATCAGCACATAAAAACACAGTTTAAACCATCTAAACAAGTGTTAAATTAGTACTATATATATACTTAAAGGACAAATATACTAAGGAAAAAAATCAAATTACATTATTAGAGAAGCAACAAAAGAAAGTTAAATAACAACAAAGTATCTATATTTTAAATTACCAGGTCAGTAGAACACGTAAAACTTAAGATTCTTAAGATTTGAGTTATTCATAGAATCATAACAATTATGTGATAATCTTACTGCTAATATTCTTTAGCTTAGCTAAAGTTACTAGCTTTAGCTTAGTAGCTTTTCCCTAAAGTTGATATTTTCCAAATAAGTGGAATAAACATGGTTTCAAGTAGTTGTATTTCCCTTTAACTTTGGATGATTACAGATTTTAAACAATATGAAAAAAAACCCACCAAGATAACTGTCAAATATTAGTTGACAAATGGAGGACTTGTTTTCTAATTTATAAGAGCACAAGAAGAAAATTTCTGTATCTCTAATTAAAAGTGTCAAAGTTTTATATTATAAATATTCATGTGTGTTTCCATGTGTCTGTATGTCTTTTTTTGAAATGTAAGTAACTTATTCATGCAAAACATCAGTGTGTGATTGATTGTGCCTGTCTACATATATGTCTGACTGGTATAAAAGGAAGGGTATCAGTAATTACAAATCCAATACATGATTAATGATTTGAAGCTTAGCTACTTTTTAAAATGGAGAAGCATTTCCCATCAGTCCCTGAATTGTTACTTGTCACAGTATCCTCCTTTCAATCATTTCAATGTGTCGTGCTACTGGGCTCCACAGCATTATTCTTTGACTGCTAATGCTCAGTTTACTGAATTTCTTTCTGTTCACACATCCATATACACAAAAATAGAGACTAAAACTCACATAGATCCCTCTTACTCCCAGTATTCATTACAAGCAGAAGTTTCTTCAGCAATACAAAGAGAGAGGTAGAAAGAGAGAGAGAGAGAGAGAGAGAGAGAGGGCACTGAGTGGATGTACCCATGAGTCTTTGGCTCATAGTGAAATGCAAATTCACCTAGGCCTTAACAATATATATGTACAATATAAAGAACACTTAATTGGTATGCAGACAGCAGAAATTCTTTAAGAATTGTGTAATTCCTACCCTTAAATCTCAGGGTTCATGTAGGAAAAGATGGGATGTGAGGAAATTTAAGCAGCTAGAGATAGATGACTACAAGGAGAGTGTTTTTAAGGTACCAGAGAAGTTGTACATATGAACTTACAGCAGTTGTTAAAACATGCGCAAGACATCTCAAGCACAAGCTAGACAAAATCTCATCACAGAGGGGGAGTTGGGCATGAAACCCTAACACTAACCAAGAAGCTACTGTGATGTGATAACTTCTGGGAAAGGAAGAGTAAGTTTTCGTTCGACAATGCTCCAGGACTGTTACCATTCTTAAGAATATTTGAGTGACACAAATTAGGCTCTATATGAATAAGGGAAAATATCAAGTTGAGTGGTTACGGAGGGAATGGTGGATCTGTGAGAAATTGTGAGAGGGGAGAATATGATCAAATTCATTGTATGAAACTCTCGAATAATTAATTAAAAAAATTGAAAGTAAACACTGTTTATGCACATCTGTAGAACTTACATTTTATATAATCATGCAAAATTTTCAGTAATGTCAAAATAGCTAGGCTACATGTTAGAGCTAGAATATTCACTGCAGTGATTAATAAGCAATTTCATATATTTAGGTTGTTTTTAAGTAAATGTTATGCAAGTATGTTTGGATAAAGAATTAAAAGCTAAGCTAACATGTTAAACTTTCAAATAACTATTAAAATAAATATCAATCTGACACAAATACTTTTTGTTATTTATTTTACTTGTCAGATCCTCTGTGACCTATGTTAAATAGAAACTACTATTGTGCTTACATGTTGGAAAAAGAGAATAAATCTACATAGTTTACTAACCTTTTTAAACAAATAAGAAAATGGAATATCACAAAATAAACCAGTTTTGTTTTTGCAACAGGGTCTTACCAAATAAGCCAGGATCTGGAATTACTGTGTAGCCTTGGCTAGCTTTGCATGCACCACTTTCTTACCTACCTTCAGGAATGTAGAAACACAGGTTTAAGCCCACATCTCATAAAGAACATGTGGCAAATAGGTTTTATAGTGTGTGTGTACGTGTGTGTGTGTGTGTGTGTGTGTGTGTATACATGTGTTGTTTTTTGTGACTTCTCCTAGAGAAATGTGAAAAAAAACAAAAACTGCCTTCTCCATGTAAGCCATTGGCAGAAGATGGAATAAACACAAGTCTAGCTTAGTAAACCACTGAGTTTAATGGACTTAGGGAAGCACTAGGGAGGTGTTTGTTTACGAGTCTGGGTGACTCAAAGAGTTGCATCCATGAAAATCTTTTCATAAGTTAGGTGATAGCTCACAACAGCTGCAGGTCTCCACGACTTTTAGTTGAATCCACTGAAGAAAGACTTTTCTTTCAGGCAATTACTTCTTGGTTTTATAACCTTGTCAAGGGCCTTGTGATTCTTGTAACTTTATGTGCTTCCTCAACTTCTGAGATTCTTTAGTTGCCCAAGTACTGCGAGGCTTACTTCTCTCTCTAGAATGGAATGCAATTTGGAGGACATAGTTATAAAACACTCTAATAAAAAAAAATGGTACATTTGTGAAGAGGAAGAGAACTAGTGAGTTACAGGACAGAGTATACAGAGCATAATGGATAGTAGAGAGCATATTCAAAGCACATGACACACTTGAATGAAATATTATGGCACCCGTAGCTTTGTACATCAAATATGCAAGATTAAAATTTTGAAGGAAATTAAAACTCCCTTCTTAAATGTTATTTTCATACTTCTGAATTATTATATATAATAATTATATTATTATTATTGATATAGAATGAGCTGTATAATTTGAAATCTTAAATACCATTTGTTTATGTTCTTACGTATCTATAAGTTCAATATCAAGATGGTAAAATTTACAAACTTTACATAATTCCTCATGACCTTTGTGGGAAAATCACCAATCTGCTTAATGGTAGTCTCTTATCATCTTCATTAAACAGAAATAAAGATAAGTGAGGTTGTATTAATATCAACTTTTTGCCTATTATTTTCTACTTTACCTCAGGACCTGTGGATACAGTCATGTTGTCCTGGATACCTTTAGTTGTCAATTTGACACACCTGAGTAGGGGGAATCTCAGTTGAGAAATTTCTTCCATTGGATTGACCTATGTCCATGTTTGTGGGGCACTTTCTCTATTGTTGCGTGATGAGGGCCCAGCCCAGGGAGGGCCCAGCCCACTGTGGGTGGTGCCCCTATGGGCAGGTGGTCCTGTGTTTTATAAGAAAGCAGGCTGAGCACAGGCAAGGAGAGCAAGCCTGTAAGAAACACTCCTCAATAGTCTGTGTTCCAGGTCCTTGCCCTGAGTTCTTGCCTTGACATTCCTAGATGATGAACTTTTCTATAAGCGAAATGAACTCTTTCTTCCCCCAACTTTTTTTGGTCAGTATTTTTATCACAACAAGAGAGGGTAACTAGAATAGATGCCACTGCAAGTATCAGTAGCTTATTCTTTATTTTTGCTGGAAATAGTCTTTGGTGTATTTTATTCACGGTTTATTCACATTTAAGCATTATTTGAACTATTTTCAGTTTTGCAAATGTATATTGCATAGACATCTGTATAAATGTGGGTATGGTCATATGTTCTACTTACTTAGGATAAATATCTAGGATTAAGCAAGTTGTCACATGGTATCAAAAGTATCATCAGTATAAATTTTTTTTGTTGAATTCTAATAAAATATCATCAAGATCCAAGAACATATTGTCATCTGCTAAATATTTTTTTTCACTTAATAACCTTTATTTTATCATCCACAAAACTCTCCTAAAATCAACTGTGAGCATATAACCAATGCAAAAAGGAAATGAATACAATTTTATTTTAGGTGTTTTATAGGAAAGGATATAAAAAATTGCAAATAAATACTTTTGGGAAGAACAGTCCTTGATCATCATGGAGATTCAGGATGTGATGTCACTGAATGTGTGACATTGCTGCAGGGGATTTAAATTGGTGTAAATGCAATGGAAACCCTCTGCATTAAGTACTAAATTTGAACATGCATGCTATATTTTCTCTACTAGCAAACAAAATATGTGTACACATATACATATACACTTATCATAAAAGGCATATGCAAGTATAATCATTCATAATTCTCCAAAAAAGCAAGTCAAAGGTCTTGGAACTTAATATGGATAAGTAATTTATAATATTTTTAAACAATAATATAAATGAATGAAAATAGTCAGTGGATCTATTGAAGAACCTAGATGAATTTTTGCATGATAAACAGAAGAATCTGGATAGTAGGTACACAGTGTATGATTCCATTAATCCAATTTCAAAGAGAGGCAAAGCTAATGGATAATTGTATCTGTCAATTTAAGGGCTAACTTTGGAAAGTGAGAAGTGGTGTGAATTGTAAATGACATATTAAGTTATCAAATGTTACCTGTTATTTTAAACTACAGAGATTGTCTCAGCAGATGCTGAATTGGAAATAAATTAATTGATCTGTACAATCATACTTTAGTCACTTTTGTATGGTGTTCATGTTTTGTTTTCTATAAAATTCACTCAGTCATAAATGTTATTACATTTTCTCCCTTCCAGAATCATTTCTGACATTTTGATTCAACAAACACTCTGCCTTTCTCTTCCATACTCGTCGTCAGGGAACATTAGAGTTCATTATTACAAGGATATTTCTAAATGATGAGAATAAAGAAAATATTTTTCATGACAACTAAAAGAATTCATAAAATCATTTCCAGTGTTAACTTTGTTTGTATATACATGTGTGTATGCAATTTTGCATGTACATGTATTTGAAGATGTGGTATATAAGTCTAAAAAAAGCCAGAAGTTTACATTGGGTATGTTTCTCATGTTTCACTTTATGGTTTGAGTCAAGGCTCTTACTGAATCCTAAAGGTCACAGAATCATCCTGTTTCTTCCTTTCCAGCATTGTGATTATAGACAGAGTCCTCCAGAGCCCTTGAATTTCTTGTGAGTGCTGGGATCAGGTCAGATCTTTGTGTTTACAAAACAAGCACTTTGCCCCAGCCTGGAAATCATTATAATGTAATTATATTGTTCTGATGGAGGAGTGGAAGTAAAGAAAGAAAATTTAGGAAGAAAGTATTGAGGAAGCAGGGAAGAAAGTAAAAAACTCAAGGAATGTAGGACAAAGTACGTGTATAAATGATATCCTCAGATAACTTTTGAAACTTTAAGGAAAGACAGAACACTCTATTTGGACTTCTACCTGTTCCTACAGTTATTCAAATGTCCACATCCCTCTGACCTGTGTAATGCCTGCTGGTTTTCATGTCATATAATATTACTTCACATGAGCATTCTTCAGTTTTGTACATCTTTTCAACTTCACATGAGCATTCTTCAGTTTTGTACATCTTTTCAACTTCACACAAAAGAAATTTTTATTGTTTTTATTAAAAAGTAAACCTTACAACTTCAATTGTAAAGCTTTTCTTTTTGCTGAAATTCCTTTTATGAAGTTCTAATCAAATTACATTAAAACTTAAATGACTATATATTTAACTTATATCATGTATCTCCTTATATTTTGAAACTGTACATCTTGAAGATTTTTAGTATCTAATACTATCTTCAGTACTGATCTCAATATTTTGTAAGAAAACTTGCTGGTCCTCTAAAGTAGTCCTAAATCTTTCACTTATTTGTATTCCTGAATAAACACATTCAAATAAATTGTTTTTAGTTTTCAAAATGTACATGAGATTTATTAGGTCAGATTTTGGAATGTACATTTTAGTTATTGGCATATATATAACATTTTATAGTCAATCCTTTATTTTAATGTTTTTTTATTACTTTTAATTTATTTGTAAGGGTGCATTGCCTGCAGTTAGGTAGGTGCCCCATGTCATGCAACACCCATGGAGGTCAGAAGAGGGTGTTGGATCCCCCAGAACTGGAGCTACAGATAGTTGTTAGCCTCTATGTGGGTGCTGAGAATTCAACCTGGATCCTCTGCAATAGCATGAGTGCTCTCAACTGCTAATCCATCTCTCCAGCCACCAATTAATCCTGGTAGTAATGACTACATTTTCATCTATTAGAAAAATAAAAATAAAAATGAAGATACTGAAGGCTACAACTCGGTGCAAAACCTTTACTTGAGATTTCTAAAATATTATTGCATTGATGCTAAGCCAATAATTCATGGTGCTGAGAATCATATGTTGAACGTTTTGCAATTTTTAATAGTGGGCTGTAGCTGACCATGTTTGGCACTTAACTGTTTGGAGCTGTTCAGTTCTGACAGAACTGTCCTTACCAGACATTCATGACCTTGTTCTTAGGTATTCATACTGTAATTATTTCAGTTGAATCACGTCCATTATCAGAACTACACATGTCAACTTTGATTACCATTTAAAATGTGCTTTAGAGTGTTCCATTGTGTTTCAGAATTGAAACTCAAAATGTTATTGTGTGCAGAGATGGAGAAGCAGAGCCTTAGTATGTAAAGATGGCATCATGGAAGCAAATATTCCTTGCTGAAGGAGCTGCAGCAATTCCAACTTTTCTTGAAAGCTCCAGGAACACTTTATGAGGCACTTTTTTCCTATCTTTCCTTATAAAGTTTGCAGGGACATAAGTAGCAACTTAATGCTGCATTAGTAAACATTTTACATCCGGTATTTCTGTATTATGCTTTTCATGAGTTTTCAGTTTTTCTCATTTCTCTACCATTTTAACTATTTAAGGTTAATTCTTCATTGAAATGTAAAATTTGTATCTATGTGTGACATTCAAGAAGATATGATAATATATGATACATGTGAAATGGCTAAATCAAATCTCATGTATTTCCCAGTGCCTGAAGCATACTATTTTGTTTTAACTTTTATGAAAAAAAAATTTATAATCTGTTCTTAGCATTGTGTTTTCTCAATACATGCCTTTTTGTATCTGTCTAATTTCAGCTAATATTAGTTTCTCCACTAACATGCTGAATGATATTCCATCATATGTGTATGTGTGTCTGATATACTTTTATGCAATCATCAACTGTAGAACACTGGATGATAATGCTCCAATGGGCATGCTAGCACAAATGCTTAAATGCAGGATTAAATCATTTCCATTTATTAGGTGTGCAAATAAATAACTGGACCATGTCTAAAAATATTTTATTAATCACATTTTAAATAATGATCTAATAAGTCAATTAATTATACAATTACACAAATGGGAAACCCAGTTTCCAGTGATTAAAGGATTACTGAGACTCTTATATCAGCATTTATTTAATCCAGGACTGAATGGCCAGCTAGCACTGAATGGCCTGCCTTTCTTTCTTTCTTTTTCTTTCTTTCTTTCTTTCTTTCTTCTTTCTTTCTTTCTTTCTTTCTTTCTTTCTTTCTTTCTTTCTTTCTTTCTCTTTCTTTCTTTCTTCTTTCTTTCTTCCTTCCTTCCTTCCTTCCTTCCTTCCTTCCTTCTTTCCTCTCTCTTTTTTTATTTCTGTCTTTCTTTTCACATTTTTTTATGTTTAAATGTCAGCTGACTAGGGGGAATTTGGGGCACATGGAAATACCATTCTGAGTTGTCAATCTTCTTTAATTCTACCTCCTGCCTCTAAAACGTATGTGGCATTTTTTTTTTATATTTGCAAAACAATATTGATGTTTCACTAAATGAAACAATACTTCTGCCAAATGCAAAATATGAGTGATGAACTCGGATAGCTTTATAACTGGGAACTGTGAGGGGAAGAACCATCAGAGCACTAAAACCCTAAATAGTCCAATACTGCCCAGTACGTTGTTCATCCTATGTGAAACTTAAAATGTTATTATTGGAAGATTTAGATGAGTCAAATGATTTTCTCAACCTAAGCTTTTTTGATGACTGTTGGGCATAATGCAGGGTGGGCCTAGCTAGGCCACCTGCCAGGAGTAATGAAGGAATGGCTTTGGCGGGTGTTGTGCTTCACACCAGTTAGTTGTGAAGCCAGTTTCTGCCCTGTACCTGGAGGGAACCTGATCCACCTGGGAACAAACTGCAATTGGCTGTGGTCAGGACCCCATCCCATAAGGTTATTGGCTAACAAGACCTGTAAGACACTTTGCTCTTTCTTGAATAAATGAGTTTGCAGCAGACCACCACTACTGGCTTTCTGCTCAACTCATGGAGTCTGTGTGTTGACTCTGCTCCTACTCACCCCCTCCCCCACGGCGGAGCTCCTTTGGTCCCCCTTGGGCTGGTCCTGAGTGCTGGGATCCCCAACAGATGAGATATTTCCAAAACGTCTTTTTAAAAATGTTTATCCAAATTATGCATTTTCACTAAATGAAAATAAATGATGACTATATTTTTGACTTTTTAGTGTACTCAAATTAAAGGACATTAGGGTGACTTGAGAATTTTCCAGATAAAATGATTGGATATATATGTGTCCTTTGGAAACTTAAAATGTTAATAAAAATATTGACTAAGGCGATGGCTCAGTGAATAAGAACTCCCATGCTGAGATCTCCAGAACACATGCAGCCAGATGCTGTAGTTCACGTTGTAATCCTAGCAGGCATAGAAGAACATAGGAGGCAGAGATGAGAGAATTACTAGACATACATGCAGCGAGTCAGTATGGCATATGGGGTAGTGAACAAGACACCTCAACTCAAATAAGGTAAAATATAAGGATTCACTCTGAAGTTTGTGCTTTTATCCCCACACATACAACATGGTAGGTATTCTCCACAATCCCACACAGAAATGTGAACACATACATGCTCATATCATATATGTACAAAGATAGTGTTGAAAACTGAGAAATGAAGATATGCAACAACCAAGTATAATTGGTTCAGAATTGGATGCGGATATAAGAAAATTACTTATAACAAATATTTGAATGAAAGAATGCTAAACTGGATTTGGTAATTGATTACTATTCAAATAATAAATTTGTGTTTCTGTATGGAATAATATGAGATACTATTAAATATTCTAGAAAACCCATGTTGAAATACATAGTAAATCATGCTAGAAACGTGGCTCAGAGGTTAAAAGTATTTAATGGCCTTGCAGAAGACTGGAGTTTGGTTCTCATCAAAAATGCCAAGTTACTCACAATCAATCTGTATCCCCAACTCCAGGGGTCCTCTGGGGTTTGCAGGGACTTGTACTCACATGCACAAACCAACACAGAGACACACACACATATACACATAATTTTTAGTAATTTTGTTTTATGTTTGAGATTTCATATATGAGTACTGTCACTTCATTATGTCAATCCCTCTGAATCACCAAACAACTCCTCCTATGGGTACGCGCTCCCTCTCAAATTCTTGTGCTATTTCTTATCATTTTTATAATTATATACAGACATTTACAAGTATGCATATATATATATAATGCACTGAGTCTATTTAGTGGTGATCTTGTGTATCTGTGTATAGGACTGTCCATTTGGGATTAAAAGAGTCTCAGAGAGCTAGATCCTGGAGAAAACTGATTCTCCCTCTATCCACATCCTTTGATTGTCTGTATCTCTTCATCTTATGATGAGACTACGTGGTATTCCCCTCATCCACCTTGACATGTAAACTATTTTTTTGACATTATGCAGATCTCACTACAGTACCACATTGTGGAGACTTCATTAGTGCAGCAAACCAGTCATGTGTAAAATATGTTAACTAGCTCCAGGTGTCTTGACCCTCTGGTTCTTACATTGTTCACAACCACTTTTTCTTTGATGATTTGATTCTTAGTTATAGGCTTTGCATTGTAGATGTGCCACTTAGGGCTGAGCATTTCAGTCACTTATTCTCTGCATTTGACTAGCTGTCAAACTTTGTAATACTCTCTATCTGCTGCAAAAAGAAGCTTCTTTGATAAGTGGTGAGAGGTCCATTTTTCTAAATATAAAGCTATGTATTGAGAATACAGTAAGAAATTACTTTGACCTACCTGACAGAAGTAGATTTTTCTTTACTCTCTGTGACCTCTTCCACCAGTTGTACTTAGATATGTTCACAGCACCTCACGTTTTCCTTCCCTTTGAGCAGATTTTAAGTACAAATAGACACTCTTGATTACCGCCAAGATAACAGTGCCGCTACTGCACCAATAATGGGGATTGCAGGCTCTGTCATTGTTGTGGTTTGTCGGCTTTACAACTGGGGAGGGTGATTGTTTGGTTTTCTCCCATGGCAGTTTGCTTAGTATCTGCTGATGCCGTGAGAGCTCATTTTCAGGGAGAAGGCTTTCAGTGTGAGTTCTACCTCATTTTTTCCAAGTTCTGTGTTGAAGTATGTCATGCAGCAATACGGTTTTGCCCTATTGTTCTGGCAGTCAACCAATCACTGTGCCAATAGCACGTATTATTTTGGGAGTCTCTCAGTCTTCACTCACTAACAATGCAAAGGAAGGTTACGGATGCCTGGCACTCTTGAGTTTTGTTATATAGCCTTCAGCTATATATGTAAACTAAATTTATATTGTATTATTTTAGTAGGATTACTAAATACTACATTTGATTTTTTTTCATTTATTATTTATATAAATATTTATGTATTTTTTTCCTTTCTGTCCTGTATATCTACCTCCTCCATCCCCAGGTAAAATGCCCCCATTTTCACCATTTTCTGTTTCTATAACTCCTGTTTCCTACTTTCCCCTTTCCTGAGATCATTCTTTCCTTCTCTCCTTGCTTACTTTTCATTTTCCAGGCTCCTGTGATTATGTTATGATATGTACTCACATGTAAGGATTTAGAGCCAGGATGCACAAATGAAAGATAAGATGTTTTGCTTCTTTTTTCTGACTTTGGAATACCTCCACCTCACTTACTGTAAGTTCCTAGTTACATCAATCTATCTGCACATTTCATGATTTTGTTTTTCTTTACTGCTGAGTAAAATTCCATAGTGCATATCTACTACTTTTTCATTATCTGTTAGTTAAAGGGCATTTAGTTGTTTCAGTTTCCTAGCTAATGTGAAGATAGCAATAATGAACATGCCTGAGCAAGAATCATTATAGTAGAATATTGAGTCCAAAGAGTGGTATAACAAATCCCCTGGGATATTTGTTTTTAGTCTTAAAGAGTTCTCCACACTGGATCCCACAGTGGCTAGGCTTACTGTTTGTAATCCCTCTAGCACTGAATGAGTGTTTTCCTATATCCTCCCCATGACTTGGTGTCATTGTTCTCTTGATCTCAGCCATTCTGACTGGGGTAAGAACAAATCTTAAAGTAGTTTTAACTTACATTTCCTCAGTTTCTAAGGATGTTGAACAACTTTTATGGTATTTCTTAGCAATACTTATTTATCATTTTGAAAACTTGTTTAGATCTGTAGAATATTTTTTAAATTGGGGCTTATATTTTGTAGATTCTTTGGTTTTTTGAGTTATTTGTAAATTCTGGAAATCAATTCTATTTTATGAGACTTAAGATACTGGTATACATATAGCTATAGTATATATAGATATAGATATGAACACATGCATGGCTATTTACTTTTACATGAGTCTAAAAGATTTGAAGGCAGGTTGTTTCAACTACTTTTTTTCTCTAACCATTACATAAACAGCTCCCTCTATCCAAGGGTTATTTCTAAATTCTAAGTACAGTTCAGAAATGAGATATATGTTATGAATCTTCCAGAAACACAAAAATATAACAATTACCTGAACATGATCATATCATATGAGGTGTTTTAAGGAAATTGAATCCTTGTACCTTGCCACTGTCTATAGATGAGCAAATAAGAATGGCAGAGTCTGAATGTGTTTGAACAAATCCCCATGGATATTGTTAGACAGTTATGTGATGATATGTTAATTAGTATAATATTATAATGATTTATTCCATTTAAACTGTGTCCAGGACATACAACTTGCACAAGATGCTGCTTATGTACATTTCACTTACATGAACAAAGTTTAAGGTCCTGTACGAATGCCTTTGAGAATGATCTCTTTAGCATGAATCTCATCCTGTGCTGTTTTCAGTAAATAGGATATTCTCACATGATCAATGTATAATATGTTAGAATCAGTTTATGGGATGTGTTACAAAACCTCAGATAAACTTTCATGCGAGTTGATTTTAGCATAGTAAAAAGACAGCAACAGCTTCTTCAAAAGAGCAGTTTGGTGGCTGTGGAAATAGTATGGCTTGTGAAGTGTTCACAGTACAAGCATAAGGATCTGAGTTTGATTCCTATAATCCGTATATTTCTTTTAAAAGTGGAGAATGTGATGGTGCTCAGTTTTATTCCCAGCTCTGTCACTGCAGAGAGGTGAGATTCCCTGAGGCATGTTACCCAGAAAGCTGGGCATGCTTGATGAGCACCATGTCCCTGTAAGAGAACCTATCTCAAAAAAAAAAAAAAAAGAGGTGGACTGCTCCCTAGAATACACACCTGAGGTTAGACACCAACCTCCATATGTAAATGCTCCAGCACACATGGACATGAACTAAAACACACACAGACACAGGCACACATGCACACACACAATCCCACAAAGCACAAGGAATTGTTTTTTATGCATTCTTGCTAATGTACATCTGTGAATCTTTCTGCATGAGTTTCTAATTAGTAATATTTTTACAAAGAGGAGGGAGAAGAGTTTTCTTCCAATGTATCTAATTATCAAATATTATTATCTAAGAATATAAATTGATAAATGAAATGATTAGAAATGATTGACATCAGTTTGCCATATTCTAAAAAAAATCCAATTTGTCCTTCTTGCTTTCACTATTCATGGTTACAAAAATTCCAGTTTTTTCTGTAAGGTAAATCTATGTCTTCCTTTAATATTTAGCCTAAATAATATTCTAGTTGTTGTTGTAGTCATCACTGACGCTGCTGTTGTTGTTTTGAGACAAATTCTTTCTGTAGCTCCAGCTAGCTTGCTAATTACACCAGGTTGACCTCGAGCGCACAGAGATTTCCATGCCCCTGCCTCCTGAATTCAGTAAATCAAAGATGTGGATCAATGCATCCAGTTCAGATTTATACTTTAATTTTCAGATAGTTTCTTTAAACATTTCTATGAAGATTTTTATTTCTGTAAAAATTTTGTACTCCTGCTTCTATAACAGCAGAAATAGTTTAACATTGTCTAGTACAAATATTAATTTTACTTATTATCCATTAATTATATCTCAATTTGTTAATTGTAAATGATAGGCGATTGAAAAATCTCACAGGAAATTAAGAATGTAATGATGGAAGTGAAACTTCCTATTTACCTGCTGTTATCAGGGATTAAGGTATATAAAATTGAAATTAATAAGTGTGAAAAACTCTCAGAGGATATTTAAGAAGGAGAGAAAATATATTTCTAAAATCTAGTCTATAAATTATTAAGTTGAAAAACATAATCATTCTTAGGCAAAAGGTAGTAATATATCAACATTATTCTTTAGAAATACTTCCTTTATTTATGGAGTTATGAAGAAGGTGTTTAAAGCAGTTCCATGGTTAGTGTACCTTTGGAGTGAAGTAAGTGAGGCACTTATGAGTGAATGTCTCCAAACAAAGTCAGTGTGGTAACAAAGTTTGTTGTGTGGGTGAGATGTAATCCTGAAAGACTCAGAATTCTGGGAACCACAGCTCACTCTCAGCCAATGTTGAATGGCTAATAGGCTCTGTCTCATTTTTTCAGACTGAATAATTTTTTTCTAATTAATCATCTGAATGAATGCCCAGTTCTCTTCACCTTCGGTTCTGAATATGAATCAATTTCAAACAGAAGCCTAATGAGAAAGAGAACAAGTGAAATTTGGCTTTAGAAAAAAGTGGTGTACAAAGGGTCAAAATACTCAATCAGTGCTGTCCTCATTAGGAACGTTTGAATAAGTGAAGACTAAATGCATTTTAGTGTGAGAGAATTGTGATTATCCCATCCAGGAGCCTGTGGTGCTTTGTGAATTCTAATTATTAACATTAGGAATTGTTCACTTCCTCATAGTCAGAGGAAAGTAATGATATTTCTCATGGGCTTATTTCTGATCTGTCACATTCGGTTATAAGAGTTCTGATATTTATCATACAATTTATGGCCTTTTATATATTTGTATTTTAAAGCACTAAGTGAATGTACTGTGTTCAGATGAACCATATTAATCAATCATATGATATGATCAAAAGACATGTCTAGTTATCTTTCACACTCCTCAACAAAAATTAATTTAGTTAGGGCAAAATTATTGGGGATGATTAATGATCAAAATAATATTAACAATATTGCATTTCAATTACAGTTTCATTAATATGACATTACCCTTCCCACAACTTTTGAAGATAATAATAGGAGGTTCTACTTGCTACTTTGAAGATTTTTGTGGAAAATTAGTTTTATATTGATTAGAACTTTTGTACTTGATTGTGTGATTCGTTACTGTCAATGTTAAAACATCAACCCCACTCAGAATTTGATTTTGATTTATATATCAGTTCATTTACTTTACAATATTGTATGAAACTTGATATGTCATAATTTAGGAATTAAACTAAATGTCTAAAATAATGCTAAGAACTATTATTGAATATTCACAAGTATCAAATACCTTGAGATATATTCCATCTAATGATATATAATTCAAATTAATCATTTCATAAACATCTTTCATATTCATTGATCTAGATATTTACTTTAATATTGATTAATATGATAAAAATAGAATGAAAATTGTTGGGCATGGTGGCACATACCTTTAAGTTTAGCCTTCAGATTCAGAGGCAAGTGGATCTCTGTGAACTAGGGGCCAGTCTGGTCCACATAGTGACTTTCTAGCAAGCTGGGATTAGTGATACCCAGTCAAAAAGAACGATGAAAATAGCGGGATTCACAACAGGTAAAATGCAGATAGCACGTGACTGTGGTATGTCAGGACTCACATGAACAGCCCTTCCCACAAGGATTCAGGGACCATCATAGACAAGGAGGTGGAACGATTGTAACAACCAATGGTAAGGGAGTACTCCAGTAAAATAGTGTCTTATGGACATAAAAGAGCCTTTGTACTAGTAACTAGCAAATGTGGTTGCATATGTTATCTGCCTACATTATCCGCACAAGATCCA
This sequence comes from Eospalax fontanierii, assembly GCA_035773235.1. Classification (NCBI taxonomy): domain Eukaryota; kingdom Metazoa; phylum Chordata; class Mammalia; order Rodentia; family Spalacidae; genus Eospalax; species Eospalax fontanierii. The sequence continues at coordinate 91,477,051 of CM069524.1, forward strand.
GCCAGTTAACATTTCATCATGTTTCAGGGAGGGTCACAAAAGACCCCATTCCTCATCATGTAGCCCTTGACACAGGATGGCTGCTGAGAAAGCTACAGTCAATTTTCTTCAGTGATATGGCTCCTAGAGGCGGTCAGTCCTCTACTGAAGGCCCCCGCACCCATGTGCATACATGCAGCACAAAATGGACTCAATGTTTTATTGAAAAAGGATGATAATATGGAGGAGACAGAGGAAGAAAAAGATTAGGAAGAGGAAGAAAAGGAGGAGGAGGAGGAAGAATAAAGGAAGAGGAAGAAGAAATAAAACTGGGAGATCAACAACTGTGGGGGGTGAGTTATGTACATATATTACATTTGTGTATGATATTACGAAAGAATAAATAAAAAATAAAAATATGTTGATGATGAAAATATCATCCTCAATTTCAAAGTGAGATACCAAAATTTAGAAAAGTTTTAAATTCTCAATGTCCTTTTGAATAAAAGTTGGAGATCTGCAATAATAACTGGGTCTTAAAATCTAAAACTAACTTTTAAAATGATATTGACATGATGATGACATAATGAACAATGAATGTCACAAGTCTTTGAAAATTATGTCAATTACATTAAAATTATGTTGATTAAAAGGATGATGAACACAAAAGTAGTGTCATAATACATTTGACTGAGCCACTTAAATGTATTTTAAATTTGTGAGGCCCATTTTTCTACATTTAGACATGACTTTGGCCAGTTGCTTCCTTCTAACCACGTGAAAATTATTTGATCATCAGTTTCCTTTCCTGAAAAAGGGGAAGCAAAAATCTATGCTTCACAGAGAGGTGGTCTTCAGGATTTGCCCTAATTTTCCCTTTTAATATGTGCTACCTCCTGATGAGATGCTTTTTTCATATGGTCAGAAAAAATAAATCTTGGAAGTTTTTCATTTTATAAGTTTGTTAGTTTATAAATGTCTTCCTGCTTTCACAACAAGTACACAGATTAATTTGGATTTCTATCCACTTTTCTCTGACACAAACTTCATATTCTTTACACTGTGTCACACATCTTCCGCAAAAACATATTTAATAAAACACAATATCACTAATGATATATTTGTAGAATCTTTGAATGAAACTTGAATGATGATCATTTTTAGTCAACTATAGAAATGCAGAAATTACTCTGCCAGAAAGCAATGTGTAACCAATTCATGTGATACCAATGAGTTTTTAGAAATTGTTCACAAAAGCCTTTCACAAAATGGTTGATTTTTCCCAATACACACATCTGGCTATCTCACAGCCTTTTTAAATAGAGAAACATAATTTTCAGAAATGTGGGTTTACAAAGCGCAGTGGTCATGAACTCTTCTCCATATTTCAAAACTGGAAACCAGACACAGAGTTCCTCTGGGCAGTTGGCCCATTGAATCATGACACAAATATTGCACTGGTTGAATGTACTGCGTGCCAAACCAAACTCCAAATGTTCTATTTCCATTCGGCAGATTCTATTGTGGCTGATTTGGAAGAAGGGCAGGTTGGCTTCCTGCCATACTTCACACTCAACCCTGCCTTCGAGAGAAAGAAACGTAATATGAGAGAAATATGTGGTGATATTTTAAACTTTTCTTTTGCCTCCATAATTACATATCATATAATTGAGCCCCACTGAAAGTTAGAAAACACTTTTAGAAATCAAGCTCTGTCTTTTGAATAGACAAGATGGATGCTGTTTCATATTTAGAATAATTTTATTACCAATTCAATTGTAGTTTGTGAGGAATATGAATCTGGGGACACTGGCTCTGTAAGTTTAAGTAGGATGCAATGCAACTGAAGGCTATCTGCCAGTCTGTCTCAGAACATTTTATAACAATGTCAGAAATGCTAAATATTAAAAGTAATTGAACATATCTATTTACAGTTCATAGAAAGAAACGTAAGGGAAAGCTTAATCTGAAGTAAATAGACTGTGAAATATTCAAATAGAAATTCTCAAGGAGATGCAAATACCTCTACTGTGAATACAAGAGAAATAATTCCTTTCAGTGTGGACAGTTTTCACTCTCATGTGCAGATTTTCTTCCCCAAATCTATCTTTATTTGGTTTATTATTAACTCCTGATTTCATCACTGGAGTAGTCCACATGTTAAATGACACCACCCACAGCAGGGGGTCACTTGTTCTCACTGTCACTTTTTAATCAACCTACAAATTTAGATGTTATAACCACTAGAAAAATTTCTGTTCAACATTACAACTCTAATAATAACAATATATGCATATAATTTTTTTATAAATAAATGTGTAAATTTATAGTAGTATACATAATCGTAGAACTCCCGAGACTAATTTTCCACTATGTTAAGCATCCACTAAAGGGATTTGAGTTGCCATGGACTTTTATAATAGTCTGGCCATTTCCAGACCTTTGCGTGGCATTTCTAGAATCTTTTTTCAAAATTTTTATTGAATCTCTGTGTGTTTCTTATATAATATCTCAGTCTTTCTTAATCATCTTTAGATCCCCTTTCCCACATGCACCTTTCCACAGCCCTCCACCTGGAATCCATCATTCTTTCATCTATGTTAAGCTCTATTGTATCAAGTTAGTGTCCCCAAAAGTTCTTCAGTGCAAGTTTATTCATTGAACATATTAGTCTAACAACCTACTGAAAGATTCCACATACAATATTCATACATGAGTCTATGTGCATAACCGAAGGCTACATAACAAGAGACAGTGCCAGAGAGGAGAAACCTTCTGAGGTGTTTTTAGAATCTAAAAGAGGTAAAGGATAGAAATGTTTTCTAAGGAATTTTGAGGAAAGACTCCTAAAAACAATTTCAAAACAGTGTGAGTCATAAATTAAGAGAATATTTTAAACAGTATAAAAGGGTATATTTCTTACAAATTAAAAATAAATTTACTTTCTGTTCCTCCCTGCCCCCGTCCCCCAAAACAAAACTTGTTATTTTTGTTGTGTCCTTCAAAGATCTTGTATTTTTCTTGGAGATCTTTAGTATTCATAAATAATTCTAGAAGTTCTTTTGTATATAAAATACCATTCTACTAATTTTAAAGCTTCTAATGAATTTCATAGTTTTGAAAATCTTTTTTAAAACGATTTTTATTGAATCATTGTGTGCTTCATAGAGAAAATCTCAATCAGTCACAATCATCTTTGTATCCATTTCCCACCAGAAACTCCCACCCTAACTGGAATCCATACGTCTTTCAAATGTGTTAAGATCTATTGTATCAATTAGTGTCCCTAAGTGTCCTCAGTTCAGGTTCATCTACTGAGGTCTAGTGACACTGCCCAGAGTCACTCGCTTTAGGAAGACTAGCCTATCCTCCTCAAACAGTAATCAATTGCCAATATTTCTTAAGCAAAGTTCGGAGTCTTCTACCCTTTTCCCCAGTGCCACGCTGGAGTTTTGTTTGCTTGAGTTTGCATGGGTCTTGAGCATGCTGAAACAATTGCTTTAAGTTCATATGAGCAGGTTCACAGGAACTTATAGGGTTCTGTTTTCATATGGGCATACCCCTCCTCACTGCTTCTTACAACCTTTTTGCATTAAGTGAGACTTAATACAAGAGTCCTGTTCAGAGACACACTCTGCAAATTCCTAATCTCCACGATTTATTTACTTGTGACCTTCTGTGTTATTTACCCTTTGTTGCATGAGGACACTTCATTAAGCAGATACGAGACTCAATAGTGTCTTCTTTACCCCTTGCTACCTTCTTTACCCATGATCCTTGGGTGTAGAGGTTGCATTGTAGATGTGCCACTTAGGCATGGGCAACTCACAGAAACTATGGTACTCTGTATTAGTCTCCGCATGGTGCCGAAAAAGCTTATTTGATGAGTGGTGACTGAGATACTTGACTGTAAATATAAGAATACATATTTTGTATTTAGTATGAAGTTACATTAGCCTAGGGATGTGACAGCCCTGGGGAATCTCTCTAAGTTCTATTATCTCTTTAGCAATATGTGTTTGGCTATTATTACAGTCTCACACATGAGTTTCTTCCCAATGAGTGGCTTCTAAAATCAACTTGGCAGTTTTTGATTGACACCAAGATAAAAGTGCCGTTACTGCACTGGTGTTGAATGTTGTGCCCCGATCATCAATATCAAAGAACTTTGAATGTAGGTATATGTATGTTGAAAGTATAAGCTAAATCATATGTTGAGAGACTGAATTTAGGCATTTGACAATGCACATATTTTTCGTGACTCTGCTTATATACATCATTACATAATATATGTTCAGTTTATTTGGGAAATGCATAATATATATGTATGTTCATATATATTTTGTAGAAGTGTTTTCCTCATGCACAGTCATGTGTAAGACTGTTTATGTAAATTACCACTGTTTTATAGATTCTAATAAAGTTCAGGTAATCTGAAATTTTTGCTTCAAAATCTTACAAAATTGCTTTTAATTTAAAAAGAAAATCAAGTTATATGTTCCAAAAGAAAGCTCCTGTGCAACGTGTATTTCATTTAAAATTTATTTTCTGTTTGGGCAATTTATCCAGGGCTGATAATTTGCAAGAAGATTACAACACAATTTTTGGATTCTAAAATGAACTTGTTTTAACCGTGACTGTTGTTCTGTATTAGGAAAAAAATGGTAGAAGATTAGTATCATCAGTTAAGTATTGAAATTATACTATGTTTATTTATAAAATATTCAAAAGATCTATAGTCTTGGAAAGGCAACTTTCATCACCCAAGATCATTCAGTATTTTTTATCAAAACATTATTCAATATGTGTAGATTATATGCATTGCATATTATATATAGATAATATATTTGTATTTTTATCATTTGCATGTGTCCATATGTTTGTATGAATTGAATGTGTTTATTTACTGGCATAGTCAAAATTAAAAACAATGATGAAAAAACATGAAACTAACATACATTGTTAAGGAGAATTATGACAGAAACTGAATGTTTAGAATTCTGAGATCTCTACATTCTCTGCTTCATATCTACCATGCACAGTTGATGTCAACAAATTTCTATAAACCAACAGTGACATATTCTTAGCTCTCTTTGTTTATTCCCATATTTTCTCATTATATTATTTAAAGCCCCTAAGGATTTGTTTTAGAATATGAGCCATATTCATATTTGTTGTATTGAACAACAATAATTTCTTACATTCACTATTCTCTATTTGTATTAATACATGAGACATATTCCTGTTAGAGAACCATTACAAGAATCCCTAGAAAAGGTCAATAAACATAATTTGTGGAAAGAAAAAAAATATTACAATTGTTGAAGACGTAGCTGTTCACTTAGGTTTTTATTTAAGTTATTTTTAGGGTACATGAAACTATGATATTAATAGAAATACACATGAAGCTTCAATCCAGGTCTTCTAGCTTCATTTTGTTGCTATAATAAAAAAAAATCCTACAAAAAGCACAACTTAGGTGATAAAGCGTTTATTTGAATTACAACTGCAGGTTACATATTCATCCTTTCATAGAAGCCAAAGCAGGAACTGGATTAGCTAGTCACCCCCATTGTTCAGAGCAGGGAACGAATGCATGCATCTCTTAAGGGCTCAACATCTTCTCTACACTTCTAGGATTCAGTATCCAAGCCCAGAGAAAGATGCCACCCTCAGTGGTCAGGTTCTTCCTCTTCAGTGAATGCAGTCACACAGAGATGTAACCACAGTTGAGCATGATTTAGACAATTCTCCTTTAAGAGTCTCTTTTCAGGGTTGGAGAGAAGGCTCAACAGTTAAAATTACTGACTGCTCTTGCAGAGTATTGCAGTTCAGTTCTCAGCACCTACATGGTGACTAACAACCACCAGTTGTAGCTACAGTTCCAAGATATCTAAAACTCTCTTCTGACATTTCACAGACATTATATGACACAGGTGCACTTACATACATGTAGGCAATACACCCATACACATAAAGTAAAATAAGATAAAATAAAAATATTAAATAAAATATTCCTTTAAAAGATTCTCTTTTCAAATGATTCTGGACTGTGTCAAGTAAATAAAAACTATACCAGATTTAATAATATTTAAATCAGGATAAACATCTATGTCTCCTCAATATTTTATTATTTACTTATGCTAAATATTTGATGCCCCTTCTAAATGTTAATATGTGTACTGCACTACTGTAATCTGTGCTCATCTTGTCTTCAGTAGCCTACCGGAACTCCTTTCGTGTTTCTTCACTGTACCAATAATTTTACTCAAATGAGTACATTAAAAAAGTAATATGAGGCAGCAGGAAAAAGATCTGATTTCATTGACTACTATCAAGTGTTTCTTAAGATTCTGGAACCAATCTGTAGATCTATAAGTAGGAATAGCTATCTATAATTAGAAACATTTAATTTTTAATTTTTAAATATGTTATTCAATTTTTGCTGCAATATATCATCTATGTTTATTATAACTTATTACTATTTCTTATTGAATACAGTTATTTTCAATTAGACACGTAATTTGAGAAATTGACTTCCATAATCTTTATATTAATTTATTTCCTTCACTATTTCTACTTACTTAGGTTATTAATTTTCATAATCCTTGCATTCCTTTCCCATGTTGAAAGTATAAGTACTTGAAAAATTTTGTTACTGATAGCTACTTACATAAGATAAAACTTACTACAGCATTGTGTAGTAAGCAAATTGCATAGTGTACTGTTTGATACCTAAAATGATAATTGAAGATGGTCAATGTCTACAGTCATTTAAAAATCTACAGTCGTTACTACTTAAATTATTGAAAAATACAGAAACAGGAGCCAGAGAAAAGGCTTATCAGTTAAGAGCACTGACTCTTCTTGTAGAGGACGTGACTTAGATTCCCAGCACCCACATGGGACTCAACCATCATCCTTAACTTCAGTTCCAGGGGATCTGACACCTTCTTCTGACCTCTGCTGGCTTGCATGCCATGGGTGCACTTACATACATGTAGACATAACACTCATACACATAGAAATAATTAAATAAAAAAATTTTCATTGAGAGAAACAGAGGGAGAACTCCCAAACTCCTTTTATGAAGACAGTATTACTATAATATCAAAACCAGTTAAAGATGCAACTATATAAAAAAGTATAGCACCATATCCTGACTGAACATAGATCAAAAATTTTCAACAAAATATTTTCAAACTGCATACAGGCACACATTACTAGATCATCTACCATGATCAAGTCAGCTTTATTGTAGAGCTGCAAGGATGGTTGAATATACAAATAAATAAATGTTATAAATTATATAAATGGACACAAAGATAAAAGTCACATGGTAATCTCAAAGATGCAGAAATGGCCTTTGACAAAATCCAAGACACATTTATGTTAAAAATCCTAAAGGGAATTGAACTTAAGGGACTATACCTCAACATACTTAAGGCTATATAAAATAAACCCATGGCCAACGTATTCTAAATGGAGAAAAACTGGAAGCATTCTCATTAAAACTAGGAACTACAGACGGCTGTCCACTATCTCCACTCATTTTTAATACCATTCTTGAAACAATTGTTAGAGAAATATTTCAAGAGATGGAAATTAAAGGAAATGGAAATGCTAATTGGAAAACAAGAGGTCAAATTATCCCTATTTGCAGCTGATATGAGATTGTACATAATTCCACTGAAAATGCATGGAAATAATGAACACTTTCAACAAAGTGACAGATTACCAAATGAAATCTACAAAAATAAGCCAATAACAAATGACTGGCAAAAGAGTAAATGGAAACACTCCTAATCACTATAGCCTAAAAAAATCTAGGAATAAACTCAACCAAAGACATTAAAGATGTCTACAGTTAAAAATGTACTCCTTGGAGAAAGAGATATCAGGAGGTAGAAGGACCTCATATGCTCACGAATTGGAAAAAAATAATATTGTGAAAATGACCATTCTACCAAAGCAATATATAAATTCAGTACAATCTCAATGAAAATCACCATGACATTCTTCACAGAATGAGAAAAAAAATACTAAAACTTATTTTGAATAATAAGATACCATTGATAGCTAAGGCAATCCTGAGCACAAAGAGCAATATTCAGTGGATTATCATATGGTATTTCAAATTATATTATAGAGTTATAGTGTTAAAAACATGATAACGGTCACAAGAATAGAGACATATATCAATGGAACATTATTGAAGATCCAAACATAAGTGCATTCTATTTCAACCACATAGTATCTGACAAAAGGTCCAAGAACACAAACCAGAGAAAAGACAGCATCTCCAACAAATGGTACTATCAAAACTGGATCCCAATATGTAGAATAATGAAACTAGAACCTTATCTTTTACCCTACACAAAAATCAATTCAGACAGGATCAATGTGAAGCCTGAAACTCTGAAACTGTTTCAAGAAAACATAGGTAACACCAAATAAGACAAGGTGCAGGAAAGGCCCTTCTAAGTGGGACATGTGTTACTCAGCAATTAAGATCAACAATCAATAAGTAGAACCTCATTAAAACAAAAACTCTTATACAGCAAAAGAAACAACCAAGGAAGTAAAGGGAAAACCTATAGGCTGGGCAGATATCTTCACATCTGATACACGCTTAGTGTCCAGAATATATAAAGAACTCAAAAAACAATCAATCAAGAAAGAAATGGCACAATTAAAAGATGGAATATGAATCTGAAGAGAGTTCTTAAGAGAAGAAATAAAAATGGTTAAGAAACACCATAAAAATTATTCATCATCATCCTGAGGTGGTGGCACAGGTATTTAATTACAGTACTCGGGAGGCAGAGAGAGGTGGATGTCTCAAGGCCAGTCTACTCTACATACTTAGTTCCAGGTAACCTGGGGCTACAGGGAGACCATGTCTCCAAAAGACAAAAAAGACAAAAAAATCGACATCCTTAGTGATTAGTGAAATGAAAATTAAAACCACTTTAAGATTTCATCATACTAAAATTAGACTGGTTAAGATAAAAAACCAAATGACATAAAATATTATAAGTTTTCACATAATAGTTTTACAATAGCGCTTATAATGAGATATTCTGTGTGTTTGTGTGTGTCTGTATGTGTGTGTGTGTGTGTGTGTGTGTATGTAAAGATACGCAGAATAAAGACCATTCCTAAAATGTTAAGAATTAGAGTTAAATAAATAAAGCACCGGTAATTAGAGTTTCATAATACTTATTCCTTGCTATATAAATGTTTATTTAAGATATAATAAATATAAATATACAATATTTGTAATATGTTACCCAAAATGTATTCATATTTTTGAGATTTATTTCAAGGAGCCATTGTTTCTCAGACTTTTGGCTAAGAGCAAGTGTTTTCTAATGATCTGTCCTAATGTTAGAAAAGCAAGATTTTGAATGAGTGTTTTTGAACTTTTCTTTATATAGTATTACAGTAGTTATGGAGACAATGTGTTTTTGCTAAATTGTAGAAATGAGATAGAAATGAGCAAATTCATACTTGTATTAAATTATAAATTGTTCATCTTAAGATTCAGGAATGTCCAACTCTTTACACTGTGCCATGATATTATTACTTACAAATATGCTGGGCCACATTCATAGCCATACTTGAAAACTTGTAGCCCATAGACTGGTGGGCAGGACATGCTGGATATGGCAATCACATCAGTCAATCGCATACTTCATGTTTATTTTGGTTTTACTTCTAGTCTCGTACTTTGTATATAAAGAATGATTAATGTGACACACTGTGTAGATTTATTGGATAGCTCTTTCACTTAGTACTGATAAGGTTTTTGTGAAAATACTGAAATACTGAAAGGATGGAGAGGCTGCAGAATCTCTCTAGCTGAATGATTTTTATGCAGTTAAATACCCATTTTTTTCTGCTTAACATCTAATTTTGAGCATAAGCATACCATATTTACATTTATTTAACTTTACCATTTTCCAGAGAGGTCTTTACTGAGGCAGATTGTTTTACAGGGCATAACAACTAGAGCCCACTGGTGTGATTTGTTAGAAAATCATTCAGTGAGTTTAACAATGCTAACACAACACAAAACATTAAAAACTCAGTTGGCAGCTAGCAGCATTTCGCCTTTGGCAACTATGGCAGTGGTTGTCTGTTTGGGATATCAAAGCAATGCCATTCAAAAGACAATTTATAAAGAGGAAAAAAAATAGATTGACAAAAATAGTTGTTGGAAAAATAAACCAGCTGTAATTGTGATGTGGTAGTCTTTTCTTTAGTGCTTCTAGTCAAGATTTAGGTCCTGTGAAAACCACCCATTTGAAATATATTCACTTTCAATAAACTGATTTGATCATGATGTTCATGAGAGCAGTGACTATAGATCCTAAAAATACTTTGTGCTGAAAATTTTCTATATGAACAAAAGGGAACATCTTCTCTAAAATCAAATATAATTTAAGATGTGCTTTGTATAAAAGCTTTTACATGTTGTATTATATGTGTATTTTTGTACTACAAAAAATTAGGACTAACATATCAAAGTGTAACGTGTTGAAGTCACTGACATCATGATGGCTTTTTGTATTCTCACAGGGAAGCCCATTTACAGCTTTTTTTTTCCCTCCTTTGACCACTAAGGACTCCAGATTTCAGTCTTGAGCTATCACTCTTGAATCAGACCACAATTCGCAGAGCTTTTGGAAGGTATGTCCTGACAAGTTCCAGCTTTCTATTCACACAGGAGGGGTTGCCATTCGATTCATCAAGTGTGAACATACAGGCCTAAAGAGTTTCAAAACATCACTTTTCCAGAGCATCAGGATGGTTTTTACTTTGTCACTCTCTTCTCTTTCAATGTTTATTTTATATTCAATATCAACTAGCTGAGAGGAAGAGTAACAATACTGGTGGAACTGATGAGAGGGAGATTATGTAGAGTTAGTTTTACTTTCCCTTAAAAGTTTGTGAAAGCACTGTGAATGTGTCAAAGTTCATTAGGGCCATTAATGGAACTTTCTTATTTTCAAGTAAGTCATAATGCAATAAGAGGTGAAAACTGGAAATTCATTCACAAAATGCTTATATTATTGCTATCCACCAATCCTTGGCAGAGAAACTACTATCATCTCCCATTCACACTTGTGGATAGATTGGACTTCTACATTACATAGTCAAGTGTAGTCACCTTGAAACAACATGACTAGAAGTGTCAAGAGTCTCAGGACATAGCTAACATGCTAGGGAAACCCTTGTTTCTGTCACTTAGTGCTTGTCTTACCTGGCCTTGAGAACATGTTCCAAATAAGAGTTCAGTGTTGAACATGACTCTCAGAAGAAAAAAGTAAAGCAAATATGAATCAGAATTTCAATACCAAATAAGGAAAATAATCTTAATATAATTCACCAAGATTGAAAATGGATAGGATAAATGAAACAAAGATAAGTGATGTACAAATGTTATAGTAAGAGCTCATTTAAATTCAAGTAAAAGTTGAAAAAAATTTCAAAGGCAATAATGGTCTGTGCAGTTTTTGTATTAAAAGGAAGTGAAGTTGCATTATTTTATGTTTAGAGACAAAATGAAAAAATATATAGTTGATCCTTTCAACAACAAATTCCACTTAAAAAAAGTGAAGTACTTTAAGTGTTGTGTTTCATAGGACGGTCCAAAATTCCATGCTTAATCATAATTTGTCTGCCACAGAAAATTACTTAGTGTAAGTTCCCTATTTATATTATCAATGTATAGATTTTGCTTCCTATTTATGTTCAACTACTTAGGACAATTTAATATTGACTTTCATTTCCTTTTATTATCTAAGATATTATTTAAGTTAACAGTACATATTACAATATTAAACTGCTTAAAGAGCATTAGTAAACAGTGTTCTTATAACTATTTTGCATTATATTTCCTGAAAGCAATCTTAGTTTTAGAAGTCAAATCTTATTATGATCTAAAGAAACAGAATAAAGTTTATTAATACTTCAAATAAGTGTTTGTCCTTCTCTTGTAGTTGAGAATATGATCTCGTTATTTATCTTATCATAAGCTGAGTGTCTTTTGGAAAATATATAGAAAAAATTATTATATATTTAGTTTTTATCAGTTTTTGTGTTGTGTGTGTGTGTGTGTGTGTGATGTAAATATACGCTCACATGGGGTTTTGCAAGTATTTGTGTGTGCTGAAGATAGGGGTTGATGCTGAGAGTCTCGCTTGGTCACCTTCCAGATCCCCACACAGCACATGTCAATAGCCCAAGAACTGGGAATACAGAGATAGGAGGATTCTTGGTGCTAACTGGCCAGGTAGTCTAGTCAAATGGATGAGGTCAAGGTTAGTCCTTGTGCCCTTCAGCAGCCTACACTATATCAAAGGCCAAAGGTATTTGGGGGCTCTTATCTAATTTGTAAAAGATTTTAGGGTTACCTCTTCAAAAGAAGAATGTTAGAGAACAAATAGCTAACTGAGAGAGTATACATTCTCTCACTTATACTTTTCATAAGCTCAAAAATGAACTTAAAACCCATTATCCCCCCTGGCTTGCCAATCCCCTCATGGCCTGGCTCCTCTCTTTGGTGGGCCCTTATATACCTCCCCATTATATATAAAAAAAGGGGGAGATGTGGGGATCTGGGTATTGAGCAAAGCAAGCAACTCCAGATACCCTAAAGGGATGGCAGGTGTCTGACCTGCTCTGCCTCTGTGATAACCTGGCCTCAGGAAGCTACTGTAGATATGAATCTTCCTTTCCCCCACCCGAGACCAGAGCCAGGTTTTTGGGTTTCGTTTCCTCATTCCTGAACTTCCACAGCCTTCCTGCCCTTTACCCCAACACCCCACCTTTCCCACCTTCTGTAAAGGTCACAGAGGCTTCCCTATATAAACCCCTGCATTGGCTCTAATAACCGAACTACCCACCAACGTAGTTTCCCGGGAGGGAACTCCTCCCGCCGCACTCTGAACCACCTGAGGTCCCATTTGATCGTCCTCCATTCTCTGGCATGGCTGGAGCACAACAGCCGTGCTGGAGATGGAGACACACCCACAGTGCTGCTAAATCCAGGTTTTACATGGGTCAAGACATCCAAAGTCAGATCCTCATGCTTTCAACACAGATACTTTACTTACTGACCCAGCTCCAGGCATGATAAATTTATTTTGCTCCCAAAACTTGGTATTGGTGAACACAAAATTTTTATATTCAACTAAAAACATCTGTAAGTTAATCTTTTCAACTTGCCTTTCTCATTTGATTACAACTCCATTTTTTCAGTTGTCATTATTAATATAAACTTCAAATACTGTTCCTAGATTTTAATATGAAATTTATTGAAGAACATTTCTACATTTTGTATCTAATGTTTGAAATTAATAGCATTTTCAATATACTGAAGACAAGATAATTTAAATACATTCATGTAAGTAAAAATATCTAAAACCTAATATGAAGTTAAAGTAAACATGTCTCAGTAAAACATCTGTGCCTTCTTGTTTATTCATTTATTTTATCTGTTGTTTCAAAGTTTCAAGAATTGATTTTTTAAATTATTTTACGTATTGACACTAGTATTAATTACTATAAATGAATGAATCCCTAAGTAAAATATAAACGGATGTTTTTCTAATACATCAGGAATGTGATTCCTGGAGAAAACTGATTCTCTTTCTCTCAATATACCATGATTACCTATAGTTCCCTATGTACAGGTGTGACCCTCCAGGTTTTCCTCCATCTACACTGGAATTGAACTGGTGCTGTCATTATTGCTGGATTTGATATGTTATTATATTGTGGATATTTCATGGATGTAGCTTCCCCAATTATGTCTAGAATCTGTTATGTAGTAGCAGGTGTACCGATCTCTATTTTATGCTCTATTTGCCTGCCTTCTCTTTGAAGTTCCCTGAACCTTAGACATGGAGTTGTATTGAAGATATATTAACTAGAGCTAGGCACCACACAGTTACTTATTGTCTATTTTTGATCTGGGGTGGAACTTTTCAGTAGTCTCCATCTGTTGCAAAAATAACTTTCTTTGATCAAAGAATGGTAAAAGAGTTGCACTTGTTTGTGAATATAAGGAAAAGTAACAAAATATAGTAAAAAAATTACATTGCTTTGGAAAGTGGTTCTTCCATAGGTTCTATGACTTCTCTAAGTATATTTGGCTGTGTTTACAGTACCAAGCATGGAATCCCTCCTTTTAAGCAGACATTAAGTTCATTTAGACAGCTGTTGATTATTTTCATATAAAATTGCCACTATTGTACCAAACAGAAATATTTTGTTGGGCCAATCATTACAGTTTATAGACTTTACAACTAGGTAGGACTTTCTCTCATGGCAATTTGCATAGTGCCTTCCAATAGTGTGAGAGTCAGTCTTCAAGGTGAAGGCTTCCAGGTAAGATGCAACTCAAGTGTTGTGTTTGAATTATATGAGATCTTAGCAATAAGATTTTATCTTCATGTTCTGGGAGGCATTCATAGACTGTGTCAATGGCCTATATTATTTTAGGAGTTTCTTGGACTCTACTGATCAAAACTTAAATGAATTTTTACTTGTCTGGTACTGGGATTTTTTTCAGTTAGCCTGCAGCTTCTCTCTCTCTCTCTCTCTCATATATTATATATGCATTTTGAATAGGCTAATGGAATAATATATTTTTCTCTGGTTTTTCAAATGGTAGTGATTTTATCACTTGCTTCACTCTCTCCCTATATACATACACTGCCTCTGCCCTCAGCAGCTAATTTCAGCACCAAAAGCAACAAACACATATACCTGAGCACCACTAAATGGACTGTGTGTGTGTGTGTTTGTGTGTGTGTGTGTGTGCGTGTGGTGTGTGTGCATGTGTGTGTGTGTGTGTGTGGCAATAATAAACTAGGAAGGGGATGATAAATTGATAAATTGAGAGGGAGTTGGGAGAATATAGGAGATGGAGGAGGAAGAGGAGAAGGAGGAACAGGGGTGAATATGATGCCAATATGATATTTGTGTGAAATTTGGGCCGTATGTTTGAACAATAACTTTGTGAGTCATCTTAAGTAATTTAATCTCTCTAAATGGAAGACCAGTTTCCATTTTATTCTACTGGATTGACCAGACCGACCCTGCCTGATAAGGCATGGAAACTAGATTTCATAAGACATCAGGTCGTACCACTCCTTAGAGTATCTCATCCTGCTATAGAGATACTTGCATAGCCATGTTTGTTTCTGCTCATTTCACAAGCGCTAAATAATGGAAGCAACCAGTCTCTTAACTGAAGAATGAATAATGAAAATGAATTACATTTAAACAATTGTAGAATTTCAGGTAAATGGATGATACTAGAAATTGTTAAACTAATGGAAGCAACACAGACTCAAAACTGAAATGACATTTGCTCTTTCTCATTATTGTATCTTAGGTCCAGAACCCTATATTTGAGGGTATATATTGATTTAACCACATGAACCAAAAAGAAAAAAAATTAAAAAGGAACCATGGGGAGCTAGAAGTAGGAGCTCGAGCAAGGGCAACAATGGAGACAGGTATTATTAAAAGGGAAATGGGAAAGGGGGGCATGCTTTAAACAAGAAGAGAAATAAGTAATGCTGGATGGAAGGAAAAAGCAGAGCAATGTGCTACTTCAGAGTCCTACTGAAAAATACACATAAAATAAACATACTAAAGTGTTTGCATAGCTCAGTCCATAATAACAAAATAACACAGTGCTGGTCTGGTCAAATCTCCTTTTGGGTTTTTGGTCTGTGTAGCCCAATACACTCACAAAATAACAGGCTATTGCCACAGCCCTGATTGCATCGTTTCCTAGAATGTAAATGTAAGACACTATTGTTGAAGATAGGCCACACTTCTGCCCCCAAATCTGGAGCTATCAAGCTGCAATTGACCAAGAACCATCCTTCCTTCTTGGTGACAGAAAATACTATGCAAGCAACCAAGTGAGAAAACCAATCAATTTTCCTACCTAGCTGTAAAACATAATAAACAACAATGACAACACAGCTAAGTATTGTTACTGTTTCTGTGGTGGCACTTTTATCTTGGGGGTCATCAACAATTGCCTAATTGGGATTAAGTCCTGCTCAGTTGGAGGAAACTATTGGGTAGTACTGTAAGCAGCCAAATATGCATGGATGAAGAGGTCATAAATGCTAGAGTAAAACCTCCTTTTACCACATTAATAATTTAATTTAATATCTGGATTTATTCTAAATATGCATTCTGATATGTATAGAGAAGTTTACATTTCACTTCACATCAAAGAAACTAGTTTTCTTTGTTGTTGCTTGCTTGTTTGTTTGTTTGGCAAGTACAGAGTTCCAAGACAGACCAAACACAGAGATTGTCTGAGAGGCATTTAACCCTAAGTGACATATTTCCAATGCAAACTGTATATGTAGGAAGAATGCAGTTCTCAACTCTCACCAGAGACTTTTCCTTTTCAGCAGATGGTGTTTAACAAAGAATCCCCCAATTGGACAATAGGCAGAGAACAAGAGCCTAGCAAGGGCCTACAGCAGATCTGATTAGGACACCAATTTAAAACTTCTGCCTCCTAAAGTTTAGGGACCATTACGGAAGAGGATGCAGAAGAATTGTGAGAGTCATAGGGGGGTGAAGGCCCACAAGGGAACAGAGACTTCCAGAGAGTTAATCAGTTACTCATATGAACTCACAGAAATAACGATAGCATGCACAAGTACTATTCACGCTCAAACCAAAGTCACAATGAAGACTCCGGGAGGTGATTAAGAATTCCCATCCACTTAATGAAATTTTGGAAATTGATGGCTCCTGAGAGTATAAAAGTCTGTGTCTTAGAAGGATGGTATTCTTGTTATGTCAAGTGGATGATATAAATTGAAGGTCATTTGAAAACATAAAGCAAGTTTTATAGGCCACATTTATTTGTGTGTGTGTGTGTGTGTGTGTGTGTGTGTAAGCAGCAGTGAGAGGAGGTGTGGATAGGGGTGAGGATACAAAAAATAAGTCAGAGCACATAGTATTACTTAATGATATAAACAAAGAATCTGGAAATAAGTACAGTTCAAACAAATCCAGTAGACAAGAGAAGAAATAATAAATATCAGGGAATAAATCATTGAATGGAACAAAAATAACAAAAAAATCAAAGAATCGATGAACTAAGTGTGTTTATTTGAAAATATGAACAAAGTAGACACACCTTAGCCCCAATACCTAAATTTCTTAATAAAAAGCATTGAAAATATTTTATTTTACAAAAATGTACATTTTCAATATATGCTGGTTTGTCTTGTGTAATTTTATATTTACTGAATGTATCATAATTCAATCAGCTGCTTTCAGTCTTTTATTGAAAAAGTGAATGATAAATTCAATAAAGTAGCAAGTAACTATTATTTAAAATACTTATTGGAATAATTATTGGAACATAATTAAAACTGAATTTCAGCATAACTGATTCAAGATGCACTTTTTAGGATGCGAATATTAAAGAGTAAAGAAAGTATTGGGATTATTGCTGTAATTATTGGATAAAGAAAACATATTCTGAACATTATAAGTATGTATTTAGTTTAATATCTAAAAGGGCAAGTGAATCATGAATAGTAATTGGAATTATTTAAAAGGAAAACTATTCACAAACTAGACAGCCGATATTAAGAAAGATAACTCTTGTTTTGATTTTAGAAAAGTGCTCCATAATGTATTATGCAACTTTTATACAATGTAAATTCATACACTTTGATTCAAGAATCTAACTTCATGCATATTTTAAGTCCATTTGAGCTTTTTGTTCATGATTGTACTGCTGCTAGTGGTTTGGAAGCTGTTAGTGATGTACCTGTACATAAGCATCATTCTCCTTTGGTACAATCAAGGTTTCCTAGCTTTATTAATAATAGTTTTTAAAAAGAAATAATAGATTTTCATAATCTCAATAACATTTTACAAAGTAGAGTAATAGCAATGTTTCCAAACAATATTTCAAAGTCTTTAAATCACAGAATTATTCTTTATAATGATTATAAATAAAAAAGGTACAATGGAATATATGAAATTATAAAATATAACTTTGTCTGAAAAATAATTATAGATTTTATCAAAAGTTTTTTTTTATTGAAAATATAATGTATTAAATTCCCTTAAAGGAAACACTCAAGTGTAAATTCAGTCAGTGAGTATTGTACTATGGTACCAGAAACAATGAATGAATCAGTGACTCTCTCGTCAGGCTTTTTGTCATTATACAAGGAATTTCTATTTCTTTCTGTTTTCTTATAGTGAGAATCAAACCACATGTTAAAAATAAGAAGTCATCATGCTCATGAAATATAAATATTTAAAAGAAATGAAGATCAAGGAATTTTGGAGGAAAATTATCTATATAAGCCATCTTGAATACTACTAAATTTTCTAAGGAAAATCTTCACAGAAATGTCATCATTCAAAAGTAACTTCTATTTTGATATTTGATTTAATTTTTCTTATCAGAATTTCATAAAATCATCTGTAATATATTTGAACACTAAAGGTAATTTTGAGGTACTACAAGATTTGTTTTTAAGGGTTGATTTGGAAATAGATATAGAGTATGGATGGATAGGATCTTCTTACAGAAGTTAACAGAGCCTGGGAAAATATGAATGAGGCCTCAGCAAGGAGACAGATTCTGAGCTCCTCACCTTTCTATCCATGATTTTCACTTAGAATGTTAATTACTGCTGAAGTGCTAGTGTGGTTCATTCCTTGAAACTTGCTGATTTGGATCTGTTTTCTGGTATCTTAGTCGGTATTTGGGGTAAAGTCCTCATAAACATTATTAGGAGTTTGAATTTGAATAGAAAAGAGTTAATGGCAAACAAAAAGCTAAGCTTAATGTGGATGTGATTATTAAAGTTTTGGAAAACCACTGGACCTCCACAGTCAAAAAAAGATAATATAAAAAGTTCATTTCAGTTTTTACTATCCCTGTTAATATAAAGAAATATCCTCTAAATAGCTGAAAATATTTGACCAGTTGATTATATTTTAAATCCTTTGTTCTGTATGAACCATTTAATTGTTTTTTATGTGGTATTACAACTCATAAGCACAGGACGGGACCTGAATTAATAATCTAACTAATGAATTATTATAGAAACAATTCCTGATACATAGGAAGCATATCAAAATTTACATATCAATATCTACATATCAAAAAATTAACAAAAACCATTTATAGAATTTCTGTCATATTTTAAAAATAGAAAATAAATATATAGTAACTTATGACTATAGCAGCAACTTACTCTCTGCTTTTTATGGAACAAAGAAAATTATTTTTTTCACTTTGAATATGAACTATCTGTCCAAGGTCTATTTATGAGACGATTTTATCAGAATAAAAAGAAGGTGACTTCAGTTTGGTCACAAATTCAAGGACATCTCATTTTCAGAGCTAAATAGAAGTGAATTGTCCTAAGTGTGAAAAGCTATTTCTCATCTAAAATAGAAAAAGACCAGATCAGACCACCTGTGACCATTTATCCATATTGAGCACAAATAGCCCTGGTGAGAGAACAAATCAGTTCATTTTCTTCCTGAGGACATGGTGTATTTGCCAGAGGTGTGCTGTTTTTTGACCCCTCACTGACTTATAGAAATAATAAGTGAGACTTTCCCCAGTGCCTGAGTCACTCAATACCTCACGGAAATGTTGAGCGCTACAGAGAATGTACATCATTTTCTTCCATGACACTCATCCTTGGATGCTACTGAAAGGTAATTCATAAACTTTTACAAATATCATTAACTGTTTATTTTTCAGTGTGGTATTTTTCCATTATTGCACACATATGAATAATATGCAGATGGTTGGTTAATGTAATTTACAAAATTTTCTACATGGACCAACAAAACTATGAATACAATGTATCTTTTGCTATATTAACATACTATTTATTGAATCACCTTATACACAGTTTAAATAGTATATAGTGAGTAATTTATATATTTAAAAAGAGTTCAGATAAATATATGTGCTATATATATATATGTATTCACAATATATATTTATTGAATTTTGTGCATTTCATACATCTTAATCATATATAGAACTTCCCTATCTGTACCCTTCCTCACCAGATTTCGTGCATTCTGCCACTAGATTACATGCATTCTTCTATATATGTTAAGGCCTATTGAGTCATGTTTGTGTCCAGAGCTATTCTTTGGTGTGGGTTCATCCAGGGGGCCCTTGTTAGTCTGTCTAGCATCACTTACTTAAAGAAAATCAACTTTCCCTTACCCAGTGTTGATCAGCTGCCAACAGTTCCTTGGCTAAGGTTGGGGCTTCATGACCATTTTCCCAGTTCTTTGCTGGATTTTTGTCTCACTGATTTTGCCTTCTGTGTTAATCACCACCTGTCACATGAGGACGCTTCACTGGTAGAGTTCAGAGATACATTAATATTCTCTCTACCCTTGTTCTGTCCCGTTCTATGATCTCTGGATATAGGGAATCCAATGTAGATGTGTCAGGTAGTGCTGAGCATTTCACAAACACTTATTTTCTATGTTTGGCCAGTTGTGGTGCTTTCTTACTGTCTCTTACCTTTTGCATAAAGGAAGCTTCTTTGATGACTGGTGAGAAATATATGCCTCTGTAAATATATTCAATGTATGTATCCTTAGTAATTACACTTGTTTAGGCATATGACAGATGTAAGGGTTCCTTTAGGATATATGACCATTCTGTCCATTGTGCATTTGGCTGTGTTTATAGTACCACACATGAATTCTGATTAGATAGTCATTGATTGCTCCAAGATAAAAATATTATTATTGTAACAACATCAATAGTTTTCTTGTCCAGTTATTGTTTTTATTAGCCTTTTTAGCTAGGTAGGACCATTGATTGGTTTTCTTCCTTGATAGCTTGTATAGCATCTTCTGGTATCATAAGAGCTAGACTTTAGGGAGGGTGTTTCCAGGTCAAATCCAGTTTGATTGCTAAAAGTCCTGTGTCCTAAATATGGACTGTCTTTAGCACGTTCGGTTAGGCATTCAGGCTGTCACAATAGCCGGTGTTATTTTGGGAGGTTCATGAATTACATTGACCAACAACTTGAAGAGAAGTTTTTTTTTTCCTGTTTATTACTGTGTATCTTGTTATATAGGCTTCATTTACACACAAGCACTCATATATATATATATATATATATGTATATATATATATATAGTGTAGGTATATTTTTCAGTAGATTTTGAACTAATACATTTTCCTCTGGTTTTTCTTGCCAAAATAAATATTATTCATATCTTCTTTCTCTCCCTCTATTTAATCATCCCACCTCCCTCATCAGTTAAATTACTCCCCTTTTCTGCATTTGTTCTTGATAATACGTTCTTCTGTTATCCCCCTTCTCTTGAGCTCATTTCCTCCCTTACTCCTATGGTTCCTTGTATAACTCTTCATCCTCTCTTTCCTCATACCCTCATTTTACCAATTTCCCCCTTGATAATACCTGTCTCATACTACCCACTCTTTGGCTTCCTTCTTCCCTTTAATGCCAATGATTCCTTTTGATATTCTGACTTCTGCACAGTTATGTTAGGATATATACTTACATGCAAGAATTTGGAATTAAAATACAAAATGAAAAAGACTGCATGGCATTTGTTTATCTGAGTCTGTGTTATTCCCCTTAGTATAACTATTCTAGATTCATCCATTTATTTGCATATTTCATGAGAGCATTTTCCTTTACCACTGAGTCAAACTCTATTGTTTAAATGTACCATGTTATCAATATCCATTACTAGTTGAGGGGCATTTAGGTTATTTGCATTTCTTAGCTATTTTCAAAAGAGTTGTCACAGGCATGGTTGCATAAGTATCTCTGCAGTTGGATGAATAATTTGGGAACATGTCTATGAGGGGTATAAATGAATCATATGACAAACAAATGAAAAGAAAGCTCACAGAGTGGGAGAAAATCTTTAACAGCCACACATCTGACAGAGGATTTATGCCCAAAATACAAAGAATGCTCCCACCCAAAAAATCAAGAGAACAAGGACCTGATTAAAATATGTGCTATAGACAGGGAGTTCTCAAAAGAAGAAATAAATGGCAAAGAAGCACCATAATAGCTCTTCAACATCCATAATAATTACGGAAATTCAAATCAAATCCACTTTAAGATTACATATTACCTTAGTCATAATGGCTAAGATTTAGACAATAAGTGATGACAAATGCTTGCAAGGATGCAGGGAAAAATAATGCTCATTCCTACTGGTGGGATTAGGAAATTGTGCAACCCTTATGCACAGCAGTGCGGAAAAATCATAAAACTAATAAATGGAACAATTTTATGTATATAAATAATTTTATAATTTTGGGGAGTTTGTTAGACCCATCTTTATCATATTTAGAGTCCCTTCCCATCTGCACCCCTTATATCCACCCCTACTTGATTCATGTACTCAAATTCATATAGTAAGTTACTGTCCCCTAATGTCCTTCAGTGTGCATCCTTCCACTGGAGCCTAGATAACCTATCTGGCATTACACACTTAAAACAAATCAATTCTTCCCTCTCTTAGTAGTTACAACTTGTCAATAGTTCCTCAGCTTATGTGGATTTTTTTTAACCAACTTCACTTCTATGTTGGTATTTTGTCTGAACTGCACTTGCATGGCTCTTGCACATGCTGTCACTATTTCTCTACATTCATGTGAGTAACTTCAGAGCTTTCTGGAAATATCTGTTTCGTTGTGGTCATAAACCACCTCTGGCTCTTAAAATATTTCTACTGCATCTTCTACAATGTTTCTGAGCCTTGTGTCGTAAGAGATTTGATATAGTTGTCCTATTCACTGATAAGTTCTCTGCAGTCACTTATATCTGCACCTTGGCTAGTCGTGACTTTGTGGTTTATTCGCCGTCTGTTGCATGAGGACATTTTGCTGGTTGGTGTGAGTTGAGAGACGTGTTAGTAATTGGTTTGTCCCCCTTTTGCACTATATTCCCGGAGTCTTGGTTGTAGAACAAATGCTGGCAAGTGTGTAGAGTAAAGGAAAATATTTTTCACTAGTGGTGTGTTTGCAAACTGGTGCAACCATTGTGAAAAACAGTGTGGAGAGGTATTTAAAAAAAACAGATCCTTTATATGATTGGGTTATATTACTACTTGGTGTATACCCAAAACATTCAATATCCTACAGCAATGATAATTCTTTCGTCATGTTTGTTGCTGCTCTACAGTAGCTAGGAAGTGGAGTTATATTCAGTGGTAAAGAAAAATGAAATCATGAATTTTTCAGGTAAATAGATGGAACTAGAAACTATTATTTACGTGAAGTCATAAGCACTCAGAAAAGCAAGTGATGTTTTTTCTCCGTCATTTGTGGATCTTTGCTCCAATCCTTAGATGTGAATATGTATCATGATTTCACCACAGGAGTCAGATAAATGAAAAAGGAACCAAGGGGGTAAAAGTGAAGAAGGAGCCCAAGAATGCGGGATGGTAGGAGACAGGTGTTCCTAAGGGGGAACTGGGTGAAAAGGGATATTTAAATGTGTGGGGGCAATAGAGGGCTATGCAAGGAATTATGGGAACTGTTATATGCAGAGGTTATGGTAAAACATGAATTTTAAAGTTGAATATGTGAATTTTCCCCTCTGACCTTGAATTCAACGCTTCTCTTTAAATTTTGAAGTAGGTTTTGGCAACCCAATATATGCAATGTAAACTCCCATTCACAATCCCTATTTATTGATAAATAATGACACTTAATTCCTTTTAATACACTAAATATTTTTGTTAATCCAGTGTTTGAATGTGTGTGAAAAGAAGGATGAGAAGAAGGGAAAGAGGGATTGCGAGGAGAGTGACCGTGTTCCTAAGTCTGGGTTCCCATGTGGCACAACTTTAAGGTGGGCATCAGCCTCCAACTTTCCCATCATGTAGACGCCAGAGTTCTCAGTTCTTCATATTTGAAACCACTGTTTTATTCTATGAGTCATCTTTCTGGCTCTCCATTTTGATTTTTATAAAAATTTTGTTATAGTTTTTACACACTACTCAATGTTCAGCTCATTATAAATCTTTATTGTTAATTAACATAGCATTTAACACTATATAATATACAGCAGATACTTAAGTATTATCTTATTCACTAATCAATTAGCATATAATAAGTAATTCATAATTGTAGAATGAAATATAAAGACTACCAGACACTAATACGATGAATTCTAGAGTTATTATTGTTCAGAGTTATGTATCTCTGATAGTTTATATGATCTTTATTGCCTAGGTATATAAATTCTTATGAAATAAAATGAAAAACCAGTAAGAAGGTTTTATTTATAATTAATCTGATGATACGGCAATAACTTTAATATTCTTCTCAAGAGTAAAAAGAAAAGAATGAGCTACTTTCTAAACTAATGTCTGGTATTCAAAAATCTTTTATATGATATATGTGAATATGAGACCAAATCAATATTGACCAAATTAATACCCCATTTCTTTCATTCCATTTGCTTACCCATACAATAGCTTTTCCCTTCCAAATTTATTCTCTCTCTATCTCTTTTTTCCCCCTCTCTTTCTCCACTCCCTCTCTCATAAAATCCATTGTCTCCATGTAGTGCTGCTGGTATGTATATGTGATTAGGACAACAAATAAAAGAAAATCCATACATTTTCTCAGACCAGAATGCAATAAAGCTTATATTCATTAGCAAAAGAAGCTCTAGAAACTACATGAACTCATGGAGACTAAACAACACTCTCCTGAATGATGAACAGGTCAAATAAGTTAAGAAAGAAATAAAAGTATTCCTGGAACTCAATGAAAATAGAATAAAACATAATAAAACCTCTTGGATACCTTAAAAACAGTCCTGAGAGGGAAATTTAAATCTCTTAGAGCCTAATTAGAAAACCAGAAAGAGCACATGTAAATGTTTTAACAAGTACAACTCAACACTCTGGAAAGGCAAGAATAAACCAATCCCAAACTTAGTAGATGATAAGAAAAAACAAAAATCAGAGCCTAAATTAATGAAATTGAAACAAAGAAAACAATAAAAAAAATGGGTCAAAGATAAACAGACCCTTATCTCAGGTAAATAAAAGAAAGAAAGAGAAAATGTAAATAAACAGAATCAGATATGAAAGGGTAATCATCACAATAGACACTAAAAATATTCAGAACCCTGTAAGGGAATATTTGTAAAATTTATACTTCATAAAATTGAAAAGTCTAGAAGAAATAGGTGATTTTCTAAAATCATGGACACCACCAAGTTACACGGAGAAGAAATCAACAGCTTAAACAGACCCATAACAAACAAGAATATTGAAACAGTACTATACAACCTCCCCACTAATAAATTCTAGGCCCAGAGGGATTTACCACAGAATTCCAGCAGACATTTAAAGAATATTTACAACCAATACTGCTAAAACTATTCAAAAGAATAGAAACACAGGGGGAGCTCCCAAACTCTCTCCATGAAGCCAGGATCACTCCAATACCAAAACGAGGTAAAGAGACAACAAAAAAGAAAACTATAGAACCATAAATTTAGTGAGCATACATGCAAAGATGCTCAATAAAATCCTCTCAAACTGCACACAGACACAAGTCAATGAACCAGTCTGATTTATTCCAAAGATGCAGGGATGGTTCAATATACATAAGTCAGTAAATGTAATAAAGATGTAAATGGACTTAAAAACAAAAACCACATGAACATCTCTGTAAATACACAAAAGGCCTTTGACAAAATTCAAATGGCATTCATGTTAAAAGCCCTAGAGTGAATTGGTCTCCAGGGGACATATATCAACATAATTGTAAATAAATCTATATACAAAAACTCTAGAGCCAACATCATTTTAAATAGAAAAAAAACTGAAAACATTCCCATTATAATTAGGAACCAGATAGGGCTGTCCACTATCTCTACTCCTTTTCAGTACAGTGTCTGAAATTCTTGAAAGAGCAATAAGAGAAGAGAAGGAAATTAAAGGAGTATTAATGGGAAAAGAAGAGGTCAAATTATGTCTATTTATAGATGATAGGATATTATATACAAGAGACCCCCAAAAATTTCTGTTAGAAAACTGTTAGAAATCATTAATTCTTCCAGCAAAGTGGAGGTTACAAAATCAACTTTAAAAAATCAGTGGCCTTTTTTACATTAATGACTAATGACTAGCATTCACAAAAAGCATTCATAAAACCTGGCCATTCAGATAACCTCCAAAAAAATAAGATATTTAGTAATAAACTTAACCAAAGACATTAAAGACATCTACAATGAAATTTTTAAATATTTAAAGAAATCTAAAGAAGAAGACCCTAGGAGATAGAAAAAACCTACCATGATCATAGATTCGTAGAATTAATATTGTGAAAATAACCATCTTACCAAAAGCAATGTATAGATTAAAAGGAATATCAATCAAAATACCCATGAAATTCTTCACAGAGCTTGCAAAAATCATTCTAGAGTTCCTATGAAATCACAAAAGACCCCAGACACCCAAAGCAATCTTAAGCAAAAAGAACAAGGCTGGGGGAACAGCCATACCAGACTCAGATTATATTACAGGGCTATAGTCATAAGAAATTACATAGCACTGGCATAAGAGCAGACATGTAATGAGGACCCAAACATGGGAACATTCAGTTTCAGTCACCTGATTCTAACAAAGTACCAAGGACACACAATGCGGGAGAGACAGCATCTTCAACAAATGGTGGTGACAATACTGGATCTCCACCTGCAGAAGAATGAAATTGGACTCATTTACCCTAGACAAAAGTCAACTTGAAATGGATCAAAGACATCAATATAAAACCTGAATCTCTGAAGTTGCTCGAAGAAAACATAAACAGTACCCTCCAAATACAGATACAGGAAAGAATTCTCTAAATCTTACATCAGCTGCTCAGGTCTTAAGGTCAACAAACAATAAGTGTTATTTCATTAAACTACAAAGCTTTTGTTCAGCCAAAGAAACAACTAAGAGAAGAGGGAACCCACGGAGTGAGAGAAAATCTTTACCTCCCACATATCTGACAGAGGATTAGATTCAGAATATAGAATGAATTTAAAAAAAAAAAACAAAGAAACATGAAAATAAACAACCCAATAAAAAGATAGGCTATAAACCTGAACATAGCATTCTCAAATGAATAAAAAAGGCTAAAAAACACCTTAAAAATGTTCAACATCCTTTGTAATTAGAGAAATGCAGATAAGAACCAATTTAAGATTTCGTCTTACCCCGGTCAGACTTGCTAAAATCAGGAGATCCAATGATTCCAAATGATGTGAGGATGTGGAGAAAGGGGAATGCTCATTCACTGCTGGTGGGATTGCGAACTCATACAACCACTATGGAAAGCTGTGGGGAGAGCTCTCAAAAAACTAAAACCTGAATCCAGCAGTTACACCACTCCTTGGCAAGCACCCAAAGGACTCAGCATACTGTAACTGTACATCCATGGTTGTTGTTGCTCTCTTTTCAAAATTACTAAGAAATGAAAACTATATGCTCCTCACATGATGAATGGATAATTAAAATTTGGTACATTTATACAATGGAGTTCAACTCAGCAGTAAGAAGAAATGAAATTTGTAGGTAAATGGGTGAAATTAGAGAGTGTTATACTAAGTGATGTAACACAATTGCAGAAAAGCAAGAACATATATTCTCTTCATTATTGGATTGTAGCACTACTCATATGTGAAAAAAAAAAAAATATATATATATATATATATATATATATATCTCCTGATGTACCATCAGGAGTCAGGACAATTGAAAGGATATACAGAGGAAAAAGAAAAGAAAAAACCTGAAATAAGGAAACAGAGGTTACCTGGGGGAAGAAATTGGGAGTGTTTTACTGGGAAGAGAGGCTCATGCACATGAAAGGTTTCATGGTTGGGGGGGGGTGGGGGGAGGTCAGGAGAGGGAGGATGGTGAGAGGTAGGAGTTATTGAGGGGGAGGGAGAGAATAATGGGGGTGCTGGGACTGGGAAAAGAGGAAGGAGGTTGGGTGGGAGGAAAACTGTAGAGATGAAGGAGCTTCGAAGGCTGGAGAACCCAGAGGGAAATGTGATGTCCCAGTAACTATGTATGAAATGTACATACACTGCATAAACATTGATATAAATGCCTGGGGACTGTTTGGCAAGGAAAATAGTGTCAGACAAAGAAGGCCTCCCTCTGAATGGTTGGTGAGGGTGGTCCAGGAAGCTCCCCAAATGGCTTGGGCTATTACAGAGGCTCTTGGTTATCCACCAGAACTAATAGATGGAAGACTGTTGCTGAAGGCAGGACATAGTTTCAATACAGAACTTGGACAGTGGATTGGTTTCTGACCTGGAATCATTCTACCTGAAATTTGGCTCTCATAATCCTACATGATAATATGCAAACTCCTAAGGAAGAAGCTCTGTCAGTGGTCCATACTATCCCTAAAGCCTAATAACTTTGACAACGGGCACAGTAAGCTCCCTTTACTGGTGCAGTAGTGGCATTGTTATCTAGGGTGTGATCAACCGCTGTGTCGTTGGGCTTGAAGCCCTCTCAATGAGACTGAACTCATGGGTGACAGTGTATACTCATTCAAATAAACATGGATGGAGAGGACAAAGATCCTTGACAAAACCTTAGCTGTCATATCTCTAAACAAATGAAATTCCTTACCATAAGCAAATATGGATATTTATGTTTATAGACAAGCATACAGTACACCACTCACCATTAAGGAAATTTCTTTTTGCAACAGATGAAGGCTGATGTAGAGTTCCACAACTGGTCAGACACAGAGAGTATGTGTCTGAGAGATGCGCAGTCCTACGTGACACATCTGCAGTTGAACCTCTACACCTGTGCCTCAGAAGACATAGCTAAACGAAGGGTAGAGAGAAGAACAATCCATCCCTCAACACTCGCCAGTGAAGTTTCCTTATACAACAAAATGCACTGCACACAGGGGGCCAAAACTGGCTAAGTTTTAAAGAACAAGAGACTTCAGAATGTGTATCCCTGGACAGAACTCTATTAATCCTCACCAACCCATGACTCAGGAACCAATGTGGAAGAGGGGACAGTAAGAGCCAGGGCTGATTCATAAACACAGTGGAGCAAAGGCTTTCAGGCCATGGGAAACATGGACATGTGAACTTGTGACAATGTTTGTTCTGAGCACAGGACCCATGCCAACTCAAGTAAACAAAAGATAAGAGAAAAATGGGAGGCTGGCTGGCCCTAGACTAAGAAAAGTTGGAGACTAAATTCTGCTGGGTCAGGGAGAATATACCTTATTTGGGGGCTCTAAATGGACAGTCTGTGGATGTGTTTTCACTGAGGGACATCTGGGTGCAGGTGCTTGAGTGGATGGGACTTTGTCATGTACAATGGATTGCATGGATTCTGGTGGGGGGTTGGGGAAGCATGGATGGGGAGGGGAGTTAACTGAGAACTGTTGCTTAGATAACAGAAGCTCAATAAAAACAGAAAAATATTCTAACCAAAATTATAATTTTCAGATCTTAGCCATTCTGACAGAGTAACATGAAATCTCAAAATGATTTGAATTTGCATTTCCCTGGTTCTTGGAATATTGGAACCTTGATGTCCATCCACTGGTGAATGGATAATGAAAGTGCAGTACATTTACACAACGAGATGTTAGCTGCTGTGAAAAATGAAATTACGTTATTTGCCTATAGATGGCAGGAACTGTAAACCATCTTCCTAAGTGTGGCAATCTTTTCCCCAAAGGA
The DNA here is from genome assembly GCA_035773235.1 of Eospalax fontanierii. Taxonomy (NCBI): domain Eukaryota; kingdom Metazoa; phylum Chordata; class Mammalia; order Rodentia; family Spalacidae; genus Eospalax; species Eospalax fontanierii. The sequence continues at coordinate 91,506,837 of CM069524.1, forward strand.
CAATTGTCACATCTTTTTTCTCATAATGGATACTAGCTCCAAATATTTCATTAGATGTACTTAAATAGGATGTGGAGAGACCTACCATTATCTTGGATTGGTAGAATCAATATTGTGAAAATGAACATATTACCAAAATAAATCTATAGACTCAATCAAAATACCCATGACATTCTTCATAGAGCTTAAAACCATACTAAAATTTACATGGATACACAAAAGACCTTGGGTAGCCAACGAAATCTTGGACTAAAAGAAAAAAACTGGAGAACCACCATAAATTGGAAAATCCTTAGAGATAAAACCAGTAAGGGGCCATGAGCAAGTGTTTCCTGGGAGGGGAGATAGACCACAATAATATAAATGGGAAAGTGACAAGTGATTAAGACAGAGACCCAATGCTGGTAGGGGTGCATAAAATAAAATAAGGTATATGTATCTCTCTCTCTCTATCTATCTATAATCTATCTATCATCTATCTATCTAATATCTATATATCATATACATAGATATATTGATTTATCGATATATCTATATTTCACCCCATTTCCTGCCTTTCAATTCATCCCTGTCCACCTGACCACTCTCCCATCCTTCATTGATTGTCTCTCTTTTTCTTAACCCGCTGAGTCCACTTGGTGCTGCCCATATGTTCATGGGTTTAGGAGTTTCTACTTGAGCATCTGTTGATGATCTCAGGGGCCACATTCCTGAGAAAAACCAACTCTCCCCAACTGGTAGATGCCAACAATTGACAATCACTTCTTACTTGGTGTGGGATTTCATGAGCTATTCCCTCTCATCCAAGGTGGCGTTTTACATGCTAGATCTTATGGAGGTCTTTTGTAGCGTGTCACAGTCCCTAGGAGGCAATGTGCACAGTCACCTATAATTTCTAGCAAATTTTTAAGTAAAATAATGCATGCAATCCTATTTTCTCCAAAGAATTTTCAAATCTGACAAAGTAGTGTGCAGCTATTTTTGAGTTTTGTAAAATGTTACTGCTAGAAGTAATGCATGTTATTATTGCTCCTCCAGCCTTTAATTTTTAAACAGCTGTGGCTTCCTGAAAACAGACCTTCAAAAATTAAGTTATTTAATCAATTCAATTATACTGAAAAAATAATCCTGTGTAGCTCAGATTTGAATTACCATTCACACATTATCTAAGTTATGGAAGGATGACCGAAGGATAGACATCTGTTTGGCTATCTTGGAGGTGTTTGCATGCCTCCATTTGTTCTTGGAAGGGTAGCCTCTTCAGTTTTGGTGAAGATACTTTGATGAGATACTCAGGCCACAATATTTTCTACAATATTGTTATATTCCTTAGCATGTTACATTGAAACAGAATTATGAATTGTGACTTCTAAGAACAAATTGATTCATTGTTAAGCAATTGAAATAATCTGTCTTTTAATAGAAATGTACCTTTTGTACAAAAATATATACTAAAATGAACATGTGAATTAAAACTGATATTTAAATCTTGAATAAATATATCTGAAGCATTTAAAAGAAAGCAATAATAATTCAAAAGATAATTTTCTTTTTAAAATGGTGCCTAAAGTTGATTTTATTTTTGTTGTTAGAAAGTTGTGAGCCACTTCTGAAGCAAGTACAACATGTTAGCTTATATCTATATTTTTCTCTGTATCCTCACACACATATGTGTCACCTTCTTGAATACTTCTGACAGTTTTTTAATGGTCACATCAGAAATAAATAAAAATGAAATAAGATATGCTAGATTTATTTAGTCACCATAGAATATATATAATCAATCTTTATTTTTAATTGAAATCAAGTAAATTGCTTCTAAATTAAGAAAATAATCATTTAAGTGGTATAAATAATAATTATAAAACAATTTGAATGTGCAATAGTTGTGTGATAAAAAAAGCATTAATAAGATGTCTAATTTTTTTACCAGGCAGCAAAATTTTGAAGGACAGAAATATTTCTCAGGTGATCAGAATCATGTATAGTTAGACCTTTACTAAAGCAATGAACCTTTAATTATAAGTTTTCTATTTTATGACTTAAGAAATTAATTTTATTAGAAATAGTCTGTGTTTGAATTTTATGAAACTGTAACATTATACTACTATGTAATATCACCAGTGCTTTGCTTTGCATACTGTCAATATAGGTAATAAAGTGAACACTATATTCTTAGATGCCTGTTCATATAGATTACCCACTTTGTGTAAATTCTATACTTTACTAAGTACTGCAAAATATTTTTGTAGCAGGATTTGGGTCCTATTTATTTGTATATCCACTTTTGTAAATTTTTTTTTCTTCATACAAAGAACACTGCTGGTTTGGGTTATTTGCCAAGGGAGCAGTCTTTTGTGTTATAACTATACCAAGCTGTTCTTCCATGATAATCAGAAGAAGTAAAGCTCTTTATCTAACCACTCATTGCCATTCCCAGAATTAGTTGTACAACTCTATATTGCTAAATGATAGGATAGAGGAGAAGAAAAAATAGACCATACATGTTTAAATAAAATATATTTGCATAAATGTTACAGTATTACACATATGTGCACTTGTCTTGCATGTGTATTTATTATATAAGCATTTCCATATTATATGAAGAGTTCTTTAAATATTAAAAGATAAGGCATTGACCAGCATGCTGAATGTGTATAAATATACTGCTGATCATTATATTTAAACTTTTATAGTCATATCTTTTGTCACCATCTGTCTCAATAGTCATGTTAAAGAAATCAAGGAAACACTAAGTCAAAATCTCACCCATATCTGAATATTGCTCCAACACTAATCTATGTTCACCTTTGTAGAAAATGTATAGTTAAGGCTAAATTCATTTTTCTCTAACTAAAGCATTTTAGTCAGAATCTTTGTTTGAACTGATTTATTTTTTGTGTTTGAAACAAATAAACGATGCTAATTTGAACACTGTTATAAAAATATTAAAATTTTGACTTCCTAAATACATCTCTGTCAGCCTGACTAAGTGATGACTGTATAACATGTATTCATTGTATGTCTTCTTCAAGTTTCGTACAGATATTTATTTTCAGTTTATATATTTTAAGTGGAGTGAGATCCTAAAATAATTTGGTTTTGATTTTCTTTTCTCCCAAATCATACAGAGCTAGATGTTTTGGATGAAAACGACCACTGAAGAAAGTAGAGGAAGATCTAAGCTGTGAATAATGTGTAATGATGCAATAGTTGTAATATTTCAGACAAATAGAAAGCAAATACTAAGAATTCATGCATTCTTCATTTTACCTGTGAAAATAGGTACAGGTTTATTTGATGACAATGGGGTCTAATTTATAATTCTTCCCATCCAACAAATTAAGGTTAATATATTTAAATTGACTAGACTAATAATGCTTGAGACATTTTTACAGTCAGAATAAATAAATATTTTTTGTCTATATTCAATTGCAATCTGAGTAATTATAGGAGAGCTTATTTTTAGCAAAGTCCATAGTAACAAGAAATATATACTTGAATGGTTTGACTTACTGATAAGAAAGTAATGAAAGATAGACCACTAATCCAAGAATCTCAAGTTTAGAGAACAGCACTTTTCCAAAAAGTGGGAAGGGGCCTCAGATCACACCTCATTCATGATACCACCTGAAATAATATGCATTCTGTTGATAGCATGTCCCAGTTTAAAGCATATTTACAAGGACTACTACTTGAATTGTTCCTTGCATTTGGACAAATGTATTTATAGGGCTTCTTTAAATTCACCTGTTGCGAAGTCTGTTGTTGGTAATTATGGCTTATTTTATGTTCTACATTAGTATTTTTGGATAAATATACTAGATCATATAGAGAAGGAAACTCTGTACACTTCCCTGTACAAGTGAATGAATTTCTTACTTTCCTTTTTTTACTGATTCATTATCAGCTTTCTCTAGTCTTCTTGGTGGACAACTAAAGCATTTGGAGAAATCACTCACAGGGTAGTACATTGCTAGCAATATAACTTCATAGTCCATGCACTCAACTGGACCTCAATACACCTTGAAAATGTTATTATTGTATTTTTTTTGACTCATGTCTAGAGTCAAGCTTTGTCATCCTGCTTTTTCCTCCACCTGGACACTCTCAGAATGTGACCTGACCTTCTAAATCACAGTCCTAATACTGTGTGTTTGAAGAGTCCCTCTAAATCTCACTGCTAGGTCCTCCATCTCCTTACTTCTGTAACTCCTCATTTGCTTTTAACTCATATAGATGGTATTTTTGCCATAGAAAATGCCTTTTCTCTTAAAAATCTTTAAACTGATATCCTTTTGAAGTGTGTGTGTGTGTGTGTGTGTGTGTGTGTGTGTGTGTGTGTTTACTATTTGTTCCTTCTAAGGAACCAATTGTGCGTATCAAACACAGGATTTAAAAAATATTGATCAAGCAGTATTTCTGAGATTGTTTCAACTTCTGTTTAGTATCTGGTATCCTGTGATAAAGTTGGCCCACACATACACATTGAAAACAAAATTTGGACTGGGAATATTTAAGAGGTAGTGAGTGTCAGATGTGAAATTGGTGAAAACTTTGCCATAACTTCCTTGGTTGTTTCTTCTGCTATGCAGAAGCTTTTTAGGGTTAATGACATTCCATATGTTGATTCTAATCCTTACTACCTAAATAACTGTTGTTTGATTTGTAAAGTGCTTTTGTACATCTATGTTTTGCTGTTTCTTGCCAACGATTTTTTTCTAACATTTTCAGATTATTTGTGTTCACATTGAAATCTTTGATTTATTTGGAGTTGGTTTTTGTACAAGGTCAAAGACGAAAGTCCAGTTTCATTCTTCTACAGGTGGAGATCCAGTTTTTTTACACCATGCTGAAGATGCTGTTTTTCAACTAGTGAGTGTTCTTCCCCCCTTCATCAAATATCAGGTGACTGGAATTGCATTTACTCATGTTTGAGTCTTCAGTTATGTTAAATTGATCTAAAAGTCTATTTTTGTGCCAGGACCATGCTGTTTTTTATGACTTTAGCTCTTTAAAAATATTTTGAAATATAGTACATTAATGCTCCAGAATTGCTCTTTGTGCTCAGGGATGCTTTGACTATCTGTGGTCTTTTGTACTTCCATATGAATTTTGGGATTTTTTCTACTTCTGTGAAGAATTCCATGGAGATTCTGATTGCCATATCATTAAATATATAAATGGTTTTAGTAGAATTGTTAGTTTTCACACTATGAATTCTTCTAATCCCTGAGTATGGGAGGTCCTTCAATATTCTGATGTCTTCCACAATCTCTTTTCTGTAAAGATTTAAAATTCTTTAAAGATTTAAAATTTTCATTGGAGAAATCTTTAATGTCTTTGTTTAGGTTTCGGTTTACAATATAAATATAAAATACATGAGACTATTGTGAATGGGAGATTTCCATGTACTCTTTCCCAAAATATCTGTTGTTGATATTAAAAAGGCTAATACTTTTTATACATTAATGTTGTAACTGCCACTTTACTGAAAATGTAAGTAATTTCTAGGAATTTTATGTTAGAATTTTTGGCATCCCATAAAGGGATAATTTGACCTTTTTTCCAATTAATGCTGCTTTAATTTCCTTTTCTTATATTACTGCTCTAGCAAGAGTTTCAAGCTCTATTAGAGCGATGCTGGCTTTGTACAAGTAATTTTGGAGTTCTCCCTCTGTCTCTATCTTTAGAATGTTTTAAGTGGTATTGGATATATATCTTCTTTGAATACCTGGTAGAATTCTGCTGTGAGTCCATGTGGGTCCCAGTTATTTTAGTTGGGAGGTTTTAAACTGCTACTTTAATTTCCTTATGTGTATTGGATGTATTTAAGCTTTTGATCTCTTTTTGGTGTAGCTTTCATGATTCTCATGGTTTTAGATACTCATCCTTTCAACTTTTCAAATTTAATAGAATATAAGATTTAAGTATTTACTTATAATATTCTGCATCTTTTTATTGTCTGTTCTGATGTTTCCCCTTTCATCTCTGATTTTGTTGAATTGGAGTTTCTCTTTCATTTGTTAACTGAGCTAAGGTTCTATATATCTTATCTTTAAAGAACTAGATCTTGGACTTATTATTTGTATTGTTTTCTTTGTTTCTATTTTATTAATTTCTGCTCTGATATTCTACTTGTCTGTTTCAGTTCGGTTTCATTTGTTGTTGTCTTTCACGAGTCTGCAGTTGCTATATTAAATCATTTTTAGTGCTCTTTCTGATTTTTTAATGTGGATGCTGAGAGCTAAATCTCCCCATTTAGGACTGCTTTTAAAATATCCCAGAGGTTTTGTTGTGTTGTATTTTCCTCTTTTTTTTAAAAATTCCAGGAATACTTTTATTTCTTTCTAATTTTCTCCTTTTAGTCATTCATCATCCATGAGTGTGTTTTTTAATTCCCGTAAGTTTATGTATTTACTAGTGCTTCTTCTGGTGGTGATTTTAAGCTTTATTGAGTTATGGCCTGACAGAATGCATGGGATTATATCAAGTTTGTAATGTTTGTTGAGGTTTGTTTTGTGCCCCAGTAGCTGGTCGATTTGGGAGAAAGTTCCATGGGGAAATGAATAGATAGTATACTCTTTGGTGCTTGGGTGGAGTATTTGGTAGCTGTCTATTTGGCCCATTTGAGGTACGGTATTGTTAAATTCAGCTGTGTCTCTGTTTATTATTTGCCCAGTTAGTCTGTCTAATGAAGAGATTGGGGTACTGAAGCCCCCTACTATTAGTGAGTTGGGATTAATCTGTGTTTTAAAGTCCTGTGGTACTGCTTTTTTGAAGATGGGTGAACAAGAATTCAGTGCAAATATGTTAATGATTGTAATATCTTCTTGGTTCATTGGTCCTTTGATCAGAATGAAGTGACCCTCATTATCTCTTCTGATTAGTTTTAGTTTGTAATCTATTTTGTCAGGTATTAGAATTGAAATTCCTGTTTGTTTCTTAGTGTCATTTTCTTGCAAAATGTTCTCCTTCCTTTCACCTTAAGGTAGTGCCTGTCCTTAAAGATGAGATGGGTTTCTTGCAGAAAACAAAAAGATAGATTTTGCCTGTGTTTTTTTACTAGTGCATTCAGTTCATTGATATTTAATGTTATTATTGAAAGATGAGTATTGTTTCCTATCCTTTGAATTTCTGTTTGAATTCTTGGTCTAACTTAGTGTTTCTACAGTTGTGTCTTCATTTTTTGTTCTGTTGTTCTTTTGTTATGCTTGCTCCTTTTTCAGCTCTTTATTGCTTCAAGAATTCTCTGAAGGGCTAGTTTGGTGGACATGAAGTCTTTCAAGTTATTCCTGTCATTGAAGATTTGTCTTCTCCCTTCAACTATGTAAATAGTTTTCTTTGGTTAAGTATTTTGGGATGACATCTACAAACATTTATAACTGGGAATATTTTGATCAAGGCTCTTCTGACTTTCATAGTTGCATTAAAAAGACATCTCTAATTCTTATGGATTTTTCCTTATTTATGACTTGTTTATCTTTTGCAGCTTTCAGTATTCTTGTTCCATACAGTATTTCCTATCATATGCCATGGGAGATGCTCTTCTAGTCCTGTCTATTTTCTTTTCTATGTGCTTCATGTATTTCTATGTTTTTCATGCCTTTCCTTAATTTGATGTAATTTTCTTCTACAAGCTTGTTGACCGAGATGTTTCTCCTTTCTCTATGCCTATGATATGTAAATTTGGTCTTTTCATGGTGTCTTACATTTCCTGCATATTCCATTCCTATGTTTTTTTTTTAATTTTCATAATCTGTGCTTATGTAGTCCAATTCTTCATTTTAACTTCCAGTCTTGATATGGTCTGTTTTCCATTTCATTCATCTATTTCTAATTCTTTGTTTTATCATTTCAAATTGACTTTAGGGTTTTTCACATTCTTCTTTATTTCAGACTGTTTTCTTCAACATTTCTGTCCATTTTGTGAATCCCATCAAAAGTTTATCCCTATCTTCTTTTAGTTCTTTGATTTGTTTCTGTGTTCTTTAAATGCATTCAGTTCTTTGATCGCATTCATGATTATTATTTTGTATTCTGTGTTCTAGGTTATCTCTAGTAGATTCTCATTATAGAACTCTTCTTTGTAAATTATTGTGTTTGTTGAGAAATTATTTTTATTCTTCATGTTATTATATTTTCATTGTGATTTTGGCATCTTATTTTATTTTATTTTTTTGTGCTTATAATATGTAACTCAAGCCTTCCTTTCTTGAGTTGAAGTCTGATTTTGTTTCTGTTAGTGATCTGTCTTGGCTGTTTTCTTATTGTTTATGAAAAGCTGGTCTAGGCTTCAGGATCCATCCTTTGAGTCTATATTAGAGGGACCTTATGGCTCTATACAGCTACTCAGGAGATCTGGTAAAGGCCCTAATCAGGCAAGATCGGATGCACTCAGGCTTCTTCCTAAAGGCTGGGCCCTCCAGCCTGAACACACAACACAATTTTGGAAGCTTGCTAGTTGGGATCTGAAATCAGGTGTTCTCAGGCAATCTGTTAAGGTCTGGGCCTCTACTACAGGGCAGAGGAGCCTACTCATGAAGCAGTGAGAGGGGCCACTGATGGGTATGCAGCTATTTGGAGAGCTTACTGCCACGTGGAGCTGAGAGTGTCATCTTGAGATCTGGGATGCTAAGAGCAAAAGCTGGCCTTTGCCCAAGACTGGATGGAAAATAGGATGTAGATATGGAAAATTGGAGTTACTCAGTCTCTAGGGGAGTCAGGGTGCAGTGTGAAGTGTTAGACGTACCAGGGAAGAAGGCTTGTCTCTGAAATCCTAGGTAAATTGTGGGTGGGGACAGTCGGATTAGAAGACTGGTATCAGTCCAAAGACAAGGTGAGGGTGGGCACAGCTCATAAAGTCTCTAATAGTCTAGAATATAGCAATTCACCTGGTCTGAGTGCAGGGGTTCAGGATGCAAAGGGCAGGGTTGGACTAAAAGTTTTATACATTTAATCCGACAATTCTAAATCAAATGTAGGCCCCCTCCCCTATCAACCTCTACTTTCAACCTCCACCAGACTTCATGTATCCTATCATGTATTTTTAGTCCTAGCCACTTAAGCATTAGGTTCCAGATGTCCTTTAGTACAAATTCATCCACTGGAGTAAGATCAGGCTATCTAGAGATCAAAAGTAAGGCATATTCTCCCTCTTCCAGTGCTAATTGGTCTCCAGTAGTTCTCACTGTAGAACTAAAATGGTCTGCCACCATTTTCCATCACTACAATCGGAGCCCTTGTCTAATTTAAGTTAGCGTGGGTCCTATGTTCAATCTCATCATTGTCACAATTTGACTTGTGCAAGCCTCCAGTACCCTGAAAGAATGTTTCCTTAACTTGATGAACCACCCCTGGCTCTTACAATCCTTCTACCCCCTCTTCTGCAGTGATCCCTGGAGCATATGTGAGTAAGGTTCAATATAGAAGTCCTATCCAGGGATACATATTCTGCAGCTACTTATTCTATACAACTTGACTGACTATGGCCTTCAGTGTGCATAGCACTATGTTGAAGAAATTCTCTCTACTCATTTCACTATGTCCATGAGCTACAGATGTAGAGGTCCAACTGTAGATATATCACTTAAGACTTGGCATCGCTCTGTTGTATATTCTCTGTGTTTGACCTGTTGTGGAGTTCTGCTGTAGCCTCCGTCTGTTACATAAAGGAAATTTTTTGATGAGCAGTGCACTGTCTGTTTGTCTCCGTGTATTCCTACAAACAAAATCATTTCACTCTGTACGTTTGCATAGTAAAGTGACTATTATGAAAATAAAATGACTTTTATTTCCAATTTTTCTTCACTTTTGAACACTAATTTCTGTCTGTGATACTGTGTTAGGAATATCAGCATTTTATGCAAATAACTGTCCAGAATAACATTTGTGTGTGAGGGGACATAGGGGTTGTACTTATGCATTTAGAGACTAGTGAAGAAGTCTGGGGTCGTCCATCATCTCTCTAGCTCTTACTCCCTTGATACAGGATTTCTCACTGAACCAGAAGCTTGCCGTGTTGGGCAGGATTCTGGCCACTGAGTGCCGAAGTTCCACTCATCTCTGTCTTCTGCCCTCCAGTGCTGGAAATACAGGCACTTGTGGCCATGACTTGCTTTCACACAGGTGCAGAGATGCAGACATCGGCTCCACACTTGCAAGAAAAACATTTTTACCAACTGAGCCATCTCCACAATCCCTTTTAGCATTATTAATGATTATTAGTTATTAGCATTTGCAACTATGATATATCTGCTTTTTTTCTGTTGAAAATGCATGCTGTTTTTATTATGTGTTTATAGTAGGGAGATTTACTTTTACTTAGAAAATAATTATAAATTTACCTACATTGAAATCATCCAATGTGTTGTTGCCAGGTAGGCAAAATTGCTTGTAGTTTCTCTCTTAAATAAATATTTTATGTTACTAAGAAATCTACTGGGACTAGATTTATACTGGTAATAATTTCCTGAGTATATTTTCTTAGTTTTTTTTGAAAATGAAACTATCTTTATATCTGTGCTACATGATTTTCTAAGGCATTCTTAGGTGCGATTTTATTACTATATTAAAAATTATACCCGGACTCCATAATATTCCATTTTTAATTCTTAGTACACTCTATTTCTTATCACGTTTTTATAAAGCACAATTAGTTTGATCTCCATTACTCTCCAAATGTCTAGATTTTTTTTTCTCCCTTTTCCCCCTAAAGACAAGTTTAAAATATTAGTTCCGTATCCTGGGTACTAAAACCTCATCATGAATTTTATTTCCCTCTTCATTTATAGAAGGCTATTATCCTTCTTGTTCATTCCCTTCTGCTACATTTCTTGCCTGTAGCTTTCATTTTGTGTTCTCACTAATTTTCCTTTGCGTTCAAAACGTTAATCAAACCAGTGTATATGTGTGCATGTGAAGCATCTTATTACATTTTCTTTTTTTCTGCAACTGAATGGATGACTTTTCGAACTTTTATCTTTAGTACTTCTTTTAGTCGTATCTTTTCCTGACACTTATTGCTTTTCATAGTTTGAAATGCTGCAATTTTTAATAACCACAGCAAAAGCATTTCTAATCAACATATATTGATACCATTCACAGGAACAGTTTTCTTCTTTCCATGTCTTTTTCTTCCAGCATTGGATCATAACCATAAAACCTTATTCTTTTAAACATAAGTTAAAATGTTATGGAAGAGTCAATGTACAGAGAAGAATACTGTAATTATGGGACAGGAGGACCAGTGTCCACACAGTTTAGCTTCACAGAGGGGAGAAGGAGGCAATTTATAAATAACAAAGTGGTTATTTGTGATTGTAAATTATGAATTTTCAACTCTTAATGAGTTCTTAAAGACTATTATTTTACCAAGCAAAAAGTATTTTATTTACATTTTACTTTAGCATTTTAGCACTTAATTATTTAATTGAGTTACAAACAATGTAAGAGTTCCAAGTGAATGCACTCATTGGTAAGAAATTATTCTTTATATACAAAGTTAATACAGCTTTCAATTTTTTTGTTTAGTACATGACAATTGATTAGGTATCTTTAAAGAGCAGTACTTGATCATTCTGATAAGAGTTTTAGATTGGAATTCATGTTTCTACCACTTAGTTACTTAAACTCATACTTACCATGATTATGTTATTATGCTAATTGATAAGCAAGGATCAATGCATGCCCTAACATATGTCTATTTCATATAAAAACATACCTCTACTGCTATTAATTATATGAAATTATTATACCCGTTAGAAATACAGGTACTCACCAAAATGTTTGAAAACAAGAAAAACCACGTTTGTATTCTTGTGAGAGTAAGGAGAATAAAGATACAATCTCAGAAAAATCAAAACTCCTTAGTGCAATTGTGATATGAAGTTGCCCTCCTGCACAGGAGCACTTATATCTGAGACATCTAACAACAAATGTAAGATTATTCAAAATTCATTTATCCAATTAGGAAAACAGTTCTAAGGTTTAATAAGACATCTGCAGATTTTTTTGCTACTATTTTTATTTGATATTTCTATTATAAACATAAACATTTCTTCAATAAAAATTTTCCAATCAAAAACCGAAACTGAATATTCAACAAAAGCAAATATAAACCTTGTGGAACTGGGTAGTGGATATTCAGGAAAAAATATCCTTATGAGACAAGACCAAGTTTTGGAAGCAAACTGACAACATTCACTTCATCCTAATAAAAATCATTTCACTGACTCAATATGTGTGGCATATAGCTGCAAGTTTCCGGTCCAGATAAGCTAAGAGCAAGGTGGCTGAAAGGTATGTTTTCAAATCAACTCCCTGAATTATCTTTGACTTCTGGTTTGGCTTCACATGTGACCTAATTATGAAGCAGAACATGCCAATATTTTCAAAACACACACACACACACAAAAAAAAACTGATCTTTAAATTCTTTGGAAATGACTTATAATGTTAACCTTGCTCGGTTTTCAATGAATTTTAGATATAAAATTGCCTTTAAACTTTGTCTCGTGACTCAAATCTGGCAGATACCAAGTTTTGGTCACATCACTTTCCTTCTGTGTTCTATTATACACATTTTGAAAGTTCTTAAAATTATATATTCCAGTAGGTAATATTTTTTCCCTCTGGCCATACTTGGCCAACATCTATTATAAATGTATTTATCTCGTACATAGCCAACAAGTATACTTTTCTAAAGTTCAAAGTAAAAACATGGGAAATCAAAGTGATATTCCTAGGTGTACTTAGTATGAATAAGATGGGAAAATAGAGTTTTGATTATAATTTTTTGCTGCTCCATGCTGCAAAAAAATATAGCCCCATCACTTTTACATTAATTTTTCTTTCATCTTAAGTCCTTTTTCCATCCTGTTGATTCTCATTCAATATCTACTGTATTTTCTTGTGGAAGATATATTTTTAAACAAAGAAATTTATAAAGGTAGATCTGTCACTGAAAACTTTATGCATGTAAATATGATTAATAAAATAACATATATCTTATATTTCTCAAACAGAACTCTGCTTGTTCAAGGAAGAAAAGATCTAGTTCGAAGCTAGAATGTTCACTACATGAATACTATCCACTGAATTTTGATACAGCTAGTGATTATAAATGTTAGAATTCTGAATAGATATATGTAGTTATGAAATCTTCCTAACAGTTAAGGAAATACAGGAAGGACTGAGACTGAGTCATGTGTAATACCATTATACTGTGGAGGAGAGAATTCTGCTGTTTGGATTAGCATCATTGCTAGTGTATTTAGGACAATAATAATCCATAAACGGCAAACGCAAATGAAATTGTTTATCCTCCTGATTCTGTACAGAAAATGGTTTCAGATTGGCGGGATCCAGGATCAGGTATGGTCCCACTTAACAAGTAAAACTTTGTCTTTTATGTTTTTTTGGAAATGATTGCAGAAATCAGAAATTTTTCCAGAAAAGAAAATATGGAAGTAAATGAAATAGTCCAGACGGAAGAAGCTTTGTTCCTTTCTCTAAATTAAAGTGATTGCCACAAAATTGTGTATTCGTTCTATGAATTTCACATGTAGTACAACCACGTTAAGTATAAAGGTAAAAATTAATTACCTGATTTGGAAATAGTAAACTTCTGTATGCTAGTACAATGATTGATGTCCTTTAGTAGTAAAGGAAACAAAAACAGAGGGACTAACCTGCCATTAAATGTAACGGTTCAATGAAAGATAGCTTTATGTATGTCAGTATATTTATTTTACATGTGCATGTTCTATTCTGCTTTTGTTCAAAACACGTATGTCTTGTTTCTTGTTGCCCTGCTGCCAGACTGATCCACATTTACCATGCAACTTGTTTTCACAGGAATTGGCAACTGAGCATATGTTTCATTTATTTATAGGTCAACTAGATTACTTTTATTTTTATGTTTACTTTTATTTTATTTATGTACCAGATATGACTGTCTTAAGACACTTCCAATAAGATACACTTACTTGTGGCCCAATGTGATGAGATAGTTACTTTCATCATGATTTAAAATATATGTCTTAATAATTTACATTTTTTCAATTATTTCTGTCCACTAACAAACATTTAACAAAATTGGAAAATTTTCTTAATTAAAAATATTTTCAATATTTCCAAAGCTAGCATATATTCCATATTTTTCTTTCCCTCATATATATATATATATATATATATATATATAATCTCCAACAGTTCCCTGAGGCCTGAGGGGTCTGGTGGATGTGTGGCATAGATGGGGCAGGAGAAGGGGTTCCAAATTTGATTAAGTCTTGTTGTATGAAATATACAAAATATCAGTAGAAATTAAGAAATATATATAGGCCTTTCACATAAACACATTGTACATGATTTGGGGTAGACTTTCACTGCTGTACTTCTGAATATTTCTTGGTTTGCTTTACCGTTCTAACAGCTTGAGTCTCAACACGGAATAATATTAAAACAAGGTGCACCTAGTGGACACTTCACCTGAAATGCAGCCATTTTGTATTCTTTGTGCTTTCTACTATTCTTGTTCCCTACATTTACAGATATTGTGAATAAAATTCATTCAATTTGAGTTAATAGTTTTATTTTTTGGAATCTCAAAAGATCTGAGGCAACTCCATGACCTATTTGTCTCATTGTTTTAGAGGTTCAGAATCATCAAATCTTCAGTAACACAATTGTGGGGGCGAGTGGCAGACAGGCCCGACATGACTAGACCACATATAACTGACAAAATGTTTCCTTTGAAACCAGAGTAAGAGATTAGCTCTCAGGGCTCATTTCCAGGACCTGAGTCTCCGGTGAGACCCAAATTCTTACAGGTCCACTGCAGATGATTACTTGAAATGCGTACAAGCTCTTTTTCTCCTATGATTATGTTTACCTTTGGCATTTTAGAGAAGGATTCTCAAAGACTGCACCCTTGTGAGAACATTATGAGTATGCCCTCAGTTCTAGAGTTTAAGCCATGCCTGCTCAGTCTCTGAATTAGTCGTAGTCTGCCTTGAATGCTCTTCATCCTTTCAACAAGAATATTTATCTGATTTTCTTTTTAAGTGGTGGTAGGGCTGGGGAAGCAGTTACTAACTAATGATCTGATTAAGCCTTAGTCTTAGGAAACCCCTATGTCCCTTTGACTTTTTTGATTATTATTGACATTTGTTTCCTATGACTTTTGTTTTCTGATCTTTTTAAATTTCTAGCTGAATTGTGTGCACAGAGTCATATAACCATACACATATCATCATGTTTGGACAAAGATGCTATAGAATTGCTTATATTGTAGGGAAACATCGCCTGCGTAATATTTCTCTGGCCAATTTTAATGTCTCCAAGAAAAATCTCATGTACTACCAAATCATCATATAATGTATAATCAGATGAAGTTTAGTACAGCTTTCTATATTTCATATTTAATAGAGTGATTAAGAATGCTTTCTCATTGAAAATACTAACACCAAAGATTTAAATTAACCAAGGACACATTGACAAGCCATGTAGAAATCATGTATAGGACAAAGAGTTCAAAGAGTGGACCATGAGAGCATTTGAAGGAGTTATTTTGACAGGAAGAACACAAGGCATTTTCCTTTAACTTTTAAGCACTATGGTTTCCCAAAAAATCTAGAGTCTTTTATTTTTCCACCTGGTAAATTCAGAAGTACAGTTGTGCTTATATTTTGAAGCTTGTTCTTACTATTTGTTATTTTGAGTGGTAATTGCTTTGCCACTTGTACAAGGTACCTATTGAAAAAAATGAGGTTTTAGGTTTATTTATAAAAAGAATTTCTTATTAACTAAACAGAACTGTTCACATATGCCTCATAATTTTGCTTTAAATATTTTATTGAATCTTTGTATATTTCCTACCAAAAATTTCAACCAATATTGATAATCTTTATATACTCTTTCCCATCACATACCTCCTGTAGCCCTCCAACTAGTATCAATATATTTTGTCAACAGAGTCATAGTCAATTTTGTCGAGTTAGTGTCTCCAGGAGTTTATCAGTGCAAGTTCATCCACTGAGATCCTGTCAATCTAGAGTCCCTAGCCTTAGGAAGCTTAGCTCTTCCTCACCCAGCAGTAATCAGTTGCCAATACTTCTTAATCTGAGATTGGAATCTGCCTTCCAGTGTCCAGATTTATGCTGAAATTTTGTCTTCTTTAATTTGCATAGGTCCTGTACATGATGACAACATTGCTATAGGTTCATATGAACAAGGCTCCAGAAGCTTCTAAGACACTTTTTCCATATGGTTATGCACCTCCTCCCTGGCTCTAACAATCTTTCCACCCTCTCTTCTGCAATGGTTCCTGAGCCCTGGGTGCATGAAGTTCAAAATAGGAGTCCTGTCCAGGGACCAGCATATGCAGACTCTTAATCTCTATGCTTTGACCACTTTTGACCTTTTATGTTACCGACCCTCTGATGCATGAAGGAGATACATTAATGAGAAATGAGAGATTCATTAGTGACCTCTTTATCCCTTTTTCTTTGTTCTATGGGTCTTAGGTGCCGAGGTTGCTTTGTAGATGTGTCACTTAGGCCTGGGCAGTTCACAGACAATGTGTGTGTGTGACCATTTGTGGTACTCTGTAATAATCTCAATCTGGTGCAAAAGAAGCTTCTTCAATGAATGGTGACACGGATATTTGTCTATACATATACACATACATATTTTGCTTTCAATATTTCCACAATTAGCATATCGATAGAATATATTAAGTGAAAAGTCTTCCATCTATCCCTAGTTTCTTCTGAAGTGATTCTGGTCATTATCTAAAGTTTTTTCTTTCTGTATTAAGATGATCACATGGTTCTTAAACTTAAATATTATATGAGTTTTATTATATTTATGAATATAGTATTTTGAGTCAATGTTTCTTTTCTGTCAAGAAACAAGCATCATGTTTTTAATAACTTTCTTAATGAACTGAGGAGATCATTTTCTAGGTATTTTGTTGAGAATATTTGAGATGGAATACATTAGGGTAATTAATGTATAGTGTTTATTGTTGTTCTGTTCTTGTCCACTTTTGTCACTGATGTAATTTGCATTGCAAATTACAATTTATCATTTCCCTTCCTTTTCAGTTTTATGGAACGGCATAAGGGGCATTGAATGCAGCTCTTAAAGATTTGGTATAATGTGTTAGTGAAACTCTCTGGTCCAGAGCTTTTATGTGTGGAAATAATTTTTATTTCAACCTCAATATCTTTGCTTGCTATTATTTGTTAATATACTTTATTTAATTTGGGTTGATTGTGTGTGTGTGTGTGTGTGTGTGTGTGTGTGTAAGAATGTACACATTTCTTCAGTATTTTCCAATCTTTTGGAAAGTTTTCAAAGTACCCCTTAATGATCTTGTCTAGGTTTCTTTGAAATGTTTTGTAAAATCTTTTCTCTTTTGTTACTTTGAAGGATCTTTGTTAATCTCATCTATCTTTTCAGAGAGGAGAAATGCAGGTTCTATTTTTTATTTAGTGCCCATATTACTCTTTTTTTTTCTTACTATGTTTATTTCTTGCCTTTCTACAAGTTTTGGAATTGTCTATTTCATGTTTTTCTAAGACTCTAAATTTAATTATTAGGTTATTCATTTGAGATCCTCATACATTTAAATATAGACACATGGCTACATGCATTCCTTTTGGAACTGCTTAGCTAATACAACAGGGGTTGCGATAAGTCATGCTATCATTTCTATTTCGTCCTAGGAAATTCTCAGTTTCTTCCATTACATTTCATGTACTATAGTGGTCATTCTAATATATTTTCAGTGCCCATCAATTTGTACATTTGTGGAGTCTTTTCCTATTGATTTCTTGTTTATTCCATTATGATATAATAATATATGTGAAATTATTTCAATTATCCTGTAGATTTTAAGGTTTTTTCTGAGGCCTGTAATACCATCTCCCTTCGAAAAGGTCTCATTGGCTACTGAGAAGAATGCCTCTTCCTTTTTCTTGGTAAGGAGTATTCTGTAGACATTTGTTCATTCTAATTAATTATGTTTTACCTAAACTCAGAAATTACTTTTTTTCATTGTAAGTTTAGTGACCTGCCTAAAGATGACAATTTGCTGTTGACATCACCCCTAGCTATTGCATCATAATCTTTCTTTTCTTTCAAGGTCTTTGCTGTGTGTTATGAAATAGCTATTTTTATCTCTTATTTACTTGGTATGTCTACTTTATTAGATTCCAAATAAGTATATCAGTCCTTTTCAAAAGGTTCTGTTGTCTTGGGAGTTTACATTCCTTTCTTTAACTCTCGGTATATAATGTTTCTGCCAGGGAGGTACAAAGGAATTATTTTTGGCATGAATTTTCTTTGTATAAATAGTATAATAAAGTATATATCTCTACTGAGATTTACAGAATGTTGTTCCAATAGGCAGTCTCTGATGACTATGAAAATAATGAAATATAACAGAAGTCCCAAATATGAGTGCATGCAATTTTAGCCAACTGATATTTGATAAAGATGTCAAGATCACCCATTGAAAGAATGACAGCATCTTCAACAAATTATTCGGGTAGAACTGAATATCCACCTATGTAGGAATGAAAGTGTACTCAACTTTCAATGCGCACCGAAATCAACTCCAAATTAATCAAAGACCTTCATATGAAACTTGAAACTCTCAAGATATTAGAAGAAAACATAAGGAATTCCCTATAAGATACAGGTGTAGGGAAGCACTTTCTTAAATAGCCCTCATTTGTTCAGGCATTGAGGTCAACATTCAACGTATGAAACCTCATAATAATGAAACTATTCTGAGCAGCAAAATAAACAACCAAGTAAATGGAGAAAAAAACCCAGTGACTGAGAGAAAATCCTCAACTGCTACACATTCCACAGTGGATTAATATCCAGAATGTACAAAGAACTAAAAAAAAACAAAGAAAATAACTCACTAATAAGATGGATTAAGGACTTCATTTGAGAGTTCCCAAATGAAGTAAATATAAATAAGAAACACTTTAAAAATGTTCCACATCCTTAGCAAATAGAGAAAAAAATGGTTTAAGACTTCATCTTCCCTCACTCAGACTTACTAAGATCAAGAGAACAAAAGATACCAGATGCTGATGAGGCTGTGGAGAAAGGGAAATACTCATTCACTGCTGATGTGGTTGCAAACTGGTGCAACCACTATGGAAGGCAGTGTGGAGAACTCTTTAAAAAATAAAAATGAATCTGGTTCTATCACTCCTTGGCATAGACACAAAGGACTCACTCTATTATAGAGATATTTGTACAACCATGTTTTGGGTGCTCTTTTCACAATAGCTAATGGATAGTGAAAAATGTGGTACATCTATGCAATGGCTTTCTATTCATTGGTAAAGATAGATGGACGCATGGAATTTTCAGGTCAATGGATGGAACTAGAAAATATTATTCTAAGGGGAGTATCACAGACTCAGAAAAACAGGGAACATATCTTTTCTCTCATTTGTGGTTCTTAGCACCATTTCCTAATAACCTAATGCAAAAGCAGGAGCCATGAAAACGGAAAGGAATCATAGAGTTAAAGGGAACTAAAATGACAGTGAGTTGAGGATATAAAGCAACAGATGCCAGGGGGGAAATTGGGAAAATGGAGGTACTCAACTAGGAAAGGGCATACATGGAACCATTGGGGTAATGTGGGAGATGTCACTCAAGAGAGCAGGGATAATAGGAGACGAGTATTACACAGGGAAACAGGGGAAACTGAGGGCACCTTGCCTGAGGAGTGAGGAGAGAGGTTAGAAATGGAGGGAGAGAGAGAGAGAGAGAAAGAAAGAGAGAGAGAGGGAGAGGGGAGGGAGGCAGATAAATAGAGTCTGTGACATGAAAAACCAGAGGAAAATATAAAATATTATATATATATAATATATATATATATATATTTATTTACCCACCCTAAAATACACATATGTATTATCTAAACATGAGTGCATATATATACCTGAAGGCTATACAACAAGAAACACAGTGTCAAACAATAAAAACTCCCTTATGAGTTGTTGCTCAGGAGTTTCCTCAAAACAACACAGGCCATTGCTACAGCCCTAATAACCTTCCAGAACTTGAAGCTAAGACCCTATTACTGAAGAAAGGATAATAATACAAAGGACTTGGAGTAAGGGAGCTGGAACTGACCTGTAATCCTCCTCCATGAAGAGTTGCTCACATAGTTCTAGAGGATACTATGCAAGGTACTAAGGGAGAAAATCTATCAACGGTCCAAACCCAGCTCTATAGTTAATAACTATGACTACTGTCACAGCAACCTAATTCTACTGGTACAATAGTGGCACTTTTATCTAGGGGGTAATCACCAGCTATCTAATTGGACTTAAAACCGTCTCAATGTGAATAAACTCCTGGGTGGTACTGTACACATAGCCAAACATTTATAGCTGGGGAAGTCATAGTTCCTAGACAAAACCCTATTTCTGTCATATCTCTAGATAGTAGAAACTTCTTACTACTAAGTAAGCATGCTAAGTATATTTAAAGGCAAGTATACCATACACCATTCATCAAAGAAGCTTCAATTTATAACTGATGGAGACACCGTTACAGATTTCACAAATGATCACACACACAGAATATGTCTGAGAGATGCCAAACCCTATGTGACTCACCTACAGTCAAACCTCTACATGTAAAGTTCATGGAACCTATCTGAACAGTACATAGAAAGAATATTTATGCATCCCTCACGTCTAACCTACAATACATCCTCATACAACACAGAGTTGTTGATGCAAACAGAAGGCCAAAAAAGCCACATATCAGATACTAAGAGACTGCAGAGTGTGTGGAGGATTCCTATGAGAGACATCACTACCACCCCTCCCCCGCCATACCCGTGGCTCAGGGACCAGTGTTGAAGAGAGGATGGAAAGATTCTAAGAGTTAGAAACCTAAGGAAACAGAGCCTTTCAGGCCTCTGGGAAGTTATTCAGATGAACTTGAAACACTGGTTACAGCATGTACAAGACTCTTGCTGACTCAATCAAACAAAAACTCAGCATAGAATTTGGGAAATTGTCATTAGGCCCCAACATTATCTGTGATACTATCGACAACTGATTACTATGGGGTAATGGACAGTAGATCTTCTTTAAGGAAGTGACTCTAGTTTGACTCAGTAGACTTCAGTGTATGAACTTGCAACTGGAGATATCTGGGTACAAATACTTGACAGGATAGACCTAAACAGCTGTGGCAGAAGTCCTGAAATCCAGTGTGTGTGTGTGTGGGGGGGTCTATAGGGGTGTTTCCTGCCCTGAGTTCCTGCTCTGAGTTTCTGCTCTGAGTTCCTACCTTGGCTTCCATTGATGATGGACTGAGCTTGAAAGCCAAATAAACCCTTTCCTCCCCAAGTTGGTATTGATCAGAGTGTTTTATTACAGCAATCAAAAGCAAACTAGAACATATAGGTACAAAATGAATACACATTTTTAAAAGATAAAATGGAATCCAGTCATTACCAAGCTAGATATATCATTTGAGAAGTTAATTTAAGTGTAAGAAACATTTGTTCAATGCACAAATATATCATGGAATGAGAAAAATCATTTGTTAGTTTTCAGAATTTTAGCATGCTTATTCAGTTTTTTTTTTTAGATAGTTTGATTATTTAGCCCTGGCTAACCCTATGTATCGTCATGTCAGCTACCGTCGTGTCTCACCACTTGGAGCCAGCCCGAATGGACTTTGAAGGGGCCAGCGGAGGGGTTGGGGTAGACACAGAGTCAAGCCACAGGCTCCAGGAGTTGGATGGGAAGCAAGCCAAGTGCGTGGCACTCCAATTTGCATGGCACTGCACACTTAGGTGGCACCTATATTGAATATGTGCACAAGCTCTTATAGGTCTGGATAGCCAATTACCTTATGGGGTGGGGTCCCAAATACAGCCAATAGTAAGTTTGTCCCCAGATAGGAAGGTGCTTTCCCTATGCTGGTCTCACAACTAGCCAGAACAGAATGCCACACCTACAGGAACCATTCCTTTATTTCTCCTAGCAGGTGGCCTGGCTAGGCCCACCTTGCATTATGCCCAACACCTATGTAGATATTCTGGCTTTGATCTTAAAAGCTCTGCATTCTTCTCTCTCCATAGTGCTAGGATTGAAGTTTTGAACCAAATTCCCAGCCCTATTTCACTCATATTTATCCTGAGATTATCATTACACTGACTGACATAGTCTATTACTTTGGGACACATAATTATATAATCTTTGACAATATGCATTCCAACAGGAGGTTCATAGCAAATAAATTGCCAGGACATAAAAAGATCATAAATTAATGCATTTCAAAGTTAAGAGAGAAATGAAAGCCTGACATCAGTTTGTGTGTGTGCGTGTGTGTTTATAGATTAAAATATTATAAACCACAGAAGTATTATGAGACAAAGTGTTCTCTTTCCCCCTTTTCATCTCTGTGGGTTAACTGCTCACAAAACCTTGAAGAAAATTCTTAATACCATTCCATTTGTCTTATAATGGCTGTTTAACATTGACTCAAATCTAACAGGAATATGGCTTCCTTATTATTCTTTGTAGAAATGTTTTCCATTCAGTTCTTGTACTAGGCCTATCTTTTGGCATTATTTATTTATTAGTAGGAATCATTTTACTAAGAGCCAATCTGACTGAAGAAATATCTGTATTCTTCCACATGTCCTGATCCAATTTGATCAACATCATTTGTTGAACATGCTGCAATTTCTCCACTGTGTATTTGTGACTCCTTTGTCAAAAACCAGTTTGCCATACATGTATGGATTAAATGAGTCCTCATTTCTGGTCTACTGATCAATGTGTCTGTTTTTATGTCAGTGCTATGCTGTTCTTACTGCCATAGCTGGTTGGTAAATTTTGAGAAAAGGGGTGGTAATGGTAGCAGCCATTCTTTTACTGTTTAGGATTATTTTGACAGTTCTGGGTTTGTTTGGTTTTCTTCTGCAATTTGAGGTTATTTTTCACTTTTTGCTAAGAATTGTTTTGGAATTTTAAAAGGTCTTGCATTTATTTTGTAGATTGCTTCTGGAATGATAGTCAAATTCACAATACAGATATTCTAATCCATGTGTATGGTAGGTTTTTCGTTCTTCTTGTATTCTTCTTAGTTTCTTTCTTCATTGTCTTAATGAATGTACTATACAAGTCTTCCTGAATTGGATTTATTTCAAGTTGTTTCATGGATTTTGAGGTGATCATGAATGAAACCTGTAGAGTGAATTGATTCTTCCAGGGACAAACCTGAGGAACTGTGGACAAACACTCCCTCCCAGGCAGAGTGGCATTTACCCAGGACCACCGTGAGTGGAGCAAAGAAGGGGGGAGTCCTGTGTCCCTCACCACCAGTCCACTGGCCTTGGATGTGAGAAGGGGAGGGATGAAAAGCATTTAAACTGAGGACGTCAGGAGGCCTGCCCCTTTCCTCCCCTTTCGCCCATTTGAATTCGCCCACTGGGAAGTCGCAAGATCCAAGCCTGGTTGAGGATTTATTAATGTAACTTATGGAGGGGAGGGAGGGCACCCATGCTCTATAAATAACCACCAACCACTGCTCTGTTAGTAAGCCCAAGTAAATTAGCTAGAATTTGCCTGTGAGTTGGGAAATTTGTGTGTTTGTTGTAGGACCTGGGGAGGGAAGGACGAAGCTTGGTGGGCCTCTCTCAAAAGGAATTTTAGCAACAATTGGCTATGAGAGTGGGATGAACATGGGAGGACAAACCATAT
The DNA here is from genome assembly GCA_035773235.1 of Eospalax fontanierii. Classification (NCBI taxonomy): domain Eukaryota; kingdom Metazoa; phylum Chordata; class Mammalia; order Rodentia; family Spalacidae; genus Eospalax; species Eospalax fontanierii. Next base: position 91,530,611 of record CM069524.1, read on the forward strand.
TGTCACTATTATGGGGAAGACCAACAACTGAAACAAATTGGGTGAGGGAAGCGTGTGGGCAGAGGAAATTTTGACACGGTGGACTATCCCCAAAGGACTGGTATGTGTGGTTGCTATTGCGGTTTATAGTGAAATACATAACTAAGGTGAAGACGCCTAAGCAGATGAGATCGGTGGGGCAAATACTGGGGTGGCAATCCACATATAAGTGGTATGGAGTGGTATGGTTGCTTGATTGAGGAGGGCCACCTAGGGAACACAGCAATGCTTTGAGAACAGTAGAAGATCTAGAGCAAGCTTTGCAATCCCTGGGAGTAGCAAGTCAGAAGCAAAAATATCAGCCAGCAACTGCAGAGATAGTGTGGCCACTGCTATTCCTCCTGAGAGACTTATCTCAGGCTGAGACAGCAGCCCGGAGAAAGACTCAAAGTGTGAGAGAGGAATGAGGTCAAGAGAAGGACATGAGGCTTGCCTCTGACCTTGCTAGTAAATTGGATAAAGACAAAAAGAGATAGAAGTTATCCTGCCTTTTTTATTGCTAGGAGGGCAGAAAGGGAAGGAAGCCCAGATCAGGTTGATAATACAAACCCATCCTGGGACCCTAGGACGTGGAACCCCTGGGAAGAATCAGGCAGTGATGAAGGAGGAAGCGACCTAGAAATTGTGGAAGAGGCCTCTTGGGTTCGACATTTAGTACAAAGAAAGGGAAAATCTATGGTTCAGCATGCTGATAGGTCTTAACAACAGCTCAGTTCAGGAAACCACGGTAATCAGAGAATATTCAGCAATGGAGTTGTTGCAGCTAGAAAAGACATTCAAATAAACCATGAAGGAGACCTTAGCTACCTGCCTTGTAAAGCTGTCAGACATTGGAGGGGACTGGATTATTTTAAGTGCTGCAGAAGCTGAGAAGCTGAGCAATATAACCACCCATCCTCTGAGACAGAGACTACCCAATCTGAAGCCATAAGAGGGAAGTCATTCCCTAATGGATTGGCTCGTACAAGCCATTAGGGACATGTGGTTAGCCCCAACTGAGGTTCCCATGCGTACCAGAGACTGGATAACTATAGAGGAAGGACGGGAGATACTGAGGGAACTAGGTATGAGGGAAGCTGTGTTTGGTGCCCAGTTCATGGGCCAAGATAGAATTGTTTTTTACCAGAGACTTAATAAAGAAACTGATTCAACAAGGTCCAAGAGACTGCTATGGAACACTAGTGGCAGGTTTGAATCCTGTGGAGAGGCTTTAACTGAATTAGATCATCAAGACCAACACTTAAACCAGGTTTGAAAGGTGCTAAGGCAGGTAGACATGAGAGAAAAGGGAGAAAAAAAAACATAAAGGGTCCCCTTTGTGTCTCCTGAGCACAGATGTGACTGAATATGTGACTGGATCTTCGCAGGGCAGGGGTTGCTAGGGAAGAAATTGACGGGCAGCCAAGAGCAGTACTAGTGCGTGTGTGGAAGGCTTTAAGACCTACCATCAATTTACCACTAGAGTATGAGTGGCCAGAGAAAAAGAGGTACGGCTTACTCCCAGTGGACCTCTGTTCCAGAGAAAGGCAGCCTCATGTGATGGAGGTCTCCCCAACCACTTCCCTGGAGGGATGACCAAGGCTACCCATGGGTGAGGGCCATACTGGGCGACTGGAGGCCCCATGTTGAATTAAGGATTTACTGGTCCTTCACTAATGAAAAACACATGGGTTCTATTGGACACTGTAGCAGAGATTCATGGGAATCCCCCAAAACACCAGGGCTCATGGGTGAAAGTGAATGGGTATGGAGATAAGACCGTACAGGTAAAGCATACATTGGATACAGATCTTCTTAGACTGACTCATAGAATTCTTCTGTAAATCCATTGTGTCCCTGGCTTACTTTTAGTCTTGAGATTTTTTTATTTCTGTTTCACATTCCTTATATGTTGTGTGTCTGCCTAAGTTTGCTTACTTTTTGGTTTATATATTTTCACTCTTGTTCATCTTTTCAAAGAACAAGTTCTTTGTTTCTTTGAATCTTCATGTCATTGCTTCATTTATAGATCCTTAATTTTGACCTTGATTTTATTTGTCTTTCTCAACAAGATATTGCTTGTTCTTTGATTTCTTAGGCCTTAAGGTGCACCCTTAATTTGTTTTTAAGTGAAACGTTTCTAATTTTCTGGTGTGGATATTTAATACTATAAATTTTCCTCTCAAGACTAACTGTTGTGTCACATTGGTTTTGTATTTAGTATTTTATGTTTTCAATTCTAGAATTTTTAAAATTTCACTCTTAAATTTTTACCTCTTCAAAATTTCTATCAGTAGTGTGCATTATACCTTCCATGAGTTTGTGTATTTTTTCTCATTATTTTTGTTCTTAATATCTAGCTTTATTCCTCTGTGTGTCAGATAGAAAACAGGATGAGGAGCTGGATAGATGAGTCAGTAGTTAAGAGCACTGGCAGCTCTTGCAGAGGTCCTGGATTCAACACTCACATTACAATTAACAACACACAGGTCAACCAAGTGACAGAAGGATATGGAAGTCACCCGTTATCACTATATTGGAGTCATTGTAGGGTTTTAGATCTTATAATGCTAATTTTGTGGGACTGAGTCCCTCTGTTTATGGTGAGTACATGTAGGATATTTCTGGTGTAATTTTTTCTTTCATGAGTATGCAATGACCTTATTTCTTCTGAGTATGTTTGGCATGAATATATTTTGCTGGATATTCAAATAGATATATCTGCATGTTTCTTAGTTCTGTTTGCTTAGAATATCATTTTTATCATTTTACCCTAGGATCATGTCTATCATTTTTGGTTAGGTGTTTCTTGGAGGCAGCAATAGATAAATACTGTTTTCTAATCCAATAAGTCTGTGTCTGTTTACTTGAGAGATGAGATAATTAATATTGAGAGCAATGTTTATTAATTCCTATTACTTGATTGTTGTAATATTTTCTTAAACATCTTTTGGTTTATTCTTCTATTTTAATTTCTTTATACCTTTTGCCCTCTTGAGAGTATTAAATATTCTTTTCAATCCAATGTACTCCTTCAACTATTCTCTATAGAGTTGGTTTTGTGTACCCAAATTTCTTAAGTTTATTTAATAATGGAAAATGTTTCTCCTTGAATTACAAGTCACAGTTTTGCTGGTTATAGTGGTCTGGACTGGAATCTGTGTTCTTTCATTACTTTTACAATATTGGTGCAGGCTCTTCTAGTGTTCATATTCTCCACTGAAAAGTCAGCTCTTTTTATGACGGTGTTCTGTATTCTTCTTGTACCAGGATAGTATCTCCTTCTCTAGATTTGGGGAATTTTATTTTATGATTTCATTGAAAAATATTTTCTGTGCTTTTGACCAATTATCTTTCTATGCCTATGATTTATAGGCTTTTTTTACAGTGTCCAAGAGGTCTTGCATATACTATTCCTAGCTGACTTTGGATGACATTTTCTTTGATGGAGTGATTCGTTTCACCAAGCTTGTCTTCCAGATGTGATATTCTCTGTTCCATTTCCTCTTTTCTTATTTCTTCTAATATTTCATTTGAGTTTCTGAGTTTTTCATTTTATTTCTGTTTGGATTTTCTTCAAAGATTCTATCTCTTTGTTGAATCCTAATTTTGTATTTTGAATCATTTTCGTCATTTCAGTCACTTTTTTGTGTTACACAGTGTTCATTTACTCTTTTATTCATATGCATTTTGAGTTCATGGAATATATTTATAGTTTATACATTGAAACTTTTATACATTCACTGATTTGTCATTCTTAGCAAACTTTATGATAAGGATGTTAATTTCTCTAGAAGACACATTATCTTAGTTATTCATGCTTTTGTTTTTACATAAAACTTAGGTACCTGGAATTATGCCATTAGTGGTGTTTTTGATATGGGTAATCTAATCTTTATTGCATGGACATTTGTATCTTACTTTGCTGATTTCTCCAACTGGCCAGGTTATGGCCCAACTGAGTATTGCTTGGTGTTCAGTTAAGTTTTGTGACCACCTTATGTTTATGTGCAAATGGAGTATAAGAATTGGTCTCTGTTAAGCTAGGAATGGGTAGAAATTTTGAGTTCAAGTTCCAATGTTTACTACTCACAGTCCTATAACTGGTTTCTAGGTGAAAAAGCTCACTACTAGATAGTTCTGAAAGATCTTGGGGTGCAAGGGTCCTAGTTACCTAAGCATGTCTGAGATCCAGTCGGGTTTGAGAAATCTCCCAGAATCCAGGGTACTAGTACAGCAGAGATGATGATGACAGACTACAGAGTCTTAAGGGAAAAGTAACTCACAATGGCAAGTATGGGAAAACTCCCAGATTGGGGATCCACAAGGTCACAATAGAGCACGGATAGCAGGCTCAGGGAAGTATGGGAAAGGTTGTACATTAAGGTTGGACTGAGAAATGTTTAAGGATGTCCAAGAGTCATGGCCCACATAAGACTGGGAAGTTTAGAGATGTGTAGGAAATGGGCCAAACCAATGCAAGTCTGTGAAAGTCCACAGAGCTTTCAAGGGCCCCGGCCGAGCTGAGATCACACACAAAAGGAGGTGTGGGGAAGGAAACTCACAAAAGCGTATCTGGGAAAAATCCCAGATTGGGTGGGCATGGGGGGTCAGGAGTCATAACAGAGCAGAGATGGTGGATGCAAGGTGGTAGTGGAAAGGAAGGTGCCAATTTGGGTGTGGCAAAGCCCCAGGAGTGTTCAGGGGTTCTGGTTGTGTAGAGATCATGGATAACAGGGCTGTGAGGAAAAGGAAAATCATCAAGGTATGTCTGGAAAAGCTGTTTGCTTTACATATTTTAAGCATTTTCTGTAACATATGACTGTATGGTTTCTTTGTCTTCCAGTCCTTCAGTATTGGTACATATACCTAGAAATCTGCCATTCTTTTATCAGCAGTCTATCCTCAGTCTAATCATATTTTGAAGCACAGTGGCTGATCAATAACTATTTGTTAATGAATTAAAAATTGTATGCCTTGATATGTACATAAAAGGAAAGATGCTAAGTTATACACCTGAATTTCTTAGATATTTTGAAATAATTTTTTTTCATTCACTGTTTTCATTTTGACTAAACATTTAAAGATTTTTATATAATTTTACTCTTAGTATGACAATAAATTTAGAACAAGCTGTATTATGTGCCAGTCACTATTCCCTGTGTCTAAAAATTTGAAAAGATTATGTTCTCATTTTACTAATTTATAACTGACAAGCACATTAGTAATAGTCATGAAGAAGTATATATTATAATATTAGTTATATTAGAAAACTTTATTTGTATCTTTGGATTTCTAGAGAGCAATGATACATTAGTAATCTGAAAGTTTATGTACTGATAAGTAAATGACACTTCTGACATATATATTTGCTATATTAATAAGGGATTTTGTAGTTATAAAAAGTACATTTTTACAAAAATAAAGCAATTATTCTAAATGTTTTAAGACTTCACAAATTAATTAATTAACTAATGTCATTTTTATTAGGTTTTAAATCTAGTGACATATTGTTGGAATTGAAGCAATTACAATACCATTAGCCATTATTTAACTTACATCTGCATGGTGGCAGTAATGAAATACCAATAAAACTTTGCTCTGACCTGAAATCAATCATTATGATTGACCTATTACATTTAAGTGGTGACTTTAATGTATTAGCATTGTAGTAGCTTAGACATTTACAGTATCATTAACAAAAGAGTAAAATTACTGAACTATTTTACCTTATTTGTTTAGTTGCACAAACTATCTTGATGAAAGTAGAGTGAGTCTATACATATTCTCTGATATTAAACAATATTTGTCTTTTTTGGAAAAGGTAAAATTCTTGTGAATATTTTCCAAAGAGACTTTTAAGTGGACCAACATTTGTGTCTTTTATAGTCATCTTTGTCTGTATAATAATTCTAAAGTGGCCTGTCTTAAAACAGCACATTTTTATTATAACACAATTTCTATGAAATAGGCATCAGACCATGGCTTCACAAAGTACCCTGATCTGAGAAATTTTAATGGGGTATTTCCATGAAACCAGCCAGGATTTCCATTTATAGGGACTTGATTGGAAAAGAATAATTTTCCAAATTCTCTCTCATCACTGATAGCTGTATTCATATCCTGGGGGTATGGTGCAAAGTGGGAACTCTCATTCTTGCCGGATGAGCTGTTTTTCCAGGGCAGCTCACATCATACCAACTTGCTTTATCAAAAGAAACAGACAAGAAAAGCTAGGGAACAATGCCCTATCTAAAATTATATCTGAGTTGTTTATAGGACCCTACTAATGGAAGTGGTGTTCGAATATTGTAGATATGCTCCATTATTTAAAAATGTTACTGAATATAAGATAAACACAAATGAAGAATTTTATACAAGATTGTAGTTATAAGGATTAGAGGGATACTGGGAGCCATTACAGGATTACATCACAGCAACAATGAGAGCACACAGCTGTTCTTACATTTAGAACTTTGAACCTAGCTGTTTCTCCAACAATTTTTGGAACCTTGGAAGGTTATCATAAATGTTTCATTTTTAAACCACTAATATTTTGAGAATGTGTACCTTTCTCATAGATACCTTAAAATGAATCAATAATTATTTTCAAGTTTGGCGTTTTTTATTAGTTTTATTTAGGTAATTTTATTTTCAGGAATCGGTTTATCCTGTTGACCATAGCATACATAGAAGGGAATTCTCCTGGTACTTCTTCTCTCAGGTTGGTTTCTATAGTGTTTGAGATTTAGGGAACATAGTTATATTTTATATTCTTATTTGTACATTTGATTCTTAGATAACTCAAATTTCTTTCACAAAATAAAAACAATTGGAAGAGAATTTCTAGAGTACATTTGAATTTTTATACAATTCATACAACAGTTCTTAATAAAATGTAGACCACCTCCCCCATCCATACCTTCTCAACTCCTCCATCCCCACATTGGACCCCAGATATTCCACCATACATGTTAAATCCTATCTGGTCAAGCATTTGTATTTACATGACCTTTATTACAAATTCATCCTTTGGCGTCTGGGCAGCCTATGTGGAGCTCTAAAGTAAAGCATACATTCCCTCTCTCAGTAGTAATCAGTCTCCAGTAGTTCTCATTCTATAGCCTGCTGGCCACCCATTTCTCTTGCTCCCCTCTGGGCCTTGTGTAACTGAACTGGTGTGGACCCTGTGCTCACTGCCACCACTGCCACAAGTTCACATGTGCAGGCTTCCAGTGGCCTGAAAGCCTCTGCTTCCATGATTTCATGAACGAGCCCTGACTATTTCAATCTTTCCAACCTTCTTCTGCAAGGTCTCTGAACTGTGGGTTGATGACGTTTAATATAGGAGTCCTATAAATGGATACACACTCTGCAGTCTCTCATTCTATAAAATTTGACCAGTTGTGGCCTTATGTGTGAATCATACTCTGTTTGAAATATTTCTTAAATTACTTATCAGTGCTGACTAAGAACTTTCTCTTTTCACTTTGGAGTCTGGATAGTACACTGAAGACTGTCTAGTATTAGAAAGAGAATGATAAAAATAGAGCTATGGAAAAACAGTATGGGAAATACCTTATTATCAACCAACAAGGAAAAGTGGTAGTTGCAACTGTATATTTTCCTAATATTGCTATATATTTTCTTAATACAGCTTGTAAAGAGAAATTTGGCTCTAGACGATATTTTAATAAGACCTAGTTTTAAAGTTAGTCCAAATCAATCAAATGTCAAAATGTTTGTGCAAGCTTTTCTTTTCAAAATTGGAATATATGCCTATGTAAGAGCTTATAACAATGCAAACAGTGAAAATGTCACAGCCAAACAATTTTACTAGTATGCTATTGTAGGCGTAGTAGGATGTTATTAAGATTTGTGAAATATGTGCAGAGGCTGATACCAATACTGAAATTGCATTTCTTGTTGAACAGCATAATTTTCATTCAGGATATTTCCATCCATGTGCTCAGTGAAGTAGGACAGAAAATAAATAATTGCTTGTTGAAGGCAGGTGATGTAGCTCATTTATGAAAATTAAGCTTCCTGATTTGTCTTCAGAAAGATCACAAAGATGGCTCCCATAGAGCTCTTTCTCAGAATCAATCCTATCCTTCAAAACTGATGTTCTTTAATGATTATTCTCAGCGTTTTTCTTAGTGTAGTAAATACCTCATTTCCTTTGTCTACATTTTTCCAGGAAAGCAATTGATATTTCAGTTTTTATTTAAAATGGGAAACAAAAATTCAAATCAATTGCACAGTAAGATTTTATTTATTTTTGTAGTTGTTTCCAAATTGTCTCTAGAAAATTATAGTAAGTAAAAAGGAGAATTAAAATATTAATTAAGACAATTCTTATTCTCTTTAAAATACAAGGAAAAGATTTGTAGCCTGGGAACAAGTCAGGGGAGTATATTTATTTGCTTCTTATATTATTAACACATCAGATATAGGTTGGTCAGATACAGGTGGGTCAGATATAGGAAGATAATATCTGACTGAAACTTATCTTTACAGTTAATGTTAAATGAGACAGATAAATTTAACTTAATTTCAGAAGAATTTTGAACCCAGTAATTGTGTTCTCTCTGTGTTAAAACATTTCTCTGTTTGGATATGAAATGTGTAACTACAAATCCACTTGCATTACTATCTTCAAACTGTTTTCCTTTGTCTTTTAATCTGAATTTCTTTCTTTTAATTTACTATGATATTAGCATAAAATGTAGGGCAAAGTATACTTAAACATGACCAATCTTTATTGAATATATGCAAAGATACCTTTTCCAGGTACAACAACAGACACAAGTCCATGGAGTTAGAACGTCAGGGTATCTTTTTTGAGGGGTGAGTGGGGTTCCAAATTCAACCCATTACAAATTTCTGTATTGAGGTTAAGACAAGGTATCCTATCTACATATAATTTCAAAATAGATAGAATGACTAAGCAATTAAAAAACTAAATCAAATACTTACATTTTATTTATTTACTTTATTATTTAATTTGTATAATTACTTCGCCTGCGAAGTATAATTACTTCCCCATGTGGATGCCAGGGGAAGCTACTGGATGCCTTATGACTGGAGTTACAGATGATTGTTAGCCACTATGTGCATGCTGGTAACCTGTCCCATGCCCTCCACAAGATCAGTCAGTCCTTTTATTCACTGAACTATCTCTCCAGTCCATAAAAATACTTTGCAATGAATATAATATATGTTATAATATGATCAATGGTGGAGGGCACCTACACAAAATGATGTAATGAATTAGCCAGGTACATGCCATCTCAAAAACAATCATGTACAATTAACTGTTTTTGAATGTACAACCTAGTAGTACCACAACTAACAGCATCTTGAGAACAAAGTACACTTAATAGACTTTTAAAAAGAAAAAAAATTATATATTTATATATATTTATACGATGAAGTAGTAGGGGCAGTGAGGAGGGAATGGAGATGGGAGAGTTCTGAGTCTGAGCAGAATAAAATGTCTAAAATTCTCTAGGAAGAAGTAAAATAGTTTCTTAAAAAGACTATCAGAGGATTGAATTAATAATCATTTTTAGAAATTTCTGAAAAATGTTAAAAACAATATTCTTTCTGGATTTCAGACCTGTATAGGATAAAATATTTTAAAGACATGTTGTGTTTGTGAGCTGGAGATGTGGTTCAGCACTTAATAACACTGGCTGCTCTTGCATAGGACCTGGTTCAGATTCTCAGCACCCACAAGGGGACTGACAGTTTTCAGGATTTCCAGTTACAGGGGATCCAATAACCTCTTCTGGCCTCTGTGAGCATTCACACAAATCTGTATAGCATTTATGCAGACAGAGCACTTCTACACACACACACACACAAAATAAAATAAAATAAATGAGTGAAAAAGTTAATGCATGTTGAGATTATAAACTAAATTCTTCAAATGCCATATTCACAGATTTAAAAACAAGTTTCTATTTTATGTCAATAAAAGTGTGGTATACAAATGGTATGTAAAAATGTGAAAATAATTATTACATATAGGTGGTTGTTTATGCCTATCAGAGCCACTAGTGCCTATTGCACTCCACATTTTGAAATAACAGAAATAATCTCCTTCCAATTCATAAAATCATTTTAGGGGAAGTGCAAATCTTGTGGTTACCAACAATCAAAATTTTAAAGACAACAACTGAAACTATATAATTTTTAATCTCACTAGTATGCTAGGAAATATGAGCAAATCTTAAAATCAGATTCTAATAAATAATTCAACTTTGGTCAAAAACATCTATTTTTATGGTAGATAATGGATAAGGAAGAGATTAAGAAATAGTCGATTTTCTGGTATAAGTAACTGTCAGTGTCCAGCTGTGAATGGGTCATCGATACTAACTTTGTCCCATACATGCCTCAGGGAACACTGTTGAAGAGGAAGTGGAAAGAATCTGAGAACCAGTGGATGGGGAGGAGAGCTGTGAAATGCTGACTTCTGGACATGACACGGCTGTTGCGCACATTGACCTGGACAAGACTTGCAGAAAATCAAGCCATTGAAATGCCAGTATTTTTCTACATGTGTTGTATTTAAACCCAGTGAGACTCTTAACTAGATTCTAGGAAAACTGTTCTTCCTGACATTGCAGATATATGAGAATTGACAGGAGTTTGAATCCATTTGCAAACAGATCTCTACACATGTGCTTAAAATAAGGCCACATGTGTCAGCCTGTGCTCTTGTATACAGCACAATGCACATGGCAGAAGGAGGAAAACAAAAATCATGATGCTTCACAATAACGACAGGCATTTTTTATGGTTAATAAATGTAATATGTGTGTATTACTAAGGAAAATAATCTCTATATGAGAATTCAATTCCTACGCATTTTATTTCTCTTCATTTTATTTTAAGATTTGGTGAATTCATATCTTCATGTGGAGACCAAGGATATCTAGAAATTTGGATTCATCGAACACATTTTTCATGCTGTCTTAGGAACATGTAACTATAGGCATATAAACTTATACACGAGAAAATGGTGTTTTAAAATTATTTTATATGAATAAGCGTTACTGAGTTGAAGTTCTGATATACATAATGAGATTTATAAAAATTTTATTTGTAAATAAATTTACTGTGAGAGAGTAATTCAGTTTATTATTAGATAGATTTTCCTTGGGAAAATTTCATGTGCAAAAGAAGAAAAATATGTTGACATGTCCTTTAGGTACTGGGATCTTTTTATTTAATAACGGACAATATTTTTTACTCTTAAAATTTTCCCATAGCCTTTCTTGCTTAAGGAAATCTCCAGTTCATTTAATAACTGGTTTTGAATGCATAGTTTACACAATCTGTTTCCAAAGAAAATGAGGTTAAACAAATTACCCAGAAAGCTTATAAATATTTTAAATAAAAACAAAAATTCATCAGTTTTCAAATTATTCCATACTGTAATAAAATTAAAACCTTTAAATGCCCTTAAATACAGTTAATCATTAACTTAGAGATCTGGTTAAACACAGTCTTTTAAATAGAAATAAGAGCATTTTATCTGATAAAGAAAAAGTCTGTAAAGCAAACCACTCAGGCTAAAAAAGAAGTAATTAAGAACTGTAGCAGTTAATGGAGTTCTCTGAATGACATGTGTGGAATAAGAAGTGATAGCTGAGTGTAAGCTAGTGACTGTGTGGAAGAAGGATGCACCTTTTCTTCTTTCTCTCATCTAAAACGTTAGGAAGAAAGCACAGGCTCGTGCAATTGACAGATGTTATATACATATATTTTTTTGAAGAGACAAGTATTAAAAAATTAATATGATAACATTTTATGATATCATGTTGTACCTGGAACTTATAGCATTTTTATTAAGCAGTTCAGAAGTCCAAATATCTATAGATTACTTAGTGTGTCTGTCTTTCTGAGACTGTAGCATTGTTTGTTCCATTTGGAGATAGATGCTTTAGACAGCTTGTGTGAAAATGTATATGTTCCTTCCTGACTCTCTAACAAAAAGAAAATGTATCCTTAAGAAAATGTGTCCTCAAGAAAACATTCATAGGAAAAATTAAACACACACACTACAAAGAAAAAAAATTCATGACAAAGTTTGAAGTAGTAAAACAATTGGCTTTATATCTTCTTTTCTGACTCACCTGTTCTTTTGCCTATATTCCATCTTTCCTTTGTGTGTTGGATAAGTGTATAACAAAATAATTGATAATGAAAGCAAAGAACCATAAGTGAACATGCATGGCTTCAGAATGGCCATCCTAACTGCATAGAAGTTTACTGTGAGATTAGAGTGGGGGACCTAACAAGGTTTGAGTGGCTACCTTAATTTAGCTAATTGTTTTTTTATGAGTTAATTGCCATAAACTGATTTTTTCAAATAAAATATTCACTAAAAGTTGGAGTTATTTTAGGTGCAATTCATTATTATTTATTTATTTTATGTGTATGAGTGGATTGCCTGCATCCTTGTCATGCAATACCCACAGGAGGATAGAAGAGGCCATCTGATCTCCACAACTGGAGTTACAAAGGATTATTGGCTGCGAGGACCTTACTGGGATCCAAACCTGGTCCTTCTGAAAGAATAATCAGTGCTCTTAAGCATGGAGCCATCTTTCCAACCCCTAAGTGCAATTTTTTAAACAAAGTTTCTGGCCTGTTACAGTTTAGGAAATAGACTTGCTCTAATTTCCAGATAACTGTAATACAAATTTAGATATAAAATGACATTAATTTGAGGACTGAAAGAATTTTATGGGGCATGATTTTTATTTTATTTTATTGGAGTTATTTCTGTTTATGTGTTTTTGCAGAGGCCAGCAGCCAAACTCAGGTACCATTTTCCTGGAAGCATTCAGTTTTTTTTGTGTGTGTGGGTAAACTTTGCAACTGATCTGGGGCTCACTAGATGGGCTAAATGGGCTGGCCAGGGAATTATTGGGGTCTGACTCTCATTATATACCCAGTATTGGGATTATATCACTGTGAATAGGTGATAAGAATTGAACTATGGTCCTTAAATTTGCAAGGCAAACACTTACAGCTATCTCCCCTACTAAGGCATAATTTTAAATAAAAGTTCCTAACATCTGATATTATATATGTCATGTCTTATATGCCTTATACTTCAACCATTTCATATATACAACCTCTTTCACAAATAATAAGAATCATGAGGAACATAAAATTAATCAGATATGTTTCAATATTCAGAGCAACATACTTCATTTTTGGAAGATGATTATATAGATCGAGTCCTTTAAAAGAATACTTTCATGTGTATGGTAGCTACAGAAATACAATTTGAGCAAGATACCTTTAAGACATTGAAATAAAAAGCACAAGTTCTGGTAAAGTTCAGATGAATTTATCTTCTCCAGAACTTTGGAGTTAATGGCTAAAGACTAGACCTGGGTGAACAACAAACATAATCAAGATGGAAACAGAATTACAGAAAAAAATGAGTGACCTGTGTGAATAAGAAGCTGCATAAATATTTGAAGTTCTAGGTCATTGGTGTTCTTAGAGTATCATTTGATCCCTGAGACTAAGGTACTAGGGATGATGTCAGATGATTAGATCCAGCTAGAAGCTCAAAATAGAAATACTCAGGGCTAAAAGGTATGGGCAAGGATGTGCAACCTTTAATGCCAGCTCTCAGAAGGCAGAAGCAAAGACAGAGGCAGGTGGATCTCTGTGAGGTTGAGGCCAACCTGGCCTGCACAGCAAGTTCCAGAACAGCTGGGTCTGCAGAAAGATTCTCTCACAAAAAAAAGAAAGTAATGCACAGAGCACAATTTGTTTTTCCCTTTACATAGCCTGTTTAATATGTGTTGTTTTACAATCACAAGAACTTATCTAAGTCTATTATATGCCACATTTTACAATTTTTCAGTTATTGGGTTATTCAGTAGGTAGTGCAATTATTTGGATGGCACATAGTTTTCCAATATGATGTAACATTTATTGAAGTTTCTCTACGTGGAAATTAAGAAACGTAATGAAACATCATAGAATGTAAAAATATAATTAGAGACTCAGAATCTTTGGAAACATATTATTTTGTTACATATACATATTTGGAAGGCTGAAGGGCTCACTCAAAGGTTAAGAACACTAGCTATTTTTGTAGAGGACCCAGGTGGGTTTGTAACATTGAGATCATGGCTAACAACCATATGTAATTTCAATTGCTGGAGATCCATAGAACTCTCCTAGCTACCATGGCTATATTATGCATGGGCAAACTTATACACATGGAGGGAAAACATATATGTCATATAAAGAAAAAATGGAGTTTTTCTTTTTTTGGAAAAGAACTTAAAATAGTATATTGATTTGGTATATTTGATCTTCCCTCAAAACTAGATCACTAGTTTTTGTCAATGCTACAATCTTTCTTTTTACGTTCTAAATTTATTTCCAATTTTATTGCCACTCTTTATTATAGTAATTGCCATGGAATATTTAGAAAATAATAATAATATTGTAATTATTCTGCATATTTAAATTTTTATTGTACAATTCTCCACATGTTGATAAAATACTTTTTCTAAAGAAAGCATTTATATAAAAGAATAAATCTATGTATGTCCTTAAATATAAAGAATTTGACATTTCAGTTGCAAGCCTGTGTGAAATGTTCCTGTGGAGGTAAACTGCTATTAATTTCCCCATCCTCATACACATGCTGCCCATGCCTCTTAACTGCTTCTCCCTACTATCTCAGTTCATTTGTGCAGGCCTCATACTTCCTCTGAGGGGAATCTGGGTTTCAGCCTACAGATCAAACTGGCTACCTCAAAGGTGCCATGGCTCTTTTTGAACCTCTGACCAAGTGTGAAGTTTTTGCATAATGGAATGAAATTATTCTAGGAGGAACTATAATTTTTAGTCATAAATTTTTTTAATAATGTGCAACTTTGCCCTGTGCAAATTGCTGTCTTCTTAGAATATTCTCTCATTTTAATATACTTGACCATTTCTTATCTTTACGTCTTCACCATATTTGCTGTAATTTCAGAGACTTCTTGAACCCCAAAGCTGCAGTGTCTCTGTCTCCAGATACTGTATAATTTTCTTGCATGCCACATTTCATGATTTTTTATCTGTATTTATTTGTTCAATATTCAGTTGTATCGCTCCCATTTTAAGTTCCACAAGCTCAGGACTGGGATTATTTGTTCATTTCCTTTGTTTTCCCAGCAGATTCTTACAGAGCTAGACATCATTGATAAATAAGATTTGTTCATGTATTGTGTTCTGACTTGTTTTACTTAGAAAGCTTTTATGTCCTGATTTAGCAGCAATAACATTTAATAAGAGGATAGCAATTCACAATTTTTCATGCTATCTGGAATATGAATTCAGCAGTCTGGAAAGATTACAACAGAAAATGCTTTTTTGAGACTACCAAGATAAATGAAGAGAATTTGGGGTTTAATTAGGTATTTAAATCTCAGAGAAAATTTTTCTGTTATTTTTATTTCAATAGAAAATGTTAGCTGGGAAGAAAATATATTTCTTAGTGAAAACTGTTATCAGATAGAGCTCATGAATTACTCAACAAGTTCCATTATTTCTAAGATGCCATCGTGGAAAACCTGATTTAAGTTTATTCATATTTTTAACTTGGTTGTGAATAAAGAAGTGCAAGTGGACAGTGAGGCTTTAAGTGTCTTGCAGACTACCAGAATATTCCAAAATTTTCAACTTATTTATGCAAAATAAATATTACATCAGACATGATTAGCATTTCAATAAAATCAATATACAAGGTAAGTAATGTCCCAGAAAGAGGAGTAAACAGTTTGTATTCAGTGGACAATGATGAATGTGTCATTGCTGAACCACCTTGAAGAGCAGTGCAAGAAAAACTATTGTGTCTGACAGTTAACACATGAATAATTTATTTATAATGATTTGGGAATTTTAGTCACACAGATAATTTTTAAAAGTAGAGATACTCCTTTACATGCGGGTATTGAGAAATTTTATAAAACGAGTTTTAATAATGTTTCTTCAAAGTACAAATAGGATTTAACAACAGAAATGAATTAGAATTATTCATCTATTATTAACACTGAATGTATAAACAGATTAAGAAAAAGAGCAGGAACAGTTTCATAAGACACTATCATGTGGATATGGATGTGTCAATAACTCTCAAGTGGTTGGTATATTCATCCATGCGTCATTAAAAATGCATAACTACTTAATTCCTAACAAACTCAAATTTCAGCAGCAGGCTCTAGAAAAGAAAGAAGGCATTTAATAAAAAGTTTCAGTTTATTAATTTTTAATAGGATTTATAAGTGATACATTTGTAACAAATATATATATATATATATATATATATATATATATATATATATATCACTGGTACTGGAAATTTGGATAGGAATTTACTAAGGCTTACTGTCCAATTTTCAGCAATGTTAAACCCTTAAATTGTGAGTTATTCTCTAGTTATCTTCACTATACATGACTGTGTTTTGTTTGACTAGTGTCCTAGTTTGTTTGTCAACTTGATGCTACCTACAGTCTTCTGAGAGGAAAAACTTCACTGAGGAATTCTGCAGATCAGATTGTCCTGTGGTTATGTCTTTAGGAGACTGTCTTCATTTAATAATTGTTATAGGAGGTCCCATGCCACTGTGGGCACTATCAACTATCACTACTAGGCAGGTGCTCTGGGTTGTATAAGAAAGCTAGTCAAGCATGAGCCAGAGTGTGAGCTGGACAGTACAGCCTTTTGTGGTCCACGTTGTACTCCCTTGGCTGTGAGTGAATTTCCTGATTGAAGGTAATGCTCCATGAAATAGCAAGCAGTTCTGCTATCAGGTTTCTCCCTTGATTTCCCACCAGGATTTTCTTCAGTGACTATGAACAATAAAAGTAACATCACATAAACTCTTTCCTACACAAGTTCCTTTTGGTCAGGATGTTTTATCATAGCAAAAGAAATCAAACTAAAACAGAAACCAGAACCAGGAAAGTGAGATATTGCTGTGATAAATCTGATCATGTGAATTTGTGCAATTTGGAGCTTTGGGACTAGAAAAGATTAAGTACTCAGATCTTAATTAGCTATTGTTGGATATTGGAAAATAACGTATGATGAGAGAAATGTGGACTGTGGAGGCCTGACCTGTGAGTTTAAGAAGCACATAAGGTCTTGATTAGGACCAGAACTAACATCCTGGTGGATGGAGGATCATTGTTTATTGAAGTTATGACCACTTGTAGGTTTTACATGCTCTAATGATGGTCCCACAACCATTCACATTTGGAAAATTCTAGTAGAAATAAAGTAAAAAAATGAATTTTCATATTTAGCATATGGTGGAGTTTAAGGAAGAAAATAGTGGTCAGATGTGATCATATTTCATTGTATAGATGTATGAGATTAAAAATTAAAAATAGATACAAAACTTAAAACCAAATATTTCTGAAAAAAGAAGTTAACATGTAACAATCCAGATTCAAGAAAAATAGCACATTAATAATATTTTTTAAATATGTAGGATTTATTATAATATATCCTGAAGATATGAGCAACTTTCAGCACATTTTTCTACCACACAGATTTAAATTCAATGAATTTGTTTTTTGAAGAATACACATAAAGTTTACAGAAAACAGAAGAAATCAAATCATTCATAAAGGAGATTCACAAGGTTTCAACTTTTCCTGTAGTTATATTTTTTAGTAAGTCCTGCAAATCATGAAATGAAGAAATATATCAACTGTATAAATTTTCTTTTGGGAAAGCATTTTAAAATGGAAACAGTGCCATGGATATTGTATGGAGGTACTCTTCTTAGGGTGAATGCTTTAGAAAAATAAACTGGAGGGGAATGGTACTATAAACACATATATAACATTTTTGGGAGTTATTCAGAGAGACTAGAAAATTTTAATATGGATTCCATATTATAGAAAATACCCATGCCAAAAATGTATAATTACATTATGCTTTATTTATTTTTCTTTTTACTTTAAATTAACACACAATCTGAACTGAAGAGATGGCTCAGAGGGTAAGAGCACTGGCTTCTCTTACAGAGGACCCTGGGTTTGATTACCAGTACCCATGTAGAGGATAATAGCCATCTGTAACTTCAGTTCCATGGGAACCTGATGTCCTTTTCTGACCCCCTTGGGCATTGTACAACACAGGGGCACTTACATACAAGCAAGCAATACACTCAATACTCATAAAAAATTAAAAAAATAAACAAGGAATCTAACCATTAAACTTTTATGTACAGAAAAAATGTTAAATCTGAAAATACCTGAAAGGGAGAATATGGAAAATAATAAGGTCTTGAGTAACATAATGTCAACATTATTGAGCATATACAGAAGATTAATTGATAATAACTGCAGAAACCATTTGTAAAGGCAGCAATTTATAAATGTGGTATAAAATTATCATCTAATTCAAATTTGGAATTAAATCAGTTCCTTCTCATCCAAATAAATAACTTTAATGCTGGGTCATATGTTGATGGAACTTATTCATCTTCTATTTCACAAAACAATTTCTATGTTTAGGTTCCCAACATTTACCTAAGTAATAATATATTGTATCAAAGACTCCCAAAGTTTCTAGAATTCCACTTGTCTCATCATCTCCTTTCACACATACTGAAGTTGTATTCCATCAAAAATGTTCCAATATTTTTATTTTTCAATAAATCTGTGATATAATTTTTCAGGACTGAATACAGAAGGTACTGTATTCTCAGGTATTTTAGACTTCCAAGCCAAATTTCAAGTTAGACTATCTAATGATTCAGTACTTTAAAACACTCAACTACTGAAAGTTCCGGAAAAATAATATGTTCTTTTGAGAACTCTGTATTTGTATGTATATTTCTCCTTTTCTCATATTCCCCAGAAGTACCAAAGAAACCTGATTATATCTTAACTTAGAAGGATCGATTTGTAGTTATTTTTCTGGGACAGTTTTCCTAGATTCCAATATTATTATCAACCTACTTTTACCATGCTATTTATAGTAATCTACTCTAATTTCTTCTTTACAAACATTTTTTCAAGTAAGAAGTAACCCTGAATTTGATGAAAGAGTTATAGATTTCTTGAGTTTATCTCCATTATTCAAGTGACAGTACAAGAATTATGCTAGATAAATGCTCATCAAATTTATAAATGACTTATTTAATCAGTAGAAATAATATGAATTATTATATTAATAATAATATAGCTATCTGTGGACTCAGCCATAGTAAAATAAATATTTATATGCTTTTAATCATTATATTTGAATATTCCACAAAGTTGTATGTTTATTCTTCTATGTTCAGCAAAATTAAAGATTCACAACTTTGCAGAAATATAAGCATCAAAAGTGAAGAACAATAAAAGCAATTTTACACAGTTTAGCAGTCTATGAAAACACAAGTAAGCATATATTGTAAATCCCAAATGGAAAACTCAGACTTTCTCAGAGAACAACATAAACATTCTAAAAAATGCTGGAAATACAACATGCAGAAAATCGTTCAAAGTAAACTCTATTAATCTTAATTTTTACTGTTGCATTTATCAGAATTAATGCATGGAAGATTATATATGCATGCTATTTATATGATAATGAAATAGTGTACAATCTGGTATGCACACATCAAACATTTATATTTGCTTGCTTTCTTGCTAAGCCTATTTTGTTGTATTTATAATTTGTAATTTATTTTCATATGTCATATTTATGAATACAAAATTGTAGTTTATATAAACTATATTCCTATAAGATACTGTATTATAAAGACTATGTCATATTCTTGCTGATGTATTTTCACATTTTCTAGTAGATTATGAATGCATGCTATAAATAGTTGTAGCCATGTCTCCCTTCTCAAAAGACAAGATCTACATTTGTAATTCTACACAAATTTTTAATTCATTCCAGATACAGAATAAAATATATTCAAATAATTCTGTGAATTTGTGACAACTTAATGAAATGATAGAGTGATATTTCCTTTCAAATTAGTGGAGGTGATCATGGGAAAATATCTCTCAATTTGAAAAGAAACATTTCTGTCATCTCTACCAGTCCAAAGACTTGATTATATTAAAAATGCAACATTACTATAATTCCATAATCTATATCCCAGAAATGTACAATTAATCTCAAAATGCATTGGGTGCTTTGATTTGTGTAGAACTTTAATTCTTATACTGCTTCCCAGGAGTACAATACTGCCATGTATGTTCTGATAAAAATTTGTTCAAGGGTATTAACTTACTTTCCTTCCTTTTTAAGTTCTGAAGTTGAATCATCCATGTAATATTTTGCAAACCATTACTTTATGAGTCTTCCTTTTGTACAGATTCTCTACAACTTTCGAAATGATACTAATGCAGAAATTCATTTTTTTGATGTCAGTACCTCACTAAAATACAGAAATTCGGATTTGGGACAGAAGTATCTCACCTTACTGTTCAATTCTTTTCTTTCCTTCTGAAGTCTTAATTTTCTAATAACTCTTTAACAGTTACAAATGTCCTGATCATTGATTTCATTCTGCTTGCTCCGCAGTCTTTCACCCTTCTTATTCATTTAACCTTAGACCTTAAAAGGTAGCATTGTTCATTCTTTGAAATAGATATTTAGTTATGGAATGAAGTTCAGGAGGAAAGCAGGCACCTAACAATTCATATTTGCTGGTTATGCTCTCAAAAGCCCATTTAATGAGTTTGTACTTTTGTAACATAAAGACTGCGTTTTGTTTCATTTTTATTTTTTAATGAGTATTTGCCAAATGTTTAAATTATTGCTATTTTCAAGGCAAATAAACTATGTATCTTCATTTCATTTCCATTATTCTGTCTTTTGTTGCTTGTTTTTATATTGTGTCTATATATGTGTGTTTGTGAGTGTGGTATATGCAAGCCCAGGCATGTGTATGCCCAAGTATGTGTATTTGAGGAGGCCAGAAGTGATCTTCCGGTACCCTTTCAATCACTGTCATATTATTACCTTCACCCAGGCATTCTGCAAGAACAGCCAGTGCTCTTAGCTCCAGGCCTGCACTGTATATATTGTAATAAATTTGAAGATGGTAAATATAGGAATTTATGTTTTGTTAACAAATAGCTGCAAACCCACACTTAAAATCATGGCATAATGTAAAATAAAAACATTTCAGTGGCTAATTATATTTCAGTTTATTAATTTTTTTTGGTAATTAGTAAAGCAATTCTCCAAGTCAGTGTTCAAAATGAAGATTTATGATTATTCATACTTACTTAATGAACATATGCTGATATCACTATGTTCTATCACATAACCACATTTTATCATCTCCCTGAATTAAATACTTAGAGATGAACTTATTATTTTATTTTACTTTGTTATAATATTTTAGCATTTCTTAATTAAGATGGAAAGGTCAAAAATGTTGTAGTTCACAGATTCTGTTGTACAGTGTAGTTAAACTGAGAAAAAAAGAGTAGATAGTCTTTAAAATTTTAGATGGCCAAGAGACATGTACAATCAAAAATTTTAAAAATATCTTTACAAATAATGATCTCTAGTCCTCAGAGCATATTTGATTACAAATAAAATGTGAAACCAGAACCAAAACAAATAAAAACAAAGAGAAATCTACACACAGTTCAGAAGATAGATTTTCCCATGATTAATTTATCTTTAACTAAAATTAGTTGCATAGTTGCATTTAATTCAGGGTTGGTCCTAATTCAACAGGCTATGTACATAGAAAATTAGAGGCACTTACTGTGCCATGAAGCTCACAGAGAAAACCTTTTGATACAATAAGCTGTAGGTTCAAGTATGATCAGAAAATTATTTGTGTGGTGTGCATGGCTGATTAGCATTGTGATAGGCTCAGACTCATCCGAAAATCATTTCTTTTTGTGTGGTAAGTAGGTCTTATGAGATGTAATTGTTTAAGGTTAAGATTAGGATAAAATTATATTCTGTTAGGATATATCTAATATTCAATGCTTATGGTATGTTTAGAAATTTGATGAGAAACAGAAATAGACACATGCTAGGAAGAAAGCCAATGGCAAGTGAGGCTGACAACCCCAGAACCAAGGAAAAGACTGTGGGCGATCCTTCTCAAGAATTTTCCTAGCGACCAAGATCCTGCCCAACATCTTGATTTCATACTTTTGCCTCCAGAAATATGGCAGAACAAATGTTGACTTTTTAATCCAATGTATAATGGTGATTTGTTATGCAGCACTAAAACCTAATACAAATGACCATAGCCATATTTCCTGCTGGACCAACATTAGCTGAAGCCACAGTGAAATACGGCACTAAAGATAAAAGAAAAATCAAAATTGATTAAATGTTCATTATTATTTCCTGGCACTAGAAATATTTATTAGAATGCTAATTTCCTTAGCAGTGCTATTATCTAGCTAGAAATTATAGTTATAAAAATAGAGATATGTCATAACTTCTATATGGGGTATGCATATATACATACAGGTACATGGTGTGTGTGTATATTATATTTATATATATATATATTATGTGTATATATATAATAGCTTGAGAAAAATTATTTCTAAATATAAGTCATTAGTGGAAAAATAAGAACACTATAGATCGTATACTTTCTCTACTAGCAATGTTGTTTGAAACTCTTCTGTGGCAATGTAACTCAAACATTCAGCCAAAATAAGAAATCATCAAAAAACCAAAGTAATGATTCTACAAAAGTGCAGCTTGGCAAACCAATGAATCATTGTTGTCAATTACACTAATTTGTGTGAGGGGCTTATTATAGGAACAAGGATGATTCAAAGATAGCTGTATCACCAACCTTGGTGATGACTCACTCATAGAAACTGCATCTCTGTGCTTCTCTACATGATGTGAATGCAGCTAGACAAGTTAAAGAACATCCTCCAGGTATTACAGCTTGTGTGACTGTCTCCTTTCTCAGATGTCGACAGCGTCTATCACCTATGTAAATTGCTGGTTTTAAGAGCTTCAGACCTGTGAGTTTGTGTCCTCAGTCACATGAGTCTCCTTCCTTTCAAGAGGGTATGTTTCAAAAAACTTGAAACTTCCTGAGTCTTAAGGAGTCTCTCTCCCGGGTAGAGTTTCAATACAGAGGAAATTGCTGCATAACAAATTATTAAACAAAGAAATTTGGTTATGGGGAGATGGGAATGCCTGAGTGACAACTGACTATGTTTATAGAATCCTTCTGTAAATAGCAAATTGATGGAATTCATAAGCAGAAAATAATGATGAGGGTGAAAAGTCAAATAAAGTGTAATACTGACTTATTTTCCTTATTAAAATATAATAAATATGTCAATTGCATGCTTTAAAATAATAATCAGCACATATAGCATGGCAAGCTGGGCAATGGATAGTGTAAAATCCTATATACTTGATAAACCATGATATTCTGGTAATTCTAAGCAATGTCCATTTATAGACTATCCCCTTAACCTTAATATATTTCTCAAAAGCCTTCCATTCTTTGTACTAGTGATAAGAAATATTTGTGATGAAATTTCCATTGCTTTGTTTGAAACTTCCTTTAGAGTGAGTTAATAAGTTTCTTCATTGTTATTAAAAGCATATTTGTACTTATTCATGAGGCATAGTATAATTCAATGCATGTGTACAATGTGTGGTAATCAAATCAGTTAAATTAGCACTGCTGTCTTTTTACATTAATCATTTATGTGTGTTGTGAATTTTCAGTCTTCCAGTTATTTTTAAAAAATGTCATAAACTTTTCAAGTAACGATTAATTGCTAGGTTGTATATATAGAGATAAAAATGTTCAGAGGTGGGAAGTGGAGAATACAATTACAAGGGTAAATTTAATTAGGATGAAATTGAAGACAACATTGTATTTAGACTATGATTATTTCATTGATATATTTTGATTTTGGTAAGATACTTAGCCTAAAATAGTACACTTTGACCTCATGAGCACCATTCCAGTAATTAACAAAAGTTGTATCAGAACATAATTCTGAGAACTATTAATGAGCTCTCTGAATCAGAGGGGAGATGTGACACTGACAGCAGAGGCTAATGTGGACCATTCTGCACACTCTCTCTTCATTCTTTTTCATTTTACTCCACTCAGGTTCAGTTGAGGGTATGTTTTGGCAATGTTTGTGTTTCAGAGTAAAGTACTGAGAAATTAAGTATCTCATTTTCATCTTTTGTATACAAATGGAAACATTTTTATAACTTTTTATATTTATAATGGTGTAACGGGCCACCATTTCTTTGGCAAAGTCCAGAGCAGCACTAGGTTTGCAGCTCCTGTCCCATTCCCGGCCTGAATTCTGTTTCCACTCATGTGATTCTTAGGACTGTGGGGACCTGTAATGCTGCTGTCTGAGTCCCGGTCTTCTGTGAGCCTGGGGCCATGGCACTTTCTCTAAGAATTTGGTTATTTGTTTTCTTGCTTCTGTTTTTTAAGTTTTTTATGGATTTTAGTTATTAATCTTCTGTTGGATGAAAATCGGGTGAAGATATCCTCCCATTTTATAGTCTTCCTCTTCAATGGATTGGTTGTTTCTTTTACTGTATAGATGGTTTTTCTTTGTTTAATGAGGTCCTATTTATCAATTGTTAACTTCACTTCTGAGTGATAGATACACATTTTAGAATGCTCTTTCCAGAACCTACGACTTATTAGCATGCTTTTATATATTCTTCTAACAGTTTCAGCCTTTCAGACTTCACATCGAGGTCTTGGAATATTGGAGAATTGACTTTGTTTCAGAGTGACATATATAAGATCTAATTTCATTCTTCTACACATTGAGATCCATTTTGCCAGCAACAATTGTTGAAGAAGCTGAGTCTTGTCCAGTTTGTGTTCTTGGCAGCACTGTTAAATATCAGATGGATATAATCGCATTCATGCACTCATGTTTGGGTTTTTTATTTTGTTTCACTGAACTACAAGTCTGGTTTTGTGCCAATAGCATGCTGTATTTTTGATTGACCCTGCAGTATAGGGTCTCATATGGTAACTTCTTGGGTTTGTTCTTTGTGCACAGGATTACTTTGACTACCTGGGATCTTTTGTGTTTCCATATGCATTTTAGGATAGATATTTCTATTTCTATGAGGAATGTCATTTACATTTTGATTGGTTATTTCACTGAATCTATAGATTGCTTTTGGTAGAGGGTAATTTTCACTATATTGTTTTCACCAATCCTTGAGCAGGGGTGGTCTATTCATATCCTTGTATCTTCCTAAATCTCTTTCCTCAAATATTCAGTATTTTCACTGAAATATTTTCACTCAAATATTTCAGTATTTAATGCCTTTGGTTAGGTTTATTCTTAGATATATTTTGAGGCTCTTGTTAATGGAAGTGTTTCTCCGATTGCTTGTTATTTGTATATAAAAAAGTATTTTTTGTTTTCGTGTTGTTTTGTTGCAGATTAGTTCTGTAGCCTGCTGAAAGTATTGATAATTTCTAAAAAAATTTCTTTGGAATGTTTTTGATATTTTATGTATAATATCATATCATTACAAATAGGGATAATTTGATTTCTTATTTTCCAAGTACTACTCTTTAATTTCCTTCTTTTGTCTTATTGCTCTGGGTAGAGTGTCAAGCACTATATTGAAAGAGAGTGGGGTTAGCAGATAATGTTGACTGGTTCCTGATTTTAATGGAAATGCTTCAAGTTTTTCTCCATTTAGAATGATGTTGGCTGTGGGTTTCTTTGGGGGATTTTAACATCTGTTAGAAGTTTGCAGTTTTTTTTTAATTTAACTTATTTCAAGGATTATTTTTATTTATTCCTTGACTTCTTTGACCCATTCATCATTCAGGAGTGTGCTGTTTGTTCTCCATGAATTCATGTGGTTACTAGAGCTTATTTCGCTATTCATTTTAAGCTTTAGTGAATTGTGATCTGATAAAATACGTTGAATTATTTCAATGGTTTTGCACTTGAGATTTGTTTTTTGCTCCAGTACGTGATCTATTTAAAAGAAACTTCAATGGGATACTGAGTAAAATGTTTACTCTTTGGTGCTTTCATAAGACATTCTGTGGATACATCTCAGGTACATTTTTATGTATGATAACACCTAATTCAGACATTTATTTCCTTATTCTTTGTCCAGATGACCTGTATATTGGAAAAAGTGATGTACTAAAGTCACCTACTAGGAATAAGTTGTGATTAACATGTGTCTTGAAATTCTGCAGTCCTACTTTTACAGAGAAAAGTGTACTCGAGTTTAGCAATTAAGTTCATGAATTTAAATAATGGCTTCTGAATCAATGATTTTTATCACAATGAAGTGACATTCTTTATCTCTTCTCTTTAACTTTGTTTGAAGTCTATTTTATATACTAGGATAGCAATGACTGCATATTTCTTGTTTCATTTTGCTTTTTTTCCCATCCTTTCACTGTAAGGTGGTGTCTGTCCTTTCCATTTTCCTGACATCAGCATATATACTTAAATATACAGATTTGGTGCTACGATCCACAAATGAGAAAGAACATACAAAGAATAATTTTTAAAAAACACTGAAAGATTCTCAGAGTACTGACATAACCTCTGAAATTGCTGCTTGTTTTTTATAAAAGTTTTGAAGGTATTGATTTTTATTTTATGTATATGTGTGTTTTACCTCTCTCTCTCTCTCTCTCTCTCTCTCTCTATATATATATATATATATATATATATATATATATGTATAACATAAATGTGTTATGCCTTCAAAGGCCAGAAGAAGGTGTGGAATACCCTAAACTGTAATCAGTTTCCATCTTGTTGGGAAGGGAACCCTGATCCTGTACAAGAACAGCCAGTGCTCTTAACTGCTGAGCCAACTCTCCAGCCCTGGAAATTTACTGGTACTTGTGGTATGTTCAAAAGATACTACTATGTTGGCAAATGTTCCCTATACACCTGAAAAAAATGGTGTTAGTGTTTTGGCTACAGTATTCTAACTATATTAGTTTTGATCAATTTAGTTGATAATATTTTAGGTCTTCTATAATTTCTATGACTATTATATACTTTATTAAAAAGAAGTTTGAAATCTAATATCACAAACATGGATTAATCTACTTGTATTTTATTTAAAAATTAAAACATTTTATGTGTTTGTGCTATGATGCTATTTTTAGTTACAAATTATTATTTTTTTTGTCTTTTTCAGACAGTCGCCCCAGCTGGCCTGGAACTCAGTACGTAGACCAGGCAGACCTCAATCTCCCAGAGGTTCCCCTGTGTCTATCTCCTGAGTGCAGGGATTAAAGGCGTGCACCACCACCCCCAAATTTATCTTTTTTTTTTTCTTAATTTTGTTTTATGTTATTTTTTTTTTTGAAAAAACATAAACCGATCCATTTTCATCATATAAAGTTTATTCCTGGTCACTTTCCAGATGACTACTGAGTCCTAGTGCTTTTTGAAAAATCTTATTCTACTGTATATGTAGCTACAGATGATAGACTTCTGATAGCTAAGCTACACTTCTGTTGCATTTCTCCTTTGGTGGTGATCAGGTTACAGCCTGTCACCAGCTATACTAGGTTACTAATAATTTGTCCCTTAGAGAATTTTTCAGCTTCAGAAGCTCTGGAAAGATACTATTAGACTTCTGATGATCAGGGCCACATAGTTCACGAAGTCTGCCCCTCCCTATCAACCCACGTGGTCATCTGCAGGCATTGTTCTTAAAGACATATCATAATCAACTTGTTCACAAATCTCCTCACCACAATTCATTTGCTGGAAAAAACGGCCAAACAAAGGATAATTTCATTTAACCATATTTGGTTTCAGTTTTTGAACACATCTTTACCCTTGTTTATGTTTGGGCCTGAATTAGCTTTAAATGTTTTCAGAAAAATGCTGATGTCAGAAGATATAAGCAAAGATTCCCTTTTTCTTTAATTCTATCAATCAAGTGAAAGAGGTAGTGGGTCTCTGTGAGACTCAGGATAGCCTGTTCTACATAAAGTTCCAGGTCAGCTGAAACTAGAGGGAGACCCTGAGTCAAAAAACAATAATATTAAAAATATTTACAAAACTTTACCTTGACTTCTATCCATAACTATAAAATAAGAATAATGATACTTGTTGGGGGACATTAAGGAATAAATAAGTCTATTCAATTTTTTTTATCATAACACCATTCAACAGATAGGACTTCTAGGCTATCTCTCTCTCGTTTTTTCCCCTATAGTTTAACAAAGAAGTAGTAAAGAGTTTTTGGCAAATGGAATATGATATAGTATAGAACTAGAAACTCAATTGAAGATTGAAATTAGCCTAGGATACCATTTTCTATAAAGAATCAAGGAAAATATTGGACTTCATCATCATTTTAAAGTCGAAAAACTTTGTCCTTTAATTCCAAGTGGCAAAAGTAGTCATAAAAATATATAACTTGGATGCTGGAAGATGGCTCAGCAGTTAAGAGCGTTGACTGGTCTTGCAGAGCATTCACATTATGAGTGGTGGCTGACAACCCCTGCAGCTGTCATTACTCCAGTTTCAGGGTAACTGATGCCTTCTCCTGAGTTCTGTGAGCATTCCATGACAAGGGTACATTTATACATGTGTAGACAATACACTCTTACACATAATATACTTTTAAAGGAATATGCATAATTTGTTACTGAAGGATATACTTAGTTTCCAGGGTGAATTTGTTACTGTTTTGCATATGGAAATTTAAAAATGGCTAAAGTGAAACCAGTCAAAGTATATTGATAATAGTAAAATACAAATAATTCCATTCTATTAATGACATTTAGATTATATATTTTCAGTGGAAAAGACAGAAAGTCTTTATTTTGTGCTTTGTTTACAACTCAGTGAATATCCATTAAAATGAGATCAATTAAAGATAAAAGAAAAAAATATAGTTTACTAATTTTGGTAAATTACTAATTTAAAGGAGTCAATCTTGGAAACTCATTTACTGTTAAAAAAAAAGAAAAAAATGTATGCAGATAGAAAAAAAGCTCAGAGATGAGAGTGATGGCACATATTTCTAATTCCAACACTCAGAAGGCAGAGGAAGGTAGATATATTGGAAATCTAGGCCAGGTTGCTCCGCAAGAGTTCCAGGCCAGCTGGGACTAGGAGACCCTGTCTCAAAAAGCAAAATACAAAAATAAACATATAAAGAAAAGATCAGCAATCGTCATTGGTTGGGGCCATCCAAGTAAGGGCACTAAAACACTTTAAGCCAGTGAACATATTCTTTCATACTGCAAGGAGAATTACATATCATAGTTTTGTTAAATCTATAGAACTTACAATATTTTGGATTAATTGTAATGTGAACTATGAGTCTTTTTTACTATGCGTGCTTATTAATTGTAACAATTGGACTTCTTTAGCATAAATGTTTATAGTGTGTGAGGTTATTCATGTAATAAGGAAAGAACAGGAGATTCCTGTATATTTATTTTATATTTGCTGTCAAACCATAACACTCTAAAGTAAAATATATTCTTAAATTGTTAAAAACATGTTCTGTGTGTGAATAACAAGCTGCTGCTTATAACAGAGGTCAGCAGCCTTTGTATAATTTAAATTTTGCTGCTTTGAGAATTTCATATCTGAATACTGCATTATATTATTTCCACCACCCACTTCATACCCTCCAGCTCCTCAAAAATAGACTCACCCTACCAACCTACTGATTCCACTTAGCTTTGCTCATATGCACATGTGTTTATATCTGAACCCTTGGGAATGAATTATCTGGAGCTCATCTCTAGGGAAAACTGACATTATCCCTCACTTAGAAGCATTGCTTGCCTCTAGCTTTTCATCTCTACTCCTAGATAAGGTCTTCCAGACATGATACAGACGCTGTATCCATGAAATCTCAAAACTATGATGTCAACAAATTTTTATTTCTCTCTTTCTCTACAACTGGACCAATCAGTAAACACTTTAAACTTTGAAGACCTACCACAGTCTTTTGAGCACATTATTCATTAAGGATTTTGTTTGTTTTCTTTGATTACTTGTTATTTGAGAGTAAACGACTTTTCAAATTGTTAAAAAAAATCTTGTCCATAAGCTGTAAAAATAGGTCATGAGCTAAACTGAGCTTATGAACCTTTTTATTGTGAACTCTAGTGTTTTAACCATTATATACTTTATGAAAGTAAGGACACTCAGAAATTGCATGCATGTATAGATCTAGTGGAAAAAAATATTTCTTTAAGCTAATGCACATGACTACTGTTAATAAAGTGAAAGGTGATGTATGAGCATATAATGATGTGCTCTGTGGGGAGCCCAGGTGGGTCTAACCAAAGAGAGTTGTAGTAGACTCAGCTAGCTTCTGCTTTCCTGATGACATATGTGTGGTGATTCTTGCACACTTCTTAAGAAGTCACTTCAGAATCCCTAGTGTTTTGAAACAAGAATAGAAAAAAAAATAAAGAACAATGACAAAAATATGAATATCATCATAGATGATGGTGAAAGTTTAGATAAAGATGCTGCCAGCAAGTTGGATAAACTCAATTAAGCTAAGAGTGTCTTTCTGTCAAAAGTGGTAATATCTTCGTATTCAGTGCTGTAAGTACTGCAAATGCTATGGAATATATATTAATACATTATAATATATTATAACATATTACACATTATATAATATATTATATTTATTATGGAGTTTAAAATTCTAAGAAAGAACGTAAGGAAAGAGCTTTCCCCTACATTATGATCAAATGATCAAAACATATACAAAATTTACATATTACAAACTTAAAAAATAAAAGCATGTTCCACCTATAGTTCATAACTCTTAGTACAATGCCTTTTGTATTTTCAATTTAGTTTCAAAGTCTAGTCTATATAATGATATAAGGATGGACAAAAACAAATAGTTTATGACTTTTCTTCAAAATGTTTCAGTTTCTTTCAATTGCAATCAATTTGAATTTCTTGTCTCCTATCTTCTCAAACACATTTTCACTCTAAAATAAAGAGCAACTCAATTTAGAATTTGATATATTTATCATCTTACTAAACTGCATGGAATTTTTCAAAATACTGCTAAAATAATAATGAGATTTAATTATTAAAGTTATTAAGGACATCAGGGCATTTGCTTTAAATTTTTAAATTACAGCAAAGATGACCTTTTAATATAATTAAAGCAAAAGCCCCAAATTTACAATAATGTCCCTCAAAAGACACAAAACATAAATGTGCAACATCATATAGAACTACTCTTATGATGAATCCTTATGATTAGTACACTTTCTATTAACACGGCTAAGAGAAAATACCATATGCGAAAAATCTCTCAGTATTTTGAAAATCTTTCCAAAGAAAATAATGTTTTTGTTGATTCATATTGTCATATTTTAATGATCACAAATTGATATCTGGGAATAAATGTGGATGTTCAATCCATTATCAAAGAGCTTCAGACAAAAGCATGTACCCACTTGGTGAAGAGTAAAACTTAGAGATAAGAATCAATGTCTATCCTCCTGTTGAAAGGCTTTTCTTGTATATTTGTTAGATATCTCACAAGAGTTTCAGCCAGTTGGTGGAGTTGTAGTAATTTTCACAGTTCAGAATATTATTCTTTATTGACTAAGTCTCCATATTAATATTTTTATTACATATTTCCAGAGCTTAGTGTAACATTTTTCAAAGTACCTATGTAGGTCTAAGTTTTTTGTTGCTGAGTTTTTTGTTCTAAGAATTAAACAGAGACAGAAAAGTTTCACATTTCCTTTTAGAATGAGGCAGTTAAAGAGACGTCTCTTCTAGATCTTTAACAATACATATTCCCAGATATTATATCACTTTTATGATTATTAAAACTCATTTAAATATGACAATATGAATTGACAAAATCATTATTTTCTTTATAAAGATTTTCAAAATACTGAGAGATTGTTGGCATATGGTATTTTCTCTGAGCCGTGTTAATAGAAAGTGTACTAATCATAAGGACTCATCATGAGTAGTTCTATATGATGTTGCACATTTATGTTTTGTGTCTTTTGAGGGATATTATTTTAAGTATTGGACTTTTGCTTTAATTATGTTAAAAATTTTTATTCACAATTGGATAACATTTGTGCACGATGTATTCTTAATACTTAATTCATTTTTAGGAATCCAGACTGCTAACTGACATGTTATATTGATTTTACATCAGTGTACAACCCAAACAAGCAGCTGAATATGTGACTTTTTTCCATCAGCTGTTTCTTAAGGAATAAAGCCAATTGTGCATTTTAGCTAGAAAATTAACCTCAGGGCATGCTCATCTGTCTCAACAAATAAACACACTGCAGCACAGTTATGGACACAGATTATTCTTTAAACCAATGTGATTAATGTAAATGTTTAAAAAAGTATGAATCTTTGAAAAGCATGACATTTGAACCCATTGTTATCCATTCTTATAATCACATTTGGAGAGATACTCTTGACTTTGGAGTATTTTTATTATTGTTGTCAAAATAACATTAACATTAAATTGTTTTCAAGGTAAAGTAACTACAATCATGAAAAGTATGTAAAAGGCAATCAAATATTGCAAAAATATTATCTCCACATATGTAAGTGAAGCAATAGTTCCTCATCAACAGTTAACAAAAATAAATTTAAAGTCATGAATTCAAAGTTAACTAAAATTTATGTATTAGAAGAAGCAGTACAATCACTGAACTGTGTTTAATTCCATAAATACATCAACAAGTCATTCACTAGTTGTTTTGTTTGTGGCTGTTCTGGGGATTGTTTAATGTGCCTCAAATGTTTTATGAAAGCACCTACCACTGAGATTCACCTCCAGCCTTCAAGACACTTATTCTTCAATGTGATATTGACCTCAGTAGCTGACCATGGTTGTTTAAAAATCTTTGGAAGAAATATGCATTAAATTTTAAAAGAAAATATGTTCCTTCATTTTTTAAATACAGAGATTTTTCTTTTATTTTTAAAATCTCTCTTTGTGTATGGTGTGTGTGTGTGTGTGTGTGTGTGTGTGTGTGTGTGTGTGTGTGAGAGAGAGATGCTATGTGACGGTCTCAGAGAACAAATTTCTGTAGATGGTTTTTCATTTTCCTCCTAGCTTAGGCAGGGATCTCTTGTTTTTGCCATGCTGCATTTTCTTAACTGATAGACACTTGAGCTTCTGGGCAGTTCTCTTGTCTCTGCCTCATATCCTCACAAACGTGAACTGGAATAACTGATATGCACCTCCATACCCAGTTCATTTTTTTAATGTGGATTCAAATGACTGAACACAGATTGTCAGGCTTTCATGGTAAGTTTTTCTACCACTGAATCATCTTACCAGTCTCCAAAAGTATTTTTATGAATACTGCAATAGAACATAAATTACCTTCTCTACAACTGAATTAATCAGAGTCAGAATAATGGAGAGAAACATCCTAACGCCTGGTATGTTATAAAAAATACGCTATAGGTAAATAGAGTTAATATAAACTCAGCAAAAAAGTTCTAATTTTTTCTAAAATTACTTTTATCTCTGATTTCTGCAGTAGGAAAATTAGATTTATTCACTAAATTTCCTCCTAAATTCCAATTTCAGTATTTTAGTAAAAAAGAAAATTATGTTTTAAAAATTGTATGTAGATTTCAAGGCACATTACAAATAGAAAGAAGCCACAATGCTAATCAAAATTTATCATTGAGCATTGTGAACAAAAATGAATGGCTCTTCCTTAATATTTATGGATAGTGTTTATAAAATTAGAGAAAATAATTTAGATTGACAGTGATTCATAAGACTTGAAATTATTTCCAGTAGAAACAGACAACTTGTTTACAATTCTAAATAACACCTTAATTTTTGCAAGAAATTTTATGTATTTAAAAGTCCAAACATGATCTAAATCATTATCTGTATGTAAACATATATTTATTTAAACATCATATATAACATATAATGAAGTCAATATCCTAAATTAATGGTTAAAATCATTGGTTCTCTTTTTAAAATTATTTATTTTTATTTTATGTGTATGAGTGTTATGCCTGCATATATGTAAGTATATCCATGTTATTCAGTGCCTATGGAGGACAGAAGAGGAGTTACTGATGATTGTCAGCTGTTATGTGGGTAATGGGATTCAAATCTGGGTCTTCTGTAAGAATAGCCAGTGCTCTTAACTGATAAACCATCTCTTGAGCCATGGCTCTTAATTAAAAAAAAATCCATTTGGAGCTTCAAAGTTCAGAATCTGTTGGAATATATGTTCTGTTAATTGATTGCTTTCTCATCTTATGTAAAATCAAATAACATGAATTTTTGAGACTTGTCTCATTCAATGTTATATGTTTGACATTTCTACATATTTTAATCAACAATTTTAAATATTTATTGTCTATTTTAGGAATATTCTTGAATAGATATTAACTATCATTGACATTTTTTTATCCTCTATTTCCATTTTCTTCTCTTTCCAATCCCTTCCTTGTTCACACAGAGGTTCATTCCCACTGTCCCTCACTCATCTCTAGGTACAATTGTTTTGAGGAAGAATATACTCCTGTGAAATCATGAAAACAGTTCCCTTGGAAATATCAGTTTAAAAGCTGTAACACAACATAAAATGAGTTGACTGTCCTTATTCTCATTATAAATCTCAACCATGAATTTCTTCCATCAAGAAGTCTGATCATGTGTCTTTTGTCCTGTGAGTACTCAAATGTTTTGAATATTGCCAGTGCCTTATTAAGTGATCTTTCTTTTACTGTGAAAGGATTTCTTGTGTCTCTTATAATTGTAGTGTTCTGAAAGTTACACTGATTCATGTCGTGGGGTATATATTCTTTTATTTTAACTTACTCAGTTTACTTCTTTAACTCTTTCTTGGAATTTGCTAACTAACATAATGTTTACTTCTGTCATCTTTTATTTTTCTTCTTTTTCTATGAAAATTGCATTACAAAACACACTGATAAGCATCAATTTCTTTGAGTTGATATTTATTTTCTATGTCTCACATTTTGATTAGAGTGATAGTACTGAAAAGCTTGTAATTTATCGAGCATTTTAAATTTAAGTTCACCCTTCTCTTTCACAGTTCTGACATTTACCTGCCAGCGCTTCTTGCTTCACAATGTTTCCCCCTTAATCTTGCTATTTGTTCAATTCCTGATTCTTAATATAAATCCAGTACAGAAGACATTTGATTCTCGGATGTATAGCTTTCTGGGGGTGGGAGAGGTTAACACTGAGTTTTAGATGACATGGTTAGGCTTGTTACATTCGAGTACTTCTTCTCTGTGCTGCTTTCCAAAGATTCTGAAGACTCTATTGTGTATTTCAGGAGTTATTGTTGAGAAATATCTTGTCCTAAGTCTGTGTTCAATACACAGCTCACATGTCCCAGGACTCAATTATTTACCTGTGTATTCACTCACAGCATCTGTGCTCTAAGGTTACTTTTCTCAGTGCCATCTAATATAGACTCAAATGCATTTTACGATGTTTCTGGTAAGTTTTAAGTAAAAAAAATGTATTTACACTGTCATCTTTAAAGTATTCAATTTTTATTAAATAGTAATGTTTGATAATGTCTAATAGTTACAGTATTTTAATTACTTTTTATCTTTTATGAATATGTATTTACTATATACATTAATGGGAGTAATCATCAAAATATCTTTATTCAACTGGTAGAAAATATCTGGTATTTCTAGGTTTTTATTTGAAAAACCTTGCCATAAGGACACTTGAATGATAATACAATTAAGAAAATCATATCATTCTGGGAGTAAATTTAATCATGTTTTTGTAGCTCATTATATTCCTAATTTTTATTGAATAATTGTTATTTAATACAGAACATCTCAAACAATCTTAATTGTCTTTATGCTCCTTTCCTTACTGGCACTTCCCAGTCACCCCTAAATGGAATATATACATTCTTTCATCTGTGTTAAGGTCTATTGTGTTAAGTTAGTGTCCACAAAGGACTTTAGGGCAGGTTCATATACCCGAGACCCTCATTTTAGGAAGACTAGCTCATCCTCACCCAAATAGTAATCAGTAGCCAAAATGTCTGAAGCAAAGGTTGGAGTCTGCTACTCATTTCAAAGTTAAACATTGTATTTGTGTCTGCCTGAGCCATTTGTTGCATGAGGGAGTTTCATTAATGAGAGTTAAGAGATTCATTAGTGTCTTCTTTACTGCCTTTTCTACATAGTATGAGACTTCAGTGAGGCAGCTGCATTGTAGATGTGACATTGAGGCATGGACAATTTACAGACAATGTCTGTGTGACCAGTTGTGGCACTCTATAGTAGTCTCCATCTGGAACAAAACAAGCTTCACTGATGAGTGATGACTGAAATACTTGACTACAAATATAAGGATACATATTTTGACTTTAGTAAGAAGTGACATTAGCCTAAGGATGTGACAGCCTTGGGGATTCATCTAAGATTCATGACCTCTTCATTCATGTGTATTTGGCTATGATTACAGTAGCACACATAGATTTCCTTCCATTTAGCGGCTCTAGGACCAATTATATAGCCATTGATTGGCCCAGATGAAAGCACTACTACTGGACCAGACATCAGTGAGGTTGTTGGATCATAAAGCTTGTGTTGGGCCATCTATTGATATTCTCCCTTGGCTTCTTGCATAGTGCTCTCCAGAACTGTCAGTGCTAACATTCAGGTAAGTGGTTTCCGGGTCAGTTCCAGCTCCATTGCTTCATATCCAGTCCCCGAACTCTGTCTTGTCTTCAGCAATAGTGTATCAGCTTCAACTTCCGAAAGACCATAAAGGGCTATGGCAATAGCCTGTGTAATTTTGAGAATTTCTTGAACTACTCTGGTCAAGAAATTAAAGGAAGGTTTTTCTTGTCTGGCACTGTTTCTTGTAATGTAAACTTCAACTATGCACATGGGCACATGTAGAGATATTGTATATGGAATTTGTCATTAGGTTTATAGACTAATATGATTCCCTCTGTTGTTTGCACTAGCTAGATATTATTTGTTCTCTCTCTCTCTCTCTCTCTCTCCCCATTTTTCTCTTGATAATACCAGACTCCTAAAGATTCATCTCTCCTGATCTCCTTCTTTTCCCTTCTCTCAATAGTTTCTTATATAATCATCCCTCCACCCTTCAATTTAAATACCCCCTTTTTATCTATTTCTATTATTATCTATTTTGCAACACCTCCCATTGTTCTTCTCTCTTAGATCCCTTCTATCCATCTAGCTCCTTGGTTCCTGTCCGTTTTCCTGGTTTCTTCAGTTACAACAGGATGTATAATCACATATAAGTGTTTCATACTAGGATCCACAAATGAGACAGAAAAATGTGTTGTTTATTTTTCTGTTTCCACGTTGTTTCCATTAGAATATCAGATTCTAGTTCCATCCATTTTCCTGCCACTGTCATGATTTCGTCTTTCTTTACTGCTGAGTAGAACTCCATTGTGTAAATGTACCAGATGTTCATTATCAACTATTCAGCTATGGACATTTACATTGCTTCCATCACTTAGCGATTGTGAAAAGAGCATCAACAAACATGGATGTACAGTATTTCTGCCATAGGGAGAATCCTTTGAGTATATGCTTAGGAGTGGTATAACTAGGTCAAATAGTAGATACACTGTATTTTTTTAAGAGTTCTCCACACTGCTTTCCATAGGGGTTGCACGAGTATACAGTCCCACCAACAGTGAATGAGCATTCCTCTTTCCCCACATCCTTTTGAGCATTTGGTATCATTTATTCTATTGCTTTTAACCAGTCTGACTAGGTAGTATGAAATCTCAAAGTGGTTCTAATTTGAATTTCCCTATTTAGTAATGATGTTATACACATTTTAAGTTTCTTAGTCATCTTTTCTTCTTCTTTTGAAA
This sequence comes from Eospalax fontanierii, assembly GCA_035773235.1. Classification (NCBI taxonomy): domain Eukaryota; kingdom Metazoa; phylum Chordata; class Mammalia; order Rodentia; family Spalacidae; genus Eospalax; species Eospalax fontanierii. The sequence goes on from CM069524.1 coordinate 91,568,530, forward strand.
GCTATCTGTGTAGATCTTTGCCCATCTTTTAATAGTGTCACTTGTTTTCTTGATTATTTTTGGAGTTCTTTATATCTTCTCAAAGTTAAACCTCTGTCAGATGTGTCATTACTGAAGATGTTCTCACAATCTGTGTGTTTTATCTCCACTTCCTTAGTTGTTCCTTTTGGTGTACAGAAACTTTTTATTTTCATGAGGTCCCACTTCTTGATTCTTGATCTTAATTCCTGAAAAATTGCTGTCTGATTTAGAAAATCTATTCCCACACTTATATATTGTAGGCTACTGGCAATATTTTCTTCTAACTATTTCAGAGTTTCAAGTTTCACATTGAGGTCCTTGATCCATTTGGAGCTGACTTTTGTACAAGGAGAAAGATAAGTAACAAGTTTCATTCTTGTACAGGTGGAGATCCAGTTTTTCCAGTACCATTGCTGAAGATGATATCTTTCCTCCATTGAGTGTTCTTGACCCTTGTGCCAAATATCATGTGGTTGATGTATGCGCTCATGTTTGAGTCTTCAATTATAATCTATTGATCTATAGGTCTATTTTCTTGCCAGTACCATGCTGCTTTCCCAAAATATAGCTCAGTAATATTGTTTGAAATCTGTTACAGTAATCCCACTTGAATGGTTCTTTGTGCTTAGGATTGCTTTTGCTATCTGTAGTTCTTTGTGCTACCATATGAATTTTAGAATGTTATTTTTTCTGGTTTTGTAAAGAATGGCATGGGGATGTAGATTTTGGTTGCATTAAATCTATATATTGCTTTCGGTAGAATTGCCATTTTCACAATATTCATTCTTACAATCTATGAGCATGAGAAGTCCTTCCATCTTCTTGGGTCCTCATCAATTTCTTCCTATAAAGATCTAAAATTTTCATTGTAGAGACCTTTAATGACTTTGGTCAGATTATGCTTACATTTTTTTTTTGAGGATGTTGTAAATGAGAGTATATCTTTATACTCCATATCCAATTTCTTGTTATTGGTGTATAAAAAGTTTACTGAATTTTGTAGATTAATGTTGTAACCTGTCACATTTCTGAAGGTGTTAATCATTTCTAGGAGTTTTCTTTTAGAAGGTTTGACATCACCTGGGTATGATATCATATTGTCTACAAAAAGGAATAATTTGACCTTTCTTTTCCAGTAAATATTCTGTTAACTTCCTTCTCTCATTTGATTACTCTAGCAACAATTTCAAGAAATATAGTGAAAAACTGTGGAGATAGTAGACAGTCTTGTCTGGTTACTGATTTTAATGCTTCCAGATTTTCCGCATTTAGAATGATGTTGGCTGTGGGCTTTTGTATATAGCTTTAACTATGTTGAGATATGTTCCCTCCAATCTAATTCCCTCTGGGACTTTTAACATAAATGTATGTTGAATTCTGTCAAAGGCCTGTTGAGCATATGTTGAAATTTTTTCATTTTTGTTTTTGAGTTCATTTATGTGCTTTATGACATATATTGACTTATATAAATTGAACCATCCCTGCGTCTCTGGAATAAAGTTGACTTGATTGTGGTGGATGATCTTTTTGATGTGTGTCTGTATGCACTTTGGAAATACTGTGTTGAGAATATTTTCATCTACGTTCATTAAGGATATGGGGCTACAGCTTTCTTTTTTGGTTGTATCTTTCCCTGGTTTTGGTATTAGAGGAATGCTAGCTTCATAGAAGGAATCTGGGAATTTGGGAATTCTCCCTCTGTTTATATTTTTTGAATAATTTATGTAGTATTGGATATAGTTCTTTGAATGTCTGTTAGAATTTTGCTGTGAATCCATCTGGGCATGGGCATTTTTCAGTCAGTAAACTTTTCTATTACTGATTCCATTTCCATATTTGTTATGAGTCTGTATAAGCTGTTGATCTGATTTTAGTTGATCTTTGGTGATTCCCATGATTTTACGTATGCATCCATTTATTTAAGGTTTTTAAACTGAAGAGCACATATAGGTTTTTAATGTATTCCCTTTTAATGCTCTGGATTTTTTTTTTTCTGTTGTGATGTTGTTTCCCCTTTCATCTCTGCTTTTGTTAATTTGAGGTTGCTCTTTCTTTCTTTTGGTTAACTGGACCAAGGGTCTCTATATCTTATTTATCTTTTCACAAAGTTAGCTCTTGGATTAGTTATTTGTACGTGGTTTTTTTTTTGTTTCCATTTCATTAATTTCTCCTCTGATTTTTGTTATTTTCTTCTTTGCTGTGTTTTGATTTCATTTGCTGTTACCTTTCAAGACTCTTGAGCTGTAATGTTAAATCATTTATTTGTGCTCTTTCTAATTTTTTTAATGCAATGACAAGTTGAGGGTGAGGACAGCCAGTGAAAACTCTAACAACCTATACTAACAAACTGAAAAATGAACTTAACGGTACACAGGGGATCAGGCTGCGGTATGTGGATCTGTAGTAAGACGATAGTCCAGGGATCTGGGGTGCTAAGAACAAAAGCAGGCAGGCCTGTGCCTAATGCTTAAGGCTAGGAGAATAGGATGTGTGTCAGGACAGAATGGAGTTGCTCTGGTGGGAAGAGTGTGGGAAGGCATTGGATGGGGTCTGACTTAGCAGTGAAGAAGGGTGGTCCCAGAAATCCAAGTCAGGTTTGGGGAAGATGCATCCAGGGTAGATGGTGGGAAGAGGGAAGACGGGGAAATTGGAGATGAGGACAGCTTTTGAAGTCTCTAGCAAAGCAGACTGAAAACTTGAGCTGGTCTGAGTATGAGACTAGGGACACAGTGGGTGGATCTGGACTGAGAGAGTAGTCTACAGATCTGGGGTGCTTAAAGCAAAAAAAGAACCTGTGCCCAAGGCTAGTATGAGAATAGTATGTGGGGCGGGATGAATTATTATATTATATATGAGCATTTTGATTATCAAAATATAAGTAGACTATAATTCCACAGTTAGACTGTACTCAAAATACTTTAAGAACAGGTTTTCATAAATGATTTAATAATTTAATCAAACAAATTCAGAAATTTTGTGAATATGACAAAAAATATCAGTTTATACTCAGATTTGATGATTTGAAAATATTTATGATGCAGAGATGTTGGATGACCACAAGAAAAAATGGGTTTTCCACATAGCTGGGTCGTTATTCGTGTTAATTCATAGTAATGGCGGTAGCATGCACAAGGGCCCTTTAAGTACAAGGCAGCCATAACTGAGGCATAGGACTAGGGTAATGAGTAAGAAACACAAATCTATCTGAGTAATTATTGGTTAATGATGGCTTCTACAAGGGAAGAGTTAGTTGCTTTAAGGGTAAAATTCTTGGTAGGTTAATCAGATTTAGTACACGGACCAACATCAAAAGTAATTTTTGAACACAAATTTCACACACACCCACACATACATTGGAGAGGGGCGGGGGAGAATGAAATTGGGTCAGGGTTTTATGGGGTACGTGCAGATATAGGAGAGGATCTAAATATGATAAAAATATATTGTATGAAATCTGTAAAATCAAAATTAAAATGACCTTTAGTTAGATCTCATGGTAGATTCACACTTAAAACTGATTAATTATATATCTTAAGAACAGTTTGTAGTCATAATCAAATCATTTCAGAATTTGTATTGAAAGCAAAACTTGTAGTACAATTATTGAAAAAAAAAAGGCTTAGCAATGAAAATGCTGACCCATCTCTCACTAGGCTCCTGCAACCGTGCTTTGCTATAATAAAAATGTTTTATTAAGCACTTAATTAATTGCCACATTAAAATGATAGAGGCACAACTCATGAAAATGACTTATATGAGAATGCAGACTTCTTTTGCTGTGTTAACTAAAAATGCAAGCTGCACTCGTGTTCTAATTAAGAAAAATATAATCAACCAATATACTACTTGGGTGTGTTTTGGAAGCAAAATTTGCAGGTGCAAGAAGGGAAAGATTTGGGAGCATGAGGATTCTAGTGGAAAGTGCCAGTCCCTGAAAGGGCTGAGACAGTAAAGTGACAGAGGAGCACCAAGCTGATCTCATGGATTTGATGCTACAAATTTCACTGGTTTTTAATATTCAGTTCAAAATTGTCATTAAGATGTTCATATAGTAATCTCAAAACTCTGAATAAACCAAGGCAGTTTGTTCAGACAGCTCAATAATAAGAAATATTCACTTCACTTTCTGTTACTGATTATTTTGCTAAGGATTTTGCATACATTGACTTTTCTTTCTTTACAGGAAATCATTTTCCTGCTCACTACAATTTTATAAAGAAGACCTAGACACAAGGAGTAACTTTTATGAAAATACAAGATATGGACTAACTCAAATAATTTTTTTCAACGGAGCACATGTACAGAGATGCGCAGCCTGTTCCCTTGAATTTTCTGCTTACCAGTCTTTCTTTGTTGTGACTGATAGTTGTTTGATTAGTTTTACAAGTTTACTGTAATGTTTCCAGATCTAATAATCTTTCCAGGTATGATAATTGGAATTTGAAGGTTTATGATAAAGAAAAAATACTCATGGAGATAGTGTGTATAAACTTGCTTATTATTACAAGTTGCCTTTCAAAAAAACCCATAATTTTTGAAGTACATTTAATTGTAAATAAGATGAGAACAAGATAAGAGAGTATTACTAATTGTGTGATGGAAGCTTCCTAAATATGTGACAAATACTGAGCACAAATGGCAGTCAATATGCTAGAGATAATCTGCATAAAAATGGAAGAACTGCATTAACTTCCTCGAAAGTATACATCACATGAAACAAGTCAACAGTTAAAGAACGTATTTGAAATGTCAATTAAAGTTCAATTTTCTAAAAATATTTGACAATTTCAAGTATGTATTTTCCTATGTAAACACATGGCTAAATATTTCAAGAGATAACTAGCTCAAGAAAGCAAATCCAAAATTTTAATGTAAGACTTCTATACTTTCCATCAGAAAAATCAACTTGATCCCACTGACTTTTATTGAACATTTCACACTTGCAGGGTGGTGGGTATTACTTTTTGGCTTGTTTGCTTTATTTAAAAAAAAATCAGAAGAGCAGAATGAAAGAGAATGGGAAAGAGTGCTGTCTTCTAGACTTCTTACGGCTTTTTAACTCATGAACTCACAAGAACAGGGAATTCATGAATAATATTGAGTCCATTACCATTCCATCATGGGTGAGGAAGGGCCTCATGGGGCCTTATCCTTCCCTGAGGAGGTAGAAAAGTCAATAGCTGCTGGAGAGTCTGAGGGGACTTATTTGTCATCACTGGTGCCTTGTCCCCTGCTCAACCACCCACAGTCTTGCAGGGAACCATAAATAAATACAGTATCTAACAAGAAAAAAAAAGAAATGAGAATAGGAGCTGGAATTGAGTATAAAAGTGGACTTTGTGTGAGAAACACAGATATGAGAAAATAATGGCAGGGAGATTGATTAAAGAAATTATAAATCATTACGTATAAGTATGAAATTGTGGAAGAATAAACACATTTATAAAAGTAATTGAAAAACATTGTTCTTCATATGTGAAGAGCTCTGTTAAGAAATGAGAATGTAACAAAGAATATTCATTTGTGTATTTTAAGCAATATTTAACTAATAGCATGATTTTGGTATTGTTAATCTCCTTATTTTCCATTTGGTTAAGTGGGGATTTAGAAAACACTAAAAGTGGTTCATGTTTCTTTTAAGAAGACAGTAACATTTACTGTCGTATCTTAAGTTATCTTTCCAAAATGTCTTTGACTTATAACTATAAATGTACTCCTCAATGATCAAAAAATCAATTTAATCTTAGAATGGATAACAGAGTACATGTTCTAATGACTTATAACGTATACTTTTGCTTATATATATTCATGAAGATTAATTGCATTCTTCATAAAATATATAACTTAATTTTTATTTAAAATATTTTATTAACATTGCTTTGTTTAAGAATTAACATAATAACGTTTAAAGCCTTTGTATAGGTATGATATTTGGAAAGGAAGTGAAGGAAAAACTCCCATTACAGGAGAAGTGACAAATTTCACATAATTATTGAAGCTTAGTAATATAGTTTTGTCAGTTAAAAGATTAAATTATAATAGACAAATAGAACTTTGAATTTATATTCCAAGATATAATTACATATTTTTAGTTTGAAGATGATTTCACTTTACTTATTACAGTACTTTCTGTTGTTTTTAAACTTCCCAGACTGTTATTTTATCTCTAGAACTTCACTTAAGGCACAGGTGAAGTCATTTGGGGGCTGTGGAAGATTACTAGAAAATAATGAAAATTCTCTTGGTGCCTGATAGTGGGAGAGGCCTGAATAACTAAGACTACATATGGAGTGAGGACCACAGCTAGGACACAGTGGAGGTAGGACGATTGTTCCAAAGAATTAGTCTTCCCAACATCAGAATTTGCAAGTAACAGAGGCCTCCCCTGTTCTTGGCATAAGAGGCAGAGTCTGTGCCATGCAGGACCTGGGACCCCACAGCAGCAAGCTGTGGAGAATATATTCAAAAAATCTGGAACTGCTGCCTGTCAGGAGGCACTCCATGCTCTCTTCTGTTCTACCATCAGCTTGCCACCAGAGGAAAGTGGAACCGTGGCTCACGATAGTGATGCAAAACTTCAGGCTCATATGTGGATACCATGCCTGCCTCCAACTTAGAAGAGATCAAGATCACAGGACAGGAACAAAACACCAGTTCACAAGAGGCAAACAGAGATCTGGCTCATGGGGAGGAAACACAACACTGACTTCCAGGGATGGGAACATAGCTACTTCTCACAGGAAGGGACTTCAGCTCCAAGGATGGGAGGATTCATCAGTTCCAGGTTCATGGGTGGGGATCATAATTCTGGGTTAACAAAAGGAGACCATAATTTAAAAAATGTATTGATCTTTTGGGACAGGGCCTCCCTGTATCCCTAGCGGGCCTAGATTTTACCATGTAGACCAGGCTGTCCTCAAACTCATAGATATATGCTTGCCTCTGCCCCCAGATTGCTAGGATTAAAGTTGTGCACCACCATGACCATCTTCATGGTAAAACAATTTTAATACAGAAAGAAACTTCTTTGATCAATAGTGAATGGTATACTTGTCTCTAAATGTAAGGATCCATATTTAGCTGTTAAAATGGAGAATAGTACAGTTACACAACTAGACATATACAGAGTATAAGTGTCTGAGAGATGCCCAGCCCTAAATAATATAACTACTATGGAAACTTTATACCTAAGGCTCATGTAACACAGTGAAACAGAGGGTAGAGGAAATACGAATACATCTGTCAACTGTAATGAGCAAAGATTCCTCATGCAACAAAGTTTGACTCACACAGAAGGGCATAACTGACCAAAGTAGAGAAAAAGGACCTGCATAGTTCATGTTCCAGGTACCATTGTCGAAGAGGTGGCAGAAAGACTATAAGAGCCAGGTTTGGTACATGATCATCATAAGGTAGCAGAGCCTTTCAGGCCTCTAGGAACTTGCTCATATGAATTTACAGCAATAGTGTTAGCATGAACAAAACACATGAAGAGTCAATCAGATAAAAACCCACCAAAGAACTGCAGAACCATGGAGACGGTCCCAAACTTAGCTAAAAAACCATTGGAAGCTGATTACTGCTGGGTGGGGACAGCTGATCTTTAATGAAGAGTCTCTAGATAGGCTGACTAGACTCCAGTGGATTAGTCTATACTAAGTTACATCTGGGTACAAAAACTTGACTCAGTCCCTAGCATATAGGACAGTGCATGAAACCCTGTGGTAGAAAGGGTATGGAGCTGTGGATGGGGAGTATAAAAAATGATTAATTCTTAAAATAAAATAATCCAACAAAATATACATTTAAAAATAAAATAAGTGTAAAATATTTTAATACAGTAGAGTACATGTAAAGTTTTCTTTCAGATCATAATAGAATTAAATTGAACATAGAAGAAGATCGGGATGGTCCCAATTATTTGGGAATCAAATAAAATCTAAATCTGAAATCTCATAAAATTCCATGAAATAAATTTAAATATTATTAATGCATACTTTATCAAAATATATGTGCACATGTACATAATGTTTAAAAACAATTTTATTGAAAATTAGGAAAGAATATCTAAAATGAATAACTAGGCAACCAGCAGAAGCTGAGAAAAGTAAGTAGAACCATAAATGAATAGAAGGAGAAAAATCACATCAGTAACAAATGAAGATATAAACAGAAACCATAGACTTTTTGAACCTAAATTCAAAAGGATATCTTTTTAAGGTGATGAGTATCTACAGAGGTAAAATAAAGATGATATCAGAGTATACAAATTATTTAGGTATTATGACTTAGCTGTTAAATTTAAAAAAGTGTAATAATAAAGGACAGTTCAAACAGCTATAACAATGATTCTATTTTGCTTGTTGTCACTACCATAAACACTGTGACCAAAAATAACCTGGATAAAAAAGAATTCATTCCAGGTTACATTCCAGGTACTAGTGCATTATTGAGTAAAGTCAGGGCAGGAACTCAAGGCAGGAATCTGGAGCAGAAACCTTGAGAAAGGAAACTTTCTGGATTCTGTTGCACTTCACTCCACCACCCTTAAACAATCCAGGGAAACCTAAATAGCCCAAGTGCTCAGGTATTGCAGCACATCAAGAAATTCCTCACAGGCGTGGTAACAAGTTAATGCAATCAAGGCAATTCAGTTGAGGTTCCTTCTCATTAACACATGCTTGTGTCAAGTTGACAATAAAAAACATAAAATGAAAATTGACAATCATAATTAAGACATGGTGCAACAGGAATATTAATCTGTTGGTGATGTGAATGGAAACTGATACATCTTGTTTGGAAGACAGTTTGAAGGTTTTGTAAGAAATAAAATAAGACATAATCTTGCTATGTGATCTAGCAGTTATATTAATAAACTTTACACATTGAGGTGAAAACATTTGACTACAAAATACTCTCCTGTAAATGTTCATGATTCATTTATTTGTTATAGCTAAAAATTCAAGATTGAAGGTATTCTTAAATTGGGGATGAGTTAGACAAATTGAATTAAATTTTTAATATTGAATATCATCTAATTATAATTAAAATAGCTATCAAACAAAAAGAATAAATAGATGAATTTTAAACTTTTATTGCTAAGGGAAACAAACTATTTTATTTTATTTTTAATATTGTATTTGTTATATTTGTTTTATGTGTGTGAGTGTATTGTAAGCACTTGTGTAAGTGAACCTGTGCAGTGCAATGCCTGAGAGGTCAGAAGAGAGACTTGAATCCACTGGAACTGGAGTTGTGGACAGTTTGTTAGTTGCCAGAAGGGTGCTGGGAATTGAACCTGGGTCCTCTGTAAGAACTTCCAGGGCTCTCAACCATTGAGCCATCTCTCTAGCCAAAAATAAAAATGTTTTAAAGAAGATATATACTATATGATTCCAATGAAATATCAGTCTGTACAAATATTTTAACAGGAAACAGAATGACAATATTTTGTGTGAGAGACATAGTAGGGCAAGTAAATAAATGGAAGACAACAAATATATTGGGCAGTGTGAACTATTTTGTATGACACTAGAATAATGAAAATACAAATTTAAATATTTATCGAAACTCACTAATACACATACACACACACACACGCACAATTTTAGCCTAATATTTAGAACAGCAGTTCCTTGAAAGAATTATAGACACAATGAAATAATCACATACATTAGGAATAAATGAAACAACTTCAACAGAGTTTAGGTACAAGGAGCTGGTATAAGTGGTTTAGAGAGTAAATGAGTCCTGTAAAACTAGAGGCCAAGCAAATGACATTTAATACTCTACTACAGTTTGTAAAGTCCATGCTCACGATTGTTAGACTGGATGTTGACAATCCATAAACTATTACACCTGTATAATATAAATGAACATTTAAGTGAATAAAGGATGGTCAGGGTTTGATAACTAACTGATGGAATGGAAATGTATCAATAAACAATGGAAAGAAGTCAGGGAAATTTCTATGGAAATAGATTAGAGTTCATTATCTCAGTATGCACACTCTTCCTTTTATATAGGCACATAATTGTTTACTTGTGGAAATATTTACAATATCTGCATTCATAGAGATTTTTCTGGCTCTGCCAGGTAACAGGGTCATCCTCAAAGCAGCAAACATATTTAAAACTTAGATGCAATTTCTAATCTAATTCTTGTTAACTGTGGATCATACACAGTAGTTTGTTTTCAAAGAGTAAAGGGGAAAAGTGCTAAAATCATAACTATATGAAAAGAAAACTTAATGGACATTACATGAAGCCAGTTGACTGAAGTTATAACTCATTGAAGAGTCACTGATAGCTTATACTCTTTTTATTGTTTAAGAGTGTCATATAAGTATAATGTATTTAATCAAATACACTTCCCATCCCTCCTACAACATGACCAGTTTTTCACCAAACTTCCCATGTTTCTCCTCCCTCCCATTTCCCTCTCTCCCTCCCTCTTTCTCTCTCTTTCTCTCTGTGTCTCTCTCTGTCTCATAAACCTATGAAGTTCATTTTTTGCTGGTTATGTTGGAACGTGTATAGCACCACCTAATGGAGCATGGCTCTCTCAAGGCACCATCCCTGGTGAAAACTGACTTTCCTTCCACCAGCAGCTATCAATTTCCAATAGCTTCTCAGCCTCTACCCAACATGGGGTGGGGGTAGACAGCCTTGATTTTGAATAGGTTTCACACATGCCATTACATATGCTGGTAGTTCATGTGTGCCGTAGCTCTGTCAAGCCAAGCAGATATTTTATTGCTTAAGATAATTACTATTTCTGGTTCTTACATCTTTCTGCCTCTTCTTATGTAATGATCCATGAACATAAGGGGCCAGGATGGGAATTAGCTATCCCAGTTAGAGCTGCTCAATCATTAGGCTCTTATTCTGTGCACATTGTCCAATTGTGGATACCTGTATTAATCATTATCTATTGCAAAAAGAAGATTCTCAGGAGTAGGTTGGGAGATACAGTAATGTATGGATATAGTGAGATGAACTACAGAGAATCTGGCTCATCCACATTCATTGCTGATTTGTTCATGCCAGGTAGAAAATGGAAATGGCCTAGAAGTCCATCAATTTATGAGAGATGACAATATGTTACATGCACACAACTGATTATTCAACCATAAATAAACTTTAAATTCAAAGGTAAATGAATGGAACTGGAAATATTTTTTCTGACTGAAATATCCAAGACCCAGAAAAGTAGGCCTTGAATATTCTACTGCATGTGGGGATACTCGATTTGAATATTTAGATATGTGTGTCTTGAAGTGTGAGTCCTTATAGAAGTTGTAAAGTTAGTAAGGGTCCATGGGTTGGGTGAGATATCAGATGGAGGAGGTAGAATGTAGGTAGTATGTAAATGGAAATGAAAATATTTCAAGAGAGAGGTTAAATGGTGTGGGAGATGGGAAGACAGGTGATAGATCGGAGGATGGGGAGGAATAAGTAAAATCAAAGAACTTTGAAAATGCCACATGGAAATCCCCTACTGTAAAAGGATTCCTAAAATGTATACATAGATGAGAAGATTTTAAATGAAGCCAGGGTGTACTAGAAGGACTATGCCCCTCTCAGACCCTTTACGTTATCAAATATAAAGTTTATTGTTAAGCATGGGTTAATCTTTCCCAAGTTTTGGTTAGCAGGTCCCAAGGGAACCCCACTACAGACACTGCAGGCTATTGCTATTGCTCTTTGTTAACTCTAGAACTTGATGGTTAGGCCTTATTGCTAAAGATCACACAGTAGAGACACAGACTATGGAAATCATGCAGACATTGACCTGGAAGTTTCATCTCTACTGGCAGCTTTCATAGTGATGGATTTTTTTTAATGCTATTGAAGAGAAAAGTAATGAATAGTTTATTCAGCTGTAAATATGGTAAGGCACAAAACCACTGGGCTAGCAAAATATGCACACTGGTCCAATAATGATATGAATATTATGAAGTAATGAGCCACTTTCCAACTGGATTTGAGTCCCACTCCACAAGACAGAACTCAAGCAGCATGCTGTAGACTTACCATAAATCCATGATTAGGTAGGGAATAATCCCTGAAGTATAAGCTAATACGATTATTCAAGTAGTCCATAACTTTGAGTGAAGAGACATGAAAGTAACTTTGCCATTGTGGTCCTCTTTCAAAAAACAATACTCTGTGTATTCATGAGAAAACATAATATGTAGCAGTTTATAAATATATGACCACAGTTTTCTAATCTATCAAGGTCATCAAAGGAAAAAGTGTGAAATCTGTTACAACTACTGCCAAAAATACTCAGTATAACATGGAACCATGTGACAGAAGATATTCAAAGAAAAATAGTTCTGAATACGTATTGATACTTTTTCATATTTCAATAGTAACTAATTAATTTTGAAACTTTTACCATGGAAATATGCTATTTAGTGAGATTTACTGTACAAGGGAACTTTGTGCTATTTCTTTTCCTTGATGTGTTTGCTGAGATATAATTAATACAGCATAAAATTCACTTCTCTTAAGTTCACACTTCAAATATTTCAATGGATAACCATATATAGATAGAAACCCAAAGTACCCATACTCAACTGTGAGGTAATTGTGCAACACAGAATGGAATTGTACGGTCCTGTGAGGGCAGCATCAGTGACGTAAGTATACAGACTATCACGAAGAAGGAGTCTACAGTTGTGTGCCTAAGTTTAACAACTATATGGAATTTAATTTATAAGTTCAAGTAGAGTCTACCTACATTATGTATTTTTTCCAAGATTGGGATGAAATAATAGAAATTTATTGGTATGAAACTGGAACATTCTTACCACTTGAAGAGAGAGATTTAGTCTTGTTATTATGTAAAGTTTTCCCATCTCCCATCACCAGCCATAGGCAATCACCAGTCTACTTTCTGTTTCTACATTTTTATTATTGTGAATATCTGATTTGAATAGAATCAATTAATATATGGTCTTTGATTATTGATGATTTTTAATTATAATAATGTTTTACATGTTTTTTCCACAGTGTAGCATATGTCAGTATTTCAAAATAGAAACTGGCCTATTTTTGGATTCAACAAATTTCATATATTTACCTGTTAGAGGTCATTCAAGGTCTTTTTACTTTTGGAATTCCAAAAGTCATACTGTTGCTAATATTTTCCTAATACTTTTTATAGACATAATATGCACTATTATCTAGTTTATTTTCTTCATTTTAGGTTTTTATCTCTTAATTACTTATCTCATTACAAATAGTTTTATTATATAAATGCACATATATTCTTAAATATTTTACTTATATTACATAATATTTGAAAATATGAACTTATCCTATGTCGTATGTATATTTTGTATTAAATAAAATATGAAAAATGTACATAATTGTTTTATATTCCTATTAATAAGTGCTGTGAAATTCCATCTATGAATGATTGATTAGATATCTATATCCAAATTAGATTCATACATCTTAAGGTAGTGCTTTCAAATTTATCTGTCACATCTACTTCCTACTAGTGTTATCCTAATTATAATTATTTGAAAAGAAGGTATTGTATTGTGATTCATATATCCTCTTTTGAAATGTTAATTTCCTTCTTCATGAGTATGACATATGTGCTCCATGATTTAGAATAATTCTAATGAAAAATTTTAAAATGTGTTCTATTATCAGCAATGTCCAATGTTTTGTGATAAATGGGACATCTGTATCATATCTTCAAGTACACTGGAACTGTGTTGTCAGAGGGACAGAAAGAATGTAAGACCAGCAGAAGGAATGGACGGAATGGTGAACAATGGTGTATCCCTAAAATGACATTGCCATTGCACTCTTGAACTTGGCAAATACATGCACAAGACCTGCGTAAGAATGGGGTTGGGATTGGTAAAAAGTCTCAACGGTCTTGAAAGCAACCCTAACTAAACTCTTTTGATGAATAATAAAAATAATAATAACAGTAACAATAATAATAAATCCCTTTCCATCTTTAATTTGTGACCTTTAATGACCTTCATTTTGGAAGATTTCCTGAAGGAATTCTATTTAAGAATTCATGAAGTTATTCAGAAAATAAAACAGTTTCTTTAATGGTACTTTAAATTGCATTCATTTTAAAAAATAACACAACTCAAACATAATCATACCTGATAGCTAAAAATATTTTATGTAAGTCTTTGAAAGTCTTTAGCACCTTAGTCAGAGCAATACATTATGTTGAGAAAACAATCATGCTAAAGCTGACACTGAAAAACTTCTAGTGACAGTGAAATGGACCACTGGGTGAATTCACTTGCTACAAGCCTGACAATAAGATTTCAAGCCAATCTCAGAATCTTAAAACTAAAAGGAGAAAACTGGTTTCCACACATTTTCTTTCGACATTCGTACATGTGTCAAGCATGATATTGACATACATGTACTCACCTACATAAAATAATTAATGTGATAAACTATTTGTAAAAAGTGGAAGTAACATATAGAATAATAGCAACTGGATCAGGCAGCATAGTCCTCTATTCTCAGCTCCTCAGGAGGCTGACCCATGAGGATCTCAAATTTAAGGTCTACTTTGCCTACACAGATTAAGTACATGGTGTGGTTCTTAGGCAATTTAAATGGCTGTATCTTAAAATTAAAAATATCAAAAAGGACAGAAGGAGCTGGGCCAGAGAAGACTGGTATTATAGAGGGAAAATGAGGATACTTTCTATGGGGATGGCATGGAGGGAGGGCTAGATAGAAGAAAGAGAAAGAGGAGAGAAAAATAAAACCCCGCTAGTGTAAAACAATAGGCAGAATCATATTAGTCTAACAACTGAATGACAAATCCCACATACATTATCTCTACATGAGTCCATGTGTACAACTGAAGGCCACATAACATGAAATAGTGCCAAACGTAGAAACCTTCCTTTGTGTTGTTGGTCAGGGTAGTTCAAGAGACTCCCAAAGTTACACAGGCTATTGTCACAGCCTTTGATTGCCTCCCAGAGCTTGAAGATAAGAACCTATTGCTGAAAATAGGACATACTTAACATGCCAGATCTGCTGTGGTGACTTTCCTTTCCCATACCTCATTGTGCTTCACCATCTATGTTTTCAGACCTACTGTGATCATTGTGCAACAAGACCTGTGAACTAACCCAAATTTGCCTATCAGCCAGAATGTATATTTAGCAATCAACCAACACATCATGGAATTCCAGGAATGTGAAGAATCAACCCTGGAACCTGAAATCAAAAATTGCACCTACTCATACTGAGACTGTTTTGACTCCCAATTTACAAGTCAACATAGAGTACCCCCCAAATTGAATACTAAACACTGCTCAGCTGGGCCATAAATTTACAAACTAGGGAATCAGAGATCAAATATTCAAACAACCATTCAGCAAAGACAAGATCTCCTACCCATAACAAGATACATGACCAAGGACATAAGTTCAGGTGCTTAGGTCTCATGAAAAAACAAAACAACAAAATAATCAAGATGAAATGTCTTTTCAAGAAATTAGCAACACCATCATAATGTTTCCTAGAATTACAAACCAGGAGCTCTGTAAAAAATATTATTTCAAAATAGCAATTATAAACATGTTTACAAAACTCAAAAAGGATATTAAAAAAGAGTGATTGAAGACTTTTAAAACACAGTTGAATCAAATAACTAAAATTAGTCAAAATGTGAAATATGTATTCAATAAAGAGATGTAATCTCAGAAGAAAAGCCAAATAAAAGTTTAAGGGAAATAAAAATTTAAGTGAAGATATTCAGGAGCACAAACAAAAAGATTAGAGAAAAGAAACAAAAAAGGAGTGGACTGCAGCAGAGAATTCCATAAAGACTTTTTAAAGGTTTATTTATAGTTTTTATTTTATATATAGGCATGGAGGCAGGTGAATCTCTCTGAGACCATGGATAGCTTGGTTAAGTCCCAGGCTAGTTACATGCTGCTACAAGGAGACCTTGTCTAAAACCAAACCAAAATCAAAAGTTCAATGCCTTTGTATCATAATTAGAGAATAAGAAGAGACCAAGGGCAAAATGACAGAAAATATCTGCAGTAAAATCAGAAGAAAAATTCATAGTATATATAAAAAGAGATACCTTTTAAAGTACAAAAGGCATATAGAACCCCAACTAGCAGGAGCTGGAAAGAAGCTCCACATTTTGTATAATTTCAAAACACTAAACATACAGAACAAAGAAAAGATATTGAAAGCTGAAAGAGGGAGATAGATCAAGTCACATATAAAGCAGGACCATCAGAATACATCCTGCCTTTTCAACAAAGACTATGAAAGTCAGATGGGCTTAGACTAGCTCCCTACAAATCATGAAAGAATAATAATCCTATCCTAGACTAATATATCCAGCAAAACTATGAGTTCTAATGTAAAGGGAAAGAAAAGCTTTCCATGGTCAAAATAGATTTAAGAAATATGTGTGCATAAAACCATCCCTACAACGAATACTGGAAGGCATAATTCAGTCTGAAGAGAAGATTAAACATTCTCAGAAGGGCAAAAGAAATAAAGAAATTATAACTGAATAGTCAACAAAAATAAGTCTAAGAAAAGATCAATGAAACACCAATGTAACAGGATCAATTGATTTGCTGCTTCCAAGAAACACACCTAGCCAACACTAATCTACACCACTGAGAATATTCATATATCCCTCAAGTCTTGCCAAAGAACTTCCTCATGCAAGAGAGTTCAATACACAAAAGGACCATAACTGACCAAGAGACTGAAGAGAATTCTATATTAAACCTCACCAACCCATAGTTCAGGGCTCATTGCAGAAGAATTGGAAGGATTGCAACAATCAATGATGGTGCATGAACACATGGAAACTGAGGCTTTCAGGCCTCTGGGAAATTACACGTTTGTACTTGAAGCAATGGTGACAGTATGAACAAGACCCTTGCTGACTCAGACAGACAAAATCCCAGCATAAAATTGGGGAAATGAGCAGCAGACCCAACATTAGCTGTGGTACTATTGGCAGCTGATTACTGCTGGATGTGTGAAAGTGATATTTTTTTAAGGGAGTGACTCTAGATAGGTTAACTATACTCCAGTGGATGGGTTTGCACCAAGGGAAATCTGAGTACAAAGCTTAACTAGATAAGCCTTAGCATTTATGACAGAACGCATGAAATACGATGAGGGGAGCTCTGGGTAATGCAGATGGGAGATGGAGTCTAAATATGATTAAAATATGTTTCATGAAATGCACAACATTTTCATAAAATTCACATAAATAAAAAATTACAAAACGATTTTCCAAGCTAAGAACTAAGAACTAAGAACTTAAGAACTAAGAAGCAAGCAAGTATAGATATACTAATATCCAAAAATATAGACTTCAATTAAACTAGACAGAAGAGCAAGGGAATGTCATTTCATTAAAGGAAGAACGAAAGAAGAGATTACATATCTAGACATATATGCAACCACACAGGGGCACTCTATTTCAGAAAGGAAACTATATTTGATCTAAAATCACAAATTGAATACCACACAGTGACAGTGGGTGGCTTCAATACCCCACTGCCACCAAAACACTGGATAACTACACACAAACTAAATTTAGAAAGCCTGACAATAAATCACACCAGAAATTAAAGTACCTAAAAGCATCTACAGAGCATTCTACACAAACACCAAAGGAAACACTTTTTTCTCAGGAGCCCAGGATCTTTATCCATAATTGACAACATATTAGAACAGAAAACAATTCTCTAAAATGTATGAAAATAGAAATATATTCCAATAGAAGTTTAGAAAACTAAGAGCCAACATCTTGTAAGTAGACTAGATAGGAAGAGACAAATAAAATCCTATTTAAAATTAATGAAATAGAAATGAAGAAATACAAAATATACATGAAGTTAAATATTACAGCAGACCATGGGAAAATCAGTGTTGAGATTCCTCAAAAGCTAAGAATTGGCCTACCATATGAATTCAGCCATATCATTCTTGAATATATTCCCAAAAGATTTAATATTCTACCACAGAAACACATGTCCATCCATGTTCATTGCTGTCCTCTACACAATAAGCAAAAATTGAAAATTATCTAGAAATTCATCAATTCATGCATGGAAAATGAATCTGTGGTACACAACTGAATGCTATTCAGGTCTTAAAATGAAAATAATTAATGAAACTCTCATGTATTTGGATGGAATTTGAAACAGTGATCCCAAGTGAGATTACTCAGATCCAGAAATACAAACATTGAATGTTTTCTCATACGTAGATAAAAACCTTGAAGTCTTAGATCTTAATCTTTCAATTTGAAAATTCAGAGAGGTCACAAAAATACTAAATGGCCTTGGAGGTGAGGCCTTCCCAGGAGAGGAGGGGGAAAGGGAATAATAAAGTAGGAAAGGTTAAATGGGGTGAAAATGAGAGGGCTGGGCAGAGGAGGGAGATGAAGAGGGATAAATAATGCTAAAGTTCCTTAGAAAAAGCCATATGCAAGTTTACCACTACAGAAAGTCCTTAAAGTATATACATATACATTACAGAAAGAGATGAAAATGACTTTCCCTAAAACAGGAGGCATTGCCCTACTAGATATATTGGTTTGGAAAGTAAATGCTCATTGCTGGAAATGGACTCCCTCTTTTGAAGCTGATGGCTAGAAGTAACAAAGATCCTCAATAATGGCCATTTCCGTGCTCTTGATTATCCACAAGAATTTCACTGAAGACCCTGGTGCTTAAGAATCTTCACATACATGAACTGTAGAACAAATAAGGAGAAATCAAGCTGATTTTTTACTTCAAAGTCCTATCTTTACCAGCTAGTTTTCATTGAACTGGATGTTTCTACACATGCTACTGGAAGAAAACAATATTCATGAATCATACCCAGCTGGGAATTATGTGATCAATAAATGGCCTGCAAAGAAAGACCCATTGGAATATTATTGACATGAATTTTATGGGAGACACCTGTCATGTTCTAGTTATATTTGCATTCACTTCACAGGATGTCACCCATATTTGACACTGCTATCAGACCTGGGAACCTGCACCTAAAGAGATCGCAGGCTATGGGAGTGTTTAATGCTATTATTTTACTTATAAATGGAAATAATGTTAAACAGACTCCTAATAAATTATTATTATACTCCCACAGATGAATGCCCCTCAGCAGAGAAGCTTCTTCATTCAGCTGATGGTGATCAACACAGAGAACAAAAGGCTGCACACATCTTAGCCCATGAAAACACAGTTATATCAATCTTCCGCCTCCCAAGACTCATACATTTATTTACTTAGAATATAGACAAAGCATTTGTTACATTATAGTCACCGAGTTTTACTAGTTAAGTCATTTTAAAATAATTCAGAAAAAATGAAGTGACACAGAAATGACCGACACTCTTGATTGTCTCTTGCTTAATTTCCTATCAGTGATTTTATACCATTAATATGAATAAAATGGGTCAGTTATGATACACACACACACACACACACACACACACACATATATATATATATATATATATGATAAAGCATTGCAAATGGTATGCCTTTTCCCATTGAGGTTTTTCCTGTTCACTTGTTATCAAGTCACATCCAGAATATTAGTCATTTTCTGTTTTTTAAATTTGTGAAAAGAGTTTTAAATATCCTCACTATGAAAAGTCAGTAAATGAGGTTATATTAAATTTTTTCTTTAACAGTTTATGTATAGAGAAATAAATATCTCAGAATATCTCATTTCACCCATAAATATATCAAGTTACTTGTTATTAAAAATTTTAAATCAAAGAAACAAGGAAAGCAAATGAATGCAGAGTCAAATCAGTTGGTCACATTTCCTCAAAGGAATCAAAACAGAAATTCAAATAGACGTGTTTAGTTTTGCATGTTCTGGACCAGAGAGCTTGTTCAACAGGTAAATACACTTTTCATACAGCCTGATGACCTGAGATCAATATCTATATTGACCAAACAGAGTCCCACAAGCAGTCCTCTGACTTCCACATCTGCACTTTGGCACACATTGTACACACACAAACACACACACACACACACACACACACACACACACACACCACAGTAATTTACTAAATTTAATCATAAACTAAAATTGTATGTCCTGAATTGAATTTATTTCACAGTTGATGTGGGGTAACTGTAATACCACAAAGTCCATGGGCACATTCCATCCAAGCTTCAGGCATAAAGTCCATGTATAGGGGGACATGCTTCATTAGCAAAGCAGAAGAATAAAATCAAGTTAATGCATTTTCAGAACACAAAAACATGATGAAAAGAATTTTGCTCCTTTGTTGTGGCATTCATTCATGGAGTAATCTCCCTCTGCTCATATTCTATATGAAAATATTTTTACTAACGAAAGTAAAAAAAATTCAAAATTCTCACAGTTTTCCTGGTTCTTTAGTATACTTAATGAATGTTTAAAAATAATTATGTCCTAAATAATGGATACTGCAATTTCCAATTTATAGAACAAATAACCATAATAATTAATAACATAACTATGCTAGTAATTTCTATATTTCTCTAAAACTTTACTAACTATAAAACTTATAGTTTGATTTTGTTGGAATTTTCCTACTTTCAATTAAAAATCATGGGAGTAAATGTAGTAATATGAATAGAATGAGACTAAAAAAGCTATTCAATGACTAGCAAAGGTAATTTGGATGACAAGGGTTCATTTGTGCTAATACAAGGACAGAATCTATTCTAGTAACTATGAAAACTAACAACAAAATTTAGAAAAGTACTGACTTTTGGTAGATAATTTGAAATATGCTGCAGTCACAGTGCAATACATAATCAGGATTTTTCTACAAAATTTGCATATTAGGGACTGGAAAATTTTCTAGTGGTTAAGAGCTGCTCTTCCAGAGAACACATGTTCAGCACTAGGAATCCCTGTCAGGGAACTGACAATCTCATGTAGCACCAGCCCCACAGGATCAGAAGCCCTCTTGTAGAGTCCAGCAGTACTGCGTTTGTGTGCAATGTACACACACACAAAAATACACACGCATGTGTGTGCACTCACATGTATGCCTATTGAGGGATTAGGAGGGGATGGATGGGGGAGAAGGTCTAAATTTGATTAAGAACTGATGTGAGAAATGTAGAAAACTCAATAAAAATAAATTTGGGAATAAAATTATTTTCTTTAAATTTACCTATTAGAAATCCTGTCTGATCTACTCACTTGGAAATGAATCAACTTGAAAAAAGAACAAATGTCATTGCATCTGAATGGATGAAACTGCTATTTATAGACCTATGAGAACACAGTTAAAGGAAAAATATGATGTAGATTTTTATTAACACTTTGTCCAGATTGTGGTCACCTTTCTTTATTGTAAAGCAAATTCTAGGACCCACAAAGCATTAACAACATTAGCTTTAAAATGACTATAATCTCAAGAGCAAAGCAGGGAAAGCCATCTGCTCAAAACACCAATATGTAGCTTAAAATACAGTTATTTAGTTAAAAATAGCTAACCTAGGGAAAAAAATACTATCCACCAGATCATGACCTGATGCTCCAGTAGTAAATCTATATTATCAGAACTCAACTTTGTTCCTGCATGCTACAATGGTTTTTGGCTGTATGAATGATTTTGTAGCCTTGATTATATTAGTTCTCTTTTAATTAATTTCCAAAAGAAACTGGGAATAAAAACCAAGGTTTATGTTAAAGTGCATATGTAATGCAGTAAAGGTTATTTCATTTAATATAGTCATAGATTTCTTATTCTCCTTTAATTTACAATTTTATTTACTTATATGTTCATGTTTTCTGTTTTTGAGGAAGAAAAATTGCTTTAAGTTTGGAGTCATCCTGACCTACATAGTTTCAAGCAAGTCAAGGCAACAGAGCAAAAGCCTTCTCAAAAAATAAAGTAAAATAATTTAAAATTTCCATTTTGCCCTGTGACTTGCATTACAGATGTACAGACTGATACACTGACATCGTGGAATGCTGGGAATTATTTTGAAGATATTGCTTTTGAAGTCCCAATTTATAAATTCATATGCCAATAAAATGAAGCTCACCTATAGAAGTGACTTAGATCTCATCATAAGAAACAAGAGCCTCTGCTTATGTTTCTTGAACTTTCTGATGATTTTTATATTACTACATTTTTGTTTTGCTTTGCTGTTGTCTGTTTTGTTTTCACACATTTTAAGAATAAAAGTTATATCTTAAAATATTGACAATTTACTATCCTCTATCATTAATTTATTAATACTTTAGAAAAACAATACTTTGAGATTTACCTCTTCATTTCTTCAAAATAGTATGTTTTTATAGCAGAATTTGTACCAATAGAAACTCAGCAAAAATTTTAAAAAATCTCAGAATTAAATCTTTCTTCTAATAGGTAAATTAGTTCTACCTAAGATGAATAGAAATATAATGTCCAAGGGTTTGATAGCAAGGAGGAGGAAGGATATTCTTTATGTAATTCTGAAGTCACCTGCTAAGGCAACATACATCTGTCATATACAGATTATCTATCTTTCTATCTGTCTATCTATCTATCTGTCTGTCCATCTATCTATATTATCTTAATGCAATTAATCTAATGTAGTAAACAGAGATGAAATATATGAATATTATTAGGGAAAAACACAACTTTATACTTATTAATTTTTTTGAAACAAACATAATGAATGCAAATAGTGAATGAAAACTATAAAGAACATACTAAAATATATATTTTATAAATAACATTATATTTGTTAATATTTTAGGGCAAAAATCAATGGAGTATAGACCAATTTGGAATACTCATAATTAAAGACAATATATATAAATTGAGAATATAGTGACTGAAAATAATGATACTATTACAAACAGTGGAAGGAGAAAATATAAACCACAAGATATAAATAGCAGTTATGTAGGCCAAAAGAACTACTGAAACTTATGCCACAATTAAAATTGAGCAAAGAAAGAATAATGAAATCTAACAAAGCAAATGCTGGTAAAGGCACAGAAACTAAAATCTCTTTATATTTATATAATAATTTCAAAATGGTACATTAGGCAACGATTCAGCACTTTTTAAACAATTGTATAAAATATATTTATTAACAATCATAACCACTACTTTGACTTCCTGAAGATTTGAATTGGAGAGACTGCTGTGTGTCTACAGTGACTTAAACATGCCTTCTTATGACATTTGCTCATGTAAAACCCAAATCTGTCCTGGTATATATTAGTATAAGAACTGATGAAGTGTGTCATATACTAATGTAAATCACTCAGAGATTTAAAAATATGTGGTGCACAGGCACATAAAAATATAACTTCAAAACCAGATGCTGAATAAAATTTGTGTTATGTAAGGACATCTGGCATGATTATATTTACATGGATACCTAGGTCGAGTTTAAAGGATTGTGGTAAATCATGTAGGATCTTTTATATATCTTATTTAATAGAATGATTCCCTTTCTTCTTTTCTGATATTCATCCACTTTACTCTATACTTGCCTTATTACTTGCTTGGATTTAGAGTACATAAGAATGACTGCAGTGAAAAATGCTTCCTATTTCTTAGGTTTAGAATACATGCTATTTGGTTTTCCTCATTCAAGTTGATATCAGCTATATATTCCTCAAATACGGTCTTTGTTTTGATGAGATATGATCCTTGTATTTCTTCTTTGCTTCTATCATGAAAATATTGGCTTTCCTCGGATGTTTGGCTCCATGTGATCATTATTCCCTGTTTCCTCTGTGTGCTGTATTATGTTCATTGTTTTGGGTATGTTGAACAAAACTTGTATCACTGGGATAAAAACAACCGTTTGTTATTGGATGAAATTTCAATGCCTTTAACTTAGTGTGTTCAATTTGGTTTCCAAAAACTTCTTGAAGAATGTTTACACACATGTTCATCAAAGAGATTAGCTTTAGTCTCTTTATTGTCCTGTCATTCCGGTTTATTTATATCATACCTCTGTATTTTGTTTAATAGTTTGAGGAGCGCTGGCACTGCATTTCACTTAAAGCTTACAGAAATCCACAGAGAATCCATAGAGGTCTTGGGATTTATTTATTTTGTTGTTAAACTTTCATTACTTA
The DNA here is from genome assembly GCA_035773235.1 of Eospalax fontanierii. Classification (NCBI taxonomy): domain Eukaryota; kingdom Metazoa; phylum Chordata; class Mammalia; order Rodentia; family Spalacidae; genus Eospalax; species Eospalax fontanierii. The sequence continues at coordinate 91,592,676 of CM069524.1, forward strand.
AATCCTATTGCTCTTTTTTTTTGTCTTTTTCAGTACTTGTTTCTATTTTGGTAGTGTACTAGGTCAATAATTGCATCTTTTCTATGTTTTCAAATAATGTACTGAAATATACATTTATAAAGTATTTCTTGTTACATTTTTTAATTTATTTTGTGCATGTGGTAGAAGGCATATTGTATTGATGTCACAGGACATCTTATTGGGGTTGGCACTCTCCCAATATGTGGGTTTTAAGAATCAAACTTAGGTTATCAGGCATGACAACAGGCAACTTTGCACTCAGATCCATCTTTCCCTTCTGCATTTTCTTAAGGATTTCATAATGATATTCTGCATATCAGTGTCATCTGTTGTAATAGAACTTTTCATCTCCATTTTTATTAACTTTTAATTTTATTTATCCTTTCACAATTCATTTTTCCTTCATTGTCCCATTTGGTCTTTTAACCTCCATTTTATTAATTTTATTTCAAATTTATTTCTTTGTCTGGTAATTTAAATTTGACTTATTCTCGTTTCCTGGAGATATCAAGTTCATTAATTCATTATCTATTTGAAATTCCTGATTTTTAAATGTAAAGTGATAACTGTCACCTTGTCACTTGTAACAGCCTTCCTTGTGTCATATGTTTTATATTAGGTATCACTTGTTTAGTGAAACTGGGTGCAGTAATAGTTAATGTATATACATTGATTGCTGTATTTTCTTGGAGGTTTATTCCATTTATTAGTAGGAAGTGACCTCGTTTATGTCCACAGGGTAAGTTTAGCTTGGAATCTGCTTTATTGATTTTGACTAAAGCATGCCCTGATTGCCTCAAGTGACCATTTGCTTGTAATGGCATTTCTATCCTTAAACTTTGCAGTTTTCAGATATCTTTCTTTGTGAAATGAAATAGCAAATAGTTGAATCTTGTTTATTAAGTGTGTCAACCAGTGTGCATTTTTTAATTGTAGAATTAAGACCATTTGAAGCAATTAGAAAAAAATCAGGGAAAAACATCAACATATAGACACAGACAATGACTTAACCCCACAGACATTAGCAATAATAGTAAAAATTAATCATAAAGAATTGTATTAAATTATGAAGCTTTTCTATAGCAAAGGAAACAACACCGATTAAACTGATGACAGTATGAGAAAACATCTTTGCTAGCCATTCATCTGAGAGAGGACTTATATCCCCAATGTATAAAGAACACAAAACATTTAAAACCAAAAGAGCAAATAATTCCTTCAATGATGGACAAATGAACTGAACAGATGCTTTTTAAATGAAGACATACAAATGGCCAATAAATTCATGACAAACTTCTCAGCCTGTTTTGCCGACAGGGAAATGCAAATCAAAACCCTATTGAAATTCTATTTCACCCCAGTCATCATGATTATTGCAAGAAATAACAAAAGTTTTTGTGGATGATGATAATTAAAGGAATATTTGTACAGTTTTTCTGGAAATATAAAATTATTATAGCCAGTATGGAAATCAATATGTTAGTTAATATGTGTATGTTTTTAAACATGCACACACACAATTTTTCTGGAAATATTTTTAAACATACACACACACACTAAAAATAGAACCACCATATGATGCACAGATAGAACACATGACTAAATGACTAAATAGCTAATGCTAAGGGATCCAATCAAATTCAGTCAGTAAACAACAGAAATATATACTTTTTTTTTCATTACAGCAATTCACAGTAACCATTTGCCATCTGGTCTATACACCAATAAACAAATAGATAAGAAAGAAATATAAATACTCACTTGTGTGTGTGTGTGTGTGTGTGTGTTATTATTATCAAGCATAAAAAAATCATGTTATATGAAGGAAATGTTTGGGATTTGTTAACATCATCATGATAAGTAAAATAAGCAAGACACTAAAAAGATAGCATATTTCTGGTACTGCTGGGTGAGAAAGTGCTGATTTTCCTAATGCAAGGGCCTCTAGAGTGGTTAACTAGACCTCATAGATGAGTTTGCACTGAGGAACATCTGGGGACACTAACTTGTCACAATAGGCCTTAAAACAAATGACAGAATGTGTGAATTTCAGTTGAGGGGCTATGGGAGGGTGCCAGTGGGAAAGAGACCATAAAGATGATTAAGATTGATTGAGATATTCTGTATGAAATACATAAAAATTCAATAATTTTTTAAAGACTGGGTTTAAAATCAGGAAGTAAAGCTAACTTGCAAAGCATTAAATTGTTGACATCATTAATAAGAAAAAAGCGTGAGTAGGGGCATCTGAGGACTCTAATCTTGCAACACAAGTTGCTATGCCTACTTGTTCCCTCAAATACTGAGTGTGATAGGGGACAGATCTAATCCAAGTCTTCAATTTCAGTGAGCTCTTCCTAAAAATGTGAAAATAATAACTCATTTTAGCTAACGGCAGCAAAGAATCTCCAACCCGGGCACATCCTAGCCCCTACTGCGGACTTCTTTTCTCTATCAAGCAGGGGTGCCCCAGCATTTTATAATTACACATTAATGAAGAACAGAAACCTTCCTCACTTTTCTCCTGAATTTCATGTTCACAATAGTTTTATGTGAGTGACTGTGTGGAGGAGGGTGTGTGTAAGGAGATGTAAACAGTGGTCATTTGCCACAGCTTTAAGTTAGACCAGATCTCCCGGAATCCAATTCTGAGCAGTGCAGTTTATGTTAGTTCACAGTAAACACTAATGACAGAATGTGTGATATATCATATCATATTCCTCCTCTACAAAGATATAGAAATTGAAGAGATATGAGAAATATGACTATGAAACCAGAAAGCTATCAGGTGGATGGCGAAAATGGATAAAGGAGACAGTGAGGGAATGAACATTATCAATATACTTTAATTGTGTATATGAAACCATAATAAAGGCATTCTTTTGGGGGTCTCTTTGAGACAGGGTCTCCCTGTGAATAAAAGCAATCTTTCAGAGTTCTGTGCAATAAAATTAGGCACAGTACATAATATTATTAATACACATTTGTACTATATTGCTTATATACATGTATGGAAATGAAGTCTGCTAAAATGTATTAACCTTTCAAATATGTTATAGACAGAGAAACAGAGAAGATAGTTTATAAATTAACTATCAGCCAACAGAGTAACTCTTACTTTAGCATGAAATAAATCTCTGCTATCTATCCACACATAAAAAAGTTTCCTAAGTGAGTCTGCAAAACCCAAGAAAATATAATCTGTAATGGATCCTAGACACTCAAGCTTTAGTATAAATGAACAACTATAGCAGGGAAGAATGTACTTATTCTTTGTTTTTAGGCAAGAGTCGTACAGATATGGGAAGACCAAAGTGCAAGCGTTTAAAAAGTATTGTTACGCTAAGGGTACAATGCAACTAAATAGAAGTCTAGTATTTAATGTCTAAGAAATCGATAGAGAACAAAAATAACTAGTTGAGACTGCCCACAATTATATTTTGGGACAAGTGTGCAAATTAAAAGAAAATTAAAGCTACTTCAAGATTCAATTTTACCAAGTCAAACTGGGTAAGATCGAGAGAACAAATGACAGCAAATGTTGGAGAGGAAGTGGGGAAAGAGGAACCCACGTTCACTGCTGATGGGACTGCAAACTTGTATGGCCACTGTAGAAATCAGTGTGTCCAACTTAAAAAAAAAAATTAGGTATACTATACAAGACAGCAAAACCACACCTTGGCTTATGCCCGAAGGACTTAATATCCTACTACAGAAATACTTGTTCAGTCATGTTTGCTGCAGCTAATTTCACAATAAGTAGAAAATGGAAACAACCGAAATGCTCCTCAACCAATGGCTACATAATATAAATGTGGCACATTTACACTATGGATTTCTGCTCAGTAGGAAAGAAAAACAAAAACATGAGTTTTTTAGGTAAATGAATGGATTGAAAAGGTGTTATACTAAGTGAGGTGACCCAGATGCAGAAAAGCAGGTGACACATTTATGTGTCTTGGCTCCAAATATTTAGATCTGAATATATATCTTGATATAATCTTTGCAGCAAGGAAAACAGAAAGTAATCATCGGGTAGAAGGGAAGAAGGAGCTTGAGAGAAAGGAATAGCAGAGAACAAGTTATCAAGGGAGAAATGGGAGAAATGGAGAGTACTTCAACTGGGGAAGGAAGGAGGTTTTTAAAGGCACAGAGGGAGGAAGGACAGATAAATAATGCTTAAAACTAAAGGAAAATAGAGTGTTTATTAAACCTATTGAAAAATACCTATGTATTAGAAATATGAGTGTGTATAGCTAATGGCTATATAATATCAGAGTGCTAGGCACAGTACGCTACCCTGAGTTGTTTTTCTGGGTAGTGCAGAGTGATTACCAAGACACTAAATAAGGAAACATCTTTAATATTAGCACTAAGAATATATATTCTCAATGAATGTCAACCAAACAATAAGTCAAATATGTTACTTGAATTAAATATATTCTATAAGCATGGATCTTGGCATAAGTTATTTAAACTTCTGACATTAGAGAATAGAAAATAAGAACTTTTGTACTTTATTAGAGTATTTGTAGAATATAATGTTAATATAAGCTCCAATGCTGAATTAATGTCTGGTCATAAAAGTTTCATAAACTCTCTCTGTAATTAAAGGTCTGATTTACATTCTGAAATTCCCAAGCTGAGACATTGGAGAACTATTTCTCTAAACCTATGGCTCTCTGTCTTGGCATCATCCCTTGGTATTATTCAATGGACAATGACAGGGAGAATATTTTTGCGTTCTCTTTTACAAAACGGTAATCAAAAATTGATGGGTTTTTGCTATTTCTGTTCACTGACACTAGCTAATTATTAGATCTGCAGGAAAAAATTAAATTTTAATTTTAATGTCATTTTAAAAGACCAAGAACTATCTCAGCAAGAAAAGATGTCATAAAGGTTTAAGGTGTTTTAGTACGTTAGCCACCTGCTCCAACGTTAAAAATTTATACAGTTTGTCTAGTCTCACATGTGTCCATCCTTTCTGTGTATACACTATATTGCAGTCACTATATTACTGTGACTTAAAATGGCTCTGTCTTAGAGGAACTAATAAACATGCAATTTAACCTTCAGATATTATTCTAAGTCTTGAAAACATCATATTTTTCATATTATACTATCTGATACTCCATGAAAAGTGCCATGAAGCTAAACTCCATGAAAGCAAACTAACATTAAGAAATTTAATATAAAACATTAAGTAACTTACTGACCATAATTTACATTAACAGATAAAACAAAAACATAAAGATCAAATTTAAATTAAGAGCATGACTCAAAATTCTGGTAAGTTAATCTGTTAATTTATTTTATCTTAATTGTTTCATGAAGTTAAGATGGCTAGTTCTATAGACTAGTACTTAAAGTAACTATATTTTTTTAAAGTGTATGAGTATATTGCCTGCATATACTTAGGTGCATCTGTGTACTGCAATGCCTCAGTAAGTCGAAGAGGGTGTTGGATTCTCCTGGAACTGGAGTTATGGATGATTGTTAGCTGTTATTTGGGTGCTGGGAATCAAACAGTATCCTAAACTGATGAACATGTCTCCAACCCCAAGTAACTGTTTTTTATTCAACTCAGATTTTATGAAAATACTCTTATTCTAGATCAAGTCAAAGTTATTCCTTTTTTATTAAAGTTTTATAAATGTTGATCAATAGAAAAATTATTAGACATGATTGTCATTTAGTGTGTATATATTCGATGAGAAGATAAAATTGCAAATAGGATTCCAATATAGATATTTTTCTGATGGAACACTTGTACTATTTCAAATGTTTAAAATGTATATAAGCCATTCATAGAAGACCCATGCACCAATATAGAGTAAACAGAAATCATTTGTTCTCAAATACTTTTTAGATGAGGAACTGTCTTTATATAAATGCAAATTGGAAAGTTCAAATTATCCTCCTCTCCTGAGCTCCGCTCCCCCTTTTCCCATGGCTCCTTATAAAACTCTCCTTCCTGTCTTTCCAGTCGGATACTCCCATTTTCCTCATTCTCACCTGATAATTCATGTCTCCTATTAATCTTCTCTCTCAAACTCTTTCCTCTGCTTTACTCCCATGTTTCCTTTCCGTTTTTCTGAATCCTGTGATTATATCACAGAATCTATATTCACATATAAATATCTGCAGCTAGGACCCCAAAATGAGAGAGAGCATGTGTGGTTTATTTTTGTGAGTCTACAAAACTTCATTTCGTTTAACAGTTTCTGGTTCCATTAGTTTAGCTGAAAAATCCATGATTTTGTTTTCCTGTAGTGCTGAATAGAACTCCATGGTATAAATTTATCACATTTTCATTATTCCTTTATCAGTTTAGGGGCATTTAGGTCATTTCAATCTCTTAACTGTTATGAAGAGAGAAGTAGTGTAAATGGCTGCACACTTACCTCTCTAGAAGGATTAGTCCTTTCTGAGTGGTATTACCAGATCATATGCAGACTTGTTTCTAGCTTTGTACAAGTTCTCCACCCGGCCTTCCACAGTGTTTGCACTAGTTACAATAAAAAGAAGTGAATGAGAGTTGTCATTTCCCCACATCCTTATCAGCAATTGGTGTCATTTGATCTCTTGATCATAGCCATATTCACTAAAGTACAATGAAATCTTAAAATGGCTTTGATTTGCATTTCCCTATTGGCTAAGAATTTCGAACATTTTTAAAGGAACATCTTAGCATTGTTACTTGTTCTTTTAAAAGATTTCTGTTAAGATCCATATCCCAATATTTTTATTTCAGTGATTAGCTTTCTTGATTCTTTCTTCTTTATATATTCTGGAATCCACTGTCAGATGTGTAACTGGTGATGATTTTCTTCCACTCTGTGGGCCTCCTCTTCAATAGATTAGTTGTTTCCTTTGTTGTACAGAAGCTTCTTAGTTTAATAAGATCCCATTTCTTAATTGTGAACATAATATCTGAGGAACAGATGTCCAATTTCAAAAATCCTTTCCTGCACAAATATATTGCAAAAGGTTAATAAAAGACAGATATTATAAAGATAGAAATGTGGAAGGTGGGGATATCTTAAATAAGGAGGGAGAGGGAAGAATTATACAAGGGAAGGAGAGAGAAACAATTTTTATTTGGTGTGAAAAACAGAGGGAATGTATTAGCTCAAAAGAAGCATGTGTGTATGTGTGTGTGTGTGTGTGTGTGTGTGTGTGTGTGTATGTGTCTGTGTCTGTGTTCGTGTGTGCATATGTATAGTTGAAAGGTATATAAAACTAGAAATACAGTTCCAGATAAGAGAAATCTCATTTTGTGGTTCAGGGTAGTCCATGAGACTGCCCAAATAAAACCCATTACTACCTCAGTCCTTGATTGGCCCCCAGAATTTGAAGGTTAGACCCTCTTGCTTCAGACACAGAACTTGGAGGAATGAAGCTGGAATTAACCTGGAAACCTCTTCTGTAAAAACTAATTCTCATACTATCAGAATGTACAATTCAAGCTACTAAGGTAGAAAATTAATCAATGGTTCAACATCACCTGTAAAACCTAAAAAACACAAAAAGGACCCAAATAGAAAACTAATTCTATCAGTATAGTAGTGACACTTTTATTTGGGGGGTAATCAGCAGTTACCTAATTGGGCATAAAGCCTACTCAATGGGAAGGAATTCTTTTGTGGTACTGTAAACATAGCCAAATACACAGGGGTGGAGAAGTCACAGATCCTAGAGAAAAACATATGTCTTTCACATTCCTAGACATTACATATTTCTCTAAGTTACATAAGTATCTTTATATTTATATACAAGCATAGTTCTCATGAATCATTAAAGAAACTTCTTTTTTGCAACAGATGGAAACTATTATAAATTTTCACAAATTATCAAGCACAGAAAATAACTGGGCAATACCCAACCCTAAATGAAACATCTGCATTGCAGCCTCTACACCTGAGACTCAGGGATCACAGCAGAACAGAAGCAGAAAGAATATTAATGTATCTCTCAATTCTCACTAGCATTGTTTTATCATGCAACAAAGGGTGATTAACAAAGTGATCCACTTTGTTAGCTATTATGTAGCAAATAAGAGTTCCCCAAGTTCCTGTCCCTGAATAAGAATCCTATATTGCATCTCTGCCACACAGGGCTCTATGATCAAGGCAGAAGTAGACCCTGAAAAAGCTAGGGGCTGTGGTTGATTAGAAGGAAATGTAATTTACCTGGTGGCTGGAAACTTGCTCATATGAACCTACAGCAATGGTAATAGCATACACAAGACCCATGCACAATCAAATCAGACAAATATGCCCCATAGAAGTGGGTAAAGTGTTAAGAAGCCCCAAACTTAGCTGAGGAAATATTTGCAACTGATCAGTGATAGGTGAGGGAAATCTGGTCTTCTTTAAGGAAGTGACCAGGCACTTACGGACTGGCTCACACCAAGGGACAGTAGGCACACAAACTTGACTCGATGAGCCTTAACATACATGACAGAATTCATGAAATATGTTGGTGGAGGCTATGGGGAGATGCAGAGAGTTTGAGGGGTCTAAATATGATGAAAATGTATGAAACACACAAAATTTCAACACGTAATAAAATGATAAATAAAAAGTTCAATATCATATATTTTTTAAAAGCAGACCTTCTCCTAAATCAGAAAACAAAACTCATTTATTAAATGCTATGTAAAGTTTAGTGATGAGGTGAAGGAAAAAATCTGATATAAAAATTTAATGGATAAATAAAGGTTTCATGCTACCTTTACACATTAATTTACTATTAATACAGCAATGCTTATAGAAATTTTGCCATGTATCAGACCACTTTATGCATACTGGAGATATGAACAGACAGACATTGACTACATTCTTGATAGATGTGGAGAGAGAGAAACAAACTGTTATAGGTGATAGGAGACATAGAATGTACAAGAAAAAGCTACGCATGAGACATTTCTGTAGGTACTTGGTAAATGTCAGGCCATTTAAAAGTTCTAATACTTCTAGATATTTGGTGATAGCATTGTGATTTTCCAGAGAAGGAAATCTAGAACCCGAAACTTAAGACAATTATTGAAGCTCCTGTGACACGTGGTACAGCCATGTCTCAAGACAAACTGTCTCTCTTTAGATGCAGTTTCCTTAGCTTTCCAATTCAGATTACTTATTCAAAGGGTCATTCACATATAAATAAAATAATAGTATATCAGATAAATTGATGACACTCTTTAAAATTTTTGGTGTATGTTTGGTGTACGTTTTACCATTTGTACTGGTTTTTGGTATTTAATTATGTATATATAATAATCATATATGTAAATATGCCATACTTTGTGTAGCATGGCATGTAAAATACTCATTCTTAGCATAGAACTTAGTTTTTGAAAATTTATATTTTTCATTAGATTTATAATAGTTTTATAGTCATTATATTATAATTTGACAATGCCTGTGATTCCAATATATTCTCTATGGTTATTTTGATACTAATTTTTAAAATATTATGTCTTAATTCCTCATTATTTATTAAATAGTATAATAATAATATAATAAAATAAAAATACTACATCATATTTATCAATCTATAATTTTTAATAATAATTTTCCCACATTGTATGCTAACTCATTTATATGAATTTTTTTGTTGCCATTTAAATATTTTCTAGTTAGAAAAGTATTATATATTTATTGATTTTTTTATTTTGAAGTTAAAACATATTTCTACTTACTCTTAGTTAATGAATCATTGTTCTACCTTCTGTTACTTAGTGCTGTTATTTTCACTTTTATTAACTTTTTATTAATTTTCTCATCATTATTATGAATATGATTGTAGAAGAGTACCATGTGCATGCAATGCCTGCAGAGAATAAAAGTGGTTATTGGATCCCCTGGAACTGGAGATACAGATGATTTTAATTCACCATGTTAGTGCTGGGAACAGAACCCATGTCCTCTGTAAGAGCAGTCAGTGCTGTTAACCACTGAGCCATCTCTACAGCCACTTTTTCCTAGTTTATCAAGATTTTATAATTCCTTCACATTTACCGAGCTGATAGTATATGCTAAGAACCGTAGATATAATAGCACTGACTCTAAATGCTGAAGAGTTCAGAAAGGAAAGTAAAGAATGGAATACAATAGGCATTATGTGTAACTGGATCAAAAGAAAAACCACTCTTCAGAGAAGTGAAAAAATGTCTGTACTTAGTCATGAAACAAGGATACTTTTGCATTTTGTTTAGGAAGTAGCAAGTTTCAAGTTGCAAAAGGGGTTCAGAGGCTAAGGACACTTTCCAAGGCTGACTACCTAAGTTCAAACCTAGCATGAGCATGGTGGAAGAAGAGAATTTACTTTCATGAGTTGTGTTCTGGATTCCAAAAGCATCCAGCACAAGTTTCCCATCCAAATAACATATATAATATAGAGAAAGAGAGAGAATAAATAAATAAAAGAAATAATGAGTAGATGAATATAAAATAAGGTTAAAGAAGAGCAAAAATGGGGTAATTGAAACAACTGCACAGTAATGTGAGTGGGGGAATGATGGAGAACGTGAACTGAAAGATAAGCAGAGAGCAGAGACCAGAAGGTCAAGAACCATGCATTCTAAGCCAAAATATTCTTGCATATTTTAAATCCTTCCATGCTATTTTTATTTTAAAGATATATTGTCAAATATTTTCCTATTGGTAATATGTTACGCATACATATATTTCTCCTGCAATTAAATTTGTCCACCTTTTCTCATGTTTCTTTCATTTTCTAATTCATTTCAAAACAAATTTTTAAAAATTCAATGGACGTTACAATTCTTCAATAATTCTTTGTTTATATATGAATTAATTTATCACATTTTTAAAGACGGGTAGAAGAATACTACTTATTTTGAGTGAAAAACATAATGGTGGCATTTATTTTAACATTCATATGTTATCACATACAGAATAGTAATTTCAAGAAATATACATTGTTCATGAGTAGTTTCTCATGAATATTTCATGAATTATTGGAAACACAAATTTTCAAGACTTCACAGGTGATCTGAAAACCACATAAATGGATAGTCCTTTATATTAGAATTGTAGCTCAGTTTGTGTGAAAGGCAGCATTTTCTTGATTGAATCAGTGGCTTTATGTGGAAGGCCAGAGTATTTGAAGCATTTAGGGACATTTGGAGATGTTTGTGCTTCCACCATTTTTCATTATAATACACATAAGTCATTGCATAATGTTTTCTTATAGATCTGAGTTGTCACTTCATGAAAAAGGAGGGAATGATAAATTATCTGAAACATCACTTTATTTTTCATTATAGATTATTATAATGCTTACCAGAAATTTTCAAAAATGTGTTGATACACTCAAACCAAAATACTAAAAATGTAAAAAAATAGAAGAAAATACAGGTATATTTCAAATACAAATAATTTTAAGATTGAATTTATCCAGTAACACTAAGACCCAAAGGACAGCATTTGTTTAATGATGGAGGTCAGATTTAAATATAGACCAAGAAAGTATAAGCCATCACTATAGAATTTGATTAGAATTTAGAAATTGAAAATAAGAGCACTCACATATATTACTTCCTAGCTCCTGTTTAGAAAAAATGCTATTAGGCACTGCTTTATCATTTCACTTGTAATAGTTCATGTGCATTATAACATTTCAAGGGCTTATATTTTGCTATTCTTTAAGTTTATAACCTGAATAGAAAATGTGGAGCAGAAGCAAAGTGTGAAACTGTTCCAATGACAGGAGGAATCTGAGAATTATAACAAAGACCCATATCAAAACATTTGTCTGTTTATTCTCAGGCTACATGATGGAAGTCTCTTGCCAGGACTGGATACACCCAAAAATTATTTACTTATTATTAGTATCTTATGGCCATAATGCAAAAGAATGAAGGTTTATATTTTCTAACAAACAAAGTAGTGAGACCTGTAGCAAATTCATGAAATGAAGAGCTCATCTCAAAGAGTACCTTGGTGGACATGATTCAGTGTAACGTGATTGTAATGACCTTCACTACGCTAGGCCAATGTCTCTTGAGGAGAATTGTTTCAAACAAAGAGCATAGTAATTATACCTATAAAGACAATTAAAATGATTATTGAAGGCTTTTATGTGGATTTTACTTAATTCATTTAGTCCTGAACTTAGTAGAGAAATAAACATACTTGAATTTATTATTTAAATATCTGCCTTTTCTTTTTCATAGTCACCAGATACACCTGGTAATTATATATGTATGTTATTATATATATATATATATACATATATATATGTATATGTATATATAGTCACAAAAATGATTCCAAAATGATAATTGAATATAAAAGGATAATAATTTACCTTTGAATGAAGTTCTTGAAATTAATATTTTTCTTATCTTATAATTAGAAAGGTGGTAACAATTATATAAACAATTATGTTATAAAGAAAAACTTAGCTCTTCATATTACAGTTAAAATTAATCTTTGATTTTAAAGATACTATCCTATCATTAACACTTTCTAATTTTTCTTACCTTTACTTGTCACTTGCATATAATATAAAGTTCAAAATATAATTAAGCTATCCTCCTGAAATGGAGATACACTATGCTTAGGTCTGACTTTTATCATCTGTTCAATAACAGAGGTCATATTTCAGTGAAGGCTAAGGTAGTATTACCCACCATTCTTAATTAGAATTCAGAAAGCTATCAAATTGCATATTCAACTGAGAAAGAAAGCAATAGAAAAATCTAACAATTTATTATGTTCAGAAGATTTTCCACATGTGCAATTCCTCAGTACGGTGGTGGCCACTGTCAATAGTGGGCATCTTAAGATGGATTTAACCAGTTCAGGGACAAATGCTTTGCACACATTTTTTTCATGCTAACACATATTGGTGAAAAATCTTCTGAACATTTTATAGCCTAATAGTTCCAGAACTCTGTGGTTTTCAAATATTTTGTATTATGTCATCCCAAAAGTTAACACTACAGTTTTTTGCTTACAAGGGAATAATGTCATTGATGTTTGTCTCTAATGTCAAATATCAACTAGATGTGATTGGAAATACATGTGTATCTATGAATTTGCATATAGTTTCTGCAAATATGTCTCGCATGGAAAATAGGCTTTGAAACAAATTTGTTGTTCTAGAATGTGATTTTATTACAATTTAGAATCATTTTTCCATTGGAACATTTCATTGAGAATATCATGGATGACAACATCAGTGTATAATTCATCCTTTATGCACAATTTTATATTCAAATGTTTGTATTTTGTTTTATGCCTAAAGTTATCCAAAAGCTGTTATCCAACTAAAATTTATTGAATGTCTCAATGCCAAGACTTCTAGGCAGCCTGAGTACATACAATAAAAATTAGTAAAAGTCTCCTACCCTGAAAAACTATATTATCATCCACTTTTAAGTCTTTTATCTTGGAAAATTCTCATGGTATTCTATGATATTTCTATGTTTCGTATTTTGAGTGTTTAATATACAAGTGTATTGATCTTAGACAATCAATTCTCCTCTATGATCTCATTTGCAAAGGATTCTAAAGAAAGTTAATCTTAATGATAGTTTCCTTATTTTAAAACCAAGAACTGTTTTCTAGAAGTTTCCAATTAAATACTGGTGACTTTTTTGAATACACGTTAATAAGGCATCCATTTATCTTTGAGTGATACGTATTTACTAATGTTCACTGAATTAAAAAGTATTTGTTAAAATATTAAAAGTCACTCTGAAATGAAAATAAATTATTTAAGGTTGACTGTGTTTCACTATTATAATAGGTAAGGACATTTTTTTTTTCTTTAGGGAAATTGCTGGAAAATACAAATAAGGAAAGGAGTAACATGTTCTATTATTATTTTCTACGAAAGGAGATTAAACACTTAATATAACCATACATATGTTTCCACATGAACTAACAGGATAAATTCAACAGAGAAAATAAAATGTAATTATTAGTTCTGCCTAATATCTACATCTCTGCAAAGGCTGACACCACTCTGAGTGTTGTCACAAACAGAGTTAAGATAAAAAATCACAGTAAGAACAAAATAGAGTAATTAGCCCAAAAGAGGATAAGTTGATGCTTGTTATACTACTTTTGGTCAATAGAAACCACCAAATGACAATAAATAAGTTCAGACCAGACTATTTAAATCTAAGAAACACGGTCTTACTCTTAATATAATGTAGAAGAAAGCAATTATTCTGATGTATTTTATAATTTCACTGGTTATTATTCTGATCTTAATAGTATTCACCTTTCTCCCCAAATTGTGCTTAAAATTAACCTTTATTTTAGTAGTTACATATAAAGTCACATCAGAACAATGTCAAATGCCACTAGAAGTCATTGCCTGTGCCTCTGGTTGTTATTGTGCTTTAACTCAAGCATACATCACTTTATAGCTGCCATACTCCCTTCCCATAGAATTGCCATTCAAAAACAAAGAAAAGGAAACATGAAATGAAATAAGGGGAAGGCGTTATGGGGCAGTCTGATACAAGCAGCACACAAGACGATGTCTAGGACAAAATGAACCCATTCGACCAGTTGAGTCAGCTTAGAACTCAGATCACTGTTCAAAAAAGAATTCTGTATTATGAAATTCTTCATTTTCAAAAACTTTCTGGAAAAACAAACTTCAAATTGTGTACCCATTATTGATACAAAGAGAAAAAGAGAGAGAAATTAAGATAAAGATGAGTCTTCATTTTCTAGGGCTTCATATGTGAGATCACAGAGTATTTGGCATTTGTCTCTCTGTGTATGGCGTATTTCACATATTAATATCCTGCAGTGTCATGCACAGAACCACAGTGACAGAATTCCATTCATTTTATGGCTTAGTAAGTTGCCATTTGTTGTAAAAACCACATTTTCTTTGTTCTTTCATCTGTTAACGGACACCTTGTTTAATTCCATAAGGTTATTGTGAGTCATGCTACAACAAATATGAGAGGGTAGATGTCTCCTAAACATTAAAATTCTCTTCTTTGGATATATATCCACTAGTGGGGCTATTATATGGAATATTGTTCTTTTTTTTCCTGAGGAACCTCCATATGTTTTTCACTAATGTTACTCCACTCCACAGGTACAAAATTAAACACACAGAAAGAATGCGGTATAGTATTCTCTAACGTAGGAGGGGAAGATGACTAAGAAGTATTTACTATAAATTTCAAAATAACAAGAAGGTAGAACTGATTTGTTTTATTTTTAAAGCAATAAAACTAAAAATTTGTTCTCTCTCCGTCTTAATTTTTTATCTATGTAGTTGTTCATTCTAAGCATGGCCAGGATAGAAGGTTATTTTTTAGGGACTGATTAAAGCTTCAACTATCAGTTTAAGTACACTCTTAGGTGTATACAGGCTATACGTTTCATGACCAATTCAGTAGCCTAGAACTCTCTTCAAAATCATTTCAGAAGCACATGAAAGCATTTTCTAGTCATGGACAAATATTTTATTTTTAATAGTAGTTACATTTTTTTGGTTTGTTTGTTTCTTGAGACAGGGTCTCCATGTAGCTTTAGTGGGTCTGGGATTTGCTATATAGAAAAGGCTGTCTTCATTCTCACAGATCTTCAAAATCCTGAAGGCTGGTTATTAAAGGTGTGTGCCAGCCAGCCAACTACTTATAATTTTTTGAACTTATATATTTGTCCATTAGCTTGTTGTCTTTTTCTGGTCACAAAAGTAACAAGCAGAACAAATCTCCTTTCGTGAAAGACATCTGTGAGCACTTGTGGTGTTACCTGGGTGCTCACTATGCTATGGTCTGAGTATTGCCAGACTTCTATAACAAAACACCATACAGTAGCTGATTTCAAGGACAGACATTTCCTTTGACATTTTAAATCTAATTAGCATATTTTCCTGGCAGAAAATAACATGATACATGCTTCATTTATATCATCTACTTTGATCTTATTCAACCAGCCTCTCATTCCCCTTCAGTTTGCCTCCTTTCCTCTTCCCAAAAAGCCCTTATTTGTTTCTAAAATTTTAAAGTCTAGATTCCATAAATGAGATAAGAATTACAATACTTTATTTCTGAAGACAACTTTCAGTTTCATCCATTTTCTTCAAGATGATACTGTTGGAAGATAGAAGCTTGAGAGCAGGATAAAATTATGGTCTCTTTCCTGTAAAGTCTCTCCTTCTATTTTACAGGCAAGTGGTTCCTCTCTATGTACACTGCAGGAACACTCTCTGGTTGACAGTCCTGTGAGGGTGGCAATTATTTGATATAAGTCTACTTCATGTCCTTGTAGACCCTTTATCTCTTCATAGGCTATATCACAAAATATATAGGGGGCATTAATATTTCAGAATATGAATATTCAGGTGGGACTGCAACTCAATACATTAAAAGCATTTTTGTCAAAAGTGGTAATGATGAGAAATTCAGCTTTATTAAACATTTGTTTCTTGCCAGTTCCTGTACTGTATTCAAACCCACTATTTTAATCCTGTTTGTTTTGTTGTTAACTACTTTAGAAAACGACACTAAAATTAAGTAATTTCACAATGCCCAAGATCCCTTTGTGACAGAATTTGATTGTAACTCTTTCTGCCAATTTGTTGAAAATGTTACTAATGTGGGGGTTCCTATTCCTTTTCCATGATTTTCGTGACAGATGAGGGCTTTGCCTATATGCATGTAAGAAATACAATCAATTAATAAAACATGAGTAGGTTAGCATTTCCAATGCTCTAAAATCAAAATACTCAAAATACTTTATACATATACTACCACTATTTAATGTGTGTTTAGTATGGGACTTATTTATAAACCAGAATATTTCCTATGCTGAAGGTTTAAAACGGGACAAACCTCAATACTTTGGTATAAAGTAAAAAGTGACTGTAACGTGAACTCTATATATTCTAAATTGTAAGTAGTCATTAAACATTTGGAGATTTTCAGAGTGATAACACAGGGCTGATTATTTGAATAAGCAATTATATTGTGTAAAGAGTGTTCATAAGTCATATTATTAAATATACCTAGGCTACATAAAGGCTATGATCTTGAAAAGATTAATTTACTTCTTCAAATTCCAGCGTGCCCTAGTACATTATGGCTATGTGCATATTTGAACAGTAAATAAGTTAATTTGTTTGCACATTATTATTTAATTGCCTATGACTTAAACTTAAAGCATTATAAGAGTAAATAAACCCTAAAAATTCCTAATGATGCCCAGAGATTAATTTATTCACTCAGTATATTTAATATGTTCTTGTTTTCAGGCTATAACACTATTCAAATGAAGAAAAAACAACCCTGAATTTTTCTGTTCTTTCCTATTATCTCATTTTCATTTCCTTCACACACACTTCATTAATTATTTTGGGAACTCGTTGTCTTAAGTAGAATAGAATAATCACTCAGTTACTTTATTTATATTTTTAAAACAACTGTCACACTAATAGAGAACTTTGTATGAACCAGCAAAACCCATAAAGCATCAATCAGAATTAATAATATCCAAATAGATTGGATAGTGAGATCGGCAGGAAAATATAGCCTGAATAAATAATTTATAAGACACTACTAACAAAAGCTAAGGAACTACAGAAAAAACAGATGTGTGCCATTCATTTTTATTTTTCTTCCCAGTGTGAAGTAAATAGCCCACTGAGTATGCTATTTTGAGAATGCTTATAGAAATTGTCTTTAAAAGATGGTGTCTGATGAGGTATGCTAGGAGATTAGCCATGACACAGTTTAATAAATTATTTTATTGTTTTTTTCTTGGGAAAACAAAATTATAGTCAAAATAGATGATCACGTTCATCGAATCTCTTACCAGAATGACTTTGAAACTGCCATTGACTTATTATCGGCAATGGACTCTGTGCCCACCTCCCTCATTTTTCCTTGAGTAGAAGACCGCTTCATCCCCTCATCTTCCAAAAGCCCTGAAGTATACATGAAAATGGCTTGAGTATAACTTACATAGTATAGGCAGAAAGTACTGTGAACTTTTCAATTTTTTTTTTAACAACAAAGAAGGCACATCTCAAATTGGAAATTTCTGTAAGATAAGATAAAGCCTATAGTGCTCTTTTATTGATTCACTATGTGATGCAGTTTTTATACTCTCCATCTTCTGTAATAGAAAATATGACCTGGAGCTACACATAACACTGGCTTTTGGAACGATTACAGGCCTTTGTAAAGTGTATTATGCCTCGGTGATACATTCAGAGAAATCCACAAGCATATAAATCTAACTATGTCCCTTAAACTACACCTTGGGGTGAGATTTAAAGTTCTCAGAATCTGAATGTTTCTTAGCAGGTTAGAATTTTAGAACCATTGGCTATTCCTCAAATGAATGTCTGACCTCTCCCCAGACCGAAACTAGAAAGTATAACAAAATACATAAAGATGGAAGTGCTAATTTTAAAAAGATACACTGCAGTAATACTTTTTAAAATGTTAACTATGCATGTGGAAACATTCACCCCCCCCACACACACACTGAGGATGAAAGAGTCATGTATACGAAGATTTTATCCACTGATGCTACTTTGCCTTTGATTTACTTTTCTAAGTAACAGTTTTTACCCTATGGTGTATGAAGCAAGCACATATCTGCTTCCTGTCACATGCACCTTCACATTGACACTAATTGACATATAGTAGCTGATTATTAAATAGTAATTGGTAATGGAAATTTATATTCAAAAAAACTATATGGGACTTTGATTTTTTCCACGATTGTGTTTTAAAAAACACGTTAGGTAATTTGAAGGGTTTTAGCATCTGTACACCCACTATGTACCTAATACTTACTTGACATGTGAAGTCAGAAATAAGTAGGAAAAAAACATTTCTTATAAAAGTTTACCTGAAACTCTTTGTGATTGTTTAGGTCAGTTTCTAAAATGGGTGGTTGGGAGAGTTGTCTGTGATCATGCAAGAGGCCAGAAGAGGCTGTTGGGTGTCCTTCCACTTTCCACTTTTTTTCCCTTGAGCCCGTGTCCCTCAATGAAACCAGAACTCCAAGTGCCTGGTCTCTTATAGGCTGGAAGCCAACACGGCTCAGTCATCTTCCTGTCTCTACATCAACAAGATATGGGATTTCAGGCTTTGTGGGGAAAACGTAGGTGAGTGCTTGAATCTCTTGACTCTGGTTCTCCTGACATTGAACAGTGTTCTTAAAGAGCCATCTCCTCAGCGCTAAATCAGTTTTGTCAAAAGAAATCTACCAATAAATTAATGTGATAAATACAACAGTTTTTCTGTTTAATTTTTCCTTTTGTGTACAGGGAAAATGAAAAAAAAATTATATATATATATACATATATATTATATATCTAATTGAATCAACAAAATGGTCTTTTGAAAAATTCAGAACATGCAGGAACATTTATACAAATGTGTTACTAATAAGAGTTTATTAGAAAGGATACTGATGAAAGGTAAGATCATTATTTAGCCTGAAAAAGTTCTGATAACCACAATATATTGTTTTAGCATTTAATTTTATGGATTTTATGAAAGAGAAGAAAAGACCAAACCTTTATATTTTTGACTAATGTTTATGAAATGGAAATTATAGTCGAACGTAAAATGAAAAATAAGAACAGTAAAATTAGAAACATGATTATTAAAAGAAAATACAACATTTATTCTTTGAGGAAGTATCTAAAATTTTCTTTTTATACTGACTTCTTGTGTACTCTTCTATTTAATCATTTAATTTTTAAATTTATTTCCCGTTAATTATAAATGTATCATATTTCTCATGACTTAGATATGTTTGTATCCTCCCTTGCATAATGCTAGAATATGTAATATTTTCTATGGACTAGTCTCTATTAACTTTTCAGTTACTTTAAGAATAAATATCTTATAATTGTGCTCACATTGAAATTTATACCAATATCATAAATCCTACGGATATTGAATAGTTGATTAATTATAGAAATATTGAAAAACGTGCTCAGAATGATCGTTATCTACACACAGCATACATTCACACAAAACACATTTGTTCACATAGGTAGAAATAAAAATAAATCTCAACAAAAAAGTTATTTCCTAACCTCTGTCTACAGTTTGGATTAAGCCATCATGAAATACATACTTGAGGGATAAGATACATTTACCTTCCATGAAATCCTGAAGGGATTGCTTTCAAGCAACAGCACAGCTAAAATCTGTAGGTGTTCAGTTCCTTTTGTAAAGTGTTTACTGATTATGTATAACCTACCAAAAATCATCTCCAGGTGAATAATCACACTGAATCTAGCAATAGACTGTGGAATTTGCCATATTATAGTCTTTATGGGGTAATTACAAAAGTCTGTAAAGATTTAGTACACTTTTTCAGAGTATTTTTGATAGATGTACCAAAGAGCAACTGTAATTTGACAATATTATTATGAAACATGTAAAGTAGTTATTACCAAAAACCAAGACATTTTCAAAAACATTATGGATGACTATTAAGTTTTAAAGTCAGAGTTGAAGTAACTTCCTTTAAAAACATATATATCAAGTAAGCAAAAATGGTTCATCAGGTTTTAATCCTTGCCCTACAACCCTCACTGCTTGAATTCTGTTGCTAGGATTCACATGATAGAATTGATAACCAATTCCTGAACGTTCTTTTCTAATCTCAATTTATCTCTCTCTCTCTCTCTCTCTCTCTCTCTCTCTCTCTCTCACACACACACACACACATATACACACACAAATGGATAGATAAGTGAATATAATATAGTTCAAAAACCAAACAAATATAATTTGCCTATATGTCTTATTTTATATTTCTAAATAACAGTACTTACTACTTGATATATTAAACATGCACCAATGTTTTATATTAACCTATGCATACATGTTAATTGTCATGTAACATGTGTTAAGTGTTAAATATTAATAATGTGCAGTTTAATATGGAATGACATCACATTAAATTGTGGCATACTTACTCATGTTCTTCTGGTAACAATTATATTCTAAGGAAGAGTGAAAAACGTTGAAATGAAAATGTTTTTATTTAAAACAGAGTAAGAACACGACACCCATCTTCCTGTTAAAGCACTGCAAGTCAGGCTGTCATAGGTGATGAAGTTTTGCACTGCAGGAAATAACACAAAAGAGTTAATGAGCCTCCTGAAATATAGAGATCAGAAGAGGAAGACAGGAAGCATGCTATATTTTTCCTTTTAAGTTGTGGCCATCCATAAAGTATGAGCCTTATTATCATGCTCCTTTTTACATTTTTTGCCAAAAGTCTGATAACCTGTAGAGAGATAAGTCAGAGTATGTGTCACATACTTTAACACATTAAGTGGATCCAGAAGAAATACAAAATAATTCTAACTGGAGGAAATCATAAAAAATGAAATTCTTATCAATATAGAATTAGGTGCTTAAAATTCCTTAACATAGAATTTCAAACGTATCAGAAAATATATTCTTGAAAATGTTTTTCTCCATTTGAATTTGGAGATTTATTCTCATCCAGCTCATGCTTCCTTTGAACTTTCTATGTTGCAAACTCCTGCGTCAGTCTCCGAAGTCTGGGATACAGGCATGCGCCACAATATCTGAACTTATGTCTAAACCAAATTCAACATGTTTAAAATATATTTTAAATGATTGAATATGATGAGAATTTAAGAGAAAGGACTAAGATCAGAGGTACTGCAAAACACATGTTCAGAGAGATGCATAGAAACATGTCTGCAATCATCTGCTAATCCCTTC
Source organism: Eospalax fontanierii (assembly GCA_035773235.1). Classification (NCBI taxonomy): domain Eukaryota; kingdom Metazoa; phylum Chordata; class Mammalia; order Rodentia; family Spalacidae; genus Eospalax; species Eospalax fontanierii. The sequence goes on from CM069524.1 coordinate 91,614,445, forward strand.
AGGGTAGAGTGTATATTTTTCAAGGCCAACTGGTAAAACACACTACACAAAGCCTCGGTCAGAAAGAAAATGAGCTTCTACCTACATTCAAGTTAAAACTAAGACCACCAGACTATTTATATGCATTGTATAAGTAGAGGAACTTGATTGTCAAAGTCTCCGCACTTTACAGTGTGGTGATAACATATAGTTTAGAAAATTCAAATTAAATGTTTCTACTGAGAATCTTTTTTCTTCTATCACTATGGAAAATTCAATTTTAATTGGCTTTGTTTTGTAATTTATTTATGCATTTACACTTTTATTGAGTTTTGTACATTTGATATAATAGATCTTAATCAAATTTAGACCTTCTCTGTCATCTACACCCCTATAACTTCTCCCACTGGATTTCATGCCTCCTGTCATACAAACCAAGTTCTATGTACTCAAGTACCCAGATGTCCCTTGGTGCAAGCTAATCCACTGAGGTCTAATCAGCCTATCTAGATTCTCTCCTTTAGAGATCTACTTTCTCTCACCCCACAGTAGTCAGTTGCCAATAATTTTTAGCTTTGTGGCTTCTGGGAACTTCATCATATAAACTTACTTCTTTTTAACCATATTTTTTATTAATTCATTGAAACTTCATATAATATATTTTGATCATATTCACTTCCTAGTCCTTCTCCAATCTCTTCTCAAATCCATCAATATTACTCAGCCTCTCCCAAATTCTATTATTTCTTTTAAGTGTGCAAGTCTAAACCCTGCTGCTCATATAAGCCTGGGTGTTGGATCATCCCCTGGAGCATGATCAACCTACACAGGGACATACCCTTAAAGGAAACTGACACTTTTCCCTCTTAACTATCAACAGCACTGCAGTTAGCTGTGGGGACTCCTGAGACCTTCATCCCTGTATGGTAATGTTGACTGGCTTGATATGCAGACAGCTACAGGTGCTGTGAGTCCATGAGTACAGTGGGTCCTGTCATGTCCAGAAGACACTATTTTGCTCCAGTTCTCCCCAACCTCTGGTTCTTAAAAACTTTCCGTCCCCTTCTTCCATTATGGTCCCTGAGACTTAGGAGAAAAGAGAGATGATGAGAGAGAGAGAGAGAGAGAGAGAGAGAGAGAGATTTGATGGATAAGTACACCGCATTGATTGATTCTCTTTTACCAGCTCTGAATTTTTCCTTTAACTACCATCCAGTGCACAAAGACACTTCTCTCATGAACCAAAACAGCTCTGTTAATCTATGGGTCTAGAGATATGAATTTACAGATCATTTTGATAGTATGTCAATATGAAAGCATAATAGTAGTAGGGCATAATAGTAGTAGGTTCACCCCTAGGCTGGTCAGCTCCCCATCTATGGGGTTCCTGACTCTACTTAGAGTAACAGGCATGAATTTTCTCTTGTGTAGTGGAATTTAATTGAAATCAGAAAGTCCCTGGGTACTCCCATAACATTCATGTTACACATGGGCAAATCTTGCTACACTGATCATTACTGTAGTTCACAAATTCACAGCTAGGTAAGACTTTTGATGACTTTTTTCTCCCATCAACCTGTACAGTAACTTCCTTTACTATGGAAGCTAAAAATCAAGGTGACTGCTTATTCAGCAGGACCAACTTGATTTCTTTGTTTCCTGTGTCCAATTTATGTGGTGTTTTCGGTAATAGAGTTTTGCCATCAAGTTATTATGGGAAACCAAGAGTAATGACAATATCCTGCATGGTTCTGAGGGTCTCCAAAACACTAGTGACCAACAACTTGAGAGGAAATATCTAATATCTAATACTGGGCTTTATATTTGTCACCCTACGGCTTCTGGGAGGAACATTATTTCCTGCGTAGGGTAACAGCAATCAAAATCTTTTATATGAATGTAATACATTTAAATAACACATTACCTACTCACTAAAAAGTTAGTTATATTGAATTTTCTCTAACAAGCATGTAAAAATATTCTCTCACAGAACCTAATTCATTTGTACAGTGTGATCTAAGGTTTAGCAATTATTCTCAGTATTCATAATATCCTGTGTGTGTGTACATACATGCATATTTATTCCTCCCTAATATTACTTTCAATGTAGGAAAGCATGAATATTCATATTCTTAGAAATAAGTTATGATCTTAAACAAATCTGTTCAGTCCTATTTTTTTTATCTTTTAATTTATGAAAAGACTTAGTATTAAGGGAGAAAACTCAAATTGCCCAACTCATCATTATTATATAATCATAGCATGGGATTTTTAAAGAGAATAATGCATAAAATGTATAAATGTCATAAAAAGCTAGCTATTTATAATAACCTATATATGTACTTTATTTAAAATTTAGAAATAAGACAGAAATTGAAAGTGGAATGTATGAAAGCAAGAAGATTCTGACACTCAGATGAAAATGCGAATCCATTCAAAATTTCCTTGGTTTCTAAATAAAAGTGCCAGATGGCCTTCCATAGAATTTCCTGGATGTGGAGAAATGGAGGATGAGGATCTATTAATCAGCTTCAACTGTCAATGTGGACATGTCCAGAGTGATCAGACAGTCATATTTGGGGAATTTTCTCAATCATATTTGCTTATTGGCCTATGTGTTGAACATCAGCTTGAAGGTTCAGTAATGAAAGAGAGCCCAACCCACAGTGAGCGGTATCATCCCAAGCAGAGGTGCCTTGGTTCTACATGAAAGGTAGCTGAGCAGAGGCTGGGGAGCAAGCCAGTAAGCAGTAATCTTCCATAGTTTCTGCTTAAGCTCTGGTCCTAAATTTCATCAGTAATGGATTGTGACCTGGAAGTATATGCCAAATAAACACTTTCTCCAAATAATCTCTTTCTTCTGGTCTTGGTGTTTATCACAGAACAGAAGCCAAAGGAGAACAGGGAATATGATGATCAAAAGGTACAAATCTTCAAATAGAAAAGAGAAACCAGGTTCATCCTTCGAGATGTATTTCAGAGCATGCTGAATAGAGCAAATATTTCATGTCTTTCAAATAAACCAACAGTAAATTTCGAGTATATACACTGAAAATTCTGGAGAACATTTGAGAGAACGGATGTTTACTTTGATTTAATTAATCTATAATATATCTAAAAATTAGTTAATAAATTTCTATCCCATAAATATGTATAACTATAATTGATCAATGTATAGTTTAAAATGTTAAATAAACATCCTAGCAAGTCTCAAATAACAATGCAACAAGGGCAGCAGTTACAGTGTGGTGCTATAAAATGGAGTGAAGAAAAGATACCATGGCAAAAGTGAGCAAAGTATAAAACTCTGAAGTATGGGCTGTCATTGCACTGCTTACTGGTTTCAAACTTAAATCCACTCAGGTTATGACCAACATATTATGATTTATGCTATACACTAGAAAAATAAATATTTAGAGAAAATTATCAAAATATTTATTTTTATTTACATGGTCTGAATATAATTTCAGGATCATATTCAATTAGAAATAGGAAATCCTGCACACAATATTTTATGTTTTCTTCTGAGTTTGTTACACAGATTTAGTATACTTAATCCTTCCCCTAAAGTATTTTTTATATTTATATTTATTCATAATTATTTCGATATTAAACTATTATACCAAAATGCAACAATTAGGGATCACTGGTAGTAAGTTGTATGACACATGGGGCTTCATTTCAAGGAAGACTGAGTATTCTGGTGATAAAATTGAGACCAATTACATCAAAGAGTACTTTGCCAAATATAAACAATCCAGATTTTAAGGATTCATTTGTAGCCATACAGTTTTAAGTCTTTCTCAGATGCATGTTCTGAGATTTAACACTGTTCACCATGCCCATCCCTCTTAATGAGTAATTCGGTTCAAGATTTTGTATTTTGATCAGGTGAACTTAAACTCAATAAAAAGATGCAAGTGGAGTGAATACAAATATACAGGCCTTTAAATATATAATTCATTCCATTAAATTTTGAAAAATAAATTTTAAAAAGCATTATTTATATAAAATTTTAATTGAACTGGCTTCTTTATCTATAAGATTAAGTATGACAGCCACAACAGTGTAAATTAGCCAATAATATAGATTACAAGCATGTCATAATTTCAAGTGATACAAATTATCAATGAATAGAATAGCTTCAAATTTTAGAATATTAAATAATTTTAAATTTTACATCACATGGATTTTAGTCAACTAAAACTTGATTTTGCTTTTTTCAGTGGTTTAAGATGTATCGAATGTTTTATGTGTATTATCACATTCAGAATGACATGAGAAATGAACCCAAAATATAAGTGCTTATGTGTGTAAATGCACATATTGTTTGAACACATGGGTCACAAACATGTCACTAGGAAACAGATGGAAAAATTGATAAAAGAAATGAAAGTTGTCTCAGTGTCATTGCGTGGCGGTTAGTGGTATATGTCTCTCACGTTTGAGCATTGGGTTTGGCTGCATAGATATGTGGGTACAGAGAGTTTCCTTCCCTTAAGTGCGGAACATGTGTAGAGCACGATAATAGATCTTCTTTCTGTTTTCATGTAGAACACATAAGTCAAAACTGTAATAAAACTTGATTTCTGCCTTTCAGATGGGAGGGATTTAAAACTCTGACGATAATAAATGCTAGAGGGATAATGAGTAAATCTCATAGACTGAGTGTGAAAACTTATAGAGGAAATCACACATAATAATTAAAAAAAAAACTGAGCCTTCCCAGTGAAATTTCTCAGAAATTAAAAGTGCTTGCTGTCAAGCCTGTTGACATCAACTCAGTTTCCAGGATCCATATGCTGAAACATAAGAACAGCCGAAAGATGTCTTCTGACCTCGACTCACCAGTACCCATCACACTGTAAGATGTGAGCATGCACAGAGATCTAAATAAATAAATAATAAATAAATAAATAAAAATAAAGACAATAATAATATCAAATAATCAATAAAAGATCCCACCAGGGACTCTTCAGTTGCAAGTGGTGGGGAGATCCGGGTAGGCTGCAACCCCCGCTACTCCTACCTTCCTTGTCCCTGGCCATCACCGGGTCTCTTGGGTAAACCCAAAGACATACCGCTGTTTCCCAAGGACTTCCATCTACTCCAGGCTCCTTCTCCTTTCATTAGGATACGGCAGATACCACCCTGCTTCCCACAACAAATGAATTGCCTGCATTTGTTTCACCCCAAAGCCCACGAGTGCTTTCAAGAATCTCCACATTTTCACGGCCTACTTACCTCGTTTTAGGACTCATTAGGTCTATTCCAGTCCCCACATGGCCTTCTCCAATTGTGAAGAGACTCCTCCCTCTCCTTTAGTTAGGACCCCTTAGAGCCCGGCCAGCTGCATGTCTTAGAACTTCTCATTGACCATCAGCACCGAGAAACAGGATCAGTCGAAACTACCAGGGGAAATTTGTACTAAGGTCCTTGACAAGTCACTATATACACTGGACCGTACCTGATAAGCAGCTCTAAGTACAAAGAAAGAAAATTCAGCATACCAGCCCCACATTGCAAACACCTATGCTGAAAGAAGTAAGGAGAATTGGCAAAAAAGAAAGAAACTCAACGAACCAACTAGTCACAGATGTGCAAATCCCAGTGCAGAAATGAAAAGAACACACACACACACACAAAATAATCAAAATACATGTCTCTCAAAACACAAATTCTGCGATAATGACCACCAATGAAAATGACCTGGAAGACATCCAGACAAAGAATTAGAGTGTTTGATTATAGTGATTGCTGAACAACTCAGAGACAAGAACGACAGAGATGAAGGAAGATCTCTGTGAGATCAATTTAGCCTGGTCTACAGAAGTGAGTTCCAGGCCGGTTGTGGCTACATGGAGACACTGTCTCAAAAAGACCAAAATGAAGGAAGTCAGTCTTAATCATGCAAACGGGGAAGAAAGTGCTAAAGGAAAACATGAAAAACATGATAAAAATGAAAACCTCAATAAGCCAAATAAAAACCTCAGTGAAAAGCCTCATGGAGTGAATCATATTGAAATCAAACCATCAGGAATGAAAGCAAAGCAGAGGAATTTGATCATTCAGTAAAGATCAATAAGAAATTATTTTACTGAAAACAATATGACAGAATGTGAAGACAACATTAAAAGGCCTAACCTCTGTATTTTGGACATAGGAGAATAGCATAGCAAAGGCATGAAAGATCTCATCAATCAAATCGTAGAAGAAAATTTCCCAAGCTTAGAGAAAGAGAAAAGCTTCCAAATATAAGAGGCCCACAGAACACCAGATACCCAGGACATCCATGAAACATTTTAATTAAAACCACTAAATAAAGAAAAGCTACTGAAACCTTTAGGAGAGAAAGGGTCAAGTAACTTAGAAAGGCAGGACCATTAGAATAAAGCCTGACCACTCACCAGAAACATTTAAAGCCAGAATTGTCTAAGAAAGTGCATTCGGAACTCCTGGGGACCACAATTTTCAATGAGAAAATTAAAAATCTAACAAAAATATTTATTAAACTTAAAAAAGTATAAACTTTTCATGGTAAAAATAAATTAAAGGAATTTATGACTATTAAGGCAGCTCCTCAAAGGATTCTAGAAGGAACACAATGATACAAACATGAAGAGTTTACAGAAATAAAATGTAGATGAGACAGACAATCAAATAGAAAAAAAAGGAAACAAACAAAAAGTAAAGAAGGAAATAAAGTTGGGGGGTTGTAAATGGAGAGGTTTGGACAGGGGTTAAGATTTTGAATGTGACAAAAATACATTCTATAAAATTATGGAATCAATTTTAAAAAGTAAGAAACATAGATCTGAGGAAACACCACAAAGTCAACAATTTTTAAACAACGTTGTTTCTTTATTTTAATCTTTTTCAGACAGAGTCTCCCTATAGTACCATCTACCCTGAACTTCCTATGTAGAAAAGATTGGTCTCAACTTTACCAGGATCTGCCTCTCAAGTCCTGGGAAAATAAAAGCATGTGCCACCATGTGCAACTTAAGTAAGCATCCTTTAATAATAATGATGAACTTTAATATCCTCAATTTCCCAATGAATAGACAAAGATTAACTGATTTGTTTAGAAATAAATGGAGTTCCTTCCTTCCAGTAACATACCTCTTCAGGGCCAAAGAGATGGCTCAGCAATTAAGACTGCTGGCTGCTCTTACAGAGCAACCAGGTTGGATTCTTGGGACCCAAATGACCAGTAATAACTGTCTGTAACTCCAGTTCCAGAGGAATTTAGTGCCCTCTGACTTTCACAGGCAAGGTTCGACACAGGTAATACATACATGCAGGCAACTCATACATAAAATAAATACAAATAAAATAAAATATAAAAAAGAAACAAACCTCATCATCAAAGATAGGCACAACATTCAAATAAAAACCAAATAGAAAAAAAAATACTTCAAGCAAATAAAACTAAGAAACAAATAGGCATAATTGTTGCAGTGTCTCATAAATATAAAGACAGTGTCTAAAGTAATGGGCTCTTGGTTGTCCCAGTGGATTAACCCTTTCTGACACACATTTAGAAACACAAATTGGAATCTACAGGGAATATTTTATACCCATGTGTACACACATACACAATTATAATTCCATCCATTTTCCTGAAAATTTCCTTATTTCATTTTTCTTTAGAGTTCCATTGTTTAACTACACCAAATTTTCATTATCAATTCATCGGTTTAGGGACATTTAGATTATTTCCATTTTCTTCCTACTGTGAAAGCATCAGCAATAAACTTGGTAAGCAAGTATATCTATAATCAATTGAGTCCCTTGGTTGTATGCTACGGGGGTGTTACAGATGAGTTATATGATGGTGCTTTTATACAGAGATTTTTATAAAATTTTGTGTGATTTTCATGCAGTGTTGCTTGTTCGTACTTAGAGCCTCCTGCCATGACCTCCACCCAATTTAATTTACTCATATAAATATCATGGTCTATAGAGTCCAATTTGTGTCCCTAAATGCTTGACATGTAGGGTTAATCCACTAGGCCAACCAAGAGTCCCATCTCTTCAGACACTACAGCAGCCATCAGTTGCCAAATTTCCTTAGGTGGGGCTGGGATTTCTAACCCAATTCCCCATGAGTATGGTGAGATTTTGTCTGATTTGAGCTTGCATGTGCATGCTCTCACTGTTTCTATGAGGTGTTCATATGAGTAAATGACTGGCTGTCTGGAAGACTTGGTTTGCTTATGTTCATTCACCTCCTCTGGTTCTTAAAACCCATTCTTTCTGAGCCTCAGGAGGCAAAGGTTTGTAATAAATGTCCTATTTAGGGATAAGCACTTTGCAACCTCTTGTTATCTTCTTATTGGCCAATTGTGAGTTCTGTATTAATCACCATCTGCTTTATAAAGAAACTTGCCTGATGAGAGTTAAGAGATGCATTATAGAGGTTGCAGTGAAGATTTATCTCAAGGTTAAGTGTTTTACAGAAATGTATTCTCTGCATTTGACCATTTCTGGAACTTTCTAAGAGTCTCCATCTATTAAAAAAAGAAGCTTACTTGGTAAGGAGTGATAGGTATTCTCATCTGTAAATATGAGGATGCATATTTAGAATAAAGTAAGAAATTCCACTGGACTAGAGAGGTGGCAAAAGTAAGTTTTTATCTAGGAACTATGTTTTCTGTAGCCATGTGTATTTGGCTATATTTACATTTCTCCATATGAGTTTCATCCCAATGAGCGAAAAAGGGGGAGAATAATTTTACTAGGGAAAGAGAGGCAAGAGTTATACATGGAAATAAGAAAAGAAATGAATGATGCTGAGACGGCACCAAAACCCAGAAAGATATCATTTGAAATCCCACTAAAAATACATGTACAATAAATATATGAATACATGTATATAGCTGAAGTCTATATAACAGAAAACACAGTGCCAAGCAGGAGAAGCCTTCCTTCCAGTTGTAATACAGGATAGTCCCAGAGACTCCCCAATTAAGACAGGCTATTGCACAGTCCTTGATTGCCTCCTAGAACATGAAGATTAGAACATATTGCTGAAGAAAAAACATGCTTCTGATATAAGACTTGGAGTAATCAAGCTAGACCCTATTTGGAGGCTTCCTCCCTAAAGACTGCCTCTCGTAGTATCAGAGGACACTATATACATTGCTTAGATAGAAAATTAATCCATGATCCTAACCAGCCATAAAACACAATGAACAAAAATGACTGCCCCAGGAAATTATTACTATTAGTGTGTAGTAGCACTTTTATATTGAGTCTAATCAAAAGGCATCTAATTGTACTTAAGATCTGGCTATGTTTTTTTAATTCCTCATAATTATTTCCACATTGACTGTATATTTTACATCTCATTCCTGATCTTCCATTCTTGTAACCTCACCAACATTTGTTGTGAGTTGTTTTCTAAATCTTAGCTATTCCAACTGAGGTAATATGAACTCTTAAAGTAGTTTAATTTGAATTTTCACAGTTTCAAAGGATTTTGAACATTCTTTAGTATATTTGTCAATTTAATCTCTTCCTTTTAGAACTCTCTTTCAGATCAGTGGTCCATTTTTTTTTGCATGAATCTTCACGACATCATGACTCCACCAGCAATTAATAACCCCAGAATGGTATTTTCTGAAATGGAAACCTAAATGATTCACAAGACACTGATATAAGTAAATGACCAAATAAAGGCAGTGAAAAGACAAAAAGTTTAATGAAATAACTAAAACACTTCAGGACCTGAAAATAGAATTTCATAATAAAATAGAATCTGTAATGTAAAGCTAAACTGAAATAAAACTTGAAATCCTTAAGAACTCAAACAAAAGTCTATAATAAGAGATCAAAATAGATAGAATCAAATCGAACAGAGACTATCTGATCTTAAAGACAGCTGAGGAAATGGATCACTGAAACAAATTTTTTTTAATTCTAAAATAACCTAGGTACAGAATATGCAGGACACTTGCAAGACTATAAAATACCAAACTTATGAATCATAACTATAGAAGAAGAGGAAAAAACCCAGGTCAAAGGCCCAGAAACCATTAACAAATGCACAGAATAAAACTTTGCAAAGCTAAGGAAAGAGATGACTATCAAAGTGCAAGATGCAATCAGAGTAACAAGTAGACAGGAACAGAAAAAAGGAAAAAAAATACCTTAGAAAGTCATATAAGACTCAACACACTAAATATGTATAACAATAAAAACTGATGAAATCTGTGGGAAGAGCAAGTCACAAATAAAAAGGCAGGCCCATCAGAGCAACAGCTCACTTATCTATAGTGACTAGGAAAGCCAGAAGGATTTGCACTGCAGCCTTCAAGTAGAGAAAAAGCACAGATGCTATCCCAGTTTTCTATACCCAGCAAAACTACCGGTTGTTATTGAAGTAGAAAGAAGAACTTTCAATAATACAAAAAGATTTAAAGACATGATGTCTATAAGAGTATAGGTACATAGTATAGTTGGTGGAATACCTCAGTCTGAAGAGAAGTTTAAACATTCTCAAGAGGTTATGAAATATAAATAAACAATTCTAGAATAAAAAAACATAAGTCTAAGAAAACAGAACTAAAATATTACAATTAGAGGAATTAATAGATATTGGTGAATAGTAACTCTCATATTGATGTTCTTAATTTTCTATTTAAAAGACACAGACTAACTGATTGGATTAGAAAACAGAATCCATCAGTTTTCTGCCTCCAAGAAACACAGGTCACCATAAGTGATAAATACTACCTTGTAGTAAAAATAATGGTAAAAAGGCATACTAAGCAAGAGAATGAAGGGGAATGGAGCACAACTATTCTATCACCTCAAAAATAGACTCAAAAATAACACTTGTCAGAAGATAACGAGTGACAGTTTAGACTCATTAAAGACAAAATTCATCAACAGGACATTAGTTTTAAACATATAACCAAAAATCACAGGGGCATTTAATAGCAGTAAATGATGGTATTAGATCAAACCCTCAGATTAATCAAACGCAGTGATAGTGAGTTACTTTCATGCCACACTTTCTGCAACAGAGAGGTCATGATGAAAAAAATTAAACAGAGAAAATCAGGAGGAAAATGACATCATAAATCAAATGGACCTAACAAAATATTTATCCAAACACTGAGGAATATTCATTCTTCTCATGAATTCCCAGGGAGTTTTCTTCAAAGTTAAACCATATATTAGAAGACAAAAGCAATCAACAAATATTTGTCTTCATTCTCTCAGCCTCAAAGAAATGAAGCTGAATGTCAACTGCAACAAAAACTCCAGAACATATACAAAATCATAGAAAGTAAACAACACGCAATTAAATGAAAATCTGATAAAGAAAGAAACTAGAAAATTACTAGAATTGCATGAAAATGAAAACACAACATACCAAAATTTATGGTTCACAATGAAGACAGTCCTAAAAGGAAAGATTATACACTAAGTGTGTCCATCAGATTATTAGAGGTGTCTTGTATTAATAATTAATGATATGTGTGAAGACCTTGAACAAACAAGAAGAAACAAAATCCAAAGGAAGTAGAGGAAAAGTAATAAACAAAGTCAGCATTGAAATTAATGAAGCAATAGTAAAACAATATAAAGAATCAATGAAACAAAAAGTAGATTTTCTTTGAAGAGATTAACAAGATCAACTACACATTAGACAGTATAACAAAAATAGGGTCTCTTGGCCTACCCTGACCAACAACTCGAATACGGGTTTCTTTTGTCTTGCATGTAGTTTCTTGTTACATAGCCCACAACTATATACATTCACTCGTGCAAATATTTAAGTATATTATCAATAGACTTTTGAAATGTTGGATTTCCATCTGGCTTTTCACACTATAGCATCATTTATCTCTTCTTTCTCTTTCTAACCCTTCTTTCTCACTCTCCAGTTAAAGTATTTCCACTTTCCTCATTCCCCCTCTCTCTTGAGTTCCTACTTCCCCTTTACCTCCATGATTCCTTGTATAACTAACTTTCCCTCTGCCCTTCCTAGTTGAATGCTTGCATTTGTCTAATTCACCCTTCATAACACCTGTCTCATACTCTCCTTCTCTCTCCACTGGCTCTTTTATTATTTAAGTCTCCATGGTTTCTTTATTTTCCTGGCTCCTGTAGTTACAACAGGATATATACTCACATTTAAGAATTTGATACTAAGATCTATAAAAGAAAGAGAACATAAGCTGCTTATATTTCTGATTCAGAAATATACTTCACTTAGCATAACAATTTCTAGCTCCATCCATTTATTTGAAAATTCTATATTTGCTTCTTTCTTACTGATGAGTAGAATTGTATTGTGTAAACACAGAGCATTGTCACAGCCTTGCTTGTCTCCCAGAACTTGAAAATAAGACCCTGTTCCTGAATACAGGACATACTTTGTAAACAGTACTTGGAGAAATGGAGTGGAGGAGTCTTAATGGAAACAGGGGGAAAAGTTTAAATGTAATAAAAAAACGTTTTATGATTCTTCAAGAGCCAATACTTTTAACAAAGTAAATAAATAAATAAAATTTTAATGCAGAGAATGATAAACTTTTTAAAATTGGAAAATCCATAAAATCTTGCAATTTGCTTAATAAGTTAACATCTAATAAAAATCAAGATTGTAAAGACATATCATACTGGTTGATTCATAGAATTATTGATTTCAATAACTGTCCATAATGCTTTATTCTTTCACATCATGCTATAAAATTCTGCATACCTTCAGTGGCTACTTCTAAATAATTTGACTTCTTTCAAAGAAGTAACAACTCCTTTTTATATCCATTCATTGCTTGATTTCAAATCATGATTTGACTAAATTTATGTCACTTCATTAAGAACTAGGAAAGATGTTGAAAAATACAGAATCAAATTTTATTGATCATGTAGGTGAATGGAAAAACATTAATACAGTGGCTAGGAAACTTTCTTATGAAAATTGTATAGTTTTTCTTGACTCTAAAATTCACTTTTAAACAGTGTGGTACATTTCAAAATCATAGTATTTAAAAAAAATCATTCTAACTTCTCTTAATCTCCTTACCACAGGCAAGAGAAAACAACTACACTGTTGAAATACACTAAAAAGATTGTACAGATATGAGAAATTTGTGACAATAGTCTACCATTCACTCTAAAATTTAAGGAACTTTAAGGAAAAGATGACAGATAATAGAATATATTAATGCTTTTACAGGAGCATTTTAGTGTTATTTACTTTATATTCATGTTTCTCTTTATTCTATTTCTCAAAAGATCCTCAGGTATCCATTGCAGATATTTAAGGCTTGGAGCTATCTATTGGTGGAGGGATCTGGAGAGGTTAGAAATTTAATTTCCAAGGTGCTAGAATCATGCAATTATAATGGATCATGAGGGAAAAGTGTATTGAACTTCTGGAACTAACGGTGAAAAAAATTACGTAAACTTATAAGCTGATCTAAAACAGGAAGTGAAATTAAAACCATGAACAGTGAAAAACTAGCAGGTAAAAAGAAATTTTCTTCTTCCATGTCCTCTTATTTGGGTTGCCAAAAGAAAGTGCTGCCCACTTTTGGGGTGAGTCTTCCCCTTCAAAGGATCTGATCAAAAATATCCTTTGTAGGAGTTGATTCCACATCATGTCAAGCTAAGAACCAAGATTAGTCATCACAGATATTTATTCCATAATGCACACCACTCAGTTCTCTGGGTTACTCAATCACATTTTTGCTGCGTATATCTGTTTTCAAGTCTGGCAATAGATATTCAGAATAAAATGTGTTTCTCTTATTCTTAAAATGACATGAATACAAAACATACTGGAAGGAATGAAAAAGACTTTTAAAACCACTTCAAATTTTACATACTAAAATGAATTGTGTTTTATATGTAAAATTAATTTCCTAATGAATTTTATAACTGTGACCCAATTTTTGCAAAGACAACATTTAAGGAAGTATGATTAAATGAATGGGATCATACTTAGGAATGTTATGTGATGACTTTTGCCCTCCCAGTTGGCTTTCATTGACTATATCATTAAAATTAATATTCAATATAAATGACACTGAAAGAAAGGCTTTCTATATAAAAATTCATAAATTCTTTAAGTTGAAACATTCAGACATATATTCTCTTTCTGAGAAACCTATAAGCATATTGCTTCCCACAAAATGTAGCAAAATGTAGTCTTTTATCAGAGATACCAGAAGTTTAGTTAGCATACTGACTCATGTGTATGGAAGAAGTCTTTTTTACCTTTTCCCTCAGACTCTTTTAAGTGTAATTAAGAAATAATAATTATTCATATATGAAGTGTTCAAATATGTACATTTTATATGTACATATATGTAAATTTCTATGTATATATATACATACATACATATCTTGTTTACAAATTATTATATTCAAGTTAATACATATGAACCATCTCACAGCATGAAGTCCTTTGGGATGACTCTCAACAACTTTCAAGAATCAATTTTAAATTTACTATTAATATTCTTCATCTAAAATGTAATTTTCTATCTCTCGTGCTCGTTCCTCAGCACATGCATTCCAGCCTGTAATATTTTTCTTCTGTGTTTATTCAGTGTATCCCCTAATCATTTTCTTCTTTTCCTTCTCCATTTAAAAGGAATGGATTTTTTTACAGCTGAGTTCTAAAGCATGCAAAACACCATAAATACCAGGCACTCTTTGCCCTTGGAAAAGTGGAAAGCCTTCAGCAGATGTGCCTGGGATAAAAACATCTTCAAAATTCTAACCGTTCTTTACAATAAATCTTTCAGAGTAATACATTGCATTCTAATGTACTTCGCTTAGAGAAGTGAAGTTCATAAAACTGGTTGTCAGCCAGTACTCCAGAAGATGGCTACAGCCTCCTGAGAAACTTGCCTAAAAGTTCTTTGAATGTAAGACAGAAGAATGGCTTCAAGTACCACCCTTTACAATTAAAAAAATTTTTTGATGTGTATAAGTGATTTGCCTGTATAAATGTAAGTGCACTCATGTGTTTAATGCACGCAGATGGCAGAAAAGGCATCGGATCCCTGGAGTTGGTGTTAAGTATGGTTCTTAATTCTTATGTATGAAAGGGACTGAGCCCAGGTCCTCTGCAAGAGCAACCAATCCTCCTAACTACTAAGCCATCTCTACATGCCACTCTTACAAATTTTAATTATGTAGTGTAAGAAGAAGGGGGCTTAGTACTTGTTTTAAATGAAGATTCAGAACCATTGAAAGTTGCATTTGCAATACATACGAAGTTTTACATCTGCTCTTAGTGAAATCTGTTCCATTGTGAATAACAGAAAAGATATGAAGTCAACATTGGGGTGCATTTCTGTATTTTGATTATTGGAAAGGTGATGGAGCCAACTTGACTACATCTGTAGACACTATCTCAAAACCTGTTATAGTGCCTGGAGAATGGTTCAGCAGGTATGAGCACTTGCTGCTCTTGCACAGCACACTTGTTCAGTTCCCTAACCTACATGGTAGCTAACAATCATCTGTAACTCCAATTCCAGGGGAATTCCATATTCTCTTCTTGTCTCTACTGACATTACACAAATGTGTGATCTTACATACATGAATAAAACATGCACATGAATAAAAATAAGTAAATAAAAATATCACAAGTAAATAAGTTTTCCCCAAAAGGTTAGAATCTACCTGGGTTTTTGCAATGTAAACTACAAAGAAGATGTGAACAAGACTTTAGTAGCATTAGAAAGTTTAATGATAAGCATTAGAGACTGGTGAGATGGCATAACAATTAAGACCACTGGCTGCTCTTGCAGAAGTCCTGGATTTGAGTCCCAGCACCAACATGGCAACTAACAACCATTCATAACTCCAGTTTCAGGGTATCTAACACCCTCTACTGCCCTCTGTGTGTACTGTCCGAAATGGGCCCACTTAATACTTACAAGGATAACACTCATAGACATTAAATTAAAATATGTAAATACATAAATAAAATTTAAATGTTTAAATCATTAATCATGAACCTTTTAGGTACTTGCCAATCCCCTCTTCCTGAACTGATTTAGGACTCACTGAATGGCAAGTCCTTCACAGGGCACACCCTGCACCAATTTGTGGTGGTGACATTTAGAAAGGTGTGTGACCCTGTCATCTAGTTTCTTAATGACCATTCTTTGCAATTTAATCTTGTACATGGCTTATCTCTTGCTATTAATTTATTTGATTTTATGGATTTACAAAGAGATTTTTAGGGCTATGTGGAGGATTTAAAACTAGGATTAATTAAACAGACAAAAATACTCTGTATGAACTTTTTTCTCCACTGAATGCAGAGAATTAATTTCAACAAATTACAGCTGTTTTAAAGTAATCCTCCTACACTTGACCTACAAGCGTCTCTAAGGATGAAACACATTCTTTAGTAAATGTGTACTACTACTTGATGTTTTGATGTTTTTATTTTTTCAAAAAAATTATTTAAAATGTGTCCCATGACTCATTGCACATGCTTTCTAAAGCATAGTGTCTCAGAAAGAAATGCATGCACATAATCAGACTTCAGATAATGAATTTGTAGCCATCAAACAAAAATATCTAATGGTATAAAATCGGATAAATGAATGGATAGAGGTGAAGGTTTTAGAGTGATTAAGCCAGTGAAGAACAGTCATTAAAAAATACATGATATAGTCATAGATCTTTGCAAAATCACTGCATGTTACAGGGTATGCCTTGTGAAAGAACAACCAATCGTGTTCAGTTCAGGAACAGGGAGATTAGTATATGCCTAAATGGCCAATAAACTCAACTCTGGAACTGACAGTAAATTCACATAAAAAACGTATACTGTTATACACATAGATTAATGTATTAATGTAATCATTCAGTACCACCATATATGCTTCTTGTAGCAGATGGTGGTTAACACAGAGACCTACAACTGGTCAAGTTACAGAGAATAAAATATTGCGGAATGTTTAGCCCAAATAGGACACTTTTATTAGAGACACTTATCCCAAGACTCAGGGATTATTGCATAAGAGGGGTCAGAAAGATATTAAGAACCAGAGATGTTGGATGAATAGAAGAAAATAGCATTTTCCAGACGCAGCATGACAACTGTACCCATGACTCCACAGCACTTGTGACAGCATGCTCCAGATCTGCTCAAACCCAAAACAGACCAAAGTGAGGAAGTGAGGGAAAGCTGAGCAAGAAGTCCCAGCTCCAGCTCAGGAACTATTGACAATCGATAGCTTCTGGGGGAGGGAGATCTTTTTTTTTTTTTAATGGATGTGATGCTGGGCAGTTGACCAGGCTCAAGTGATTGGCCTTAATTCTAAGACCATTTGGGGAGTATCAATTAGACTTGATAGGCCTTAAAAGTAGAGTACATGAACTGAGGGAGGGTAAGAAATTGGGGGTCAATCTAATAGGAGATGGGGGATGGTTTTTGAAAATGATACACTGTAAGAACATCTCAAAGAATCTATAAAAATGCCATTAAAAATCACAGTCTTGATCTGCAATTCTAATGTTTTCATATCACTAAAAGCACCACTGCATTATTCTTTTTTTTCTTTTCTAACTTCTGAGTATTAGAATACCTGGACTGTCCGGGCATTGTGGTGCTTGCGTTTAATCCCAGCACATGGGATGCAAAGGCAGGCAGATCTCTGTGATATCAAGGCCAGCCTTGTCTATGTAGTGACTCCCAGGCCAACTGGTTCTACAAGGAGACCCTATCTTGAAAATAAATAAATAAATAAATAAATAAATAAATAAACTGAACTATCTGAAGTTTAAAGTTCTAGAAATGCTTCCACAAAAGCCAAAGGTAACTGACTATTCCTGCTTTCTGTTTCCACTGGAATTTTATTCTTATTTGTAAATAAACAAATGTTTATTTCTTAAGTAACATTTCTTATATTTGAAGTAAATTTTCAGCAATTTCTTTAGAATTCAGAAATCAACCATCAAAGCATTAATTAAAATATTACAAAAAATAGAGTCACACATGAAAGTGGACATATTTAATCTTGGCATTCATGAGACAGATTCATGTGGATTACTGTGAAATCCACCCAGTCAGCCTAGTGGTGTATATAATGAGTTCCAAGTCAGCTGGAGATACAAGAGGCCCGTCACACAAAAAAATTAAGAATAATAACCAATTGCCCCAATTGAAAACATTTTATAAAATTAAATTATTAGTTTTAATAATTGGTGTTTCTGAATAAAATCCCCCTATAATAAGATCTGCATGTTGTATACATTCAAATTTGATACTTTAACTTTTGTTAGTTTTGTGCTTTGACAGGTGGATATAATGAATAAAATGCATTCTTACTGCTCTTATCTCCCTAACTCTCCATCTCCCTCCCACTTGTGTCAATGTCTCATCCCTTCTAAGGGTCCTTTTCCCATATTCATGTCATTTTCTTTTGTTTTGTGACTTAATGAATTTAGCTACAGTCATCTGTGTGATGATGAGTTTGTGACTACCCATGGATCCCTGTGGACTCAACAGCAGAAACAAACTGTGGACAATGATTATCCCTCCGCTGAATCCCTCAATTTCCAGTAGTAGTTCACCAGGGAGGGTTAGACCGCTGTTAGATAGAACCCTCCCCATCCATGTTTGACCACGTCACAGTTCTGAGAAATTCATCCTATCTGTACATTGTAATCCAAAATGATCCTACAATGTTAATAGTATAAGTATAATATATTTCAGGTGTTAGTTTAAGTGAAGCCTGGGGGAAAAGTTGAAAACTTTTGTGCAAAAGTTTTGTTTGCATCCCTAGGATGATTTCTCTTCTAAGAAAGCTTTTGTAGAATTATTTTATAAATATTCAAGTTGCGTTCTTTAGTTCAAGTTGAATGTTATATCCTTCCACAAATTAAGAAATATGCTAATTTAATCTGTAAGGACTTTAAATTGAAAATTAATTTTGGATCACTCCTCAGCTCTAGCATTAATTTAGATTTAAATCTGAGAGCCTATGAGGGATTACGTTTCTCAGAGAAGATACAATTTCACAGTTACAAGCAAAAGTAAAGAGAAAATAACATTATTAAAAACATTTACCATGAACAGATTATAACTAAAGAAATTTGTAAACCAGTGACTCTCAAGATATGATCCTCATCCCAAAGAGATCAGGTGCTCCTGGGAACATGGGAATGCAGACAACAGCCCCAACTCACTCGCAGTATTTGGACCCAGCAGCCTGTCTGAATCCCTCAGATTATTAGTGTATATGGTCAATCTAAGAATAATTCTTCTAAAAGATTATTTGAGTCAAAAGTAAATTTGATACAGGAGAACTGAAATAATTTTATTATTTGCTTCATATTCAATAACCTGAATGAATTTTAAGAGAAAAAGAATTTAGAAAATAATGTTATGATAATTTATACTTTATAGAGGAAAAGCACAATTCTTAAAATATGGCTCATCTCTCAGAAGATAAATGAAGAGGTATATAACAGGGGTCAGGTGTGGTGGAACAAATCTTTATTCTCAGCAATCAGGAGGAAGATGCAAGCAGATCTCTCTGAGATCCAGGCCATCCTAGTTTACATAGTAAGTTCTTGTCCAGATGGGACTATAGGGAGACAGTGTCTCAAAACCAAAATCAAAAACATCATCATCATCATTGTAATCATCATCAAAAACAAAGACAAAAGAATGGTGTAGGGAAAATTACTGCTCAGTTAAATTCTGCTCATATTAAAGAAAATAAGGACAGTAACCCAAATCATGCCCATCCATATATAAGGTAGATCTTCCCCAGTCCACTCAGTCATGTACTTATTTCCTTTAGAGTCAACTTCTTTGTCATATCTAGAAATGAATTTTTGTCACTTATCTGCATATCTCATAATCCAGATATGTTGAAAACAAAGTTAACCTTTGCAACAATCAGTTATAGGATGAAGAAGAAAACACTGATATATTCACAAACAAAAGTAATAAAAATGATGTCTGTAATTTTATGAACCATCAGATTGATTCCATTCCATAAGAAAAGTATTGAATAATATACAGAAGGAAAAGAATATACACTCTTTAATTCTGAAATACAAAAAGTTTCATTGTTCTTCTTAGAATCTGAAGAGCATGTGTATTTTAATGTGGCAATGCTGAAGAGTGAATGGGCACTCATGAGGACACAGTGCTGCTGTGCCGTAACCTAAGCTGTGTATATATGTATGCTATCATGTTTTAAAAGGCCACTGAATTTTACCTGTGTATGTATTTTTGCTTATGTATTTTAATTTGACAGTTTTCAGAAAAGCTAGAAAATGCCTATATAAATTAAAATCAGTTGAGGAAAAGACATACATAGAAAAGGAAAACAGTATATAAAAATATTCCACACAAGCAAGTGAATGAAATTAAGTTTTTACTTAATTTTTAAATATGTTAATATCTAAAACAGACATATTTATGAGACACATTGAAATTATAAGATAGCAAATATCTAAAAATAAAATTCATAAATACACAAGAAGACTATAATCAAAACAATTATGGCACTGACTGTATCAAGGTTTTGTCATAGGGATAATGATGATATTTTTGAACTAGATAATTCTTGGTATGGGTGGCTGAATTTTACACTATTAAATTGTTTCCTGTCCCTTATGCAATAGGTCACAATCGTCTCCTCAAACTTCAATTCAGACAATGAAAAATTTCTCAAGATTTTATAAATGACCTTTGTGTTGCATAATTATATACACTTGAGAATTACTGGGCCATATTAATGTGATAAAAATATACTTTAAATGAAAGTTATCAATGACTTAAAGGGAGCTATTTTGTAGTGTTAAAATATTTAATTCACATTTGTTCTCCTATAAATATTTATTAAGTAGTTATAATATGCTAGACACCAGGGATATGATAGAGAATAAACAGACTTAAGTTCTTTTGTCATGGAACTCACAGTGTAATGAGGATCAGCACATAATAAACAAATAAATAATTCATTGATCACAGCAAGAAAGTAAAGTAAAATAGGGGAGAAGAACGGACATTGATGTCATAAAACAGTATTTTCTATAATGCTCCTGCAGAGTTGTCTGCAATAAGTAGACATTTGTAAAAGTTATTTCAAGAAAAGCATACATGACACAAAGTGTTCAAGATAAAGGAGAGCAAATATTTCACAAGGTATAAAGGAGAAAGCCAGCAACATGCCAGAACAGTGAAGCTCAAAGAGAGAAAATGACATTATAGAAACATACTGCTAGTAAGGTTGGTTTAACAGAATTTCTGTTAACTGGATACAGATTTAAATTTATACATGTCTTTAAGATGGTTTTAAAAACATAAAACTAATATCTGAATTTCATAAATAAATATAATATTCTATATCTACATGTAGAAAAATTAAACCACCTCTCTCTTAAAATGAAAATTTTAGCTGATGGATCATTTGCGAAGATATAGAAAACATGAACATAATTTTTAGATGACAAGTATCACTCAATAACCATGCTAGTAAGTGAAATCAAGCATTTTGTTCTTTAAATCCCTGAACTTTGAATTGTTGCGAAAAGTCTAATATAACTCAGGTTGCCAACAACTTAAAACCTAGTTGTTGAAGCTGTTTCCTTTATTTTCTTCATTACACAACCTCCATATTCTTGAAGTGAGTGTTCCATGTCTACTTACAAATTGTACTCTTTAGTTTTCCATTCTGTCCATATAGATTGAAAACTCCAGAAGTCATTGAGGGTCATGAGCTTACAACATGGCTTTGGGAAGCAAAAGTTGTTCCTTTTTTACTTATTTTTCATGTCCTGACAAGAAGTTTTTCAAAATACAATTAGGATTGCATAACTTCCCAGCATCAACATTTCTTGCAAATCACAGGGTTAAGCCAAAACATTCCAGCAAATTATTTTCCTCCTCCTCCGCCTCCTCCTCCTCCTCCTCCTCCTCCTCCTCCTCCTCCTCCTCTTCCTTTCTATTATGTAACATTAATTTTTAAATAATTCTACCCAATTCTTTTTGGAGACCTATCTAAAACTGAAAATCTTCCCTGTTGCAGAGGTATTTAAATCAGGTTTCTTGTTAATATTTCTTCCTCGATTTCAGAAACTTCTTTCAGATTTTTTTGACATTTATTCATCTTTTTTTAACAATGATAATTTAATGCCAATTCTTCACACCACACTAAAATCTGAATGACTTTAAAGACACTCTCTGTTGTATTTAAAATGTAAAATAAGAACAGAGACTAATGCTCTGGAATCTATCTTCTTGTTTTTCCTTAGAAGCATTATTCTCCTTCCTACTAAAGCTTCTTACTATTTACGAAGTAAGTCTGCTAAACTATTATACAATTTGTCAGTTATCAACCAAACAATTTCTCTTGAACTTATCTCAAATTCCATGATTTTGTGTCCACTCTGTCCTGAGCATTCTTGCACTGTAGTCTGCATTATACAGAGATCAGTATGTGCATAAGATCCACAGCAGTTATTCTAAGAAAATAATTTATTATAAAAATTTGTTAACTAGTTATTGAAGCATTGAAAAAGTAACTTAGAAAATATTTGAATGCATTTACTTGGGTAAACACCAGCAGTAAGCTGATACATCTGTAAAGCTGGAAGGGTAGAAGAAAGAGACTAGGATTTTTAGATCTTAATAAACTCAAAAACAAAGCCCTTCATGGTGAAAGGTAGGTGTCTTGACTTGGTGCTTCCAGTTTCATGGGTGATGCAATGAGTGATCTATTATAACAGAACATCGCTCTCAAATTAAAGAAATTTGCTAAGGTGATGACCAAGTATAGGAAACAGACAAAAATTGAATGATTATATTTTCTTTCAGCTTTCCCTTTCACATGTGTTACTCCCTAAGGCCACATTTTTAACAGGGAGCTATCTAGCCAAAAGAAACATGCATTGTAAGTTCAAAGACAAAGGAAACATGTTTAAAGGGCAAACACAGTAACTTATCCACTAGTATATAGTCCTATATATTTACATTTTTATAAATGTACTTAGCTATTCAATGTGTATTTGTGGATAATTCTGTGACAGTTCCAATGATATACTGAAGGTAAAATGAGCATTAGTAACTGCAGAATTCATAGCCCCATGGTACATATATTCTGGGATTTCTATTCAGCTAAACTTTTTGTTCTTTAGGGAAAGAACATCTTTTAAATGCAATATGTACTATGTTTAAACATAAATTATGTTCAAATATGCAGACTCTATTGTATCAGGTTCCCATGATGATGGTGCTCCTGTTTTCCCTTAGTAATAATTCTCAACTGGAAATAGTTTTTCTCCTTTACACCATAAGACATGTTGCTTTGTGCAACAAGTTCTGAACAATTAACCGGATCCAGCCCACTTGATATTACAAGTAAAATTTTACTTGAAAATTGTCACACTCACAGGTTTAAACTATGTAGACTCTTTCATGTTCTGCAAAATAGGGGGATACATCAGGGATGAAATAGTCTTCAAGTCTAAAGTATTGTCTATTTGAACCTTTATGTAAGTAGTATGTCAATATCCACAGGAGATAATTAAAATTCAGCAACTTACCCCTGAATCGATATCATATTTACAGAGTGCCTTCTTACAGATGTTTATAAACATGTAGCAAAAAGTCAACCAGGTGACCTTACTTTTCACATTGAAATAAATTTTACATATTGATCAAAGTCAACATAATAATAAAATATTCAACCTTTAGTCAATTGTTAAATGTTTTCATGTACCTTTTCAAAGACACTTCAGGGAGCTACAACTTTAAAGCAAACTAATGTAAATTTCATTATATTTTTGAATTTCTTCATTATTTAGAAATAGTGTCTTCTTATGCTCAGTAGGTAAGAAATTTGTTTTCCCTTTACACATTTCGTTTATCACTGAAGGCGTAATATAAAACTATACTTTTATTTCCCCTTATGTACATCTTACGAATAAAAAGACAGTGCATTTTATTTGTACATTAATAAGTAACCCACCATAACAAATTACTCTAAAAGTACATCTAAAAAATTGAATATAATCTTGGTCTAAACATAAAATTTCTCTATATCACTTATAACAATTTTAGTTATTATTTGTGGCGTTATGCTGGACTAGGTTAAAGTATCTAAATAAGTTGTAGGTTTAATGAAAAACAGTAAACAAAGTTAAACTTTTACAGAACAAAATCAGCCTCTAAGTTGCCTTTTAGTAAATTCTTTTTTATATATGTGAAAGCTAACTGTAGCTCCCTGCCTTTAAAATATTTTTCTAATTTTAATTATGTTTGAATTTCTTATACTTATTGATAGAAAATATTTACTTTTTTCACATTTAATATATTTAAAGTAATGTTATTTTATTTTAAAATTTCTCCCTTTAGATCTCTTTGACATATATCAGTTTATAAAACAATAATCTATTGATTTTTTTCTACTCTTTAGAGAAACTACTCACATTTTTCTCTGTCAATGAAGGAAATTATTTTCTCTTTCACAGGTTGCATCAAATAGAAGTACATATCATCTTTACCCTTTCAAACCAGAAAAGGGCAAAATCCTTCAAGTATTTTTTTTCTAATTGCATGCATTTATCTTTATTTTCTTTTATCTGTGAACACTATAGTAATCTCACCTTTTTTGAAGCTCAAGTTCTTTGGTGACATTTACTAAATCAACTCTATTATGTTTTTTGGTCATTACATAATTTACTTCACACTCTTTCAATACACACACACACACACACACACAAACACACACACACACACACACACACACACAAAATAATTTCTTACCTGGTAGGCAGAGTTCAGTCTGTATTGTATCTCTGTAGTTAAGAAGCTGCAATCTTTGCCTTTAGATGCTTTACAGCCCTGTAAACAGTCAAGTAGCATGACAGCAAAATCACATAGATCCATGCTATGATGTTATCATAAGCTAAAGAGAGTGAAAACCATTCATTAATGTGAGCTTAGAATAAATATAAGAAAAATGTTAACAGATAAATAAGAACAATGACAGAGCAAAGGTACATACAGATAGCTAAGAAAGGTATCCATATCTCCTAGTTGGTGATCAGACAAGAAATATAGAAGAAGGAAAATGAATTCTATCATTCTGAAGGTGTGCTACTAGCTTGTGTCTAATCAGGTACTAATGGTACCATTATCAACAGATGTGTTGGAAAATCTAATACAATGAATTTGATTAGTAAACATAAAGTTTCAGAAAAAATGTCATCGACAGGTACCAACAACATTTTATTAATAAGTTTGTGAAAGCAATGAATGAGACCATGATTGTATATGCAGATTGTGAATGGTGTATGAGAAATGAAGAAATAATGATATATTGGAGAACATGGAAATTTATGAGATTTCAGAAGAGAAGGATTTCAGAAAAGAGACTTAGAATTTGAATGTACAACTGTATGAATTCTGAACATGTAACAGGATTTAGTCAGTTAAAGAGAACAGAAAGCCAAAATAATGGATAGATGACTCAAACATGAAAGAATGAATGAATGGATGGATGGAATGATTAATTAATTGTTTGATTAACAAATAAGAAACTGACAATAACTATTGACTGTAGAGCAACAGAAAATCGTGAAGTCTTAGTCGCTGGTGGGAATGTAACTCAACAAGACAAATATGGGAAACTTTCTTGTAGTTTTCTATAAAAGTAAGCCATACAATCTAGTTTAGGTGCACAGGTAATTTTAAAATACATGTCTCCACAGATATGTAGATGAAAGTTTATAGTATTTTCATTCATAATGAAAAAACTTAAATGTGTCATTGTTTGCTATGCTACATTTGATAATTGGGGGGGTTGTTTTGTTCTGTTTGCTTTATTTTATCTTGAATCAGTTTCATTCTGTAGTCCAGGCTAAAACTAAACTCTCCACCAGCCTCTTAGTCCTATACTCAGGGATTACAGGCATAAGTTCCCAAGTCTAGTTTTAAGTCCAGTTTCTAACTTGTCTTTTGGTAGGAAGAATACTCAGTAATGGAAGTAAATAAAATATTATGCGACATAAAAAGTTAGAAGTTCTCACAAATGTGTTGAAAAGTCAGAGAAACAAGACTCAAAAGGATGCAGGATGTATACTACTTAAATCTAAGAAAAAACATTCTAGAAAAAGCAAAATTAGTGGGTCAGTAAAGTATCCATGATTTTACTCCATTACTGTAAGTGTAGTGTAAGATATATTTAGTTCAGTGAAACTATTTATTATGATTCAGTGGCTCTGATTCAGAGTCAACACATATATGAAAACCCACTGAATGTACACTGGAACTAAAGGAGTCATAATAACAAGGAAACACTTTAGTTAATTATCACATATAAATACTTGTAAATAGAAGATTCATATTGTAAGGAAAACCGGGAAAAGGAGTAGGTAATATGTCTGAAACACTGTACTCTCTGTATACCTATCGATACCCTAAATAAATCCAATAATGTGAAAATTATCATAATAAGACAATAAAGTACTAAAAATGTTTACAAAAGAAATAAACAAGACCTAAAATTCATTTTACAAGAAGTAAAAGGATTCTATAAGCTTTTATGATAGAGAAGTCATTAATTACTAAATGTAACATGAAAAATTAATGAACACAATATATTGCAATGAGAAGATATGATTATTATAAACTGCAGAAGACAAATAAGGGTGTACATGCTGGGTAACTAAGAAGAGAAATGGTTTTCCAGAGAAGAAGAAACCTTGTCAAAAGCTAAAATGCAACACAATCACCATTTTTGAGAACTTTGTGGAGTTGGTACATCTCTATCTAGTGAAAAAGTAACCAGAAGTCAGAGTATAAACATTCTATTTCACAGAAACAAAACACAAACATTTATTTCAAGAAATATGTGAATGAAGGTATTTGTTTATTAACTCATTTAGATGTAGTGAACGTATAAGTAAACAATAATACCAAGATTTGTTTCCATCCTACTTTATTAATATCTTTTCTCTTGGTGTAGTGTGCATATGTACAGATGTGTGTGTGTGTGTGTGTGTACATGTGTGAGTGAAAGTTAATTGTGAAGGAATAGGATCACTTCTTTATCTTAGAATCACTGTTTTCTAGTGATATGCTCACAAAACAGTATGTGTAATAGATATATGCTTATTCACATAACGTTATCGTCTGAGTAATAGGGACTAAGTCACATTCCCAAAAATCTAACTGAATTTCTACATTACTAATATTAGCATTACTGTTGTGATTAGTCTAAACATTGTGGACAACTGTATAGAATTTCCTCAAGAAAACTGTAACTAAACCTACCATATGAACCAACCATAATGTTCTTAGGTACATATCTAACACAAACAATGTCAACACATCACAAAGATTTCTATACATCCATATTCATTGCATAACAGATCACAATAACCAAGTTATAGACAACAGATAATGGGATGAAGAAAATGTGGTACATATGTATCACGAATTATTTTCAATCGTAATCAATAAAGAAATCATATACTTTTCAGGAAAATAGGTAGCCCTGGAGCTCTTCCAAATGAGGAAAATATCATGACATATAAGAAAAATATTGTATGTTTTCTTTAATATAGGGAATCTAGGTCTTAAAAATATATGAATATAAATGGGAAGTTATTTGGGAAGAGAAATAGAACCAGGGAGATATTTCATGGTGGTACAAAAGACCCTAAATGGATCAAATATGAGCAATGTGCAAATACATGCAAATTTAGTAATGAAATTCCATGTATTATTTATCATTAACACACATTAATAAAAATGCAGGTATTTATATCATTTTTTAATTTTAAAAAGTAGTGTTTCCGAGGCAGAATGACCAAATTTGTAAGGTAAATATGAGCTATTCTAAATATCTGTGATATTTGTTATCCTAGGTTTGTTTTCACATTTAGAAAAAGTTTATGAAGCTTGTCTTTGCAATATTACTACAATAATTTATAGAATTATGTCTGATTTCCGTTTACAAAACAATAATTGTAGATCAATAATATAGTTAATAAAATAAGCTTCTAAGAATTAATGTTCTTTGGAAAGGACTGAAAAGTTGTTTGCTCATAATCATCACGAATAAATCAATTGAAAGCATAGTGCATTTAGAAATTAGATGTGTTAAATTTTTACTCCATTCATTCATTCTCAATAGGCATTATATTACAGCAGGCTTGAATGAAAACTGAAAATGAACATTTAACTGATATTTTTAGTAAGTGATATTTAATAAATATCTTTTTTTGGTTTCTGCTTTCTTTTAAATATGAAATGAATAATGTCACTGGAAATTATGATGTTTTATTAAAATTGATAAAAGCAAGGGTATTTTGTACTAAGCAAACAATTCTTAAAACCGTATATAGAAATCCCAAGGAAAATTATTAACAGTAACACCACAAATATTTTACATTTACATTTGTTCACAGCATTAAATAACACTTGAATTCAAATTTGCAACTTTAGAAATCTTTTATTAACTTATGGAATTACCTTCAAAAACTACACAGTTGAAATAATGGCACACACACATACACACACACACACACACACACACACACACAAAATTGATGCCATTTCAGACAGCATTCTAGATTTCATTGGTCTCCATAACCACGCTCTTTTACGTTACTTGGCTACCACTTAGGGGGAGCTAAGCAATGTCTCTGAGATTTGACATCTCACACAGTTCTTATGAATGAAATGCTGAAATCTTGGTCCTCTACCATATTCTTTTAAATTATTTTATTCTTATTTTATGAGAGTGTTCATATGAGTGCTTTGCCTGCATAAATTTAAATGTATCCCAACCATGCGATGCCCACAGAGGGCATGGGATCACCTGGAACTAGAGATTCAAAGAGTTATTTAGCTATTTTGTGGGTGTTGGGCACTAACCCCAGGCCTTTTGCAAGACAGCCAGTGCTCTCAAACATTGAGCCATCTCTCTAGCCCTTGACCTCCACTAGTGCAGTGGAATTAAGTAAAACCTGGGGCTAAAGAGATGGCTCAGTGGTCAAGGGCACTGACTTCATTTGCAGAGGACTCCCGTTCCATTCCCAGAGCCCAACAACCATCCATAACTCAAGACCCTAGGGTAATTTGACACTCTGTTCTGATCTCCACAGGCAATGCATGACATGGGTATACTTACATACTTGCAGACAATATACTCATTCATATCATTTTTTTGCTGCGATTTCCCTTTATTTAGATTTTGTCATTGAATCTTTGTGTATTCCATAGTGAACATATCGATCAATTTTAATCATCTTTATAACCTCTTCCCCACCAGCACACCTCCTTACCATGCCCCAACTGTCATCTGTGCTATGGGCTATTGTGTCAAAATAGTGTTCACAGATGTTCCTCAGTGTATGTTTGTCCACTGAGATCTAGTCAGCCTACCCGGAATCCCTTGCTTTATGACGATTAGCTCTTATTCGCCTAACAATAATCAGCTGACAATCTTTCTTTAGCAAATATTGGGAACTCCTGCCCATTTCCACACTTCCATGCTGGGATTGTGTTGACCTGATGTTTCTCTAAGCTATGACCTATTCAGCCATATGAGGTATTCATTCTAAGCTACCAAGAACATTAGAAAGAAAAGTAAATAGATAGAAAAATATCCAGTTACAAATAAATTATTATTATTAATAGGATAGAAGCTGTGAAACTGGAACTCAGCCTTACTGGAACCATCTATGAGCTATGTAGGATATCTCTCAAAAAATTTCCACTGCAGGACAAAGAACTGAGATCTTTGTTCAACCTTCCTGCACCATGATCTAAAAGTTTGTGAATAATGTTAACATCCACACATGTATTCTTACTCTAATGAATCAACTTCTACTGCTTAAGAGATATTTTGAGGTAAGAAGTAGAGACACGCCACACAATATGTACTGATTTTAGTACAGGAAAAGCTCTCTACCCCATGTAAGCTGAACTCAGTTGATGAGGAGACAAAATGTGAGATACAGACTTCCGTCGTTCCATGCTCACTGGTATAGCCAGTAATTTTTAAGTACCAGAATTGAGGATATGTAGGCTTTGTTTTCATGTAGAAATTCATCTGTATAGGTGATACCCCACTATTAATGTCCTTTATAGGAAATGAGATAAGACAGCAGACATGTTGAATTGTAAACAGCCAGCTTATGAAAAAGACTGAGAGAATCCCAAAAGTGCTGGTCTTAACTCCTAACTATAGTTATTATGGAAAACCATCCAAAATAACATGGTTATTCAGCAGCTGAAAACATTCGCAAGATGTTAGCTATGTAATGAATAGTACTGAACTATAGTTCACTGACATTTAGCAATAACTCTCTTTGATAGGTTTGTGAATTAAGCTAAAAGTTTGTAAACTCTCTATACTTAGCTGGCTCCTTTAAGATTGATTAAGAGCTTGGTGTGGTGGTACAAGCTTTTAATCCCAGTACTTGGGAGATAATTAGATCATAGTGAGATTGAGATTAGTTTGGGATAGTCTGCATAGAGAGTTCCAGGCCAGCTGGGACTACAGGGAGACCCTGCCTCAAAATAACAAAGACAACAACCATGGCAAAAGAGCTTAAGTTGGAGGTTTAAGAACAGCTTTATAAAATACACAGTCAAAAGTCTCTTATCTCAGAGTTAATTTGAAATATTCGAATGTAAATACAACTAAGATAAACTTTCTGTACATATGGTTGACTTCAGAAATAAATATATAAATTTCTAAATAATAATAAAAAACTTATGAGATTATCTCTATTACAAGAATATATGGAAATATACTATGCTTTCTTGGATGGATATAAATAATATTATTAATTTTTGAAATTTATATAAATTCATTCTCATAAATGTGATTTAGTTTTGCTGCCTTAATTTTTTAATTTTATAAATAAAATTTAACATGAAAAATTAATGTCTATTTTGGTCTATGTGATTATTTAATATTCATTGACATGAGATGTAATACAAACAACTCTTCTTGTAAAGAGATTTGACCAGCTAAGAAACAAGAAACAATCATTCTGCATAGCCAGCAAAATGGATTTTCAGTAGACATTTTCCAATAGAAAAATTTCAATCTGAAACTCATCATTGCACATTTCCCTAAAATATACTCTAAGAATATGGTCTGAATATGTGTTTCTTTGAAAAATAAAAAAGCTTGCAGTTTCACTTAACCCACAGTGGACTCTTTCATTAAATGTTTTAATTGTTCTTATTTTTTTATTATTTTCATATGGTCAGAATATAAATTAAGAGTAGACATTCCATTCACGTTTCTAACTGTCAAAGACATGATACAATGTTACCATTATAATTTTTATTCAATTATTACAATAAGCACATATCCTAAAATTAGCCCTCATAACTATTTAAAGGATAAAACTCAGTGGTGTATACCATGTGTGCTTCTTGTGCAATTGATTTAGTATGTAGAGAGTATGTTTGATCATGAAAAATTGAAACTCATTCAACTTCTATTTTGCACAATCGTAGGCCTATAAGAAAATCATTCAACTTTCTGTTCCTGAGACACTGATTGCATTGACTCATGCTGATTTACCTTTATATGAATAGTTTCTTTTACTTCACATATTGTTCTCCAGTTTCATTCATACATATCACTGAGTGTGACAGGATACCTTTCATTTTGAAGGCTGAATAACATTTTGAATAAAATTTTCTTAGAATAAAACATTGTCAGATATTAAGCTGTTTCATGTTCTTTACTATTGTGAATATTGTTGAAATGTATACCTGTCTGCATAAATATTTCATCATAATCTTGTTTCCAATTATTCAATGCAAATTGCTAGAATGGGAATGCTGGATCATATGTTAGCTTTTGTTTCCATTTGTTGGAAAGTCTCTGTACTGCATTATTGTTGTTTGTAAACTATATTAATGTTGTACCTGAATAAAGAAGCAGCATGACTGTTAGCATTCATTTTAAGACCAAGAGAAAACCCAAACTCTAGAAACTGGTTTCTTCAGATGTCCTATGGAACTGTGATCTCCAACCAGGCTGCCCTCAATATTTTATGAAAACTATCTCCAGCATGAATTCGGGAAGTGGAAGCTGGGACCTACCCTTATTTTATCAAAGAATCTTGCCCATTGATTCCCTTGGCACAGAACATCACAGACACAATTAAAAACAGACTTCTCAATTTTTCACACTATCTAATGATAATTGCACATGATTTCAGTTCTTTGATATCTTGCATACACAGATTCATTCAGTGTGTTGGGAGGAAGGCAAGGTGGTATCCTGAGGGATTAAGGTCAGCTTTCAGTTCACAAGAGGAGCAGATGGCTCAGTGAGGTTGTTTACTTTATAAAGAATACTTTTCTGGGTGTAAGGTTAGAAAAAAGTCACTAGTCCAGATTATGTTCATATTGTGAAAGTCATGCCTGTGCATCATTGTCAATGCTCTTCCTATGGGGTACAAGGTGATATTTCATTGTGGTTTCCATTTGAGATTTTCTTACTCTTAACTTTATTATTTTATAATTTCAAACATATATACAATGAAATATGACAATATCCACCATCCATTTCACTCTTCAACTCCCTACATACACTCCTATGATGTCTTCTCCAACTTCATATCTTTTTTATTATTAATCATATGACTATCTTTTCATGATATTACTGGTCACTGTATATATTCTTTGGGGAAATATCTGTTCAAGTATTGAGGTGATTTTTATTTTGTTATTGTCATTGATCAGTTGGAGCTTTTGCTTATAACTTCTAATTTCTTTCTTAGGTTTCCTCAGGCACATTCTCTGTTAGAAATGATATCTTTTGATGATTTGTGGTCTTGATATCCTGATATCTAAGTCTCTTCATTTTCACTTGATTACTATGTTTTGGAATCATGGGGTACAATACTTCTCACTTTGTTATTTTTCTCAATATTGCGTTTGTCTACTTAGGATTCTTTGAGATACAATGTGAGTTTTAGTTTTTATTTTTCTATCTCTGTACAAATTAGATGATAATTTTATTGATTTGAATTGCATTGAATTTGTAAATCACTTTTGTTATTAAAGATATTTAAGCATTTGGAAAAATTAATTATTCTAGACCATGAATGTGCAATAAATATTTCTTGGTAATTCTTCTTTCAAGATATAAATTTCTTATTTTTTTCAGTATTTAATTTTTTTAGCTTCCTTCTTTAAAGTCACTCATGAGTATTTTATCATTTGATAATATTATAAACAAACATTGTTTTATTAATTCCTTTCTGATTTATGAATTTGGGAGTTTAGAAACATAAGAGATTTTGTGTATAAATTCTGTATACTAGTTATAAGTTCTAACTGGTTTATATGCTTGTATGTGTAATTTCTGCAGATTCATATGTAAAATTAAATAATCTACAGACAAAATATTAATACTTAATTCTGATGAGTTTTATTACTATATGTTTTTTAGTTACACTAGCTAGAACTTCCAGAACCACAATGAATAAAAATAGTGTTTATCAACCTCTGTGCCTTTTTTCTAGTCTTAGAGTTTAAGATCTCTGGCTTTTGTTATTGAATTTTAAACACTGTGGATTTTTCATACATACTTTATATAACTTTGTGGCAGTTATCATATACTCAAATTATCAAGAACATTTTTACAGCAGGATATTTAATTTTAAATATTTTTTAAAAATCAGTTGAGATGATCATGCAAAATTGACCTGAATTCTGCATAGATAGATAGATAGATAGATAGATAGATAGATAGAGAAAGAGAGAGAGGGAGAGAAAGAGAGAAAGAGAGAGAGAGACTCTCTATTTAATCACTTGTGATTATTGGAAATAGAGTGTGGTTTCTTAAGAGAAACTGGAAGTTACTAAAGTAAAATGTGAAAAAAATATGGAAGACTATTGCCACATGGATAAGTCATTAAAAATTAATAAAATTCCATATTATTTCATTTACCTTTAAACTCTTTGAAGTTATCTTCATCTTATTTCAAAAATATAGCAATGATTATTTACTGAAATTTGCAAATTTCAAGCAATATAATTTGATGATATTTGGACTCCCTCCCCTATCCACACCTACCCTTTCAGTACCCATCCATTCTAATGTACTCTATTATAAATTTAACTGAGTCTGATTTGTGTCCCCAACTACACTTTAGTGTGAGTCTATACACTGGAGTCTGGTTAAAATACCAAAAGTCCCAACTGTGTAAGAGACTGTCTTTTCCCCTCCCAACAGCCATTAGGTGCCAAAAATTCCTTGGATTGGGTTGAGATTTCTTACCGATTTCATCATGTCTATGCTGGGATTTTGTCTGCATTGATCTTGTATGTGACTTGTGCATGCTGTCATTATTACTGTAAGTTCATATGTGAATAAATGACCAACTATCTGGAAAACTCTACTTCCTTGGGATAGTCACCCACCTTTTAATCTTACACTTTTTCTGCCCTTTCTTCCACAGTGATCCTTAATCCTTGTAAACAGAAATTTGAAATAGTTTTCCTATTGAGGGATAAGCACTCTGCAGCCGCCTCATTCTTTGCACTTTGGTCAGTTGTGACTCACTGGGTTAATCACCCACTGCTCCAGAAGGAACCTTCTCTGCTGATAGTAGAGAGATGCATTAATCTTGTCTGTAGAGGTTGTGTAAATATGTGTCACACTGAACTAAATGTCTCACAGAAACTTATTCTCTGCATTTGACCAACTGTGTAGTTCTGCAGTAGTTTCTATCTGCAGAAAATAGAAACTTCTTGGATGAGTGGTGAGTTGTACACTGCCTTAAATCTGAGGATGTATATTGAGGTTGAGATATGTGGAAAAAGTAGGGCTATTTCTAGCACCTGGGACATCTCCAACCATGTGTATTTGTCTGTGTTACCTTCCATTGAACAGGTCTTAATTAGACAGCTATTGATTACCCCCAAGATAAAAGTGCCACTACTGCACCAATAGCAGTAGTTTGCTGGGCCTGTCATTATTGACAGGTTTGACAATTCTCTGTAGAGCTAGTTTGGTAGACATGAATTCTTTCACTCTCTTTTTATCGTGGGAGATTTTCCTTTCATCATCAACTATAATAGTTTTGCTGGGTAAAGTATTCTGGGTTGGCATAAATGATCATTTCAACTTGAAATATTTGATTGGTTTTCTGTAGTTTGCATTGAAAAATATCAGGTTTTACAAGTAGAAAGTATCATTGATTGGTTTTTTTCTCTTAGCAACTTTCACAATACACTCTGATACTAGTACAGCTTTTTTGGGGGGAGTTTCCAAGTCAGTTCCAGATCCATTGTTTCAAGTCCTGTGTCTGAAGTATATCCTATCTCCACTAATGGTTCTTACCTTCAGTTTCTGGGAGGAAATCAAATACTGCTGCAATAACCTTTTGCAGTTATTCTGAGACTCTCTGTGACTAACTGACTAAGTAACTAACTGTCAAACAACTTGAGCAGAGAAATTTTAATTTTAATTTTGACAATGCGGGGGGGAGGGAGGAGTCCCTGTTCAGGCGCCATATGTTGGTGTCCCTCTGTTCAGCCCCAGCCCAAGAGGGGGACTCAGGTTCCTTGCCATGGAAAGGGAGTGAGAGGCACAGAGTTAATACACAAACTTTGAGAGTTGGGCAGAATGCATGTGGATGGTAAGCCACAGAAAATTTGTTTATTCAAGGAGGTGCAGGGGTTTTTATAAGTTTGGTTAACCAACCCCCTATCGGGTGGTTCATAAGACAGGTTTTATCCAGATGCAGCAGCCACTACATTAATCCTTATAGCAGATAACCACAAGAGCCACTCCCTTAATTCTCATAGCAGGTGATCTTGCCAGGGCCCACACTGCACCATGTCTTTCAGGTTCTCAGTTGGTGGTACTATTTTTGGTGGTCTTAGAAGGTGTGACCTTATTGGAGGAGTCATGTCACCAGGGGAATCTTAGAAAGTTCTTAAGCCTTGCCATATTTATAGTCTCTTTGACCTTCCTGTGTCTGTTTGAAGATGTGAGTGCTTGCATTTCTGCTCCTGCTCCAGCCACCTCCTGCCACCATGCCACGCCACTAAGACAGATTTTAATCTCTCTGGAACCTGGAGCTATAAGCTAAAATTAATTCTTCTTGCTATAAGTTCCTTGGTCACGGTGTTACAAACACAGAAGTTGGTACTAGAGAGTGGGCTATATGCTGTGAAGAATCTTAACATGAGGGTTTTTAAGAGGAATATGGAAGACTTTGGAAGTTTGGACTAGAATAGTTGTTGACTAATCTAAGCAAAACTTAATAAGCTATTCTGGTAGGAGCCTCAAAGAAAATAGAGCTGAGAACAATGTAGTTCCAGATAGAAATAAGGACTTAAGGAGTAATTGAAATATTTTGGCAAAGAGTCTGGCTGGAGTCAGCCCACAACCTAAAAGCTTACCTGAGGCTAAGTTGATAAGTAATGAACCAATTTAGACAGCCAAACTAGAAATGGCAGAGAGGCTATTAATGGTGAATATTGTGCAGATGAGCAGTGGGGGAAAATGGAACACAAAGGGCTACAAAATATATAGTTTGGATAGAAAAGAAGAACTAGCAAAATTAATGTTCTAGCCAAGGCATGCACAGAAGGAGTCTCAGTTTGATAAAGAAATTCCAAATAATTAAGGTGTGGCCCAGAAGTTTGTACTTAAATAATTTAAAGTTACCTTCATAGCAAGATCACACATACCTTAGGCTTCAACTTTTGAAAGGAAAATGTTGCAGGGATTTTCTGCTTGCATAGAGAAGCTGCTGGTAATGTGAATGAAGCAGGCCAAAATCCACTCCAGGATGGTAGCCAAACTTGGTAGTGTGCTTCTCCTGGTGCTGACTTCAAAGACATTAAAATACAAGAGTGAAGGGGTCATTGGATTTTCTCTGCAGTTTTAGAAAGTCACTGAGGCCAGGCAGCCTGTAGCAGGGCTGTCCCTGCATAAGGAAGGTTCTGACAGGCCATTGGGTAAAGTTGTGAAGGTGAAATCTGGTTGACAGTCGAGATCCCTAGAAGATATTGGAGATGTTAGAACCAAGACACATCTTCCAAGGAAAAAAATGTATACAGGGAGTGGTACCAGACCAAGAAAGACACATGTATATGGCACACAGTAAAGCTGAAGGAACTAAATCATCTAAGCAAAAGTCCAAGAAGTTGCATATGGAGGGATGGATTTGGTGTGACTTTGCTGGTTTTCTGCCTTGTTTGGATCTGGTATTTCCTCACTGTTCTCCCATTTCTGCCTTTTGGAATGGGAATGTGTATTTGTTCCCATTTTATGTTGGGACTATGCAATTTGTCTTTTGATTTTACTGGGGCTAACAGTTAAGAGAATGCCCTGAGTCTCAGAATAGACTGAAAAGGACTTTTGAATAGTGTTGAGACAGCTAAAGACTATGGGAACTTTTAATGTAAACTAAATGCCCTCTGCATTTTATAAGATTATGAGCCTTTGGGGATAAGTTAATGAAAGGTGGCTGGAATGAGAATGTTCCTCATAGGCTTCAAATTTGGGGTTATTTAGTCCCCAGTTGGTGGCACTATTTTGGGAGGTTTTAGAAAATGTGTCCTTAATGAAGGAATATTTCATTGAGGTCATACTCAGAGAATTCTTAAGCCTTGCCAGATTTCTAGTCACCTGCTGGTTCCTTTGCCTGTTTGAAAACATGAATGCTTTACTTTCTGCTCTTGCTCTTGCTCTGGCCACCTCCTGCCACCAGGACTCCTTACTATGATGGACTCTAACCCTCTGGAATCTAGAACCAACAATAAGATCAAATAAACTCTATTTCTTATAAGTCCCGTTGGTCACAGGGTTTCATCACAAAACAAAAAAATAACTAAGACAGGGCCTTAAGTTCAATTAGATAACTGTTGATTACTACTACTGCAACAATAGAGGTAGTGTTCTGCTACAGTCATTGGTGCTATTAGACTTTACAGTTTGTTTGGTCCATTGATTTGTTTTTTTCCCTAAAAATATGTATTTTAAAATATTGCACAGAATTTCTTTAAAACTAACATTTTATTATAGAATTATTTTTCAAACTCACTGAAAATTTGAAGATAGAATGGTCTTCTGACTAACTTTTTCCCATTTGAGCATGTCACATTAAGCTATTAGATTTGTCCAAATTAATAAATTCTGATTTACCATTTTTTCCTGATTGTGTTCTTCATCTTTATACAAATAATCATTAATGAACCTATGTTTACATTACTTTTCTCCTGCATTATCTCTTAGATATGAGATTGCAAAGGTAACATCAAATATTTCATTAAAGGAGATGTGAAGATGTCTTAGAACAGTTTTGTGATAATGAAAAAGAGAAAACTAGACACATTTGATGTATATTAATTTGGTGACAAATGGTTACTGTGTATCTGTTCATTACCCTAGATAATTAAGTGCTAATAGAAGCAGGCATTTAATTACTTGTGACCATGGAATAACAACAATGACTGATGATGATTATATGAAATTTATCAGTGTTTCTAAATTTACCATGCTAATTTTGCCTTTCACTGTATAAAATGTAGGTTCCTAGAAGAGAAAAAGTAAAATAAGTGCTTCCTGCAGAGTAGAGACTTCATGCTTCTTCAACAGATAGAAGAATCATCTTGTCATTTTTAATTACCTGCATTGGCTTTCACTTTGCCTCACGAATCACTGCACTATGGTTATTTTATTGTCACTTTATACATTTGCTTTCCTGTTAATATTCTTACTACTAACAAATATGTTAAGTTTCTGGTTTTCATATTATGAATTTATAAGATAAATATAAAGCATAAAAGTGATGAGAAAAATATGCCATGTGAAAGTTAAATATTACTAGACCAACATATTAGTATATAATATGTTATGATGAAAACATTCCAAGAATTGAAATGTGATATTTGTAATGTCCAATGTACAATACTTATCATTACATCAATTAATATTCACCAGAGTTATTATTTGAAAAATATTGTGCTGGGAGACATTAGGCATTCAGTTATAGACAATGAGGTGAAAATAATCACAAATACAATGATATCAATATTACTCAGGAAGAAATTAATATGACAAACTGCTGAAGGAGGTAAGTTATTAATAGGGAACCGTGGAAGTATTAGCTTGCATATGACTAAGAAGCATCCTTCAATTTTCTATTTTAGTGGTGGTCAGGAAAAGGATTTAAGAGAGAAAGTTATCTATTACATCACACTTGAATTAGTTTCTCTCTTGTTACCATTGGTGATGGTAGAAAAGACAACTTCTGAAAGTGTGAAATGCCATTGAGAAACACATGTCCAAACGGTACCTCAGTTTCCATGTTCACATAGCATTGGACAAGTCTGAATGACTAGGAAGGCTTTTGGAACATTTATTTAGCGTTTTTATTCTTATGGGTCTATGGTGTCTATTCTGCTTATCAAGCAGCATTATTTAAGTTTAATAGTAAATTTAAGTACAAATATAAATCATGAATTTAGAATAAATATGAGTAATTAAAAAGAGAATAATTACTAGTTTTCTTTCAACGTCCTACTCATATTTAATTGATTTTCAACATATTTCCATTCAATCAACAATTTTTTGAGTTTTCATTCAAATGTGCTTACTAAAAACAACTTAGCTTCAAATGCTTCTCTCAAAATACTTATTTTCATTTTATTTCTGCAAAGAAGTCAATTTATGAGAAAATAAATGTGAAGAGTTTAGGACAAATTATGATGTTAATGATGCATGTAGTAAATAGGAATTTTCTTTTCTTTGCAAGCACTAGGAAACTTTTATTCCGCAAGCATGTCTTATATGTTCTCTTCCACCATCATCTGACTTGATGGGCATAGAGGTAGTTGTAGTTAAGAGCAAATATTATAATGTTTAATTTGTCTTTAAAATAGTTTAATTTGCCTTTAAAATGTCCTTAAAAATTGACATTTTATCATTTCTTTTTGCTAGAATTTTCCTTTATTTCCAAGTTTTGCTCATTTTTGTCTTTTAATTTTTAATTTTAATTGAATATATTTAAAATTCTGTTAATTGTGATTTTTAATTAAAACTTTTAAGCATTTTATCAAGTCTTTGAGAATTCCCTGTATTTGACCATCAGACTCCTGCCCCTGTATCTGCCTCATTATATCGTCCCCCAGACTTCACATACTCTATTAGGTTTTAAGGCATATCAAGCTGAATTTCAATCTCCAAATGCTCTTGGGTTTAGGTCAATCACCTAGAGCCTGGTCAACCTAACTGCCATCACATGGCGAAAGAAAACTTTTTCCATCTTCTAGCAATTTCTGGTAATGCCTCAGCTATGGCTGGGGCTTCTTGTCCTCCTGCCTGGGACTTTCTCTGAATTGAGCTTACATGATCTTTTTTGGTTTTGATCTTTTTTCGTTTTGATTTTGTTTTTTGGTTTTTTTTTTCTTTCTTTCTTTCTTTTTTTGAAACAGGGACTCACTGTGCAGCCATTGCTGGTCCATAACTATCTACAGATATCAGACAAGCGTTGAGCTTAATGAAACCCATGTGCCTCTGCCTCCCAAGTGCTGGTATAAAAGGCGTGTGCCATAATACCCAACTTACATTCTTTTTTTCTTTAATTTTGATAATTTCATACATGAATACATTATTTACGTCACCTCTCCCTCTACCCCTTCCAACATCACTGGTATCCCCCACTCCCTCTCAAATTCACGACTTTGCTTTAATAGTTACACCACACACACAAACACACATACACACATCACAAACACATCAGAAACACACATGTACGACCTACTGAGTCCATTAAATGTTGCTAATATGTACATATGACTAGGGTTTACCATTTAGGAATGGATAATTTATAGGGTGCTCATCCGTAGAGAAAACTGTTTCTCTCAGCAGTCATTGATTCTCTTGATTAAGTCACGAGGGAAGGGGGCAAAAAGAAAATGAAGTACAAGTAAGAAGGGCTGTTTATTCTGGAACTGGACAATTCTCCCCAACAAGAGCATACAGTAGGCATTTCTCCACTACAAGAGAACATTCTGGGAGTACAGATATTGTTGGGAGACACTCTGCATCCCAACATTGAAGAGTTCCACCTGAAACCATGAAGGCAGTCATGTGTGGTTGAGCAAAACTAGAATCTTTAAATTTGACTACCCTTGGTATAGTGGTAAATACCAAACAATATAGACTGCCTGGATGATATAATAAAATCATTAAAGCCATCAAGGATTCAGAAAGTAGAGATTTTTTACCTACTTCAGAGTATTTTTACTAGTACAGTATGGCCTGTGATGAAGCCAGATGCCTCTTGGAGAATGAGCATAGATTATTCAGGGCCAAATAAATTGCTTTCCCTCATCCACAGTACTGTATGTAACATTGCTCTTTTGATTGAAAAACTGGTAAAAGTGATGGGCTCTTTCCACACTTCATTAAACTTTGCCAATCCATTATTTAGTATTCCCTTAGTGGTTGAATTCCAAGACCGATTTGCATGTACTTGTAATGATAAACAGTGTACCTTCACAGTACTTCCACAAGGTTACCTTCTTAGTTCTGCTCTTTGTCACAGGATGGTATCCTGGGACCTTGCTTTATTATCCTTCCTGCTCTGTATAAAAAGGTTTCAGTATATAGATAATGTAATGCTAAACTCTGAATATTTTACAGAACAGGAAAAGCATCTTAGAATGATGCAAACAGGTGAATCTAAAGAAATGTAGATGGGAAATCAGTTCACAAAAGGTACAAGGGCCAGGCACAGCTGTAAAATTTTTGTGAGTATGACAGTTTGGTAAGACATGTATAATACATGATAATGTTATTTTAAAAACTATAACAACCTGTGCCTGCAAATGTAAAAGAACTGAAGGTATTAGGAGGGGGCGGGATTCTTAGGCTAACTAATCATCTCCCAATTCGTCTAATGTCTGTAGAGTTTGATAAAGAGGGATTTTGTGCAGGATTGGGAAGGAAAGGCTCAAGAGGAGTTTAAGCAAGCTGCAATACTTGTAGGACAAGATATATAGGTGTGGGACCCACTACCCCAGGGTCTCTGGGGTAGAAATCACCAGTAATTCAAAGGCTGTAACTGGGCTTCATGGCAAAAACCAACCTGAGTAAATGGTTCCTACAGGGTTTTGATCTCAGTGGCGGAAATGAGCAGAAACTCAGTATACAGAACTAGAACTGTGACTGTTAGCTTTAGAAATAATAGCAACTGGTAGAATTCCTAACTAGAGTCATTTCAGTAACTGTAAAAACAGATTCTCCAATAAATGGTTGGATTGGAGGCATTCTACCTAAGCCTTTTTCTGGTGTGGCACAGAATCAATCAAACGCTACAAAAATGATATGATATTGTATCTGCAAGCTCCATAACTAATATCATGTAGGCTATCCTAGGACCACTGTGGGATGATTCTGGCAAGGTCAGGCAGGCTCCCGGCCTGCTGGCTTAGAACAAGCCAGAACCAATATTGAGCGTGTGTGCACAGTGAACACTTCCTGGGATCGAACCTGGGAAGCTCCCAGGCTAGCAGCCATCCAGGACCAATGAGAGCAATGAACTTTGGATTGTCAGGTGTTCAGGACCTACCAGAAGGAAGCACATCAAATGACTAGATAAAGACCTCCCCAACGCCTGACAAATGTATAAATCCTGTTCCTTTCTAAGATTAAAGGAGATTATGGCTCCACTTTCTCCCAGGATCTGTGTCATTGACTCTGTGCCTCCTTACCCCCATCCCCGAGGGACCTGGCTGTGCCAGCCAACACCTGGCACCCATGGTAGCCAACAACCTGGCAACCGATAGCAGACAACAGACCACAATCTTTTAAAGCCACTAAGCATTTCCTAGTATTTGAACCAATAGCTGCAAAGGATATCCCATATGGAAGAAGACACTCCCAAATGTCATAGATTGGTAAAGAAGTATCCCAGTGCCAGAAATGAACTACCTCCCTACTAGTGGTTGGCCAGGTAGGCACTGTAGGCTCCATACATCATAAAAATAACATTGCTATTGCTGCTAATTGTATGCCACACAGAACTTGGATCAATGCAGCTGAAACTGATCTAGAAACGTCTTTCATGATGACTAGCTCCCATAATATCACAAGATACTGTGCAAACTGTCAAGGGGGAAAAATAATCAATGATGCCATCCATATGTAAAGTACAAAACTCTAACAATGACTGGCTGGCAAATAATCTTTATTGGTACAGAAATGACACCTCTATCTTGAGAGTAACCAACAGCTGGCAAATTGGACTTAAGGCCTGCTCTCTGAGGGGGAACTCATATGGTACTGTAAACATAAACAAATACACATATTGGGAAATGACACAGACTTTAAGGAAAAAACCTACATTTGTCATACCCCTCAACCTTTGAAATTTATTACAATATTCTAAATAGCTATCCTTTTATTTACAGACAATGGAACCTCTAAGTACTCATCAAAGAAGTTTCTTTTTGGAGCAGATAGAGACTATTACGGAGTTTCACAACTGGTAAATGCAGGAAAAATGAGTTTCTAAGATGACCAGTAGAAAATGACATATCTACAAAACTATCTCTACATCCAAGGATGAGGGAACATAACAGAACAGAAGGCAAGAATATTAATTCATCTCTCATGTCTGACAAGTGAAACTTCCTTATGAAGCAGATGGTGATTAATCTAGAAAACCACAATTGGCCAAATTGAAGAAAATAACAGACTTCGTAGTGCTTATCCCTGAAGAAGACACCTATATCAAACCACTGCCACCCAAGGCTTGATACCAATGGGAAGAAGCAACACAAAACCTGTAAGTAAGAGCTAGAGGTATTGTATGATGACCAGACAGATGGGAAGTTAGTCATATGAACTCACAACAATTGTAACAGCAGCAATAAGACCCTTTTAAGCTGAAGTTAGACAAAATCCCAGCATAAAAGTGGGAGGTGGGTAGGAAATCCCAACCTTAACTCAGGAACTAATGACAATGGTTACTGCTGTGAAAAGATGGGTAGTTTTCCTCTATGAATCAATGCTAAATCTGTTAACCAAGCTCCAGTGAATGGACCTACACAGAAAGACATCTGGAGATAAAAATTTGACTCAATAAACCTTAATATTTACCACAGAGTACAGGAAATCCAGTGGAGATGGTTGGGAGTTAAGTA
Organism: Eospalax fontanierii; assembly: GCA_035773235.1. Lineage (NCBI taxonomy): Eukaryota > Metazoa > Chordata > Mammalia > Rodentia > Spalacidae > Eospalax > Eospalax fontanierii. Next base: position 91,658,600 of record CM069524.1, read on the forward strand.
GGGTTAAGATTGTAGAGATGGTCTAAATATGAGCAAAATGTGTTGTAATAAATTTTCAAAAATAAAATAAAGAGGATGAAAAACAATGTAAGAGAGTAAAATCCTATGGGTAGAGAAACCACATTTTCTGACTACAGGAAACAGAAAGGTCAAACTGGGACTGCACTGGAAGCCTCCAATCCAAGGGATGGCTTTCTAGGTAACAGAACTGGTGATGCAGACTGTTGGGTAGAACTGTCACCAACATTCCTACTCTGCTTTGGACCCTGTGTTCTACAATACCAGAATACCAGGTAGGATGTGCCTGCTTATGCACTACTGGGATAATTATTATAAGTATAGTCAACAGCTCTCTGATTGGGTTTAAGGACAGCTTCACAAGAGGGAATTCATTTGTGGTACTGTAAGTGAGGACAAAAACCTGTGACTAGGTAGATCATAGACCCAGAGGGATGAAACATATTGCTTTTCTTAATGGATACAGTGTACCTCTAAAACTGCTTTTTAAACCATTGTGTTTAGGTCAATTGTTGTCAGCTGCCATCTGTCATGGGAAGAAATGTCCTTTGTAAATGATGGCATAACCTAGAGACTAATAAACAACTGTGAAGCTCCTCTAGACAAGTGAGTATTGCTGTGATTTTGTGGTCTAATGCTTAGCTTTAAGTGGAAATCTATATCACTTTCTCAGGCACAGGATCTACTGTGGGAAAAGGGTGTGGAAAGAGTGTAAGAGCTGGAGAAAGGAGTGTTGTGCAGCAATTTCCTCATGGTGGGGTCGTTGGGGGGTCTTTCCATCTTAGAGGGAAGTTGAGTAAAAGTAAAAGAATATTTTGAGAGTAGATGAAACGTTTCATCCTTCCTGGAAGGAAGTTTCTTAAGCTCATGAAGCGAACAACTCAACTAGCATCAATAAATCCATTTAATTGGTTTATCTAGGTCCCTCCCTCCCCCGAACTCCTGAGAGATACTCATCAAGACAAGGAAGGAGCAGAAGCCAGCTAAGCTGCACTGAAGAGAGTCAAGTAGATTTAGCTACCTCCTGGTTTTGCCGCATGTTCCAGTTTCCTGCTTTCATGAGCTGTCACTCTTACTGGGGTAGGATTTTGCTGCTGCTGCTGTCTTTAAGGCATTTTTGCTTCTGTAATTAAACCCTCACCCGTACTCCTATAAGTAACCCCAATAAAACACATTGGTTCACTAACCTGGATTTTGTTGGTATTCTTACTTTGTTCTGATGTCAATTCCCTATCTGTGATAGGTAGACATTTGGTCAAACATGAACAAGAATATTGTCACACAATATATCAACCCTTAAATAAGCACAAATAAAATACATAATTGCATATTTTATTTAGTTAATTTTTTTTGTTCTTTTAATTTGTGTGAATGTTATGCTTACTTGTTTCTAAGTGCACCTGTGTAATTCAATGCCTTCAGAAGACAAGGGCATCAAATTTCCTGGAACTGGAGTTATGGATGGCTGTTAGCTTGTATGAAAGTGCTGGGATTCAAATCTCTCAAATCTGAGTCTTCTGCATGCATAGTCACTGCTCTTAAATACTGAGCCTTCTCTCTAGCCCCATAATTGCATATTTTAAATTCAGATATCAACATATTTGACCACCAAGCTATACCTCAAATTAGAAACATCATTATTGTCTTGTTGTGTCTCTGTGCACAAAATATTAGACAAACACTTAAATATAGAACTAAATCCAAATTCCTTCCAAAGGTAACAGGGTCCTTCCATCCTAGCAGTAATGTTCCTCCCATGCTAATCTGTATCCTATAAATATTAAATAACCATCTCTATTAAAATGCCTAATCTACTCACTAAACCATGAAGTCTTTCATGATAATCCCCTTCCCATGAGCTTGTCCTGTCATCACACCATGCACGTCTCTTATCACTACAAAAACTTTACAAAATATACCTTTAACTGTTCCATACTTTTCCACTATCCTCTAACAAAATATTCCTTTTTTCTCACACATGTACAATTTCCAATGCCCTTTTGTGTGAATAAAAGCCACTAGACTGTGAGCCATTTAAAATACCATTTTATTATATTATACCCAGCCCTGTCTCTTTTTATTTTATAAGCTTATGCTAAGATATTTGCTCATAACGTACAAAAATAAACTACCAAATTTTCTTGCTAAACTCTTCCTAGAGCCTGAATAAACATAAACTTTCTTTGAAAGATAAAAAGAATATAGATATATTTGCATATGTGGCACTGTTTCTGCTGCTTCTGAGTTGTGGAGACCATGGATCTTGATTTTGGGAAAGGTAATGTGATAATCCCATAAAATTAGAGGCATGTAAATATTCATGCCAGATGCTAAATTCCACATAATATGATTTTTTTAAGAATCCTACACTGAGGCAAATTAGTCTTTGTGTCCATTTAGTATTATAATCACAGTATTTTTATAAAGTTGATTATTATATAATCAAAGTATTGTATAAAACTTCACAAAGTTTCTTCTTATCTAATTACAACCTTCAGGAAATTCAAATGACTGACTTAAGTTCCCCATTTCAATTTTTTTTCTAAGATGGAATTATAACCTACATTGATCCTGGAATATAGTCTGCAGAACCATACATAAAACAATGTGAAATCTATTTTAATATGTTTTTTGAACAAGGCATGTACAACAGAAAGATAAGTTCCTAGTGTGCAGTTGAATAACATTAAGGCTATCACTGATAGCCTTAAACAAACAGCATAATTGAAACATTAGGATTTAGTTTCTAAAACAGACATGCTAAATTTATTAGCCTATTTTCTTCCTCAGTAACTCCATGGACAATTCTGGTACAAAAATAAACATCAGTTAATTGATATACAAATTACAATCAAATTATAACGTGATACATAATTATCTTTAGTGTAGATGTTTTATTATGAAAAGAAGAAGCTAATTTCAGTCCAGTGTATCATTAGCTGCTAAATTTTCTAAATAATGAATACAAATATCTTGTAAAAATACTATAACAATGTAATTATATATATATATATATACATATTTGTGTTAATGCCTAGTTTAATGCATTCCAAAATATAAGCAGTAACTGTAACATGCTTTAGTATTTCAATGTAAGTTATTCTAATACAGTGTTATTAAATCATTTTTAAATTTTTTGCAATCATTTCATTGTTTCAATCAATGAATTGTTTAATATTGACTTCTATGATGTTGAATAATACATATGTCATACAAAATATGGAACCAGCACTATGTGAAATTCAGTAAAAAAATATAGTCTAACTATACATCATATATATGTAAAATGTATATATAACCAAGAAATATACAGCTGAGCTATATATTATCTTTTTTATGTATTCACTTGTTTATGAGCATTTATGTTTCTTTTATATTTGAAAATTATTAATAACTCTTTTAGAATTATTACTGTAAAAATTATTATTTGTTTTTGTTTGTGTTTTTTCATAAGAATGGTTCTTCTAAAGCCATTTGATAATTCCATGATTAACCTCTCAGAAAAATGCATGTTTTCTGTTATAGTGATTTATCATTTTACATGTCCGCCATCGATATACAAGTATTCTTATATTTGTATGGCTTTGTCATTACTTAATTTCTGTTTCCTCAATTACAACAATCTTTTTTTCAGGATGTGATCACATAGTCCATTTTTGAAATTTGAATATAATCGATAATTAATTATATTGACTATAATATTCTGTGCTATTTCACATTTGAATATCTAAGATTTTTGCCCCATTTCAATGGGATGTCATATTATTTGAGTATTTTATATATTCTGGATACCTAATCCGTTGGGTGTATGTTTTGGAATATTCTACTTGCTGTATTTAATATTGTTTTCAATATCATTTGTTGAACATGATGCTTACTTTTTGTGATGTCTGATTTTGTTTTCAAATTTAAGGTCATAAATATTTATCATATTTTCTACCAGAATATTTGTAACCATGTCTTCTCCAAATAGTTTTACTTCATCCTCTCCATATTTCATGAGTTTTTTCTTTCACTTACTTCTGCTGGCATGATGAATAGAATTGATAAAAGCAGGCATTATTCTTTTAAAATGTATTTATAATTGGTAGAGCATACATGTGGTGGTCAGAGAATATATAAGAGTCAGTTCTCTTTTTTAATCAAATGACTCGGAAGGATATTACTCAAGATTGGCAGCTTGCTGAGCCAAGATGCTGCACTAAAAGCAGACATTATTTTCTTGTACCAGATCTTAAGGTGAAAACATTCATTCTTTATTGAAAGTAAAATTAGCTATAGGGTTTTGATAATGTCATTATCATCATAAGGAAATTCCTAGTTGAAGTAAAGAATTAGGTCATCTGGATTTAGGATGTACTAAGATTTGACTACTGATTTAATACTAATTAAACATATTAAATCTTTTGTGAAATGTTCTTCCTTATTGCTTCACTGTTGTATAGTATTACATACATTAATCAGATTTAGTGTGACTTTCAACATTTTTTGACACAAATATGACTTTCTGTTTAGACTTAAGATAAAACTGCTGAAGCATTATTTTAAAAAAAATATTTGTATTGAGGTTTTGTGCATTTCATGTTGTACATCTTATATACATCCTCCTCATCTATTCCCCCTTCCATAACGTTCCCACTGCATTTCATACAATCGGTTGTATATGTTATGCTTTATCTGCTCAAGGATTTGTATCCCAATGTTTCTTGGTGGACGTTCATCTATTTGAATCTAGTCAGTCTATTTATAGTCACTCCCTTAAAGGTCTACTCTTCTTCAGCTCACACTAATCAATTGCCACTAGTTCTTGGGTAGGAACGGGTTCTGTTGCCTGTTTTCCCAATTCTCTGCTGGTTTTTTATATGATGGAATCATCATGGACTTTGTGCATGCTGTCACCATTGTTGCCAGTTCATATAAGCAAGTTCCTTTCAAGTTCCTTGAAAGCCTTTTTTCCCCGCATGTCCATGCACCAACTTTGGCTCTACAATCTTTCCATGACTACTTCCACTATGGTTCCTAAATGGTGGGTAGGTGAGATTTAACATAGAAGTCCTTTTCAGCGTCATGCACTATGAAGTCTCTTATTCTCCAAAACTCAGCCAGTTGTAACATTTTGTGTGTTTCACACTCTGTGGGTAGTAGTATTTTCTCTACCCCTTCCCGATTTTGCTATCTACATACATCTTAAGTCTTGAGATTCCACTATATATGTGTCACTTAATTTTGGGCAACTCTCTGACCATGACATACTATACCACTAGAGATTGAAAGATCCAGATCAACATGCCTATTAATTGGTATCTCTGAAGCTATTGGTCAAAATAAGTCTTCTGTTTTCCTTTTAGGACTCAGTTTTTCACACTATGGAGAGCAAATACAAATAATGAGCACCACCACTTGTTTCTACAAATGTATACATTTCTTGTATCTTATTTTTCAATATGCAATAGTCATTTAGACATTGGTAAATTTGGAAGCAATAAACTCTACTTTCATTTCACATTTTCTTTAATTGAAAACCATTCTCTCTTGCTATTCTTTCTTTAAAAATTTGCTTAATTTTTGCATCTGTTCATCTGCATTGATGTATATGACCACTGCTTATAATGGCTAGAAGAAGAACCTGAGGTACAGACTATTCTGAACTACAATGTGGATGCTGGAAAATGAACCTGGATATTTTTCAAAGGCAGCAAGCACTCTTAATCATTGTGCCATCTCTTCAGGATCCTTTTTTTGTTCTTAATTGCCATAAGGACTTTATCCAAAACCTTTTTTTTTTCAGAGAATCATAATCTTCTTTGTTTCTATAATGTTTATTCTAATATTTTCTTCTTTGTGTGTGGTTTGATTTGAGATTTCTTGTTTCTTCTTCTAGGAGAAAAATAGAGGGTCAGTTTGAAATTATTGTCTCTAATGTGGTGTTTAGACTTGTAAATTCTCTCTGAATTGTAGTGCTACACTATTATTTTCTTTCAATATAGTTATAATATTTTCCTGGGATTTCATCTTTTACCTGCTGGTTTGGGGTTAAGGAGATGATTCTTCACAATATTAGTTTCTCAAAGAATTATTGTAAGTCCTTAAGAGGAGAAAACAATATTCACTAGAAAAATAAGTCAGATTGAAAGCAGCAATATAAAATTTTGTCTAATACCTAGGCTCCTGATTCCTCTCCAGGTTTCAGATTCACAAACTCCTATTAAAAGAGAAAATTCTTTAATCTATATCTCTGTGTCTTTCCCTTATCTTGCCTCACTCTGTTTTTCTATGCTGTGTTATTTTGGGCTTTTCTCTGTCACTGTGTTTCTCATTGTATCTGTCACTTACTCTGTCTCTGTTTCTCTCTCTCCCTCTCTACACATGCACACACACACACACACACACACAAGCACACACACGCACAAGCACACACACGTACACATTTATCTGTATGGATTCATGTGTATGATATGTGTACTCTGTTAGTTCTCTGGAGTATCAGAATGAAATTCTCAAAGCTACTTTTTGTGAAAGAAGGACAAAAGACAAAATGTTCCTGCTGTCAACACCTCTCTTACATTACATTACATTAAACATCTGCCTATTCTGGCTTGGAGGTGAAATAATGAAAGTTAAATAAAATGAAGTGATAAAACCTTCTTTTTCCATAGTTCTCACAATGCCCATTTATTTGCAATTTAAATATAATGATGATCACATTAAATCTCTAGAAACACCTGAAAGAATGAAAGAGATTATTATTGGTGTATTATATACTTTATGTATTACCAATATGCAAAATATGTCTCAAAGAATTTAAAAATGTCAAATTTAACTGGACATTTCTCAGACTACCTTCAAAATCTTATAGTAACTTTTAGTGAATCTCATTTTCAGTTGTTTCCTTTCAATTGTTCAGTATCCATGTGTCTGGATGACCCAATATTTCACAGTTCAGTATTTGAAAAATCTAATAAATATGAAAAACAATTACGTTAATAACTAATGTCAGTAGGTTTGCTGTACATAAGATGAATAAGCCGTTGTTGAAAATTAACTTAATTATGATTTTTTTCTTAATTCCTGAGGATGGAAAATAAAGCCAAAATCAGTAATTCTAGTCTGGTTGCTTTTCAAATTCCTTTGCTTACTTCCATAAAAACCACTATTAAAGACTAAGATGAGTGATTGACTTCCCTCCTATGACTGTGTGTCACATCTTGTTATCTAGCAGATGAACACAAAAATACCGAGTGTGGTAATAACACTCATCATGTAAAGCAGATTTATCTCAGCTTCTTCCCCTAACTGTACACTCAACCTCATATGTTACCTAGAAGCTTTCAAACTATCCAATAAAACCCTCACTAAGGGATAATACGGATAGTGTATCTAAACAAATAACATCATTTTCAGGTTTTAAAAGATGACTAGAGAGAGCGTATATTCGTGTGAGTGAAGGATTTTAACCTCTTAACCTCTTAGATCAAAAAACAAATAGAGGACATTAAAATAATGAGAGTTAGAGTGCAGTGCGTGTTCTAATTTTCATCCTATTGCTTAGACAAAGACACTGACCAAAGCCACTTTGGGAGGAAGGGATTTATTTGAACTATAGCTCACAGTCCATAACCAAGGGAAGCCAAGGTAGGAACTCAGAAGAGAAACCTAGAAGGTTGACCATGGAGGTAAATTGCCTACTGACTTGTTACTCTAGCCTAACTTAGCCTACTTTTTTATACTAAGCAGGACCATCTGTACTGTGTCAGCACCACCCACAGTGTGCTGTTCCTTCCCATATCACCCAACAATCAAGAAAATGCACTATAGACATTTCCACAGGCCAAAGCAATAGAGGACATTCTTAATGTGAGGTTCCCTCTATCCATTTATGTCATGACATAAAATTAAACTGCCCAGTATAGTAGATCTTTTGTCAGCTTGGCACACACACATCACTATGAAACCACAACCTTTCCATATCTTGTCCCCAATAGATGATGTTCATAATAATCTCACAATATAAAACATTACAACTTTAAAAGTCTGACAATTGTTTTAAAAATTCAAATAGTTTAAAAGTGCAAAGTCTCTTTAAAAACTCTCTTAAGTATGGGTGCCTATAATCCATAAAAAGCTGCATACTATCTGATTTTAAAAGGGAAAAACTGGGCACATTTATGTCAAATCAAAGTTCAGCAATGTAACTCACTTATCTTCTGGGCTCTAAAAGCCTAGGGAAGTTCCATTTCTCCCAGTTCTGCCGTCCACAACACAAGCAATATGCCTTATAGCTTCAGTCTGGCTCCACTCCACACCTACCATTAGCCTTGCGGGTAATTCTATTATTCTAGCATCTCTGATATACTGAGGTCTCCATTGCAACTAACTCTGCATCTTCACCAATGGTCTCTTCTGATCTCACTTGATGCCAAATCTCAGATTCTCTCCGTGATCACTTCAATCCTGAGTTGTCCACTGCAGCCGCAGTTGCAAGTTAACCAAGGCCACTCCTGACCTCTCATAGTGCCAGGACTCAGCTGCTCAATGTGACCCCTTCATGGCTTGAAAACCAGTATCATGTGGGAGACTCTTAGACATTAGCCCATCCTACTGTCAGTTTGATGTACAGCCTTGGCCTCCTCTGGACTACAGCTTCTATTTATTGACTCTGAGGAAATACTTTCCAGAAGCTTTCAGTCAGCGATACTGACTTCTTGTTTCTCATATCTGATTTTTCATCCCCAGCTAACCAGCATCAATAATCCCAGTAAAGCACAACGACTCGATAAAAAGTAAATAAAGATAATGAAACTAATGAGCCACTGATTTTTCAGACCTACTTGTATTTTTTGAGGTAATGATATTTCATAAATGAGTAGACAGAAAATATTTTAAGTTCAGTCTCTTTATGACCATATGTATTGAAAGAATAAAATCTTGGAACAAAAACAATAAATATGACCTATTCCCCATATTTAATTCACAAAAATATCCTTTAATTGAACCACTATTCAACACCATGGAGATGCACATACTCAGGGGTAATACTCAGGGGAAATGGCATTAAAAGGTAACTTTACTCTTGTAAGAATTCAGGATATTATTTACCAGAATTTGATATATAGTCATGTGTACACATAGATATATGACTTTGAAAACTATTGTATATGTTTAAGCCATTATATCAAACAAAATATTGGCAGTTTATGTACATAATATGCAAAATGTAATAAGTAAAAATATTGGGCTGAAATGTGCTAGTCATTATCTTGCAAAAAATTCAACATTTACATTATTTTATAAACAGACCATCTAGCATATATCTGCTTAGTATTGCTACCTAACATTCTCTGCTTCTGGTCATGCTGCATTTAGTTTTTATTTTCATCTGGGCAGTTCAAAGGCCATTTATTGATCAAACTTAAAATACATAAACTTTGTAGTAAACAAGCAAGCTGAATATTTGTCTTTTATTATACTTGATATTTATATTAATTCAACAGAAAATAATATCCAAGCATAAAAATTTAAATTATTTAGTACCGATATCTATATATCTATCTATATATCTATATATATATATCTATATATATATATATATATCCTCAGGAATGACACCATATTTTAATAATGAGTTGAAATTATTAGGGCTTTCTTTGACATAGTTGGACCATTTCTTACATAGATCTAGCGAAAATAGTGCTTTTAATTATAGTGATCTTTTCAGAAGAGAAAAAAGAAATCTTAATCTCAGAAAATGGTTTCTAACACATGGGTTTCCATCTGCTACCTGCTCCACTTTTAAAGTGCAGAGCCAACATTATGGTGAGTCAGCCCCCTGCATTCAGAATGAGAGAGGCCCCTGTTCTGGTGCTCTTCATCAAGTAGGTGTGTTCCTCCACGGAAAGAGAACTCACATCTCTGACCATCTTCCTGCCCTATCCCATAATAACCTATCCTTAAGAAATTTCCAAAGTTGATTTTGCATGTTAGGATCTTGGGATAAAGCATAACTATTCTAGCAGGATTCTATACAAATTTTAGTATTTAAAATGTTCAGTTAAAAACATACTTTTCACTAATCAGTATTCAGGATAGCTCATTAATCCTTACAGTTTTGATGATCGGAAGCCTTTAGACTTTCACATTTATTAAAGACTCCAATCAGCTGTACAGTATGTGGAATATAGCAATGTATTTTTGCCATTAGAAATCCAAATATAGAATTGTAATTAATATTAAAATAAGAGTAATAAACAAGTAGTAACAAAATATATTTTAATTTAAAATCTGAAATAATATTATTTGAATAAGTATAGTTTAATGGAGGTTATGCCACAAGAGTTGATAATGCTTTCTTCAAAATTTAACAGAAACTCCAGTCCCTTTAAGCTGGTCAGTGTTCAAAAGAACCCTAAGAAAAAAGAGAGGCTATTACCTTTGCCCTATATTGCCTATATCCAGGGCCTCATGATAGGCTACCCAATCCCAAGTGATCAGCCCTAAATGAATGTATATTAGAGCAACACTAAATAGTCTCATAAAGTTTTATGCATGTTTATGTGTGTCACAGTAATAATTATAAAGGAAAAATTCATGAATGTTAAAATGGGGAGTGTACAGGGAGAGTTAGAAAAGAGTGGGGGTAGAAATAATGTAAATATAGTATACATGTATAACTTGAAGGCGAGACCTATTGTTGAAGACACCATACACTTTGGAAAGAGAACATGAAGGAATGAAGCTGAAACTGACCTGGAAGTCTCCTTCCTGAAGACTAGCATCTCATAGTATTGGAAAGAGCTCTACATGCTCACAAGAAAGAAAAGTTATCCATAGTCCTGCCCAGCTTAAAGACTAGAAATCACAGAAATGACTGACCAAGAAAAATATCCCCAGTAGTGAAATAGTGCCACATTTAACTTGGGGGTTACAAACAGCTCTGTAATTGGAATCAAGGTCCATTCAGTAGGAGGAAATTCAAGCCTGATACTCTAAAACTAGCTAAATAATGCTGACCGGGCAGGTCATAGATCATAGAATAAAAACTGCTCCTGCCATTTCGCTAAACCAATATAGTTTCTCATTGTATTCTAAATACTTATACCCATAGACATTTGTTGTTCTCATCATTCATCAACAAAGTTTCTTTTTGCTGCATACAAAGGCTACTGCAGAGATCCACAACTAACCAAAACGAAGAAAGTAAGTGGCAATGCACTGTCCAGCTCCATGCTACATTTTCAATGGAACCACTTTGCCTGAGGCAAAGTATCTTCGAAGAAGAAGGGAGTGAAAAGCTTATAAAAACCACGGGACCAGAATGTCTGCTGGAAGATAGTGTATCGTAGACATGACTGAGAAGCTACAACACTGAGTTGTGATATCAACAGTGAGTTTTCTTAAGCAAGGCCTGCCCAATTCCAATACTAGCTGACCAACAAAGTGGATGAAGGAAATGTCACAAGATCCCATCCATGATAAAGTGTTATAGCTGTTAATGGCTGCTGAGAGGGGCAGAATCCTTTTGCTCCAGGGCCTCATAATAGGCTACCCAATCCCAAGTGATCAGCCCTAAATGAATGTATATTAGAGCAACACCAAATAGTCTCATAAGGTTTTATGCATGTTTATGTGTGTCACAGTAATAATTATAAAGGAAAAATTCATGAATGTTAAAATGGGGAGTGTACAGGGAGAGTTAGAAAAGAGTGGGGGTAGAAATAATGTAAATATAGTATACATGTATAAAATCATCGAAGTTTAAAAAGATAATTGAATTGCATATATAAAATTTAGAAAAGAAATACTGGGATGTAAGAGATGGTTAAGCAGCTAAGAGCACTGGCTGCTCTTAACTCTTAACTCTTGTATTCAGTTCAGTTCACAACACCCACATGACTTCTCAGTTCACATGTCACTCCAGTTCTAGGTGATCTAATGAACTCTACTGACTTCTGTAGGACCAGACAAGCATGTGATACTCATACATACATATAGAAGAAAATTGATAAACATAAAAACATAAGCAAATAATTTTTAAAATAAATTCTGTAGATGTAGTTGGCTATTAAATGGAGAAATTGTTCAATCAATGTAAGCACATCAATTGAAATAAGAATTACTATGGTAAAGTATTTCATGAGGATATTGCATGTTGCTGAGCCTAACATAAAATTGTAATAGGGCTTGCTTACTAAAGAGCTTAGTGTGTTGCTATATTTCTGTTTTAAATTTTTATTTATTTATTTATTTTTATTTAGGTATATGAGCATTATGCTTGCATGTATGTAAGTGTAAGCATGTTGTTCAATGACCACAGAGGACAGAAGAGGGTGTCGGATCCCCTGGAACTGGAGTTATGGATGATAGTTATCCACCATGTAGGTGCTAGGATTCTAACCTGGTCTTCTGCAAGAACAACAGCCAGTACTCTTAACGCTGAGGCATTGTTCCAGCCCATGTTCCTAAATTTCTATGGAAGATTTTCTAATTGCCCTTTCAAGATAAACCAGTTATTTTGGTGCCAGATGTGTAAGCTCTGATATCCATCTAGAAAACTTGAACTTAAACAACTTCTGAAATCACTATGGACTACATAACAGATAATTCATTTTAGCAATTGTTGCACTACTGTTTTGCAGCTGTAATAGAATAAAACAAGACTCCACAGAAAATTCTGTGCCCTTGTAAGCAAAAATACAATATTTGAGGTCTGCCCATCACAAACTGACAAATCATACTCCATGTGGATCATAGCACAGTAAATCCTGCAGGGACTAAGGCCTGCCCCTTGTTGATTCTCCAGCAACCCATCTCATCGGAAGAATTCTGAAACTTGGAAGGCAGACAAGGTGCTGGTTGTTCCTGTACTTTACTATTTAGAAAGAATATTTGATCAGCATATCATAGTTTGTGTTTTGAATATGATGTGATACTTTTGCTTTTAGTATTTGAGCTTATCAGAAGTTACATGTTAAAACTGAATGTAAAACAAATAATTCAAGAACTGTTTCTCAAAACTTATGAAGGTTATTTAAAAATAGACTAGGTGGCATTTGACTGTAAATATCAGTTATTTCTGGTATAAGTGAAATTCATCTTTACAGTTATTAGTAATTCTGCCACTTTTGTTAATACTACAGTTTGGTGACAGCTGATGTCTTGGTATATATTATCCAAGTTGAATAGCATTCTTTTCCTCCCAGGCTTGGAAGCTTAGAAGAAATGGCAGTAACAATATTACCATTCCCATTTGTTCACTAGTCATTTATTCCTTTCCATATATTTCACATATGGTGCTCCAAATTTCAGCAGCCACAGTGCAGGTAGCAAGTACTTACAACAGGTGTTCATGAATAAAATAAAATCAAAGGTAACAACTCTTAGTTTTTGCAGTAGAAAGATTTCCACTATTGAGCTTTCCAAGCAGTTCTATAGAGGCTCCCCACAGCTATTACGTAGTCCAAATGAGAATTTAGCATGGCGTTGTCTATCACATTCTGGAAATAACATTCACAGATTTTTTTTTCTCAGTACTGTGTTCATTTGCATAAATTTATCAACAGTACAAACTATTCTATTCTCATGTTTAAGCTAATTGTACCTTTATTTCTTTACAACATGAAACTACCAATGATATTTTAGTCAATAAATAGAAAATCTTGTTCAAGCTTAAGTCTTTCTACTGGATTTCTATATAATTTAATTTTATTCTATGTGAATGATTGTCTGCCTGCATAAAGCTGTGTATGACACAAGCGTACCTGGTCTGTCAGAGGCCAGAAGAAGATTTCCAGACTCTTAGAGCTGGAGTTACAGAGTGTTGTGATTCACTGGATGAGTGCTGAGAACTGAACATGGGTCTTCTGCAAGAAGAGTAAGTGCTCTTAAACACTGAGTAATCTCTCTAGTCTATGGCTTTCTTAATAATATTTATTCACATTTTTCATTACCAGGTTCAAATGAGTAACTAATGAATTTAATTACAACTTGTAAAAATAAAAGACATTCCCCATAAATTTAGTGAATAAAAAAAAGCTGTAATAATAAACAGTAGGAACAACTATTCCCAAGTATCTGGATTTTGTTTTTACTGTGTTTAAAATTGGCAAGTTTCTTGTAACACACAACTAACTCTTCACATTTCATGTTTAAAAAAAGCAAAAACAAACACACTGCATGAGAGGTATGTCTCTGAATAGTGGGCTTTTCGTCAACTTCCAAATGTCCACAGCTTTTTATATGCACCACTTGTTACAATTATTTTAGTCTGTAATGATGACACTATAATTGTAATATTATAATGAAAACAGCTCATAAGCAAATATAGTATTTGAAATATTAAAAAATAACATGTAAATAATAAAATATGAAAAGACTAAACCATTTCATCACTAAAGAAATATTAATAAATAAGGGCACTTGCACATATATATGTGAAAAATAAAGCTATTATTTTGCTACTTTTCTTTAAAAACTGTATAACTTGCTTAACTTTGATCTAAATTTGAGCAGAAGTTATAAGGAGTAACTATATATTTGCATATTAATACAGCAAGCATATTTTCATTAAACATAGTGAATTCAGGAAATATGAACAGAAAATCCTTGAGTTATGTTGGCCATACCACTCACAGAAATCTCAGTGAGAAAATTCCAGAATTGTAAAAAATAACTGAAGACATGCACTATACATATCAAATAACCTATAATTGATTAGCTGAGTAATTTGAAACATTTCCAACTAGAAATAATTTTCATTAACATTTGTGAGAATAAAGTATGCAACATACTCATCCTTTGCAACACTCAATATATTGAATTCCTTAGTGATTTCTTCTTCTGAATTTATCTATAAATGTAGCTGATTCAAACTCATTCATATGCATCTTCAGTGTCTCTCCTCCCTTGCCAGATTTCATCTTAACTCAGTCAGAATGGGTAATATCCATAAAACAAACATCAACAAATGCTTTCTAGGATGTGGAAGAAGGGGGACTCAGCCACTGCCGGTGCTTGTAAAAACTGATGCAGCCACTACGAAAATCAGTATGGGGAGTTCTCATAAAGTTAAAAATTGGTCTGTTATACAATTTATCCATATAGCTGTTGGACATATTCCCAAAAGACTCTATAGAATACTACAGAAATACTTGTTCATCCAACTTCCTTGATGCCCTTTTCATGAGAGCCAGAAATTGGACACAGTCTAAATTTCCATCAACCGATAAGCAGATAATGAAGGTAAGTTATATATACACAATGGAATATTATTCAGTTCTTAATAATGAAAATATGAAATACACAGGTGACTGGATTTAGCTGGAAGCAATCATCCTGAGTGTGATAACCTAGGACCAGAAAGACATCAGATGTTCTCTCTCATACCTGGGTATTAACTTTGAAATCCTAGATATGAACGCCTCAACTTGAAAATCCAGAGAAGACACAAATCTAATATATGGGCATGGTGGAGGGGGAATGATGGTAGAATGAAATGATATAAAGAGAGGGATGACGAAGTAAGAAAGATGAAACTGATTGGGAATGAGAGGGAAGGGCAGTAGAGGTATGGGAAGCGATAAACAACACTAAATACCTTTAGGAAAAGCCATATGGACCTGACAACTATAGAAGCTTCTTGAATTATGTACATACATATAAAAGAGCTTAAATCAATTACTTTACAAAAGGTGGCATTGTCCCTACTAGACAGTAGGCTAACAAAATAAAACTCCACTTCCAGAAATGCACCCCATTTTTAGAAGCTATTTACCAGGCATCCCATAAACCATGACCATTGTCCCTTCTATTGGTTATGAATCAGAATCTCAAAGTAACAGCCTATATTAGTGAAACCACTACATACATGAACTGTAGAACAAGGAGAAATCAAGCCTGGTACCGACTTCAAAGACTTCTCTCTCCTGGATAGCTTTCATAATGCTAGAGGTTTTATGAAATCATCAAAATCAAAAAATCATCATCTTAAATCAAGAAAAACTCATCAGCCTTACTCAGATGTGAATTCTGTGAATCATAACAACTGGCCTGGCAAGATAAGCCCATCAGTATAATATTGGAACAAATATTATGGGAATAACCATATACTTTCTATTTGAATTTAAGGTAAACTTTATAGGATGGAACCCATAATGGTCATTCATATCAGACCTAGGAACCTGAGGTTAGACAAGTCACAGGGAATAGAGGAGAGTCAAATACTAGTATACTAAAGAGTACTAATTAAATTCACTCTAATGACTTATCATTACACTCATAAATTAAACATCTCTCAATTCTCATCATTCAATCTTCTATATGTAGTAGATGATGATTAACACAGAAATTCACAACTGGTCACCATACAGAGAACAGCAGGCTTCGGGGCACTTATCCCGAAATAGGATACCTGTTTCAAACGTATACATCCCAAGAAACAGGCATCATTGCAGAATAAGGATGGGAAGATTGCAAGAGCCAGTGGTGGTGAATGACCACAAGAAATGCAGTTTTCTAGACAGCTGGTCAACTACTCATATGATGTCACAGCAATTTTGACAGCACTCAAAAGTCCCATGCAAGCTTAAACCAAGCAAAACCTCAGCATACACAAGGAAAAGTGGGGAAGAAACCCCAACCCTAAGGAAATATTGGCAATCCTTGGCTGCTGGGAGGGGAAGAGTCAGTGTCTTTCAAGACTTTAACTCTCTTGGTAGGTTGTCCTAATCGCAGTGGATGGACCCATATGAAAGAACATATGGGGACATAAATTAGACTCTTTAGGCCTTAGTATATGTATAAAGTACATTCAATTGGGCAAGGATCAGTAAGGGGAATTGCAGATACAGGAGAGAATCTAAATACAATCAAATCAAATTATATTATATTATATTATTATAATGGCAAAATTTCAAGAAAAACTTTGAAAAAAAGAACGATGTCTAACTTAAGCTTCTTTCTCCTTCAGCAGCATGTTAAGCTACAGAATGATTCTGTATGAACCTTCCTAAAGTTCTTTAATCTACATCAAAGCAGAATTCAAATTCCTTCCAAATATTCTTCACCTTTTCTTTCTTAGAAAATTCAAGTTTTATTCAATGGTGTTCTCAGTAAAAATAATACATTTCTTATCCTCCATTGCAGACAGTTAGGGAATGTGCTTACCATGAGACCAATGTCATCAAAGGACAAGTTTCTATTCAAGACTGTTTACTCACTCAGGAAGTGTACGTGTGAGCTACTTTCTCATTTCACCTTTCTCTTTTTCATACAAGGAACATGGTCAATAGTAATGCTATCAAATTTTTCGTCTTATGAATTAAATGAGAGAAAAGGAATAGCACATAAGCCAGTAGGAGTTCAAATCCTTTTATACTGGCAAGTCTGAAGATTTGAACAGAATTTCAAATTTAGAATGAATGCTGTCATTCAACAGTAATTCCCACTTACAGAGAAGATTTCTGTCCTCCAAATCTTACTAAGCTGATAAACTACATTTTCCAGGTTTATATATGACAGGGTTGAAGTCCAAATTATGTTAATTCTACAAACTACATAAATTATTTACCCCAAATTCATCACTTTTTGCATATAAATTTGCCCCTATAATTCAAAAATTACCTCTTTGACACCTTTAAAAAATAAATTGGAACATCTTCCACCACGGTTTGACTGGGCTGCTGCTCCTTATTGCTTGATCTGATGATTAACATTTGACCAATTTGATAACTTCATTGTTTGTTTCTTTCTTTCTTATAACAGAGTTACCCTGTAGCCCCAGCTGGCCTGGAAGTCACTCCCTATGTAGATGAGGCTGACCTTGATCTCAAATAGATCTGTGTGCCTCTCTGCCTTCAGGTGTTGGCACTTCTGAATTTATTTGTTGTCCTATCTTGTTAATCTCAACCAGGTCTGTAATGTTTTGAACCAGATAAATATTTATTTCTGTACCAGCCCTCTTTCCTCAGTATCTGATTTGTATATCTAACTCTCTATTTGACAGTTCCACCTCAGTATTTGGTAGTAAACAAATTTTAAAATTGGCTTAATTTGTTATTTCCTTCAAAAATAGTTTTTCCTAATATGTTTCTCTTTTCAATGCACAGAAATTATTTCTGTAGTTACTGAGTCAGAAAGTTCTGAGCACGGTTTTCTGTTCTCATTTATTCTATAACAAATCTCAACTAATAATACTGATTCTGGCCCCAAATCTTATATTTGAGCATCTGATCATCTGTCATCTGGAAGCTATGTAATGTCCTCATAAAATCTATATATTTTTCTATATACTCGCCTTCAGTTGATTCCTTATAGTGTAGAATTTTTATATTTACATAAACTTATGTAAAGAATCCACACAGATTTTTGCCTACAATGTTCTGATATTTGTCCAGGCAACCCTTATTCCTATAGGTATACATTTTAAATATTCTATTTTATAGAGTAGTTTTAGGTAATTTTGAACTTAATATGCATGAAATAGCATAGAATACACTAGGTGTCTTCATTTATTTTTCTTAGCATAAAGTTTGATATTTATTTGCATTATTGTTTAAATGAAAAGTTCATCTTGTCTTTTTACTGAAGATTAATATTGTACAAGTATATGATTTAGTTTCCTGCATTGCTATGACAGACTTTCTGACAGAAATAATTTAAGGAAGTAAGGTTTTATTTTGGCATATGTTTTCAGAGGAGCTTAGTCTGTCCTGGTGGGAAACGCAAGGCAGCAAGAGTGAAACAGTCCGTGGCAGCAGAAGCATGCGGCTGAGCTTCTCACATGGCAACCAGATTAGGAAGCAGAGAAATTTAGTGACACAATTTTTCTTTCAGAAAGGCTTATGTTCCCAAGGTTCAACAGTTTCCCAAAACAGTGTCAATATGTGGAAATTGAAGATTCTATTACACCTGAGCACATGCAGGACAGTTTGTATTCAAGAAGTGTTATAAGGATACTGGAAAATTTATGCAACCATATTACCATTGATATGTATTGGGACTGTTCATAATTTGAATATACAATTAATAAAGTTTTCATGGATATTCATAAATAAGAATTTTATGCAAATAAGTTTCCACTTTCTTTAGATGAATCTCTAAAAATAGAAGGACTGGGTGTTATGTTTTTTATATATGATTCCTTAACAAACTGTAATGCTGATTAGAAAGGTTATATCCTCTAATAACTTTCTCAACAGCAATTTTAGAGATTTTGAATAGTTTCATATCACTAGTGTTGGTTTAATTTAGCCATACTAAATGATAGTAAATTGAATCTAGCTGTGATAGTAATATTTATTTTCCTTATGGCTAATGAAACCAACCATCTGTGCATGCTTTTGGTCATTTTTGAACTTTCTTTTGCTAAGTATCTCAGCAAGCTCAATCTTTAATGGGCCATTTTTCTGTTATTTATACATCTGAATTTCATCTGCTCATTCTTTCTTTGTACTTAACATGACCAGTAGTAAATAACAACCTGTCTTCCACTTTCAATTTTGTTGATCCACCTTCAGAAAGTAAACACATTTCAAAATGCATGTCGACCTTTATCTTCTCCTACTTTAACATATTAACTAGTTTCTTAGACTCTAAATGATACTGATCCAGCCCTTTTGTCTTAGAAAATGCTTTACCTGGAATACTTCTGCATCTTTCTCCAGCTAAAATTGTTCTCACTGTAAACTTTAATACACATATTTAGTATACCTATTTACATCATATTACCTTTATCCTACGTCCAGAACTGACTTTTCAAAACATCTTTATCCAGAAAAATTTTGTTTCTTCTTCAAAGAAATATTGCTATCCTCTTTTGTATCTGTTATTTTTCTCTTTGTTGTGAAAAAAATACCTGACAAAAGTGACTAAAAGGATGACAGATCTGGTGTGACTCAAAGTTTCAGAATTTACAGTCCATCCTTGTGAGAAAGCTCAGGAAACAGAGCTAAACTAGAAACTGGGAGGAAAGGTGGGGATCATCAATAGCCAACATCTCATGGGCTAATTCTCCCAGCTGAGGTCATGCCCCAAAGATTAGTGAGCCTGAGGAATACTGATATCAAAACACTTCTCTAGGAAGTCTTCTAGAACAGTTACTCACCTTAGCTCCAGTCTTCCGTCAAAATTTTACAGAAAAACATGTATTCACTTACCAAGCTGATAATATTTTTGTACATTTGGTGTGCTTTCTTACATTTCTTTCTCTTCACTTTGTGCCACGTTTGCTTAGTGACATTATTGATTAATAATGGAAACACATTAGTCTTCCCTTTAACAAATAAAAGTTTTGTTACTTCCCAAATCATTTTTCTGCCTCTCCTTAGTCTTTTCATTTATTTTTGCATTACCATAATAGTAATATGTGTGTGAGTAAACCAAAGAAAACTGTACCTTCCAAATGAGAGTCCTTTTAATTCTGAAATTTGCAATTAGGTAGGTTAAAATACCTATGATTAATGCCCCAAATATATATATATATATGCTTGTTTCTGCAAGTATTCTGCAAGTTGACCTTATAGATTTGATAAGAAGTGCTATTTTTCTTATTTTTATAAATATCTCCAAAATTATAGTGTGTAAATGATTGATTTTTAATATATATTATTTTATGTGTATGAGTTTATGCCGACATGTATAAAAAAGCACATCACATGGAGGACAGAACAAGGCATAAGATCTTCTGGAACTAGAGTTATGGATGGCTGTTAGTTCCCATGATAATTCCTAGTGAGTGCTATGATTCAAATGTATCTCTTCCTAGAGAAGTCTGTGTTCTTAATCACTGAACCATCTCTCTAGTCCAAAAATGATGAATTTTTAAGGTTTATTATCACAGGGTCTTAAGATGGTAAAAATTAACTCAACAATTGATCAAAATATTAACACCACTCAGTTTTTTTAGAATCCATATATCAAAGATAATTGTTTCTAAGTTACCCTATTTTAACTTAGTCTCCTTATGTAATAGAATAAAAGTAATGGTCAAAATAGATATACATCATGACCTCCACCAATCACTTGGAATAATTAATCATATTTATTACTTAATAAAATGTAGTGTATAAACATCTAATTATAAGCACAAAAATTGTTACAGCTTAAAGACCATGTTCTTACACAAAAGCATTACTCTAAAAGGAAATATTTCTGTCTCTATATTTGCTGTTTTTAACTATTTAATCTTTTAAATAAAAGAACATAGTATAATATTGATAATTTGTTTATGCACTTCTGTAATGTGCAAAAATATGGATATAACAAACCAAATTTCAAAAACTATAACAAATTCTGTGTTCTTTTGCCTGATTCCCCCCCATATATATATATATATATATATATATATGTATATATATATATATATATGACATTTTCATTAGTAAGGGATATTTTTCTGTTTCATCTAATTCATAAAATCTTGTTAGTGATTATACATTTTTTGTCTTCTTCCTGTATTGTTTATTTGGCATGTAATTGAAGAAATTAACATTTTTGCTGAGGGTGACACTTGGCCATTTTTCAAAATGATAAAATGTTTCAAAATTTGTGAATGAATAAATGGATGAAAATTTCTTCCCTTTCAAAAACACAGTTTCCTCCACTGTTAACTCTATAGATGCAATAAAATGAAAACATACGATGAAGATTATGTTTAATTCATTGAAAAATATGTTGTATACCTCACAATATATTTCACAATGAATGTATTAGTATGTTTGTCTATAGAAGTTCCTAAGAAATAAACACTAAAATTTGTGACTAAATTTACAGACATGATATAGGAAATATTCCTAAACTAAATAATCCCAAATATGTTCTATGTGACAAATACTAGATAAGGCACTCCTATAATTTATCACATTTTAATTGATGAACATCTTTTCCTGAGGAGCTTAAATTATATATGAAAAAATACTTATGTCATTTCAATGAAAAATAATAAGATATATCTCATATGTAAACTTCAGATCAAAGTTGAATAAACACTTTTGTAAGTGTAGAATAACTAAAAGATGACACACGTTCATTCACTCAGCTTGTATTCAAGGTATGCCATATATTACAAAAAATGCTCAAAATTAATATCTGATATCTTTTACTACTTCTTATTTAATTCTTAAACAAATAAAGAACCAGTTAAATAAAATTATTATAATCCTATAAAGTAAATTTCCAATGAATAAATATATCATCTTTTTCCATAAAATTGGATTCCCTTTTTTCTCAATGTATGTTTTTATTGAATTTTTTAACATTTCATAGAATACACCTTAATCAAGTCCCACCCGTATCTGAACCTACTCCCCCAACCAGAATTCATGCATTTTTTTGTCATATAGGTTAAGGCCTATCAAGTAAAGATTTTGTACTCAGATGTCTCTCAGTGTGACATTCAAGAATAAAAAAACATTACCTTTTTTGTTATAATTCCAAGTACCTTATAAACCAGAAGCATCATGAAAATAACAAAATGATATGATTCAAAAAACTCATAAATTCCAAAACATTTCAAATTTCAAATGTTAAATCCGCTTTTCAATACCTACTTAATATATTTACAGACTTTAGTACTTCCATATTTATTTTGTTTACTAACATGTGGACTCATGACAGTTTTTAATGGTGTTGTCCTAAAAGATCAACATAGTTTCAATTACTAGCAAAACAGATTATAAAACTGCTTTTGAACAAAGATATGTTATACTATCTGCATGGATAATTTAGGATAATTTAAGAATCTGTATACATGGTGAGACATGATAGTTTTCACTTGGCAGTATTTGGAACTTTCTGGGCATAATGCTACTTTTGAAGAACAATCATTTTCAAAATATTTGTGTCAACTAATTTTTATTTCATCACCATCCCCTTACTTTTTCAAAACAAATTATTTGATGAGTGGTGATTGACATACTTGTCTGATTCAAAATACTGTCCATTTTGAAATCAAAATACCAGCTTCATTTGGACTATTTTGCTTTCTATCTTGCATTCATTATAATTAAAGGAGCCACAGTTAAGTTCATATATTTTGGCATTGCTAATGTTTTTACTTCTGTGCATTTGTGAAATGGGCATTTGCAATGGTTATTATATATTACCATATTTTGAGACAATGGATGATTTATAGTGTATAAACTTAATACACATTTTATTTTCCCCCCAAATTCTCTTAATGCTTTTAAACTTCCTGTCAGATATTTTCAGGCAAATAACAAAAGATTTCAGCGATATCACTCAATGAAAACTCCTTTAATATTGGCAATACTTTTAGACTTTTTAATGTCTCCATAGCCTGTGGATGTTTAGAAGCTCAGCTACTTGATGACCCAAAAACCATAATAGAAGATAAATGGAAAACCAAATGCAATATATTTTCTCATTATACAAATATTTCCTTGGGACATGATTGCTGAAAGCATTTAATAAGATCCAAAGAATGAAAGCTCATCCTTGGTACATTCTAAGCCTTATAAGTACATTATAATTTTGAAAAATAGAAGTACATGATCACGCACTGACCCTGTCTCTTACAATCTTTCCACTCCCTCTTCCACAATGATCTATTAGCCATGAGTGGGTGAGGTTTAATATAGGAGTTCTATTCAGAGACACACTTTCTGTAGTCATTTATTGTCTGTACTTTGGGCTGTTGTGCCTTTCTGTGTGCCTCGTACTCTGTTGCATGAGGAAGCTTCACTCATAAGAACTGAGAGATATATTAGTATTCTCTCTACACCCTAGTAAACTATGTTCTATGAGCCTTAGATTATAGATGTGTGACTTTGGGTTGCACATTTATCAGATACTTATTCTTTGTGTGTGACCAGTTGTGGAATGCTGTATTAGTTACTATCTGTTGCAAAAATAAGTTTCTTTGATTAGTGGTGACTGATATACTTGTCTGTAAATATAAGGATTCATATTTAGCTTAGACATTTGTCTAGGGATATGCCAGAGGTAGGGTTTTCTCTAGGATCTATGACCTCTTCAGCCATGTGTATTTGGCTATGGTTACAATACCACACATGAGTTCCCTCCTTTAAAAAGGGCTTTAAGTTCAATTAGATAACTATTGATTCTTTCCAAGATAAAAGTGCATCTACTGCAACACTATAGTTTGTTGTGCTGATCATTGCTGTGCTTATTAGTCTCTAAAGCTGGGGTTAGACCATTGACTGATTTTCTCCCTTAGAATCTTGAATAGCGTTCTCCAGAAGTTTGAGAGCTTGTCTTCAGGGAGGAGGTTTCCAGGTCAGTTCCAAGAACTTGCATTTCTCCAAGACCTGTGTCCAAATTTTGTCTTGTCTTCAGGAATAGGGTCTTACCAAACAAAGCATTCCAAGGCTCTAGGAACTTGTTTGTATAAATTTATAGCAATGATATCAGCATGAACAAAATCCATGCACACCAATCAGACAAAAATCTCTCATAGAACTGAATAAATTTACAGCAGGCACCATCCTTAGTCAAAGATCTATTAACAACTGCTTACTGGTGGGCCAGGGACAGCTGATCTCTAAAGGAAAATCTCTAAATAGGCTGACTAGACTTCAGTGGGTGAACTTGCACTGAGGCATATCTGAGTATATGTACTTGACTCAATAGGCCTTAATATATAGAGAATTCATCAAATCTAGTAGGGGAAGTAATGCAGGAATGGAAATGAGGAAGATGTATAAAGATTACTAAGTTATTTTCTATGAAATGCATTAAAAATATATTATTTTAAAAGTATAAGGAATTGCCTTCATCATTTCATCATGATCAGCATTCTGTAATATATGTGTTAACTAGCTTTTAGACTCCACCCTCTAGTAAACTATTAGATGAATCAAGCACAAGAATGTTGTCAATGATTTTTTCTGTAGTATTTCAACTTGCAAATGTTGGAAATAAGAATCTTGGGTTTAGAAATTTAGCTAAAATTTAATGCCCCAAATTCTCTAAGATTATCATTGCTTTCAACTCAAGATGGCCATAGTGTCTTGGACACACAATCTATATACTAAATGCACTTTTGTTAATACTTTTGTCAAGAAAAGTACAGCTGGACTTAAAGGTTCATGTCATAATCCCGTCACCATGAGACATTGCCTCAGAAAAGGAAAAATTAAAAAGTTTTGGTGATATTGGTTATATTGCTAGCATTCACAACTAATGGCAGCTTAATGTAATCCTAAAACAAGTGAATTCAAATTAATTTAACGTGGAACACTGAAACTCTCTTAACGCCATGGGTGAGAATATATTCAATGTCAGGTTGCAAGCACAATGTATTCCTACTAGGAAAAACAGAATTTAGTTAGTGAAGAGTGAAGTTACCATTGTACATAGGATTGCTATAATATATTCAAATTTTATCTCTTTTACATTACCTAACATGAATATTTGTTGTATAGTTAAAGTGAAACATATAGTTTAAAATATCAACAAATTAGGCATTTTTGTCAATTTCCTCAAAACAGAATCTTTAACATAATAAATAATGTAATCAAAGTTTTAATTTGAAGGCATTTATTACAAATTGATATTTTTCCAATTGTTGTTAGGGAACTCTTTTCTAAAATTTTCAATTGTTCTTATACAATTTTGATAATTTATAGTAAATTTATTAAAATTAGTAGAATAACTGGTTATTTCACCCACCTTAACATATTGCTCACTAGATTGACTGACTGATTTCTCCAATAAATGTATTTTGGCACCAGATATTGCATTCTGCCCTATTCAGAGACATTAGTCATATAATTAAGAAATAATTCATATACACAGCAGAATCATTTTCCCAAAGCTGTTGGTAGTAAGAACCAATATTGGCTAAGTGCTATCCTTCTACTCTAAGATGTGTATTTATTGTATAGTGCATTTTGTAAGATGAATTATGAAGGCATATGTGAAAATTTAGTTCATGGAAAACAATGAATTATGTTCAAGAAAAGTCTATCTTGTTCTTTATGTCCTAGTTTTTCACCACAAAAGAATCACACATAGCTTGATGTTCGCATTCTTAAACACCAGGAATTTATAGCCTGGGTTTTGAAGCTTGGGATCCAAAGTCTTGAGAACTAGGAGATTATTGATTTAGAATTTAAAAAATAACTATGAACCCATGATCCTTCTCACTCAATATCTTCAGAGAACCTATCAGGCATGGTTAGGAATAGAAGCTAGAGACAATCCGTTGTTAACTTTCAGCATCATCCTGAAACACTTCTAGCAGCTAAGGTCTGCAATTCTTCCACACAACTCTTCCAAACTTCTTGGTTTCTCTAGTTTTGCTCCCTGCTGCTTTTCAACTCCTTAGCACTTCTGCCAACCTTCACAGTCTCTGTAGTCCTGGCACTTACCACACTCTGGAACTCTTTAGCTATGTCCCAGCTGCTTAGTGAGTCAAGGTCCTATAGCCACAAGAGTCCCAAGTGTATTCAGTCTTGTGAGTCACTGGCCAGTCACCTTCACCTACCTGTACCACGTGCCAGTGGATGGGACACTAGGCTTTCATCTGCCCTTAGTGTTCCTGCTGTAGGCATGATAACCACAATCATGCAATAATCATTCAAGAGAAACCCTTATTGAAGTTTATTGTTACAGTGTCATAGGGCAGTACACAGACTGATTGTATAGGTAGTAGATTATCATGTTTAAACCCAGCTTTGTGTTCCAATCATAGTATCCTGATTAGTGCAGTGTTCTAATTCCAACATTCGCAATATTCATGTAATGCCAAAATCACAAATTTGTCGAACCAGTAGGTATTCTGCTTCCTGTCCTGAGTGAAGGAAGCTACAGACTGGGTGGTGTCAGGTAGTTTACTTGTCTCATCAAGACTGAGAGGAAGTGCCCATTACTCTACACCAGTTGCCTTGGAACAGTAAAACCAGAATCAAGGCCTTCTGTAGCAGTTGTCTTGGACTCAGCAGATGTTGTCAACTGCAGTGTTCTTTGGAGCAGAAGAGGAAGTGTCTTTGAATGACAGGAAAGATTTCAAAAACCTAATCTACTGTTGGGCATGATGCAGGTTGGGCCTAGCTAGGCCACCTACCAGGAAGAATGGAGGAATGGCTCTAGGGTGCGGTGTCCATCTGAGGGTCCAAGGTTTGACTCCATGTTCAGCCGCCAATATGTGGGGATCCCAGCACTGAGGGGGACCAAAGGGTCTCTGCCCTGGGGTGCGGGATGAGTATGCACAAAATTAAAATACCAACTCCCAGAGTTGAGCAGAAAGCCAGCAGTGATAATCTGCTGTAAACTCATTTATTTAAGAAAGAGCAGAGTCTTATAGGTCTTGTTAGCCAATAGCCTCATTGGGTGGGGTCCTGACTACAGTCAATTGCAGTTTGTTCCAGGTGGATCAGGTTCCCTCCAGGTGCTGGGCAGAAACTGGCTTCACAGACAATGGGTGTGGAGCACCACACCCACAAGAGCCATTCCTCCATTCCTCCTGGTAGGTGGCCTAGCTAGGCCCAACCTGCATTATGCCCAACAATCTACCATGATGACTAACTGGTTGCTTGTCAAGGAAGGGGCTGCTTGACTGAAAGCTGTAAATCAAAGAGTCAAAAATATCCCAACCCCAACAGTGTAGCTCATTTGAAGAGAAAATAAACATTAAATGGTGCTTGGGACATGGATTAGTAATACACTTCTCTAACCACCATATTTGGAGGGTAAAAGCTAAAAAATCAGGAGGTGAAGATCAACTTTGGCTACATAATAAGTGTGAAGACATCTAATCTACCTGAGATACTGTTTCAACTTTGCTCCTCCAAAAGAAACAAAGAATGCTTACAATCAAATGCTGTCATGATATTAACTGTCATAAGAGTATTTAACACCTAGGCAAATATGCTTAAGAATGTTGAATCCCATGGATTTATCTTAAAAAAATTTATCTAAAAAATTCATTAACAAAATAGTATGTATTTTAGGCTTATAATCTTTTGTTAACCATTTATCTAAGAAATTACTGAGCTCTCCTAAATGTAATTATTTTGTTTGTAATAGGCTATATTTACATAAGATCAATTTTTATTTTTATTATAAAAGTATTTGTATCAAATAATACACTTTTTCAGACTTATTTAGTTATTTTCCATAATTTATCACTGATATATAATGCCAAGTAAACCCAGAGAAAAAACTCAGATACATTACCTGCCTGAGGTTCTACATTTCAAGCTGGTGACAAATGATTAAAATTTACATCAGAAATCCAATGTGAAATTTAGCAAAGTTTATTGCAATTATGCCAAAATGGAAGATGGAGGAACAAAATCCACAAGAAAGGGAAAATAAAGACCTATATCAACAGTTTGCTGAGATATAAATCACAGTGCTGTGGTCCACAGGGATAAGCTAGCGCACTCTGTCAATCAGGATGATGGAAGCTGATCCTCTCAGAGTGTTTTTTCTGTCCAGTGTCTCTTGGGAGAGTCTCTTCCTTATCTGATCAGTGAGATCTACAGATGCCAAGAATACATATTGTCTGGAAGCATATCCTAACTCAGAGGAGAAATCTGGCCTTTCCTACTTAAGCTCAAAGCCTACTTTGAACTTCTTTTTTCTGCTGGCTTCTGCCTTAGGGCATCAGGGTCAAAGAAAACCAATAACAAGGAAAACTTCATTCCTCGGGTTATCTCATACCACCTGGCAGACTGTTGACTAAGATTAAGAAAAGCTAGGAAAAAGCTCCCCCCTCCACAAAAATAAATTGAAGAAAGGAGGAAATAAGTCAAAGAGATAGCTTCAATTTTTATATATCTCAGACGGAAGTCAAATGTATCAGTAAAGGAAAAATATCAAAAAATGCTAGCCATAACAGCTATGTATTAGTACATAATTGTTTACAATTGTCAATTTTACAGTGGAAAAAAAGAAGATTATGAGAGAAATGTGAGAATATGGTATGTATATAGTTTTTTTAGATATAATTATATATATTTAAAGAACATTAACAGCTTAAACTATTTATTAAAGAATAGTTCAATGTACAAAAACACATGAGGAACAAAGCCTTGTTCTATAAGAAATAAGATGTGTTTTATCTAAACATCTGAAAACTTGCCAGTCCATGCACACTTTCCATGGTTTCTTACAAATCAGAGAAGGGGACTGAAAGATTATGAATGAGTGTTTTGAGAAATGACCAGTCTCAAAAAACAGTTTGAAAGATACTCATGAATAAACACAGATAGGCATGATATCACACACATTAAATCCCAGCATGTGGAGGCAGAAGAAACTGGATGTCTGTGAGATTGAGTCCAGCTTCGTCTACAGGTAGTGAGTTTCAGGAAAGCTGGGGCTACAGCGAGACCCTGACTCAATCATCATCATTACCATCATGAGCTCTGGTCATATGAGTCTAATTGGAGATTAACAAAAGCTGACAAATTATTTGGGAAGAATTGGTATGGCTGTATGACTTATCAGACAGTTGTAGAAAGTTGACGATTGCTGATAAACATTGTGTTTAAGGAACTATGATGCCACTGTACTGGAATGATTACTGTGTGTGTGTGTGTGTGTGTGTGTGTGTGTGTGTGTGTCCGTGTGTCTGTGTTTCTGTGTGTCTGTGCGTGTAGATGCATGCACATGAGTGTGCTCATGTCCAGGTGTATAATGCAGAGTGCAGAGTTCAGGGCATTGGGGACCTTCCACTATTGCTCTTCAAGTTTTGCCATGAGACAGTGTCTTACTTAAGTGGAAGCTCAACTTTTGGCTAAAACTGAATTCAGCAATCTCTCAGTATCTTCCAGTCTCTCTTCCCCAGTGCTCAGGCTGCATACATACACAGCCATGCAGATTGTTACTTGGATGGTGGAGATTCAAAGTAAAATTGATGGGAAAGAAGCAACCATAGGCATGGATAAATTATGTGTTGTATTCTTCATATCTGTGTGAAGGTGCACAAAGACTCAAGACCCTATGGGCAAGTTCCTTGACAAAAGGAACTGGCAAGTCCTAGGATTCATATTCTGTATTACCATGTAATGGCAAAATAGCACAGAAATTAGACTAGAATATCAGGAGGAAAAAGTTCATTCTAAACAAAAACTGTTTTCTTTGGTAAAAATAGATAAAAATCTATTCAGTTCTTATTGATAATATATTATGAAATATAAATAGAAAATTGTCTATGAGATTTTAGTTTTTGATATAGCTTTGCATATATGTATAAAAACATTTTCTCCTTGCAAAAATTATTTTCTGTTGCTTTAATAAAATCTCCAAAGAAAGGATGAGTAAAATAATAAATAATCAAATGTCAATTTATTAGTGTTATGTTTTCATTCTCATGTTAATAAAGCTTGTATGGAAGTTTAAAAATTTGACTGTAACACAGAAAAATCTCCTTGTACTTTTCTTTCTTAGTAAATAGGAAGCATCTCTTCAATAAGAAAACAGTTTCTTGAATAAGACCATACAAAGTATTAAATAACTTCTTTGTGTTCATCAATATCTAAGACTTACTTTCATTGTTTAAATCTTCAATAAACTGATTTTTTTTTGTCAGTTACTTATAAACAACTCTGAGATCACCAAACTAAAATCCTTCAATAAAATTAGCCTACACAATTCAAAGTTTGGCTTTTTAAACTTTGCTTTCTGCCTTTCTCTCTATTCCAAAACATTATTTAATCAACCCATTTTGTATAGAATGAATTAAAACTTGTTAAAAAATCATTTAAGATTTCATTGCCTTATCTCCAAACTTATTTTCTAAGTTGCCACATTTACTTAAGTTAAACATTCACATTTGGTAATCACCATATGTTACAAAAAACTGTTTCCTCTCTGAGTAATTTAACCAGTTTTAAGTTTTAACTTTAAAGATCATTCTAATTGCAATCTGGAGAATAGCTTAGACAAAAGTAATGCTGAAAGTAAGAGAACTATTTACAAGACAAATCAGAGGGAAGAGAAAAAGCTAAGGCAATGCTAGAGAGAATAAGGGCTCAGAGGAAAAGATAACCAACTAAGTCCCATACTTAGCATTCTCTTTATTCACCTTTGAATTTATTGCACATTCTCTTTTTTTAAATGTTGTTTTAAGAAAATATATTTATTTTAATTTCACATGTATATGGGTGTTAGCCTGGATGTATTTATGTGCACCATGTGCATGTCTGGTGCCTGCAGGTCAAGGACACTAGATCCTGTGAAATTGGAGTCACAGGATGGTAGTGAGCCCTGATATGAGTGCAGAGAACCAAACTGTGTCCTTTGCAAGAGCAGCAAGTGATCAAGAGCAGCCATTTCTCAGCCTTTTCTTTGACCTTTTGAACACTACATTATCTCTTTAAAATTTTTCAAATAAGTTTTAAAACTCTTTTTAGACACAGGTGATGCATACGTGAGGGGAAGAAGAGAATGACACAGGAGTAATAGAATTCGTCTTTTCTGGAATGCTGCATACTCCTACATCCCCTCTCTAGCTCCAGTCAAATGATTATCCAGGAAGATATCCAGGTATCCTGTACTGGAGGTTTCCTAACATTTCTTGGTTAACAATTTCTTCTTTATTTTCTGGTGTTTGATTTTAGTACAATATGACTACAACATTTTTTAAGAAATAAAGCAGGTCAATGAACATTTTGAAAATTTATAAAGATGTTATTCTATACTTGATGATATGGGAAGCTTTCAATCTATTATTTTGTAAATGTCATTTATAAAGATTTTATCAATGTCTTATATCCATATCATATTGGTAAGTTGATCATTACTAGATTCCTTGTGTTTACATTCTGTCTCCATCTGTTTTCTCTTTCTATCTCACTCTTTCAGTCTTTCCCATCAGTTTAAAAATGCTCAACAATTTTAATTAGCCATTTCATGAATTTTATGAAACATTTATTTGTTTTTAATTTTGGAGAATGTCACATATAAGTACTACATTTTGTTATCATTTCAACCCATCTCTTTCTCCCTGTCTCCAGTACATCCAATATCCCCCAATAAGCCCGGACTTCTTCCTTAGGAAGACTGATTTTCCTTCTCTCAGCTGTTATTGATTACCTGTAGATCTTCATTGGGGGGGGGTCCTTATGAAATTTCCCCTGTCTACAGAGGCATAGGGATTTTATTTTAATCCCTATGGTGTCTAGTAGAGGTAATATCTCCCTGTTATGAAGTGAATTCTTTTAATCTCTTTTTTTAATATATATGTGTATACTTTAAGAAACTTCTATAGTGGTAGGTTTCCATATGACATTTTTAAAGATCTTTAGTGTTTCTTATCCCCTCCATACCCCATCCTCTGTCTTGTAACTCCATTTAACCCTTCCTAATCTGTATCAATCTTTCATCCTTTATATTATTGTATTCTAACTCCTCTCCAAGAAGCACCCCACCCTTAGCCCTTTATTAGTTCCCTGACATTTCTAGATGCTGTTATTGATATATGCATATCTAAGAATTCAAATTACCGTTTAGCTATGAATAATAGCATGACACCTTTCTCTCTCTGGGTCTCAGTCAGGATGGTTGCTTCCAGTTTTATCCATTTACCTGCAAATTTCATAGTTTCATTTTTTTATAACAGCTGAGCAATATAATATTTAAAATTTGATATCAAGTTGCAGAATATACTCACCAACTTTGGAGGTAAATAAAATTTTACAAAATCTAGTGTCATAATATAGTAATTCTTTTAAGATTTAACATATTTACTTACTAATGTGGGGGTCATGGGTTATCATACACATGCAGAAAACAAATTGCAGGAGTCAGTTCTTTCCTTCTACTATGTCAGTCCCAAAGTTCAGGTCATCAGGTTAGGCAAAATACAATTACCCAGTGAGCCCTCATGAAGGTAGTATAATATTTTATGTTGTTTTTGTCAAAATACTTTTTGAAAATATTTATTGAATTTTTGAGTATTTAGATAATTTCCTATATCTGTACTCATTCCATGGCCCCCTGCTAAGGTCATGCATTCTGTCACATATTAGGGTCTATCAAATCAAGTTCTGTTCTCAAATGTCCTTAGTGTGAGTTCATCCACTGACACCTGCTTAATCT
This sequence comes from Eospalax fontanierii, assembly GCA_035773235.1. Taxonomy (NCBI): domain Eukaryota; kingdom Metazoa; phylum Chordata; class Mammalia; order Rodentia; family Spalacidae; genus Eospalax; species Eospalax fontanierii. The sequence continues at coordinate 91,691,639 of CM069524.1, forward strand.
ATCTAGTGTCACTCCTTTAAAAAGACCAGTTCTCCCTCACCCAGAAGTGATCAGTTGCCAATAGTTCCTCAGCTAAGGGTAAGATTCTTACCCGTTCCCTCAGTTCTAGGCTGGACTGTTGTCTGGTTTGAGTTTAATAGATTTTGTGAATACCCCATTGCTGCAAGTTCATATGAGCAACTTCCTAGCTATTGGGAAAATTCTGTTTCCTTGTGGACATCTATAAGTACTATCTCTAATAGTTTTTCTGCCCCTCTTCTCCAATAGTCCCTGTGCCCTGTGTAGAAGAACTTTAATGTAGGTTTACTATCCATTCACAGGCACTCTTCAGTGTCTTATTCATTACATTTTGGCCAGTTGTACCATTCTGTGTTAATTATCATGTGTTGCAAGAGGAAACTTCATTGTTAAAGTTTAGAGATGAATTAATATGCTCTCTTGCCCCTGTTCCCGATATTCTCTGAGCTTTAGGTATAGAAGTCACATTGTAGATGTGTCACTTAGGTTTGGGGATCTCATCTCACAAACACAAATTTTCTGCACTTGACGTGTTGTGGAATTCTTTAAAATCTCCGTCTATTACAAAAGGAAGCTTCTTTGATGAGTGGTGAGAGATTCACTTGTCTTTAAATATAAGGATTCGTATTTAGCTTATAATAAGAAATTACATTTCTCTGGGGGTATGGAAGATGGACATTTCTCTCTAAGATTTATGATCCCTAAGGCCATGTGTATTTGGCTATGTTTACTGTACAACAAATGACTTCCATCTCAATGAGTGGGCAGTAGGTCCAATAAGACAGCTTTTGATTATATCCAAGATAAAAGTGCCACTACTCCACCAGAAGGAATATTGCACCATGCTGAATATTCTTGTAGTTATTAGGCTTTACAACTAGGTTGACCATCAGTTTTTTTTTTCTCTTTTCGCATCTTGCATTAATATCCTTATTAATATTGTGAGAGCTAGTCTTCAAGGGGGAGGCTTCCAGATCTTTTCCAGCACAACTTCTCTAAATGCTGTGTCCAAAGTACATTCTGTCTTCGGCAATAAGGTCTAATCTTCAAGTTCTCAGAGGCAATAAAGGGCTGTGGTAATAGCCTTTACTATTTTAGGAGTCTTTTAGACTACTCTGACCAACATCATCATAAAGATAGGATTTTCCTGTCTAGGGCTGTGTTTCTTGTTAAGCCTTGAGGTATGCATGCAATTACATCTGTAGTGTGTGTGTGTGTGTGTGTGTGTGTGTGTGTGTTTCAAGTGGGATTTTGAATTAATACATTTCCCTCTGATTTTTCTCACCACCTATACATTATTTATCTCTTCTTTCTCTTCCCCTACAGAACGCTTCTCCTTCTCCAGCTAAGGAGTCCCCATTTTCTCTATTTTCCTCTTGATAACCTGTGTCTCATACTGTACCCCTCTCTCAACCTCTTTCTCCTTTTTTCCCCATGGTTCCTTGTATGACCTGCCTTCTTTCTAAGTTAAATATCTCCATTTGCCCCATTCCCCTCTTGATAGCTCCTGTCTCCTATCCCCCTCTTTTGGGTTCCTTCCCCCTTCACTCTTATTGTTCATTTCCATTTCATGTATCCTGTGGTTATAGCAAGATATATACTCTCATCTAAGGATTGGTAGTTACGACCTAAAACTGAGAGAGAACACACGTGACTTGTTTTTCTGAGTTTGAGTAACTTCACTTAGTTAACAGTTTCTAGTATCTATCTATTTACTTGCACATTTCGTGCTTTTATTTTTCTTTCTAGTTGATGGTAACTCCAAATGTGTAAATTCAACTACAATTCATCAGCTGATAGTCATTTAGGTTGATGCCTTTTCTTAGCTAGAAGCAAACATAGATGTGCAAGTATCTCTGCAGTACTTTTGGTACATGCCCAGTAATGGTAAAACCAGATCATATGGTACAGTCATTCTTAGTGTTCTAAGAGTTCTCCACACTGATTTCCAAAGTGGTTGCACCAGTTTACAATCTGACTAGCAGTGTATGAGTGATCCTCTTTTCCCCCATCCACACAAGCATTTGGTGTCATTTCTTACCTTTAATTCAGGAAATCTAACTAGGGTAAGGTGAAATTTCGATTTACATGAACTCTATCCCTGATTATTTGTTATTAGTATATAGAAAGTCTACATGTTTTCCTAAAATTATTTTTATATCCTGCCATTTGCAGAAAATGGTGACAATTCCTAGAACTTTGCTGGGGAAATTTTTGGTATAATATCATATCATCTGCAAATAGGAATAATTTCACTTCTTGTTTCAGTTAGTACCCTTTTAATTTCTTTTTCTCATCTTATAATTCCAGCAGTTGTTTCAAGTGCTTTATTGAAAAGGAGTAAGGATAGAGGACAGCCTTGTCTTATCTTGACTTTAATGGAACTATATTAAGATTTTCTCCATATATAATTATGTTTTTGCCTCTGAGTTCGTTGTATATACCTTTAATCACTTTTGAGGTCTGCTCCCTGCATCTCAGTTCTCACTAGGACTTTTATGAAAATTGTATGTTCCACTTTGTCACAGGCCCTTTCTGCAGCAATTGAGATGCTCATGTGTTTTTGTCTTTAAGATAATGTTTATGAATTATTACATTTATTGACTTATGTATATTGACTCATATTTTGATATATGGAATAAACCAACTTGATAATGGTACATGATATATTTGATGTGTGTCTATGTTCATTTTTTGAGTAGTTTGTTGAGAATATTTGCATGCATGTTCACTAGCAATATGGTTCTATATTTTTGTTGTTGATCTTATGTCTTTATGTGGATTGAGTATTAGAGTAATACTGACTTCATAGAAGGAGTTTGGGATTTCTCCCTCTGCTTCTAAAATTTTGAAATTTTAAAGTAGTATTGGTTATAGATCTTCTTTGAAAGTTTGGTAAACTCTACTATGAATCCATCTGGATCTAGTCTTTCTGTGGATTTCTGCTTTGAATTACCCTCTTGATTTCCTTCTTTGTCATGGGTCTTTTCATGCTTTTACTCTCTTCTAGGTTTAACTTTGTTGGATCCACTGAAACCAGAAATTTTTCCATTACTTTTAGATTTTCACATTTAGTAGCGTATAGGTTTCTGAAATACTTTATTATTATGTTCTGCATCTTTTTGGTGTCTGTTGTGATGGTTCCCCTTTCATTTCTGCCTTTGTTGATTTAGATTTGCTTTTTCTTTTCTTTAGTTCAGCTAGAAATGGAACAATTTTAATTCTTAATCTGTACAACTAGCCTGTGTCTTTTGACCAAGGAATTGAGGCTAGTCTATCTACCTTGCTTTTATTTTCAAGCAACATTGATTCTTTGTATTATTTTCCTTGTTTCTTTTCATTAATTTTTGTAATTTCTTCTTGTGTTTGGATTTGGTTTGTTGATTTTCCAAATTCTTGAGTTATAACATTAAGTTATTTATTTGTGCTCTTATGTTTTGATGTAGGCACTTAGAGCTATAAATTTCCTCCTTTGGACAGCTTTTAATGTGTCCCAAAGTTTTTCTTCTTTTTTATGATCATTTTCACTTTGCTCCAGGAATACTTTTATTTTTGATTTCTTCTTTAACCCATTAATCATTCAGGGGTGTATTGTTTAATCTCCATGTGTTCATGTAGTTGCCAGAGCTTATTTTGTTATTGGTTTTAAGTTTTATTATTTTGTGATCTGATAGAATATATGGAATTAACATATATGACAAAATACATGAAATCCTGTGGGAAATTTCATATGAGGAATAGAGATAGGAAACAAGGGGCTAAAATGATTTAAATGTATGAAGTCCAAACAAATTTAATAAAAATATATTTATAAAAAAGTGTATATGGGATTATTTCATTTTTTATTTGTTGAGGTTTGTATTTTGTCCAAATATGTGGTCAATTTTAGAAAAACTTCCATGAGCTGATGAGTAGAAAGTGTATACTTTGTTTCTTTGGTGGAATAGTCCATAGATGTATGTTAGGTTCATTAAACTTATGATATCATTTAATTTACTTCTCTCTGTTTTTCTTTGTTCAGATGTCCTATCTATTGGAGAAAGTGTGGAACTGAAGATATCTATTATTATTGAGTTGGGGTTAATCTCTGTCTTGAAATGCATTAATATTGGTTTTATGAAATTGGGTACACAAAAGTTTGAGCCATGTATGTTCTTGACTGTGATGACTTCTTGGTTGATTGTTCTCTTGAGAAGAATGCAGTGACCTTCTATAACTCTTCTGATTAATTTTAAATTGAAGTGATTGTCAGATATGAGAATAGCAACTTCTGTTTATTTCTTAGTGTCATTTACTTGGAATATTTTTTTCATCTTTTCAAACCCAAGGTGGTGCAAATCCTTTGAGTTTAATTGAGTTTCTTCAGGGAAATATTGGAACAATTTTGCTTCTTAATCTCGGCAACTAGTCTATCTCTTTTAAACTGGCAGTTGAGGCTAATGATACTTAGAATTATTTAGAAAACTGTATATTGGTTGCTGTCATTGTATTTTCTGTTTGTGTTCATATTCTTATCTTGTGTTTCTGTATTTCATAACATTTTTTGTTTTATCTCTGTAATTTATTAAGTAGGATAATTTCTTCAGTCCTTTTTGTTGCTTCAAGCATTCTTTTAAGGCTGGTTTGGTGGACATGAATTCTCTCAACCTATTTCTATACTGGAAACTTTTTCTTTCCCTTTGCCTATAACAGAGAGTTTTTGTTCTAGGATGGCACCTATGGTCAGTTAGAACTTGATATACTTCCCCCCGGCTCTTCTGGCTTTTACAGTTTACATTGAACGTGTTGATTTCTCTTTCAACTTTCAGTACTCTCTCTGTTCTGTATATTTAGTGTTTTTTACTATAATATGCCATGGGAGTTTCTGGCCTGGTCATGTCTAGTTTTGTTCTGTGTGTTTCTTGTATATGTATAGATATGTCTTTCTTTAATTTAGGGAAATTTTCTTCTATAATCCTATTTAATATCTGGTAAATGACAGTGATCTGAGATACTTTTCTTTCCTGTGATGCATGTAATTATGCTTTTCATGATGTTCCACATTTCCTGCATATTCCATTCTTATGCTTTTATTATTTTTTTATATCCTTTGTTTGGATGATCAGGTTTTTCAAGTTTGTAATCGAGTATTGATACTGCGAGAACAGAGCTGGTCCTTGAGTAGTGGGATCAATACCCAGTGAATAGGATTTGACTTTCCAGACTAGTCCTCAGTTTTATGTATTGACTGAGCAGCTATTGTGATAATTTTAATATTTTAGTTTGATTGTGTCCAGCAAAATCCTTGTGGAAGAATTTCAAGAAAAAAAATTCAAGAAAATATAGTATAAAGTGTTGTAAAAAAGGACAAAAATGAAAGATGTGATTTGAGTAGGAGAAATATAATACAGACAGGACAGTCATGATAGGGCTGTTAGTCAACTTTCAATTGGAGTCATAAGTACAAGAGCACCAAGCTAACATTCCAATTAAGAAAGTTGATAATGATGGTAATGACAGGGACTCACAGTTTTTAGAGCTTATTGGAATATTACATTGCTGGGAACAACTTTCATGTTCTTATATGATTTTCTTTTTAGTTACCAGAATATTTGTATGTGTCTATAGATACAATATGCGATCAGGTGTGGGTTATTATAGAGTCTCCTAAAACATTTATTATTTGTGTTGAGCTCATTTTTTTAAAAAAAATCTATAACAGGTTTCTTGAAATATTCAATGATTACTGTTAGCCATAGTGATTTACTGTGTTATAAGACATTCAAGTCATTTATTCTCTTCTGCACACTCACACGCATTAACCATCTTCTGTGTCCTTCTCCATACATGGCTGGGCTATGCTTAACCCCTTTCCACTCTCTGCTTCCATGAGCTATTTTTACTTATTAATATAATTTAAAATATACATTATATGTTTTGTAATGCATCTTATGAAAACTTTCCCCAGATAATCGAAGTTTTGATGACTCGTATGCTTTATATAATGAAAATAGAAGGACTAAAAATGACTTTAGAAAATAAATGCTCTCGGTTTTGTCATCTCCTTGTTAAACAGGAATCTTGCAAAAACTTCATTAGTAACTGTAAAGTACTAACAATTAACACTGACTAATTAAAAAAATCTCTAAACAGAATTAATAGAATAGCCTTTCTAAAATGGACTTTGAAAATGATTTTGTCTGTTTTAAACCTCGTAGCTAGAATATCTCAACAAAATGGTAGAGTTCAAATATTCAGAAAACAATGTGAGTAACAACACAAAGCAGTACAACTTCTTGACTATTAAGTGGAGGATATCGTCCTAGGGGCATCATTTCCAGGTGACCTTACCAGTTGTACAGTGCCTCAAATGCACGAGGAGCTACTAGTGGTTCCATCATTTGTCATCTTGAAATTGTGTGTTTCATGAATGAAAGAACCCACGTTTCCATTTTGCTTGTGGTTCTGCAACTTATGTAAGTGTTCTTATTGCTGCTAACAGTGCCATTGTAAGAACTAAACACAACCTTAGAAGTAATGTTTTCTGTGACCTATCCTATTATATTAAACCCCAGATAAATGCCAACTGCCAGCCTTCTGCTTCTCTTATACTTAGTACTAACATTGCCACTGTCATTAATCAGACCACTTTATACAATAGCAATTAAACAAACCATGTTCTTTATTCTAACTTTCTTCATCATAGAAATCATTTACCTTTATTATGTATTGGATCATATGCTAGGAAATGTATGGGCATCACCTATTTATTTGTATTCCTTTTTAAACTATAATTATTTTGAAAAATAAAAGCTCACTGTGTAAATTTTAATAATTTCACATTTCCAAAATAGAGCTATTTTACCATTATCTTTTGGGAAATAAATGACTCAGTATTTTCTAATTGATACTATATGCTAAAATATCATATAAAATTGAAATTACTCATAATACATTTATTTCAATAATTATGTATTAACTGCATTATTATTTAATTTTTAATTTGGTTCTGACCCTATTCTCACTACATGGGTAAATACTTCTGAAAGCAAAATATTTTAAAATATTCTAAGGATTCTAAGATAACATACATTCTCCATTAGTAACTAGACAAAATTCTCAAATTTTACATATGTAGTATCTGTTGGTCATTGAAACAGTTGCATTATCTTGCAAAAATGAACTGTCTTAATCATTTTACTAGAAACACTTTACTCCTACTCATTGCACGATGTAATAGTGTCCAATGACACATTAGATTTGGCTAATTATAAATTTTAGACAACTATTATATACCAAGAGAATATTATCAGGAACTCAGACAATTTTCTTTCTGGATTTTCTGACTCCCTGTACTTCACAGGTCACACCATGTTAATGTTTTCACAGGTCATACTATGTTGATGTGACTGTGATCTGTGAAAACAATTATAGATTAACTACATAGACAATGATTTGAAAAAAATTTAATTTTCTTGAAAATATTATGTGTTTCTGTGAAGTAACAAGTGAAACCAACTGAATTTCTTTTTTTTCTTGCAGATTATTTATTAGTCTACCTTGGAGGTGAAGCATAGCTAAAATTTGCTTCTGAATCAACAATTCCTTGGTTTTAGAAGCTTAGACAGATTGGTGAACCATTCTGAAATTTGATACCCTTACTGTTGGGCATAATGTAAAGTGGGCCTAGCCTAAGGCCACCCACTGGGAGGAATAGAGGAATGGCTCCTGTCTGTGTGGCGTTCTGCTCTGGCTAATTGTGAGACCAGCACTTGGAAAGAACCCACCTACCTGGAGACAAACTTACTATTGGCTGTATTTGAGACCCCACCCCATAAGAACATTGGCTATCCAGACCTATAAGAGCTCATGTACCTATTCAACAAAAGAGTTTGCAGTGCCATGTGCTTGGGCTGCTTCCCGTCCAACTCCCGGAGTCTGTGGCTTGGCTCTGTGTCTACTCACCCCCAACCCTTTGGGCTGGCCCTGAGTGGTGAGACATGACCAACATATCCTCCTTTTTGTTTTTATTAATTGAGCAACTCTGGGAGGCAGAATTCTTTGCCATGCCATTGATGGCCCCAGGCCCTTTGGGATCACCATAACCAACAGAGCCTGTCTTAGGTCACCCTGGCCACCAGAGTCTTACCCGTCATTGGCTACCCATCACCCTGGTGAATTAACCTAAGGGGTTCACCTTTGCCGGCAGTGCCTGTCTTAGGTTGCCCCAACCCCCGAGGACTTACCAATCATTGGCTATCTGCCGTTCTGGTGAAACAACCCGAGGGGTTCACCTTTGCTGGTGATGCCTGTCTTATGTTGGCATCAGAGTCATACCCATCATTGGATACTGTAGGGTCTGGCCCCCCTGCAGCCCTTCTCTCTTAGTGCTAGGCTCTTGGCCAAGAGCTAGCAGGATCTTGTCAATTGCAAAGCTGAAGTAAACAACTTGACCTTTAAGCTAGCCAGACCACAACTTCCTTTTTCCTGTTTACAACTGTGTATCATCAATAGAGGAACCTCCTGCAAAGCCTCGCCCTCAGGGTATATAAGGCTTGATGCCTCTCAATAAAGTCAGTCAGTCATTCTCCTTTCCTCCTACCTAGTGTGTGTGTCTGTGTCTCTGTCTTGTGTGTGCATCATTCAATCCGCAGCCCTCCGCCGATCTGGACTCGGTCAATGCACGTAGCCAGGGCGCTCCAGCTGGAGGTTTCCACCGAGATAGGAAGAGAGGGAGCTACTGCTGCAGGTTCCCCCCGAGACTGGAAGAGAGGACTTGCTGACGGATCGCCCAGGAAGGCCGGCCGGCAAAGGTAAGTGGTTTTGGGTGTATTGGACAATGGGTGCTTCAGGCTCTCATGATCTTTTTATAGATCGATTGGTAACTGTATTTAAGATATAGGATAGCTAAAGATTTCAGTCAATGTCTAATCATTTATGTGTGCTCTTTCTGATTTTTCATGTAGGCATTCAGAACTTTAAATTTTCCTCTTAGAACTTCCTTTAAAGTGTCCCAGAAGTTTTGTTGTGCTGTCCAGAAAATTTTATTTCTTTTTTAATCTCTCTTTTGACTTGTTCATCATTCAGGAGTGTGTTGTTTGGTCTCCCTGAGTTCATGAAATTAATAAGGCTTCTTTCAGTGTTGATTTTAAGTTTTATTACATTTAGGTCTGAGAGAATTTCAGTATTTTGGGGTTTGATGAGGTTTATTTTGTGCCCCAGTATGTGGTCAGTTTTGGAGAAAGTTCCAACAGTGCTGAATAGAATGTGTACTCTTTGGTATTGGGATAGAATATTCAGTAGATGTCTATTAGGTTCATTCAATATATGATATTCTTTAATTAAACTGTCTCTCTGTTTATTTTCTTTCCTGTTGAACTGTGTAATGGAGTTTGAATGTCTGGTAGAATTTTGCTGGGAATTCATCTGGGTCTCAGCTTTTATCATTCCGGAGGTTTTTGTATTATTGTTCCAATTTCTTTATATGTTATGGGTGGTCAGGAGCCATTTTTTTTGTTTATGTTTTGAGATGAAACATTCCAACCTGCAGGGAAGCTTGTTATGCTCAGGAAGTAAACAAGTCAAGAGCTTCAGGAAGTCCCTGAAATTGACCAGGTTCACTAATTTGACTTCCTGCCTAAATTCCTGTGCTCTGGTTAGAGGTAAAAATAGGTTCAGCAAAATAAAGTTAGGGCCTCAGTATTTCAGAGTCTATTCAGATAAAAAAGGTTCAAAAAAAAAAAAAAAAGGGCAACTGCAAATGGATCTGGGATGGAACCTCAAGCAGAGGAGGAAGAAAGTAAAGCTAAACCTTTCATTCTGCCAGAGGACCTAGCTTTTGTGGAACCTAAAATCAGGCAGTTATTCAAGAATCTTTAGATCCCAAAGAAAAGGAGGAGAGAGGAGGACTTTCCACCATTTATTGCCCGGCAAAGCCCGAGGCTGATCTGAAGGAAGAATATTTAGGAGAAATGTGGCATTTACGGGGCGTGGTTGAATCTCTGTATATATCATGGTACATAAAAGATAAAAGAAAACTATATGTAATCTTAAAATTTCTAGTCAAGGTTTATTCAGGAATGTTTGGTGTTTGCCCAAGTTTTAGTTTCATAGGATACAGTAATTAAAAGTACCAAATTGGTGGAAGTTTGTTCAGTAACTACTTTGTCTCAAATTATGACTGCTTATCCCTTTAACCTGTATGGATAGATTAATGGACTCTTACTGTAAACAGAATTCAGTCCATGGAGCAGTTCAAGAACAGCTAAAAAATGGTTATACAGAGCCTTCTAATTCACCAATTTTTGTTATAAAAAAGTCACAAAATAAGATCTTAGAAAGGTTAATGAAACAATAGAACTTTAAAAAAAACAATTACAAAAAATAATAGCCCAAACCAAGTATTAATGTGGGGAAGAGGGCATGTTTGTGTTTTTCCACAGGTTGCTGAGAATGCCAGGTGGCTGTCAGAAAGGCTGGTCTGGTTCACAGGGACTGAACAAGGGAAAAGTGACCTTGCTGTTGCTGTGGAATCAGTTCCTGATGACACACGGAGAGCTGTATTGGACTTACGAAATAAACTCAACTATGCTACGGATCTAACCATATAGAAAAAAAAAAAAAGAAAGAAAAAGGAGATTGCAGTGATGGTGAACGATATTCAACTGACGGGACATGAATAACAGTAAATCAGGATTCTGCAGGGAATGCTGATAAATGAGAAAAAGGACTAAGTTCAGGACTTTGGTGATCAGATGACAGTTTCCCGTGGACTTATATAGGGAAACAGGCAGCAGCCATGGACAAAGTCAAGGACGAGTGATAGATTGCATACATCAACACTATGTACATTTGGACAGTTAATTATCGCTCATAATGGTACCAGGTTTGATGTTTCCTTTGTTCAATGTATTTCTTGTGTTTCAATGTAACTTGTTAATTGCATTTCAATCATTCCTGTGAGAATGAATGTTATGGTATTTTAGATTATGATTTCTGTAAATGTTACGAAACCTTAGTATGTGGACTGAGGGTATAAGAGTAAGCCTTTGTTACATTACTGGAATAATTACCATGATGCCTGATTCTAAGTATGCTAAGTTGTGACTTGCTAGCCTCTAGCCCAGAATTTGCTAACTTTCATAAATGAGTAGCCAGAGACAGGTAAGACCAAGGGGGTGTCTGTCAACCTAAGAGGGAATCAGCCTCTGTGGCCAGAGATTGTGGCTGGTTTGCCAATGACGGGTAAGACAGGCACTGACGTCCTTGGCAACCTAAGACAGATGCTCATTTATGTAAGAGAAAAGGGGGAAATGTAGGGTCTGGCCCCCCTGCAGCCCTTCTCTCTTAGTGCTAGGCTCTTGGCCAAGAGCTAGCAGGATCTTGTCAATTGCAAAGCTGAAGTAAACAACTTGACCTTTAAGCTAGCCAGACCACAAACTTCCTTTTTCCTGTTTACAACTGTGTATCATCAATAGAGGAACCTCCTGCAAAGCCCCGCCCTCAGGGTATATAAGGCTTGATGCTTCCCAATAAAGTCAGTCATTCTCCTTTCCTCCTACCTGGTATGTGTGTCTGTGTCTCTGTTTTATATGCGTTTCATTCAATCCGCAGCCCTCCGCCGATCCGGACTCGGTCAATGAACGTAGACAGGACGTCTACAGGATACCTGCCGTTCTGGTAAAATAACCCAATGGGTGATACTTGTCTCTCATGAGGGTAAATAGGATGGCATGGGAGGTCTGCAGGAAGGCTCCTGTGGTGTGTGTTAAGGTTCTTGTTGCAGAATGCTTTTGTGATGTGTAGCAGACTCAGAAAGAATTGAGAATAGTTAAGTATTATGAAAAAGGTGTTGTTATTAAGTGGTCAGTTCATAATCAAGAAGGCCACAGCAAAATGATCCAAGGTATCAAATTAAGGAGCGAAAAAATGGCTGAGCATCAGCCCTAGTCAGGATGGGGAGTGGAAGCATGAACAGTAAGAAGAAGGGGGTGTGGTTATGGATCCAGTGGTTCCGTGGTGGTGGTGGCATCTGCTGCATCTGCAGGTGCATCCGTGGCAGGTTTGAATTATGGGGACAGATAGAGGGCTCAATATGGCCAAGATCAAGCTGTTCCTGCACAAGGGATTTGAGGATGGTCAGTTTAGGTTCTAAAATAGGCCACTGTTCAAACCATATGGGGTCTGAAGTATCCTACTCGAGGTTTATGGGAGCAAAAGGTCGAACAGCGGCCTCTAGAATTGGGGGTGCAATGGAGCGTCAGATGGCTTATTGGGGTTGGATCGCCCTGAGAGGCCGATGGTGTCATCATTAAAGGCCTTATCATCCGTAGTGATAACTACACCCATAGTTGTAAGGATGTCTCTTCCACATAGGATATTAGGGATATCAACCACCAGAGGGTAAAATTCTCCTGTGTTGTCATCATAATCCTCCAGGTGACTGGTCTCCTAACTTGTCTAGTGGGCTGTTGTCCACCAACACCCTGGATGTTAGGTCCAGGCTTATATACCCAGTTGATCATACAGAGTGCATCATTAGCAGAGATAATAGTAGTATCTGCACCTGTGTCCACAATGCCCTTAAATTTGGCACCATCCAAGGAAATCAAAATAAGTGGAGTATGATCATAAACTCAAAGAGCCCATCTTATTTTAGGAGAGTGCTCTCTTATGGGCGGGCCTGAGGGTTGCTCCTGGGGAATTTTAAAGGTGTATTATTGGCAGATTTAATTTTGTAATCTCTCGCCCAATGATAACCCCTGTGACATTTAGGGCAAGGGGTCCTGGGCTTCAAATGTTTTAAAGGTGTATTAATGGCAGATTTAATTTTGCAATCTATGGCCCAATGATAACCTCTATGACATTTAGGGCAAGGCATCTTGGGCTTTAAATTGGACCTTTTAAGCTTAGGGCAGGTCCGTTGAAAGTGCCCTGGTTGGTTACAACCCCAACAAATAGGTGGTTGAAAGGTAGATTTCTGGCCAAGTTCTAAGGTCTAGATGGAGGCTGCTAGGACTTCAAAGGGGGAAGTTATAGGATTAATATCCTTGGTGGCCACAATCCACTTATGGAGTTCCTCATTGCCCACAGCAGCAATAGTATTACAAGCTGCTGTGGTGGCCCCCTCCCAGGCCACTTGTTTGACTAATGCATCCCTGGCAGGGCCAGGTGAGGTGTGTTGGTCCACAGACCCTGTCACTTGTGAAAGGAAATCCGTGAAACCTTCAGATGGACCTTGGACTAAATTATGGAAAAATGTATCTGGTTTTTGTGGGAGGCAGGCCTTAAGTCCTTGAAGTGACAAAGATTTAACTTGATCAAAGTAGGCATAAATGCCCACCTTGGCTTGAGTTAGGGGTCTGCATAGGGGCCTGTGCCAAGGAGCATGTCCAGGGAAACCTGTATACCCAATTGGAGATTTTTGCATACCTGTGATTCAGCCAGATCACTATAAGCTGTTTTCCATTGAAGGAACTCTAGTGGGGAAAGAACTGCTTTAAGGAGTGAGTACCAGTCATAATAAGTCTGAAGGTGGGTGGCCCACTGTAAAAGAACCTGTTCAAAATATGGAGAATCCACACCGGACTCCTGAGCTGCTTTTCGAGTGAGAGTCAGGTCAGTGAGGGAAGTGGGATACCAGGGCCTAACTGCTGCATCTGGTCCTACATTAACAGGGAAAGTTGAAAGAGGAAGGGAGGTGGTAGGACTTTCCCAGTGTGGTGCAGGCCGAGCGGTTGGTAAGATGTGCCCAGGGCAGGGTGGGTGGGGCGCATTTCCATCATCAGCAGCGCACCACAGCACCATGGCAAGGGCTCCTGGACGTCTGGGGAGGTCTGGTTGGGGAAGGTGGCTGGGGGGTGGGGGTTAATTGAGAAAGGGGTGGGTGTTGCTTCATCCTTAGCAGTTGGGAATTTTTCTTCCTTATGTAACAAGGATAAGGAGGAGACTGGCGAGGTCAATTTTTGTTTCTCTTTTTAACCTTCATTATAGATGTTAATAACTTCCTCAACTGATGAACCTTTAAGACTGGTAATTATAGCAAAGAGAATAGGGAAAAATGAGACGGGAGGAGTGTGTCCCTCATAAACTTCACTCTTCCTTGCGAGAAAGAGAATGTGGGACCAAATAGAAGCATCCCAAACATTTTCAGGACTAATCCATGGGGCCAGGACAAAGGTTTCTTTCCAAAGGGTGTTAAAATCTTTCTGTTTTACTTTCAAGCTGTGCTGTAAAAGCAGGGCTCTGATTGCAGCTGTGGCATTTCCTGGTGGGAGGAGAAACTATTCATAGTGGCTAAATAATGGCTAATGAAATAAAAACTCAAGGCCGCTATAATCAGAACACAAGCCAAATGGCCAATACCAGAGCCCAAAGAGACATGTAGCCAGAGTGTTGGGGGCCCGGCTGCCCCGCAACCCGCTGGGAGACTTCGTGGATTTCCACTCCAGCCTCTGGAGTTCACCGGGCTGAACCCACAAAAAAACTGTCCAGAAGGTTTTAGCTAGTTTTTAAAGGCCAGGGAGGGTCAATTAACATATAATAGGCCCTTGCTCCAAAGCTGCCTCTCCTCTCTGGGAGGGGTGGGGATTTTAAATCTGCTGAGCCTGGAGGACAGACTTAGCCCTGTCATGGCCTGAGTGGTAGCCCAGTCTGCAGGAGTGAGCTGGGGCAGTTTAAAATCAAAGATGGGAAAACCAGCCTTCCCCAGGCTGATTACCCACAGGATGTCTCCTCCAGAAAGGCTTAGCTAATAGCGTCACCTCCGTTCCCAAAATCTAGAGGGGATTCAACCCTCACTTGATTCCAGCCAGATGAATCAAATAGGAGTGGCCAACACGAATCTCAGGGACTGTGAGGCGGTGTGTGCTTCCTTCCGGTTAGGGAGACAGACACAGGGAGGGAAACAAAAGGAGGCGATCCTTGCCCATCCACAAGGATCGAATTGCACCCAAAACCGAACCGAACCACGGTCTACTCACCGAGGGGATCAGGGTCTCGGTTCCAGGTGCCAGTTATAGTCGTGTTTGTTCCATCGTGTCTCACCACTCAGGGCTGGCCTGAGGGGTTGCGGGTAAGTAGATGCAGAGTCAAGCCACAGGCTCTGGGAATTGGATGGGAAGCAGCCCAAGCACATGGCACTGCAAACTCTTTTGTTGAATAGGTGCACAAGCTCTTATAGGTCTGGATAGCCAATGATCTTATGGGGTGGGGTCTCAAATACAGCCAATAGTAAGTTTGTCTCCAGGTAGGCGGGTTCTTTCCAGGTGCTGGTCTCACAATTAGCCAGAGCAGAACGCCACACCCACAGGAGCCATTCCTCTATTCCTCCCAGTGGGTGGCCTTAGGCTAGGACCACCTCACATTATGCCCAACACCTTACTATAAAATGGAGCTAATAATAGTGGTCCATACAGAGTATATGTGAAGATAAATCAGCTCATACATGCACGTGTACAGGTATGTATATATACATATATACGTAAAGGAATTCAATAATATATTTTTAAAAGGTAATGTGATTACCTTGGTAGTGATATAGTTATTTAGACTCCATTTCTGTGTAAAAAAAACATTAAAATTTTAAAGTTAAGAAAACATATTGGAATTACAAAGAGTGAAAGAACTAGTGTGAACTATTCATCTACTGTAACTAGAGATATGAGTTAGAGATTTATTAATGATCTACTGGTGATAATTGGCACATACTGAGGTAAATAAGAAGTTAATGTTTCCTAAAAATGCACAGTTCACTGCATCTTGTGTCAACCAATCATTGCACAGCTAATGAGATAACATGGATGTTTTAAATTATTCTGAATTTTAAAAGATAATTTGAGAAATACCAGAGTTACTGAAAATTTTAGTCATGTTGGCAATCAAGTGAAATTGAGTTAAAAGCTACATGATGTATGGCACATCTACAATATAAATTTTTGGAAAAAGATGCAGTGGTGTAGATTTGTTTAAAAAAATCTGTTTTATCTCTCAGGATTTATAAAGTGAATAAAGTAAGTATAAATCACATAGTCAAAGGCTGAAGAAAATGGAAAGCAAGGTAGATCAGAAAGACTCTAACTTTTAGTAGATCCGATACTTATTTGCTAACATGAGTGTGAAATATATTTACTCATTTAAGGTAAATAAGAGAATTGAAGATCATAAACTGCTTAGGTATAGCAATTAAGAATATTGCAGCTGCAACAATTGTTATAGTTAATGTTAACTATAACTTGGATGAATCTGAAATCACTTAACTGGCAACCATTGGACACACCTGAGGATTATCTAGATTAAGGTTAGCCTCTAAAAATGTGTGTGTATGAGGGCATTATCTTGATCATATTGACTGAGGAGGAAAGACCTGCCCCGCTGTGGGTGGTGCCATTCTCTGGATGGAATCCTGGACCAAGTACAGAAAAGGAGTAAAACAGGTTGCGTATGTTATATTCACCTCTTCCTGACTGATGACGGACACAAAGTGACTAGGTGCATCTTTTCCACTTGCTACTTTTACTTTTCTTACACAATGGACTCTACCTTAAACTATGAGCCAAAATAAACTCTTCCTTATGTTGCTTTTGTCAAGATTTTTGTTATGTTTTCTTTCGTTTGAAACAGGGCAGGCCAGGCTGATCTCCATCTCATAAGGATCTGCTTGGGTCCCAATTGCTGGGCATAAATGTGTGTGCTACTGAGCCTATTTGCCAGGTTGTTTGAAAGCAACAGCAGTAAAATCATCAACATCATCTCTGCTCACCAGGGTACTCTAATCATGTGTTTTTACTAACTTAAATGTGTGAAAAGGACCACTGAATTTGAAATTCATTTTTAAAAATTTTGACTGTTCTGATAACTGAAGTTTCCTCCTCATATTCACAAGTCAGCAACCCAATTTTAACTTCATGTAAAGAACATGAGATGCTGAATTTCCAAAGGAAAAAAGCAATTCTAGACTATTCACAGTTCCCATTTTGTATGAAATGCTTATTCAGTCTTTCAATAATAATGTTCATTTCCTTGCCAAGAAAAGTGGATGTGTATGAGTTTTTGAATGATTACCATGGATATCTCTCTATAGGCCAAGCCATGGAGTGCATGTTCAGAGAAGTCAATAAGTGCACACCCTTCTTAATAGCCTTCTTGAAAATTTATAAATGCAATATTTGTAAGTTACTTTTGCATTGAATTATTATTCAAACAATAATTCCAAAATACTTTTCTACACAGAATGTGAATGATAATAACATATATAAAGACAAATACTGTACTATATTTTATTTAATAATATGAACAATAAAGATTGGCTAGTTTTGAGTATAGACAGGAACTGAATTTCACTTACTAATCAGCACAAAGTGCTGGTGGTAACATCCCGTGAATAAAGATTAATAATTTTCCATATTGACACATTTTTGAACTCTTCAAATTACTACAGCAGAATAGAAGAGAAAAAGGTTAGAATCCTGTAAACTACCTGAAAATCAAGTGCATCTATTTATCCATTTCTAGAAAACATTTTCTTGGAAAAAAAAAATTCTTTTTTTTTTCTAAAACAATGCCTGATTTCTAATCTTCACCTATTTTCAAATTACTTAATATCTGTATTATGGGCTTTATAAATCTCATGATTCATTACTACTTACTTTATTATTTGTCAAGAAAATTTAGTTAATCTGTTTTATGGTCATTAACTAAGAGTTTTTAACATTAAAATGCTGTGAAACCATACTCATGCAATAGAAATTGCATTTTCAAATATAAAGTTTGGTATCATCCCAGGCTAGTGTGTGGCTTATGTGATAACATGCTCTGAAGGTGACAGACAGCTCATGTGCAGATCACAAGGATAAGTAGTCAAGTTTCTGTCATTTATTATATTGCTAAGCTGGTCCGGTAGGTTAGATGTGATGAATGCATTTTGAATTAAGACACTATTTTCTATTTTTTAAATTGAATAGTTGTGCATTTCATACAGGCTATCTCAAACAAAATTAATCTTATTTATACCCCTTTCTCCACCAGCACTCTCCCATAGCTCCTCAACTGTTATTCATGCATTCTTACATCTGTGTGAAGTTCTGTCAAGTTACTGTCCACAAATGTTCCTCGGTGCATGTTCAACAACTGAGGTCTAGACAGCCAATCCAGAGTCCCTCACTTTAGGAAGATTATTTTATCCTCACCCAATAGTAATCAGCGGCCAATATTCCTTCAGCAAAGATTGGGGTTTTCTATGCATTCCCTCAGTTGTATGCTG
Organism: Eospalax fontanierii; assembly: GCA_035773235.1. Taxonomy (NCBI): domain Eukaryota; kingdom Metazoa; phylum Chordata; class Mammalia; order Rodentia; family Spalacidae; genus Eospalax; species Eospalax fontanierii. The sequence continues at coordinate 91,709,895 of CM069524.1, forward strand.
ACATTTTGTCTGCTTGAGTTTGCTTGGGTTTTGAGGAGGCCTAAACCATTGCTATGGGTTCAGACGAGCAGCATCCTATGAACTTGAAGGATATTTTTTCCACATGGTCATAAAACTCACTGGCTCCTACAATTTTTCTGCCTCCCTTCCGCAATGTCTCCTGAGCCTTCGGTGAGTGAATCTGAATATAGAAGCTCTGTCCAGAGGCCCACACTCTGTAGATTCCTGTTCTCCAGTTTTTGGCCATTTATTACTATTTGTATTATTGGTCCTCTGTTGCATGAGGGAGCTTCATTAATGAGAGTTGAGAGATTCATCATTGTCCTCTTTACCCCTTGTTCTATGTTGCATGAGCCTTGGGTATAGAGGTTGCATTGTAGGTGTGTTGCTTAGGTGTGAGGAGTTCACAGACAATTCCTGTGTGACCAGTTGTGGTACTATGTAGTAGTCTCCATCTGGTGGAAAAGAAACTTCTTTAATGAGAAGTTACTGAGACACTTGACTGTATATATACAGATATATATTTTGCACTTAGTAAGAGCTTATATTAGCCTATGGATGTGAAAGCCCTGGGGATTTCTTTAAGATCTATGACCTCTTCAGCCATGGGTATTTGGTTATAATTTCAGTACCACACATGAGGTTTTTTTTACCAGTGAGTGGGCTCTAAGACCAATTAGGCAGCCACTGGTTGACACCAAGATAAAAGTGTCACTACTGCACCTGTGTTGAATGCTGTACCAGTCATTTATGTAGTTATTTGATCAAGAAGATAGTGTTGGGATACTGACAGATGTTCTCCCTTGGAAGCTTGCATAATATTCACCAGAGCTATGAAAGCTAGCCTTCAGGGGAAGTGGCTTCCAGGTCAGTTTCAGTTCCATTGCTCCAAATCCAGTCTCTGAAGTATGTCCTGTCTTCAACAATAGCATCTTACCTTCAAGGTCTGGGAGGTAATCAAGGGCCATGTCAAAAGTCAGTGTAATTTTGGGACTCTCTTGTACAACCCTGGCCAACAACTAAAAGGAAAGTTTCTCCTATCTGGTAATGTTTCTTGTTATGTAGCCTTCAGCTATGCATGTAGGTATGTGGGCTCATGTAGATAGAATTGTATATGAAATTTGTCCTTAGATTGTTAGACTAATACGATTCCCTCTGGTGTTTTACATTAGGTAGACATTTTTCTCCTCTCTCTCTCTCTCTCTCTCTCTCTCTCTCTCTCTCTCTCTCTCTCTTTGCCTGTCTAACTCTCCCTCCATGCCTTCCCCAATTACCCAAGGAACTATGGTAAGCACAATCACACAAGCCTTAACAAAATAAAGTGTTGAGAAAATTAGAGGGGGAAGAGATTGGCTGTAGAAAGTTGCTTTTTGTTTAAAATCACAGTAACTTACAGAAGAAGTATTAAATTAAGAGATATTTTGGGTTGCATATGCACTCAAACATCATAAGCAACTTCATTGTATGGAAAACCTTCAGAAAACAGTTGCTTAAAGCATTATATCATTTATTGGTTCAAAGGATTTTAATTACTGGTGACTGTCAATGTAGGGGCTTGGGAGACCACACATCCCATAATAGGGCTAGCAGCACAAGACTGAGTACTGATCCATCCCCACAGCCACATAAAAAAACAAGATGTAGTGGCATGCAGCTCTAATCCCAGTACTCCTATGCCAAGATAGAAGACAAAGGCAGGGGATTCACCTGTAAACTCTCTAGTCAGCAATTGCAAAGTAGATATACAGCAGAAAGAAGACAGATCCTGTTTTAGCAAGAAGGAATGCAAAAACCATATCACAAATGTTTTCTGATGTCCACACACATACCTTATATTTCCCAGCTTTTCAAGATTAATATTTGTGACAGGATAATGCCTTATTTTAGCTAATGATTACTTTAATGTAATAATTTTCTTTAAATGAGCAACTTATGAATACCAAATAATGAAAAGAAATTAAACATGTCATCCTCAAAATCATATCTATACTTTTGGGATAAATCTTTTTATTAAGCAAATATTTAATGTGCTGAATTCAGAATTCATCATTTTCCTTCAAAATAAATTTTACTTCTCACATATTCATTTGTGAGATTTAAACCTTGGTGCTAAGTATCTTTCAATGAGTTTCGAATTTAATCTGATAATAGAGTAGTCTGAAGTAGTTTTACAATTGAAACCATTGCTAACAAAGATATTTCATTATTTTGAAAGGTCCACAAGTAGCTTGGGATGATAAATTGGTATATCTGATGGTAACTTTGTCAGATTGACATAAGAGCCAATGTTAGAGTTCTCCATGGAGAGTGAAGATCAAAGGAGCTCAAAAAGAGTTCTCCATGGAGAGTGAAGATCAAAGGAGCTCAAAAGTGAAAACCTTCCTTCTCCCCACATCCGTTTATACCAAAAGGTGCCATCATTTAGTGTGAGTCTGCCACATCAGTTAAGGCAATCAGGATAGACTTCACAGACATGCCCACAGAACAGTTCAATGTGGACAGTCACTCACTGAACATCAGGTGATTCTTGGTTGTGTCAAGGTGAGACGGTTAACCACCATAATCATCAACTTAAAATCCCAAGTTACACAAGGTGTGTCTTCTGGGCCTTTAAAAAATGTAATTGGAATTTTGTGTATTTCATACAGAGCATCTCAATTAATCTTAATCATTTTATGCTCCCTTCCTTGCTGGCACCCTCTCATAGTCCCCCCCTCCCCTCCACCCCCCCACTGGAATTCATACATTCTCTCATTTGTGTAAAGGCCTGTTGTATCAAGTTAGTGTCCTCAGACAGTCTTCAGTGTAGGTTATCTACTGAATGGATAATGATAACAACCAAAACATAAAAGGTCTTTTGGCCCTTTTAAAAGAAGTGAAATATCTTTGATAGAATGGCTTCAATTCTAAAACTACTTCCCTTGAGTGTTTAGGGGAGAGAAAATATATTGTGAATCCCCTATGCCAAGATTGGGAAATATATTGACAGTGACTGTCTGGATTGAAATTATACCTTGACTGCTTCCTAAGAATTCAAGCAAAGTTACATGAATTCTAGACTCACTACAAAGACTTTAAAATGATATTATTTATAAAACCCCATAGAACAGTGATGACTAATCAATACACTAATGCATCCCATTAGCACATTTTAATTATTCTCCATAAGACTATCTTTATTGCAATTGCTGTTAATTTTGCTGGTGAATAAAAATTTAGAACTTACAACAGAAATGGCTTGTAAGAGCAGTGATAGCACATATGGGAGTGAATGTGAGAATTTAATGTCCAGAGCAAATACTTTTTAGGAAAACTTTTAAGGGTAAAAAATTTAACCTAAATGAAATGAAATTAGCATGGCTATTTTAACGGTGAAAACTAAAACAATTAATTTTATTATAATGTTTAAAGAGAATAGAAAGGCAAATTTAAGCAGAATAAAAATGAATGGTATTAATAAATTATGAACTGTGTTCTCTCTTTATGCATTGTGAATATTAAATGTAATTGTATTCATGACTAGCTGTTCATTGTAAAGAAGAAAATAAATCAAATATCATCAAAGTGATGTAAATGAGATGGAGGATGTCTGACTCATGGTAGCTTATGTCTGACAAGGATTCCTCACATGTCAGTTATCTTTCTTTCACAAGTTATAATAATTTTCCATGATCATTATGCGAAAACAGTAACAGAATTCTGATCAAAGTTTTACTAACAGCCGTCAAGATGATACTTCAACCAATACAAGAAATCCATCATTTATTAGTCTGAAAGGAGAGAACAGACTCTAATATGCAGTTTTCTGACTGCCCTGCCATGGCTTCTACACAACCACTCTTCACTTGCCCCATAAATTAATAAATATGTATACAATAAAAATTCATAAACTTACATATGAAGTCATTGGGATTATGAATTCTAAAGAACACCTAGAAAATTGTTGAGTCTGTTGGGTTTTTAAATAGTTTTAATAAATAAGAAATATAAATACATAATTTTAACATAATTTTTTGAGTTTTTATGGTTTTCTTTTTTACCTTCTAATTTGTTTTAATTTTCTGTTCCTTGCATGTATGAAAATGAACCACCTGCACACAACGCCCAGGAATGCCAAAAAAGAACAGCTGATGCTTTGGAAGTGGAGTTACAAATGGTTGTTAGCCACCATGTGGGAACTGGGCACCAAAACTGGGTCCTTTACAAGAGCAGTCAGTGCTCTCATCTGCTGAACCATCTCTCCAACTCCTTAACATAATAAATTTTAAGGTATGTCCCACTGACTTTGCTAAGGCTTTCAACGTACGGATATACTTTCTATTTGTTTTTATCCTTCATTGCAGTTGTATTTTACAAACTTTTTTTTTCAAAATATACTTAAAATTTGGATTTTGTCTAAGATATTCTTTTGTTCATCTGTTTTAGATTTCGGTAAAACTGCTAACTGGATTTACATTTTAGGTCTGATGGATGTTTGGAATTTGGAGCAAGAATCTTTCTCAGGAGTCACTTTTCTAAGGATTAACTTAAGCTTTTTCTACTTCCTGGAACTTGTATACACATTTAACTCGGATTTCAGAAATACTTCTAGGGCTGGAGAGATATTACAATAGTTAAAAATACTGGCTGCTCTTGCAGAGAACCCAAGTTCCGTTTCATGTACCCATGTGGCAGTTAACAATCATTCCTAACTCCAGTACTAGTAGATTCATCACCCTCTTCTGGGCTCCACAGGCATGGCATGATGAAATGCACTTACTTACATGCAGACAAACCACTGAAACACATAAAATAAAATAAAAATAAGAAAATTATGTCCTTTATTATGTGGAATTTTATTACTAATAATCATGTAGATATTGGATATTGTTCTTCATCTACTAAAATATTCAACATTAAAAATCCAAGAAGTAGATGTGCTATTAATTATACAAAATATAAAAATAATTATTTCTCCCAATGAACATATATAACCTATAACTAGTTTGAAATATTTATGCTATGGCTCTTGATAACAGCTGAAAGTAATAGAGGCTAGGGAAAGAAAATGTGTGAATAAATCACACATGATGTTTGATTGAATTATTAAAGAGTCAAACCGATATTTTCATATATCTGTTATATCACTGAAATACTACCACTTAACAAATATAAACTAAGCTTTCACAGTTTACCAAAGGCAGTTCTGCATGTCTAGAGTATGGCAGTGAATGAAAAGACTAGAAATTTCAGGGCCAGAGGGATGACTCAGCAATTAAGATTACGGGTGGCTGTTGCAAAGGACCTAAGTTTGGTTCCAGCCCCCACATGGCAACTAACACCATCTGAAACTCCAGCTCCTGGGGAATATGACACTCTCTTATGACTTCTGTGGGGCATTGCTCATCATGGGTGCCCTTACATACATGTAGACAATAGCTCATACACATAAAATGAAAATAAATAAGTAAAATATATTTAAAGAAAGAACAGAATTCCCAGATCTCCAACAGCAATTTAATCAAAAGTTTCCTCTCTGCAAACTTTTCTAAAGTTATTGTTATACCAACTAAATTTCAGATAGTATAGAAAATATTAATATCTTAATTAAGATACTCCTCTTTCATTCTGTCATGTATAATAAAATATTTAGATGACTATATGGCAAGGAAATTAACCAATAATGCTAAAGTCTTTTCTAGTCCCTTTGATGAGAAAAAAACTCATAAAACATATTTTGATATTTTGTCCTATGCAGTTGTAATTTCATGTAGTAGAATTAGCAATTTTGTATAATTATTTAAATCTTCAAAGTTTACTGAGCTTGGAAAATATTAAGAACACTATTATAACATTTACAATCTATGAACTATTTCTAAATTTAATATTTCTAAAGTTAATAATTGAATATAGTATAATATTATAATAATTCCATTTTCTTTTTTGAGACAGAGTCTCAGTGCAAGCTTGGCTAGCCTGAAACATGCTATGTAAACCAAGATGGTTCTGAAATTGCAGAAATTTGCCTGTTTTTCTACCTAGAGCTAGAATTGAAGGTGTGTACCATCATGACCAGATATTCCATCTTCTTCTTCATGGTGGTTGCTGTTGTTCTTGTTATTTTTAGGAATAAAATTTAATCATATATATGTGTAGATCAATTATATATATAATATAATACATGTAATTGTTCGTCAACTGTCCTCTGTTTAGGGTTCTTCTGGAAATACAGCTCAAAAAGATACAAGGGCTTTAATATCATTCAGACAAAATTTTTTCCAAGAGAAATGCACATGGAACTGAAATTCCTGAGTTTAGTATAATATCATCTTTTCCTTTCTCAAAATTTCCTGCTAAGAATTAGTCTTTTCCATGTGAGATTAGCAAGATTATCAATCACTTGACTCAAAAGTATATCCCATCCTTATTTCTACTGTCACCACTCAGTATAAGTGATTACAAAAAAGAATGTACAGCTCAAATACACAACAGCCCTCTTATAGAGAAAAAAAAGAAAAACTTCTTGCAAAATCTGCCTTCTTTAAGGAATTAATTTTCTTTACTACCCTAACTTTAACTTAACTGAATTCAGTAGAGAAAAGAGGCAAGAAACTCTACAGAAAGGAATTAAAAAATTGAAAATTTTTGTGTGACTGGTTGCCAAAGGATCTCAGAAAATAATAATTTAGCATATTCTAACTCACTCAGTTAATAATTAGTGTGTTCTTCAAAATCTATTATAAATGCATTTAATATTGGTTTGGATCATCAGCAGTACGTAAATCACAGATTTATAAAAAAGAAGAAATGATCACTCTTAAAATAGTCATGTTTTTAACAAATGGATTTCTGTGATATCAAAATTAAAAAGACAAAGTCTGAATAATAGAATTCAGATCTTGATAAGTTAGGTGATGTATATTAATTTAAAGTCAATGCTAATTATTCTAGCATCTTTTTCTCTATCTTTATTGATTTTTGACTTGGAAGAAAATTAACAGGGTGTTTCAAGGTTCTTAAAAATTGGTCAATCTTAGCATTTCAAAAAAATATGGAGAATTTTGTATGCTTTTTCAACCTGAAACTCATAAAAATCTACATAAACTGTAGTAGTAATTCAGCTGGTGTGTTTGTGTGTATGTGTCTGTAGGTTTAGTGTAGGTATACACACACACATATATATGCATATAATTCATATAATCTACTAAAATTCATTCATGATTCCTGTTCAGAAGCATCAGAATGGTGATAAAATCCAATTAACAATATACATTTAGTTCTATTATTTCAACTGGTGATGATTATCATCTAAAATTCTCATAGTTTACTTTTAAAACAAATCAACCAACTTCTTCATTTTAAATCTATAACTATTATAGATTCTGTGTCTTGCTGCATTCACTTACAACTCTTTTTAAAAGTACTAGAAGTATCAAACTATAATATAATAAAATACCTATGTAAGATCAAGCTAATCAAGACTCTAGGATGAAGTTAGGGCCCATGAACTCCCTCTCACAACATAATCAATTGAGGAGCTTTTGATTGTTGATGGCTTTGGGAAGGAGCATCAGTTTTCTTTAAGTATGTGGCCCATAACAGGTCAACTGGGTCCAGATCTTGACTTCACATTCATAAGGATATGGGCAGTATAAATTGGAATCTATGAGTTATGAAAACTAAAGGAAGGACATGAAGTTGAGCATGGGGTGGGGAGGTGAGAGTGGACTTGGGCACAGTTAGAAGAAGTAAGTGGAGGATGATCAAAATACAGAATATGAAATTCTCAAAGAATAATAAAACCATTTTTAAAATGTGATATAGTCTTGTCATCTTTGAGAAATAAATTTAACAGAAATGGGAACCACCAAAAAATTAGTTGCATGAAATTATTATTCAAAGTGATAATAAGAATGTTTTTATTAAAAGTTTCCTCATTGATTTAAAAATATAGCATTATATTTTCTGAGCCCTATATAAAAATCCATCATAGCAGATACTATGTGTTCTTAAGGTAGCCAGCGCTTTTGATTAATGAAGGTGGTCAGCTATCATCAAGTAAAGCAATCTCCCTTTATTCCAAAAGACATTCATTTTTGGTGTGCATTTAGCATATGTAACAGATCAACGATAGTTGATGAATCCAATCTTAAAATGACACCAAAGGTATCTAAAACCTTTTTCCAAAGGAAGGAGAAATATCAGAAACTTAACCATTGTACTCATGAAGCAAACAATTTTACAAATTTCCATAAATATATGTTTACTCTACAAAGGAGATTCGTTAATAGAGAGTCCAATGAGGCTTCACTGCACAAACATTATGTGATTCTTAAAGTTTTCCTATTTAAGATACTACAGCATATTTCGTATGTATATATATTTTCAGAGGAAGTAAACTATGAAAAACAAAGGAATGAAGAAAGAGAGTGAATTAGTTATTTTAAAAGTAAATATATTAACATTTTGTGCATTCATTTAAAGTGCAAGCAAAGATAATCCATATTTAACGGCTCATATAATTGGTCTAAATAATTTAAATAAGCAATGCAAGCAAACTTTTATTTTTGTATACAAAGAAAAGAAACAAATATCTGAAATGTAGAGCTTCCCTTTCACAGGGAATGAATGTTGCATTCCCATAATGTGATCTGATAATCAACATTTATATTATTCCATGTATATGAGGTATAATATGTTTCTTTTGAAATGAGGAATTCATCTCTAATAATTCCCTTCATATGTTCATTTTTTAAAATTCCTACAAATATGAAATACAGTATGTGGAATTCTTTTCTTCTTCCAAGATACAAAACCTTATTGTTCTTAATTTGCATATAAAAATTAAAATTTCAATACATTCATTTTATGAATAAAAGAAAACCTAAGCATGAGAAGGTGGAAAAGTATAAAACGTGCAAACTCTTATGTCACTATTGTGAATGCGGACTCCTGAAGGAGATGAAATGGAGAAACCCCAGAGGTAAATAAGACTTGAAGACAGTTCTTTTATTGTTTCTTTAGATTGTTTTGATGTTTTGTTGTTATTTGTTTTAGATAAAAAGCAGCATATTTATGGGCAAATGAGGGATAGGTTAAGATAGACAAACAGTTGCCTATGCATTCTTAGGCACCCTCTCACCTCTAAAAATGCAAGCTGAGCAGCCCAGTGTTTCAGTTAGCGTTCAGGTTGTTAGTTATAAATACAAAAGTTGACCTTTTTGACTAATATGTTGGAAAGATTCTCAGAGTTTAAACTTGTGTAAGAGACTGGTTGAAAAGAGAAGTCAGAGAGTCTCCAGTAAGCTTATAAATTGTAATGGAAAAAGACTTAATTCCAGTGTATTATGTTTTACATTATATATTAAATTTGAATATCAAGGAAAGCTCTAACAAAAGTGCTGGAGAAGAAAAAACCAAAAGCCTCTTTTTCTGGTTTGTTGATAAATATGTATTTTATAAGAAATATGGCGTGATACTAATAGGAAGAAACAAAAATTGAAAAAATCTTTTGATTGTTACCTGTAGAAATTCCCATAGAATATTTCTTCTCCCCATCAGTTTAAGCACCCTCATTTTCTCCTTAATAATACCTGTCTCCTTTTATCCTCACTGCCTTGAGTTCCTTCTTTACCTCCATCATTCTTTAAATGTCCTTCACTCTATCCTTTCCGGTTGCATACCTCCAATTTTTCCCTTGGTAACATCTGTCTCCTGTTATTCCCCTCTCTTGATCTTACTTCTGTGATTCCTTTCCATTTTGCTGGCTCCTGTTGTAGGATATATGCTCACTTATAAGTGACTGGAGTTAAGATCCACAAATGATATACATTGTTTGCTTTTCCGAGTCTGTGTTATTTCACTTAGTATAGTAGCTTCTAGTTCCATCCACTTATCTGAAAATTTCATAACTTCATCTTTACTTAAAGCTGAGTAGAACTCCATTGTGTAAATATACCCCATTTTCGTTATCCACTCATTACATTTAGGCTGTTTCTGTTTTTTAACTATTGTGAAAAGAGCAGTAAGAAACGTGTATGTGCAGGTTGAGTGCTTTGGGTATATGCCAAGGAGTGGTATAACTGGATCATATTGTAGACTCGTTTTTAGTTTTTGCTTTTAGTTTTAGTTTTTGAGTTTTAGTTTTAGTTTTTGAGTTTTAGTTATTTTTGCTTTCCATAGTGGTTGCATGAGTTTGCTTTCCCACCAGCAGTGAATGAGCATCTCTTGGCTCTATACCCTCCCCAAAATTTGGCATCTTTTTTTCTCTTGTTTTTATCCAGTCTGACTGGGGAAAGAGGAAATCTTAAGCTGCTTATGATTAGTCAGTATTTCATAGTCATTTTTATATCTTTGAGAACTCTCTGCTCAGTTCCTTAGACCATCTTTTTACTGGGTTGTTTTGTTTGTTTGGTTGGTTGGTTGTTGCTTTTATTTTTCGAGTTTTGGTATATTGTGGATATTATTCCTCTTTCAGAGGAATAGATTAGGCGAGAGGTGGGTAGATGTATAAAAAGCCAGAAGGCTACGTATTAACTAAAATTAACCCTAAAAATATGCATGTTTTTACAAGAAAATGTACATGTTTTACAAGAAACAGAGTGCCAAACTAGAGAAATCTTCCTTCAAGCTGTTGGTCAGGGTAGTTCAAGAGACTTGCAAAATAACATACATAGGCTATTGTCAGAGCTCTTTATTACCTCCAAGAACTTGAAGGTAAGACCACATTTCTGAACAGGACCTACTATTAACACAGGATATTGAGCAATCGAGTTGGGACTGACCTAGAAGCCTTCTCCCTGTAGACTAACTCTCACAGTTCTAAAGAAAACTATGCAAGCTGCTAAGGGATCAATCAATGGTATAGCCCTGCAGTAAAGCTAATAACCACAAGGACTGGCACAGCAAACTATCTCTTTGGGTGCAGCAGTGGCACTTTTATCTAGGGAGTAATCAACAGCTATCTAAATGGACTTAAAGCCCTCTCAATAGGAGGGAACTCATGGGAGGCTCTGTAAATGTAGTTAAGTACACATGACTGGAGAACTCACAAATCCCAGAGAAAACTTTACCACTCTCATATCTCTAGACAAATTAAATTTCTTTCTTTATGCTAAATATGGACTTTATATTTGCAAACAAGTATACATATACCACTCATCAAGGAAGCTTTTTTTGCAACAAATGAAGGCTATTATAGAGTACCACAACTTGTCACACATAAAGACTATATGTCTGAGAGATGCCTAGACCTAAATCACACATCTATAGTGGAATCCAAGGATCATGGAACAAAGCAGGACAGGGGAAGAGTGAATACTAATACATCCCTAAATTCTGACCAGTGAAGCTTCCTCATATAAATATGATGCACACAGAAGGCCACAATTGGCTAAGTTTTACAGAATAAGAGACTGTAGAGTGTGTGTTCGTGGATAGAACTCCTCCATTAAACCTTAATCACCAATAGATCAGGGACCATGGTAGAAGAAGAGTCAGAAAGGTTATAAGAGCCAGGACTGGTACATGAACATAAAGGAACAGAGGCTTTCATTCCTCTCAGAACTTGCTCGTGAACTTGGAAAAATGGTGACAGCAGGCCCAAGTCTCATGCTGACTCAATCATACAAACACAGCTTAGAATGAGGGAAATGGACAGCAGGCCCTAACTCTAGCCAAGAAACTATTGGCAGATGATTACTGTGGGGTGACATAGAGTAGATTCTCTTTAATGGAGTGTCTTCTTAGTTAGGTCTACTAGACGCCAGTGGATGAATTCATACCTAGAGACATCTGGGTACAAATACTTGATTGGATAGGACTTAACCCATATGACGGGATACCTGAAATCTGGTCGGGGTTGGTTATGAGGAATGGGCAATAAAGATGTGCTCAAATTTGTTTAAGATCTATTATATGTAAAGCAAAACAAACAAAATATTTCATTTTGGTTGAAATATGATCATGTTGCCTCCAATTAAAAGCCAAGAGACATGATGCCAATATGATCCCCAAAACTGCTAAGTCATTCTGCATGATGTAACCTACATGCCAAGTGTCCAGAACCTGTAATGTGGAGGAAGAAAGATGAATACTGTCACTATTGACTCTACTTTAGAAACAAAAAACAGAAATACTGAGAATTATAAAGAATTTACAGTAAAAGATGTGACTCTTGAAAAAAATGAGTGAAATGCTATTCAATTTTACTAAAAACCAAAAAACTGTATCATAATAAAGTGCATTCATGTTTAAACAATAGAATTTACATATGTTTATAAATAAAACTGCTCAGTTATGAAAGAATTTGGAGAAATAAGTGTCCTCATGCAAGAATAAATGGCTGTATAAATCGACACATTATTGCTGAGGGCTATTAAATAATTGACATCAGCCTTTTATGATATGAAAATAATGAAATCTAACAACTTATTGCTGTAGGAATTTATCCAAAAATAATCACAGGTATAAATATTGCCATACACATACATTTATTATTATAACATTCTTAATAAGAATTGTGTACCTAAAAACACTGAACAATTTGAACCCTGTTCTGTCTTTAAAAGTTGTATCATTGACATGAAAAATATTCTCAAATTATTAAAAGCAATGTTCTGTATTTTTGAAATAGATATGCTGTGTTATTGGTATTAATTTGCTATAAATGTCAATATCCTCACACCATAGAAAGTACCACAGAGCTGGCAGATTGGAATATATTTTCCCATAGTTCTGGAATCCAGAAATCTGAGATTAAGGTGCTGATAAGTTTGGCTCTTTATGAATTTCCTCAGAGTAGGGCCCATTCAGTACTATTTTGGGGATATGGCCTAGATAGAGGAAGCAGGTGACTAGGGAACAGGACTTAAGATTTGTAGCCCTATCACACATCCTTTCCTCTCCCTGCTTTGTGTTCTGCTAAAACATGGAACAGTGAGGAGCTGAGCTGCACACTCTTGGCCACATGGAGTTCCCTCCTGCCATGCCTTCTGACCAAGATGAGTATAATCAAATCACAGCACAAAACAAACCTCTCCTTCTTTAGATTACTTGTTTTTAGGTATCTTTTTTACAGTGAAAATAAAAACAGTATATCAACTTGTTATTGAGATGTTAACTAGATGGCTTTGGTGTAAGAAATCTGATCTTGTAGTTTAGGACTTGGAATTGGTTTGTGAAAATAATTTTACTGGAGTTGCAGGTTACGGCAGACTTAAAATACTGTAAGGTGAACTAAAAGGAGATTTCTCTTTGGATATCAAAAGCCCAGAATGCTAGTAGATATGCAACTAGTAAGAACAGTTTTCATGAGATTCCACAGGTCCACAAGGACTGTATGAACATTTGAACTGAGCACTATTCACGTATTCTGGCAAAATACTTTTATTACTAATACATTTGATAAGAAAGAAAGTTTGCCCCCTAAAATATTTGAATCCTAATATTTTGGAAAATTGGAGGTATGAGCCAATAAGACTGCCTTATTATATTTTGATATTCACTCCCTGATTGTTAAGTAGACCAATTCAGAGTTAACTTACACTACAGAGCTGTATGTCTCACAGAAAATTAGTATTTCGAGATTGTAAGTGTTTGTAGAGAGCACCTGCTTTCTGCCTTCGGAACTCTAACTCCCCTTCTTCCATGCACAGAGCGGCTGCATACTTATCCTGGCTAGTAGTGGGATGCTACCTTGGATACGGATAGTTGCTCTGAGTAAATGCATCTGAAATCTAAGATCGTTCCGCCTCAATTCCTTGACAGTGTGGAATTGGATGACTTTTATTTTCCCTGTGACCGAAACTGAAAGCAATAAGATATTTCTATCCATGTGAGTCAAAGAAGAGGTCATTCAGGTCCAGGAGACAAACCAAAGCCTCACTTGGAAATGAGAATTTGAGAAGAGGATGATGTATATATATATAATGAATTATATAATTATAATTCTATAATAAAGACTTATTCTATAATAGTGTTATTTTCTTTTGTAAGTGGAATCAACAATTTTTGGATAAACTTCTGCATCTTCATAAGTCTGCAGTTTGCACAGATTTCAAAAATGAGACTGTGATGTCCATGTTCTCTACTGTTTTCTTTTTCTGAAGCCATCATGATTTACAATGCTCACATTAATCTACTCCATGACATTTCTTATTTCCCACAATGTTTCTATGATTCATGTATCCTTGTTTACCTCTCTCTATCACAAACCACTGGGTTTGTTCATATATATATATATATATACATATATATAATATGATATATTTTTATGTTGTATATATTAATTTTATATAATAAATATGAATATATTGTAGAGGTTAATGAGTAGCTCCCTTAGGATTTGCTTGGTTTTGAGAATGAGAGAGTCACACGCTGGTATCAAATCCCAGTGAATTCAGTTACAGGCCCTGAGAAGCAGAGGCTCATGACTCCAAGCTTTCGGAGCAAAGACTTACAGATGCAGTTACATGGCAGAGGCTAATTGTCTAGATTTCAGAGCTCCAATGTCCACTTACCAGGAAAGTAGCACCTGAGCTTTATATGTCAGAACTCTCAGTTTTCTATCCCATATCAGTGCTGCCAAACTGTTCTACAGACTGGCTTTTGCAGTCTTGGGCATGGTTCCTACCTTCTACTCCCACCCTCTCTTATATTCCATTACCTCAATTTCTCAGCCATCTCTTTCCTTCCCAATACTTGTGCTAGTTTTCTGAATTATTTGATGAGTGATGATTGGGATACTTGACTGCAAATATAAGGATGCATATTTTGTACTTAGTAAAAAGTTACATTAGTCTTGGGATGTGACAGCCGTCTATAACCTCTTCAGTCATGTGTATTTTGCTATCATTATATTACCGGTAACACATGAGTTTCCTCCCACTGAGTTAGGTTTAAGTGCAACTTTCACCAAGATAAAAGTGCTACTATTATGACATTGTCAAATGGTTTGGGGGTCACTGATGTGAAGCTCGTGTTGATTCTCGATTAGCAGCTTGCATAGAGCTTTGAGATTTAGTATTCAGGAGAAGTAGCTTCCACATCAGTTCCAGCTCCATTTTTCCAAATTCATTCACCAAACATGCCCTATCTTCATTAATTAGGTCTTACCTTCAAGTTCTGGGAGGCAATCAAGGGCTGTGGCAATAGTGTGTGTATCATTTATTTTCTTCATCTAAGTCAGTCTGACTAGGGAAAAATGAAATATTAAAGTGATTTTAATTTGCATTTCCTTAATTACTAACAATGTTGAATACTTTAAAAAATATTTTTTGGCCATTTTTATTTCTTCTTTTGAGAACTCTCTGCTCAGATCTTTAGCCCATCTTTTAATCGGGTCACTTGTTTTCTTGATTCTTTATTTTTTGATCTCTTTATATATGCTGAATGTTAAACCTCTGTCAGATGTGTAAATGAAGATTTTTCTCCCATTATGTGAGTTTTCTGTTGTCTCCCTTGGTTATTTTTTACCGTAATGAGCCTTTTAAGTTTAAAGGTGTACCACTTGTAGATGGTTGACCTTAAATCCTGAGCAAATGATGTTTGAATTAGGAAGTCATTTTCTGTACCTATATCTGGTAATTTACTGAAAATGCTTTCTTCTAACGAGTTAGAGTTTTAAATTTCACATGGATGTCCTTGATCCATTTGGAGATGACTTTTATGCAAGGTGAAAGATAAGGGTTTCATTCTTCTACAGGTGAAAATCCAGTTTTGACAGCACCATTTGCTGAAGATACTATCTTTTCACCAGTGAGTATTCTTGGGCACTTTATAAAACATCAGGTGCCTGAGATTGCATGTACTCATATTTGGACCCTCAGTTATGCTCCATGCATCTATGTGTCTATTTTTGTGCCAGTACCATGGCTATGGATTTGTAATATACTTTGAAATCTAATATAGTAATCCCTGGTTCATTGTTGTTTGTGCTCAGAGTTGATTTGGCTATCCAGGGTCTTTTATCCTTCCATATGAGGTTGAAGATATTTATTTCTAATTCAGTGAAGAATGTCATGCATATTTTGATTGGAATTGCATTAAATCTATATATTGCTTTTGGTAAGATTTTCATTTTCACATATTAATTCTTACAATCCTTGAACATGGAAGGTTTGTCCATTTTCTGATGTCTTCTCAATCTCTTTCTTTAAAGAGTTACAATTTTCATTGTACAGTTTTTTAAATATCTCTGGTCAGGTTTATTCTGGAATATTTTATTTTTTGAGTTTATTGTGAATCAGAGTGTTTCCATGTACTCTTTCTCAATTGCTTATTATTGGTATATAGAAAGGCTACTGATTTTTGTAGAATGGTTTTTTAACCTGCAACTTTATTAAAAGTGTTAATCATTTTTAATAGTTCTGGTGGAATTTTTGGCATTTTAGGTATAATACCACATCATTTATAAAAACGGGCAGATTGTTCTCACTTTTTCAATTAGCACTCCTTTAAATTTCCTCTCTTGTCTTATTGCTCTAGCAAGAATTTCAAGCACTATATTTTTAAAAAGTAAAGATAGTAGACAGACTTTTCAGCTTCCTGAATTTAAGGGGAGTGATTCTAGTTTTTCTCCATTAGAATGATGTTGGCTATGGGTTTCTTGAATACAGTTTCAATTATGTTGAAATCTGTTTCCTACATTTCGATTCACTCTAGAACTTTTAACATAAAAGCATGTTAAAACTTTATCGAAGGCCTTTCTGCACCCATTGAAATGACCATTTGATTTTTGTCATTGAATGCATTTATATCTTTTATGCATTTATTGACTTATGCATATTGAACCATAACTGTATTTCTGAAATAAAGTCTAATTGATCATGGTAGATGATCTTTTTGATATGTGCTAGCATTGAGGTTTGCTAGTATTGAGAACTCTTGCATCTATGTTCATTAAATAAATGGGTCTATAGTTTTCTTTTTTGGTTGGATCTTTTCCTGGCTTTATTATTAATGATGCTGGGTTTATAGAAGTTATCTGTGAGTTTCCCTCTTTTTCTGTCTTTCTGAATAACTTAAGTAACATTGGTTGCAGATCTTCTTTAATAATTAGTATAATTTTACAGTAAATCATTCTGAGCCAGGGCTTTTTTAAGTTGGGAAGGTTTGTATTACTGTTTCAATTCCATTATATTTTATGGATCTTTTTAAGCTATTGATCTCTTTTTGTTTTTTTTTCTTGGTGACTCTCATGATTTCTTTTAAATTTTCAAATTTATATTATTTGTTTTACAAATATTCCCTTATAATATTCTGCATCTTTCTATTGTGATGTTTCCTGTTTCATCACTAATTTTGTTGATTTGCAGTATCTCCTTCTTTCTTTTGGTTAACTGGTCTAAGAGTGGGCCTGTGTGTATTGTTTATCTTTCCAAAGAACATGCTCTTTGATTCATTGATTCTTTGTATTGTTTTCTTTCTTTCAATTTCATTAATTTCTATTCTGATTTTTGTTATTTCTCTTATTATATTAGTTATTATTTATTTATTATGTTATGCAGTCAGCTGGGTTTAATTTTTCATTTGTTGTTGCCTTTCAAGAGTCTTGAGTTGTGATGTTAAATCTTTTATATATGCTCTTTCTTATTTTTTTTTTAATGTAGGCACATATAGATATAAACTTCCCTCTTAGGACTGCTTTTTAGTGTCTCAGAGATTTTGTTGTGTTGTATTGTCCTTTACTTTTTTCTTCCTTAATTTCTACTTTAAACCATTCATCATTCAAGAGTGTGTTGTTGAATCTCCATGAGTTTGTAGTTACTAGGAGTTCTGGTGTTGATTTTAAGCTATGTTGAATTGTGGTCTGATAGGATGCATGAAAGTTATAATAATTTTGTATTTGTTGAGGTTTGTTTTATGTCCCAATATGTGGTTTCTTTGGCAGAAACTTCCATGAGGTGTTGAATAGAAAACATATTCTTTGGTGATTGTATGGGATATTCAGTAGATGTCTATTAGGTTCATTTGATGCATGGTATTGCCTAATTCAGAAGTCCCTTTGTTTTTTCTTTGTCCATTTTATCTGTCTAATGGAAACATTGGGGTATTGAAGTCCCTTGGTACTAGTGATTCTGGATTAATCTGTGTCTTAAAGTCCTGTAGTATTTTTTTTTTTATGTAGTTGAGTGCACCAGAGTTTGGTGCATGCGTGTTCATGATTATAAAATCTTCTTGTTTAACTGTTTCTTGAGAATAATGAAGTGACCCACTTGATTTCCTCTGGTTCATTTTAGTTTGCAGTCTGTTTTGTCAGACATTAGAATTGCAACTTCTGCTTATTTCATAGTGCTATTTGCTTGGTATTATCTTCCCATCATTTCACCAAGGAAATGACTGTCCTTGAAGATGAGATGGGTTTCTTACAGACAATGAAAAGGTTGACTTTATTTCTTAATCCATTCAACTAACCTGTGTCTTTAGACTGTGGTGTTCAATCTATTGATATTTAAAGTGACTACTGAGAAATTTTTATTGGTTCCCATCATTTTAATTTGTATTTGTTTTCTTGGTGTAACTTTGTGTTTCTACAGTTACACCTTAATTTAGTATCTTTCTGTTGTCCCTTGGATATAGTCATTACTTTCTTCAGTTCTTTGTATTGCTTCAAGTATTCTCCATAGGGCTGGTTTTCTAGACATGAATTCTTTCAGCCTATTCACATCATGGAAGATTTTTCTTTCCCCTTCATTTTTGCTGGATACAGTATTCTAGGTTGGCATCTATGATCACTTAGTACTGGAAATACTTTGATCCATGCTCTTCTGGCTTTTATAATTTACACTGAAATATCAGCTGTAATTTCTGACAGGTTTTCTTTCCTTTTATATGTCAATTGTTGTTTTTCTTTGACAGTTTTCAATATTCTCTCTTTGCTCTATATGTCTAGTGTTTTCACTATGATAGGGCATGTGGAGTTTCTTTTCTGGTCCTGTTTATTTGGTGTTCTATGTGGTTCTTGTAATTGTATGGGCATGTCTTCCTTAATTTGGGGAAATTTTCTTCTACTATATTGTGGAAGATCTGCTCAATATCTTTATCCTGAGATTCTGCTCCTATTTCTATGCCTATTATATATAAATTTTGTCTTTTCGTGATATTCCACATTACCTGCATATTATATTCCTTTTTCTTTTCCCTTAATCTTTGCTTGAACAAAGATTATGCTTCAGTCTTGATATTCTGTTTTCCATTCCATTCATTCTATTGTGGAGTCTCTCTGAAGTCTTTTCCAGTTGGTTTATTGAGTGTTTCACTCCCTCTTTCATTTCATTTTCTTCAAATTTCTCTTTTGTGAATTCAGTCAAAAGTTTATCCTTATCTTTTTTTAGTTCATTGACTTCTTTGTCTGTTCTTTAAATTCATGGAATTCATTGATCATATTTGTGATTGACCTTTTCAACCTGTGTCCCGTGTTATCTCTAATGGTTCTCATTGTCAAACTCTTCTAAAGGACTGATGATGTTTGGTGGGGACACAGTTTTTGTTTTTTTTCATATTATTATTTTTTTCCTTGTGATTTTGACATCTGGCTTTCTTTTGCTGTTTCTGATTCTGGAATGAACCTCAAGTGTTCTTTTGTTGAGTGTAAGACTGATATATTTTTAAAAAATATACTTGATGTGCCTTGGTTGTTTCCATAGTAGGTATGAAAAGCTGGATGGTCTAGGCTTCAGGTTCTCCCTTTTGATTTTATGTTGGAGGACCATATGGCTCTAGTCCAGCTACTCAGGAGTTCCCACAGAGGCCCAAGTCAGGGACCAATCAGAGAACTCTCAGGCTTCCTTCCAGGGTCTGGGCCCCTACTAGCCCTCAAGGGTAGTACAATTTGGGAAGCTTGCTATATGACAGGATTCAAGCTCTCTCAGGCAATCTTGAGATGTTTGAACTCCTGGTAGAGGCATCTGGACTTTGGTCCTGCAGCAGAAGAAGGGCATTCAGATAGTCACAGGGTAGGGATATGGGCAAACCAAAATTTGTGAAGTTCACCACCACACAACAGTCTGGATTCAGTTTTGAAGCTTTTATATCAATTAATAAAATGTAGTAACCAAAAATATTTTTAATTGTAAAATAAAATTAACCTTTTGTTAAAATCATGGACAGAGTCTCTCTTTATGTATGATGTGGTTTTAATTGAGCTTTATGCTTAAGAGATTGCTAAAATAGTATAAAAATTAACTTTGATATTAGGTAAAATTCTTCCAAGTTTTGAACCAAGTGTACATCTTAGCAATATTTCTGGCATATTTTCATCAAGATCATTCTTCAAAGAGAAACTAAAAAATATGAGTTTTCATTTAAAGACTTGATTTACATGCTTAAAGATGTACTTTTAAAACTTGATACATATTATGATGATTTATTTATTGTTAGCAAATCCAGATTAAAATCATATTTATCTGGGCTGGAGAGATGGATTAGCAGTTAAGATCACTGTCTTCTCTTGCAGAGGACTGGATTTGAATCTCAGCTCCCACATGACAGCTGACAACTGTTGGGATCCAGTTCCAGGGGCTCCAACAATCTCTTTTCAGCTCCACAGGCATTGTAAAACATGGGTACACTTATTTACATACATGCATGAAATACACTCAGGCACTTAAAATAAAAATAATAAAGCATTTGAAAATCATATTTACCCATGCTTTACTGTATTAATCATTATTGGAAGATTCTGGGTGTCTTCTATTCTAAAATGACCCTAACACATAACTAGTACACAGAACTACTGTCTTAGCATTCTCTATCCCTCTTCTGTTCTCAAGCAGGAACAAAATGAGAGAAAATAAGGAAAATGTTAGGATCATTTACATCTTTTTTCCTGTATAAACAACACAGTTTTTTTCACAGTGTTCCTCAGTGTCAAATGCTGTAAAACAAACGTTTTTCATATACCATTGTTAATAATATCCTGATGTTGATAATCACATGAGAAATGAATATTTGTGAGCTTAAAAGTCTAGGAAGCTAGAATATGCTGTAAGAAGTTTCTTTATCATTTAGTATAATGATATGTTACAAAAATCAATTTCATCACTATTTAGCTGTTGCAATTTTAATCAACTGTTCAGAATCCCAAATTTTCCACAAATGAAAGAAGAAACATTATCCAAATTTCTTAGATGAATTTAAAAAAGCAATCTCTGCAAACAACTAAGCAATTATAGGTCATACTTATTCTTAATTAAAAGTAGTTATATTTATTGGTGTATGTGAAGAAATATGTGGCCATAAATATAGCAGATTATTTTTGTGAAAATTTCACCACTGAATTTTTAAATAAAGAAAACCACTAAGTGTTTTACAATCTCCCACACCTGGTAAGACCTTCAAAGTTACTGTGGGATTAAAAAAATGCATCATCATGTTTTCATAAAGTACAATGATCCACAAATTTTAAATGATATAAAAAATAATAATGTATGTAAATGATTAATTTAAAATGATTGATTCTGTAACATCCAATTTTGATACAGGGAAATAAATGAAAACCATGCAGAGGAAGGAATGCACAAATGGAAAATGGTCATAGATATGGGGAATATTTGTTTCCTTATCATTTGTTTCCTTAGTGGAGAGATTAGACTCCTTGCTACTGTGCTAGTCTCAAAGCAATTTCAGCATAAGAGTATTAATAAAACTATATTCATGTTTTAGAAAAATACTTTTCTGCAAAATTATATTATTTGGAAGTATGTAGTATGTATATTGCTTTGGAAAGATGGTTTTACCACCAAAAGATTTGCTAATAAAAAGGCACAAATTATATTGGTTTAAGTTTTGTCCTGTTTACTAAATTAGAGTAACAGGAATATGAGCACTGTGTTTTTCCTTCTGAAGAAGAAGAAGAAAAAGAACTAGGATATTTATTTCATGGAAACTTAAACATACAACACTATCTTCTCCAGTTTTATTGAGATCCTGCTGATCTGATTAAGAATAAAGTTTTACATATATTATCTAGTTCATTTTGAAAGGAAAAACAACAGACAGGATCAAAACAAGTCTCTCCATGACAGCATTGTCAGGCAGGACTACTTTTAGGATTCTAAGAGAAAATGTGAATGAGAATTGCCATTTCCCAGAACCGTTAAATAAGTAAGAATGGATATCAGATGTTCTTTCCATTTCCTCCCTTTTATAAATTTGTGAAATTCAATAAAGGTATCAGTAATTTTGAATACAAACGTATCTGGCTTCCTGCTACCACCTGCCTAAGTTAATTCAGTGTGTTTTAGATGTGAGTGGAGAAGCACCATTTTCTTCTACCTCTGTTTTTTGTAAAAGATTTAGAAGTATGATTTTAAATAATATTTTCATTATAGCATAAAATGAATCCAATATTTTTTGGCTGATGAAAAGGTATTTTCCAATAAAGAGAAAGTCTGGTCACAATAATAAAGTTTTCTAAAGAAATATTAATCATATTTATTTATTCACCTGTTATACATTATGTGTCTATTATGAACCAGCCCATGCTCTGTGTGATGAGAATATAACAACATACAAAGATACACAAGCAAGTACCCATGCTTTTTGTTGTCATATTCTAGTAGCCATAGAAAAACAATAATTAACAAATAAATGAGCTAATGTGCATGCATATGTGTGTATTTGTTTATGTGTGGTGGTAGATGGTAGGTGGACAAAATTCAGGACACAAAAACATAGTAAAATATAACATGAGGAAAGTGCCAGTCTTAAAAATGGAGATAAGCAAAGCCCTCATTCACGTGGTGTTTAATTCAAGTTATAAAAGAATGGTGAGAGTTGTCCATGCTGGCTTTAGATAGAACAGTGATCAAGAGGCAAAGCCTGTAGGCATGAACAGATTTCAAGAATAGCAATCTAAAAGAACAACAAATAGAACAGAAGAGCTGAAGCAATTGGTTCAGGAATCAGCAGCCAGTGAAGTCAGAGGGACAACAAAGAGCTCACAAAGACCTTTACAGGTGACTGTGGGTCTGTGGGAGAATGAAAAGGTACTTCAGGATTTATAGTGAAAATTTTCTTATTTTCAGTGTTAATAATCACCTATTGGAAAACCAAAGTATAATTAGGCAGACAAATTGAAGCTTTAGCAAGCTATCCAGTGACAGATGAAAGGTATATCTTGTATAGGATGAAATGGTATGTGGCCTAGATTTAACATCTCAGAAAGAAAATTGCAATAGTAATTTCTGCTGGTTCAGAGGCTTGGTATGAGGAAAATAAATGTGTGAAGACTTCCTCTGATGTTTATCTCTAGATCCAAGTGAAGTGGAGATTACATTTTCTCTGTAATAAAAACTGTGGAGAGAACATGCTCTTTTGGTGAAAATGAAGAGTAAAGTCAGGAATCATGAAGGAGATTTCACTATCAGGCATCTTAATACTTTAGCTCATGAGCCACATGAATCCCAAGATAGCTTTGAATGTGGACCAACACAGCTGCAGATGACAAATCATGTTTCAGTGTTCAAGCATAGACAGACACCCCTGGTAGAGTACTAAGTAGTAAATTTGAGTCATCAATTATGAATGCATGCCCGGAGTTCACACACAGGAATACACATGCATATATCTGTCTGTCTGTATATATGTATGTATGTATTTAATTTATGCAATTGTCATGAAAGAGATCATCAAAAGAAATAGGAGAAAAAAGCAAGACGAGTGAGAGAATTGAGACTTGGAGCACTCTAATATTGAAAGTTTGAGATGATTTGGAGAAATCCAAAGAATAAAAAGAACAGTTGGTCAATGAGGTCAAAAGAAACCCATATTTTCCAAATTCATATATATATATATATATATACATACATATATATATAAAACCTGTGTTATATTAATCATGATATATGACTAATATCTAAAAATTGATATTTCTAATATTGCATTATATAAGCACTTTATAATATGGTGTATGCATGATATATGCATATAATGTAAATGGAAAAAGTTTCCAGCAATATCTTGAATCTTGAACTGAACTTGATGCAAGACTGACAATGACTGTGGAGGACTGGAATGTTGACAGTCCAGAGCTTATATATATTTTATCTAAGGTCATGCTTAGGCATAGTCACTCCTTGCCCACCTCTGTTTCTGACTTAACATTCTCCTGAATAGCAAAATGTATTAACAAAAGACATAGTTCCCACCAATCAAAAGGCTAAGAAAGTCATCAGATTGCATTTGAGACCTATAGTAGAAAACTTCCCCAATTTGCTGTGATGTGCCTATTGACTGTATCCAACAAGGTATTTGAATATTTGATATGAGTTGATTAATGAATTTTCTTTATTCTGTTATTATAAAAATGCCATGAAACTCTTTCCTCACTTGAGCATGGAATTTGGGATAACCTGAGTCTGTGTTCCTGGGCCATGGTCACTCATATTGAGCTCCAGATAAAAAAAGTTACCTCTTATCCTCTTTTAGGTGAGAGCTATGCTTTGGCTTCAACAGTAATATTATATATCAGAATATATTTTATATTGGACAAAATATGCAAAAGTAATCAAGACTGAAGAGGATGATCTGCTGTGTCTGTTGCAGGTCTCTCTCGAGCAGAATTGTCTTTTATGCACCATCTGGCTAGGAAAGTTCAGGTTTACTGCCCATTTGAAGGCCCATTCCTCCTCCTCATCTTCTCATTTAGAAAAACAGATAAAAATCCACACAAAACTAATGTTACTCTGGATCTAGCAGCTATTTAGTCCACATGGTCATAGGAGAGTTCTCGTTTTCTCTACTCCTGATTGATAATCCCTCTGACTTTCTATCTCTACCCACAATGATTCCAGATAACAAAAGTTCTGTCTGACAAGCACACTTGCCTAAGAATTGTGGTTTTCCTTTGATTTTCCTTCAACTTTTCTTCACTTCTCATTAGAAAAAAATCTTTCCTTAATGCTTTGGGAATGATTTTCTTTCTTCCTACTGTACCTTCCTTGGAAGCAGAGGTGATTATCCATTTTCTCTATTTGCATTTTATAGTCTTTGACTATCTGGAAAGCTAATGAAGAAAAAGACAGCACAAGTACTTGGCCAGACGCTACAGGCAGTGTTGTAGTCTGGAGGAAGGAGACTGGATGGGGGAACAGAACATGGCAGTAGTTCTCACTAGTATTGTGACTTTAAGCAAATTTTAGGTATTACCCAAATATCATGCCCCTATTAAGGGCTCTGTGAAAGGAGCAGTCATGGATATTCCTCTTATTTGCCTTGTTTTCGTTCCCTCATATTTTGATGTGATTTTCCCAGAGGAAACAAACATGCTACTAATGCTGAGGCCAAGTTTGTATGGAATCACATTCCAACCCTTGGTCTCAGGAGTCGAATGTTACCACCATCTAATTAGAGCATTTCATGCCCCTAGTCAGTAAACTCTTTAACTAGGGCAAAAGGTTTGCCAAGAGTCACATGTGATCCAATTTGGCAGTAATCTGGCAATTGTAATGAGAAGATACATCTTTTACCTTTTGTGAGGACAGAATGAATGCCTGGAGCTGTTGTTATCTGTTTCAGTACCTCCCTGCCACAGCCCCCTGCTGTGATACTGTTCAGCAGAAACAGCCAAAACACTGACACAGCTGCGCCCCATGGCCCCATGTGACCCACTACATCTATTGAGCCCAATCAGGGAATTTCCTAGTGTGCTATTCTCCTATGCTTTTTAGAGGAATCCATTGCCCCTAAAAAACATCCCTAACTGCTGCACAATCTCACTATGACCGTCCCAACAAGGTAAACAACCTCTTTAACAAACAAACATAGGTGTGGAAAAAGAATTCTAATTTCAACAAAGAGCTCTAATCTTTCTCTCAAAAACAGTATTTTTAACTGTAAAGACAAAGATAATTTTAACAAAACTAAAGTTTCTTGCAGGAAGTGACTTGCAATTTCAAAGTAAAAGGAATTGTAAAAAAAAAATCCTGAGATCAGTCAAATGCACTGATTTCATGAATTCATTTGGAGTCATTTATCTTTCCAATGGGAAATATTTGAAATATTTTCAACTATGCATTACTGAGGTGTTTTTTTTTCTCAAAAATACGCATTTTTATAAATTATCAATGATTGTAGGAATGACTTTTAATAATGAACATTAAGCTGGACAAGTGACTTTTAATTATTTCCAACTAAACCATGCTCTTCAGTCTTAAGACCAGAAAGTTACTTGGCAACCTCATTTGTGTACTCCACTCAAAAATATAATGAATGAATCTGGGTGCTCTTGAGAACTAACATATCAAAGCAGTGCAAGCATCCACTAACTAGACACAGTGGAGGCTGGGAAAGGACAAGCGATCTTTGATGAATGAGCTACAATGGATGAAAAAGCCAATGCTTTATTGAGATAAAGCTGGGGAGAATAACTTAAACTTTGTAGTTTCCCAATGAAGCTGGAGAAACCATTCCTAATAATTTATGGATGGAAAGGTGGAAGGGTGTCCAGAGACAGTTCCATCAGCACAGAATGAGGACACCATTTCAGATGCTCAGATTGAGGGAACAAGTAAGATCACTTGCACAGTTCTGGGAGACAGATGGTTCTAATACATAGGTAAGGGAACTAGTGCCCTCCAAGTTTGGGCCCATTCTTGACAACTTATTTTAAGAGTAAGGCTTTTATTTTGTTCAGCATAGTTCTAATGTTGCTGTAGTTAATAACGTACACAAATGATGACATGTGTAATTGGTATTCTTAAGGAAAGCATAGGTTTTTGCTATTTCGCAAACTGTAGGACATTTATTAGTAAAATAAAATTCATATCTTTAGTTCTTAAATTTTCTACTTAAACCATTAACGGTATAGGAAATTTAGACATTAGAAATGGTTTCCTTTGTTTTTCGTGGTCTTAGTTATCCAAAATGTAATACTAAAAGAGAGTTTGACTAAGTCTTCTAAAAAGTACTTCTAAGTGAAAATGAAATAAACCAGTTTAAATCATTTTAGATGATGATGAAATTCTTCACTATGTAACTCTATAAATAGTAAGTTTTTATGAACATGAAAAGAACTATACTTATAAAAATCAATTCATGTTTTATTCCACCTAACTTTGATATATTTAAATATTCTTTCTGAAAAGAATTGTGCACACCTTATTGTTAATGAAACCCTGAAACATACAGAGGTAAAACTGACCTTAGGACATTGGTTCCAAGAACCTGTACTAGGCAGTCACAGCCTAAAGGGGAGAAATAGTGCATAGAATCTGAGTATGATCAGAATAAATTGTATGAAATTATTAAAAATTAATATAATATTTTAATATGCTTAGTAGTAGAATATTCTCTGAATTCTGTCTTTCCAGGGAACAATACACTATTCTATAACATGCATAATATACTTTATCAGAGTAGAAACATGCTGCCTTGATGTAAGTAGCTATCCAGACAGAGCAGGCAGAGAACAGGCTTGAAAACAAAATGAGACAAAGCATATCATTGGGGTAATACTTACAAATATTTATAATAGTTAAATAATGAAAATAAATCAGTGCTTTTTATAAAGTTAATTTCCTTAAAAATAATACATATAAAATAATATTTTGCCAGAGTTCTCTAGCAAAATCTGATGGAAAGTCACATTTTATCCAGGAGTGCTGAACAGAACATGGCAAATTGCTACCACAGAATTAATTAGTACTAGCTGTATCAAAGTTAATATATTTTCTAACATAACATTTTCATTATTTTTCATCAATGTGTATGGTACTATATCAGAAATTCCGGAGTCATACTGAAAGATTTCCATGAACGTTTGTGTGAAAATAATAACACTTCTCACCATCGCCTGGGTGGAAAACAAATTTCTGCCAATGTCAATCCCCTTGTAATGTAGTTTTACATTTGAACATAGGCATTTCATAGTTCATAGTTGAAAACAATATGTCAGAATATCATGTACTATTTATGCATTTCTTCCACAAAGTGAACCTAATTATATATTAGCATGAGAGAAGTCATGCAGATCAAGAACCTGGCATGCAAACATGGACTTCCTAGGTCGAAGGACTCCTCCTTATCCCTAGCTGTGCTACCACAGCTTGTTAATTATCTGTAACTTTGTATTTTCTTTCCGGTGAATAAGAACTTAACATTGCATTTTTATGGTTATATCAACTTCTCTGAAAATTTCCTGACATAAGGAGCCCTGAGTTAACCTTTATTGTAATATTAACTTATTTCCTGAATAAATAATACTTGGCTCTTCAACTTTCATTCCATCACTTTTAATTCTTCACTTATTTTAATATCATTGAGCAAAGTATACTCAGAAATAAACTTTTGTACATGGTATAGCCTTAGAGCATTATAATCATTTTCAATTAGAAAGATACTTGAAAATTACTATTAATTTTTATTTGATCAAACATCTATAATGGAGTCACTCAAGTGAGCAACTACATTTCAAGTACATTTTTAAAATATCCTGTCTTACAATGAATAAAAGTGTGGAGATAAAAACAAGGCCATATCAAAAACTTATATTATTGTAAATTTGTGAGGGACAATCATATGTAAATCAACTCTCCAGTCTATATTTCCTGTGGATTCAGAAAACTATATAGAAAATATCCACACATGTATAAGGAAAATCAAATGGAAGAAAAATGAATGGAAAATATTTATGTGAAATTATATGGAATATATCAATTATTTCAGCCAAGGGCAGTCACCTTAGTAAGATGTGATTTTATATTTTAAACTTGAATATTTCATATTTAACGTAGAAAAATATATATATATTAACATATTTACATATACTAAATTTCATAAATAGAACAGTTGTGGCATGTAAAATAGTATTGTGAATCATAAGCCATGTCTATCTGGATTATACATAGCTTTACCAATTACAATTAATGTCTGCTTAAGATTCATATATCATGACTCCACAGCTTGTCCTTTACTACTAGGTAGCATTTCATTATTAAACTAGTATACACAAGCAAATACATTTCAGTGAAACAATTTTAGTGATCACAAAATCATTTGTAAGTAAAAACCAGATAAAAAGTAAATCAATATAAGTTCTGTAAAATAAGAATAATGGGAATAACACACTATCTTTCTTAAATGTAATAACTTTTATATCACTTTTCAACTTACTAAGATATACATGTATTTGTGTGTATATATGAATATATATATATATGTCTTCTATTTTTTAAAAAAAATGTGATTTAGTAATAAGTTTCTAAAATAAATTACCCACCATGGTGGAAATTTAAAACGTTCTACTACGGCATACGAACTAAACTGTTATACAGTCTAATCATATTAAGACAGTTTACTTACAGGTTAACCTTAATTAAGTGGAGTCTCACTGTTGGATTGAGGTGTCAGCCTCATAATGGATGCCCACAAAGTGGTTAAATCAAACAGGGAAATAATACCAGCCAGGACATTTGGACCAGGTTCAACTCCTGAGGGGATAACAGATGCTGTAACCAGATGACCTTCCCAAGTAATCTGTCCTTTTCCATTTTGTGAACTCGACGTGATTTTGAACTTCAATATGTATTTTATTGTTTGGTAAATCCTTCCTTGACTTCCCCAGAACTCCTTCCTCCTTCATGATCTCCTAATAACTGGGTTGTCCTCATCACATATCATGATGCCTCATTATCACAGAATACAAGCGTAATCAGCACATACATGTTACTAACTTTGAAGACAATTAGAATACTGAGAGTAGGTTTGATGAAATTTTGCATAAGTAAATGTGCACAGTTTCTAATATTTAGCATGCATTCATTATGGACTATGTTGACCTGAGTTAATACTTGAAACCCTTTTAGTACTAATATATGTGTAGTTCGTGCTTTGTCCATATGTTTTTGTGAGAAAGACTTTTGACAAAGATTCTTCAAAATTTCATAGACATTTTCTGACTCAATTTGTATTCAGGTCATTGTGCTCTTCAGAGTTTCCTCATCGATTATATATTGTTATATCTTCAAGATTTCCTTGATATCTATATCTTCTATGCTCTTATGTATTACATATATATGCATATAAAACATGGTTTCTTCCTGTAAGCAAAATACCCTTAATCTTATTTACCATGCTAGCATTTTTATTATGTCTGTAAGCACCTGTTATGAACAATTTTACTTCACAGTAGTTAAACTTTAAACTGATAACAAATTTTAAAAGATGCCTGATGCATTTATAATGTTACTCTGTTTTCCAACTCATCAATATGAGTTAGTGACCACATGTTAGAGTAAGAAAATAAATTTATTTCCCATTAGTTTCAGACTCTCAATTTTCCTTCATCACTGAGGCTTCACGTAATTCCAAGAAGCACTCTATTAACAGGTCTTAGTCCCAGTCTTGCAGTCATGAAGTCCTGAGTTCATGTTAATGCAGAGAAAATTTTGTTCCTCAGGAGGCTGGGTACACAATGATAAAGTACAAAATGTCTGATTGCTCACTCTTATGCAATCTGTATTAATTTCTAACAATCAATGTAACCTACTGTGTGGATATGTGGACCTGTACTTATAACTTCAGAATGTTTATATTCACATGTTTTAAGTCTTAAATATTGAGGGCCTTGCTTCTTCCTGAAAATGTCTTCTGAGAGAAACATATAAGACCATGATCCCAATAGTAACCAATCTCCAATAACATTTTGAATAATTGTTTTGTGTGTCATTTTGTCTATTGTGTTAGTCTTTTCTAGCAAATCAATGTTTTTAGGGGATTTATAAAGAACTCTTTGCTAATTTTGAATTCCATGTTTCAGATAATGGTTTTATACATTATTTATATCTTATTTAAGTTAAAATTTCATGCAATATTACCCTCATTGCCAGATGTAAATCTCAACATTCAGTTTAAAATGAATACTGCTTTGAAATTTAGAGAATCACGACAGGAGGGATACAGTGAAAGGGAAGAAATAATCACTATGTAATTGTTCTAATTGTTCCACCCAAGTTGGAATCTCACATAACCTTTACATATCCTTTTCTGACGTATTTATTACCTCAATTTGGAAATGAATTTCAATGTGCTTTTCTTTTATGTGATGAATAACATTGGAGTTTTTGTAGGGACTGCACTGAATCTACAGCTCACTTTTGGTTGGTAGGACCATCTTCACTATATTAACTCTATCAATATATGTGTCAGGAAGATCTTCCAGTCATCTAGTTTCTTTCTCTGTGACTTTCTTCAGAGGTTAATTTTTTCTGGTGTAGTAGTCTTTAATGTTCTTGTTTGTTTTGTGCTAGCTATTTTATTTTTCTGAAGCAAATGTGGATGGGATTTTCCACCTAATTTTTTTCTCATCACATTCACTATTTGTATATAGGAAAGGGCTGTTTTGTAGGTAGATTTT
Organism: Eospalax fontanierii; assembly: GCA_035773235.1. Taxonomy (NCBI): domain Eukaryota; kingdom Metazoa; phylum Chordata; class Mammalia; order Rodentia; family Spalacidae; genus Eospalax; species Eospalax fontanierii. The sequence continues at coordinate 91,741,228 of CM069524.1, forward strand.
GCAACATAGTCAGGAAGTTCAAGAGCTTTCTAGAGACGTATTAAGGTCTTTTAAGACTTTATATGATCTTTGTATATGATAAGATTATATTCTATGTAAAGATAATTCAACTTTCTTTTCTCTTTCTATCCTTTGTTTTTTTTTATTTTTTCATGTTTTATTGTGCTATCTTGGACTTAAAGAACTATACTGAGTAATAACGGTGAATATGGGGGCTGGAGAAGTGTCTCAGCCATTAACAGCACTGTCTGCTCTTGCAGGGAACTTGGGTTAAATTCCCAGCACCCGCATAGTGTCTAACAACCATCCAAAACTCCAGTTCCAAAGGATCTGACACTCTGTTTTTATCTCTGCTAGCATTGCACAGCATGAGTACACTTACATTTCTACAAATACATATAAAATATAATAAAAATTTAAAAAGTATGGTGAATATGGACACCCTGGCCTGACTTTACATGGAATACTTCGGCATTTCCAGAGGTGGTATTATAATGCTCGTGCATTCGTCACTTCTACCTCTGATTGTGTCATAATATGTTCTATTCTGAGTTTCTTTAGGACCTTTTCATGAAGGGATGATGAACTCTATTAGATATATTATTTTTCTTTTTTCCTACCTTTCACTTATTATATGTGCATATATCTCTTCACATGTTATACTGAATATATTTGTTTATGTTGGACCTTCCTTTAATCCATAGAATGAATCCCACTTGATCATAGTAGATGATCTTTCTGATTACAGATGAATTTGCTCAGTAAGTATTTTATGGATTTTTTTTGCATTTATATCCATTAAGTAAATATTTTTCCTAGTTTGTTGTTGTTATTTCCTTATCCACTTTTGTTATCATGGTAAGGTCGGCTTCATAAAATTAGATTGGTACCATTTCTTTTTTTCCTATTTTGTAGAATAGTAAGGGTTAATTGATGTACTCTAAAAGTCTTTTAAAATTCCGCAATAAATTCATTTAGGATGGGATTTTTTTTTTTTTTAAGTTTCCATAATGAAAGAATTTCCTCAAAATTAAACCATATCCTTCTAAAGGGAGGAGGGAGTTTCATGGGACTAAGGACATGTCATCTTAGGCTTCCTGGGGAGTTGAAACAAACAAGGTTCATAAGGCTCATCAACAAAGATATAGAAGCAATAAAAAATTTTAGGAGAGAAGAAAAGAGACAGAGTCACCAAAAGGAGGGTCTCTGACTGGTCAAGCTTCTTTTAAAACATGAAAAGCATCAAGAGTTTCTGATTCATTAGTCTACACCCAGATTGAGATGGGCTTTTCAGTGATGCCACTCCCTCCAGTCATCCATGCACCTGAAAGTAACCCCAATAAGCTCATCAGCTCACAAAAGTGAACTTTGGTAGTGCCAGGGACCAAATGACCTCTGTCTTGCCCTTCCTGCAAATGTAACGTCCTGTGACTTGGTGCAAAACATCCTGACACTTGTTGACACCAATTGTGTTAACCTGGAGTCTCTTAAGTGCCTTTTACAGTTTCTTATTGTCTAAACAGACAAGTTCCCCCACCTCTAGCTGCCCTTGGCTACACATGCCCTTGGCTCCTGGATCTTCCAGTGATTTGTCTCTTAGCAACCCTAGTCCACCACACCCCAACTAGAGCCTTGCAGCTGCAGTATATAAGAGCTCTGTAAAGAATAAAGATTTGCCAGTTTAATCAGAAAACACTGTCTTGCTGGCCCTTTATGTTCCTTTTGTTCATTCCAGGTTTCTGTGGACTCGTGCCGGCCGGGCCATGGTAGAATCATTATTTTAGCCTATCTTTGATCCTGGATAAGTAGACGTATCTATTGCACCTCACACAGTGATTGGTATGCTCTTTATTACTGATCCCATCTCACTGTCTGTTCTTGGTGCTTTTATCTCTTGCTTCTATTAATGTTGGTAAGTCAGACATATCTAGAAATTTATACATTTCTTTCAAGATTTCTAATTGATTGGACTATAAGTGTATCCTTTGAATAGTAATAATTTCACTAGTGTCTGTTGTACTGTCTTCCCTTTCACCTCTAATTTTACTAAATTGAGTCTTCTTTCTTGTTATTTTGTTTAGTTTGGCTGTTTTTATATCCTGCTTACCTTTCAGAAGCTGCCTTTCATTCTTAGTTCATTATTCCTGTGTTGTCTGTTATGATCTCATTCTGTCATCTAATTGGGATCTGGCTTGTCCTTATATTTCTGAGAACCTGAGTTCCATAATTCCATTCTATGAAATTTCTCTGATTTTCTATTTTTTTATTTTCTGTTTTTTTCAGAACTGGGGATTGAAACCAGGGCCTTTTCCATGTCAGACAAGCACTCTGCCAACTGAATTATCTTCCTAGCCCTATTTCTGTCTTGGTCTTCTTGTTAGTGTAATCATTTATAGCTGTAAATTTTCACTTAGATCCATTTTCATTTGTATCACACAGATTGATATGTTTTGTTTTCATTTTATTTGACACTTGAATTTTTAAAATTTCCTTTCTGATTTATTTGATGACTGATTAATTATTAAGTTGTATTTTGTAATATCTCCAAGAGTTTGTGTATGTTCTGTAGCTTCTGTTGTTATTGATTTCTAATTTTATTCTATTGTGACAAATAAAATTGAAGAAATTATTCAGTTTTATTATATGTTAAGACTTGATTTAGATTTTTTAATAGTTTTATTGAGTGTTTGTGCCTTTCATAAAATAGTTCTTCATTGAATTAGAAACCTTCCCCCATCTATGCCACCCACGGCCCCTCCCCATCAGACCTCAGGCATTCTGTCATATATGTAAAGTTCTATTGCATCAAACATTTGTATTTAGATGTCCATTGGTGCGAGTTCACCCACTGGAGTCTAGTTCCCCTGGGTCCACGTTTGGCCCCTGTGTGGTCAGCATAAGTCAGAGAACAACCCATCATTGCCTCAAATTCACATGAGCATGCTTCCAGTGACCTGAAATACTCCCCTTTTTTTCCCTATGTTTATGGACCAACCCTGGCTCTTACAACCTTTTTGCCCCTCTTCCACAATGGTCCCTGAGCCATGTGTGGTTTTACATAGGAATCCTATCAAGAAACACACACTCTTCACTCCCTGTATGGAGATGAACCATTCAGGAAGACTGAACTCTCTCGTTCTCACAAAGTTTCTAAAGTTTTCTTTCTTGTTTTACTATTGAAACTAGTATTTTCACATCATCATTTATCTTACATCCCTGGAACAGCAGTTGTCAGCTGAGTCATTGCCATTCACATCTTGCGGTCTACAAATGCCTCCAATATATCTTAGAAAAGTGAAGATTGTTACTACTCAAAATGCCTTCCCCTTAATAACCAAAACTCAAAAATTGAATGGATCATCTAGATCAAGAATACAGAAAAGTAACCATTTCAGGCAGAAAAGTTATGGAGAAAATATGAAACTTTGGGATTTGAACTTAAGCATCATAAAAAATAGGAAGTGAAAAAAATCATGAAAAAAATGGAGAAGTGGGGAGCTGGAAAGATGGTTCAGCATATAAGAATACCTGCTGCACAAGCATGAGGAACAGAGTTTGGCTCTCAAGAGCCACATAAAAGCTGTGTGTGCATTTGTGCAGACCTGTAACCCCCAGAGTGAGGGAAACAGATATAAGAGACTATCTGGGACTTGCTAGCTTTCAGAAAAATGCTCGAAGTTCAATGATAAAAACTTGCTTCAAAGGAAAGGCAAAGAAAGCTAGAACACACTCTCCAGCCTCCACTAGCCGCATGTATGCAACTCCAAACACATGTGCACATACACACACACATGCACACACACACATTGTCATTCACACATAAAAGATTAAGGGAAAAAATTCAAACTTTCTAGCACATTAAATGAAATATGCCAAAAATAAAGATAGAGACAATGTCTGTAGAGATTGCTCTGCAGTTAAGTCCCAGGTTCACCAGCAGGTAGGGCGGTGGAGAAGCTGGTCCAACCGGCCTCCTCCAGGGGTTGAGCAGGATGGTGAGTGTCTGCAGCCCGGACACTCTCCACTCTGGAGAAACACTACACTGAGCCGGAAGAACTGATGAAGCAGGATCTCACTTTTTTGCATCAAGCACAGTCTTATGTAGGGTAGGGGTTGGGCTAAAAACATGGGAAATGAAGGACCAATCATTTTTCACCACGTAGGCTGTAGCCAGGTAGAGGCCATTTTGTTATGCCATGCTGAGTCACTCCTATGTGGAAGTGGAGAGTCAGAGACAGATCTTACCATTATCAATCCTACCTTCAATTGTCTATGTGTTACTGTGTTTGTCTGGCTATAGTATTGATGCTAGCTTAAGGAAGTGAATTGCTATTACACAATTAAGGAACAAGTTTAGCATTCTGTACGTATTTGTAGACCTATGAACACATAAGAAGAGTAAAGTAAGATAAAGCATTCATTACATCCACATATAAAACTTAAGAGAACAATTTTAGCTATGTAATCATTCAATATTATATTGAATTCAATGTTTGGCCATTTATTACCAGTATAATATTAGGCATATTATTTAACTTTCATGAGCTTTTCCTATCTCTAATAGAAAATGATAATAAATAACTCAGAGATACCTATTTCCTAAAATTTAGATTAAAAGGTTCTTCTCATAGTATCAAGGCATAGTTACTTCAGCAAATGCCATGTCCATATTTTCAAGTAAAATATTGCAACATAAGCTACAAAAATTGTGATAATTTGAATCTATTGCCATGTTAGAATCCTCTATATATTAGAATTTTTATCCTGTTTTCTAAAGGACATGAATAAAATTTCTGTAACAAAATCTATAGACAAAAAGTTGCATGAGTATATAATTTCTCTTCATTTTTCTAAAAAAAATAGATGAAGACATCTGGAAAGTCCCATCAGTATATTGAAGAAGCTGAGAATGTGCAACATTAAGTGAAGATAGGCTTGCCAGATGAATTGAGAAAATTCTGTTCTCAGAAATCCACAGTAGAAAGTGAGAACCAAACCATGAAAGTTGAACTTTGGCTTCTACACACCTACACACACAGACACACACACACACACAAACCTAGAATCTTAAAAAGAAACTAGAAATATGAAATGGCATACATGGAGCCACAGTATAATTAATCAGCACCAATGCAGGGCTTCGCAGGCTGAGAGTTCTTGTGCCCACTACTCACAGCAACAGACAGTTCCGCAGTTTCTTCATTCAGCCTCTGCTGATTTTCCACCTGGTTGGATCTAGGAAAAATGTCCCATTGTTCTATTGCACTTGAAGCACTCACAGCTTCAGTTTTGGCTGTCTTTCATGTCTTTTCTCTACTCATGCATCTTACAACAAATGCTCTTTGCTCTGGCCCTACATTAAACTTATCCCTCAGTAAAAATCACAAAGAACAGTGAGTATAGAGAATAGAAAATTGCGTTAATTTATTCATTCAACAGTGATTATATTAAGAATGATCACTATTACACCAGGGGGCCAACAATATGAAATTCAGTGGAGGGAGGGAGTCTGAGGGAGGGTGCAAGTGGGAAAGGAGGTGTAAAGATGATTAAGGGCAATGGAAATGTTCTGTGCAAAATGCAAATAAATTCAATAAAAAATCTTTTAAAAAATGATCGCTTGGAAATATGAAATAATTAGCCAAACACTTCCAAAAATTTTCCCACTGGCAATAATGAACAAGAAGTTACAGTAGTATCATTGTCTCTTTTTTTTCTTGGATTTTACTATTAACTATTTTACTATATAATTATTCAATCTGCAACAAATCTTAAATGATCTGATAAAAATGACAAATTAAGATAGAAAGACACATTACTATTAACCAGATGGTTGAATGAAGCTTAAAGCATGCTATTTCTGGACATTTTTTGGTGAAATAATAAATACTCAAATGCTGAAAATCATCTTTAAAAATACTTGTTGCATTTGTTTATGTAGTTTGTGTGTGTGTGTATGTGTGTGTTTGTGTGTGTGTGTGTGTGTGTTTGTTTGGGTGGTACATATATGTGGAGATCAAAAGCCAACTTGTGGACATCAGTTTTCCCTTCCACTATGTAAGTCTCAGGAGGTGTGATAATCGAATTCAGAAAGTCATGTTTGGCAGCAAGTTCCTTTATGCACAGATCCATCTTGCTGGCCCACTAGCAAATTGTTTTTAAGTGAGTTATTTAATGACTACATTAATAGCCACTTCAAATGATAATGTTAGAGTAAGCCCCTAATAGTGACTATTCAAACCTTATGCTTGTCTTTGAAAATTCTATCACATTACCTTCTATTATATAAATACACTTAATTTTAATTTTCACTGTATAATAAAATTCAGAAATATTATATCAGGACATGCATGATATTCACCAAATCATATTAATGTAGAAATTCTAAATTTTCTTATTCCAAGGAAGACTTTGAACAATATAAGAGAAAGTACTACTTTAATCTCAATAAACACACAGACACACGTAACAAATCAACTTCCATTTCTAAAAGAAGAATGATTGATAATAAATAAATCTTCAACATAAAATTGTTTGTTTGGTATTGTAGACAGGGTCTTATGATGTAGCCCCAGTTGAGCTATACATTGCAGTGTAGACCAGGTTGGACTTGAACTCACTGTGATCATCCTACTTCGGCCTGTTGTGTGCTAGGAGTACAGATGTGCACAACTATGCTGGCTCAATCTCAAAAGCTGAATATCTCAGCATGGTGGCATGAGCTATTTTGCAAGCACTCAGGAAACTGGAGCAGAAAGATCATAGGTTCAAGATAAACTGGGTTACATATCAACTGCCAGGACAGCCTAGGCTATATTGGAAAACCCTGTTTAATGACATCATTTTTTAAATTAATTTATTTATATACTGAAATCTTTATTATATTATGTTGGAACTTTTTGTGATCATTTAAAATTGTAGAATTGCTTTCACATTCTTTGCTATTACAATGATAAATGACATGAGCATAGGCTTCACTTTCCTCCAATGCCTTCATCCAGCTGAATTCTGTTTGAACATGTAGGGCCATGTATTTTTCCCCAGTTACAAAAAAGGCTAAGACAGTATCTGATAATTTCAGACTTTGTTATGATAAATATATTTTAAATTTATTAATAAACATATTTTAAATTAAATAAGTAATTAATATAAAAATAATGTATTGGTATTAGTGATTGTGTAGAATTTCTAACCAATTTTCCCTTGTTCTTTCTTACAGTATGCTATCTTCTTTAATGCCTTGCTTGTATTTATGGTATATTAATCATACTTGAGTTTTCATGTTTACTCATACCAAAATGTTTAAAATAAAAGTTTATGTAATTTTTATTAACACATCTGATCTTTAAAGTTTCTACTATAGGGAAAATGGAACAGATTATAAGATCCTCTCAATCCCATTAAGTTTAATCTAAAGAAATATATCTCTTTTTAGATCATTTCTGCTTGCCAACCTCAGGCACATTCACAGTACTTCTAATTTCTACCCAGACTTTAATGTTATAAAAATAATTATGAATGTGAATATGGCATCAAGAAAATGAGTCTTATAGACTTGAGACTCTACCTGGACATCTTCTAAGGGTTTATAATTTTAAATTCTGTTTCCTAAGAATTTATGAATTAGGCCCCCACAAAGTCTAGTTTTTCCACAGAAGATAAGAACTATATCATCTTATGAATACAGTATTCAGAAATTGTTGGTGACTCATGTTTTTGCTTCTGTAATCCCCAGTCTCCAAAAAGGCATGTGTGGCTTGTTCATCTCACTAAAACCCAAACTGGTCATTTTTTAAAAAACAAATATGTGTGTGAGCCTGTGCATGTATATGTTCACCAAGTATATGCAAGAGTCCATAGAGGCCAGAAAATCACATCGGATTCCCCGGAACTGGGGCTAACAAGAGGTTGTGAGCCACTATGTGGGTATTGAGAATAGAACCAAGGTGCTCTGAAGAAAACAGAAAGCTCTCTTAAGTGCTGAGTCATCTCTCCAGACACTGGCACTGGCCATTGTTTAGGTCCTCTATTCTCAGGTCCCTTTTGGGAACAGTGTATGGATGTAAATAAATCTTGATCAGTTCTAAGGAGCTATGCACAGTGGGTTTTTTACTTTTAACCCAGTTCTATATTAGTTTCATAACTGCTGTTCTTCTTTTACTATATAGGTAAATTTGTATGCCACAAGCAGCCTCTGAGAGAACATGAAAGTCACGTCAGACTCAGTTGCAACTCCAGATCACTGAAGTTCATCCTTCTGATAATGGAAATGAATGCACTCAGAACATGTGTAGAGACATTTACTGTTCCCCTATATGCACTTTGAAGATTTCTGGGAGATTTTCAAAGGGATTTCCTTCCAACTTTTTAAATCAGAGAAGGCACAAAGTCAATCTATATGACTTTCTTCCCTTCCGTCCTCTTTCAATCTGTCATTCAAAATAATGCAATGAGAAAGCCAGTCATTAGCCTTAATTCCATCATTCTTGCTGCTCTGAAATATCTTTGCCTGTAGACTTCAAATTTTATTAAATAATACCTTTCAAGATTTTTCAAAGTCACATATAGTCACATTATGTGTGTACCAAATTGTATATTAGTTGCACAAGCAACTGTTTTAACTTTGCAAATCATTGTTTACTAAGTTATTTAACTTTTTAAAGTGCTAGTTATGAGCCTAAAATGGTAGTGATATTTCTAATGGGCTTATCATAGGCCTTGAAAATCTTCTTACCAAAGTAAGATAGCAAATGATTTGGCTATGATTAGAAGAAACCTTATGATCTAACAGAATAGACCAATATCTATTATGTGAAGATTAAGGGTTTTAACAAAAGCAGTATATATATTTTTAAATCTTCCATATCCAGCTTTCAAAGATTTATTGACAACAGTTCTGTGTATGAGTATTTTGCCTCCACCTCTGTTTATGTAAGTGTACCATGTGAGTGCAATGCCAGAGGAGACCAGAGAGAGTGCTGGATCTTCTGGAACTCTAGTCTGAGGGCCTTCATTTGATCTTTGTTAGTTTTCATGTGGGTGCTGAAACAGAACCCCATTTCTCTATAAGACCTACTAGTGCTCTTAACCAATGAGCCCTCTCTCCAGCCCCTCATAATATATCATATTAAAATCCTGGAAAACAAACAATGATAGCCAGTTTTGAGTTTCAAATTGTGTGTGTCCTCAGTCAGAGGCTACAAGCTTTTTATTTTTAAAGATCTGGACAGTAAATGTTTCAGATTTAATGTGCCATGATGACATATCTTCTACAAGGCCTCATCCCTGATTTTGTAGACCACAGACAATAAGGTACAAGTGAGTGTGAACATATTCTAACACAATGCTATTTAATAAAACTGCATGTAATTTATTACCATTATTTTATATAAAAAATATTGTGTTTGTATCTCTCATTACACACATTCAATCTTAAAACTGTTTATGATTTTGTATATTTACTTCTTTTCTCATTTTATTGTAAGCTCCATGACCATGTAGCTCTTATTTTGCTTTGGTTTTGTTTTATTTCCATTGCATTCACAGTGGCTTAAACATAGTCATTAATAAATTTTTACTATGACTCTTATTAACTCCCAAAAGAGCTAGTATAGGAATGCTTTGGGTGAGCAAAACTCAGTTTATTTGATTTATGTAATAGAACAAACAACCTGCAAAGTTGAAACCTTACTAGTGTTTCAGATGAATGAATGGAGAAATAGTTATAAGTATATATAGTATAGTATATAATATATAGTATAGTATAGTATATAGTTATAAGTTATAATATATACTCAGTGAGGTTATTTTCATTTTTTTAACTAATAATGGGGTCACAGAAATTATAAGAGTAAAAGAAAGCTTTCTCTCAGTAATCCTAATTTTTTACTCAGCCTTTTTTATTGAGCTTTATACATTTCATACAAGAGTTCTGAATCAAATTAAGTCCCCCTCTCCCAGTAGTAATCAGTCTCTAATAGTTCTCAGTCTAGATCTGGCCTGCCACCAATTTCTGTTGCTCGACTCTGGGCCCTTGTCTAATTTGAGTTGATATGCGTCCTGTGCTCAATGCCATCATTACCACAATTTCATATGTGCAAACTTCTAGTAGCCTGACTCTACTTTCCTAAGTTGAACCATGCCTGGCTCATACAATCTTTCTGCCACCTCTTCCACAATGATCCCTGAGGCATAAGTGGGTGAGGTTTAATGTAGAAGTCCTCTCCAGAGATATACATTCTGTAATCTTTATTCTATAAAACTTGGCCAATTATGGCTATCTGTGTGGACAGAGCAATGTTGTTTGAGGAGGCTTTGCTGGTGAGAGTTGTGGGATGCTCTAGTTTTCTCTGTACTCCTCATTCCACTGTGTTCCATGAGCGTTGGGTGTAGAAGTTCAACCTAAGACTTGGCATCTCTCAGTCGTATTTCTGTGTCTGAACAGTTGTAGAGTTCTACTATAGCACAACTTTTGTTGCAAAAACGAAGCTTCATTGATGAGTGGTGTACTGTATGTCTATAAATATAAGGATCCATATTTAGCACGAGGTAAGAAATTTCATTTCTCTATAAATATGACAGAGATAGGACTCTCTCTAATATCTATGCTCCCTCCAACCCCGTGTATTTGTCTGAGTCTACAGTGCCACTTAAGAATTCGCTCCCATTGAAAGGGTTTTAGTACAATTAGATAGTGGTTGATTACCTTCCAGATGAGAGTGTTCCTACTGCACTAATAGAGGCAGTGTGCTATGCCAGTTACTATGGTTTTTATAATTTAGGGTTGGGTTGGGGCACTGATTGATTTTCATCCTTTGCAGTTTGCATGTTATCATCTAGCATTATGGGAGCTAAACTACAGGTAGAAGGCTTCTAGATCAGTTCCTGCTGCATGCTCTGAGTACTGTATCCTCGGCATGTCTTGTCTTCAGCAATAGTGTATAATCTTCTATTTCTTGGGGAAAACCAAAAATTTTGGCACAGCCTGTATTATTTTTGGAGTCTCTCACACCATGATCACCAATCACACAAAGGAAGGTACCTTCTGTATAGCACTGTTTTCCTTGTCAAACAGCCTCCGAGTATATAGATGCACTAATGTTTACACAGTGTTTGTGCATTTCTTACAGGTTTTCAGATGCTATGGGGGGAAGGGACGTCAGGAGAAGGGGGCATGGAGGGAAGTGGGTGTTAATTCGGGAAGGGTGGGGATAATGCGGGTGCTGCGACTGGGTAGGGAGGAGGGAGGTCTGATGGGAGGAAAGAAGGCAGAGATAAATGAATTTTGGAGGACCAGGGAACCCAGTGGAAAATGTGATTCCACTGAGCCGCCTTAATGCTGTCACGTTGTGTGACTATGGTATAATATAAAAACCAGAAATTGTACTATCTACAGACCACTTTTTTGGACACACACATGTTTGTGTTTGTGTGTGTGTGTGTGTGTGTGTGTGTGTATGTGTCTGTGTGTATCTATGAAGATCTCATGAGACAAAGGATAATTGAGATACAAAATGGTTTTGTTGCTGCACAGATTACCCCTGCAATTATTCCTTCTAATCACAAATGTCATAAAATTTTTTCTCCATTTCTGTAGTTTCCTGTTTTGTGAATCTTATAAAATCAGAATAACAAAGTACATAATATTTTCAATTTGGCATTCTTTTATCAAATATATCAGGTCTATTATTTATATATAAAATGAAATTGCATAACAGAAACTTAATTCTACTTTTCAGAGACCAAAACACAGATGAGGCCTTTACTAGTCTTTGACAATAACAATGTGTACACAACTCTAGTGACAGCAGGAAGACAAGGAGCACAAAATAACCAGAACTTGAATCCCTGAGTGATTTCTGTAGCTGAGACACCTCATCAGCCTTTGGTTCTTGTTCCTGGATTATTTTGTCTGAAACAGACTCTTTCATAAGGAACACAATGCATTTGAGGACCATTCAGGTTGTTTTGTGTAGGAATAATTCATATTTATTGCTCATTATATGGATGTGCCACATTTGTTTAAACACTGGTATATGAAGCAGATTTTGTTCATAATAGAAATGTGTTGAACATCTTCCTGAAGGTTTTGCTGAGTGGGGGTTTACCCTACTCTTAGATAAATGCTCATGTTTGTCATTCCTGACTGTAGTTAAAAGTTTTCTAAGAGATTTCCAAATCATTTTTTATTAATGACTAAATAATTCGTCAATAATTTGTAAGAGGTTCAGTTTTTCCACATCCTAACCAGCATTTGCTTTTATCACTGCTTTATATTTTGGAAGTTTAAATGAATTAGTTATAGTTTCTCATTGTAGTCTAATTTGCCTATACCCCAGGGTTAATGATGCTGAATATCTCCTTAATGAGTATTAAAATGTATACAAGTTATTATATTGTGTATTTTATGGAAAATTTATTACTTTGGATTTATGTCTCTCAAACCTTGGATCTTGGAAGAGAATATTGATAAGGAACATTTTTAGCTAGTTCACAGACCTGAATTTCAGGAAAAGATATTTACTGGCACAAATAGCTACCATTTATATCTGTTCCCATTACTATTTTGATAACATGCAAAGGAAGATGTACTTCCTTCTTGTGATCTTGTTAAACAATACGAAAAGTAAATTTAGTATAGAAAAGATCATGTTCATGCCAGTTCTCAACTGATTAAATGCATATTTAAATAGCATTTGTTTTCAAGTTTTACTTGTTCTCTCTATATAATAGGAGGACATTACTTTAGCAATCAAAAATTATTTTAGTCACCTGATTTCAAAGATGAACTGAAAAATAATAAAGATGCATTCTCTACATGTCAGCACAAAGGAAAAATATATCATCAAATTATTTTTCTTGACTTTTTATTATCAAAATTTCCAACATTTTTGCTTTTATCACTATTAAGCACATATCAGAATTGCAATAATCCCAGAATAAAACATAGGTGAACATGCAACTTTTACCAGTTTTTAAGTTTGTCCCTTAGGGTCCTGAGTTTGCCCTTTAGTGGGTATTTTAACTCACATATAGGATTCAAAATTCATTTCTTTAGTTTTAAGAAACATCTTATTTCTTTATTTATTTTAGATGTGTGTTTTCCTTGCATGTATGCCCATGTTAAAGTCCACGAAACTGGAAGAGGATGTTTGATCCCTTGTAAGTGGAATTAGGGGCTGTTGTTAGTTGTTATGTGGAGGCTGGAAACTGAAAATGGGTCCTCTGCAAGAACAGCCAGTACTCTTAATGACTGAGCTGTCTCTCAAGATCCCAATGGATTAAAAATTATTTCTTCTTACACAATAATGTCAAATCAAATAACATGGTACAAAAATGGTTATTTAATATGTTAAGTGCTACAATTTTTTATAAATGTATGACACTAACAGTTTTCAGCGTGGCTCCCTGCTGAGGACAGTAGGGTGGTCAACAAGCACAGGTAAACCTGAACTGGCTTGATTAAAAGGAAGTTTCCACACTTACTGTTTGAATCCTTCATCAGATGTCTCCATCTACTAAACACTGAATTTCTCAATTGATAACAATATACTTGCTCAGAAAACTGTGATAAATAAAATGAAAAAAGAACTTCTAATATGCTCCCAACAATTCTTGGTACATAAAAAGTGTTCAGTTCTCTTTAAATTACTGAGTCCATTTGCCATAGAAATCTCTAGAACAAATACTTTTATTGTCACTTGTACTTTGCCTTTGGCATTGAGATTTCTGTGGTCCTACTTGGCCTCAAATTTGCTATGAAACTGAGGATATTTGAATTTCTGTTGTTCCGTCTCCACCACTCAGTGATAGCCTTACAGAAGTGTACCACAAGGCCCAGAAATTATCATTTTTCAATTTTTGATATTTAAACATTTTATCTTCCAATAATTATGACTTGATCACTGGAGTGTTTAAGACATTCATTCTTGAACTCTCTTGGGATCTGGTTCAGTTACTCAAGTATTGTGTGAGCTAGCTACTATATGATTCATTTGTGACCATGTACTACATTGCTATTAGCAGCTTAGTAAAAAGTGTCTAGTTTCTTTTTATTAGCACTCTGCTACTTTTAGGTGTAATATAAAGCTGGTAGTTGTGATGAGTTCAACCCTATCTTTCTTTATTAACTGATTTCAGAAGGTATTTTTCATACAATCTGACATATTCACCAATGACAGAGACTCCTGAAATTGGCAAAGTAAGTAAGGTAGGCAGTAATCAACTATGTCTTCAGAAATCTAGAAGTAAATTTTCAGTCTGAGATTTTTAAAAAGATAAGAAGCTGGTAAATAAGTACATTAAATTGGTACATTTTGTATGGGGCAATAAAGGGAAGAAAAAGTAGAATTCAAACAACAACGACAAAGTTTGGGGTCTCCTTTTTTATCATAGTCTGAATTTAGAGCTAAGACCAAGTCTCTTGAAAATCATTTCAGTGTAAAATATACTTGTGAACATTCCTCGAGAGTAATATCAGCGCTAAATAACTTTCTTTTACATTGCTAAGTAAAAACGAATTTTATTCCTTTTATTCTTCTTCTTTAGAACAAATGAATCCTGCATTGAGAATGATAATTTATTCCTTTATGCTATTTTATTTTCAGTTTTGTATATGGACCAATGGGTGATTGTACAACAAACCAGAAAAAAACAATGTGTACAATCAAGCTGAAAGATCTTTCTGCCTTCTTAGTTTCGTTGTTGTTGTTTTACAGTATTACTTGTTTCATAGAATCAGAAAAGGCAGCACTATAAAAAAAGAGGAGATTAGTGTGATGGCACATGTCTTTAATCTCAGTGCTCAGGAAGCAGATGGAGGTAGATCTCTGTGAGTTCGAAGCTAGCCTTCTATATAGAGAGTGTCAAGCCATGCATGAATATATAATAATAGTAAGATGCTATATAAGAATAGTTACAAAACCTCGGGGAAAACATCAGATAATCAGGATCTTCAATATGCATATGACCTCTGTCTCCTTAAGGGAAATTTAATGTATTGAAAGACATAGCAAGATAGCAAAATTGCAGATCCATCTCTCTCCCTCTTTCTCCCACTCTTATGCTTACACACACACACACACACACACACACACGAGAGAGAGAGAGAGAGAGAGAGAGAGAGAGAGAGAGAGAGAGAGAGAGAGACCAGGGTTCAGTTCTCAGCATCATATGATGGCGAACAACCATGTGTAACTCTAGTTCCAGGAAATCTTACACCCCTTCCTGACCTCCATGAGAACTGTACACCAAAGATACACTTACTAGGCTGGAGAAATATCTTAGCAGTTAGGAGCACTGACTGCTCTTGCAGAGGATCTGGGTTCAATTCTCAGCACCCACATGATGGCTAACACCCATCCTTAACTCCAGATGCAAGGAATGCTTCAAATTCTTCTGAACTCTGTGTGGGTATTGCACAACACATGTGCTCTTGCATGCATGCAAGCAATACACTCATACATATAAAACAAAAATAAAGAAAATATTTAAAGAATGAATGTACTTACATGCAAGCAGGTAATACACTCATACACATAAATAATGCTAATAAAGAAAATATTTTAAGTCAAATAAATATAATAAATAATAAATATAATAATATATAATACACAAATGAACTATTTTTAAAGATATTGGGCTAAATCATAGAATTGAAAACAGCATCTTATAACTGTATTATCATATTGCCAAGAATGCATGACCGTCCCCTTCACTTACTTAAAAAACATGTCTATCTCTACATTAAGAAGGTGTTTGCTATGAAATTTTTAAGTGCTAAAGATACTTTTCTTTCTATCTGAAAAATATGTTTGAATTTGATAGTATTTAAATGCTGAAACAATTTAGAATATAAAATGTTTCACAATTTTTAATTTCTGGTTTTCAATTGTTTCATAAAAATTGTCTACTCCTAATGAAAAACAAATTATGTATTTTAATTTTGATAATTTAACTGAACCAGAGCTGGAGACACACAAACATGTGTCTTACAGGTTGATAGTTTTAAGGGCATTTTGATAGCATCTAACACAATGATAAAATTTTTCCCCCAACAGAATAAGATTTTCATAGTAAGAAAGCTATATTCACTTATAATTATGTTTTACTAACAACTAAACCCAGCAGCAAATTTCTTGAACTAAAGGCAAGTGTAAACTATCATTTATAAAATCTGTGGGTGTTACGCAAAAAGTGGATATATTAGATACCTTCCAATTTTTATTCAATTTTCGGGTTGGTTATTCTATTGATAGTTTAATTTATCCATACTTTTTCAGCATGTCATTTATCAGAACTCAGAGTTTGCAGAAACAAAGATGTGAAGCATTTGTTTCTATATCAAATCTGAAACAAAACTATAAATCTTAGTTCTAAAATACTCAATATATGACATATAAATGAATTCAGAAGCTATAAAAAGATGAAGGAATATTACACTATCAATCTGTGGATCATCACATGTTAGTATTTTAAAACAAGTAATGACGTTACTTGGATAGTCTAGCATCGACACAGAGTCACCCTGCAAGTTACTGTGAAGATACATTGTTATTGATGCACCCTTAGCACAAATGCAGGATATAGGGGATGAAGGAAAAAAGCCCGCCAAAACATATGACCATCTAAATCTAGCATGAGCCATGGAAATTTTCTTTTCTGAGACCAAAAATTCCACTGTACTGTGCCTAGAATGTTATTGAGGAGGAACTGTTGTGGGAAGAATATAACTTGGAAGAAACAATTCTTTACAGCAGAGGCAGTTCGTAAAGAGCTATGCCATCAATCCTTCTGCACCCTTCTTCCTTCTCTTGAAAATATGTGCTACATCAAAGATTCCACAGGATTCCTGTTTCAATCTGGTCTCTACTGTTGCAACAAAGTAACACAGACTACATAGATTATATACATTTTAAGGTTATTTGCCTTAGGGCTCTAGAGACTGGAAGTTCACAATGAAAGAGCCAGATCTAATGAGTGCCTTCTTGCTTTATCATATGTGAGCATCAAGGGCCAGCTATAGTGATCCAGGCACAATTTATCTAGGTCCTTTTCAATGTTTCATAGACTATAATCAAGGTACTGCCTAAGGATTGCTGACCTTTGGAAGCATAACTGAAGAGAAATATTTTTTTACAAAGATCCCTAGCGCTATTGCCAATTATCTTTGGTTGTCTGTATTGTGTGAGGAGATGTAAAAAAAGTATATACTTTTGCCCCATATAGGGACTGGCAGCAGCCCAAAGGAAGGTTCTATCCAAGTTCAGCTTTGTGAGCCAATTATATTATTGGGGTTACTTAAAGGAGCATCAACACTCAGATTGTCCTATTACTAAAAATAATTCCCACCACAGCCTGGGTGATGGGCTCACAGAATTTGCATCATTGGTCCTCCCTAAACAACTTATAGGCAACTACAGCAATTAAGAATTTTTCACAAACAGTAATTATTTACTCATTGTATAACCTTGGCGAGTGAGAACCTCATGACTCATACGTATCTCGTTATTTGCCTTAACTCCTCTCCCTCCCTCTAAGGTGAAATATTTCAGTACAGAAGGAACACCTACATAAAACTTCCCTCCTTTCCATGACTTTTACATTCTCCCAGCTTCCCCTATTCAATGATGTTCTCTGAACCTTGGATCAAGTGATACAGATGTCTTATTAATGTCTTATTTTTACACATTTATGACTGATCCTTAAGCAGTAAACCACAACAGTCTCTTGTTCTGAGAATCTTGACTACTTGTAAGTCTTTGCAGTAATGACCACCCTGTACACAAAAGAAGTTCCTCTCCAGCATCAAGGTTTACAGCAGTAATGACCTATGAGGTAAATACAAATGTTTTGAAGGCAATTTGATAGGCCTGTCATCCATTTAACAAATAAGTAGCAGGAGTTTTAAAACTGGGGACTGTGACTTCCATAGCTACAGGTTTTTGTCTTACTAACAGTATCAACCAAGAATTTCCTCCTGTGGAGAAGGGACAAATCCTCTGAGAAAATAATGGTTCACACATACAACAGTAAAGTCACTATTGCACCAGCAAGCACATTTGGGTTGGCAATTTGGTAGGATAGCACACAAGTTCCATTACAAAAACAGGACTATCAGAATAACTGTCCCCTAGTAGGCTGCATAGAGCCTCACAGCACCACAAAACCAGACAGATTGGAAGAGGATCCCATTTCAGATTCAGCTAGATTACTCCATGCCCTGCTACAAAAGTATACGTAACCTTAGAAATGGGTTCTTGCAATCTTGGTCTGGCATGGAAACACTAACAGTGATGGTCTATATGGTTCATTCAGCATCTCAACAGTCTCACTAGCCAGAAACTAGTAGAAAGATAGTATACTTTGGACACTCAGATTTTTATGGAACTATGTCAAGGATTCTGGGTGTGCCTTTTTTCTCTTTAAAGGATGTCTTTGGGGACTGAGCTCTGTACCTGTTGTTGTTATAACTCACTCTTTCTTTTACTCACATTGCACTGAGCTTGACTGTGGTCAGCCCAGTTTGGACTTCAGTGCTTCTACCACTGGCAGTTCTCTATGATGATCTATGTATAACACTGAAATGTATGAGGCACTTGATGAGTTTCACTAACTGCTCTCTTGCATCAAAATTCATATAAAAGACTTGTGGCAATGTCCATATAAGAACATACTTTCATCCTTCACTGACAATCATGAGGCCTATATAATAAACTAGGAAGTTCCATATAGGACAGATTCAGTTACAAACTTGACCCAGCAAAAAATTTTTCTCTTAATACCTCCCATGTTTGGAAAGGATACAGAACATAATGATTTATTGTGGGAATACTGGGAGTTTTAACAATTTTTGGGCTTTTGTTGGTTCCTCTGTACCCACACTTTATATAAACCCATTAAGCAGGCTCTAGAGGTACCTGAGGGCAGGCAGATTACATTTGAGTAACACATTTTATGATTTCCATCAGTACTCAATGGGCTAGGGAATATCAGACTGAAAACTACTAGGGCGTCTCATTCCTATTGACTTCTATTATACACTTTCTTCTATATCTGTTGACCCTACAGTAACCAATCCAGACCTGCCAGCTCTTGTTTCATTGAGTTTTCTACATTTAATACATTCAAATTGTTGTTGCAGACTGCAACATGACAACCTCACGAGTTAAATTCTCTATATTTTTCTTAACTCAGACTACCCTTCAGTCTTAACTCAGGCTTCTTTCTCCTGCTACATGCTGATGCTGTTCATGCATATGGTTGTAGCCATCCACACCTATCTGATAACTTTACTTCTGCTATCTGTGGACCAAACATTAACAATGACGGGTGATGTCCCTTTCAGAATTTGATCTGGGTTGGCTGTTGGGTCAATTATTACATAGTTTTCCTGTTCCCAGTACAGCTTACATCATGATGACAACAGGGCTTGCAGGCACCATGCAACAGTGCTATAAATATGCAAGCTACTTTTTCAGAGTTTGATTCTGTGCTTTCCAGGAAAGAAGATTGTTCAAGATGTCTTAAATCTAACCTTGTATTTGATAAGCTGTTCTCACCATTATTGAGATGGAACCAGTGATGTTCTAATGCTGTACAGTAAGATTTTTCCCCTTTCACGTTTGTGATCAAAATTCTGTTAGAACTATTTACGTGGAGTGCCACAGCTACCAGCTAAAGCCCTCTGAACTTCTGAAGACTTCTAACATTGAGGAGCAGAAGTTCTGGGAGCTCACAGTTGTAAAATCATATCCTCTGAAGAACCTGTTCAAAAGACACTTAAATCTTTCTGTCCCAATCCCACATAGCATCCCCATTCATTAAGTTGCACAAAGGATATGCAACTTGGGCAACTTGGAGTAATGAACATCAGTAGCTGTTTAACATTTCCATGGATATACTTTTGTGGGATTTTCTCATTAGCACGCCAGTATTATATATGTCTTAACTGATCATAGTACTCCTAAGAAATTCGGAGTGGTGCCTGACCCTTGCATCTTGTTTCTGGTTTCCCCTTCTCTTCCTTTATATACACTTATTTAGTCACTTTTTACAATATTCACAACACTCAGAAGTTACCCAGAGGGCAGGCAGGATAACAAAGCAAAATATCAGACCACCATAATACAATGAATAGTGGGACTATGATGGCAACAGGGAAGAATACTCTCAAGCTCCATTTCCTGACCATACAAATTGAGCAAAAATTATTCTTGGAATATAGTAACTAAGGAAATACCAAGGAAAGTGATGTCAAATATAGACAAAAAAGATCACATATGCTGTGAACAGTGGTATAGATGGGATTGGGGTAAGTAACTGTTTTATTTAGCTGTATGTAATTCATGGTTATTCTTTAGGCTCCCTCTGGCTTCTTCATATGCTGTTGAAATCTGTATTGAAAAATATATCATAGTGTAGCAGGGCAAATATTCTCCACAGGTTCTAATTTCTTGATGACTTCTGAATTTTGTCCCAACACTCAGGTAGTCCATACTATTTGAAATTCACAGCACCACTCAACCTAGGCTACATTGCAAGTTCTTATTTTCCTCAAGCAGGACTTACTGCATTTAAAGTTTACACTGTCAGGTAAAGTTCTTTTGGAAGTATTCTGACTTTGTCCCTGCAGTACATCAACTACAAGTATGCTCTCTTGAAAGGGATAAATAAACACAGTACACCCTGGAAAGGGATAGGTTAAACACATACTCCTAGAGCAAGTCTACCTTTTAACCTATAAAGGTCTATACTTAAAATCATTAACTGTTGTCCATTACTCATGGTACTTTTGGAGATTGCTATGAATTAATATAGATTCAGCTCCAATATACAATATACAATATCTGAGGTCTTCAGACATTAGATTGTAGGAGACTCACAAATCCACTAATCATTACAGGGCTCCTGGTCATCATGATCCTACAAGATCAGAGAAATAGCTGGGGGTGGGGTTCATATTCTAGAGAGTTCTTTCTTTTAAAGAAGGGAAGCACTGAGAACAACTTGTACCTACGTGTCTTTCACTGTTTTCAACTCTTTGTTGAAACTTTCATGTAAGCTTTAAAACTCCAAAGACTCTCAAGAACAGCACTCAGCTTTATACTAGCAAATCCATTTCAACATAAATCTTGCAATAGTTGATTTCAAGTGATGTAGATAGAACTTATCTCCTATTTCTTAAATATTTCTTCCATCCCTTCCATCATACATTAGCACTTTTCAGATCTGAGTGAATCACTATATCACTCATATCATCTAAAGCCTCTCATGTCCCTGCAAAGCCACTGAGATCCTCAAAGCCACTGAGTTCCAGTGTCCTCAATGAATTAACATTTTCCTTAATTCTCCTGTGAATTTAGTACTATCTGGCCCAGTGACCTAGATATCAAGTACCATCCCTTGTATGTTCAGTTTGTTCAGCAATCCCTGTCCTTCTATTGTCTTCTTGTACCTGATATTAAGGACTCTCAATGAGGACAATCACATGTCCGTAATGGCTTATACGATCCAGCCTACCAGACATTGTGATTTCCCTCAAATTGTTTCAGATTGTGTAACCTTTTTCTTAAAGAGGAATGAGAAATTACTTTATAGAGTTCTTCCATATCCACAGAACTCCACTTGCTGTCATCCACTACCACACCCCACAGTCACACAGGCCAGGCTGGAAGAGGCTTTTTAATTTCTTGCTTAAAAGTATTTTGCATTTCAAGAAGTTTAGAAACAATCTATTCTTTCATTCTTCTCATTTTCTACACTGAGTAGATGCTAAACTATGGATTTTCTCATCTTCTGTATTAAAGGTAAGACCTGAAGGGTATCTTCCATCACTTCCTCCCCCTCTCCTACGTCCTTCCCTTCCTCCCATCCCGTTTGTTATTTAATTATGTGTTCCAAGTTTTTGTATCCCAAAAAAGTTTCTTTAGTACAGCTCTAATTGGACTCTTTTTCTGTCTTGCAACCTTTAAGAAATGGAGGTCAACAATGATATCTCATCCCCCCTTGTATCTATCTTTCATGTCAAACATCTAATAACTGTGAGGGGAAGTGTCTGTTTGTCAAGTATGTACCAGAAACTGATAAAAAGTTAAAGCTGTTCTTGTAGAGGACGCAATATTGATTCCCAGCACACACGATTGCTAACAGTCATCTATAACTCCTCTTCCAGGGGATCTGAAGCTCCCTTCTGACCTCCATGGGCATTGTACAACATGGTTACACTTAAATACAATCAGGCATTACACTCATACACATAAAATAAAAATAAGAAAGTATACATAAAAAGCTGAATCTCATAGATGCTTCCTGTCTTGTGAAGTATAACAACTTTCCTCTCCTTCTCAAGAGCCTCATGTGTTCTGCTATCATCTAGAAGCCAGAAGCAGACATTTGTTAGCTTACAAAACAATAAAATCAGAAATCCTTTTGAGTTCTTAAACATGATTTATTTCTAGTCTGGTTAAGGATATTCATAGGAGACTTAGAGTTTAAACTTATATCATAATTGTTCATTTTCCCCTTTAGAAGTAGGATATTATTTAAAGAAGAATAGTCTTATAACCTATATAAATTCTAGCTCAAATATACTAGATTCTCAGATTCATATACATTTAAGAACAATTATGTTGGATAAAGAGTACACCATATCTTAATCCTTTCCTGTGCATGTTTTTTTCAATCTATGGCTTCACTGTTTAAACCAATCCATCTGGACTATACTTATGTTACCAGTTTACTTAAATTGAATCCTTCCAGACATCTACAGTGAACCGGAATGACTATCAGAAAGGTAATATACCAGAACTCAGCCATGAAATTTATGGTTGGTGTCCTGAAAGGAACATAATTGTTTCTTTCTAAACTTGACAGATTCTCATATCATTTTTTAAAAAATTTAACAATGTATAATGTCCTACTATAACCAATAAAAACACTATCAGGGTCGTTTTGAGATGCAGATTGCTTTAAAAACTGTTCTAAAATGGCTTATTTTTCCACAGACTACTTAGCAATATGAGTTCAAAGATCACTAGTTGAATAGCCCATAAAAGGTCCATTATGTCATTTTATATGCATCTCACTGCCAAGCACTCAAGATCATAATAAGAAATTAAATAGTTCAAAGGAAGACAAAGTTATGAAAGTTAAGTGCTGAGACAATGCAATGCTCTGGTGATAAAGAAGTTATTTCAACAGTTTATAAAGAGTTGACAGCTCTTTTCAGCTTGACATATCATCGCTTTTTCTTATTTTCAGAGCATTACATTATTCCATTCAGTTGGATATATTTTCTACCCATACCTTGAAGGTCTTCCATTATTCCCTTTAAATTACAATTCCAATTGCATTACCATCTTTGGAAAGAACAGCCACTCACTGAAAGTATATTAAAAAAAAAACAGAGTACTGAAGATAAGGCTCAATAGTTAAGAGTATTTACTGTGCAATCATGAAGACTGGTATTCAGAAACCAGCACTTATTTAAAAACTCAGGTGGTCTGCAAGTCACCGCAACTCTAGCTCACAGGGATCAGACACCCTCTTCTGGCCTCCATGTGCACATATACATATGCAACCATACCCACATACTCGCTACACACATATAAAGGTAATAGTTTTCATCTACTAATTGAGTTGGGAAAAAACAATAGTTAATCTCTTGAATATACTACTTTCTAAAAACGTTTCTCCATAAGAACACATGAACAGGCAGCCACGTGGGTACATGCTTTAATCCTAGCATTCTGGTGATAGAGCCAGGTGGATATATGAGCTATGACAGAAAGAAAAAGTCCATTTTTTTTCTTTTAATGATGCAAAGTAACCATTTCATTCCAACTCCAGATCTATAATAGTTATGTTTCAACATTGACATCTCCAATGGTTTCCTTCCCTATCTGCCAATCTTTAGAGAATTAAAATTCTCCTTATTAACTTGAAGGAAATATAGATATTCAGGCTTATGAGCATGCTTGTAAGCTATAGCTTCATGTGTCTGAATGCACTAAAAATCTTTTGAGACGGTTCCTTCCTATATAGCTTAGACTGATCTTTAACTCTTCCCAAGTGCTAGAATTTCAAGAATGAAATCTGATGCCTTCATTTTTACTAAACGTAAAATGCTTTTTTTTTTTTTTCTTCTAGGGGGACGCATAGCACTTTCCAGAACTGTGAACACTGGCCAGTAGAGGTGAGGCTCTGCAGTCAGCACCAGCTTGATTTCTCATTGTTTTGTTATACAGTTCATGTAGGTAGGGCCTACAGTCATAGGCTCTTATCATACTAATTGGATTTCTTCTTTATTTTTCAAATATTTTATTGAGTTTCTTTGTATTTCATATAATAGATCTTAATCAAATTTCGAACCGCTAGCCCAGCCATGCTCACTCTGACCCCTCCGGCAGATTTCTTATTTTTTTGGCTGTTTCATTTTGTTTTGTTGAAGTACATTCATGTATTTTATGAGTTGTTTGAACACTGTATATATTTCTTTTGAATTCTTTGTATGCTCTTCTGCATTGCTATTATTGATACCTGTTGTTACAGGATTAGTAATTTTAGTGTTGATATGTTTTCTTTAGTTTTCATGTATTTGTTTCTACACTGACTTGCATGTTTGGTGGTAGCTTGTTCATTCTCATTCTCTCTCTCTCTCTCTCTCTCTCTCTGTCCCTTCCTCTCTCTCCCCACTTTTGTTCAAGTTCTGTCCTTTCTTTCTGGACCTTTTGAAATGTACAGCAGGATAGAGTGCTGTTTTTCTGTGGGAGCTGGTAGTCAGGGGGATCCAGCCCCACTGTTACTATGAATGTCAGCTGCTGTCTGAAGTAACATTCGTTATCTCTATGCGGCACATTTCTAGCTTTCCCTGCTTCTGTCACAGTGTGGCATGCATCTCTCCCCTACTTGCCTTTACTAAGTCATCTCCCGCCCACTCACCAGTTCTTCTACCTCTGCCAACTGTTTTTCACCCCTGTGCACCTGTGCCTCCTGTCCTGCATCCACTCTGGCCATGCTTCTTGCTTCCCCAGCATTCATTTCCGTGTTTGTTTGTTATCATTTTTCTCATACCCTCAGTGTCCACCAACACCACTCTGCTCCCTCTTGCTATGAATTCAAATGTTTATATTACATATATAACTGAGAATGAGGGATGCCCTATGTTTCCTGCTTAATTCTTTTAAAGTTCCAGTTCCAGTATGTATCTTTATATTTAAGTTAGGTATCCCAGTCACCACTCAACAAAGAAGCTTTTTTTGCACCGTATGGAGACAAATGCAGAATACTACAACTGGTCACACAGAGACATTGTTTGTGAATTTCTTGGGCACATTTATAATACAGCCTCAACAACCAAGGCTCATGCAATACAGGACAAGAGGTAATGAAGTCACTAATGAATCTCTCAACTCTTATTTATGAAGTCCCCACATGCAAAAAGGGGCCCGTAAAATAAAAATGCACAAATGGATAAATCATGGAGATTAGGAATCTACAGAGTGTGGGTCCCTGGACAGAGCTCGTAGGTTCCACTCAACCAGCGCTCAGGAACAATTGCAGAAGAAGGGGCAGAAAGATTGTAAGAACCAGTAATGAGGTGTGTGACCATATGGAAATACAATCTTAGAAGCTCCTAAGGACCCTGCGCATATGAACCTACTGCAATGGTTTTGGCATGCTCAAAACCCTTGAAAACTCAAGCAGACAAAAACCCAGCATGGCACTGGGGAAATGGGTAACAAACCCAAACATTCACTTAAGAAATATTAGCAACTGATTACTGTTGGGTGAGAAGGAGCTAGTCTTCTTAAAGTGAAGGACTCTGGAGAAGCTGACCAGACCTCAGTGGATGAACCTGCACTGAGGTCACTTGGGGACCGTAACTTGAGACAATAAATCTTAACACAGTTGAAAAAATATATAGATACCAGTTGGGGGTCTATGGGTTGTGACAATGGGAAAGGGGTGTAAGAATGATTAAGACTGATTGGGATATTGTGTATGAAATACACAATGATTCAATACAAAATTTTCAAAAAGAAATATCCTCTCTTAAGAAAGAATTACAAAACAAGCTCTATAGCTGTGAGAATATAAGTTTTAAAACTATCAGATTATTTTGACTTTATGTTGTGTTTCCTACCTGGGTTTTGTTATGCATAATATTAATCTCAAAAATCTAAAAATAGAAATGTGTTAAGAAACAGAGAAATTCTTACTCAATTCCTTCATTTTTTTCTATTAAGAAGGAAAGGTTCAAAAGGAGAATATATGATATTCGTATTCATAACTATTGATATGGGATAGCCATCAGATAAACTGTTTCCAAGGCTTAATCTATGTTTCTAAGGTGTTTCATTTCTTGCGTTATTGGTTTTTTGTTTTTTGTTTTTTCAAAACTTACTATCTTTCTCTGGTCAGATTTGATTTGCTTACTTCATTCATTTAGTCATCTTCTTAAGATCTTCAGAATGAAAACCCATGACTTAAGCTACTACATTGCCTATTTTTCTGTCTTTTTCAGAGTTAATTACCAAAAATTAGGAAATTTTTCATTTAAAGCACTAGGAAGCATATGAACAATAAAGAAACACACTGTTTTCCCACCTCCTGTCCACTGCAAATGCTAAACTGTAGGTAATAGACATTTCCTCTCTGAATTTGTGCCTCTGAGTAGCACACTGCAGCAAGAATGAACTGCTAGTCTAACAGGCTCTCACTTACTTCAATATATATAACTGGGATTCATGTTTTAGCCTTCTTTTAATTTATGTATGACTGCATATCAATAGAATGGCAACAGAAAGTATGCATGTCGTTTTATTATTGACTATCAAACGTTGTCAGTGGAAGTTTCCATGGTTTCACTGTGATGATCAGGACTTTTGTAGAGAAATAGCCTCTCACAAAAATAAAACAAAACAAAAACAAGAAAGAAAAACAGTCACAAGGGTAACCACAAAAAGGAGCACAAATTCAGAAAATAAAAATTTTGTAATACTTGGCATCAACAAAAAATAAACACTTTTTTTTGTTAGACTAATGATTATTTTTGAGTTTTTCTGTTAAAGACGTGATCAGGTGAATTATAGTTAGTACTTCGGATGTCTTGATTTCATTGCTCTTATATTCTAAAACAGTATGTCTGTGATAAGCTCATAAATAAACTATGTTAAAATATCACCAAAGGCAAAACTCCTGTTTCCATAAATCAGTAATTTTGCTTAATTCAAGATTATTATAGCATAGAAATCCTGATAATTTGTTATTGTAAATTGAACTTGCATTCTATGCTGTTGAAAAAATTATTCATTTCATTTAAATTAATTCCAAGTTTTTATTCCTCTAGGAAATTACTGTGTTTCTTATCGCCTCATATTTTGTCATTAGTATCCTGATGTAATAAAAGCTCCTGAAGGTTACCTTATAGGAGCTTACTTTTAAATTTCAAAATTAAAATATGAAAACTTTTAAAGGAGAAAATTCTGCTTTCTCTTCTAATATTACTGTCTCTTTTAGAAAGTATTAGCATCTACAGTGTTGGCAGACATTTTATTTTGCTCTCCATTTTCTGTTAGTCATAAAATGAGCAAATGATAAGGAAGAAAAAAGTCATTTAATGGATTATATAAATATAAAATACATCTTCTATTTGGTTTTATAATTTGAACAGATAAAATCAAAACAAAATAAAAATATACAGAAAACCAAGTCAAAAGTCTAAAAAAATTTTAAGCTAAGAAATATTTATAAAATTCACATCAAAACTGTGGATTAAACAATAAACTTGAATCAGCAATATTCCCTATATTAATCTGCATGGTTATTTAGAAAAATAAAGCAACTGGAGAAGTATATTGACGAATAATACCTCAATGATTGTTTAAATAGAATTCCAAAAACGTATTTTGGGCTTTGGCAAGGAAAACCTATAACAATAGTACAAATACTTTTGGATATTCCCATTCTCTTCTATACGAGAAAAGCGAAGTAGTGGGATTTAAAGAATTTCAGTTAGAAGCCTGTCAGAAAGTCTTAGCTAAATAATATTTAGAAGAGATATCTATAATTAAATAAAGAATTTGAAATTTTTAATGACATATAGGAAATAGGGCAATCAATTATTTTAAAATCAATTAAATCTCAATAAGTGCAGTATGAGGTTGCAACATTTGAGTCATAGGTACGCCAGTCCTGTTCCTAAGACTCACGTGATAGCAACTTTATGTTGAGAAAATGTGAAAAATGGAGCTTCACCAAGTTCAAGGTTTAGGTCTAAATTTTCTTCCCCAGCAGAACACATGGGAAGACCATTTCATCAGTTTCTTATGGTGGGAGCTAGATTCCAGGGCAGTACAACTGAGCAAAAGAGATTGCACAGTCTCCACAGGACAGGCCAAATCCTGAAGATAAAAACAAGCTACACTATGAGAAATACCAACAAAAAACCTGGGAGAATGAAAATTGGACTAACTGTGTAGAGTTGTGTCATGGTGTCTTTTAAAAGAAACAGAGTGATTAATAGGAGGCTGGGGAGATTGTTTAAAAGATATAGTGTCTGCCTCAAGTATGATGATCAAAGTTTGGATCCTCAGCACCTATATATAAAAGTAGGTCATGGTGGTGTACACACATAATATTAAGCTTAGGAGGTAGATACAGGATACCTGGAGATTCTGGCAAGTTTGTTTGCCTAATTGGTAGTGACAAAGTTCAGTGAGAGAACCTGCCTGAAAACATAAAGTAGCAAATAGACCTCTGCTCTAAATGCATATACAAACTCTCTCATGTGTACATGTACAGGAATATGTTAACACTCATGCAACTCATATACACATGGCAAACAAGGTGATACTGACAAATATCATGAGTTTTGAATATGAAAATATAAAATGTTTGGATTTTTAAATAAAAATATGTGTCATGAAAAGAATATTGAAATTGTGTCTATGCACAAAAATAAAAGAGCTGATGATATTGCTTGCACTTGCAGTAAGCTAGATGACAACTTTATTAGAAAAAATTAGAGCAAAGTTATTATATTGGTATTAAACTCGATTTTAAAAAATCTATAGAATATCTGAGGAGCTGTTTTAAGAGCAATTCCTGCTCTTCCAGAGGATTTAGGTTCAGTTCCCAGAATGCCTTTGGGCAGCCACAATTATCTGTAACTCTAGTTCCAGGGAACCTGAGGCTTCTTCTTGCTTCCTTTGATACTTGCACACACATGGCATACATTCATACAAACACATGTATACATAAATTTAAAAAAATTAAAATGAATATTGATAAAATATAAAATTAATTTATGTATTAAAGGCATAATGGCATTTCATTAAAAAGAAATAATAGGGGCTGGAGAAATGGGTCAGTAGGTAAGAGAACTAGTTGCTCTCACAGAGGATCTGGGTTCAGTTTTCAGCATCCACATGGTGGCTAACAACTGTCTGTAATTCTAGTTCCAGGGGATCCTATGCCCTCTTCTGGACCCCTCAGGAATTGTACGACATGGGTGGATACATGCAAAGTTATCATACACATAAAATAAAAACAAAAAGTCAAAAAAAATAAAGAAAATAAATAAACTATAAAAAGAAACAAAATAGAAAGTCTGGTGTCAAACAATAAAGAAACTGAAATGAAGAATTTAGTAGAACTGTTAAACAGATGTTTGAACAAAGAATCAAATAAGAAAAGATTCCTGTTCCCTGGTGGCCCAATTGCTTCAGTCCAGTGAGACTGGAGACATAATCAGCAATTCGGTATTACCTACATGCAAGCAGAAAGGGCAAAAATTATGTAGATTAATTCTGAACAAACGTTCAAAGGCTCAAAAACCTACTTTAAGTGGGTGGAGTCTTGAATATACATGCGCAACTTACATGATTTCTGAGAATCACGAAAGGGAATTAAACTTTGAGGTATATATTCAGAAGCCCTGTGATTCACTAAGAAAATCTTTGATGAACATGCTGCTTTCAACTGTGAAAAATCTGTTGTTCCCTAAAAAACCCCTCTACGTCAAGACATAAAATTCCTTTGGAGAGAGGAGCTACCTCTCCCTGTCCAGGGAACTCAACTGTACCTCCTAAGTTCAGGGGATTCAATTCTCAGTAATTCTATGAGTGTTTTCACACGAAGAAGGAAGCAAGTGAAGACAAAGTTGAAGCAAATCCACCTCCACAGTTCCCAGCAAGATTGTGAACCTGTGTATCAATTTATAATGATCATGAATCAAAGACCAAACTTTAAAATAGAAGGAAAATAAAGTTACAAAAAATGCTGAAAACCATTAGTACACTGATATCTTTAACAGGTGTACCAGAATAACAGAGATATAAAAGAAGAAAAATAATTGAGTAAATAGCTGAATTATCCTTGAAATTAAGGAAAAAGACAAAGCTATGAATTTCTAATCATCAATTAACTTGAAATAAAATAAATATAGAGATGCATACTGTGCTAATTAGCTTTCTATTATTATGACAAAATACCTAAGGAAAATATCTTAAAGAAAAGGAGGAAAGGCTTATTTTGTTTCAGTTTTGAAGACTTTGTTTCATGGTTGACTGGATTCATTGTATTTAGAACTATAGTAAAACAGAAACATCATAGCAGATGAGCAAGGTAGAGAAAAGCTTTCCTATTCAGGTAGCAAGGAATCTGAGATACAGAAAGCCAAGGATAATATACAGCATTCTAACGTATTCTTCCATTGTGACATCTCCTTCAAACAAGCTTTACCTGCTCATTACCCATTCAGCTATGGGCATGGGAATCGAATAACACACTGTCAAAAAGGCAGCATCCTTGTGACCTAATTTCCCCCAAACCATGCTTCTAATCATTACTCCATGGAGAATCAACCCAACATAGTTTGGAGGGTACACTTCATGTACAAACAATAGTACATACCAAGACACATCATAATAAAAAATATATGTATTGGTGCTAGAGAGACGGTTCAATAGTTAAGTGCACTAGCTGCTCATGCAGCGGGTTCACATTTGGTTCCCAGCACCCACATGATAGCTGAGAACGATGCTAACTCCCATTTCAGGGGATCTGACACCCTCTTCTGACCTCCATAGGTATTACATGACCTGGGTATACTTACATACATTCAACCAATACACTTAGATACATAAAATACAAATAATAAAATATTTTAAAAACATATATCACTAAGAAAAAGATAAGAGGTTGTGAGGCACCAGAGTGAAAGATGGCAGAATGAGGTGTGCCAGGGCATTCCAGCTCCCAAGAGGCTGAGTGCAAGTTCTGTTCTGTGTGAGGAACCTTACCACACAGGATGAATATTTCCATGAACTTCTAGGCTTCTATATTAATCTCAGGATTGTGAACTCATGATTTGTCAAGTAAGACAAATGACCCTGCCATGATGGCGGATGCAGCTGCTGGTCATGGCACATTGGTGACAGTGGATGTAAAGCATAACTCCAGTGGGAAGATGTCTCATAGTTTGTTCTCCCTGGCCACTGTGTGTGCGTGTGTGTGTGTGTGTGTGTGTGTGTGTGTGTGTGTGTCTGGGTGGGGGGGTGGAGGGAATGGGGGAGGTGGAGACAGGATCGCCAAGAAAGCGAGCAGTATTTGTAATCTGGAAAAAGAAACCATTAGCTCCTGCTTGCCCTGAACACTGGCCCTCTGCTCCGCATCCCCACACGCAGCTCTCTCAGGCTGGATTCTTGGGGTTTGTGATAATAAGGCAACAGTTCCTCAAGCCCAGAATGGGATCTGCTATTCTTCTTGAATTGCAGGGCTAATCTGTGGAAAGAACTCCCATGAGCATGGCCTCTTGGATTCTAGGCGATCAATCCCAAGGAGGATGAGGGCCAACTACCAGGTGACGATGAGAAAAGACTTGACCAGTAAGAAAGATAATAACTGGTGAACCAAGATGGCAGTGGTAGTTGGCAAGATGTGACTCCAGCAAGATGCCTCATCACTGGTTCCCCATGGTCGTAGAGGAAGTTGCGAACATAGCAAATATGGAAGGAGTCTTGACCATGAAGAAGATGACATCGGCCTCCTTGACTGAAGGTTCAAGTGGTTTTCTTCAATATCAGTGCTCCTCTGATGAGAAGCTCAGGTCAGCAAGTAACTGTTACTTAAGTTTTCAGCTTGTAAGTCAAAATGCTCTTGTTTCAACAGAAGTCTTGGGACAGAATGGTGGAGACAGGAAAATGGTAAGAAGCAGTGTAATTGAACTATGACTCCTCCAGTGAGCCTGGAGCCATGGGCTTGAGGATGTGTTCCTCTCCCATGAACCTGAAACTTTGGTTGTCTCTGATGAATGTAGAATTAGGGCCCCTTCCATGAGCATGAGGCTGTGGATGTCTCCCTGGAACTTGGAGCTGTGACTGTCCCCCATGAGCTTGTACCTGTGGTTCTCTCCCATGTGCCTGGAGCTGTGATCCCCTTGCCCTGTGAGCTGGAGTTGCGATTCTTCCTGTGAACCTGGAACTGTGGTTCACTCCTGTGGACTGGGTCTGTGGTTGCCTCCTGTGAGCGTGAGATGTGATGTCATCCTTTGATCTGAAGCTTAGTCTCATTCTATAAGCTAGAATTGTAGTCTCCTACCATGAGTCAGAGTTGTGGTCCCCACCTATGAGCTGAAGTTGGGATTCACTCCTGAGAGCTATTGCTGTAGTCTATCCTGTTCACTAGAGTTCTGGTCCTCTTCCATGCTGGAATTGGCATCCCGTCCTATGAGCTGGAACTGTGGCCCCACCCATGATCCTAGAGCTATGGTCCTCTCTCATAATCCTAGAGATATGGTCCCTTTCCATGATATGAGATATCGTTCTGTGAGCTAGATTTATGGTCCCCTTCTGTAAAATTTGGTCCCCTCCCATGAACCTGAAGTTGTGGTTCCCTCCTATGACCTGGAGTTATGGTTTCCCTGCTGTGAACTAGGAGTTGTGGTCCCTCCCATGAGCCAGAAAGGTAGTTTCATTCTGTGAACTGAAGTTTTGTTCCCTCCAATGAACCTGGAGTTGTGCTCCCGTCCTGTAAACCTGGAGATCTGATCTCCCATATGCTGGAGCTGTGGCCCCATGCTGTGAACTGGAACTCTGGTCTCTTCCTGTGAGCTGGAATTTTGATCCTCTCCCATGAAGCTGTAGTTATTGTCCCCTGCTGTGAGCTGGATTTGTGGTTACTTCTCATGATCTGAAAATATGGTCCCCTCTTGTTAGCCTTGACCTGTGGTTCCCAAGTCTAAGCCAAGGTTCGACATTCCTCTGGTAATTTGTTGGTGGTGGAGCTGATAGAAGGATAGGAAATACCAATACTGGGTAACAGTTGTGGTTTCTCTAAGTGGATGCATTTTCCACAGCCTCCTTTCCAATGTCCCAGGCTATGAACTCTGACGCTGCGTTGGACCTAGCTTGGAACACGGACTGTCATTTGTAGATTCTAGCCTAGAGTGGACCTCCTATCTCCTTAAATGGTACCTTGGCTCCACGTGTAGCCTGGGCATCTTGGCCTTGATTTTGAACTTTTTCCGATCTCTGGCACCAAGGGCTTTTCAAAACCTCTGTTAGTCTTCTAGAGTTCCAATGCACCCTCACATTTTCCTTACAGAAAATGTAAAACACCAATGGAACTTAAAAAAATAACAATAAAGTACTCTGACAACTAAACTCATATAACTCTGAAACCAAAGCTATGTAACTGTATTTTAGAATGTAAATTTACAATTCTATAAATTTTTGAGTACTATTTACTGACAAAATTGTACTACCAAGATTCAGCAATACTGTGAAATTTCTCATTGTTCCTATAGCGTGGGTTGGGAATTCATTTCCCTTTCAAATTTTCCAGTCTATACAAAGATTTTCAATGAAACCATGCTATCTTTTAAGCAGTGCTAATAAAATTTTAAGTAAAATTAAGAAATTAAAAGTGAGCTTGATAGATGGCTCAACAGTTTAGAGCACTTTATGCTTAGTTCCTAGCACCACCGATATTAGCAGGCTAAAACCTCCTATTATTCCTGTTCTAGGGGATCTGACATCTTATGGCCTCTTTTGGCACCTGAAAGCATGATGATCACACAGGCAAACACATACACATGTGCACAGAAAAATAAGTAAATAAATAAATAAAATTTAAAAAAAGAGAAATGAAACTATGAAAATGGTTTAAAGAGGCTAAAGAAAATAATTTATAAGTTACAATAAATGTCCAGCAAGATTAAGTGCCACCTGCTCTTAGTCTCATCAAGAACCATACATATAAAATGGAAAAGATGCTTCACAGTGGCAAAAAGTTATTCAAAAAGAAGATAAAATAGTCCCCAAAGCAAAAAAGGAAAATAATCATTACAAGAAGACTCATCTTGTAATACCAAAGAAAGATCCTCAAGCAGAAAGTATCAGTCCTCAGAGATTCAAATCTGCATAATAAAGAAAAAACAATTGGTAATGGGGTTCTTATATACCACTGTATGACTATATACAATAATATTACTTTTCTTTGTCTTTTAATTGATTTTAAAGGCAGTTATATACAACAATGTTCATATTATTATATTGTTGGGCATGCAACATACAGAAATATATTTATCTTAAAGAAATCAGAGAGAAAAAAAATTGTTTGAGAGTAAGGAAATGATACCAGATGGTAACTAAAAATTCAGGAAGAAAGGAAGAGATACAGAAATGGAAAATATTAAGTTTAATAAAAGAAACAATATAAATATAAACCTTCATTCCCCTCTCTTAGCTTACTTTAAAAGATTCAAAATTATAAAGCTAATGTTGGAATAATGCAATGTCTCTGTTTAGAAAGATAAGAAGTGTTCAATGGGTAACATAACCTTACAACCTCAGACATATGTTGTCAAAAAGGAATGAGTGACTAAAGAGATAGCTCAGTGTTAAAAGAACTTTTTGCTCTTCTAGAAGACTTGGGTTCATTCTCATCACTAAATTATGATTCACAATTGCCCATACCTCCAATTCTAGGGGAAGTGCATGCATGTGGTACAGTTACATATGTGGAGGGAAAATACTCAGACACATAAAATCGAAATAAATTTAACTCATCTCACCTTCAAGAAAGACGCTAACTTATAGTGAAAGGACAGAAAAAATATTCTGAGCAAATGGCTCTAAAAAGTAAGCAAGGGTTGAAATTCTAAAGTCTGACAAAATAGATTCAAATGAAAACTAATCAGAAGAGATAAAGAGAGTCACTCATTCTAATCAAAGGATGAACAAACAATCAAGAAGATTACATTATGGACATATATACACCAAATTCTGGAGCACCAAATTTTATAAAAACAGTACTAAGGACTAGAAAACACAGATTAATCACAACTCGGTATTAGTAGATGACTTTATCATCCTCAGTAGACAGGTCAACTTGACAAAGAATAAAAAGAGAGATATCTGAATTGAATGATACCTTACATGAAATGGACCTAACAGTCATCTACAGAGCATTCTAACCAAGCACCAAAGAGTATATTCTCTACTCAGCAGCTCATGCAAATTTTTCTGAAACTGACAACCTTCTGAGATGCAAAACAAATCTCAACAAATCAAAAAAATTAAATAATTCCATGCATTTTGCCAGACCACAGTGCAATACAACTTATATCCAACTACAAGAGAAGCTCTAGTAACAATACAAAATCATGGAGATTAAACAATACATGATGAAAGAAGAAATTAAGAAATAAATAAAATTATTTCTGGTTCTCAATGAGAATGAAAATACAACAAAAGAAAATCTGTGGGATATATTAAAAGCAGTCCTATAAGGGATGTTAATAGCTCTTAATTCAAACCAAATCCTAAAAATCAGAATGAGCACATGTAAATGACATAACAGTACAAACCAAGAGTCTGAAAAGCCAAAAACAAATTAACCCAAAAACTAGTAGATAAGAAGAAATAACAAAATTCAGAGCATAAATTAATGAAATAGAGATGAGGAAAATGATTCAATAAATCAATCACTAAAAGAGATAATTCTTTGAAAGGTTATTCAAGATAGACATAACTCATTCCAGTTAACCAAGAGAAAGAAAAAGCAAATCCAAATCAACAAAATCAGAGGTAAAAGGGGAAACATCACAACAGACACCAAAAAATATCCAGAACGTTGTAAGGGAATATTTTAGAAATCTATATTCAACTAAATTTAAAAATCTATAAGAAATGAATGAATTTCTAAAATCATGGACACTACCAATGTTAAACCAAGACAAGATCAACAGGTTAAATAGACCCATAATAAATAAGGAAACTGAAACAGTAATATAAAACCTCCCAACTACAAAAAACAGATGGATTCACAGCAGAATTCTATGAAACATCCAAAGAAGATCTACAACCAAAAACATTTAAATCATTCAAAAAGATAGAAGCTCCCAAACTCATTCCATGAAGTCAGTATCACTCTAATACCAAAACCGGGTAAAGATACAACAAAAAAGAATATTATAGGCCTGTATCGCTAATGAATATAGATGCAAGGATGCTTAAAAAAATACTTGCAAACCTCATATAGACACACATCAAAAAGATCATACACCATGATCATGTCAGATTTACTCCAGAGACACATGTATGGTTCAATATATGTACGTCAGTAAATGTAGGAAACATATAAATGGTCTTAAAGACAGAAAGCAAAATTTGGGGTATGCTATCAATTTCCCCAATGCCATGTTGCACTTTTGTCTGCGTAAGTTTGTGTGAATCATGAGAATGCCAAAACTACTGCTTTAGGTTCATATGATCAGTGTCCCAGGAGGTTGTACAATTCTATTTCCATATGGTCATGCACCTCCTCACTGGCTCTTGCAATCTTTCTGCCCCCTCTCCCCTGGGTCAGTCCCACACTCTATGGATTCCTAATCTCCATGCTTTAGCCATTTGTATCTTTTTGTGTTACTATCCCTTTGTTGCATGAGGGAGCTTTATTAAAGAGAGTTGAGAGATTCATTAGTGTCTTTTTTTATCTCTTGTTCTATATTGTATGAGCCTTGCTTGTTGAGGCAGCATTGTAAATGTACCACTTAGACATGGGCAATTCATAGACAAATGTCTGTGTGTGACCAGCTGTGGTACTCTGTAGTAGTCTCCATCTGGTGCTTGAAGCTTCTTTGATGAGAAATATCTGAGATACTTGATTATAAATATGAGTATAAATATTTTGCATTTAGTAAGAAGTTACATTAGCCTGTCATCTCCATGACAGCCATGGAGATCTCTCTAAGATCTATGGCCTCTTCAGCCTTGTGTATTTGGTTGTGATTACAGTACCACACATGAGTTTCCTCCCATTGAGTGGGCCCTAAGACCTATAAGGCAGCCACTGATTGGCTCCAAAGTAAAAGTGCCAATACTGCAGCAGTGTGGAATGTTGTGCCAGTCATCGATGTCATTATTTGGGTCATGAAGCTGGTGTTTAGCCATTGATGTTCTCCGTTGGCTACTTATATAGTGCTCTCTAGAGCTATGAATGTGAACCCTCGGGGGGAGTGGCTTCCAGATTCAATCAAGGGCAGCAGCAATAGCCTGTGTAATTTTGGGATTCTTTTGGACCACCCAGACCAACGACTCAAAAGAAGGTTTCTCAGGTCTGTCACTGTGTCGTGTTATGTAGTCTTCAACTATCCTCATGGGCTCATGTAGAGCTATTGTATGTGGAATCTATCATCAGGTGAGTAGACTAATATCATTTCCTTTAGTATTTTACAGTATCTAGGCATTATTTATCTCATATCTCTCTCTCTCTCTCTCTCTCTCTCTCTCTCTCTCTCTTTCTCTCTCTCTCCCTTCCTATCTAAACTGCCCTCCTTGCCTTCCCAGTTTAAAGGGTCACCATTTTCCTCATTTCTACCTCGGCATTACCAGTAATTCCAGTATCTTAAGGCCCCACCTCCCTGAAGTTCCTTCTGTCCCTTTATCCCCATAGGTCTTTGTATAACCCACCCTACAACCTCTCATTTAAATAACCCTCTCTTATCTAGTTCTCGCTCAGTAACACCTGTCTCCTATTACACTTCTCTCTTAGGTTACTTCTTTCCATTTATCTCCCTGGTTCCTTTCCATTTCCCCAGTTCCTGCAGTTACATCAAAATACATACTCACATATAAGGGTTGGATGCTAGGATCTACATCAGTTTTTTTCTGATTCTGTGTTACTTAACTTGGCATAACAGTTTCTAGTTCCATCCATTTACCTGCAAATGTCATTATTTCATCTTTCTTTACCACTGAGTAGAACTCCATTGTATAAATGTATAACATTTTCATTATCCACTTGTCAGTTGAAGGACATTATGTTGCTTCCATCTTTTAGCTATTGTGAAAAGAGCAGGAACAACATGGCTGTATAAGTATCTCTGCAATAGGATGAGTCCTTTGGGTATATATCAAGAGGTGTTTAACCAGGTCAAATGGTAGGTTCATTTTTTATTTTTTTAAGGGTTTTCCACAATGCTTTCCATAGAGGTTGCAGGAGTTTACAATAGCACCAGCAGTGATGAGCATTCCTCTCTCTCCACATCCTCTGCAGCATTTGGTGTCATTTGTTCTCTGGATCTTAGCCAGTCTGACCTGGGTAAGAGGAAATTATAATTTTAATTTGCATTTCCCTAATTATTAATGATGTTAAACACATTTTGATGTTTCTCAGGCACCTTTATTTATTCTTTTGAGAACTCTGTGCTCAGATCCTTAGCCCTCTTTCAATTGGGTCTCTTGTTTTCTTGATTCTTTGTTTTTTGACTTCTTTATAAATTCAGGATTTTGAACCTCTATCAGATGTGTCACTGCTAAAGATTTTCTCACAATCTGTGGGTTTTCTCTTCATTTCCTTGGTATTTTCTTTCGCTATGCAGATTTTTTTTTTCAGTTTAATGAGGTCCGTCCCATTTCTTGAATCTTGACCTTACTTCCTGAGCAATTGCTACCTTATTTAGAAAATGTTTTCATACACCTATAGTTTAGAGACTCTTGCCCATAGAAAAATTAATTTTTTAGTGTATAGTATTACCACACATTGATTGAATTTAAAAGGGAAATTAAGCAAATGATTTATGAAACCATGAAAGGAAAATTACAGTACTTATTAATTACTCTAACAAAGAATTATTAAACTTATACAGTAATAAGTACACCATATACCTGAAAATGATTAATGGATATCTAAATAAAATGTAAAGATTCCATTTCCATACAGAAGAGAATTATTAATTTTTTCAAGATGGAAATACTTATCATATTAATAACCGTTCTTACTAAAATAGTAGCAAGGCCAAAGAGATTCTAAAATTCATATAGTATCACAAGAGAACCTGTTTATTAACAGTGATGTGAAAATTGAGAACAAAGTTGGAGAACTCGCATGTTCCATTATCAAATGTGTGACACCATGCCAAGCCTAGAAAAGTGTTGTAATCATATTTGGAGAAATGTACATATCAGTGAGATAGTATAGAGAATCAAAAAACCATTATATCTGTGGTCAACTGAGTTTTTATAAGGATGTAAAGAATAGTTTTGTGACAGTTGGTACCAGTATAATATATCTAATATATATATATATATATATATATATATATAAGTATATATAAATAATGCAATCAGACCAATTCTTAACACTGTACATTAAAATCACTATGAAAAATGGATTGTAGATATAATTATAAGAGCAATATCATAAAACCCTTAGCAAAAAACAGGAATAAATCTTCGTAACCTGGAGGAAGCTAATGGTAATACAATACCAAAACAAAAGCTACAAAAGAAAATAACATCAATTGCACTTGAACACAGATACATTGGTGCTTCGAGCTATTTTCATGGAACACTAAAAGCACAAAATGAAAAAAAAATCTTCAAATTATATATCAGATAAAGTACTTGTATCTAAAATATATCATAAACTTTATATCTTAATCATCAAAAGATAAATAACCCAAGCCAAAATAAGCAGAAGATATGAATAAACATTTCTCTTCATAAGATTGTGCAAAAAGCCAGTAAATGCATGGAAAGATGCTAAGCAACTTTAGTCCACAAGGCAATGCAAATCAGAACAGGACTCAACTTCATAATAAGTAAAATGGTGTAACCAAAAAGATGGACAATAAGCATTGAGAAGTTTTCAAGAAATTGGAATCCTCATCCGTTTCCTGTCAGATTATAAAACTCTGAGGCTGTTTTGGAAGACATTTATTTGTGTAGTTCCTTAAATTGATAAACATAAAATGATTAAATAAACTAAAATTTTAACTCCTATGCATTTCATAAAGGACACTGTACTTAACAAAAATTTGTGCACCAATGTTCAAAGTCATTGCATGGTATTAAAAGAAATTTGTTGAAGCTGGAGAAATGACTCAGCAGTTAAGAAGAGCATCTGCTGTTCTTGCAGAGGACCTGTGTGCACTTCTCACCACCTACATGATGGCTCATACTGCCCAAAACTCCTGTTTCTGATGTCCTCTTGTGGTTTCCACAAGAATTGCATACATGTAGCACATTTATATACAAACGAGCAAAACACTCAAATGTATAAAAATAGGGTTTTTTTAAAGAAAGATACGTAATTTATTCTTGGTCCTTCTAAACGCTTGACAACTCGTAATTGATAAGGGTGAGAGAAGAATATTTTATTCTAATGACATAATTCTTAGTGGGTCCTGGAGATCTTCATGTTGAGACTCTTGATAAGAAAGAACTACTTTTTTGATGATTACATGCAATATCAAGAAAATGGAGAATTGTTTTTGGGAAATACATAATATATTATGTATCACAAAGAAATTAACTCTCACCACTATTGTAATACTCAAAGAGTGAAAATAGGGAAAGTAAGATGACTCAGTGGATCAAAAATACTGCCTCTCAGCTTAGGATCTGAGCTCAATCCACAGGACCCACATGGCGGAAGGAGAAAACCAGCTTCCACAAATTTTCCTTACACCTCCAGCCTGGGATCACGAATCCCATGCATGTATATTCACATATGTGCACACACACACACACACATACACACACACACAATAAAGTACGTGTTAAAATGTACTTTATTTTCAAAGCAATTTTCAACGGATGACTGGATGACTAAAATGTACTTTATACAATATTATGTGAAAATAATAGACTACTATTCATTGTCATAGAGTGGATGAAGCTATATTTTTTCCTAAATGAAACAAGATAGCTATAAAACACCTCATATTGTATTATTCCATATTCCTATTCCAAAATAAGTAAACAAGTACAAAATTAGAATAATGCTTCTATAAAACTTTAGGACTATAGATAGAGCGACTGACTGTGAGTATGGGATGAGGGAGGTGATGCAAATATTCTAAAGTTGTTCATTGAGACAATTGTCAACTTTGAATGTATTAAAACCACTGAATACACATGTAGCAAAACCCAACTGTTTGAAACATTCACGCATTTTTATAGTTTACTCTTTACAAACAGAGGAACAAATCGTAGGGAGACTTCCAGCCTTGGTTTTATTGTTTACCTAAGTTTTATCCAAAGCCTATACTAATAAATATGAGCTTACATGTCATCATAAAATTTAAATATTGCTTTTGATTGTTTTTTCTGTAGTTTGTATTTATTAAATTAACATACAAGATCATTGGTTTCATTATGCCATTTTCACGTATACTTTGCTGATCTTCCTCTGTTTCTACCTTCCTCCATGCTTGTCCTGTTCAATCCTTCCTTAGCCCTCACTTGGTTTTCCTGCCATGTTTGTTAGCACCACATTGTAACCAGCTGAGCTAACCAGTCTGTCACATGTATCCTATTGACCTCTTTTAGCCTAGATGTGGTTCTGCATGCCTATAATACCAGTACAAAGGAGGTTGAGGCAGAACTCTTGCTAATTCTAAACCATTCTAGCTACATAGTGACACCTTGTCTCAACAAAAAAATAAAATGGAAACAGACTCTTCTTAGCTTAGTTTAACTCATTTTATCTCCCATCCCCTTACCTTAGGATTGTTTTCATTTTTCCTATATCCTTTAATTTCATGACCCACACAGGTGGGCTGATTGTAGGATGTGCTTTAGAAGGTGACACCTATTTGCCCACCCTTTGTTCTGTCTCTGCTTTGCTTCTCATTATGAAATGAGTAGTTTTACTGTGCCACATGATTGCCATAATGTTTCTGCCACACCAGTAGCCCACAGCTCCGGATCCAGATAATCATGAACCAAGTGTCTAAAACCATGAAGCAAAATAAACCTCACTCTCTTCTAAGCTATCTATTTAATTGCATTTTTATTATACTACAGAATTCACTGAAGGCCACATTCATGCAAATATATAATGTATGTTGAGCATACTTCCCCATACCTCATTACCCTCTGCTTTTTATGGCCCCCTCCTGGCCATCTTCTTTGTTCCCCTGACAACTTTGCTTCTATTTCCTGTCATACCCACAAAAATTATATTATGTATATACAACATTTAATACCCACAGTGAGAAAAAACGTAATATTTGTCTTTCAGAACTGACTTAATTAATTTACTATGACCATCTCCAATTGCATCCATTTTCCTGCAAACAACATGACTTTATTATTCTTTATGGCTAGAAATATTGTGCTGTGTTTATAAAATATTTTCTTTATTCATTCCTGTTGTTGAACATCTACATAAATTCTATAACTTAGCTATTGTGAATAGTGCTGTAATGAACCTTAATGGAAAAGTATCTCTGTGAAGAGTTTTAAGTATTTTGGGGACAAATATTGAAAGCCTATTAACGAAATATATAAGGAAATAATAGTGTATAAGGTTGAAGACTTATAAGTTCCTCAGAAAAAATTTATAACTTGATCATACATTGACTCATCAACAGTAGTTCACTAAGAGAAATAAGGATACAGACACGTTGCATGTGAGTTGTACAGTAATCAAATGGTCCTATATTTAACTATGAGAAATAAAGTAGAATCATGGTAGCATTTCACAGTAAAAAAAAATCTGACAATCTTTTTTATAAAAGAGGAATCTAGTAAATACCACACATAAAAAGTCCTTCAAAATATGGGTATATCTTATTAGAAATGCACAGCAATGTCAGAAATATCCACAGTTTCACAATATTTACTTGTCACATATTCAGACAAGGCAGAATCATTCTTTCCATCGGAGTCTATGTACAGTGGACCACAACGTCTCTAAAATTGCTGTGGTAAATAAAAAGGCCACAGGAAGCTCATCTTCAGCTTTACTTTCTCAGATTATAAGATACTGTCCAGTACAAGATATTTGTAATTTTACTGAGAGGAAGCTGAAAAGTGCAAGACTTACTTGAAACAGCAACAAGACCTGTCTTTCCGTGAAGCTTAGAAAACTGTGTACCATGTTCTCTATGATTTAGGTTGGTTGTGAGGAGGGGCGACATTTACCTTTTCATGAGTTCATGTCCCCATTGTCATATGACTCTGCAGTTCTTTCCAGCAAAATAAGGAAATGATGCCACTATTCTTTAAAACAAGACTGATCCTGTGATGTGTTTTGTTCAGTAAGATGGGGATAAAATAAGATTTGTACCGAGCCTGACCTCACTTTTCTACTTCCTATTGAACTCCCATTACTGCTACTGTGAACAAACTTCAGGAAGACTGCAGAACAATGAGAGGCACACATCCACCTGTATGTGAGCACAATTCAAGTTATCCACCATATTCATAAGGTAAAAACACTGCAGAAACCTACTCTCAGCCTCCTTAGGCAACTACTCAAGGGCAACTAATCAAGACCAGATAAATGGATGTTAATTACATAAGTATAAGTAGAACTTCACATATTTGAATCGCTCTGTTGGGAAAAAAGAAAAAAGGGAAAGAAGCTCACCCCACATTTTTTAAAAATATTTTTCTTTCTTGTTTGGTTTTGCTGTGGTTGTTGCTGCTCCATTTTGTTTCAGTTTGGGTTTTCTGGACAGGGTCTCACTACACAGCCAGCCTATCCTGAAACTTAAAATGTAAACGTGGATGACTGCAAACTCACAGAGGTAGGCCTGCCTCGCTCTCCAGAGTACTGAGATTAAAAGCATGCAACACCTTACTAGCAAATTTGTTTATTTCTTTGTGTGTGTGTCTACATGTCTGAGAATTTGCTCACATGCTCAGCACTCATGTGTAAGTTATTTCCTTTCACGGTGTGGGATCTGAGGATTGAACTCAAGTTCTCAGACTTGGTAGCAAATACCTTTACCTGCACAGCCATCACATTGGCCCCAGATTTTTCTAAGAAATACTCCTTTGCAAATTCTTCCTTTGACATTCTAGGAGTATATAATTTTTAAAAATAAGCATATTGTTAGTTTTCAAACTCAGGACTTGATTTCTCATGGACTTAGGAATGAGGTATTTGAAATACA
The DNA here is from genome assembly GCA_035773235.1 of Eospalax fontanierii. NCBI lineage: Eukaryota > Metazoa > Chordata > Mammalia > Rodentia > Spalacidae > Eospalax > Eospalax fontanierii. The sequence goes on from CM069524.1 coordinate 91,785,644, forward strand.
ATCAAAGAGAAGGTCTTGGTTCCAAGGGAGACCAAAGAGTCTCTAATTCCTTAACTTGCTCCTGTTCCCAAATGATAAAAAATTCCCATGTCACCAAAATAAGAAAAGTTTATATTCCCTTGGAGTTAAGCAATTAGCCAACACTACTGTTGTCGGGTGGATTTACATCCTCTGTATAATGTCTGTTGAGACCCCCCTATTTGTGTGCTTAAGGAGTTAGAGTTTAAAATATATGTGCAGTGTGGTATCTATCTGCCTGCTTGTATACATGGGTGATATTTCATTTTGTCTTTCCAGACATTTTGCAGATTGAATGTGATACACAATTCATTCTAGTTTACTCTCAATGATACTACAGTTGTTAATTTTCCCCTCCATATTTTGTGTAGAATATATGTATTAGCAAGACATGTGGATTTTTCCCAATAATTAGGAACTCATATGATTTTAAATTCAGAATCAATGATACATTACTTGTTCTAATTACAAATATTGGATTATTTTGCACTGAATAAATGTTTAGAGCTAAATTCTGTACAACTTCAATATTATCATGCAGAATTTCCAACACACATGTATGTAGATGAGAAGGTACAATGGCCCATAATACGCACGTCATCTAGCATAGAAATGAATAGTTAGCAACATCCTTTGTTTCAATACCAAAAACCATTTCTTTCTCATATAATTTGCAAACAAAGACACTTTATTTCACTTAACTGTGAACAATATTCCGATAAACACATCTTTAGAAAAAGGTACTTGAGGATACAGAGATGGCTAAGTAGTCAAGAGCACTGATTATACGGCAGGAGGCAGCCAAGAGCAGAAAAAATGGGCACTTGCATCTTCAGCAAGGCACAAGGATCTGAGTAAACACAAGGAAGGGGAACTTATCTTTGAACTTTCAAAATCCATTCCCAAGACTATGTCCTCCAGCCTGACCACACCTCCTAAAGTTTCCATGACCCTCCCCAAACAGCACTATTAAATGGGGCCAATGGAGGACATTTATTCAAACTTCAAACGACCAGAATATGTAGCTCCAGTTCCAGGGAATGTACTACACTTACACATTAAATAAAAGTAAATACATAAATTGGAATTAACAACACAGAAAAATCCAAAGCAAAAGAGAACATCTGACTAAAAATTCTTGTGCTAGAAAATCTTAGTATTGCTTCTCTTTTAGTTTTTAATATATGTTCTTCAAAATGTTAACACCTATTGGAATGTGGTTCGAATTTTCATGAAAAGTAAAAGAAAGAAACATATTTTCATAATGCCTTTACAGAATTTATCACAGTGAGATCTAAATTTAAATATGACACACCAATTTCAATTTCCTTTCCTGTGTCATTTTTCATTTTTTAATTATTTTTAAAACAAGGGAAGTAATTGAAGAAAATTAGTGCAACATTAAATTCATTATACAAAAAAAGAACTTTCTCAGATTTGAAAAATATATCATGCTGCTTTAATGATTTTTCATACTACATTAAAGTAATCATACTACTGATGAATATATTACTAATTCTTCTATAGAAAGGAAGAAGATTAAATAAATAAAATAACCAAATGAATGAACTATATTTTGCTAATTTAAATAATTTTGTACTTGCTGTAATTTTATCAATATTCTAACTGATGTCATTATTTTTATAATACATGTATAACATATTTCTGAAATATGAATGTATTAAGTATTTCTGATTAATGCATGGTATCAAGAAATTTTTTAGGTTTTCAAGATAGTATATAGTTTAGGAAATAGAAAAAGCTTTTTCTCTGTGAAATATATGAAGGGTGATATATATATAGGTGAAAACACTGATTCTCATAGTTTCTCTAAAGAAAATTAAAATGGTACAAAAGAAAAAAAATATTAGTATTACATTGGTATTATTTTAAAGATGGAATGCCATATATTCAAGACTCTTCCAGAAGTCTTTATGTGGCCAAGAACGATGCTGAATTTTTCATCCTGTGGCTTCTACCTCCTGAGTGCTGGCATTTGATATTGTGTCTATCCCCAGGCTTATTTTGTTGTGGAGGTAGTGATCAAACCTTCACAATTCATGAATCCTATGCAAATACTGTAACCAACTGAGCTACCAGTTTTCTACATGTAAAATAAAGGAAGGGTCTAGAGAGGCAGTTGAGTGGCTTTTGGAATATACATTAAGCTCGAAAGAGTTAAGTGATGTCTTCATCACTAGTTTATACTAACTTTCAAGCTAAAGATAAGGTAGCGTTCTGCTCTAAGAGTCTAAGTGGGTCACGATGTCTTATGCACTTCAATGTTCCTCACATTTCCTAATTTGAAGCATGACATGGTGAGGTATGCCAATAACCCCAACACTGGGGAAACTGAGGCAGAATGATAGCATGCTTGATGTCAGCCTGACCCCATTTCAAAGAAGTATTAAAAGATTGTTGTAGAGATGGTTCTGGTGGTAAAGTTTTACTGCTGTACAACCATGAGCAGTTGAGTTTGGAGCTGTAGTACCCACATAAGAATCAGGTCATTTCAGCATGCACCTATAATCTCAGCTGTGGAGGTAGGACTATATTAAGAACTTGCTGGTCAGCCAGCCAAAGAATGAGCTCCAGATTCAATGAGAATCTCTGTCTCCAAACAAGACGAAATCCAGAAAGAAAGATACTTGACACTGAACTCTGTTCTCCATACATGTGCATAGGAAAACACACCAACTTAAAATTCTTCAATTAAAAAATAACAGTAATTCAAAATACTTCCCTAAGCTTTCCCTGTTCCTCCTACTTTCAAAGCAAGTATTTAATTGTTCTGTGAACTGCCAGCAAGCAAAATTTTACTGAGAAGTGGTGTAAAATTTCATTGTGACAAGATTTCCTGAAACGATCTATCTTATTTTAGCAACATCAAAGACAGGAAAATCCTGAGTAGTACACATAAAATGTCTGAATAACTAATTTGTAACCCAATATCCAGTAGTGTATTGGAGAAACAAGTTTCTCGCTGAGGATTTTTTTTTTTTTAACTATTGGTTCTTTCAGTGGCAAATTCGGCCCTCTGACCAGTAAGGGGGCAGGAAGGCGGGGAGAGAGGAGGGAAAACATGTTGGCTAGTCACACCGAAGAGGCACTGAGAATACTCAGAACCACGCAGGATGAAAGTGCCATAGCCCCAGGCCCATGGAAGGCCAAGACTCAGAGGCAGTGTTCCAGGTCCCCATCCTAAGAATCGTGTGAGTGGAAATGGAATTCAAGCCAGGAATGGGACAGGAGCTGCGCACAGCCCTGGCACTGCACCGGACTTTGCCAAAGAAATGGAGGTCTGTTGCCGGGGCTGTCTGTTTGAACAATAACTTTGTGAGTTGCCTTAAATAAATCAATCTCTCAAAATGAAAGGCCAGTTTCCATTTTATTCTACCTGATTGACCTGCCAAGGGGTGGAAAATAAATTTCATGAGACAAATAGTATAATGCGTAATTGTGTATTTATAGCTGTTTCTGTGTAGATTATCACAGCAACTAGGAAAAAGATGACAAGAGTTTCCTTGTACCCAGTCTGAGAGTATAAAAGACAGGTGCCCACGGAGTATACTCCTAACAGAAAATGTGCTTTGTCATCGCAAGTGAGGGGGAAAAATGAAATGCTAAATAGAAAGTTATTAAGTTTAGGATGAAAATAACATGCTGGACTGTACATGCTTAACAAATTCTTTTTTCCCTTCTCCTCAATGGTCTAAATTGTTGCTGTGTTGAAGCTAGTGCCTTCTACAGGAGGAACCTTCCCCATCACATTATATTTTACTTCAGTATGTGACTTCATTTTTGAATTTCACAGTCCACTGTTCTGTCACGAGAATGTCTTACACCAGAAACTGAAAAATGGTGGTAAGCCACTTCTTTTCTAGGCAAAGACGCTTAAATAACTTGCTTCATAACTGTTCTATGGCCAGGCATAGTCGTGCACACCTTTATTCCCTGTTCTTGGGAGGTAGAGGTAGGTGAATCTTCGTGAGATTGAGGCTAGCCTCGTCTACATAGTGAGTTCCAGGACAGATGGGGCTATAGGGAGACCCAAACATGAATAATGCAAACAGGAATAATAAATAACTGAAACAAAATCATACTATCTTTATTATGTCTGTCCTGGGATAACTAATATCATGAATATCTCAAAGATGAAGACACGGTGTATTCCTAAGGGGGAGGGGAGATTTCTGAATGAATCTGAGTTTTGAAAACGGAAATCACAGTTTCAATCATGATTTACAGACATATTTAAGCAACAGTGCAAGGGAGACTTAACTATGTGAGCTTTCTACTGAGGAAAAATTGCAAAAAACATAAAACTGTATTCAAGATCCAAAAAAATAATATGTGCAAAAAGAGATTGAAAATAAATGCAGTAGTCAAAGTTTAAAATATGTTAAATCAACAAACAACATATTGATACCAAGGAGTAAGATTATGGGATTTGTGAAATTTATTCATTATGAATCATTATTATAACAGGCAAAGTTATGAGTCATGCCCCCAAGTAACCATCTGAAAAATTACTTAATAAATTGCTAAAACTAGTGTGAAAGCAATCATCACCCATCAGGTGCACAAGGCAGCATCTTTGCCATGTATTTCACATTTAATGTTGACAAGTGTCTGTTTCACATTATTTCTTAACATGACTAGAATTCACAGTTGAAAAGTAAAGATATTAGTGTACAAGTTTCATTAATAAGAAAAGTAAAATGAGCATATTTCAAAGAAAAAATGTTATTTCTACCTATTCCTATTAATTTTCCACTGTGGCAGTAAAAATAACCATTGACTAGGCAGTCAATATTTACTATATTATAGGTGAGGAGTCAAGTAATAGTCTAGATTGAAATTAAGGTTCTGTCAGCTCTGTGATCTTTCCTGCAAGTTCAAGAAGCAAACCTGTTTCTAGCTTCTTTGTGTGATTAACAGAATTCAGATGCTTGTAGCTACTAGACTGAGGTCCATTCTCTAGTTTTTCCAGGAGCCGTTCAGCTTCTTGGCTTGCAGTCCATTTCTTCCATCTGTGAAGTCAACAATTGCAGGGTAATTCTCTGTCAAGCTTCCTCGTTCAGTGACTGTGCTTTTAGCCACTTAAGTAGAATCCCTTCTAAGGATTCTTAATATAGAGCAGACCTGCTTGACTAATCAAGCGTGATTTTTCCATTTCAAGGTCTGTGGCTTTAATTACATCTGCAGACTTTCTGTTGCCATGTTAACAATCCAGTTGCACGTCTTAGATATCTTTGAGATGATATTACTCCTCTTACCATACCTACTAAGTGTCAAATCTGAGTTAGTGTGCAAAATCATGAGAAAGAAAATGGGTATATTTAAGGCAATATTTAGGAACATGATTCAACATTTTTTTCTATATTACATGGAACTTAAAGTACCCACACAACTCATGTGAGTTGGAAGGTAATATCCCTAGAAATCTATGACAAATATTGAAGGCTGATGGATAACTCCTCTATCAACTGCCTCTCTAATAAAGAATCTAAAGTTAAATTACAATGTTGATATATTAATACTTAGAATTTCATATTATGTTAGCATCTGTTTTAGTGCTTTTATGAGTATCATTTTGAATCATTTACAATAGAAACATTGGAGTAATTAATAAGAATAGTGATCTCTTAGAGTCTCCTCACTTATTAAATAAATATCTGAAGAATTTCCAAAATTTAAATCAATAAAATAATCACATTTATAATACTCGTGAAAAATAAACTCTTAGTGATAGTTTAATCATTGAGTTGAAAAATCTTTACACTGAAAACTGTAAAATATTGATGAAAGAAATAAAAGAGGAAAGCAAATAAGTGCAAAACTGACCCATAGTCATGATTGAACTCCCCAAAGCAACTTGCAGAATCAATGGGATCCCTATGAGAATTGTAATAAAATTCTTTACAAAAATAGAAAATACTCCGAGTTTTGAATGTTATTACAAAAGAGCTTTACTAGCCATGAGAATTCTTGAGCAAGAACAGAAGTAGAGGTACAATGCCCCCTGATTTCAAAATATATTCAGAAGTAATTATCATTAAGACAGTGCAACACTTCCATGAAAACAAGGCACACCTGCCAGTGAAACAGAGCGGAAAGCTGAGAAATAAATACAAGACACTATTGCAAGTTCATTTTTGAAAAAGATACCAAGAATACACAGTGGAAAACAACACTTTCAACGGAAAAAGAGTCAGACATCTTGACAAAAAAGAATGAAATTATACCTTCATCACACACCACATATAAAATAAACTAAAAATGATTTGAAGTCTTTAACATCAACAAGCATATTATGGAAACTAAAATGAAACATGCAAATAATGAAATTGACCACTTAACTGACACCAGTAGATTAAAGATCTTTAGCATAAAACCTGAAACTACATACCTCCTTAAAGGGAAACTTAAGTTTTGTGACAGGGGATATGGCAATAATTTCTTGATTATGACACCAACAACAGAGGAACTAAAAGTAAAATTACACAGTTAGAATTACTTCAAACTAAAAAAAAACTCCTCCAGGGCCAAGACAGTTCAGTGAAAATCCAACCTTCAGATTCGGCAAAAATAACTGTAAGCCAATGCCTGAAAAGAGTCTAACTAATGTCCCAAATACACAGTTATCTTCAGTATCCACAAGAAATTAATTCCTGTGACCTTGAAGATATCAACTCCAAGGATGCTCAAGTCATACATGCAACAGTACATAGTTGCGTAGGAGTTTTGCCCATCCTGTCATACATTTAAGAGTACATTGGCTTTACTTATAATAATAAAGTATAAATGCTATAATAACTGTTAATATGCTTCATTGTTTAGTGAATAATGACAACAGAAATATTTATAGCTGTACATCTCAGATACATTTTTCACTGTTTTCACTTTGGTTAAATGCATAGATGAAGAATCTAAAGCTATAGGGAGCCAAATAAGTCAGAAACACAAGCAATTCATTATAAAAAAAATCAAGTAACTAATTTAAAATGTGAAAAATGCCTAAGAATACATTTACCAAAGAAGACATAGCAATGCCCCAACATATAAGAAATTATATTGAAATTTACTGATAATCAATTATGCAAATTCAAACAAGAATAATATATATATATACTTATTAGAATATTTAGTATTAAGATACAAAAGACATGACGTCTTGGTGAGGATATGAGGGAAAAGAAATACTTGAATGTCACTGGTAAGCATGAAAATTTGCACAACCTTTATGGAAAATCTATGGAGGATATTCAAATAATTTTAATACAGCCACCAAATGATCCAGCAATTTCATTATTGGTTATACAGCCAAAGGAAATCAGTACATACAAGAAATGTCTGCACTCTTATGTGACTTGCATTCACAGCAGTCAAGATATGGAATCAATTTAAGTGCTTATTTGCTTATTAATGAATAATAAAATTATAATACATATGCATAAATTCAATTTATACTAAAATTTAATATACTTTCATCCATATTGTAACAAAATGGATAAGTCTGGAGGTATTTTGTCTGGTGAAATAAATCAGATACAGAAAACAAATGTGACATAACCTCACTTACCTATGTAATCAAAAATTGAATTTATGTAAGTACACAATAAAATGTTAGTTATCAGAGATTTCAAGTTGAGAAGACTGGGGTGTGGGTAGAGATTTCTTTGTCAAAATACACAAAATTTTGAGTAGAGAAAAGAAATAGTATCAAGAGATCTACTCACAGATCTATTCACATAAGTGAAATGCAATGTAAAAAGCCAAAATTAATGAACCACAAAATGAGTCAACAATATAAAAGACAAAAATATCAAAGAAATGAAGAGTTAGTTGGTTCTTTGAAAAGATTAACAAGATTGACAAACCCTTAACCTAATTAATCAAAAGAGACAGAGGATCCAAATTAACAAACTCAGAAATGAAAAAAAAATTATAACAAACCCCAAGGAAATTCAGAAATCCATAAGAACCTTGTTTAAAAATCCATATTCAGGAATGGAAAGATGACTCAGTGGTTAAGAGAACTGACTGCTCTTGGAGACTACCCGGGTTTGATTTCCAGCACCCACATAGCAGCTATCAACTGTTCTAACTCCAGTTCCAGGGTATCCAACGCCCTCTTCTGACCTCTGCAGGGTGCACTTATATACCTGCAGGCAATACATTCATATGCATAAAATAAAAATAATAAAATAAAATATTTAAAATTGTATATTCTACTAAACTAGAAAATCTAAATGAAATGGGTGAATTTTTAGATATATACAGCCTACCAAAGTTAAATCAAAATGACATAAATCATTTAAACAGACATAACAACCAGTGAGATAGAAGCAGTAATTAAAAATCTCTCAACTATTAAAAGTTCAGGACCAGGTGAATACTGTGGAAAATTCTATCAAGCCTTCACATTATTCAATAAAATAAAAAATGAAGGATCACTCCCAAATTCTTTCTATGAAGCCAATATTATTTTAACATAAAAACTGGACAAAGATACATTTTTTCAAAGAAAAAGAAAATTATAGACCAATCTCCCTGATGAACATAGATGCAAAATGTTTCAATAAAAATACTCACAAACTGAACATAAGAGCATATCGAAAAGATCATTCACCATGACATGTTGACGTCATTCCAGAGATGCAGGGATGATTCAGCATACATAAATCAAATGAATGCAATCCGGCACATAAACAGATTTAATGCCAGAAGTCACATGATCATCTCATTAGATGAAGAAAAGGCCTTTGACAAAATCCAACATTCATTTGTGATAAAAGTAATGAAGAAGCTAGGAGTACAGGGGACATATCTCAACATAATCAAGGCAATATATCACAAGCTCAAAGCCAACATCATATTAAGTAAAGAAAATTTAAAAACATTACCATTAAAATCAGAAAGAAGACAAGGATGTCCACTCTCTCCAACCCCGGTTCAATATACTGCTTGATGTTTTAGCTAGAGCTAGCAGATAAAGGAAGAAAGAAAAGGGAATTCAAATAGGAGAAAAAGAAGTGAAATTATCCTATTTTCAAATGATGTGATTCTGTAGCAAAAGACCCTAAAGATGTCACCAGAAAACTCTTAGAGCTGATAAAAAACACTGAGCAAAATAGCAGGATATAAAATTAACACCCCCAAACCAACAGTCTTTCTGAATAACAGCAACAAACATACCAAGAAAGAAATCCGGGAATGGTCCCATTCATCATAGTCTTAAAATTCATAAAATATATTGGAATAAATCTGATAAATGAAGTCCAGGATTCGTTCAATAAAAACGTAATGACATGAAGAAAGAAGTTGAAAAAGATACCCGAAAATGGAAAGACCTCCCATGTTTATGGATTGGCCAGATTAATATTTTGAAAATGTCTATTCTCCCAAAAGAAATCTGCAAATTCAATGCAATATTCATTAAAATTCCATAACAATTCTTCACAGAAATTGAAAAAAATAACCACAAATTTCATATAGGGACAACAGCAAGAAAAAAGCAAACTGGATAGCAATGCGGAAGAATGAAAACAGAACATAATTCTTCATATTGCATAAAGCTCAACTCCAAATGGATTAAGGAAAGGACATGCGCATAAGAGTTGACACCCTGAACTAGACAGAGGAAAAGTAGGGAATACATAGGAACTTATAGGCATAGGAAAGAACTTTCTGAACAAGACTCGTAGAGCATAAGTATTAAGTCCAGCATTTGACAAATGGCAGCTCATGAAACTGAAAAGCATTGAGCTAGCAAAGGATACTAGCAATAGAGTGAAGAAGCATCCTACAAATATTGAATATATCCTTACCATACATTTCTCCGACATAGGGTTATTTTCTAGAATATAAAAAGAAATTGAAAAACTAAACATCACAAAAGCAAACAATCAAGTTAAATTGGGGCACGGGGATGAACAGGGAGTTCAATAGCAAAACACTGATGGCTGAGAAATACTTTAAAAATGTTCAGCATCTTTTGTCATCAGTGAATTGAAAATTAAGACCACTTTGAAATTTCAACTTACCCCAGTGAGAAGGTTAAACTCAAAAAAACCACCTGATCAGACAGAAAGAATATACATCTGAGAGATGCCGGGGGCAGAAAGATTTTAAGAGCTGTCTTATGAACATAGGGAAACAGAGGTTTTCAGGCCACTGGAAGCTTGCACATGTGAAGCTGTGGCAGTGGTAACATTGAACACAGCACGCATACCAACTCAATCAGAAAAGAGTTCAGAGATGAGCCAGAGAAATGGGTGGTAGGCCAGCCCTTGTCTGGGAACTACTGGAGACTAATTACTACTGGATGAGAGAGAGTAGGCCTACAATGTCTAGATAGGCTGATTAGAACTCTAGTGGATGGATGTGCACTGAAGGACATATGGGTACAAATGCTTGACTGGATAGTACTTAACATGTATGGTGGAATACATGAGATCCCATGGGGGAATGGGAGGCATGTATAGTGGAAGGGGTCTAAATTTGATTAAGAACTGTTGCATGAAATGTACAAAAGCTCAAAAAAAAAAAACAAAAAAAAACAAATAATAAGTCCTCCCAAGTATGTGGAGAAAGGAGAGCTCTTATCCACTGCTGGTTGAGTTCAAACTGGTACAGCCACAGTGGAAATCATTATGGGGATTCCTTAAAAATCTAGAAATTGTCTACCATTTGATTCAGCCAAGCAACTCTAAGTCATATACACAAAAGATTTTATACTCTATTATAAAAAGATCTGTTCATCCATGTTCATTACTGCCCTTTTCATAGGAATTGGAAACAACGTAGATGCTAATAAATTGATGAATGGACAATGAAGATGTGGAATATATATATATATATATATATATATATAACTATTATACCGCTATTAAAATCAAAATTATGAAATTTTCAGGTAAATGGATGAAAACAATCATCCTGCATGGTGAGATACCACAGATCTAGAAAACCAATATCACATTTTATCTCTCATCATTGTATGCTAACCTTGAAATCTTTGATGTGCATGTTTCAATTTCAAAACCCAGAGAGATCAGAAACTAATAATATTTCATAGGCACTGGGTGCAGGTATCCTTGGGAGTGAGCACAAAGTGGAATAATAGTGTAGGAAAGGTTAAATTGAAAGGGAATGGGAGTGATAGTAGAGGGGTAGCTACGTTTCTAAAAGTCTGTAGAAAAAGCCATATGGAAACCTGCCACTGTAGGAGCTACTTAAAGTACATACGTGTACTGTACATACATGTACGTGTAGGAGCTACTTAAAGTACATACGTGTACTGTAGAAAAAGAGATTCAGCAGTGTTCTCTTATTATAGAGGATGTGACTCTCCTAGGCACCATGGACTTGCAAAGTAAAATTCCAATTCCAGGAATGGACTCCCTCTTTTGAAGTAGTTGTCCAGGTATCCCATATATGCTCAGAAAACCTTGGCCATTTGACCCTGCTCTTGGGTACTCACCAGGACTTCATAGTAAGACCCTATTTCTGAAGATATTACAAGCGTGGACTGAAGAACAAACAAGGAAAAATAAAGCTGGTGCTGTCCTCAAAGTCTCATCTCCACTTTCAGTCTTTCACAGTGCTCAAAGGTGTCATGTAAGCAACTTGAAAAGAAAATTTATCATACACTTTGTCCTGCTGTAGATTTGTGGGGTTACAACCACTGACCTGGAAGATACGCCTGATTGTGCAATAGTTGCACAAATATTATAAGAGTAACCAACTACTTTCTAATTGGATTTAAGATCTACTTCATAGGATAGATGGAGCCCATAACTGACATTGATACCAGTTCAAGAAGCCCGATGCTAGCTAGACAGCTCACTGGACATCAGAGAATTCCTAATACAACTATTCTGCTAAGTAGATATAGTACTAAAATAATTTCTAATGACTTATTTTATATGCATAGATTAACATCTCTAGACTCTCATTAAAGGAGTGCCCTATATAGGAGATGGTGATTAACACAGAGAACCACAACTGGCAAACATGCAGAGAATCTGAAGACTGGTTATGTCTGACTAAGGCACATAAATCATACTTCTGCCTCCCAAAGCTCAGAGATCACTGCAGAAGAGGGGGCAGAAAGACTGTAAGAGCCAGAGCAGGTGGCTGACAAGGAAGCAGCAGTTTTCCAAACAGCTGGTCAGTTACACATATGAACTCAGAGCAATGTTGACAGCATTAGCAAGTCTCATGCAAGCTCCAGTCACACAAAATCTCAACAAAATGGGGGAGGTGAGGTCAGAAACCCCAACACTAACTGAGGAACTACTTATAACTGATGACTGGTGGGAAGGTGAGATTCAGTTTCATTTAAGGGTGAGACTCTTAGATTGAATAGGGTCCAGTGATGAACACACACTGAAGGATGTTAGAGTACAGAAATTCGGTGGGGATGGGAAGGAGGAGCAGAAATAAGAAAAAAAGTTCAGAAAATGTTATAATGAAAACTATCACTAAATAAGCTTCATAAAAATGTATACATAAACAATACCAAAAGATGCTAAAAGGATTTTCCCTAAAAGAGGTGAGCACTGTCCCTATCAGACCCCCTAGACTAGTAAATATAAAGCTCAATGTTAGGAACGAACTTCCTCCTTTGAAGCTATTGATCAAGGTTCCCATAGACCTTCAAACAATACTGGCCATTGACTCTGCTCTGGATTACCCAGTTGTATGACAGTTGTACTGAAGTTTTTGATAGCCAATAGCATGGATGGATCTTTTTTTAACTTTTTGGTTAATGGAGGGATTAAATAATGTGTCTAAGTCTTTATTCTATACATTAACATATGCCACCTAGACAAATATCTAAAGCAATCTTGAACAGCATGAAAAATAATAGACTGAAAAGGACTATGCAACAATGTAACAACAAGTCCTTTGCTTGTCATCTTAGTGGGATTCTTATCTCGGAATCCACCTCTTAATGCAATAGGCAATGTTTTAGTGATTTTCTTACAAGAAACACTCTTGTTCAAACTATATAATTTTTTCAGACCCATTATAGCATCTTCTTTATTAAATTGCCCTAACATTAATATTCAATTAATTGTCCCTCCAACAATTTGTAACTATAACACTTTAGAGAACTGATCTTGGTGTCTTAAAGCCTGGAGAGTCCAAAATTTTCAGGTCATACCATTCTTCACATCACATACACAGGTCTTCCAACGGTAGACTGAGAACTAGCAGATTAATAATATGCAAGCCCAATTTAATTACTTTTGATTTTGACAGTAAACAAGGCATGATTTATATTTTAGAATTCCTCTGTCATGTCAGACTAAAACAATACTGACACTGTGTCAGATATCTTTTACCTTGACTTCCTGTTTTTCTGGATGTGGCTTCCTCTACGCCTTCACTGGACCTGCCTGAGAGTGATTCCTTAAAAGATCATTTGCAGTATTGTGAGTCTTTGGATTTTCTTTTTGAGAAGCCAAAGAACACAAGATACTAATTTTTTTTTAAATGACAGTATTTGAAGTAGAACTATGTAAGCATACCATCTGGCTCATTGCTCTAAAATTCTGTGTTCTACGTTTTAGATAGTACATAAAATGTTGGACGTCATAATATCTCAGTGGAACAGCAATGCACGCTAACTTGCATTTTTTTTCTTTTCTTTTTTTTTTTTTCTTTTTTTGGTTTTTTGAGACAGGGTCTCCTTATAGTCCTAGCTGGTGCCTGGAACACTATATAGACTAGACCGGTCTCAATTTCACAGTAATCCACCTGCCTCTGTTTCCCAAGACAAGGGATTACAGGCATGAGCCACCATGTCTGAAAACTTTTATAAATAGTCTACTACTTTAAAAGCACTTGAAATATCTTAAAACTAGAGTGAAATATTATTATGACATAATTGTAATTGTTTTATTTTTGTTACTATTGTCTGTACGCATATTTCTCTAGCTTTAAGAAATGTTTAAGAAATGAATATCCCACAAGGAAGCTTTCCTTTAAACTAATAGTACAAGACTCTATTAAGGAATAGAAAAAGATATGATTTCAAGAAAGAATGTCAGGGAAATAACATTTGAATTGAAGCATGAAAGAATTGCGAAACCAGAATTGTTGATGCGCAGTAGAAGGTTTAGAATATTCTAAAAATGGTGAAAGAAATGGGCAACCTAAGGTTGGAGTAACTTGGGAAATATAACTTTTGAAAGATTTGTTGATTTCTTGTCTCCATACATTCAAGGAAATCATGCAATGTTTTATTTAAGTACATTCTATTGGTACACTATTAATTTAAGCTTCCCAATATATTCATTGTGTGAGATAGAGTACACTCTACAAACAACTAAGTGCCTTTTCCACTTTTGCAAATTTAAGACAGAATTTTCTCTACTTACTATTTAATGGTGTAATATTACATAAATGATAAAAATGGAACGCTCTGTCTGAGAAAGCATAACAAGAAACTTTAGTCACCATCTTACGAATTTTGTCATCTTTCCTTTGTACATTTTAAACACTGAAAATATTAAGTAAGAAATTGTTATCATTGGGTTTTTCACTTGGGGAAAGGATTATGTTTTAAGGAAAACATTTTCTTTCCAAATGTCCAGTATGTGTAACTGTGAAATTGTGTCAAGAGGAGAATGTTCTATAAAACCATGTATCCCCTGAGAATTATGATAGGTATTATAATTATGGTTTCACACAGCATTAAATGTAAGAGCACCATATTTTCTGTCAGCATAAAATGTGGTTACTTGCTTGAGCTAACTAATCAGTTTTACTAATTTTAAAAGGAATGTAAATGCTATCTTTTGAAATAACTTTAAAAAAAACACTGGAATTACCCAAGATGCATTACTCTACATCGTTTCTCCGAGCACCACATTTACTCATTTTCTGTTTGCCCAGAAAACCGTCAAGGACACAGAAGTGAGAGTTTGATGCTTAAAAATCATTTCTCTATTCTAATTTTTGTTGACACATTCACTTCAGAAAAATCAGTACTAGTTAGTTTGCATTGGATAGGAAAATCAGTAAAATTTATGAAAATGGGGGCTCCATATCTTTATTATCTGCTGTGGATTTTTCCAATCAAAGGAAACAGAAAACAAAAGATTTCTTGATATTCCACTGCTTATTTCAGTGTTATTTACTCAAAAAATTATTACACTTTATTGTTTTATGGTGTGTATGTGCATTGTGTGTGTGCATCTGTGCATGTGTGTGTGTACACTCACATGTGTGTTTAGACACACATGCATGTTGAGATCATAAGACAATGTATAGGAATCAGTTTTCTTCCACCATGTTTGAGAGATCAAACTCAGGTTTTCAGACTGGGCAGCCAGTGCTTTGGTAACACTGAACAATCTCCTTGGCCCCATTATTATGTTTTTGAAACAAAGAATATCTTATAATTATCTTGATCTTTTTCAAACATGTGTGAAAAAACATCAAGGATGTGGCCTGGAAAATGATCACTCCATGCTTATGGGTAATATTTCACATCAACAAATACTTCTAAATTACAACTGAATTTACAAAAATAAGAGTGAGAATTTCAGTAGAAAGTATGGTTATACTCATAAATTTAAAAAATTATTTATTCTCAGGGACAATGCCCTCCAAAATTTACCTCATGTCATTTATCCCTTAAACTGCCCTCCTCAATCTGACTGGCCTCTAAAGAGATCAAATTTATGTTGTTCATGCAAGGTCTTTTAAAAATAAATCTTAGGAATAGAGAGGTATATAAATTGCATATGAAATGTCAGCCCTGAAAAGTGATCAGGACTGAAAGGATGAAATAGCAAAGGGCATGAAGGCTGAATTTTGATAGAACTTCAGTGCCATTAACCACTTCCAACTTTCATCCATCAAATATGTCTCTTACATGCTGAATTATAGATAATGAAGTAGTATATGAAATAATAATTATCCCAATGATCATTATTAATGATCAAGAATATAAATAGCTCAAGTTACTTGCAAATATAATTATTCCATCCTTAATGTGGCTACATTTCTCTATAGCTACTTACTCTTTAACAAAGTAATTGAAGCAAGCCTAAATATGTTCTTCTAGAATAAAGTATAAGTCTCCTATATATACTTAAATGACATTCATAACAGTGAGATATTTTTATATCTTCTGTAGTACAACAGTATTAGAAATATTTTAGATATTTAAAATAAAACTAATGTATTCATGACATAAACTAATAACTCATTTTATTCTATATTCATAATATTTCTTCTGATAATATCTGAATCCAACTTTTCTACTCAGCCCCAGATCAAAACAAAAATATGCATAGAATCAATATCAGAAGCACACACTTTCACACACATGGACCTACAATGGAAAGATGTCCCAATAAGTCATAAATCTTTAGTAGCTTGAAAACATCACAATTCAAAATTGAACTGAATGTATAAACTCTACTGAACAGTATAGTTTATCGTCTTACTGTCTTACTACAATCTCTTGGTTACCTAGCTCATGATCTTTTGGCTGACCTGAAGCTGCATTTCAGCTGCTGCCAACATTTTGAGAGTCAATAATGATGCATCCCTAGTCTGAGAAAAGACTGAAATTAAAACTTTAAAGTATAGTTTTGAATGAGTTTAACAAATGTATGTCAAGCTAGCCTAAGTCCAGTAGCATTAGTGTGTGAATGTATGTGTATAGATACTTATATATGTACATATTCATATGAATCTCCTAAATACAATTCTACCTTTGGATATGATACTGATTTTTACAGTCAGGGAAATAAAGTTCTGAGAAGTTGTGTGGTTCCCTGTTGAAATTCAGAATGCTCAAAAAGGGCAGGTTCATTGAATGGCAAATACTAGCTGTTTACCCCTGGCATCTTAATTTGTTGATGATTCCTCTTCTGTGTTGTCTTTATCTTCCCATTCTCTTTGTGACACACATGTTATAGATTACGTTCTGTTACAACTCTGATCCAGCTTTCACACCCACCCTATACGTATATGACCACAAAATTTTCTGTGGTTCATGATTACCTAAATGTTCTTAGAATTTTAGAGCCAGGAGCAGATAAACACATAAATAACCTCACTTAATTGAAAATGTCTAGATTGTTTTCCTATAAAGCACACAGAATGAAACAAAAATGAGTGTGCTTAGCTTGTCCTAACTGTGTGATTGCACTGACATTGTGTTGAGGTATCAGTCTTAAAATAAGCAGAATTTTATAGTCACAAATGCCTAACTTCATAGTGTATTGAAGTGACTTTAAATTTGAAGTCTTCTACCTGTAAAATTGTTCTATTAAATCCATGAGCTAAGATTGATCATTGTCACCACAGAAGTGATTTGCTACATTTCAATTTAAACTTGTCTACTTTCTAGTGTACTTGCATGGTAGTATTTAGTGCCCTAAAAGCTAAACAGGGAGATCTGGAAATTATGTCTATGTGGTGAGTACAATATATTAAAATATATATTTATATATATATATAAATATATATGTAATAAAAATATGAGAAACTATGCATCATAATTATGATGTTTTAAACAACTAAATAACTACTAATCCTGCACTTCTGAGTCACATGCAAATATACAAATAAAATAAGAAACTATAATTTTGTGTTTAAATTTTACCTAAATTGAATTATGTTAATTTTTTTTTAGAGAAAGCTGTGGAGAAAGTAAGGCTATACATTCTCGTGATTTCTTGGCAATATGAAGTGGTGGTTGCATCCTGAAGCAGGTTTTATTACTTGGATGTAATGAGAGTATCTCAAAAAAAAAAAAAAAAACTTTCCACTTGCAATTTTCTCACATCAGTGACTGATTTAGTAATTTATTTTGAAATTATTTTTTATAGCACAGATAATTTATCTAGCCCCTGAAACAAAGATAGAAGTGGTTTTGTTTGTAACTGAAGGAACCAGATAGTTAGAAATGGGTATGTCAGCATTTTTATGAGTTTTAGAGTAATCAAGAATGTAAATATAGTCCTCTGGATTCTGAGAAATAAAACTGCTTTTGTTACAACACTGGCTACAGACTCTGCAACCTTGGTAACACATGCCATATTATATTTTCTCATAACTGAGAAATTTCTATACAATCTCTTCAAATTATGGTATTAAAATAAACACCTCTTTGAACTTGCAGACCTATTTTCCTAAGCTTACTTTTTTCTGACATACTTTTGAAGCCAGTATTAGAGAATATATAATTATTCTGTCATATTTTGTTTTCTGTATATATTTTCTTATAATTCTTCCTTCATGTCTTTAGAAACTTGGGCAAACACTTATTTTCTACTATTTCTGTCTTCCGTTCAGTGACAAGGAACGATGACAGCAATTGGAAAGTGTTAGGACAATGACAAAGAAAAACATTCAAGAGGCAGTTGTTTTCTGCAGATGGTTACGGTGTAGATTTATGTTGTTTTCTGTTTCCCTGGGATTCAATAGCTCATAAAGTATGTACAAATATACCTTCGCAACTAATTCTACATCTACTTCATGACATTTTGTTACTATTTTTATTTTATGTGTCTGAGTGTGTTGCCTGCAAGTATGTAAGTGCAATGTATTGTGTGATGCCTTCAGAGGTCAAAAGATGGTATTGGATCCCTTCGAATTAGAGATACTTGTGACTCACGTGGGTTCTGGGAGTCAAACACAGATCCTCTGCAAGAGCAGCCAGTACTCATAACTGCTGAGCCATCTCCCCAGCCCCCATGACATTTTAATATTACTTTTTTCTGTTTAATTCATGAGAAAACTGAACCTCATAGAAGGCAAATGAATTTGACCAGGGTCATCATGATAGGCTTTCAGATAAGGAATCTTGATTATCCTCCACAGCTCAGGAAATGATCATGAGCTCCAAAGCTGGAAATGTAGTTCAGTAGTAGAGAGATTGCTTACAAGTTAAAAGCCCTGGGTCCAATCCCAAATTCAATAAATATAAAAATAAATGAATAGACAAGCAAGGAATACTGTAAATGAGCTGCTGCAGAAGTTTGACTGAAATTTTCTAGTTACATTATCTTTTGATCTTGTTTACATGCCATTATAGATAGATAGCTTATTGGTGTCTGTATTTAACATGATTCCACATGAACTGTATTTATTCATTCATAAGTTATTATTGATTGATTGTTTCATTATGTTCTATAGTCTTTTTCAGATGAGGGGAACTATCCTGAAGGTGAATAAAATGTAGTCTGAAGGCAGAGGTAATTCAATAATTAATTAATGTTAATAGTGGCACTCAAGATTGAGACTCCTTTGAGTTTTTCATCTCAGAGCTAGGAGAAAAGGAAGCAAGATTTCTGGTAACCTTATGAAACATTTACAGAAGACAGCCACAGAAGTTTAGGAACTGCAGTATCTAAGGGGAGTCTATTACGATTTGCGCCTAAAACATCCACAAGTGTTAGGAAGGTAAAACTAACACAGTAATGATGTGGAGTTCTGGTGAGGATTATTAATTGACAGTTAAACTAGAAAGGGATTAAGGCCTTAATCCCCTTGGTCAGGCTGATAGAGCAGGGAGAAAAATTAGAAAAAAATTAATAAAAAGAGAAGTTCTAGGGGTAATCACATAAAAGATTTGCTTAGTAAACAATAAGGTAAAAAGTGTTTGAATTATAAATCCAGAGAGCTTGTGGCTAATGTTTGAAATTAATTAAAAGAAAGACTGTAAAACCATTATCCAAAGTTCTCATCACAATTCAATATAAATTATGTAATGCCTGACACATCACAGGAACATGGAGACAAGTACATAAGAGAAGTAGTGAAGTAATGCTGTGTATTTGTTTCATTAAAAATGTACTAAATATTATAATTGGTCCATGTATATTGAAAACTAAGGAACACTTGTCACAATAATTAATGAACATAGTCCATTCTGCTTCCTAGAAAGCTTAATATCTGGTATGGGAATATATATGCAATCCAAAATCATGTACAGAATTCACAGGACCCAGCATAAGAATAACCTGATAAAAGCTTTTATTTTCCCAATACAAATGTTTTCCTTGGATGTGAGATAATCAATAAAATTGAGGGGGAGATGGACAGGTTGCTCAGTGTTTAAGAACACTGACTGCTCTTGCAGAGGACATGGGTTTGGATGCCAGCACCCACTGGCATCCAATAACTGTCTGTAACTTCAGTTCTGGGGGATATAAGACCCTCTTCTGACTTCAGTAGGCATTGAATGGCATGGATGAGTTTTCATACATGCAGACAATACACTCATACACATAACAGAAAAATAATGAAACTAAAATATTTTAAAAGTTTTTAATGTTGCTTTGGACTTTTTCCAGTATAGCAGCTCAAATTCTTTAGGGAAACCAGGACAAGAAGAAAGATCAAGAAAACAGGCCAGTTACTAACTTTAAAATTTTTCTTTTGATTGAATCATTGTTTATTAAATACAGAATATCTCAATCAATTTTAATCATCTTTATACTCCCTTCTCCATCAGCATCCCTTCCATACCCTCCTCCCCAATGGGAATCCATACATTCTTTCATTTGTGCTAAGGTCTATTGTGTTGAGTTAGTGTTCCAAAATGTTCCTCAGTACAAGTTCATCCACTGAGGTCTAGTCAGCCTATTCAGAATCCCTCACTTTAAGATTAACTCATACTCACCCATAAGTAATCAACTGCCACAGATTGGGATCTGTTTCCCATTTCTCCAGTTCCATGCGGGATTTTGTGTTCTTGGGTTTGCACTGGTTTTGAGCATGCCAAAAGCATTTCTGAAGATCCACAGAAGCAGGGAACCATGACTTTGTAAGATTGTATTTCCATATGGTTGCCACTTCCTCCCTGCCTCTTAAAATCTTTCCGCTAACTCTCCTGCAATTGTCCCTGAGCCCTGAGTGAAATTTAATATAAGAGTCTTGTCCAGGAACTCTTATAGTGGTCTCCTAATCTCCATGCTTTGACAATTTTTGACCTTTAATATTACTGGCCTTTTACTTGAAGAAGGTTCATTAATGAGAGTTGAAAGATTCATTAGTGTCCTCTTTACCCCTTGTTCTAGGTTTCACGAGCCTTAGGTGTATAGGTTGCATTGTAGGTGTACTGCTTTCACAGACAATGTGTATGACCAGATGTGGTACTCAGTAGTAGTATCCATCCAGCACAAAAGAAACTTTGATGAGTGGTGACTGGGATATTTGACTGTAAAGATAAAGATGCATATCTT